>CM062584.1:8945119-10300918 GCA_031468815.1 Morus bassanus
GCTCCGCCTCCGCCCACGTGCGCGGGACTGGCGCGGCGGCTCTCGCGAGATCCCGATGTAAACAAAGCTGCGGGCGGGGGTAAGGGAGCTCGGGGCGCAGCCGCCCTGCCTGGCCGTCCCCCCCCGCGCCCCGCCCACCGCTGGAAAGCGGGGCCGGGGGTTGGCCGGCAGCGGAGAGGGGCCCGCCTTCGGAGCCGCGTGATTGGCTAGCAGCGAGCGGTGCGCTCGGTGTCATCCCCCGTGGGGGTCCCAAACACTGTCAGTGAGGAGCCGGGCGGAGGGGAGCGGCGGCGGGTGAGGGCGGCGGCGGCGGCGCTGGGCGAGGGCTGGGGCGGGCCCGGGCTCTGGGCGAGCCCCCGTGGCCGGCCCTGAGGGCGGCTGTGGGGATGCGAGGCCGGGCGGGGGCGGCGGGCGGGGCAGGGGCCGCCGGGCCGGGGCCTGAGGGGGCCACCGGCCGTCGGCCCGGGGCGGGGGCGCCCGGCGGGTCTCGGCGCCTCCGCGGGCGGCCGCGGCCTGATCCGCGGGGCGGCGGCCGGCGGAGAGGCCGCCCGGGTCGGAGCGCTTCGTTCCGGCGTCGCTCGGCAGCGGGTGGCGGAGGGCGGCCGGGGCCCTCCGGCCGCCCCCCCCGGCGGGGCCGCGCTCCCGCGCGGCGGAGCCCCGGCGCTGCGGCTCCTCAGGCGCTCGGGGCGGGCGAGGGGCGCCGGCTGGCGCGGGTGTCCCGCCGCATCGGGGCGCAGCGGGAGGAGAGAATTTGCGTGCCTTTTTTTTTTTTTTTTTTTTTTTTTTCTCTTAAGGCTGTTTGGCACGTGTGTCACACTTCGGCTGTATTGCCAAACGCCTTGTTATTAACTTCCGCGGGGCTGAGCGTTTATCCTCGCCTCACGTAACGAGATGGCCCTTACAAAGACTAACCACCCATGAAACGATGCTCGTACCCGGTACCGCGTTGGGGATTTGACTTTTTCTCTCACTCTGCGTACTGGTTCTTGGTTTGGGGTGTCGGCGGAGCGGACGAAGGGTGGGCTGAGGAGGTGCTCCTCGAGTGTTTTTCGCCTCTAGGAATGTTATGCTGAATTTTCACATGGAAGAACAGAAGCGTGAACAAAAACTTGAAGGCGGCACAAAAAGCTGACCTAAAAAAAGCAGAATGTGTTCCGTCACGCTTGTTGTGTTAGCCTCGGTGTAACCCTATGCAGATTTTCAAGAGTACAGTACACCACACCTGTGGTTGTACATGTTTTTCTAAGACAACAGCTCATTAGTTAATAATAGTCTCAAATAATGCTGATGATAACTGTGTACCTGTACCTCTATTTACATTAAGTAAGTTTTGAAGAAATTTTTCCGCTTTATCATGTAGGTTCGTGTTCTTTTTTGCTTTTGTGTACATTGCAGGAGCCGTCGTGATTGAGATACTGAAAAAATAAGGTTGGTTTGTGGGTTTGGTTTTTTTTTTTTTTTTGAAGAGTGCTCTATAGGGTCATAGTGCCTTACAGGGTTGTATAAGTCAAGTTTCCTTCTTCAAAGGTTTTTATCATCCTGAATGATATGTCAGGAACTAGTGTAATAAATAATCCTGATATGAATTATTATTAAAAAGAGATGTTTCTTACAGGTATCTGCAAAGAAACAATGGCGACAGAATCTCCACGCCGCCCTAGTCGATGTACCGGAGGAGTGGTTGTTCGCCCACAAGCTGTCACGTAAGCGCGTTCTAGAAGAATAGCCCTTATTTGACATGGGTTTTTATCTTCTTGTAGAAGAACTTTGCTTGAATTTTCTTTCAAAGCCAGCTGTGAGCACTTGTGTTGACAGTACCGTTTTGTTGCACTGAGTATTTTCCAATAAGATAAAGTAAACAGATGTTGCATTCCCATCTCCAGGACTCTGCAGGTCAAGCTGTCTCCTTAAATGGGATGCTTTTAGTTTACTACACCAAAACCTTCAAAGTGTACGTTTTAAAGATGAATACTTTATCTTGCAACGTTTTGTTGTTTGTTTATACGGTTTTGTTTGGTGTACAAACACTACGCTGGCTGTACATCAATGATTGCAAACTCCTTCCTTAGGCTGGAAGGAACACGTATAGCGTGTTCCTTTCTTGCTGCTCTTTTTAATAATACCTTGTCACAGGGGTGGATATATTAAAATATATAAGCCCATCATTAAAGTCCTACAGTAAGTAGAATTGTAGATTCTAATTTATTTTGCTTAAGAGAACAAAACCAAGAACAAAGGAAGAAGCTACCTCTCTGCGGTCAGAGCGCATAAGAGACCATTTTTTGGCTTGGGCTTCCTTAGTTTCATTGCGTTCGCCTGAAAATACCTTCATGGCAAAAGAGCTCAGTAAGACAGTCTAGAAGATTTGTGGTCTCATCTTTGTCTGTTAAAGGATTTTTGTAGCAGTTTTTCCTTGTACCTGGCTATGTTTGTACTGCTGAATTGTTGCTGCAAAATGGCGCTGTGCTGAAATGTTCACTTGTACTATCAGTTTCAGCAGCTCTTAGTTTGCTGCTGGAGATAGCTGTGTATTTCAACATCAAGATTCACTTTATTTTTACCAGGGAGCACAAGAAACCTATCAGTGTAACACAGAAAGTTGCGTTAGAGGTTTGTCTTACAGCCGTGTGATAGAATAAGCATTTTTTTTTGTTGCAGAGTTTCTCAACAAATGCATTTCTGTTGGTAATGGCCTTTTCTTCAAAGTACGCTTCAGAAATATAATAATAGAAAAACACTGGAAGAATAAGATTTTCTGGGGCTTTTTTGTTAAATATGGTGGCTTGTTCTTGAGGTATATCTTTTCACTCAAAAATTTCAGTCTTTTTGATGAGAATTTGTGTATGTTGAGCAGTCTGCAGCAGCATTCTGCTGCTTATGTTAAACTCCCAGATTCTTACTATGTGGGTTTGGGGTTTTTTTTTTGGTTGTTTTTTTTTTTTTGTGGGTTTTGTCGTTATTGTTTTTAAACACTTTATAAATATCTTCTTGGAAGTTTTTCAACTTCAGGAGAGATTTAGAGTACATACACTGAATAAAACATTTCCCAAACATTAACTTTGTTTCAGGATGTACTTGGGGAGGAGAAAAAGGTAGTCATTTCATGAGCTGAAAGATGAAGACAGTATGACTCTAGCTGGTAGGCATTCATGTGAGAACTTCAAACACTCTATTTAATACTATACCTGTAGACAAGTATTATTGCTCGGTAATAAAGGGCTCTGAAGGTATACAAAGACAGTTTTGGTGACCTACATAAATCAAAGAAGAATCAGGCCTAGAAACCACAGCTCATTTCTAAGGCCTTAGCTTAAAGAAGTAAGACAAATTTTGACGCGGTAATCCTTGGATTGCTGAACAAAATCTAGTTGTGTCATGAGTTGGAATAAGCTTTCTAAAATTTAAAACTTTATGGTTTAGATTTATCTTTGTTTTCAGAGAGGAGTCAACCAGTTCAGCTGATCCAGGTGTTGCAGCATTTGACTTGAAGTATTTTCTGTATTGCTGTGTATAGGGCAAAGTACTTAATTCTTAAATACCAAGCGCTCCAATTTCTAGTAAAAGAATCTTAACCCAGCACGGTTTCAGAAAGCACGAAGAAAGCAAATGTACCTTTGGACATCAAGAGTCGAGATTTCCTAGTTCATGATTTTTCTTTGTTGCTATTAGAAACATGGAGTTAGCACAGGCAAAATTACTATCAATATAAAAATTAATGTGGGGGCTGCTAAAGCTGTTACCTAAAGAGTTAGTTTTTTAAAAAATTGTTTCAGACTTTGTGAAGATAGTTCTTGTTGCCAGCGTGTTTCGGTATTACTCATTACAGAAAGCACAAAGTTTTCACGTAGTTTCAACACCGTCTGTCTAATCCAGTCAGCCCACGTTGTACGTTGCTCAGCAGTTACACAAGAGACTCGCCGCTCATGCAGGGATAAGCTAATAAAAGCATTAGTTTCAATCTATCAGAACAAATGTATCTTGCACTACATACTATTCTAAATCGCTGTTGCTAATGAACTTCCAAGAAGGAATAAGCTTCGCAAGCTATAAAATCTTATCTGAAAATGCCTCCTTAGTATTCTTAGTTAGGGTTTTGTTCCATCTCCTGCCCCCCAGCGCTTACTTCATCGTTGTACATAATGCATGTGAGGTCTTAAAGTTTACTTGCACTGCAAGGAGGGCTCCAGCCCTTAGCTTAAGTCCTCATCTTCATGTTGTAATAGCTAAATCAAGTAGAAAAATATTGAAGAATAACTTCTAAATGCCTGTTCTACTTTAGTCAGCCTCTCTGATGTGGAGAACATGGTTTATTTCTTGGCTGTTATATTTTATACTTTTCCCCCCAAGCGGTTATTTCATAAACAGGTATCACTTAGCTTTTTACGGACTTTTAGGCTGTTATTTATATTAACAGAGTTTTTGGCAGTATATTAAGTAACTGCGTTGCATACTTAGTATTTTCCTTTGCGCTAAAGATTGTGCATGTTTTCTCTCTGGTGATATGTCTCATTTAATATATTCACAACCGTTTCTGAACTTCGGTGGTAGCTAAAAATTCTCCTTCTGTTTTCAAGGGAACAGTCATATATGGAAAGCGTTGTTACGTTTCTGCAGGATGTTGTGCCACAGGTACGTGTAGATCTTTAGAACTATTTTTTCAGTGTACAAAACAGTTGAAGTGTGTGTCAGGTGGACAAAAATGATCATTTTGAACGTGAATCTTGAGACCTGGGTTTTGAAAGCGTAGACTACCTACCATCTCAAAATAGGGCCTAAGGATTTCCTCTGACAGGTAATAATTTAAATTAAAAACTTTGCTACGCAGAAGCTGAAGAATTACAATATAAATGGCACGAAGAAGATTGCAGCCTTTTCCTACAATAGTTTTGGCCATAGAACAGTTGGGGAGGGGAGGGACTGGGCGTAATACTTGCTCTGCCTCTTACAAATATGTTTTTTTATGGGTTGTAGTTGGAAATGTGCGTATGAACCCTGGCTGGATTGGTGTTAGAACAACTTGGTAGACACACTTTGTCACCTGAACGTTTGTCATTGGCTGAAAAGGAGAAAGTTTCTTTTGCCTCCTTTTCTCCCTCTTTTTTAACTTGCCTCATAGTGTCCTGGCTCCTGCGGGACTGTGGAGCTCTGCCTAACCTGTTGTTCTCCAGTGGGCTGAGTTATGGAAAAGAGGAGCCCTCGCTCTGTGTTTTTAATTTTTCTGTGTGGTGGGGTGGTTTTGTGGGGTTTTTTGTTGTTTTTTGGGGTGTGGTGGTTTGTTTTGTTTTGTTTTTTATTTCTGGGCTGTTCCTCTCTGGAGAACAACTATGATGCTTATGTCTGCTCTTGGTCATAGTTTTCATGGGTAGCAGCAGCATGGCCACTTCTGTATTGCTCATGGGCCTCTCAGTAGTAGAGGGCAACTAAATTAGTTTTGTTACTCTTTGGGAAGGCTGTAGTCAGTAGTGGAGAAGCATTGCAGCTAATTGTCTGTAGCTTCAGGAAGCTATCTTGGTTCTTATTTGAAGGATTCTCTTGGTTAGTTAGTCATGAATTTCCTCAGTAATAATATATAAAAAAAAATTCCTCTTATTAATTTGTGAAATGCATTTTGGACTCATGGTCAAAATTAAAAATTGTCAAACTTTCATTTAAAAGATCGCTGCGTTCCACTCACATCCCCATTTTTTCCCCTCTGTAGTTAAAGGATACAGCCTGTGTTTTATTTTACAAATCAGTTTGCCTTGGAAGCATGGAATGTGATTTGTTTTGAAAAGTAATACCCACACTTATTTTTTTTAAATTTGTATTTTTAGCTCATGTTATTGCTTTTCTGGCATGTATAAAGTGATTATACAAGCTCTTCTCATATTTAATCCGAAGTACTGCCCAGTATTTTGTTACAATTCATTTGCAAGTGATGGTATTTCTACTGTAGCTCACATTCTTAATACCACAGTTTCTCCTGAGAACTGTAAAACTAGCAGTTTGGAAACACTGCACGCCTCCTTGACAGTTTCTTTTCGTATCTCTTCTTTTTATGGCAATCTGTAGAACAGACTGAAACATGGATCTGTTCTACTGGAATTACTGTTTATTCTCTTTTAAATGGCTATATTAAAGATGTCACAAATATGACTAAAATACGTCAGTAAAATAAACTATGTAGTAAAGGTCCTTTCTTTGCTCAGTCTTGCTTACAAAGCTTTTAAGTGAATTAAAGACAATTTTAAAAGTAAAAATGCCTCGTGAGAACCTCTAACATTGCTTTTAGAAGTAGTGTACAACTGCCAAACCTGAAGATTGTAGAAGCCACTGTGTTTTAGCTTGACTAAATTGCTATAAATCATGTGGCGTTTTTCACCTGCTCCAGAAGACTTGTTATATATGTCTTGTCATTTCTACCTTAGTAAGTGATGTTAGGGTTGTTGAGTTATATTTACTATGGTGTATGTTGATCATGGAGCCATTCATTTTTGAAATGAAACCTCACAGGAATAGTGGTGACAGTAAGATACACGGATCTGATTTACTTTTTTAATTTATGTCCCCTCCAGTGATCTATAGAGGGTGGAAAGAATGGGGTTAAACTTTCTCATTTCAACTCTTTCGGTTTTTATCCAGGCCTACAGTGGTACCCCACCAGCAGAAGAAAAGGAGAAGATCATTTGGGTCAGATTTGAAAATGCAGATTTAAATGGTATGGCTTCATTTTCTCTCACTTATTTTTGTGATTTTTTTTTTTTTTTTTTGGGTCCATGTACAATAATTTTGGTCAGCTTTGTCGGTAAGCATTGTTGACTCAAGATAAAGTATATAATTTCCCTGTTCTAGATGGACTAAACTCTCAGTGAATAACTGTACTTCTGTTCACTACCTACCAAATAGAACAAATAGGCCTTGCAACTTCATCTAAAGGCAAACTAAATCTTGCTTACAAAGAGGCAAATTCCTTCCACTCCCCCCCCGCCAAATCCATTTCCTTTCCTTAAGATGGTTGAAAACAAAGCACAGAACTGAATTATTTCATCTACTGTTTGATTTCAAAGCCAGATTATTTAACTGTGAATCCTGTCCAGGTCCCAGATATACTTTCAGTGGTGTGAGAGAATTCATAGTAACCTAGAAGGGAAGAGCTGTTCGGGAAAATGATCAGGAGATTCCATGATGTCTTTCAGGGAAATAATAAAGCAAAGCTACAAAATATTCTTAAAAATTTAACTTGTTTATTGCTTCCAGTGTATCTTAATAAATCATTGGCAAAGGCTACTGACTTAGTGCAAGCAATGGATCTCCAACCTTTTTAAGAAAAAACTGGTGATTTTCACAAGCTTTTTCTAATTGTGTCAAGTAGATCCCCGCTTAAGATCTAAGCTCTTTTACCTGTCTAACCCAGTTACCTTTTTTGCATAAGGAAGGTTAGGGACCGAAAGAGGTGGTTGAATGCTGCTATCAGGTAGTTACTTCCTGAATTAATTGAACGTCTTGGAGTTGCTTGTTGTGTCTGGTAGGTGTGCTTGTCATAGCTGGGGAGCTAAGGGACCTGCCTTCTGGAGATCACTGGATTTAAGTCTTTCAGCAAATTTCTGTTTCTTGTCTGCCATCTTATTTTCCTGTCTAGAGCTCCATGGTAAATGCTCATTCTGGTCTCAGATGAAATAATAGCAACCATAGCCAGAGCTGTGACGGGGAATTTTCAGCCTTTCCAAGAGATTAATAGGGAAGATTATATGTTTTCCAGCAGCTGAAATGGCACAGAGGCTGGCAGGTTAGAAATTAGAACTAGAAAGACCTACCAACCTGTACATTGCATTACGTCCAGCTTTAGGGTAGTTAAGGTTTGTTGGCTTGTAGGTTTGTTTTCCTTGTACATTTATTTTTTAAAAATCACAGGCATTCCCTCTTTACATTCTTTTCTACAGTATAACAAAAACCCTTTAGAATATTCTTCAGAATCCTTCATATTCTGTTTAAATTTATTTTTATGCAGCCTAATCTGATTTGGGCTGAATTACATCCTCTTTAGCCATCCTAAATATTTCCTCTCGTTCTTGGATGCTTACATGCTTGCAGTGTTCATTCTGCCATGGTTGAAAAAGTAGTTTTAGAGGCCTTTACTCAAGAAAAGCTTAATATTTTGATTATTATGTCCTGTAGCACTTTTCTTCTTCCTGGGGATTTTCTTCGTTTGGTAAGGTTGATGTAGAGATTAATTACATAGTATCTAGAAATAGTTTTGATCAGTCTGTGCATTTGTAATTTCTATTTTTGTTAATGTTTATTTTGTTGGTCCTTTGCAATTTTTTCTCTATTTGAAAAGTTTGCCATGTTTTATTAATCATTGGAGAAAGAATTACAGAAGTTTTTGGGCTATTTAGTGACAACCCGTATTGTAATCCAGAAAATTTTTCTCCATTTTAAATTTTAATGCTTTCTAACCTCTCTGTGAAACTTTAACAAATCTCTTATGTTTGCCTAAAAGAATATATTTTAGTATTGTTCCACCGTAAAGATTTAAACCACTTCGCCTGCTTTTACTTATGACAACGGAAATATGCATTGAGAAAACACCGTCTAGTATAACTGACACCAGCCATAGTTGATCCTAACCTGTTAATAATGGCTTTGATATTTAAACCCAATTTAGATACATCGAGGAATATGGAATTTCATGAAATACATAGCACCGGGAATGAACCACCGTTACTGCTGATGATCGGATACAGTGATGGAATGCAAGTCTGGAGCATACCTGTAAGTACAGAGTTCACTTCTGTGCCAGTGGCTTTTTTGTTTGCAGTGTTGTGTTTAATATTTTACTTTTAATTTTTCCTATTGAAGTGGAAAGAGCCAACATTTACCATTAACGTCATATGGTTTGTATGTAATATGCTTATCTTGAGATTAATACTGAGCATAGATCAAACACTTGAATTCATGTACCTTCAGATTTGAGGGGTTTTTACAAATTATTTCTGTTCAGTAAATTTTCAGAGTTGAATTGGGAGTAGCATTTGACATTATGGAATAGTTTGTATCCCAGAAAGGACAGAAATATTTTTAACTTGCAGAAATGAATAAGGGTGGAAAAATACGAAAAAAATTTGTTTGTCCCGGGAATGCAAGTATGACAGTATTAATAGTGTTTTACAATCACATGTTTGTCATGTACATGATTTGCAATTTTAATTTTATTAAAGTCTGTGTGTGCATATGGGTTTGATTTCATGCTGTCATACATACACCCTGCAGTTTGTGTTTCAGAGTGGTTTATGAGCACATGGTCTTAATTTGGGGAAATTCCCCCAAATTTCTTGAAACTATAGAATAAAGTTTAATACAGTGGGTCATAAAATTCTTAAATTAAAAAAAAAAATTGCTCATAACACCTTGTCTTTCAGAATAATGTAGGGAGGATGGAGTTCTTCCCCTTTGTAAAAGACACTGGTTTTTCAGAAATATGTATATTTTTTTATTACTTTATGGTTAGCTATGTAGGACGTGTTTCTATACCAGTAGCTTAGACAGTATAATAGAAAAGAATGTTAATTTGTACACCAACAGTTGAACTGAGTTTCGCTGGAGTGTGGGAGAGCTGGCTTTTCCCGTCTTGATTCCATATTGTTGGCTGGAGATGACGAAGGAAAAAACTGCTGAGCTTCTGCATTTGAGGGAGGGTTTAATAGAAATGAAGTATGACCTAGTATACTTGACTGACTTTCAGTATTTAGTAACTTTTTACTAAAATTTAGGAACTTTAACCAAAATTTAGGAACAATTTAATGAAAATGTAGCAATTTTCATCTGCTTGTATGTCCTGAGAAACTATGTCTAATTCTAACTTTCATAGCTTTATTTTTAATGGAGCAAAGCATATCTTTGGATTGGTTTTGTATTTTATCTTTCTGGAGCAGAAATGTGTACAACGTAGCAGAGCTAGCTTGTACACTCTTTTTATTTTTTTTTCTAACTCTGCCTTACACTGGAACGACTTTGAATACTAAAAAATGGCTTTACAGTGTAAAATTAGTTTTGTACACTATTTTGAAGACTGATCAGTTTTATGTTAGTGTACAAATCAGATTATTAAAATGGTTCAGAAAGGCTTTGCTTTGTTCTTCCAAGTGTATTACAGAAAACAAACATTAGGTGTCACTAAGATACTGAGCTAAGAGAGGAAGTACAACCGCAGCAGTACCAGGAGTTACAGCACAAGTTGATCAATTAGTTAAGATACTGTGAGTAGTCACATAGACTTAAGCTAAAGAATTTTTATAAAACAGCTTACTTTATCCTGCCGGAATGTTCTTATCCAAATGAACGTGCGTTTTCTGAAAAATGTATGGAAGTGTGTTGTGTTGACATGGGGCTTGTCCCGGCCGCTCTATGATAAGGAGAGCTTTCTGTCAAGCAGAGATGGGTTGGTTTGGTTTTTTTTTTTCTGTGTTTGTGTATGTAACATGCCCTTGCTTTGTGGTTGGGGGTGAGTTCTGTGCATCCCTCTTAAGTGACCTTCTGTGTCCGAATGAAGGAGCTATCTGTATCAATGCCCTTGAGAAATCCGTTGTGAGATGGGATCTTATGTGTATAAGGAAAGCAAGAATGAAGGAAGAGTCTCAGTTCGTTGGTACGTGAACAGATTAGCTCGGTGTAACCTGTTCTGCATTAACTCTCTGCGTTTAAACTCTTAGCCCTTGGTCCACTGTAGTAAACATGAAATAATTTGATGGAGATTACTAACAAATGACGGGTTAAACTACTTTGTTTATCCAGGCTTATGTGGAGTAAGTATGTTTACTGGTACTGACAGGCAGGTAGTACAAGGTAGCTTATCTGTGTTTCCCAGTGGAAAAGAGGGGTTTTCTTTGGGTTTGTGGGTAGGATTCCCCCCCCATCCCCCCCGTGCCCCCTTTCCCTTATTGTGTCTGAATTAGCTACAAGTTAGGCCACAGAATACCTGATATTACCTTCTTTTTCAGTAGGATGATACAGCCAGATTGTGTCCCCCCGCAGTGTATTACACTTCTTCATAATTCCTAGATTTTGATAGTATTTAATATTTTAGGAAAAAATAAGAAAAAAAAATTGCAGGACAGTTTCTCTTAGTGGTGTTCATTTTTTGCAGAGGTATTTTTAATGGCGGGGGGAAGTCTAGTGAAATGGAGAAGATGCCAAATGTGGAAATATTCAACCATCCATCTTAAGAATGTCAGCTGTAGAAATACTGCACCACTTTGTCAGCCCTTCATTTGTGTATTCTGTGAAATTCTGAGATCACATCTAGAGAGGTGCAGCTTCGATGTGTGCAATTTTTATGTGTTCATATAATTCCAATGTTGGAATGGTTCCTTTGTTAGAAAGATGGTCTTGGAGAGTTTCTTAGACTGAGAGTCTTTAACATCAATTTTAAATATCTTTTCAGAGCAGGATTTGTATAGCCAACAAAGTTGGAGGTAACATAACCTGGTTTTTTTTTTTTTTTCCCCCCATGTTGTTGTTTCTCCATCTTATTTTTTTGCTTACGTAGTCTGAGTAAAATCAAGTCTGGCAGTTATGTGACTGACTTAAATATTTAGAGTTTGTTTGGCACCACTTTTCTGTGTCCTTTAGTATTATACAAACCTTTCTTCTTGATCTTGCTGAGTATTTAGCTTGTAATTAAGCAACATTATTCCAGTTAAGAAAAAAACCGGATCTCTCTAGTTTAAAAACCTTTCAATCTGAAAAAGCAACAATTTGACATTTATGTGAAAATCCACTCAGTAAGGCTATTATCTGTAGCATTGTGCTTTTTATTTGTACAATTGAACCTCTATTCAGCACTTAATAAAGTAATGTGTTGCAGGCAGTCCGGTTTGTGTCTGAGTGATTATGAAGTGTTTATGACAGCTTCTAAGCTGACACTCTCCGTAATGGTGTTACATTGACTTCTAAACACCTTTGCAGTCTGCCTCCAGGAGTGTGTGTCTCTTTGCAGTCTGAGTGGTTTCACATTAACATCTCCTTGGAGTAAGATCTTTGACTACAGAAGTGTTACTTGCAAATGGAAGATACCATTAGGGCTGCTTCAAAGGACTGAAATAATGTTTGGACTGCTGGGTGCTGAAGTAACGGCTGGGGTTTTGAAGTGCAGTGTCTAAATCTGTATTGCATAAGAAGCGGAAGGTGTCCATCCAAACGACTTTCCTTTGATCTTTGTTTTGAAATGGGGGTGGGAAGGTTAAGAGTGTTCTTAAAATATGCCTTGCTAAGTGGGAAGAAATCTGGGAATATACAGAAGTATGACTAGAAGTTCCTATTTGATAATTGTGCAGTGTAGTTTTGTGTTTTATTTGGAATTTGTTTTTTCCCTTGCTCCCAGTTTCATGTTTCAAATACAATTGGAACTGGTTTCTGCCTAATGTGGTTTCCAAGTATCTGTTCTAGATGTTCCTGTTCAGGGAAATGCATGTTGGCTGGTTTTGTGGCAGATAATTTTTTTTTTCATTGTATGCTGGAAGCTTCAGAAGTAGAAAAATCATCTTAATTTAATGGTTCATATTACAACTAAAAAAGAATGATCAAGCTTGAGTTGAATAAAGTAGGAACTACCATAGGGACCTTTTAATAACAAGGGCAGCTCTATATTTAGTGAAAAATACTTAAAGGCTGTGGTATAATGATGCTGCCACAGACTGATGGGATGCGTCAGCCCATATGGTAGGTGACTTCCGTGTGGAGACCTCTGGAATGCAGAGGACTCGTTGGACAAGGATGGCATCATGCACTGCCATTTTTCTACTGCCAGACCTTAAATTTCCTTAAATGCTGCTGTCAATAATACTGTGATTTTTAAGTTGTTAAAACTGCAGTTGTACAGCAGATGGTGTGTGTAAGTGGATGTATAGATGGATGTATATGGTGAGTCAGACATGCCAGTTCCATTTTGTTTTCTCAGCTGTTCATCAAAAGCCCTGTCTGCTGGGGTTTCAATGTGGTCGTCTTTGTAATTCTTCCCCTTTTAGAGCTGGGAAAAGGACTAGTCACTTATCATAGAATTGTTAAGGTTGGAAAAGACCTCTAGGATCATCAAGTCCAACCGTCAACCCAACACTACCATGTCCCCTAAACCATGCCCTGAAGTGCTGTGTCTGTGCATTTTTTTGAACCACTCCAGGGATGGTGACTCCACCACCTCTCTGGGCAGCCTGTTCCAGTGCCTGAGCACTCTGTCAGTGAAGAAATGTTCCCTAATATCCAATCTAAACCTCCCCTGGTGCAGCTTGAGACCATTTCCTTGTGTCCTATCGCTAGTAACTTGGGAGAAGAGACTGAGAGCCACCTTGCTACAGCCTCCTTTCAGGTAGCTGTAGAGAGCGATAAGGTCTCCCCTCAGCCTTCTCTTCTCCAGGCTAATCAACCTCAGTTCCCTCAACTTCTCCTCATCAGACTTGCTCTCCAGACCCTTCACCAGCTTCGTTGCCCTTCCCTGGACACGTTCCAGCATCTCAATGTCGTTCTTGTCCTGAGGGGATTATACTGTCACTACTATGTGATTGTACTATCACATAGTAAGCTGTGATCCTTCCTCTGTCCAGACCTCCTCCTGGTAGAGGGTACCGCTGTTAAGGCTTGTATTAGCCACTTGGAAAAGGGTAGTAATGACCTGATCTAGTAACCCTGAAAAATGTCGAAGGACTTTATAAAAACATCTATGCAAATTATTTTCTAAGGTTTTGGTTTTTTACACTGCAGATGCTAGCAGCATGTAACAAACTTTGGTTTTACACTTATTAAGTGACTGCAGAACTGTTGGAATTTTTTTTTTTAAACTCCATTATACCCTACATCAGTAGGAAAAAAAGCATGTGCAACAACCTTTGAATAGGATGTGCTGAGAGGTATCAGAAGAGTCCAAACAGTGTTCCATGTGGCTCTCCTTCGATGGGGTCAAAGCTAAAATGAAGACTTAGGAAGAGTGTTTTTACCCATATTCTGCCTCCTTCCAATATTGTCTGCATCATTCTTAACTTTTTGCAGAAATGAAGTGGTTAAAAACAATGCAGGATTGTCCCCCAAATTAGAATTTTATAGGGAGCCTGCAGCCTGATCATACTAAAACTCCTCAAAATGTATGACAGAGTGATAATGTTGGTTTCCAAATGTTCCAAAACGAATGGTTTGGTACAGTGAAACTGTAACCAAAACCATTTCTGAGCTTTCATTGTTTTTTAAATTCAATTAGCGTTGTCATAATTTTAAATGCTAGGTGCAATTTCATACTTAATTCAGTCACTAGAACAGACATCTGTAACATTCTTTGAGCATCTAAATTCTTGTAATCTCTAGATAATTACAGAAGTTTGTTTTGAATGAAAAAGCAGACTGTTTGAATTGCTAAACTAAAATGATAAAAATTGGCCTTTTACTTACAGTCCTTCCTTACTCTCTCAGTAGCAAGACGACTTATAGCAGTCTTTAACCCAACGTGATTATATCAAACAGTATTTTGTGGTAGTATCTGTCAGTTGCTGATTGACATAACACCATATCATGATAATTTAGATCATATTTAAAACACATATCAGAATATTAAAAAAATACCCCACCCTGATATCTTCCCTGTGCTCTGTGACAATTTTTTAATATACAAGCAGTTTGCTTTTATATAGTTGCACAGTAGTTTAAACATTGAGTTTTGAACTTTGTTTCAGCTTGGTGTACGTTTGACTTTTTTTTTTCACCATGTGAAAACCATTTTCTATGGTTGGAAACTATTAGTTATCCTCAGTGTGAACAAAACTTCCTTTGTTCTGGTTTTTTTTTATGGGTGCAAACTGGTATGCTCCAAACAATAAAGCTCTGTCATCAAAAACTAACCAGTGCTCCAGATTTCTGGTCTGTCATATTTTAACCAGTAGCTCAAGACGTCTAAGTGGAGGAGAGAGGAGTTCTTCCTCTTTCAATCTGTCATTATTGGAAGAGAGCGATGAAGACTTCATTGGGGCCCAGGCTTTGAATCGGCGCGTTCTTTGCTTGCAGCCTTCCATGTAGGTCTGGGGCTTGTGGTTTGATACCAGGCGCTGGGAAAGCTGAAATGTTCTATCAGACCAGCTTGGAGCCGTCATTTTGGATCCACTCTTTCATAGAACGAGTACCTGAAGCTGCTTTTATAGCTTAATATTCAATTCTTGAAACCTGTTTGGAAATATTCTTGGCTTTTGGAATGGGAAAGAAAAACTTTTAAGAGCTTTGAAAGCTGCCACAGGGACTCGCTACTTAGCTGGATCAAATCCAAAATGGCAGCCACAGCCTAGTTTCTTCGCAGGTGCTTTTTGAAGAATTTAAAGCTCTGTTTTCAGTTCATGAAATCTATTTATATTTTGTCTATGCTTATGAGACTGTGTAGCTCAAGGGACTGGTAATGGGATGTGGAGCCTTTTACTGATACTTGCCGGCCCACATCTCGCCCAAACTGGCAGTGACAAAGTTGTAAGCCATTTAGTGATGGGGCTGGGTTTATGTTAAATGTAGTTCCTTGTCCCACTTGAGTTCCTAGTGGAATAAGTGTCCCACTCACAGAAAAGATTGACTGTCTATGCTGGCTGTCTCAGGAGTGAGATAAGGCCTGAACTGGCAGGAAGATCAGACTGTATAATCCCTCTACTCTGAAGATGGTGCTTTCAGTCAAAATTGATACGTGTGGCCTCAGCTATGGTAAAGTTTTATGTTTTATATAGATAAATGAAGGGCATTAGCATCAACCACAGTTAATTCAGAATTCTCTAAGACTGCAAATAGCAGAAGCTTCTGCTGGTGGTAGTGTTAATTAAAAGTCAAAGAAAATCTTGAACTCTAAAGCCCTAATGCATTTTTCAATGCCAAGCAAACCAGAGGAACAACCAAGCTCTAACTAATTCAGGGCATACAACAAAGTCCAATGCCTTCTATGATATCCTGTTTCTATAGAAAGTTAAGGACATAAAAAAAATCCCTTAAAACCCCTGTTATTTTATAGAGCTATGATCACTTAAGAATTGGTGTTTTAATCTGATCCATGTTGTAGTGTCATGTCCAGATTTTTTGTACGCTCTTTGGTGCTTTTTACTGCATTTGACTTTATCTTTGCAAATAAGATGCCAGTGGTTAGGTGGGATCTTGTATTTTCATTACGAAATCTGCAGTGGAGGGGTATCTTAAACTTTGCTCCTTTTTGGCTCCCAGGAGTCGGCAACATATAACCTGCTAAGTACATGAGCTGTACAGATGGCTGAAGTTATCTGAACATTTACTTGCTCCCCCCCCCCCCCCCGCCCTTAGTTCTATGCAGTTTACCCTTTCCTGGGGGGGGGGAAGGAAAAATCCTGCACAGACTGAGAGGAAAGGACATGTTACGCTACAGTATTACATGTTACAGTGATCTCAGAACAGTTAGGAGCTAACTACCTATAACCTTGTCTTTGTCACTCTCTGATCATCTGGCTTTGATTAGTCCATTTAACCTTTCTTTCTGTAATTCCCCTCCCAGTATAAAATGATAAAATAGTTATCTTTCAAGTAATGAATATTAATTATTAAAAAGTAAAAGCATTATATGCATGAAAAGAGCTGGGCTGGGATTTCAATGTTTGGTGCTGAAGTGCAAATAAACTTCATTTGTATTTGTACGTTTTAAGCTTTTCTTTGAAAATCTCAACTTTAAGCTCTACCAGGTCTTGGCATCATAGGCTAAATAAACACACTCTCTGGAGTTCAGTGTATTTAAGAGCAGAAACTGAGTTAAGGTTTGGCCTTCTTAGTGTATCTTACTTTTGGGACTATAACTTTATTTGAAGTAGGTTGGAGTTAGAGCTGATGTGCTGGCATAGTTAAAAAGTAGGAGGAGGTGACTGAATTGGGTT
Organism: Morus bassanus; assembly: GCA_031468815.1. Lineage (NCBI taxonomy): Eukaryota > Metazoa > Chordata > Aves > Suliformes > Sulidae > Morus > Morus bassanus. The sequence continues at coordinate 8,961,997 of CM062584.1, forward strand.
GGATTATTTTATGTGAATCACTTCTTCCATACTTTTGTTATGCTAGTTCTTTTCCCTCTTGTTTTCATTCATAGCCATTGATGTGCATACACATGTGAAACAGCATTTTCATGATTTGGGGGAAAAAATCTTTAATTGCCAATAATAATAGTTCTAAAGCCGTATATTTTTCTTCTCCATTTCTTCCTTTCCCTTTTCGTAGAGCTGGTGTGTTGTGATGAATAGAAAACGTGCTGCTGTCTTCATCTTTTTTCATCTCTTTAGTACTCTCTCTCTCTTTTTCTTTATTTTTTCCTCATTTTCTACTTAGCTGTGCTCTACTTTTTCCCAAGCTGTCTTTTCTGGATGCAGATGTTATCTATGTGCTTTTTTGCCCCTACACTGTCCTACAAACTCATGATCTGTTAAAAACAATCAGCAAATCTTTACTGAGTTAATTTCTGATTATCATTCTTTTGTCTTGTATAGAATCTGGTCAGCAGGCTCTTCAGAGCAGGAGCTTCTAGCTGTCCCGGAGGGAGAATTAAACTTGTTTTGCAAAAGCTGGAGTACTACGATGTTGTGTGGTTGTTCAGATGATGCTGCTAGCTGGAAGAGAAGAATCTGCTACGATTAGAACTTCTGCCTAATAAAATAAGAGCAGGGTAGACAAAGGGATTTAAAACTGTTGTGTCCATCAGCAATAATTCTGATCACATCATTGACAGTAATGTTGATTCATACCGATGTGAAACTGCTAGCTGACTGGAAATCTAAAATGGCTAAGAATGTTATTTCCCCAAATTTGTGTACGTTGAATGTTATTCCAGCCGTGATATGAAAAAGCAGGAGTTCACTACATTCTGTGTTTGCTTACTGGTTACAGAATGATGGGCTACCTCTGTAGTAAATTGTGTTTTCAAAGTAATGTTATGAAAGACTTGTGCTTCAGTGGGGTAGGTTTAATTCTTCCCACATTATCTAAAGCAGTGATAATAAATAATGAGGCTCAGGGTTAAGACTGGAAGTAAATGAAGAGTCTGAAGTACAGTAATTATGATTTGTTGGTCAAACAGTAGTAGTATTTTAACTTTTTGAACGTGTGATCTGAAGTGCAGAAAGAAATGGGAACAACTATAAATGACATTTCAAAAAGCTAACTTGGATTTATAGTTTATTGATTCCTAAGAACCTTGTTCCAAATCGTATTCACTTCTGATATTGTAAACTGCTTGTTTGGCAAAATTTTATGCCAACATGTCGGCTATGTTCGTAGTCTCATTACATCTGTTTTAAGTTGTTGGTTATTTGGAAATGAGCTTCATAATGTTTGCCATTCTCCTGAAGTTTGACGTTCCATATCGGATCCATTATCAGGCAGTTATGAAAATGCATTCTGACTGACCATTTACAGGAAGTCTGGAAATTCTTCTTAACTGCTTCTGGTTTAATCTTTTCAAGAGTGCTATTAGTGATGAACTTAATTAGTTTGACCCCCTATTTTTAAACATAATTTTCACACCTGGAGAATGTGGAATGTACCAGTATTTCAAATTCTCTGATCTTGTACCACCGATGTTTGCCACTCTTGATCGTTGGTTAGTTAGCATTTTTCTTTGAAACATGCGCTGTGTAGAATCAATGCTTGTGTTTCAGATTCCTTGAATTTTTTTTTTTATTTTAGTCAGCAGTCAACTTTCAAGTCTGGTTTCTTTTAAAACATGTATAGTCATTAATAGTAGATAGTGCTAGTATCTCATTCGCACAAGCTAAGGCATGAATTTCTAGAGGCAGGCCATCTTTTTTGCTATAATTTGTGTTATTCAAGAGTTCTAAGATATTCCCATTTAGAGAAATTGCAGATGGTTGGTTAGAAAGGCAATGTCTTACCAACTTACTTTCTTAGCTACCTTTCTTACAATGACTTTCTACCTACTTTCTTACCTACTAAATATGTATATATATTTTTAAGGATACCTATTTTTTATATTGTATGTTCATAATCCATGTGTTTTGCAGATCAGTGGGGAAGCTCAGGAACTCTTTTCTGTCCGCCATGGTCCAGTTCGAGCTGCGCGGATTTTACCAGCTCCACAAATCAGTAAGTCTATATTTATATGGTTCATAATTAAGCATAACTTTTTTTTTACAGATCTTTGTCCAAATCATTGCTATAACCTGATATGCAGATTTTTTCATTAATTTTTAAACTGTCACCTTCATAATTGCTTTCTACAAGTATTACTTCTTTTTTCTTCCTACTCTGTAATCCAGTGCTTTTTCCAGTTTCATCTTCAGATTTTAACTTTGCTGCTTCCTTTGTAGTTTAGTGGATATCTAGGTCTATCTGTGCTCAGAGGTCAGTCCAGAGATGTTAACGATTCTGTCTGGAAATATTTATTATCAAAATTTTATTGCTATAAAATAATATTGTAATTACTTTTTTATAGTCAGGCAGTGGCTGATAGCAGTAGATCTAGAAATTATTAATGTTTATTAAAAGCTCCTGTTATAGTGCATTGTAAAGTCTAATCATAATGTGATGCCCTTCTAAACTCTTAAACCCTTTAGAAGGATAGTATGTCTTTTTTTTTTTTTGTTACCTATTCAGGAGCTGAAACTGAAACAATATAAGTAAGGCAATGCAAGAAGCAGTTGGTCTAAGTAATATGGTTTGCACAAAGGCAAAATATCCTTTTCTGATTACTTAAATATTTTATTTATGAATAAAATATCAAGTATTTTCTAAGCTGTCAAGTGATCTAAATAGTCTACTAGTGCATGCATTAAGTTTAGCAATTGCAGCTTTTTATGATGTTTTTAAAATAGGCTGCTTTTCCACCCCAATAAAAGTACCAAGAAAATGGAATTAGTTTTTTGGGGTGGTACTAGCTTCTAATTTGTTACCCTTCTGCTTACTTTATGTAAACTTTGAATGAAGAGTTTGACCTTTTTAGTGGTTGAAATTTTATCATGATCCCTTGCGTACTGATAGGCACCTCCTCTCTTTTACTGCTTCAATACTGTTTTACCAAGTTCTAAGACAAGCTGCTTAGTTTGTTAAACAGGATTGTTTCAGAAATTCTGAGTTAACCCCCAGAAGAGCTTGCTGCAAAATTTAAGCAACTATGCATAAACAAGCAAATCCTTTTTAAAAAGATGACACTGTTCGATCTGAACACAAGATCTGATTGTAGACTTCTTAAAGTCCTAAGATCTGTTGGTGTCCTGGCTCATTTTTTGTTTAGGCAATGTTTTGCTTATCCACTCTCCCGGTAACTTCAACTGGGCAAGGTATTCTGTGCAGCTGCTGAGTAGTATTTCTAGTTTAAATTGGTCACCATGTTTTTACTGTGGGGATGAAAAGAATGTACTTCTAGTATGACCAAGGTTTTTTGGGATTCTGCTGGATTACAGATTTTACTGGCGTATTATGAATTAATTAATGAACTAAAAAAATGTAGCCTAAAATCTAATTTTTAAATTTTAATTACAAAAATATTAAATTATAATAATTTTGAGTATTTCAAGAAAGTAAATGAAAAAAGTTAAAGGTTTAATAGACACATTTTATGTTGTGTCAGTGATTTCCTGAGCAGAGGAATATACAAAGTAGGAGGATATGTGGTTCTGTAACTCTGTTATAGGTTAAAGTAATTTAAAGTAAAATACTTCACAAGCATTTTGTGCCTTTTATTCTGTTTATGGGAACACTGTGTAATTCCTGATGAGCTGTGGTTTTTTGCTGTTATGTGTGTCATTAGGTAATGGATACCTATGCCCCTTCCTCTCTCAAAGGAAAAAAGAGGAGAAAGAGAAGTGTAAATGAAAATGAAATAAATTAATTGAAGGACCTATACGTTTGTTTTTCCTGATAGCAAAATAGTGCTTTCTGATTTTTCAATCTAGTAAGTTACACTGCTTATGAACTCCTTCAAGCAGTTACTCTCTTTCTATCTCTAAATTGCATATATTTAGTATCTGACAATGATAGTTGTTACATTAGAAAACTATTCAAATTAGCTCATATTAAATTAAGTCAAACTTTTTAAAAACATGTTTTTGTCTCTTTTTACATGGCTCGGTTTAAATAAATGTTTGATAAAAAGTACATGAATGTATCATTGACCAGTATCTGGAATCAGATAAAAGTAAAGCTGTAATCAGAGGCCTCAGATAACTAACACATGAGCTTTAATGATTCTGAACAAAATAAAAGGAATTTGTAAAGGAGAAGGTGATTACCATCAGTAGGCTCAAACACTATTTTACTGTAAAGCTGTAAAAAGGGAATTATTGAAAATAGGACTCTCTTGGTGGATGGATTTGGCACGTTCCTAGAAACAGATCTTTGTGATAAGAAGCTCATTCCCAGGTGTGAAAGAAAAGCTCATGGTTTTAACTTGGTGACTTTACAGTAGCAGAACTTAATAGTTTGACAACTATTTTGTTAAAATACTATACTCCTTTGATGTTAGATCCTGTGCTGCATCATGTGCTTCATAGCATAATAAAGCATTGTTTGAAAAGAGTTATTTCATACAGCCTTATTTCATGCAGGCTTATTGCAAAGGAGACCTCCTCAAATCTGATTTAGCAGGTTATAAGTGATCCTAGTAGCAGGAACGTGGTACAGTATCTGGAGCTGGCCTTGCGTGCTGCCAGCTCAGATCCGGTGAGGTTTATTAGTTCAGGCTCTGTGCCATGCTAGAGCAGTTAAATGGCTCCTGGAACTGTTCTGACCTGGCAGCTATACTGCAATGTTCGTGCAGGGTTTTGTCTGAGCTAACAAACCAGGCAATACCTGACCTGGCCCAGCACTGCTGCACTTTGATGTCTCTGTGTCCATGGCATGGCTGGTCTGCAGCCTGGATAAGATGTCCATAAAGAATTGAGTGATTTCTGTAAATAGCACTGAAAAATGTAGATACTAACTCTTCTCTGTGGACAGAGAATATCTACTGTTGCCTTCAACAGTAGATATGGCTTTGATTATTTTCTACAGCTTGTAATATAAATGGCCTTTTTGGAGACTGAAGGTTTACACTGTGACCAAATTTTGAGCTTAAGAGAAGAGATAAAGTTGCATAGCTAATACTCAGAATATGAAAACATCTCTGTCTGGACGCTGTCAGTCTTAGAAACAAGAATACTAAGTCCTGGCACTTTGCATGCCACATGCTGCTTTTTCTGCTGAGCCGTCTGGTTGGCACGGCTTTTTAACTCGCCTAGCTCTTCTTCACTTTGAAATCTGCATGCTGTCATTGAGTTGAGTACTTATGTATATGTATTCAGGTGTCTGGTTTGCTGGGCTCTGGATTTGTCTCTCTCTTCAGATAAAACAAGCATGCAAAGATGTGTTTGAAGACAAATAGATGTGACTTTGTGATTATTAGAAGGGAGAAAAGTGGTAGATACAAACAAAGCTGGAACTCTGCCAGTTAAATTTATCTACTGCTCTCTGTGAAGAGGAAACTATGGTTGGTAACATGATTGTAGTTAATGATAGTGAGAGAACCGAGCAAAAATCAGGGTGTATTAACTCCCTCCTCCTCTGTTTTATATGATTCAAATTTGTGATGTCCTCACTACTACTCAAGTTACTCCGTATTGGGCTTCCTCTCACACAATACCTAATGGCTCTATTTAGCCACGCTAACCTAATTATTCATATTTTTTGTTCAACATATTTTCTAATTTTTCACCACTTCCTGTAGATGGTGCCTATCTCATTTTTCTGAGGTTACTGACTGCATGAATACGTACTTGTAGAATTGAAATGATACTGAGTTTAAGTTCTGTATATTAAGTACTTTGTCTTGTGCTTTTTTCTCTTCTGATTAACATTTCCATGATATTTATAGAAACATTAAAAACATGACTTGTATAGGCTTTCTGTAGTAGTTGTACCTTCTTTGACCTGTGAACTCACTAATAAAGCAGATTCAGAACTCTTAGAGTATTTTAAAAAAAGGAAATAATACATTTACCTCAGATAGCTTTGCTGTTCATTTTCCCACAAAATCAGAATATTGCTGCTTTCTGAAGTGAGTTAGTGCTACAGTCTCCCATTTTTCATTACTTATCCCAGGTCATTTTACAAAACCCTGGCCAAATACCTGCTTTCTGCCTTGTGCTGTCCCATTTATTAAGGTACGCTTGCATAGTTTAAAAGTCGATCAAGAAACTAGGAGAAGCTGCAGGAATAGCATTGTGTGTGGTAATTCATGCCTAAAGGGTACCTGATGACAGGCTTGCGTGTTGAAGTTTAGATCAGTCGTTGTCTGCAAAACCTATTTCCATGTCTCAGCATTAGGAAAATAAATTCTTCCAGTGAACTGGATTAATTTATTGCCATTTTCTAGATTATCCTGCTTGCAGAAAAGATGATCTAATAGTCCTGTGTATCTCAATGAAGTTGACTGCTTAGCCAAATTGACTGATAAGGGTAAAAAAGCAAATAAGAAAGGAAATGAAGAAATCAGAGGTACTGTGTTTAAAACAACTGTGAACCAAGGGAACTTAGGGTTGAAGGGTTGAAAACTAGAATTAACATGAAAAGCTAAAATTAATTGGGACACTGAGTAGTTTTGCATTTGAACTGTTAAAAGTTTAAATTTTGCAGCAGATTTATCTCTGTACTCTCCTGCTTACGTCTTTGATTTTGGTAAAATAAAATTTGAACCTCAAAAGCTAACTCAGCTTTACGTGCAGGTGTACTTAAAAGAGCTATAATATTTAGGTTGCTTTCTAAAGGAAGGCAGATGTGAGTTTTGTATATATTCAACCACTTGGGTGGCTTAGTGGTTTTAAGTCCCTGAAGGCCAAAATAATTGCACAGTATGTATAGCAGGGGAACTAGCCCTGCAAGCTGAACAAGCAGTAGCAGTTGGTAGCTAGATTTGGATTGGTGTAAGTGGGTCATGCAGGTGTGCATTTAAGTTTTGGTGTTTTGTAACTGTTGTGTGGGTTGTTATGGTATAATGAATGTTAATGTGCGGGGATTATAGAAATTACAGAACAGAATTCTCAAGCATAGCAAGCAAGCCTTTTATAGATATTATAGGGAGGAATTTTGGAGCACGACATTTTAAAACACTAATTTCTTTGAAGCTGTGTGGACTGACCTGTATGCTACCATTTCAGTTCTGGCCACATTACATCAACACTTTAGACTATTAGACCTTAGACTTTCACCGTATTAGACTGATGTGTCCTAAGTTTTTCGAACAAGATTCAATCAAAATAAAATATTTTTATCTGTCTCCAATTAATGTGTGACTCTAGAAACATTGATCTCTAGCAAATGTTTCAAGGTCATCTTTTTGTTGTTTTTTTTTTTTTATATAGAAGCTACATAGTTATCAGAATAAAACTGGTGCTGTGCAGAAGAAAAAACAACTTCCTGTAAACGTGCATAGCTCTGTCTCTTTGACAGAGCTGCCAAGATAATGTTATCCAGCCAGCGTTGCTTCTTGCAACATTGCTGTCTTATCATTGCAGAAATGGGAGGGTGGAATGGGCTGAGGAGGCAGTAGATATGGAAAACAATTGGAGTTGAAGGGGTTCTAGGGTGATAACATTTGGGGAATGTTAAAAACAGGTATGATGAGGCAGGTATTGGAGGGGGACTTAGAAACTGGAAATGTCTGAGTGATGCTGGGTGTTAAGGGAGATAGAATAATATGATGCTTATGGTCTAGAACATTAATCCTAAAGAGCACCTGAAGGTCCGGGATGAGGACAGCAGTTGCAGCGCCATTGATCAGGCATGATATTGAGTAATGCAGTTAGAGCTTATCTGTGCAGGAAACGGAGCGTTTATAGATGCTACCCTGAAGCTGAGGAAAGAATTCACACACTATTTTTAGGACTGACTCGAGCCTCTTCACTTCTGTTTCAAGTAGCACATATGCTGTTTTGCATTTGTGTTCAATAAGAAAGCAGACACAAAATGGTAGTGATTAAGAAATGTTAAGAAAGATTCCTACCCACCCCCCAGATGGAAGCAGCAAAAGAAGGAGTGAAAACCATACGTGGTGAATGCCAGCCATGTGCTCTAATGCATTTCTAGATACTGGTCAGCTATGACACTGACATGGGGCAGGACCACAAATGCAACACCATTTTCTAGTAACAGATAGGCATAAGAGGGGTTTAGCTGAACAGGAGATACACTGCATTAGTAAATGACTGTGATGGAACTTGATCTGTGGAATTACATACCAGAAAAATATGCTCCGTTGTGCATATATGCTATTGCTAAATAGGTCAGAATTTGACATTTATACAGTGTGTTTCTTACTCAAGGGAAACGAGGGTACTTTTCATAGTTTTCAGTAGCTTTTGAGTTTCTGTGAAAATCACTGGGGTTTCATTTTTATTCTTCAAAAAGTTCTTACTTTTGTTATTGGCATTATTGAGAGGCCCTAGTAGGCCCAAGAGATTCCTATTCACAGTTTCATCTGAAGTACAGTACATAAGCTGCTTTGACCTTATGTGTGGATAACAACCTTTTGACTTCATAAAGTCTAAATGTTGATTTGTATGAAATTTCATTTAGCTACAGGTATTTTTTTTCCAGTTTTAAGTATACTAACTGAAGTTAGATTTTTTTTAATTTATTTTTTTTTTTAAAACATATATCACTTAGCTAAATGGAGCTGTAGATAAGGTGGTGCCTTGTTGGCAGGAAGGACAGTTTTCATTACTTTAATTGTGTGATTTGTCAGGATTTTCAGCTTTTTCTAAATGCTGTAGCGTTACATGACAGAATTAAAAGGATTTAGAATAAAAGGAGTTTAAGAAAAAGACTTTGCAACAGGATTTCAATACTTTTTGTATTTGAGGGATTTAGCTAGCTGTGCTTCATTTCAATCATCCTGCTGCATTTTGTTAAACACTGTGTGTGGAGCAGGTGTGTACAACGTCAGTATATTGCACATGCAAATAAACACAATTTTACAAATAAATTAATCCACTGTAACTTGGAAGATTAAATCCCACCGCAGAACTGGAAGGGGTTGCTGACTCCATTAAGCATTGCAGAGAACAACACATGTCGCTTTTTGCAATCTCATGAATGGGACTGCTATTAACCTGATTTAGTGCCCTGCAGAGTCCTCAAAATAATGATCCTTTTCTACAGTATTAATATTTACATTTTGAAAGTATATATTTGAAGTAGAAAATGGATTTTTTTTTTTTATTTTTAAATGAAGGCCACAGTCATTCCAGATTGAAATCAGAAGTTTAAGCACCTATTGTACTAATTTTGCAAATCTGTATCGTGGGTATTAAAACCTGGTATTCCTTTTGATTTCGTGCACTTGTTTCACTGTACTGCCCACCACCTTTCTTCCCCTTGCTCCCCCTTCCTTGTCGTAAAACTTAGAACTAGGCCATAAAGAAACATATGAATCCATATCTGTAATATATCCTAGTTAAAAAAAAAAAGTATATTTAAATACTTAAGGTAAAATCCTGGCTCCACTTAAATCAATGTCAGAACTCCTGGTAGTCAGCATCTCACCCTTAATGCTGAGAGACTAGCTAAATGAACAGAAACAAATGGAGTTCATCTGTTACTTGTATTGAAGAAAACAAATTGGTTGCCAGATTCTTAAGAAGATTATATGTTTCATTTATCAATTTACAGGTCAGTACATACAGTATAGGTATGACTCATAAAAGACCTTGAAATAATAGGAATAGAAGGAAAGTACATTTGGCTGGTTTAGGTTACTTGTAAAGCTATTGTTGATGGTAAAATTATTGATGTGACCCATGTGACTTTATAAATACCCAAATGTGTAGGAGGGAAGACTTACCCTAGTACAGATGAGAGTACTGAACAGTTTTTGTTACAAATTAATTGCATGTACTGGAGTTATTAATAATTAACAGAGACTGTTATGTGAAAATGTATATTGTTAATTGTTGTGCCTTTCTGAATAATTGATTTAGTGCAGCTACACCAGTATTTGTGAATTAAATTTTGAACAGACTGTATCACTAATATTCTTTATAGATCAAAGGGTTTGGTATATAATGGAGGAAAAAAAATAATTCCATTATTCACTACATACATACGTACATACCTATAGATAGATAATTAAAAAGGCAAAGGTTGAAAGAAAATGGAGGAAACTTAGTAGTGTTGTTGTTGGTGGTTCTTCAATTCTTTAGGTTGGGTAGCAACGTACCCTGGAATTTAGTCAAATATTGTTCACTAGTAGAAGAGAGATGTTTTTTTTTTTTACTCAATTTTGGTTTCATTTCTGTTTACATAGCAATAAGGCAAAGTTTTCAAAACTGTAAAAATCCCATTTTAACAAGTGTGGCGTGTTTAACAATTTGATGATTCTGGACTCAAGGAGTGACTGCAGTTTGGAAAGACGAAAGGCTGGTTTTAATTGCCTACCTCTGGTGCCAGCAGTGGCGGCGTGCGAGGATCCCAGGGCAGACAGGACTGGCTCAGCAGCTGAATTACAGCAGAGGACGAGCCCATGCCAAACTCGGCTGCTGGGGCTGTGCTGGTGTTACCTGGTGAAGCTAATATTAAAAGTAGATTTGATATGTTGTTAGAGTCATGTTTTCACTTTGAGTCAACAACGGGCATAGCCTGAGTCTCACTGGAAGTTGTTGGAGGTTGCTTTCTTAAAGGCTTAAGTCGCTTGGTGGCAGAACTTATTGAAGACTGTTTTGAATTTAATCTTGTATTTTCTTAGGCACAGAGTATGGGCTGTAAGCGTGGCTCTGCTTTGGGCAAACGCTGGCAGCCCAGCTTGTCATGTGCTGAAGAGAGTGGCTGCTCTTACGCTGCTCTCTTCTGGTTAGCACTCTTACACCCTGCTTATACCTCAGTAGAATAAATTGGAAACCAATGTGTGAAACCCATGCAGAGTTGGTGACAGCCTTATTACAGACAGCTTTTATAAAACAATGAAAAGCGAGCAAGTGTTACTTGTTACAGTTACAGAATCCTTAACCCCAACTGAACCGAAGAGAAAATAACTCCAAAATCCTGGCCAGGTTTTGCTACTTGTTTTGTTACTCATTGCCGTCGCTTTCAAGAACAGTTCTTCCAGTGTTCATGACTCTGTTATTTGTATTTCTATCACTAATCTTGTACAGGCTGTGAGTTTTGTGTTATATATTCGGTATCCTTTCAATATATTCGGGCCCCCTCAACATGCACACCTGTACTTTGAAAGGTAACACAAGCACTACATAGTGATTTGCTTTTTCTTTCTTTGTTTTCCTTATTAGGTGCTCAGAAATGTGATAACTTTTCTGAGAAGCGGCCTCTTCTTGGTGTGTGCAAAAGCATTGGATCTTCTGGGTAAGGACATTTTTCATGAATAAAGTTTTATATATAAATTGTAATGTCATTAAAAAAAACCCAACCCAGTAGATTACATCTTTAAAACTGTATTCCATTTTTGCTCCTGGGATAACACTGTGAAGTACTTCTAAAGGTTTTTTTCTTCTATGTGTCAGCACACATTTACCTATGATTTAAGCTTTTTAAAAGGAATAAAAAATAGAGACACTTGATATAAAAGAGGTGAAGAGGTTTATTTTGTTCTCAGTGTAATCGCAATTTTATGGTTAGCCTTTTCTGATACTAATCCTGGTCAGAATTATTACTGAGAAGTGTCTAAAGCAATCTGTGTGTCTTAAAGTAATTAAAAGATGCTTTCAGGCAGCAGTCATATACCAAGTGAATTACAGGCACCAAGCAATTTCATTGTTACAGCCACTCACTGTTTATTAGCAAAATACATGTTGAATCTACTTCTTTGAGTTAGAAAAATAAGTTAACAGTCTTGTCTTGTGCTCTCTGGGCAGTATTGTTGTATCACCCCTCTTATAAAAGAGGGCCTTAAGATATTTTATGTCTGTTTGATATATTGATTCAGACGATGCAGAGGATTTATATCTATACGTACAGGAAAATATTTGCTTTTCAAGGGTAATCCTCTACACAGCGATTCAAAGGCTAAACAGTTGAAGTAAATCTTCTTACAGTAGTAAAACTAATTCTGTGCCACACCTTTTTCAATTAAGAATTTAATCACTCTGGGTGTGGAGGAAGACTATCCAGTCTCTCTAAATTTCTTGGTATGTATTACTACTGTGTTAAACTAGAATATCCATGTTACCGGTCTTAAATGTTTTAAACCAAAACTATATAGGGTAGAAAAGTGAAATGTCTTTCTATTGATGTGTTTACAACTTGCAAAACTGTTCATAGTGCCTCTTCTCCTTCCCCCTCCCTTAGGTGTATGTAATCTCGTGAATAACTTCTAAATAAGAGTGCATGTAACCGTTGATGCAAATACTGCTGTTGTAGGACTTTCTGTGTTAACCCAAACAGTGTATTTATAGAAATAAAGGATATGTTGAAGGGGAAAAAACTTTCATTCGTACCTTTGCTTTAGAAGCTGAGATATCTGAGAAATGAACAAACTGTAGGGGATCCTTATTTTCTGTTACTGTATTCCTCAGTTAATAGGAAATGCTTCAAAGATTATTGGCACTTTCTGCTTTTGGAAAAAAAAAAAAGAAAGCTTGTGTGTTTTCAAAATGAACGGATAGGTTTGCGCTACTACTTATCAGTAGTTAAATATCTGCAAATAGAAGATTTTCAATCAGGCTTTCTGCTTTGACCAGAAGACTAGCACATCATTAAAAAAGGAGACACTGCTACAGGCTCTTGTTTACCCATTTAATAAAGAAGCAGTTTGCTCATGGTGGTAAACCTTCAACTGAAAATTCTGAAACACTTTTCTACATTAACTGTTCATTGCAAGTTATTTTTGAAAGAGTCCTTGCAAATCACCTATTTTGTCAATAGCTTTCAGATCAAGAGTTCTTTGATAGCTTGCCCTCAACTGGAGTCACGCTCGTTTTAAACTGGCGCAAATATCGCGCTTGTTTTTGTCTTCCTTTACATTCATAGATAATTTGGTTACATTTCTGTAGTGATTGTTATGCATGAAGAAGAATTTGTGTAGAACACTGAAATAGCTGTGTCACGAATGGCCTCTGAACCTGAATCACAATTTTAGTTCTGTTCTTAACTTGAGGTTTTGTGCCTAACATTGTTTCCTGTATATCTTAATGGTTGTAGACAGATAAAACACCTTATTTAATCATATATCTGAAGAAAATACTACATTTATTCTAGAGGATTTATTCTGAAGCACTTGATATTTTCACTACAGTCATCTCCTCACCTACTTTGGAGATTATGCTGGCTATGGCATGAAATACTGCAGCTGTCAGCAACTACTGAAACTGTGCAGGGAATAGGAGGCCTATTCTGTCTACTGCAATGGCAGGTAAAATAATCAGTGAAATGATGTAGCACTCACACTAAAATATTTCCCATTTAATAGAAAGGTAAATGGAGTGTCTAAAAGACTGAATGATTTTCTCAAAGGCAACTAGTCCAAAGCAAATCCAGAAGTGAAATCCAAGTCTTCCAGCACATGATCTGTGATGCTGATATGTTAAACAACATTGTTTTTCTGTAATATGAACTGAATGAGATTGGACATGGTTATGACAATGGGGCCAATGTCCAAAAAAATTCTGCCAGCACAACTCTCCCTGCCCTTATCCTCCTCTTCACTAGGACACCAGGTTGTCACTTTTTTAAAGGAGAAACGTGTGACCTCCTGAAGTGATTCTGCTACTTCCAACAGTCCTCTGGCTTGCTCCCATTCAGATTTTACCCAGGTTATTGTCTAAAATCTGACCGAGTCATTTACCACAGAGAGTGATTCTGGGGAACAAAAAAAAGTTTGACCTCTTCAGCCTTGATCAGCATTTGGATTTTCCCTAGCTGTTCTTCAAAATTTTTGACTTCTGGTCGCTCTGCTCAAATTTGCAGCTATTGTTACTCTTTTTCCTGGAACATCCCAGGTAATTTTGACATTTGGAAATGTGTTTTTGTCCTTATCTGTTATTAGTAAATAAGGGACATGGTTAACATTTTGGAAGAGTTGATGGCTGGCACTGTGACTTATTTTTGAAGAATATTTTTAGACCCTGCTGTATCTGGAGGCAATTTTCCATGGCACTCCTTTATATAGAATCCCTTTTCAGTAGCTCTTCTAGAAAGCGCTTTGAAGTTGTTAATTTTTTGGGGTGGAAGGGAAAGAATAAATGCATTTTACATCTGACATGATAAAACCTCAGTAGGTTATTAACTCTTCATTACAGTTTAGGAGTTGCTGTAAATTATCACATGTGATCTTGACCTTAAGAAAACTTGTGTTAAAGAGCTGTTAATACTGTGTGTAAACAGTTCTGCATGATAGGTGAGAGATCATACTTACAACTGTGTTGATATGTTTTGTGGTTTTTATGGACTAGTGCATACATTCAAATGCATAAAAATCTTTGAGAAATTTGAATTCAGCATCTATGCAGATTACATGAGGAAGTTTCAAGTGCTAAAGATGCTAAACCATTGAAGTAATACAAATCAGAATACAGATTTTATCTAGATCTACTGCACTGTCATTTAATAGTATTTTATCTTTTAGGACTATATCAGTGAGATATTGACAGGTTCAAGTTAGGAGCTGGGATTTCCTGGTTCTGACCACTAGTCTGCATTAGTGGTTACCATCAGGAAATTCTTCTCTTTTCCTTTAGCTGTAAAGTAAATACACTATAATGAGGGAAATATGATAAAAAGGTACACTTTTTAATGCAGAACATTTGTCAATCTGGAATCCAAAGAATTTTCAAGTAGTAATGAATTAATAACTTCAAAAATATCACTTATATTAAGTGGCTTCAGTACTTTTCACTATCCCTCTAATGTGCCATGCATGTACTTTAATGGAGAGAAATTAATGAGTGATTTTGTCTGTGATAATACGCTAGGACTTCTTTCCTTCATTATGAAACAAAGATGGGTATAAAAGTACTTCATGCAAAATAATGTTTGCCTAAAATCAATGTTTAGATCTATGTTTCACTCCTGAAATTTTTTTTCATTGTCACTTACACAGTGAAAGATCTCTTTGGTAACTTGGAAATACAATAGTTTACCCTGGAGATCCCCTAATGTTTTACTGACTTACAGTTTTTTGACAGGTCTAAAAATATCTTGTTAATTTTTATTATGTGTCTCATAGATTTAAAAATGTGTGAACTTAGAAATCAACTTGTGGGTAACTTGGTCTGTGGGTTGTGTCTCTCTTGTAATGTAACCTGATACAGTAGTCATTGATATATGCTGATAAAACTTACATTCCTTTGAATATCAGTATTAAGGTCTGAACATTCAGTTTAATACTTAATAATTTTAAATATTAAATTCTTTGTGACAGTCACAGTTGAGAACCTGCTTTAAAAAATTTAATATATCTAAAATTTTAGACTTTGCATTTTGAAATTAATTTCTGGCACCTGCTTTATGTAAAGATTCTGTAGAGAAAGATTCGCCGCTAATCTCAATCCTTGTATTCCCCCACAAAGAGTATTTTACCAGAGAAGATGAAATTTGTCTTTTCTAAACTTTTGCCTTGTATCTGAATTTCTGACTAGCTTTTAGTACATACATTTTTGTATTTTAAAAGTCAAAGTTTCCATCTAGTAAAATGACTGAAATGTCTAGCATGGTTTCACTATATAATCTTTTCAAAACAATAGTTTTCGCAGCCCCCAAAAAGGATGCAGTCTTGACACATAAATGGGAAACAGATTGTGTTTTTTGGCTGATACTACTATGCTGGTTTAGATGTTGGTTCAGTCAACTTCAGTCTTAGATTACAAGATTTGCAAATTAAAGGAAAACCAAAAGGGAAAGAACATCTGCATAAATTTTGTTTTTGTGGAGTTTTGTAGAGGCATGCTTACTTTGTTCTTGGTGATAAGCTAAACAAATCTTTATACACACACAAAATTAATTGATGGTTTTTGGTACATATTAATGAATTTTCAAGGTGGTGAAACATCAAGATTAGTAATCTGAAAGTGAACAGGGAACTTCCACCTCCACCCCCCTCAAAAAAAGTCATAGCGGTGGCTGCAAAACTGCATGGCAGAACTAGTCAGTGCGTGCCATTCAGAGCTACTAAGTTTAAAGATAACTGGATAAGACCAATTACATTAAATGAAAATATATTCATGTTTTCCCCATATGGGTTGTTGAAACCTTAGTTTGGAACGGACTGGATCTGTAGAACACCTTCAGATATAGCAGAGAGGTCCAAAATACATCAGACATGCTTTTTGTTCTGGTCATATGTAAGTGTACTGATACCTTTAAGTAAAGTAAATGCTTCATTTTAGCTAATGGAGATGTTTAAGGGGAAACTGACCAGTATAATTTTGTTTTATTTTAGATTATTAAGAAGGAAATTGTGGTTTTGAGATTGATTGCAAATCTGCCCTTCAGTAGATGATATAGGGAACAAGAAAGCTAACAACACAGAAGTGACCATGCCGGGTGGGGGGAAGTATGTGTAGGTGCAGAGAAAGGGAGAAGGGGTCAGGGAAGACAGAGGTGAGTCACTGCAGTGTCTTACATATGAAACACCTCTCCTGAGTACAGAACATTTTAAATACTTTAAACCCTAGTACCTGCCTTTCCTCAAATGCCAAATCTTCTGATGACTCAAGTGTTTACCCCATCATGCTTAATTATGAGTTACAAAACTTTGTTTCTACTCTAAAGATTTTTTATTTTGTTCTTCTTTTTATTTTCCTTATTAGCTAAACAGCTTACCATACATAAGGGACAACAATCTTGCAATGAAATGCACACCAGTCTAGCTAAAGGATTGTATCAGTGCAACTGTGGGCTTACAGCAGGGTGGGGTTTAGACCATAGTTCTGTAATTCACTGACTAGCAGCAAAGAGAACGTAAAATTCCTACTCACCTTGTCAGCTTGTGCTGCTGCCTCTGCGCTGCTGCTTTCTGCATCCCTGGGCTGTATCGCTTCAGCTGGTTGTAGAACCATACAGTAAAGGAGATAACAGAAATAATCAAAGTAGCAAATAATGCTCCAATTTAATTTTTTAACGATAAGGATTATTTCAGTCACCGAGTCTATGAACAATTGCATGCAAAATTGCAAGGTGCAACTAAGAATGTAGTCAATTGTAGCATGAAGGTGGGAATGAGCATAGAGGAAGGAATTTCTTAGGTTAGTTTTGCTGCTGAAGCTGGTTAGCTGTGGACTGTGGTCTCACTCGCTTACTATAATGCTTTATTCTGTTGCCCATCCCCTTTTAATAGAGCAAAACAAAGAAGGTAGAAATTCTATAAGTAATTTGTCCCAACAACCATGTTTCTGGATAGTAATATTTCATCTTCTGTTAATGAATCATTCAGCAGGAGATGGGGGGAAAAAAAAAATCTTGAAGATCTTGAAATGCAACCCAGATCTCTAAGCCATCCTTACAAAAAGTATTTGATACTCTGGTGCACTTGTCCTTTGCCCAAATAGCCACATATACATGCATAAAAGATTAGGAATTTATAGCAAAATCTTATGTAGGCATGTCTGATAATCAGGTAACTATATGAGTATAGCTAATTGAAAGATCAGTTATAGAAGATTAAAAAGTAAAAGTTTGAGGCCAGTAGACTTTCCAACCTTCTATGTTATGGAGAGTAAGGGACCTCAGTCAGTAACCTATGCAGCCAGCTCATAGAACATGTTAGGTTTCTAGCATGTATTTTTAGAAAGACGTATTAATTTAATGATGTCAAGTGATGGAAAATTTTGGATGACTTGAAGAATTGGATGGAGGTCATTTAAGGGCATGAGAAGCAAGGGGTAATCTTTTTTAATCATGGGAGGAGAAAGGAAATAAGGGCAAGTTGAAGAAGGAGGAGTAGTTGGAGCAAACAAAATTTATAACTTTGGCTAGCCAGCATTTTTTTTCCCCCCTGCTGATCAGTTTACAAGGCAAATCAATTGGCAGCAGATTTTCAGGGAGCATGCTTTATTGACATGGCTACTGTAGATTAAATCCTACTAAACTTAAGAGAAGTTTAACTCACGAATGTGTTTATGGGAGTGTTAAGGTTTAGGTAGAAAGCAGCTTTACATGAGTAAGAATAGAAACAATGCAATTAAAGCCTTAATATTTTCTCACATTAATATTTTAAAATCACGTGACCCTGTTCCTTATCTGACAAAGTAACTAGTTAATGCTAAAAACCCAAGTCCAGTTCAAAGTGTCTGTGGCTTTTAACGTTTAAAATTAGCTAGCTGTGAAATGATTTGTTAGAGACAAACAGCAAAGCTTTCTGGAAGGATCACCCAAGAGAAGGAAACTAGCTATGATGAATGAAGTTCTTGTTCACGGTTTTCACACTGCTCAGAGTAACTGTCCCTGGAATATTTTTACTGGAATGCCATTGCAAATGCAGTGGTTATGCCGTGGACTCACCTGGTTATGCCAGAGATTGAATCATGCAATGGAGCGTGTAATGGGTGTATCCACTCAAGACAAAATACAGCACTTTTTTCAAATTGCACATGAAAATGGATTGGGCAGATGGTTATGGTTTTCAATTGTACTGAACCCCATGAAATAGATTTAATGAAGTTTGTTAATTATTTGTGGTCTTTTATTGAAGACTACGCAAAATTCAGTTATATTTTTTCTCCCCAGCCTTATTTGTTGGAGATTGCCAAGGATCTATAAGTTTAAATTTCTAGAGAGCAAACTTAATTTAGTTGGTTTTGTTCTAAAAAGTATAGTAGAACCTTTCAAGTTGGGTAAAGCTCTCTTGTTTCTGTTGTCTTTGAGGGATTGAGTCCCAAAGGCTCTTGTGCTGTTGAAAAACTGTAAAGCATCATTAACTGCAAAGTGTGCCATCCTATCAACTGCCTTGCAAAGATTTCCTTCCGTTCTAGCAGATGAATAACATTATCCTCTCTGGTTATTGTAGGAAAAATCAGTTTAGTGTTAGCAGGTTGTGTGGTAGCTTTTAAGATCCTGAGAGATGCAACCCCTGAATAAAGTAGTTTAAATTCCTTTTAGTGATGTTGGATTTGATTGTTATGTTATGTGCTAAAGATAGCAATGTTCTTCATCTTAAAAAGAGCTCTTCAGATTCCAGATTTTTTTCTTGTAACTTGTTTCTGTAATTATATTAATGTACTTCAACTATTTTTGCAATGTTGAATTAATGTTTAATGGTAATTCTGCGAAGTTTCTCACAGATTAAAATGCTGGAAGATACAGCTTTAATGGAATAAGGAAGTGTTTCCATTTGTAAATACCGAGGGTAGGAAAGATCTGGTGTTCTTCCGATATACCAAATGTTTGTCTGAGTGAACTATAGTAAGAAATAACCTTTGAACTATAATAAACTGTTCATCTTGGATCAAAATTGGAAGGAAGAAAATGAGTATTTGGGGTCAAACTTTGACCAGTTGGTGAGAACTACGGGTAGTTTTGACCTTCTAAAGGTTTGATTTATTAAGCTGTAAAAAGATAAACCTTTTCTAAGTGATCTTTGGGATAGCGTGGAGGTTTGGGAGAACAGATTTCCAAGCTGAGGCATAGTTTCATTTTACTGCTGTTCCAACCCCCAGCGCATGTAATGATACGGGGAGGAGATGGAGGGAAGGAAGTAGCCGTTTGCTAAATGCACAGCCAGATAAAACCAGCTGGAGCACATACCTTCCTTGAATAACTTGTCAAAAGAAGCACTACAGGGAAAAGATAATGCACAGCACCATTACAGGCAAAGCTGCTGGTTCCAGGGCCACTTTAAATTCCACTTTAAATTATTAAATACTGTAAACGCTATAAAGTTAATTAGAAGAGGAACAAACTCTACAAAGATAAATGTGTTTTCAATATGTTTCTCAGGGAGGGTACAGTAGAAACCAGTGAATGAGAGGAAATTTATTTCTGGCAGCACTCTAGACATGGAACTGTGGTTGAACTTTTTACCCTAATTACGTCCCCGCTAATGCCTGCAGCGGTCTGGAATCAAAGCAGCCCTTCAGGCCCTGGAAAGTCTCTGATGTGGCGAGCGTTTGTTGTGTGATGAGGGTTACTTAAGAAAAAACGGAATATTGTGACAGGATTTTTCAAAATTTCTCAGTTACCACCCACCTCACTTGTTGCCTACAAAAATAGAGTAATTGTTTGCATCTGTGTGTTTTTGTCTGTCTTAGAAATAACTGTTATAAATCAAAGTGACATAGAGCCAGAGAACAGTTCAGAATTATATTTTCTTTTCTTGTATGTTTTAGGGTTATTCCTATGTTATATACTGCAAGAAGGATTTAAAGTACACTGCAAAATAGTCAGAAATTTCAGGATGATTTCAGTTGTTCTCTTTTCCCGAGGATACTAACACCATCAGATACTGAGTTCTCAATCAGTTCAAAGATGATGCTATTTAATATGTTTTTTCCTAAATGACTGTCACTTCATGCTTGTTGTTTGAGCAGCTAATTACAAACTGCGTTAACTTACAGCCCTTGTATCTGTATTGTCACAGAATTGCTGCCACTTGTGCAATTCACTACAACTTGACGGTATTTGAACTTTGCATTTGTTACTAAATGCCATTTTCTTTCTTACAGTGGTCTCTCTGAAGTCCTTCTTGTCCTTTTTCTTTTCTTTCTTTCCTTCAGTAATGTTTAATATACAGAGGAAAAGTCAAAGGAGTTTGAGCTCAAGCATTCACGTACGGATTAGATTCTTTTAAATCTCTGAAGTGAGGAAAAAGGCAATTAAAACAAAATGAGTAAAATCCATTAAAAAAATTTGTTATAATTATTCTTTTTCTCTAGTTCTGATCTGTTTTTGAAGGAGAAGGAATATATTTTATTAGCTTTAAAATTCTGTATTTATAAATAATTTAAAATGTATAGTACATTTGATTTTTCTTCAGTAATTCAAACTAGAGCTGTAAGGCATGTTCTTAAAAAAAGATCTTGCTTAATCCATTCTTTCTTTACATTCTGACTAGGTGATATATTCAGAATATCACCTGAGGAGACCCCTTATCACATTTTTGGATGGTTGCTCACAACCTTATTTTTAAAATTGATTTTAATTTAAATTATTAATAGGCTACTTGTACAGTATAATTATCTCATTTTACAGATGAGGCATTAATGAACTAACACTAAAAGTTTTAATCAGTTTTGCCTGCACAATTTGAAGGACAGCATCTGCTGTATTAGGTGACTCTCTCTGTGCTGAGAATGCAGTATTTCTGTGTGCCTTTCCTTAGCAATTGTAATTCCTCCTGGAAATATCAGCTGCATGTAACTATGAAGTTCCACCAAATTTCATGAAAAGTGGTCCAGTAAAGGAGGTGACTGTATCGGTGGCTTCACTGGGAGAAAAGCTATAATGTAAGCTAATGCTTTTTTTGATGTTAAGCAATTCATATAGAATCTCAACCTTAAGGCCAGGTTAAAGAAAAGCAGACTATTGGTTTTTGCTATTCATGGGGCTCCTTGTTCAGAGTAATTACGTTCAGGTACTATTTCATACGTTCAAACCAGCTTTCAGCGGGTTGAGTTACAGTGAAAATTCTGCACGTCTGAAGATCATGGTCTGCTATGTCAAGTCGTAAATTAAATTGTAAAAGAACATATCATTAACAGGCACTTGTGAAAGTTTTGGCCTACCTGATGTGACCAGAACCTCACAGAGGCTTTGTTGTTCACAGCGCTTTTCAAGTGCTTAACCATGAGATCTAAGCTTATCTCTGCTCAACTTCAGTCATCTGCACTCTAAAGCCCTCTAATTCTTTCTTGGAAATGGAATTATTTTCAAGCTTTTCAAAACCTGTAGTTCGAGCCATATAAACAATGAAGTTTTAGTAGACTTGTAAGCAACTGAAAGATGTCTTGCTGTCACGCAGTTTGAGGTAGAGAGGCTACTTACTACAGAGGTGATGAAGTGTTGCACAATCCCATTAGTTTCTGCTTATGTTGTTAACGACACCAATGGCAAACCTATTTCAGCTAAAACAAGTTGGTACTGAGTTTTGTCTTTAATGTTGGATCCAAAAAGTGGTTTTGCATGGGGTTTGGCATGATGGGGCAGGCGGGCGCAGAGCTGCTTGCTTAATTTGGCCTTTGGTGCTGGTGATTACACGTGAGATGAGAAGATGCCAATAGGCCTGTCAGAGCCATGAATCAGAAGGTAAAGCCCAGAAAAAAAAAAAAAACCCAACCTGAAATCTGAAGAAATTTATTACAAGAATCAACAGGATAAAATATTTGGACCTTCCTAATACTTCTGCCATGTTAGCAGTTGCAGGTAAAAACACCTTTTAAATATTGATTATTGAGTATTCAGTCACAAACAAGATGGGGATCTTTAACCTACACGGACTGCAGAGGAACATGACACTCTGGCAACAGCTGAACAAAGATTTGGTCTGTGTTTTTGAAGAAGCTTTGTAGAGCACTTCAGAACAATGAGTTCGGCTAACTCTCAGTTTAGATTATTTTTTGCTTTTGGTAGCACTCTGGCTTTGTGAAATGTAACAATGTCTCAAATATATAGAATGAGTGTATTATGCTGCAATAATCAACCGCCATCCATGTTAACTAAGCTACCTTTTGATATGCCATTGAACAGAAAGTATTGCCAATAAATAATGCCTCGGAATAAAGAAAAAAACTTTTGTTTTGGAATTTTATACATACTGGCAATTTGTAAAATCTAGGGCTATAAGGCTGTAAGTGGCTCCGCAAAATGCTCTGTTTGTGTTCTTGGTGAAATCTGGCTATAGCTGAGATATTTCAGCATCAGTTAGCCCTCAGTGTTGTGCTCCCAGGAATCTGATATTTTTTTATGAAGCTGTGACATGCATCTGTCTCATGATATGCAAAAAGTTTCTATATTTTTTTTATTTTTGGTCCCTCTTGTATGATCTTGAAGATTGGCGTAGGATTTATTGCAAAACAAATTGCATGCATCTATTTCAGTGATGAGTTCTGTTTCATTTGACAGTAAGAAGAAGACGACAACTTTTGAATTTATTTCCTTCTGTATTTTTGGAGGAAACACATCTACTAGGTAATAAGCTTAATCTGCTGATCATAGAGAGAGTAATCTTTGATAGAGGTACAACAGAAATGCAGTTGTATTCTACTGGGAAGTTAATCTTTGCTTATGCTCGCTAAGATTTACAGAAATTTTTCCAGTTAAGCATATGTTCATAGAATGGTCAAGGATAGCCAGTGCAGTTTCATACCTTTTGTATAGAAGGGCTTTTTGGTGACACACAAGTGGAAAATCTAGTCCAGAATATACCATAAAAATCTATTCTGATCTGAAAAGTGGAGCTCCAGATGTACGTTTCCTCAGTGATAGCTGTGGTCAAGTAAGCCTTGTAGATAAACAAATCTCTTGAGATGCCACTAATCTTCCTGTATTAACTAACTCGAAATATGATGGGACAGCTATGTTTTGTAACATGTGGTGTGTCTCAGTGAAGTGGAAAGTGTGTCACACTCTAGTCTCTCTGCAAAAGCATGCCACAGCTGAGAAGCCAGCTTGTGCTATATTTTACACTTCAGTGACAGGCGTACCACATGCCATAGAATGAAGCAGTGTAATACAGCATGCTGCGGAACGCAGAGGTAGGTTGTAGGCTGTTGTATGGCTTTGTTTAGCTTCATGGATTTTGAAATTTAAAAAAAAACCACACACACACACAAAAAAAAAATAATCTAGAAAGTCTTTTCTCGTGACGAGAATCAGTGCTGCTGTTATGGGCAGAAAACACAATAGTAGACAACGTTAGTACTGCTGGTAACGCAGAATGGGAGAAGAGCCATCTGCTGCCAAAACTGAAGAGTAATTTGGAGGTTGCTTTTAATATTTTGAAGGATTCCCCTTTCCTTTTACTTTTCTCATTGAACTGATGGTACTGGTCTTGTAGTACCTGTTACGATAATACCAATATGTTGATAAAACCTAGTCTTAAATTTTCCTCCTCTTGTTGATGTACAACAGTCTTTCTGACACCTCAACTCAGGTAGGAAGCAAAGGAGCTATTGATTTGATTGAGTAAAAGTGAACATAATGGTTGTTGAAAATAGTCAGAACTGAAAAAATCCATGACCTCTATCAGTTCAAAACATCTGTTCCAGGATTGTCAAGAAAAATTGTGTTTTCAGATTCTTCCTCCGTGCAGGCCCAAGAGTGGAAACAACTTTTCATTTTGTATTTGGTCAGGAGTTTTGCCTGTCATACGTACTATGGCATCTGAATGTTGCAGATGATGGCAGCGTGCAAAACTGGTGAGGAAATGTTTATCTGCATTGCCCTTTAGTAGGTTGGCTTTTTGCTACATTGAAATTAATATTTTGATCTTCATTTATTTAACATAGAATTGTCAGCTCCCTCAATAACTGGATCTTTTCCTGTGCCCTGCATGACAGGCAGTTTGGTGCATCTTTTCTGCTGACAGAGCTATGGTAAACTTCAGGAACTAGGAGGATTTTTGTTGTAGAGGCTGCAGTAGAAAAGTCTGTTTCTGTCAGTATCCAGCTAATCACAAGTTTAGTGTACGATACTGTGCAAACCGTATCGTGGAAATAGCTTGCCTTCCCCCATGGTTAAGTATGGGTCCTTATAGGAAGGGGTGGCAGGAATCCATTTATCTGCATTTTTATTTATTCTACAAGAAAAACATCATAAAATTATATGAGCAGATATCCTGAAAATGCTTGAATGGGTACTCAGTTCAGGTAACTCTATTGTATCACCTATGAACACTTGATATACTTTTTTTATATTTTTTGATGAGTTAATGCTCTTTGTCTACAGAAACATGTCTTTAAACATAACTATATTTGTTTTGATCTTTCCATTTTAGGTAGAATGTTAGGAACAATTAATCTTTATAGTAGTTTGTTTTTTTTAAATTAATGTGCAAAGCATATTTATAGCGTGGTAGATCACCCTACAGCCATCAGTCTGTTTTTAATGTTATTTTCTTCATTTCAGGAAAAAAAAATGTTTGGCTGAAACCAAACCAACCCAAAAAACCAACTTTAAGTAGTTTTTATGTGGACACCCATTTTATATTCAAGCTTTGTTCCCACCTCTCTCTTTTCCCACGTTTATCTCTTAGTAGCATAAGTAAGTATAGCTGTATTGCACTTTTAGCTTAAACAGCGTAAAATCTGCTATATGCTCTCTATTTTGTTTTAGAAGCTTATTTCTTTGGTGATAATTTATGTATTCTGATCTCTTTAAAGAAACTGATGCAGTGTGTTATGCTAGCAGAGGAGTAGTATGCAGGTGTTTTTCTTGCAGAAAGCTATATTAATTTCCAGATAAATTTGCTGATTATAGGGTTTTTTTTTCTATTCTCATGTGATCATTTTGTACTTATCAACAAGATGGAACAATCTTAAATGTTTTTATGGGAAAACTTTCTATATATTTCTTGTAACTAAGGGCTTCTTTTGACACCTTTTAAAAAGAAATAGCAACATCTGGAATTATACAGTTCCATATAACTGCAGATTTGGCCCATAGTATTTGCTTTGAGCATTTGAAATATGTCTGAAATTCTCAGATCCAAACTTTAAAAAAAAAAAAGTGGGCTGACAACTGTTTTTCACAGGTATGAGACTTCTGTATTGTCTACTGAAGTTATGATGTCCCATCTGGTGATGAGTCAGTATTAAATACTGCATTCCAACGTCTTGCTTGCTGCATTATTAATGCAACCCAGTCTCCTTTTTTTCCCCTATCACCTATGTTCTTCCTCTAGTGCTTTTTGGATAATAAACCTTTTG
The DNA here is from genome assembly GCA_031468815.1 of Morus bassanus. NCBI lineage: Eukaryota > Metazoa > Chordata > Aves > Suliformes > Sulidae > Morus > Morus bassanus. The sequence goes on from CM062584.1 coordinate 8,987,767, forward strand.
AATTAGGACTCTTCTTGCTGTGTGTTTTTGTGAAGTGTCTTGTATGGTCATGCCACTGTGATAAATGCTATTTGTGGTGCATGTGTGTAGTATGTACATTATGCTCTATTGTTATGATAAGTGGATGCACTTGATCTCCTGGAGGGGAGTGCTGGCCTTGCCACTTACAAGCGGCACTTGACAACTGATTCATGGGATGGTAATTAGAACAGCTTCACAGGAGTCTGTATATCTAACACTCAACAGCAAATATCAGCTAGTGAACCGATAAATAAGGATAAAACAGTGGGGACGAAGCTGGCTTGGAAGCCACCAGAAGGTAGGGTAACTTTTTTTTTTTTTATAAAAAAAGGATCTGATGGAAGAAACTGAGGCTTGTCATCTTCTGTAATAGGTGAGAGACTGAAATATGTGTAGACAGAGAATAACTTTTTTTTTCTCCTCAAAATCGGTGAATTCCAAATATTAAGTTATTTCATTACCTTAGCTCGCCATATGGAGAGTACAGAAGTAAACAGCATAGCAATTGCCTGGCATGAAATTGGCTTTTTATTAGAAGTTCTTAAATCTCTTCCAAAGGTACGCTGTTGCAAATGTTTTTCTAAAGGTAGGTATCTTTTACCACTCTCTTTAATTAAATTGATAAAAGGTTAATAGATAATAAAAATATGTGTGATTGCCCTTGAAAAGGACAATGTATGCAGGACTGGGTAGAACACTTTAAAAACACTTACAAATGGTAACATATACATGAGGATAGACATGAAGAATAAGGCAAAGAATTTACTGGCCTTACAATAAGGTTATTTTAATGCATTATTGCCATTAACTCTTCTTTGAACAGTGTTACGAAGCTTGTAATCATATGGCAAGGTAACTTATTTAGTTACAAGTTTCGCCTTTTAATGAAGTTTAGCTTCTTTTACAAATCATTTTTGCTAAAGACAAAATGGACATAACTTTGGCTTAAATAGATACGACATAACGTGGTTGCTTAATGCATTTGTCTTCTATAATTTAGAGAATTAATTTATACCTGGGCGACTAATTATGATAATATAAATTTTCCTGTAAGCAGGAAAGGTTTACACAGTACCACACCTTGCAGTAAGAGAGTTATTTTCACCTGAGGATAGAGATTAATGCCACTGCAGAGAAAGAGAACCAAGATACTGCCAGTTTTCCTGCAGTGGTTTGCTTGCTTCAGGTCCGTCAGACCACCGCCAAGCCTCAGGTTGTCTCTCAGACCGTGACCTGAGTTATGCACGGAGACAGACGCCAGTCCTTCCCGGGTCAGTCCTGAGTCATTTGTAACAGTTAGACTTCTGCACTGTGAAGAAATGTCTTATGAAATTATAGAAACAAAATTGTACTAACCTTGAAATCAAGAAAGTAGAAGGGGAAATGATTAATGCAGTTTTGAAACATTAGCATTGGTAAGATGTAGGGATCAATGCTTTAGATATTGTTTTGATCTTTTTCAAGAATTTTCATCGAAAGAGGTTGAAAGAAGTGGTACCTCTTTTCCCAGGTCTTTGGATCTTTGTTCTGTCTACCTGATATAATGTTGCACAGGAACTGATGCATGTTAGTTCACCTTTTACCTCTTCCCTTTGTTCAAAAAATTAGTGGTTTACTTGTACATTGTACACGCAGATGGCTGTACTACTTTTTGTCCAGTGGTGATTTTGGCACAGTCACACAAGTCCCATCTCTCTCTCTTTCCACACGTTAGCAAACGATGTGGTTTTCTTTTGCTATGTCTTGTTTTTCTTCTTTTGGTATTCAGGCTGAGACTTGTAGTTTACCTGTGACAAAATGGTTTCTGCAGAATTGATGACTTTTTGAAAATATTTTTGTTCTATGCCTGTGAGACTATGAAGACGGTGAGGTAAGATGATAAAATGGAACTTTTTTTTTACTAGACTGATAGACTTGATCAAAATACTTGAGGACGATACAAGAGTGAAGTTTGTATCTCTTGGTATTAACACAAATATTTTAGTGCTGTATCAAATAATTTCCTCTCTCGTATTTAAAGGATTAGATTTAGTAACATGTGCCTAAGATTGGTACAGGTTTTTCTTATTTAAAACTAAATGCTTCCATGTTTTTTGCAATTTGTGGTACACTTAAAATGTCTCTGCTGCTTTGTGTTTCGCTGCTACACGCACATTTTTGGGGAAGTGTCACTTTCTCAGAAATCTTATTCAGCTTTCCCTGATTTTGAATGAGTCTGTTAAGTACCATGAATGAAAGTAATAAAATTACTTAGAGTTGAGTTTTCAAGCTTTTATTGTGAAAAGTTGGGATGCAGAGAGCCAGGAAGCTTTAGGGCACTAGATGGTGAAAGTCTTAATGAAAGCTTTTTTTTCTTTTTTCCCTGCAGTGGTGTTTAAGGAATAAATGGTGCAATCCTTGGATTTTTTTTTTTTCTTTTAAAGTTTTCATTCTGGTGTGCATCCTTCAGAAAGATGATGAGAATACTGCAATACTGAAGAGAGCTCAGAGGAGGACTGCAAATATCTGCTAGGGCTGGAAAACAAACCTTACAACATAAGGCTTAAAGATCTTTTTCACTTTATTGCAGATTAGTGGCTGGATTGCTTTGGATGCTTACTGACTTATGGAAAAGATAACTGAATGCAGTGACCTTGTTTGTGTTGTTGACAGAGACATAAAAGCTGAAAAGCAGAGAATGTACAAATTCGATCTTGCAATAACAAGTAATTTCACAAAATTTCACTCGTTATTCAAAGTCTTTTAAGACAAGATTAGGTTGCTTGGTAAAAAATAATTTCTTTGAGCTTCTGGGATGTTTTGTGCACGGCCTGGAAAGAGATGATCCTTCTAGTATTGAAATCTGTTTGAGCAGACCTTCTTCAGGGGCCTTGAGGAGAATGGAATTGCCTTTGTGGTCTCAACATGCTAATAATATTACTACAAAATCAAATCTCATGCTTCAACTTTCCAGTGTAAAGGTTCAGGGAGGAATTTTTCCAATATACAACTAATTAACTCTGTACTGTGTACTCTGGTTTTGTTTTACTTTTCTTCCCCTTCTGTGAAGCATCAGAGTGGCCACAGCTAGAACAGGTTACAGGATAATCTTAACCACTGCACTGCTATTGAGAAACTTGTATTTGTGTCACTGTCAGGGTCCTCCTCATTCCTATATGGAAACAGTTTTTTCTTTACCAGTAACTTGTTGGCAGATCTGATGCTTTATAGAATAGTAATTTTTAAAAATCATTCCAGAGTAGCTAGCTGTACAAGTCACTTGGCCACACCTTGTCCAGCCAATTCCTTGGACTTGCTGTCACTTTTCTCTCTCCTGTTTTCTACATGTGACATGTTGTTCCGTGCCAGGGCTGAATTGCTTTTAAAGCATTTGACCTAGGTATAAGAATAGATATCTAGGTGAAACTTAATGGCCTACATTAGACAGGAAGTCTTGGTGATGTAGTGGTCCCTTCTGACTTGACAATGAGCTAAGCTGTCTTTTGTAAAATAAGTTCTGAAGCTGTATTCTAGTTAAGTCACTTGAAAATTAAGAAAAAAAAAAAAAGTTTACATGTTTTTGTCAATGTTAAATCCCACAGATTGTAAGCTGGGCCTAGTAAGAGATTGTTGTATTATTAATTTTTTTTTGGAGTGTGATCTCAGTGTAAGTTTTAATATTTTTACCCCTTTCCTTAAAGACACTGAAAGTAATTAAAAATAAGGCTATTTTCTGTGTTGGGTCTGCTGGGCTTGAAAAAAATGATTATTTCAAATTGCGTACAAATAAATAAGCATCACAAGATAAATGTATGAGAATAATGAAGAATGGTGCTGGAGTGGCCATAGTGGAATGGAAAGTAAGCCTGGGAACATGCAGTGCGGTAACAGATGTACGCTAATGATTATTTTTTTTTTTAGGAACAGTGAAAGGTTATGTTTTTGAAAACTAAATTGTACTGCAGAATAGAATAATAAACCCGTCACCTGACCTAATTTCGAAACACTGAAATTAAGACAGAGCTATTTTTTGTTGTTGTGAAACAAAACTTTAAAGATAACAGACAAATTGTGACAGAATAATTGCCAGATTTATTTTTTTTTTAATTCATCATTTTATTTTTGTGCAAACTAGGGGTAACTATATGACTGCATGATAAAAGTCAGATTGCTTTTGACTGGAAGTATGTGACCTGCTGTCTGAAGCTGGTTTAGCGATTGCTATTAAATTTACTCATTTGCATAACATGTGCTAGAAGGCTTGAAGTTTCTCTTCAGTTTAAATGTTACTAGCCTTTCCCAGGGAATGCAATTCCGTTTCGTGGATTTTTGACTTTTTCTATCAGTTGGCACTTGTGTTTAGTGAAAGCAAGGTACAGAAATAGCATTTTCTAGCTGGTAGGAAGCCGTGTTCTCTAGCTGCTGCAGTAACAAACACCATTTTAGTTATTAATAAAATAAATTAGTCAGCTATATTTAACAAGACATTTTCTGTAATTTTTGTCATATCTGGATTTTTTGTATCTAGCTTCAGAAGGTAATGGACATTGTTCTGTTGAGATCAGTAGAGATTATATTAGGCTGCTCCTGTGTACTGTGCAGTAGTAACTCATACCGTTTCACAGCCCGATCCCATCAAATTTGAATGTGAATTTGTTGAGTGTTGTTCAAATAACTTGCCAGATAATACCTGGAAGTATCAAAACTGGAATAGTGATTAAATGAAAGACTTCTTTGTCATATGTTAGATCAAGTATGCTGATGAGTAGAAGTTTTTTTATGCTTTTTTTTTCCATTATAGAAAACTCTGTATGTTGCCCTGCACATTAGGAAGGTAAATACATGATGGAAGAAGAGGAAGAAATGTTTTGTTTTGTTTTGTTTTGTTAATGTGGAAACTATAAAAGAGAATGGGATCATTACTCCACAAAACCTACTGCTAATATCTGCAGTATTTGTCTTGAATAAATATAGAAAGAAACTGCCTTGTAAGGGTACAGAGCAAGGCAGATGTAATGTAATTCTTTGTGTAATTAGAGAAAGATGGAACTCACTGTAATGCAGTTTCAACAGGCGAGAGGGACATGCAGCATACTGCAGAGCGGCACCTTAGATGAGGATCAATTTATACAGAGCAGCTGGAAATAAGCTATTTCCCTTGTTCCATCACGTGAAGTCAAGTTACCAAAGAGAGTCTCCAGGCAGAGAACACTTTAGCAATTCTCTGCGGACAGCTATGTCGTCTTTAAAGGATATCAAGGCATAACAACTGAATCAACAAATGATGAGGTTAACTCATCTTTAGAACAGTTATTCTGTGGCAAGCTTTGATAGCTATTTGTAGTACTGATATTGCTTAGAATCCTAATGTCACGTGCTTGAGAAGTGATAGTTTTTTCTGTTTGTTAGATCAGTCCTTGTGATCTCTTCATGTGATGTTATGGATAATATGATACCATTTCACCTTTTTCTAAAGTTTTCATTCATTTTATCATTCTAATACATTAACACATTGGCTATTAAAAGTAATTAATTGACTGTTTTCCAAAAGAAATTTGCAGAGCCTGTGTAAAGGAGTACAGGTGATAGAAAATGTTTTTACTGTAACAATGTCCAGTATAACTATATACTTCTCCCTAATGAAGGGTGAAATTATTGTTTTAGCAATTTTCTTACTATGTAAAATGTGTTATGACGCCATAACTTCTGTCATTGTTCCCAAGTGACATCACTGTGTATCTTATCAAGCTTACGTTGTATACATGTAGAGTAAAAAAAGTAGGTAGATGGAGATGCTTCCCTTGATCTCTTTTTCTAAATTTTCCAGCCTTATCTTTTGAGAGGGTGGTATAAAATATACACTGATGCACTATGTTGGCCAAACATCCTGAGATGATTTTTTTTGAATGCCACAATTAACTGGAAAATGCCTCATGTAAAGAATGCCTTATACAGGCTTGGTGGTCAGCTTTTTCAGCAAAAGCTCTGTTTCAGCTTTATGCCTCTGAAACTTTTTTTTTCTCCTTTTTTTCTTTCTGGACTCATGAGGCCATTCTGTAATTGATGTCCATTCTCTCTTTGAGTGGGATGTTGTTCATCACGTGGCAGAGAGACAGCAGGGAGGAAAGTAAACACTTGTGAGCAGGCAGAGTAAAATTTTTCTAGGCACAGAAAATGTTGGCCTCATGTTGGTTCCATCAGTCTTGTTCGTTTTTTCCTGTATATAAAGTGTATGTGTTTTGTACAGTATGTTTGTCTCTGTATGCAAACATTTTACACAGCTTTTTTAAATGGTGTGACTCATTGCTAGCAAATCTGTGAAGAGGTGATAGTTATGTCGTGATGCGTAAGCACAGATGTATTCAAGTGCCAGCTGTACAAGGCATCTGTTATTTTTCTTCTGTCCCTGCAGTGCAACAGTCAAATAGAAGAGCCTGACTGTATTTGTATATTTATTAATGCCAGCACTTTGAAGTTGTTGGTGAATTTATGCCCATTACCTTTAAAGAAGTTGTTGATATCTGTGCATTAAGCAGCAAGTTTAACAATCAGGATACATAACAAAAATTTGTTGACAGTCTGTGGGAGTAATGTGTAAGAATTTTATTTGTGACAGACTCTAATGTTATTACCAAACACAAGAACCAGTGTTTTCACATTCCTGTCTTAATCCCTCCTCTTCATGCAATCATCACTGGCACACTGAAACACGATTGGAGCCCTTCTCGTCAATGAGACTTGCATGAACCTTAAGTTTATCAGAAGAAAAGCTTCTTAACTAGAAGTCTCCTTGGTTTGTTTTCTCCCAAATGATGATAGTTTTTAGTGTAGCCTAGGATAGGCCACCAACTAGTATATTTCAAGCACATTTACTTACAGTGTCTGTATGGTCCTCTGATGAAATGAATGTTCATTACTCTATTCCTGAAACATGGCAAGATGTGGTAATTTTAGTTTCACACAATTCTAAGGTTTTGAGAACTTCCGATTGTCAAGAGATGCTTTTGCAAGTTTGTGGGGCTCCATCTTGCAATTTGTGGTGGTTTTGGTGGTGTTCTGCGGTAGTTTGGATACTTCTGGTTTTGTAGCTGAAATTTAAATGTATTAATTACACTAAATGTTGGTGGGTTTTGTTTTTTTTTTCTCATAGGTGGTGTCATTTTGAATATTTAATGTTTGATTGTGTATTTGTTTGATAATTGAGTGAAGAAAGTTTTTAAGAACAAAGCATTATGCCTAAGTAAATCCTTCTAGAGACCCTGCAAAGGACTCCAGGATGTTCATCAATAATGATGCGTTGTCTTACTAAGCTCAGTAAATTTTTGTATATTTAAATGGGGCATCTTGCTTAGTGTAAATCTTACTGCTCTGTGGTCACACAGCAGAATAATGAAATCTTTGTGATATAAATATTATGAAAGAAGGGAAATACATTCATCCTCTGCTTTTGATCTTGGCGGATTTGGGTTCAAATTCTTAAACAGAGTTAAAAGGAGTTAAGATGTCTAGCTTTGTAAAAGCTATATCAAGGATTCAGTCTAGATTTTTAATTTTAAGAATGTAAGGGGAACACTGTAATTGAGTCTGACTTCCTCTGCTACGTGGCCCATAGAAATCCCTGAGTTCCCTGCTTCAAGAAGACTGGGAATTAGGAGTTGTTCAGTGGAGGTCATAAAGTGTCAGAAAAAGCTGCATTGTGCTGCAACTCTGTGGTGGCAGGCTAGTTCTAGCTTTTGCAGCCCTACTGCACATCTTTTATTGCTCAATTCATGTTCTACTTCCTCTCTTGCTTCCATGCTTACTAGACCTTTCACTGAGCCCTTTCAGTGAACTAAACTGGGGGAGTATTCCCTCTAGAGGAGAAAGAAAGGACAAAGTGTTACTTTTCTGTTGATTTAATACGCTAAAATGGGTCAATATAGGATCCACTGCATATCAGAGGCTGGGAAACGAAAGTGCACAGAACCACTGAGCCTGAGCTTTTGACATCACTGAAATGGAGGAGGAAAGGGTAGCTCTTATTACTGCTTGTGAGTAGTGTAGGGTAATCAAGGTACTCTTATTATTCTTTAAGTGCTGGGACAGAGAAATGAATCCTTAGATCTGTGTCTATAATGCTCATTCTCCTGTTCTACAAGAATTGCTCTTGCTGCTAGCTGAGGAAGTATAAAGGAGGGTAAAGAAGGACCATTTGAAAGGCTCATACTTTTAGGATGGTTGAGAAATAATGTCTTTGGAAGAGAAATGAAATTTTGCAGTGTTGGAGAGTCCTTGCTATATGGGGTTCTGTTGACCAGTGAAATGAAAATCCTTCCCCCCCCCCCCCCCCCCCCCCCCCCCCAACAAGTAGAAAACATGTTACTTAGGCCTGATCAAAAAAGAGCTTGACGTTATGCATCTCAGCATTGTATCATTCCTCGTTTAGGTACACAGCTTTTGGAGTAGAATTTGTAAATTTAAATTACGGTTATTTGATGAATGTTGCCTCTCGTGAATTGAGAGTGCTCAGTAGCAAATGAGGTTTGTAACAGCCGTTACTTTGAATAGGGAGAGGAACTAAACCAGAAGGAAATGGTAGAGAGAAGAGTCTTTTTAGTGATTGAAACTTTTTTTTTTACCTTTCCAACTTCGAAAAGGTTGCCAAAGAAAGAGCAAGCGCTTGTGCTTCCACCCTTTTGTGTCATAGTTGGTGGATAAAGCACTTAGCCAAAAAATGGGACTTTCCCGGGAAAGCATCCTTGGCTATCTGAAGACTTGAGATAATGCTGAGTTGTTATGGAACAAGAAAGGACTACAAGTGTGACTTTCTCCGGCTATTGCCATTTGTTTCTGCTGATTAGGTCCTAGGAGCATCCTCAAATGTATTTGACCTTGTCTTTGTATTTATTTCAGAAAATAGAAGTAACCTGCATACTATTTTCTAATCATAGATTGCAGTGTACCATGGAATGAAGAGAAAGATAACATTTGGAAGGAGGACTTTTGAATTGAGCTAGGTAGAATTTCAGATTACTTCTGACCTAGTCCATACTAGTACTTGATCATTAGCACTTGTACTCAAGTTATTGGTTTCTAGCCAGTGTGGTTTAAAAAAGCATTGGTAGAATGGTCTTACCATGACCAGCCAAAAGGGGGGTATGACATAATAATTTTTGATTTGTGACAGGATTATTACCCATAAGTTGTTGGTGTAATACGTATTAGAAGGTATATACTCTTTGTTGTAGTCATGAAGGTACATGTAGTCATGTAGCTATATGTCAAGTCTAACAGTCAAAATGGAACTGTTCAACACAAGCTTATATGGAAATAGTAATTGGTATCAATTATGCTAATATGATTTTAGCTATATCAACTTCTGTGATTTCTCTTTTGAAATAAGAATCTGTGTACCCTTTTATCAAAATAATAGTTTCCTGTTGGGAATAAATGTACTTAAATCAAAAAAAGTTTGTATGTAGACTTCGCTGTGGTTTTCAGCATTTTCTAGCAGCAATGAGCTTCTAATGTAAAGTAACTAGGCTTGAGTCTCACTGTTTTAAAAGTGCTTTTGAAGGGCCTTTGAAGTACTTAAAAGTAATAAATAGCACCCTCTAGTTATTAGCCTAGGTATGTGCCTAGAAAAATGTGTATTTTGGGAAGAATTTCAGTAGGCAAAATGTCAGCACTTATTTTTTCTATTATTTCTTTGACAGTTGTCTTTCTGTGCATATATTGTTTCTCTGCTGCACACGTATTGTATGTACCATTTTATTATCCTGAGATATTTGAGGTAAACAGTTGGCATTTGTACTCCAGTTCTCCAGAAAGTTCTCAAGCAGCTTGAGCAGATCCAAAAGACAAGCAAGTGTTGTGTCAGGAATTGTGTTAAACTCTGTAAAATAAAACAGATATGGGTAAGGGGAAACACCCTCTTTTACCAATACTTAGTATATGTTTGTACAGCTGGCAATTTGTGCTCCTTCATATTCGTGGACCTAGAAGTAGCCAACATTTTAATGCGTTCTTGGAGGGGAAAAAAGGTGTTATGGAAAAGAACTGCCACATCAAAGCCTCTCCTCAGCTTGTAAAATGGTTTCCACCACTACCTTCCTCAACCCTATCGGAACACTCAGCACTTTCTCCCTCTCAAAAGAAAGCAAGCCTTTTTATTAAGAAAAGGCCTTAGAGTTTTATTTATATTAAAATGATAAAAGTGACACAAAGCAGTTGAAAAGATCTATATAGTTCAAACAAAAGTCCATCAGAGATGTAATGTAAATTTTGTGTAATGTGTCTCTATCAAATCAAGGAATATGATTCAGCTGTTGCACAGGGTGAAATAAGTACTCCTTTTAGGAAGGTGTTACTCTGTGGAATATTTTTTTAAAGAACTAGAATGAAGTCTAAAACTTCATGCCTATCAAATGGCTTGTATTTTGCTGGTCAGATCTGACATTCCAAAGTCTTATTTGTGACAAAACTAAGTGCTTGGTAATTATTTGCACAATACAGGTCCTTGACTATTGCGGATATCAGAATTCAGTTTTAATCACACCTTCCCTTAATGTAGAAGGCTTATATTGACCCTCTGTTCTCCAGTGTTCTGCTCATATTGCTGGATTTTTCATTTAGCGTGCTACATAATATAGGGAGTCTGAAAACACTGAAAAATAATTTTACAAAAAAATCCTTCTTTCCATTAATTTTTTTTTTAATTCATTTTAGCACAAGCCCACCTTACTGCTGTGTGGACCTTTATTCTTTGCGAACAGGAGAGATGGTCAAGTCCATACAGTTCAAAACTCCTATTTATGATCTGCATTGCAATAAAAGGTAAGGATGTTTACTATATATTCTTTCTTGTGTTAGGACACGTAAAATTTTGGTAATGCATACAATTTCTGGTGTATGTGCTCCCTGACTTTATTATTATTTTAACTTTCCTGTAAGCATAGCTTTGGTTCTCCATTTCTCAAGTCGTATTTCAGTTTGAGTACGACAATATGCTTCTCCAATGGGTTTCATTCAGAAGCTCAGAACATTTTGCATCTGAAATCATTTAAGCTTCTTTCAGTTGTGATGAGGGTGAGCAGGAATTGTTGGAATCCTCTATCATCCTCCTACAGATGGAGAAATGGGATCATCGAGAGTTTAAACAGTATAGAGCACTATAGAGTTTATGTCTCTCTTCTTTGTGTTCCATTGTGTGCCAGATATATTGCCTTCCTGCACATCCAGAAAAATCCTAGTGCGCACTCTGTGGTCTACAGAAAATAATGTTCCTGTGAGTCAAATAACAAAGCAGCATCTCCTAGTTGGGATAATGTCACCTAATTTCTGAGAGAAAATGGCTTAGAAGGCTGAGAATCAGGTTGAAAATACCTTGTTTCCTTAGCATCGTGAATTCAAATTTTTCTGAATTTCTTCACCTCTCCAAAACACACAAAACTGAACACCCTTGTAGTTTACTGCATCTTTTTAAGACAGACAAGAAATTCCAGGATCTCCCTACATGAGCTTCTTGATGATCCCTTGGCACTCCCGATGACAGAATTCGATGCAGTGACTTTGGTCAAAGTCCACGGTTGTGCTGCTTACTTGCATGCTTCCTTCCACCCAGCTATCAATGTTATTAGTCATTGTATGTCTTGAGGTACCTTTTGGAAGTTGTGGAATATGATTCCTGTGTTAAAGGTAGAGCGCTGAATGAAGAAATTGCTGCATTTCTTTGGCAATGTGTATTTTTTTCTGCCGGAATTGATGGAACTTCAGTAAGGAAGGTGGCATAATAACACAAATCATTAAAAACAAAACAAACCATCAGAGCGATACATTTTATGTGCCTGTTTTATATGGCAGTAGGTGGCATGCTTGCATACATGAAGACCATAAAAGAATATGAGCATGTATCGAACTCGTGGAACTACGGGAATTTAGCAGTGTTGGAGAGTGGACGGCGAAAAAAAAATATTTAAAACTCCCCCTACCAACCCTAGACGCTGCAAGGGTTTTGTTAAACAGACATTTTTCTATCATTGTACCATCAAAATCTAAACATTAATGACTACATTGGATCAAGTAGAAGTTACAGAAGAAAAATAGGACTACTGAACAAACATCTTTAATACCACAACTAATCTAATAACGAGGAGGATATTTTGATGGTGTTGATGTTTAAAGAGTAAGGGATGGTAGTGGATTTTTTTTTAATCCCCATTGATCTGCTTATTGTAGAATGTGGGTATGATTGTTATATCAAAAAATAGTTTCACTGAAGTAGTTGAGTTGGTAAGAGTTATGTGCCATGAATAAGTCACTGTTCCTTTAAAAGCTGTCAGGACTTCAGTACTTATCTGTGCAACTGTCCCTTGAAAAATTTAAAGTTCCCTTGTGTGCAGTGTGATGATAGTAAATCTTTCCAGTCTGGCCTCCTAACAGAAGAAAAATCCAATTGTAAAAACAGTCAAAAGGCAAATGATCATTCGAAGTCTCTCCCAGCGAAAAAGTCTTTCCAGGTGCTTATGTTTCTTTTCTTAAGTGGTAAAAATGGAAAAGCTACTTCAAAGCTATGTGGCTGTATCCAGGGTAGCTGCTTTTCTGGAACGTATCAGATTCTGTTATTATCCAGGGAAAGCTCGCTATTTCAGATTGAAAATGCATTAAATGTGGCCAAGTGCAGCGCTAATGGTGCGTTAACCGTACTATAGACTAATGGAGTCCAAAATCTGAATTTGAAAATAAAGCTTGAGTTGCAGAAGAAGGGAAAACTGTTTATTATTTATGTATTTATACTCTAGAATCATCCATTTGGTAGGTTCCATTTATGCAGAAAGACAGTACATCTTCAAAGAGCAGAAGACAAAAATCTACAGGATTGGGAAATATTACAATTAAATATACATAGGTTTTCTATATATACATTACACTTGCACATGTGTTCAAAGTCTTTCCATTATTCATTGGTTAATTTTCTTTTAGGCCTTGTAGAAGAAGTTGGAATTGATACACTTTCTTTCGTTTTTCTCTCCTGCAGTTTAAGCAATTGGAAGATGTCATTTAACTAAAACTATTTTGTCCAAAACTAGAATTAATTTATATATGCAGAGTTTATAACTTCTAAAAACTGAGATTTATAAATCAGGAGGGGGTGGGCAAGCATCTTTTTGATGATAAGAGTTCTACAAGCAAATAAGAAATCCTACATTAATTTCTTGTGTGACTTAACACATCTGAGTCCCCCTTGTTGAGCTAATGTGTTCTGCCCTCTTCTTTTGGCAAGTAAGCTGCTCAATCTGAAAGTGTACGTGTGCTTGCCATTCTAGGTCGGCAAATCCGTGAATACAAAAGACTTTTGCCTGAAAATGTCCCTTGATTTTCTACCTTCCTTCCAAGAATTTGTGCTTCTCCTTGTTTCTAGATAGAGGCATACTGATAAAGACAGCAGCAACAAAGTTCCAGGACGAGATGTTATAAACCAAAGAGTCTTGAAAGGATTTGAGATAGAGAACAGAGCTTATTGCTTTAATCAGCTTCTGTATTAGACAGATAGAAAGCAGCTAGTGTTATACCAGCCTACTGAAAAGGCTTCAGGAGTTATCTTGGGAACTACAGATGCAATCTTAAGTGTTTTGGCAAATGTGTTGGTAAAAGTAATAGCAGAATCAAATAGCAGACACACAGATAAATCACATCTATGTGAGGAGCGTTGGTACAGTTTTGTAGAAATTGTGACTCAAAACTTATATATCTGAAAACATCAGCAAACATGGGGGTAAGGTATATATTTTGATTTTAGTGTAGTCCTTCACCAAAGAGTCTTACAGGTATTGAGCCTCTCATGGGATAAGTAGGAGGCATTCTTGTGGCTAAACAGTTAAAAATAGGAAAAAAAAAAAAAGAGAGGAGTTAATACCTGGTTTCACACTGATGGGAGATAAGCATCACCCTTTACCCAAGGATATGTGTCAAGACTGATGTGATTCATCATCTTTTTAAACATTATTCTATACTGTAATATGCAGTCATAATTTTCAGATAAGCATTAGGTGTGTATTTTAGTCAGAGAGATGCGATTAATTTTTTGCCACATACCTTTCCAATTAAAACTGTTAGAACAGCATTTGATAATGCTCAGTATTGTCAGCTAATTAAAAAAATACTGTCTCATATTCTTCCTAATGAGAAAGTCATCAGATTCTTAATTATGTCACATTGCTAAATGTTCCAGGTAGCGGGTAGATCTTATCTGCTTATTTGTCAGCTTCCCAGGTGGCTCTTTCATTTCAAGAGTTTAAGAACTTGGTTTTGGGAAGTCATCAACGTAGGAGAAGACGTATCCTAGTTAAAAAGCTTTCAAGATGCTTGACTTCCCACACTTGGCCTCTATTCCTTTAGAGGCCACGCACGGCGTTGCGCAGTTCTCATGTGGCTTTTGTTCTGTTACTTTGTTTCAAGTAATGAACAGGTATTTTACAACAAAAGTGTGTATGTGTACAAGAGAATACCTAAACATACATGTGTAATTTTGCTAACTGACACAAATCCTGCTTCTCTCGAGTGTATTTGTGAGCTGATGTTCTTGGTATGGAATAAACCCCTGCTTTTAGTAAATAAGATGGTTTAATAAATTTGCAATGAGATGGGCAATGGGATTATTTCAAATTTAGCTTGTGTTCTACCGATTGTTCATTTGATTGTTATTTGTCATTGAAAGTAATTCAGGATCCTTGCAATTCCATTCTTTCTTTTTAATGGAGCTTTTACTGCAGGAGGTATATCATAAATATGCCGTGTTGTTCTGTATCAGATCTGTGTACTTCCTGAAATGAAGGTTATGTGGTTGGGATGAGAGAGAATCCTCAATAACTGCCATGTATTGGTAACCTGGCAGTTTATCACTGTAGAGTTTATATTGATGCTTTTGAAATAATTACATTTAGATATTGAATCTTTAAACCAATGCATTTAACGTTTAAAGTACACGTTCCATTTCTGTGTTTTCAGGATACTTGTTGTAGTCCTGCAAGAGAAAATTGCCGCCTTTGACAGCTGTACTTTCACCAAAAAATTCTTCGTTACAAGTATGTATAATAATTGGGTTCGGTCTTTTTGCCCTAGTGGTGGAGTAAGATAAAACAGGTTTTTGTTTTGTTTTTATTTCTAAATCCGCAGAGCAGGTCTCCATGACTTCATTTGGAGCTTCAGGAAATCTGTTGCTTCAGAAAAAACCCAGATGTTACTCTGTGAATCCTTGGCTTTTTTCCATATTTATTATTGCTGTAACTAATTTCTCACTGTTGTGAAGAGCACCTACACTGACAACCGTAGGTAGCTGAAAAATGCTTTTGTTCATTCGGCACAAATATGTGCAAAAGTTTCAGGTTTTGAGGTTCAGGTTGTGCGCAGAAGCAGCAGTTTGAAAACGCGTCAATGGCGATCTGCCCGCTTTTCATTTTCTGTTGTTCCTCAGGCCCAGGTACACGGGGGTTTTTGCATGTGGGGGGTTTTTTTGGTTTTAATGCGTCCTTACTTTAGCAGGCCCAAAAGCTCAAGCGGGTTAGTGAAGTCTCGTAGTAGAAAAACTGTCGGCAGGTATTTGCCTGCAGGTGCTTATACGTATTTCTTGAGCGTGAAGGAACTGTTTGCTTGGACTCCCCTTTATCCCTCTGTACCCTACGACTTGCCTCTCAATAGGAGGCAATTGGTTGTAACGGTAAGGTGCTCTCCAAAAGCTGTTCCTCTACTCTAAGTGTCCCTTTGCTGCCTCAACATCTGTAACACAGTAATTGATAAGTTAGTAGAGAAAAATGGTGTGTTTTCTACTGCTTGTGCTCTGCTCTGTCACGGGATGCGGTTGGGATTAGGATGGCATTTACCTGCTCCCAAGACTGTCTGTATTGTAATGCTAAACACCAAGAAAGTATTCACCCCAGAAAAAAATTTAAAATTTTATTTTTTCAAGCAGTTAGTGACTGGTGCTACTGTTTATCAATTAGAATAGCCTCTTAAAATCTCTAGATTACTGAGGGATCATAATTTACTTTGGAAGGGTCAGAGTTTCATTGTTAAAAAGGAGAGTGACATTTTCTGGATGCATTGTCAGTCATAATTGGAAAAGCTGTAAATTATCTTTTTATATTAGCTGTGTATTTAAAGAAAAATCTAGTTAGGAGAAGCTGTTTCTTGTAACAGTTTGAAGAAAAGCAGCTTTATGCAGTAATATTAAAGTTGCCAATAGGTGTCAGTTTCTTCCTATGCATGGATGTAAGATCCTAGGAGTCTGCTGGGGTTCGGTGAAGGGAGCCAAATGGGAAAAGACTTGTTTGCGTCCTTCTGTTCCTCACTCCTTTTTATTCCACCAAAGAGAATTAGGCTACAAGCCTTGCTTTAGTTTAGATAAGAATTAAAAAAACCTGAATTAAGGGTGTATTTTGGCAATTCTTGTGCTTTTCTAATTCCAGTTGTTGTTTGTTGTTTTTTTTAATAAAAGATACTGCAATTTGTTTTTAAAAATTAATCCACTGAACTGTATTTTGAGGAACAGGGATATCCTGTTCCTAACCATAACATTCGATTTGCAGTGCGTTTTTGTGAAACAGCGGTGGAATTTAAAGAGGATAAAATAAAGCTTTTGCAGATATTTAGCAAATGATTTGTAAAACCCAACTCCTGAAACGTCACTGTTTGCAGTATATTTCGCCAGCTGTGCTGTGTTTTTAATACAAGAAACTCAAGATGTTCTCAAACTTTGTTCTAGTTCTGGGGTCCCAAAGCTCGCTTAAAGACACCCCTCATTTTGTACTTGGCATTTTGGAAAGCTGCGGGACCCAGCTGGCAGCTGGAGCTGCTGCCACCACAGCCCTTCCCCTGTCGCCACCCTGGCTTGCCTGTGGCCAGTGACGGGGTGTGACCGGGCAAAAAGTCATGTGCTTTTTCCCTAGGTGAATGCGTTTCTTGGACCTGTGCTGGTGAATAGTTGTCCTGAGGATTTTGAAGCTTAGTTGTTTTGCTTAATAGCTTGTGCTATCAAGCGGGTGTTATGTTCTGGCATGTTGAAGGCTGCAGTAAAGCTTTTGTCTAAGCTTTTAGATTTCGTTTGTGCTGAAATCTCTTTGACCTAAGAGTATATCTTTAAAGGCTTAAGTTATTCCGATGTGTTTGAAATTTGATGTAATTGAGCTGCCCAGTTAGCCGCAGTCAGCCGACTGGCCAGCAACTGGACTATTTTGCTGTGCCTTTTTTTTTTTTTCTTTTCTTTTACATTTAGGAAAGGGCAGTGTCAGTTTAAATTGGAAAAGTAGAAATCCCTGAAAAGGAGGCTTGGCCAAAGGTCTTATAGGCCCCTCTGGTTGCATTATTGGAGCATCCCTGCTCTGCAGGACAGTCAGCCAGCGTCCCGTCTGGATCCATCCTGGTGCACCTCAGCTGGACAGTGGCACTAAGAATGTCGCTGGCTGCCCAGAGAATTTTTCGTCGTGAAGAAGATTCTCAGCTGTTATCTGACTGCTTTTGGTCAGAAGCAATGGAATAAAAGGTCAAAAATATTAAATAAGAATCACTAGCTCTTTGAAGACATGTCTCTTACTGTGTAAACAACTGTGTAGAAAAAGATGTTTGTTTGTTTGGTTTTTTGAAGATTTGGTGGTGATGCGGATATCACATCTTCCTTCCATATCAACTAAGTGGTATGGGAGCCTTAGAACCTCACTGAGACAGCTAAAAAGCGAACATAATTAAGCAGAAACCTTCGTCCGTTTTGTTGACTATTTATACGTAAAAATTAAATGCAGAATGTACAATTAAAAACAGTGTCAGGAATTCTGAAGTTTGGTGTTCCTCAGAAATGCTAATGCAGCTGTGTTGCACATGAGTAATATTTGTCTTTCTGTTTTTGTTTTTGTGGTTGAATGTGTAGCTTAATATATTGTTGTAATAAATATACCATAAAATATTCAGGATGTAGAACATGGTCAAGTTCGTGCTGCTGTTGGAATGTTTAACTCCTGCATTTCCTGATTTTTCTTGAGCGAATTTGACATAGTTCTGATTTTTTTTTTTCCTGCATGTAATTCAATGGAATTGTGCTGATTTGACTTGAATGGCAGAGAGCCAGCATGTTTTATTTGTGCCTTTTGTACCAAAAGCTCAGTGTACAGGTGCTCTAGTCGTGGTGTGTGAATTTAAGACAGGTGCTTAAACTTGAAGGGAAAACATACTGTAGATATTGTAGCAAAATTACCAGGATATCCTATAATCTACCCTGTGTGGTATTCTTATTTTTAAATGTCAGCTAAGGAAAGGCGTAGCATCGGTCTGCAAAGAACTAATGGCAGTAACTTTCATACGACACTCCGTTCTTTACTGGGCTTATGCTGGGAGCCAGCTCCATTTCGTTAAGAAAGGGCTTGCATCAAGCGGAAGATTAAGCCAAACAGTAATTTCGCATCCTGCACTATTTTAAGTGCTCACGTGGCCAAACTGGAAAAATACACTTGGTGCTTATAATAAGAATTTGTTTCCTTTGGTAGTTGTGAATGTCGAGGTGTGGATTTTAAATAGATTTTTAAAATAGTTAAGAGTTTCATTATGGTTCACTTAAGATTTCCTACAGAGCCTTTTTCTGAATACTGCATATGACTGAACAATCAGAAACGAAAGTGATGCTCTGGCTTTTTTTTCCTTACTTTGCTCTAAACAATGGATGCAGAAAAGCTGAATTTCATTGATTTCTATTACATCAGTGCTCCCTCAACCCTTCTCCAAAAATGCTTACTTAGTGGAACATTGATGATTATGAATATGGCCTGATGGGTACTTTCTTCTCTGTAAAGAATATCCTTTCCACCCCCTGGGCCCTAAGTAAAGATTATCACAGATAACATCATGCATGTGGCATCATCTTTGTGTCCGATAACTAGCGCCTGCTCCGTTTCTCTGGCCCTTCCACTCCTCATATTGATATATTCTCCATCCATTATTCTCTAGGGATGAAGACAGTTATTGCAGCCATTAGCTGGCACCACATTTCTATTGATGCTGTACAGCTAGAGCCTTAAGAGGTAATTTTCCAGATTTTAGTCAGAGTACTTTATTGTATATAAAGTCTCAAAAGACTTGCCTAACCACAAGCCAAAAATTATTCAGTATATGTTAAATGCACCCCACCTGCACCTCTCAAAATAAATAAAAAAACCCCAAAACCGAACAGCGTTTGATAACTCCAATCTGCAATTTGGATTTGGTATTCCTTTTTTTACTGACATTCACATGCAAGAAATAATATGGTGGTTTCAGTTTGTCACAGGTCTGATCTGGAAATCATCTAGGCTTTTTTTGTACGTTTTTGTTAGCTTTGTTAGAATTCCTTTTCCCTGATCGGCACACAGGGAGCAGTTTGATCTCTTTGCTTTGAAGTAAAAACACTGGCTGTCTTATGAAAAGGTTTAATGCCTGAAGAGTTACATTCTTCAAGAAGTTCTGTTTGTACGTTTCCGTTCTCAGCTGTGATCAGTGAGTGGCATTTATCCTGGCCATCCCACATGGTGTAATAATTGATAGGATTCCTGTGTCTGTGGAGGGAGACTCTTCAGTTTAGATCGAAAGTCCTTAAGGCAGGTGGGAAGCGAGCTCCTGTTTCACAATGTTTTCTTGATCAGTGAAGAGAAGCCAAGTATGTTCCTGTGAATTGTGTATAAGCAGTTTTTATTTTTATACACACACCCATATATATAAACACACACCCCTTCATGTAATTTGTAACTGCACTGAGAAATGTTGATTTGATCTTGCTTTTACTTTTCAACAGTGTTGTTTATAAGAACGTTTTTTCCTGAATGTGGGAATCGGTGTATCAGTATTACACGATAATGTTGAAATACTTTTTGAAAAGGTCTTTAGGGCAATGTGGTAGATTTATGGAAACAAATGTCTGTTGCTTACAGGGTGTTTTGCTACATTGCAGGAAAGAGTAAATACAAGAGAAAGATCACATAAAGACAGAAACAAGGCATTGGTACCCAAGTTGTATATCTATCATATCTTCTGGGTTTGACAGTTTTAAAAATTATATGTAGAACAGGAAGTGCTGTTTGTTTCTGTGTGAGTTATTTTTATCTAAAGCACCCAAATCCTTAATGTTAAAGGCCAAAACAAAGCCGTCTTACTGACTTTGTCCTGTACGGGAACAACCACCTCTATGGTAACATTATAATTTATCACTGTCAATTCTCTGACCAAAAAAAAGAAAGTAAACCTCAGATTAAAATATAGTTTGTCCTGAAATCAGTCAAATTTGCGCTAAATTAAACAACCAAGCCTAATAAACATTAAAGGCCACAGATACTTTTAGTAAAAGCTCTGGTATTGGTCTTAGACCTATAGAGAGTAACAGTCAAATACTTAAAACTGCCATGATAGAATTGACAGGGAAAGAAGGGTCTCTGTACTACTACTACTAATAGTAGTAGTAGTAATAATAGCAACAATAATAATAACGATGATCATAAATTAAATCTGTGGTGGTCCTTCCCCAAGCTTGTGTGGGGGAATTCTGTTCTTCCAAGTCAGGATAGCACAAAATGCAGCTCAGCGCAGGGCTGGGTCTGTTGTGCACATGACCTGTATTATGAATACTGCCCTGCAAAGGTGGGTGATGATGGTATATGTAGCATTTGTGGCTTTATTTTTTCACTTTATTCCTAGATGGTTTTTTTTTTCAAGCGTTTTAGTAGTGATAACTCTACTATGATTTAAAAGAAAAAGACCCTGGATGGCAAGCATGATTTCACAGTAGGGTGCATCCTGCTGGTTTGCTCTTTTGCTCAGTTTTTATGGGTGATACTTAAACAGAAGGAAGTACAAGAACAATAGAAGAGTTTTGGAAAGTATGTGACAGTGTGAGAGTAATAACATTTACATAGGGCCTTTCATCTAGAAGGAACCCAGAGGAATTTATAAACAATATTACTTTATACAGTTTATAAACAAATAAATCTGGTTTGCTTGGTGCTGCAAAAAAAAAAAAGCCCAAACAAACAAAAAATATTAGATAAAACAACTTATATGATTTGTTTTCCTTGGCATAAACAATGCTATTGCAATAACAGCATCACTCTACCCATTATTTATTGTATATAAGCTTTCTGTGTTCTCTGTCATGGATTTGTTTTCTGGCTGCTTTGAATTGCAAGACTTAAGAGTGTAGTTTTGTAATTTTATTACTACAGCATGCCGTATATTTCATAAGACCTAGAAGAAAATTACTAATTGATTATAAGCTACATCCAGTGACTGAAAAGTAGCATACCTTTAGTGGGTTATTGTAGCTGTTGATTTAAAAATACACAATACCAGTGCTTCACAGATTTTTAAAGTGATATCTGGCAAATACCTCGAATGATTAAAGGCAAATAATTTTGGTTGAAGAGAGTTACGCATTGTGGAATTTGCTTAGAAAACTGTGTTTAAAAACACACTACTTTTAAAATGGCATATGTCATCTTTGGTGAACCTCTCCGAACACTGAAACAGAAAAATCTTTGTTTATCCAGTCATCTGCTTTCTCAGCAAGGTTTCACGTACTTAGTTTTGCCTTAGGATGTAGGTTAGCCTTGGAGATCTCTGCTCTGACCAGGTTTTCTTGCATTTGCTGACTGTATCCTATCCCAGTCTCATATTCATCATATTTGAAAGAGATGCAGTGTCTTCCATGGTTTGGGATTACAGACAGAATCCTAAGAAGATTTTATAATTGTACTGCCTGCACCCACATATTGTATAAACACTTACACAGAGATGTAGCTTGAAATAAAATGGACAACACTAGTATGCATTCCTCACAGATACAAGGTGTGGAATAGCCAGTAAAAAAAAAAAGTTACAGTAATCATGAGGATAAATCTTATAACTGATACCAAAAAAGGATGAGTGTGTATCAATGCAGAGAAAATCAGAGAGAACTGGGGAAAACAAAGTCGTGAAAATTGTGGAAGAGGAAGTTTTCCTATTAAACTGACGGGGGGGGGGGGGGACGGGGGACAGAAAAGAACAACGTACTAAAACGGTTTTCATTAAAAAGTAAAACCAAAGTCAAAATAGAGGGCATGAAGCCTGGCAAATATCGCAAACAGATATTTTTTTTTCTTTCTCTGGACTATAAAAATAAGTGTAGCAAATGAGTTGTTACAATATGTTGTGAAATTAAAAAACAACTGGTAGTGTCGTAAGATAAGCATGTTGGGATGCGTTTGAAGGAAAGCAATGTTCTGGATGCTTCTGATTTGGCTTTTTCATTCCCTTCTAGCTTTATTCATTCGCACGTTCATTTGCAACAGTTTACCACAGGTCATTTTACAACGCGTTTTAGCGAGGTCTGAGAAGGGAATATAGCTGTACTCTGGGTGAGGAGCCATATTCAGCTGCAAGTACATCGCTTTGTAAACTGAAAATAAGTTCTGACTGTTACATTAGATTTTTCTAGAGAGGAACATTGCCTTCTAGTCTAAATACTTTGCCATGATAAATAGTCTTTAGCTCTTCATTAATGGAGCCATTCCGGCTGTGTAGGATGTTTCTGAAGAAGGAAAATTACAGCCGTAACTATGATAATGCTCACTTCTGGGGGAAAATGGTTATTAAAGCACTGGTCCTCCACCTCCATTGCATACTGTTTTTAAATAGGCCATGGTGGTATGTATCATATTTGGCATATATAGAGAGTCCCTTAGAGCACATACATCATCCATACTTCATGACTGAGCAGGGCTCGTATATAGAACACATCTGAAGACACTGATTGGACTTGTAGCAGTATCGTGGGTAACAGAGATGCACAGCTCTGGTCCTCCTGAAGAACTGAGCTGTTGAAAGCTTGGATGTCTATAGGCTTTTAATTGCCTCTGGGATTCCAAAGATTGTGTGCTTGGATGTAAAGTACCAAGCTGCCAAGTTTTTATGGGTATCGGGAATCCCTGCAATGCTTAGCCCCCAACTCTCCATCCCACACTGGGCTTTTGAGTGTGTATATATATACATATATATATACACACTCATATATATATATATATATATATATATTTTAAGCTTTTTTCTCATGAAAAAGCTGTGGAGCTTGATGAAGAGCTGCCCCAGTACAAATGGTCCAACTTTTCATAGTGGCATGTTTTGTGATTTATTGGTTTAATCTCTGTTATAGCTGACATGACTTTTAATGGCCCTACTCCTCTTAACAGTGTTTTCCCAATGCGCTGTTTGTTTAAAAGCTAAGTGGGAGGAGAGGAATGTGTTGCTTTTCTCTTCTTGGCTGCTGTCTGTGTATTCACACTGCCATTATTGAAGCTAGAGGATGAGCTTTTTAAAAACAATTTAAGAGGAGGTCTGGAGCCTTGGTTTTCTGTAGGAGCATAGATCAATGGAAAGATCCAGAGTCAGAGAAGTGCATATTTGTGTGAGTTTTCAGAAGGAGTAGAGGAGGTGATTTTGTTTATGATGGGCATATGGATATGAATCTCCAAAGGGTGGTAGAGTTTTTCATAAAAGAATTGAAAAATAGTGTAAAATAAACATGCCTTCTCTTTGCTCACTCATTAAGCAAACATTTGTATAGCTCTTTGGAGAACTTTAAGTAACTTCTAAGATTCCTGTATTGTCAGTAAAACCAAATATATAAAGTCAGCACAGCAGCAAGAAAGCTAAGCCCATCTTTGAATCCGAATGGTCACAAAGTACATGCTTATTTCAGGTTATAATTTTATAACTCAGTTATTAAAAAAAAAAAGATGGGAAGAAGCTAAGAAATTGTAATCCTAAAGAATTTATCTATGGTACCATTTCGATGTAGGTAAAACTTGCATCTTGGAAAACCAAGGCACAGGATATGAGGTACCAGGGTGCTGTCTGTGAAATCCTCAGCTGTTAGGCAAGTCCCTGTTCGGAGGGAGCCTGGCGCCCATTTCTTATTCATCAGTGTTGCTTAGGCCAGCACCAGTTGGAGTTATTGGGCGTAGGATCTTAATCAAGTTAGCAGAAAAACTCGCACTCCAATTCAGACTTTCAAAATAGTATTTTTCTTCTTTTGCCTTTTCACGGCTTTGAAGTAGTGCATTGCTTCTGTGTGTCATTATAAAGCACAGAGGGAGAGAGTAACTGTGTACTTAAAAACATTTTAAATAGTTTCCAGTAGGTTTTCACCTATATTTTTGTGGATGATAGTCCCAGTAAAGCTTATTCTAAGATCAGATGTTTTTTAGTACTTGCTTGATTTGCTGTACTTTTGGAAGGACTTTCCCCGAGTGATCTTTTCTTGGATGACCTCTCTATGCTGTCATTAAAACTTGGAAACTTTGGTCGTCTTGACAGTTAGTTCTGCATTCTCATTATGTTCATTCCTATTGTAAACATGCTAAAATTGCTGCTGTTGTTGCTTAGAATGGATTTTTCCTCAGTTGTTTTGAAGTTTAGTAGAAATAGAAGTTAATCTTTAAGAAAGTTAGGCTGGTAACGATTGGATGGCCGAGCTTGATAGGTCACGCTGTGTCTGTCTTTTCATTTGCCTAGTAGATGATGTTCTGCTGACTCCAGCTGTTTTTTTGGAAAGCAGAAAAACAATTTGCTTTTCCTTCCCATAAAGTATAACCCTTTGTTTATCCTTGTACTGCTTCAAGTTTCCAAAATGCAGAGACTTGCAAAGAAAAGAAAGGGAGGAAATAGCTCTTTTTTTACGCTGTTTTTCGTATCGGAGAGTAGAGTTTAGTACCGAGTTGAATTGTTGACCTCTGTGGAGGTTATTATTAGCGTTGGCTGATTTGTGTGCGGGGCTGTGTCTGATTGACCGAGTCCAGTTCGTGGAACAAACTACCTACTGTGGGTTTGGTGAAGATGTTTGCAGTTTTTCTAAGATAACTCTACATGTTTTATTTGATTAAATTTTTTTATTTGAAGAATAATATTTTTTGCAGTTCTTCATTTACTTCAGTTCACTGAAGTAATTGAGAACAGCTCCCTTTCCAAGCAAGATGTTTCTTTTTGTTATGAGTTGTTGAATTGCTGGGCTTTTGTCATGACAGTGCATCTGTTGGCTGATACTCCTTTTGTTTTCTGCTGCAAGGATGTTACGAGGTGCTTGCAGAGTTTGGGAAATGCAAGTGACTGATTCTAAAGTCACTGTAGAGATTTCTATGATGAGGGCTATCATCTGACAGCTTTTAATGGTATGTTTCATACATAAAAGGGAAGAAAAATAAATAAAGTTTGGGGGACCTGAATGTCTTTACTGACCCAGGTAAGAACTGCTGAAGCAGAAGTCAGCATTAAAACCTTACTGGTCCTGATCTCTAATGTCATTGGAAGAACACGTTTGTATTTACAACCTAGGGTTGTATTTACAACCTTTTTTTGCTTGCTTTGTTCCTTAAGAGGCTCTGGCTACCCACATTTTATGCACTTCTGGAATGCAATAACAATTGTGGCATCATCTCTTCAGAATTCGTTTTCCTTCCTGAGAGTGAGGCAGTGATAAGGCCTTACAAAATATTCACTTGGTTTTGCTTTCCTGGCCTGAGATGGATTTAATTGGATAAATTGCTGCTTTTTGCCTTCCATTGCTTTATGACCTTTGAAATAGCTTGCTATGTTCTTTTGAATTTTGCAATACTCTCACGGCTGTTCTCTAAAAAATGAAATCAGGAGCTGTTTATCATAGACGGCATTGAACAGTATAGCAGCTGTTTCTGCACGTGCCCAACAAAATGCTGTCAAATGTGTCTTTAAGTGTTGTTAAATGTCAGTTTAAGCTTACACCTACATGCTAACACTCTCCCACACACCTTTTTCACCATTTGCAAGCCTTAAAAATAATGCCATTAAGCTTTTAAAAGTCTGTTGTCCTCACAAAATGTTCTGGACAATTTGGGGGCCTGCTCAGAAATACCCTGATATTTGCAAAAGACAGCGGCAAATAGGTTTGCTTTTTCTCGCTGTGGTTGGCAGATCAGTATCCAAGAGTCTGACAGAAGAGACTTTGGGGAACTGGAAGCTTAGCTAGCTCTGTCTTTTTTTTTTTTTCTTGAATATGTTGCTTCTCAGAATGCAGTGTAGGATTTTGTGCAATAAATCGCAGTTGTTGGTTATATGTGTTCTTCTAAAATGCTGTTTGCCTGATCTAAGTGGTCCTTATGCCTGTGATACAGGATCAGCTAACCAGGGCTCCTTTAAATGAGACACACATGTCTATATAAGTTTTTAAACGTTTTGTTTCTTGGCCAACCAGTGACAGAATATGAATTACTAAATTGTCTATATTAGCCTAAGAACTGATGAAAACGGCGATTAACCATTCCCTTGGTAGTCTCCTCCTTCCCCCATTCTCTCCCCCCTTATGCAATATTTCTCTTCTTATATGTATGTTTTAGTGTACCAGAATGGATTTAGGTCTAGTAAATGGTGTTATGCACGTGGCTGAAGGCCTTAGTTTAGTAGCTTAAATTTGAACAGTTAAGCTCAAATCTTGTTATCAGGGCCCTAATCAGTAAACAGTTTTGTGGCTTCATCCGTGTGACTTTAGTATCTGAACTTTCAGACTCTTACCTTGACAAAGGATCCCCCTGAAATCAGCCTGCTGGAACCACGTGGCACGGACGTTTACAGTGTCAGGGCTAGAATACTAAAGTTCAGATACACCAGTAGGATTTGAGTGCTAAATACAGGCAAGGGTTACATGTTGATGTATAAAGAGCAGCCGGCCACCCACAAGAGCTTAATCTAAAACGATGAAAAACAAAGGAGGGGAAACAGGACATGGAAATAGGACAGTAATAGCTATTAGGGTGAGGGTCACCATGCTACTTTTAATTGTAGATTGCTTAAGCTTTTAACTTATGTTTAAGCATTATCTAATTGTTTTCAATAATTTAAAGTTCTGTATTTTTAACTTAAATAGTGTGATATTCTTGGTGGTTGCTTTTGGGGAGATTTTTTTTTTCAACTCAGACTTCATATATAAAACTGCATTTAACGTGCGCCTGATTCATTTTAAGCCTTGCCATATTTTCATTCACAGCTATTTTCAGTGGCAATCTGTTATAGGTATTTTCACCTTTCAATCCTTAGGAATAGTTCTCTATTTTATGTTCATCTTTGAGTGTGTGTATGTGTCTATTTTTAATGATAATATGAAGGTAATGAAAAGCAGGTGAACAATGGAAAATTTGCCTTGGATTTTAAAGGAATTACAAATTCATTCACTGTGTAAAGTTAAGCATGTGCAAAAGTATTTTGAGAGTCTAAGGGCTTGTATATAGAATTATTAAAACCAGAAGCACAATGCACCCTTTCACACCACAAAAATCTAGAAGAGATTGAAGCTAACTGAAACTGTTGACCAATAGAAAGACATCAATCAAGTAAAATTAATTAAAATGTGAGGATACAGAACCAATCCAGTCAAACTTTTAAATATTCCCCTTACCCCACTGTTTCAAAATGGCATTAAAAAATGCAAACATAAAGAGAAAGGAGTATTTACACATAATTAACTGTTCAAAATAGCTCATCTAACCACAGTCTTATCTTCAGGAACAAAAATGCGAGCATTTGCTGAGTGATATTAGCAATTGAAAGGTTTTTGTTTAGACTTTTTGTTTTCTTGGCAATAAATAAAATTCTTTGTAAGAAGTCATTAAGATATTTCTTAATGTTGCCTTTTAAAACTTTTCAGGCTGCTATCCTTGTCCAGGGCCAAACATGAATCCTATTGCTCTTGGAAGCCGTTGGCTTGCTTATGCAGAAAATAAGGTAAGGAAAGGTTTAATTTCAAAAAATAGTTCTCTGGTTCTAGATTTCATTCTAGCTTTTGTATATATGGTGGGGGGGGGGGAGAAAAGAAGGTGTCTCAGAAAAAAGGTATGTGAAAAAGATGATCTCTAAGAGGACTTGCATAATGATGACAGACCTAATCTTTGACCCACACTGGTTGTGCTTTGGTATTCATAGATGACATATCTTTTTTTTTTTATTCTGAACATTTGATTTAAGCTCATGAACTTGGAAGGCATAAATATCTAAGTAGTGTAGGCAGAGAAGACAGCTATCGACATGTGTTTTCAGTGAGAGCACTCAATAATCAACCTGGTTTGCATTTTAAAAGTTTAAAGCACTTAATTGTAGACACTTCTGAAAGGTAGGCAAGTGAGGATTCCTAAATTCTGTTTGGGGAAACTGAGTCTGGACAAAGCGAGTGGGCTTGTCTGAAGCAGCACAGCAATGCACTTCAGTGCATTAGATTAGGAAGTAGCATTAAAATGCCCACTTTTTAACGTCTTTGCTGAAAATGTTAGGCTCCAGGAAAAAAGTGAAAGTGTTGAAATAATTTGTTGTATTTCTAGAGGGAAAAGAAGAAAATAGATCCAAAGCAAAAAAATTATCACTTTTTTCCCAGCCCTAGGCCAGAGAATTGATTGTGTATTTAAAGCTTGAAGTGTTTGAAAACTTTAAATTCAGCTTCTAATGCCTTATTTTTATTTCAAAGCAGATGTTTTTTCTCCCTTCCACCTGTGACTGGCATAGCTGTTTCTAGAGCTGCACCAGAAATCATCGGAGAGGCAGACTTTAGAAATGTATTTGTTTTTACACCTTTTCAAGCACAACTGATTTCTCTCCAAAATCAGGCCTGCCTTTCCTTTAATGCCACGCCTGTGTGGTTTTGTAAAACTTAACCAGTCCGCATGGGATTTAAAAAGTACTGCTGCCAAATATATAAGCTACTGATCAGCAAAAGAATGATATCACAGAAGGAATTTAAATGGCTTGTGTGTTCCCAGGTATATTCACTGTGGACTTCCCCTTTCTCCCTAGTTTAACTATTTTTACTTAGATACTTGAATATAAGCAGGAAAGGAAAGCCCGTAGAAACAAATACATCTTAGAGTGATTTTTAATTTTCTTTTAGCTAAAGCAGTTAAACAGACAACATATTCTGTGTACAAGCAACAAATATCTATAGTTTTTTGCCATTTTATTTGGTCAGAAGCACAGATTCTATTGTTAGTAAGTGTTCAAAGGCAAAAACTGCTTTTGTAGGTTAATGGTAGGTAGAAGAGTCTTGTTTTGATTTATTAATTTTGAAGGAAGGCAATACAGAGTAAACGCCATGGACATTCCTTTAATCTATTAAACGTAAAGTTTAAAGTAGCTCTTTTCCTTTGTCATTTCTTTGCTTGCTAGTCATAAAAAGGAGGGGAAAGCCACACTCAGATTCTTAGAATGTCTGATATTTTATGTTACATATACACGGCTAAAGCTTTTGATTATATTTATTTAAATTTATTTGTGGTATTGCTGCCAGACCAAAAATCCCACCATTTCAAAGTTTATGAATTCTTAGTGACTACTCATCTTGTAATTGAAAACTGGAGTTGAGTACGCGACAGTCTGGGTGGCACCCAGAAGATTATAAAAAGGGGTTAAGTGTCTCAGCAGGGCTTTTTGCTATTTGTAGGAAAAAACACACCACTGTACATGATAAATAAGAGCTATGGTAATGGGTTATGGGTTTGTGTAGTTTAATAGTAGTTACTTGGTTGCTGTCTGTCTTCTTGTAGCTGATCCGATGCCATCAATCCCGTGGTGGAGCCTGTGGAGACAACATTCAGTCTTACACTGCCACAGTCATTAGTGCTGCCAAAGTGAGTACATCATCTGCTGCTGGGAGAGGTTATCATGTAAGATAATTATTAGGTTTCCCTGCTGAATTGTACTGTGTGTCATCGCCCTCCCCCCCCCATTCACAAAAGAGGAAAACACAGTAAGAAACATGCTAGCGTTAGCACCGTGCATATGGTCCTGATCCTGCAAATCTCTGAGTAGCTGTTGTTTTTCACAAAGTATTCCTGACCTTCTGAACTGATTTGTAAAAATTTTATTTATTATGAACAGCTATTCATATCAGTGATCCCTGTTATAGGAAGATCGTAGTAAAATGGGTTTGTATAATGGCTATTCATAATATTGCAAGTTTACATGACTAGAAATCAAGACTGTGAATTATTAGTCTTTTAGCATCATGCAAACTGACTTTACAAGTGCTTGGTGCTTTTCGGACTGAGTCACACACTAGCATTATATGTTTTAATCTCTCTGGAGGATGACACCGCAGTACTGGAGCTAAGTAATTACCTGGCAGCTTTCTTGGAAGGTTAGAGTTTATTAATGACTGTTTACATAGAAGTTCCATTGCATAGTTTTCTTAGTTCAGATGACGTTATAATATCTCTCTGTTTTCAGAGAAATGTCTGGGTTTTCATAGTATCAAAAGAAGACCATGGCTCGGAAAAATCTTAAACGACCTAGAGAGTATGCAGAACCATTGTTTTACTATTCCCCCCCACACCCCAGTCCTTTCCTTGAAGACTTGCCTGCAACATTTTGCCAAGTAATTTCTTTTTCTCACACACACACACAAAGTGAGTTTTGGCGTTGTCTGGCAAACTTCGTGCTGATTACAAGCTTTCATTGTAACCACTAGCCTTTTCATTTCTGATATGCACAACAAAACAAATCTAATAATAGGAATTAAATGACAGCACAGAACAGAAAGCTCAGCGTCACTGAAGAAAACAACAGTTACCAGAACCCACAAAGAGAGACATAGGGCATGCCATCTCATGTAAAAACAAAACATAAAAACACATATTCCATCAGCATAGCTTTGGACACGATCTCACTGTGGCTGGAGGAGGAGAAAAATCACAGTTTTTTACATTGTTGAGGAGAACTTGAATTGCTGCTCTTCTGAAGACATCTGAAATTTGCTGTATCTCTGCATACTTTCACCATCAGCAAAAGACATAAAAACAACAACAACAACAACAAAAAAACCCAACAAAAGCACCAACCAAAAAAAAAGGGGGGGGGAAATCTCCCCATACTCCTTTAATCTCAGCATCATTAACATGTTTTTTATAGCAGAGATGAGTTTGAAAAACCAACTGGCTTAGCATGATCAGCCACAGTTATGATCAGATGTGGTAAAATCTTACAAATGGATCACTGTCCTGCCAAAGCCAAGCCTAGTCACGACTTAAGAACAACAGGCCAAAGCTTTCTTAAACCATATAATGATTGTCAGAGCATTCAAGTAGGCATGGAAAGACTAAGCACTATTCTGTCCGATTATTTTTTTTCACAGACTAGAAAAATCTAAAAAGGGAGGACATCTGTTATAGCCCTTACCCCCAAAGACAGTGGATAACTAGGTTTTAAAGCCAGTAAGGACCAAGATGATGACCTTACCTCCTGAGGAGTACTGGCCAAGGATCATAATCCAGAAATTCCTGCATTAAGCTGGACGTGTGCAAACACTGAAGTAGTGATGTTCCATCATGTGAATAGCTACTGAAGATAAAATGTGTTTCTCATCACAGGGAAGAAAAAGATTGGTAGCCTCTGTAGCCTCAGAGAGGAAGTAATAGTGAAAGTTAGGAAAACAGATAATCATAAGAGCACAATCTCTGTACTACTTTGTATTTTGCCTAGCACATTGCTTTTGCTCTCGACTGGCTGTTGGATGTTACTGCAATAGACAAGATGAATACTAATATACTTTTAAATATTTGCATGATTTGGCTCTTGAGTATATCCCAGCCTTACTCTATTAATTTGTTATTCATGTCTGAGTGAGCAACACTAAATCTGAAATGTTTAATTTATTACTGATTTCATTGAATCTTGGCTTACTCTCTAGCAAGTTTTCATCTCTTAAAACTGAAATGCTGACTTTCTTGTTGGCAAACTTATACGCCAAATATGTGTTGCTCTTTGTCCATCTCATTACCTCACCATAAACTTGACTCCCTGCAAGTAGGTCTTCATTTATAAACTTCTACTGCTGTTGTATCTTATCAGCCTGCATTTGTTTGCAATTCATTTGCTTTGATGAGCAGATATATTAGCTTTTTTGAAAGTGGGTGTCCTTTTCTGTTCCCTGCACTGCTGCTTTTTGGTTCAGAAGTGGTTCCACAAAAGTTCTTGTTCTGCCAGATTATCTTGGGTTACAGCCTTTTCTCTGCTTGGGTTCCAGTTCTTATTGAAGGAAGTGAAAGAACCTTCATGTAAAGGGGAAAGATAAAGGTGAGAACGAAGAGTAATTTCAACAGGGTCGCTTTTGAGAATTACATTTCAGATCCTCTGTGGAAGGTCTTAATGCTGGTGCAGAATATTAACTTTAATGGTATTCCCTTTGAGAAATGTTTTTGAATGTCTTTGTGGTGAAGAATGGGTTTATCCTCAGTGTGATGTACTACTGTGTACTATACTTGATGCAGCAGATAAAATTCCGCCTTAATCAAATAACTTAGGAGCCAGAAGCTCCCCTGTTAACCAAGAATACCGAGGTCAAAGTTGTGGTCGTGTTCGGGTGTGATGTTTACTGGTGCCAAAACTTGTGTTATTCTGGTAACATTATGAAGAATGCCTTTATGTTATCTTCCCAATTGACTTATAATTCCTAGAAGGATTTTGTTTTGAGCATTGAACTTTTTCCTGTTTCTCCTTAGATGCATCTTGCAAGAGCATTGCTTTCTGCTCTTGCTGGAAAAAAACACATGCATTTTTCTTCTAGCTCAGTCTCTTATTTTCATTTCCCCACATTTGTTTGGTGGCTTTCTGTCTCTTCATGTTCTAAAAAGCTTTGATAATTTCTGTAATTTAGCCAAGCAGAAAATTTCTGGAAAAAGAAAATGTGTCAAGATTCCAATTTAGGTTAATGTTTAGCAAAGATAAAAATTGCTGCGTTTGGAAAAATGAAAATGTTGTTCCTTATGGGATAAAGAATCTTTTTCACGCCAGTTGAACAAACACAGTAGAACAGACATAGAATATCTTTCCGAATAAACCCCGTTATTACTTAACAGTATTACTGATGGGACAACATTCAGGTGCTTGGCTTGAGATAAGCATCCAAATGTGAAGTTCCTTGTTATAATGATCCATATTTATCCATTTTGGATGCAGCAAGGAAGGGGACATAGGAAGAGACATTCTTATGTCTCTATGCTTGGTTTTTTTGTACGTCGTCTTGAAGAGAGGTTTGGTCCCAACGTGTCCCTGGGTGAGTCATGTTTCAACTCACCCTATTCAAGGGGTGCTCATGCAGACCTTCTCCATCATAATGTATTCCCAGCGGTCAAACTTGCCATGCTGTTTCAGAAGGATTTCCTAACAGGTTTTCTCTCCTGTCTTACTTCTTTTCTGAATATGGGCAAGAGCAGGAAAGGGAAACATCTTTGCAAAACATGAGCGTTTCAACAAACGTTTAGTTTGAACTTGAATCTGTAATTGATTGTATGTTCATTTTGTTCAAACTAACCGTGAGGCTTTCATATTGTTGGTTACCAAGGCATTATCTTTTTGCTATCTCTTTCTGCTTTCTATAGATTTTTCATTTGTAAACAAATAAATCATGTAAAATTTATTTGTTATGAGAAATAGGAACAATGTATTGTTTTGTCACTAAAAGGATGTCAGACCTCTGTTGGAACAAAACAGCCTAACAGGCGCTGAATGATGCGTTTTAATTTTCTCATTTAATTAAAGTTGTACTTATTTTTCAATTAAATGAGGTATGAGTGCATACATTTATTTTAATTAAATATATGTGTCTCTCTATATTTGAATAAATGTGAACAGTCTTATTTTTAAGCAGACAGGGTACATGCGAGCATACAAATAATTTGTGTGTTTGCACAATGCGCATCTTTGCTTACAAAAGGAACCGGATCAAGTATTGTAATTTTAGTTACAAGAAAATTTCACTGAGTAGGCACTGGCAGGTTCCCATCAGTGACAAAAGAACTGGGACAGTGCAAACTTTAACCTATTTCATTTAAAATGTATTTGGTCTGTCGAATGTCTAGCATCAAATTATAAACCAAGTTCTTCTCACCTCATAACTTCTTTAGTTGATTCTTTCTCCATATCTTTTAATCCTATAGTGGTAAAGTGATTTAGCAAAGGCTGCATCTGTTTTCTCTTGTTACCTGATAACTTCTTAATGAGTACTAACAGCTTATGTGAGAGCAAGGTCATTAGCTCTAATGGATAGAGGGGACAGCTGATATGGCATGGGAAAGGTTAAAGATTACCAGAGAAGTTTTTGCAAATATACACATAGCACAAAGAAGTAAGTGCCGTAATGGTTTTGCACTGATATTTCTGAGCTAATGGCCTTGGCCACATCTTTGTACACCTATTACTTCTCAGTAGTCCTGCAGTCACAGGCTACTCTAACACGTAATGGTAATTCATTTTGCAAGATAAGCGTGTTAATTTTTTTCTAGAGAGCTATAAATTTATACTTGGCACTTTGTCATCTGATTAGTTATAATATTCAAGATGTTTTCTAAAATAGGTCAATTACAATTCTTGGCCTTTTACCTTGCATAGGTATTTTGCCATATAGTACTTCGGCACTGATTTCTCTTCCCTGCTGTATAAACCACCGGTGCATTTTATACGATTTTAACTACTGGCCAGAAAACTGCCTTGTCAGTTTTTGTAAGGAAAGTGTCTGTTGAAATGCTTTCTTGTGATGGCATTGGGTCTATTTTAGGTCTGTTCCTCAGATATCATTATCTGCTTTATGTTATGTTTTTCAGTCTTCTGAATTTGCCACTGTTTAAAATCTGTTTTATTCTCATGTGTTTTATCTGAGTATAAAAAGAATTAAGAAACAAAAGGCAGGATATTACTAAAGACTTTAAACTCCAAAGACATTCCTATGATAAAGGCATGGCTCGATTTTAAGTGGTAGTATCTCCATTAGCATTAATGGGGTAAGTACATCAGCTGAGGCATCTCAGAGGTTAATCAGGCTTCCTGGCTAGATATTGCCATCAATACAGTGTGGCGCCTAATTCTGTTGGCCCTTCAGAGGTTTTCCTGACAACACACTAACAGACTTTGTGTAAGTCATTTCCTATGAATTATTAAAACAAACGTTTGGCTGCTAATTGATGAACACTAATGTGTTTTCTAATCACTGCAGTTTGAGATTTTAGCACTAAACAAAGCAGTTGCAATTGATTTGTGGCTGCTTCTTGGTTTCAGCCTGTGATCTGTACGGTTTTTTTTTCCTTTTCAATTTAGCAGGCAGCTTAGCTTGTCTTTTTAGTTAAGAATTGGCTTGTTATAGTGTCATTCCATTCTGATCTCTTTTGCTATTTCTTATTTATAATGCATAATAAATCTGCTCAATTCTTTATAGGCAAATAAGGCACAGTCCTTGATTCAAGGAGAAAGTATTTAAAGTTGTAGTTTGGATTGTGATTTTTTTCTTTAAACCTATATCTCTCTTACTGTGTGTACTCTCCCACTTTCTCCAAATCAAATAACATAAAAACAATCTTCAGCATCTTTTGATAATAAAAGCTGGCGCAACAAATATGTTTTTAAACCCATGTCTGGAAAACATGCAGGCTTTGGAAAGTCACGTTATTATTTTTAATGGGATATGTGTGTACTTTCTACAGAGTTATTCCTTCCGGTACCTTGAGAATGGCATTTTTAATTCTGCTGGGTTTGAGTTCCATGTTCAGTTTTAATGCTGCAAAAGGCATAATTGCTGAGGAACAAATGAATGTGTCTGTCATATCTATCAAAGGCCAAATTCCTCGTCTCTTGCACTTGTGCAGAAGACATAACTATTTCAGCATGAACCGTTAGGGGCTATAAGTATTTCTCTATGTAACACTGCCCTCCACACGCACCCATCTTGGCTTCATCATTTGATTCTTCTAACTATCCATGCTCTGTACCTCTTAGAAAAAGTAAATAACAAAATTAAAGAAAGAAAAAACTGTAACATTTAGACAACATTAAAATATTTCTTTTTTCAAGAATGTTTTGGAAGCATTTAATTCCAAAATAAAGGTGAATACTTCAAATCGATAGGATTTTTTTTTCAAGGTATTTCTGTTACGTACAGCCTTCTGCAGCTTATATATCACTTCTTGAAACATTTGTTTTGTGTGCTTCTGGTGTGGGCAATGTTGTTATATTAACTGTGTTGAGAAAAAATCCAAGATAGAGCCACAAAACAGCCCTAAACATTATTTATATTTTCTCTTTCTTTTTACAGACAATAAAGACTGGACTTACAATGGTTGGGAAAGTAGTTACGCAGCTGACAGGGACGCTGCCTTCAGGAGCAACTGAAGAAGAAATTTTAGCTCATAGCAACATTCGTCGAAGTCCTCTGGTGCCTGGAATCATCACTATCATTGATACAGAGACAGTTGCAGAAGGGCAGGTAATGCAGTTCGCACAAAAACAGAACGTGCATTCATTTTCATGAAAATCTCAGGAAAATGTATTTTATGCTTTTGAAAATGAAAAATAGATGAGATTTTTGCTAGGTCAAAAAATTTTACAGACACACGCAGCTGTAATAAAGTCCTGTTTGGGACTGAAATTCAGCCAAAATATATATTGTCCTTAGAACATATTTATGTGACACTTTGACAACATCAAGTGTGAAGTGTCACATTTTGTCTCTCTAACACTTGTTCATAATTGACATTGATTTATGCTGATCAGTTGAAATGTATATGTAGTCTGATTATATTTATTAATATATAATGTGGCTGGAAAATGTGATTATCTAGAAATACGGTGAACTGTTGAATTCCAGTTTAAAAAAGATGATGAGTGAAGTTAGATATTAAGTATAAAAGCTTATAATTTTACATAAATTTTAAAACTACAATGTAATCAAGCATGACGCTGTTTTGTGAGGCATACGTAGTTTTACTGATAACATACAGTCCAGTGCGTCAGGCAAAATAATTTGTTGAAAAATCCATACCATTACTATGCAAACTTTAAAATGGTGTGTTGTACTGTCTTTATGACAGAGAAAGATAACCGTGTCTTTTTTGTTTGCTTCTACCAATCATTTAATTTTTAAGTGTCTGGTCCGAGAATCGGTGTTTATGTAGGACTCCTACAGACTTTATTATTCCGTAACTATTTTGTAAAATTCTTTTTTCCTAATCCTCACATTTATTGAATTTAAAAAAGAAAAAACAATTTATGTTTTCTTGTTTTCCCTGATCTTTATGATGCTTATTCCAGGTAAGTTAGTAAGGTATTAATGACAAATGAGTAGTCAAGTGGTTTTATTTTTGTACCTGATAGGAAAATAGTATGTTTTGCTTGACAACAAACAAACAAATCGAATAAGAAAACAGTAAGCAGTTTGAGCTGTGTTTGTTTCTGGGAGTTAGTTCAGAAGTACTTAGCCAACTGACGTTACATTGAAAGGGCAGTGTTCATATAACATTAGAGGCCTTTTCCTGCAAAACTGAAATAAAAGGGAAAAAAAAAAAAGAGGAGAATTGAAACAAGAACGTATATTACTTAAGATTTTACGGAGTCAGGTCTTAAAATAAGTCTGTTGACCATTGGGGTTTGTTTTTGTTTCCTGGAAAAAAAGTCTTTTGGGTCTTCGTATACTGCCAGAAAAAAAAGGAAGGGGGGAAAAAAAAAGAAAGAAAAATTTAGCTTCATAAATTTCTCATGAAGCCTTGTTTAATGCGGTCATTATTTCTGATGCTCATTCTCTGTGCTTTGATTCTTCCGTATAGGCCTAGGGAAAAAAAATGATATATCTTAGGTTTTTAAGTCTTGTTATGTATGATTTAGAGGTTTTATGAACTTGTCCTCTGACCTTAACAATAGTAGGGAGCTATCAAGCCTAAAGGGCGCTATGGAAAAGTAGTTGTAAAAACGATAACGCTTGCCTTGTCCAAATACTGCTGCTGTAACATAAATAAGCCATCAGTTCTAGTAAAATAATTTTTGTCTTAAATCTCTAGGGAAGAAGGCTGTAAGTTAGATATCCTAATTGTTTTTATGTCTTGCATTCATATTTTTGTGATATGAAGTTTTAAAATGGTATTATATTAATCATTTATTTTCAGTGCTGAGACTTACTTTCAGAATTAGCATTGTATTTTTTTCCAGGAAAAATAAAATAAACTTTCTTTTGCATTGTTAGATTTTTGTGGTACAGAAGACTTTTTAACAATCTTTTCTTACTGAAATGTGCATCTAGCAAAAAGAAAGTTGATTAAAAATAAATGCACTTTGTACATGGTCTAAATAAAGACTGTCATTCAACACTGCCTCAGTAAAGAACCTTCTGATGTAAGGAATGTCGTGTGTGCTCACAATCCCCACGGAGTTCTTGTCCATCACTCCAGCTCTATTTCCATTGCCAGGTGGAAACATAAGTTTTTGTGCAGTCAGCCTCATTTGAATGTGGTAGATTCTGATTTTGGCAGTTGTGTGAATTGACTTGTCCCAAGGAGCCTGGCAGGGATCCTGTGCTTGTGTGCTGGCAGAAGCAGGCAAGCATGCAAGAAATGACATGCTAGTTTAGATGGCACGTATTTGCACTAGCTGGGTAGCCCTGGCTAGTTTTTATAGCATAACTGATGGAAGCTTCATTTTGGGAAAGCGTTTTAGCAAGCCTGACCTTTAAACGGTGTGAATAATCTCACTGAACTAAATGTGATTCTCGTATACTTCAGTAGAAACTCATAGTTAAGCATCATGCTGTTTTGAAATCTGTCTGACTGAGCTACATTGATTCTTCCTCATTGTATTAATTTCTGAAATCATTTTACTCTTCTGTGGCAAATTGGTTTGCTGATAGTAGTCATCCGAAGTACATTATTACTGATGCTTTGGTTGAAATAGAAGAGTGATAGAGCAGATTGACTAATGCGGAGTGCAGCCTCACCTGTGTTTTAGAGAAAATATTTGCTGTACAGCGATAGAGCAAATGCCTTGCATAGTTTAGTCTCAGTTTTCTTGATGCTGTGTGGCAGTGATTTTTCTAAAGTTCTTGGTTTATCATTGCAGTTTTCAGATTCCAAATGGGAAGTAAGAGGTCTGGGTGGGTACAGAGAAACATGGCTTCCTCCTATGAGGAAGATGCGTGCTTTGGAGTATTTCGTTCCTGCTGGATGGGGATGCTGCTGGATGGCTATGCTCCTTACAAGCATCGGTCTTCCTAAACTGAGTGGGAAACCACAAAAATTAGTAATATCTACCAAGCATTTTCTGGACTGAATTAACAGTTTGAAAGCCTTGCATCCCTTTCATCAGAGATTTGTCTAGCAACTATGTAAATACATTTGTGTGTGTGTGCATGGTTTTCAGAGATTGTCAGCCTAATCGTAAATGAGGGGAATTTCAGAAGCAGAAAGGAATTATTTTCTTATCAGCGGCCTCCTAATGTAGAAGGAATAACTCACCTCCTTCAGGTCAATAAAGATTTCTATCTACCTGCACAGCCTAACTCACAATTTGGGTGTTGTAATGAAATAAAACCATTTCCAAGTAATAAAATACATCTTTAAGATAACGTATAGTAAAAAATGAAAGAAACCTGTTTTAAAAGAAAAAGAAAATGCAAAAAGAAGGCAGTGAATCTAAGGCAAGCAAGTGTGTCCTTTTGAAGGAGAAATAAGCACTTTTTTCAGTGAGGGAGCACAGTTTTGTTTTGTTTTAAATATATTATAAAGGCTTGCAAAGTAATGATGCATGTGCTTGTCCATTTACTTTGAGCACAGCAACACAGTTTTTAAAGATGGAGTGAGCTGCTCCGTGCATGTGTATGAACATATAGATTTTTCTGCCAGTAGGACGATTAAGGAACATGTTTTGGACATAGGCCAGAAGGACTAACTGGAGCTTTAAGACTACAGCTTCACGTTTTCACTAATTTTTTATTATATCTGCCATTTCAAAGATACCCAATATAATGAATGCGAGACGGTACTCAATGCGTTTCATGAAATGTACTGTGCTACCATGGCAGAGGTTGAAATGCTAGCTTACCGCTGAAAAATATACAATTGAAGACCAAAGAAATCTTCTAATGTAATCTTGCAGGATTAAATCTGTAGGGAAAATATTTTTAATAAACCTTATGAATGTAGATATTGTAGTGAAATCTCATATCCAGCAGTTGCTTATATGATAGCTCCTACTTTCAAAATTGGTGGTTGTTTAAGCAAATTTGAATTATGAAGTAATTAAATAAATGCAAAGGAATGTAGAATTATTGAAGTTGGCTGTCATGATATATTTGTAAAGGGAGTAAAAATAATTATCGAGATGCCCAAGTAACTTTGTGGTAAACCAAAATATGTTAACAAGGTTGTGTGCTTGTTTAAACTTGCTTCTAATGAAGTGTTAGCAAACTTTTCAGTTAGATGTAATGACTATTTATTTGAATCTGTTAATTAGTTGAAATGGATAAAACGAAAGCTGCACAGATGTCCTCTTTTTCGGTAATTGGAATTAAATGTGTAAGACTTTAGTGGCTTGAGTTTTAAAGAAAAATTATTTTCTTTCGACCTTTGTTTCTGTATTCTTAATTAATTCATCAACTAGGCCACCCACGTGTAGTCTGCAATAATGACCTTTCTCAAAAGTCGCCAGTTTTGTGACTGAATGTAAATCTGTTAAACATCTAACATTTAGTTGACAGAGAAATATGTGGTCATTTAAAAATACAAAACTTGATTCTTAATGCTTTTGATAGAGCGATGTGATTGATGAGATATCACTGTGTTGCTTTCACAGATCATCCAAAACACATGAAAATATTTTAGGAAATATTTTAAAAATAACTTATAAAAATAAGATAACATGTTGATCTTTTTATGTTTTAAAATGTGATTGGTGCTTTTTTCTGTTCCCTATTAACTTTTTATTGCATTAAAGAGGAATTTTCAGAAAAAACTGCAGACTACTGCAGTTTCAAAAGTTCATTTTCATTTGGTAAGGAGTTGATAACAATTGAACCAAATAAAGATGCTTATCAGGAGCAAGAATTGTTGTGAAACTTCGGTCTAAAGCAAAAAGAAGCTAAAAGAATAAAGCGTATTCAATAATAAAACTTTAACTACATATGTAATTCCACTGGTCATTAACACCAATGCTTTTATTTATAAGAACAGCTTTCACAAAGGCTAATTTCATGTTCTAATGCTCATATATTTGGCATCAATTTTCTTCACTCTTTATATCTATGTGTATTACAGAAGAATTCTTTTTATATATAAATATAAAAAGAGCAACAGGATTCCCTCAGAGCATAATACTGTCTGCCTTACTTTTATTAAAGGAGATCTGTTTTTTGTCAAGAAGACATTTTTGTCTCAGATAAATGGTTCAGGCTGAGCGCAAGGCTGTTTTGAGTTTATGCTGGATTCTATTAAAAGGAGTGCAGTAGTTAATGCCACAGATTTATCACTTTTAGCCCTTTTCCACTGATGTTTGACCTCAGCTATAAGTTGGGGGAGGCTAATTGGGGGGGTCGGTATGGAGGGGGCAGGTTTTTGTGCATACGAACTGGAGCAGACACTGCACTGACTTCAGCTATTGAAATCAATGGAGATCTTAATAAGTATACATGCAAAGATCTCTATATAATATTCATATTTATAAATATTGCCAAACCTATTTGTTTTTATGATGATGGGATTATTCTTTCTTAATTTTATTAAGAGTAGGACCTGCTTGATTAGATTCGGGTCCATTTTTATTTGTGTTACTTTCATGTTTTATTTAAAAACATGTCTCCACTGGGATAAGTGGTGTAATTTGCCTTTAAAGATTAAAATAATTGAAGTCATAATTACTAGTGGCTTCTGTTCAGCAGTATGGAAAATACAATGAATTGAAGAGAAATATGGCAGAGGAGAAAAAGGCTTCGGCTATCTCTTGCCCTCAAAGCAAACGCTATTTTCTGGTAGTAAATGTAATGATCCCTTAGGTGTTCTGTTTCTCTTTTACCGTAAGATAAAGAGGACTTGATTCATCTTCAATCAGCTACAGTGTTCTGCTGAACTTTAATAGGGCTGGCCTGAGAGAGATGCAGCATTGGCTCACCATGTCCAGCTACTGACCCTCTTGGCTGGGCAGCTTTTTTGAAAATCATGTTGCAGCTCCCTTGATAACATACTATTGGGGCATCAGAAGTCGGCTGAGCGCAGATTTACAAGGTGGTCTTGCCAGAAGACCCTTAGTGCTTGTTTCTTGTTGGTTGTTTTTCTTAAAATAGCGTTTCTGTTTGCAATGGTGGAGAGCTCTGTGAGGAAGATACTTGAGCATCCTTATGGACCTCAGTGGCTATGCAATTATAAGAGTAATGCTAAGATTTATGAACCTTTTTCAGTGAAAGACTTTGTAAGGTCTTTTACTCTTAATAGTAGAGTGGTTAGAGGCCACTACCTTGGAGAATGAAGCCTATTTGGGATGAAAAAAATTGCAGCCTCGGGATTCCTGTGGGCTTTGACTGCCCTGTGTGTTTGGGAAGCTGAATGAGCTGCTTCCTTCAAGCTTTTTGACAGCACTTGCATGCGTTATTAGGCAATTTGTACCACTGTTGTGACTTCCAAGAAAAATTTCCAACTCCGCTCTTTTCAGTGGTAAGAAACCGTAAACTGGTCGAAAGGAGCCAGTTGTACAATGTCAGTATTGATTTAATGTGCCATTTGTTAGCCTACGGACATCATTCTCTCCAGCACCTTTGCAAACAGAGTCTTCCACTTCAGCCTTTGCAAGAAGTGGTTTCTAAAATTTGTGACGCCTTGAATACTACTTCATTACTGTAGAGCTCCAGTCTTCATCCTTGTCTGCACGAAATCTGTGCTATTTGATCTATCCAAATTTATATAAACCCTGCTGTACTGAGGCAGTTATATACACGTAAAGATCTGTAATACAGAAAATAAGGTATTCCACTA
The DNA here is from genome assembly GCA_031468815.1 of Morus bassanus. NCBI lineage: Eukaryota > Metazoa > Chordata > Aves > Suliformes > Sulidae > Morus > Morus bassanus. Next base: position 9,030,561 of record CM062584.1, read on the forward strand.
TAGAACACCTTGTGTTCTATCGGTATAATTTTGTTTTCCTTAAGTTGTATACAATGATGAAAATCGTAGTACGATTTTAGAGCTATGCAAGCTCCAAGTTGACACGTGAACCAAGCTTTTGTTTCGTGGCAGGTTTGGAAGGGGCATTTCCAAAGGGGCTGTTCTTTGGTTGATGGTGTAGTTAAGTCAACTGCTGTAATTCCTTTGATTTCCGCCCCCCCCTCCTTTGTAGTGTTGAAATTGTAAAAAGTGATGTATGTTTTCCCCAGCTGTCCACTGCAAAAGTGCAGGGGAAGGACATGACAAATCTTGCAGTACAGCCTGAAGATTTAAATACAAGCTGGTGATTTAAAAAAAAAAAGTACTTCCTTTCTTGTCTGTTCCACAAGGATTTATTTTTTCATGTTGATTTAGAAAAGATTAAGAACATTTTTTCAACTTCACCTTACCTTGCACAAGCAAGTGTGTTTCCATGTGCGTGTGTCACAAGCATTTCCGCTCTGTGGCCACAGTGGTAGGGAGTGGCAGATAGTGGATGTGGTGTGGCACCACTACAGCCTGAGTTTCAGATTCTCCACTATCCAAGGATTTCCAGATTTTTGAGTAACGAAGGTGTTTTTGTGGAGTTTAACTTTTACTTTTTTTTTTTTTTTTTTTTTTTTTAATTTGGCTAATGCAGGAGACTAACATATTTTAGTTTGAGTCTGAAAGCTCTGCATGAGCCAGGCTTGGTGGCAGGTGAGAGTTTTCAGGATCCACAAGCTTACAGTTGCTTTTCTTTCTTTCTTGATTGGATGTTATGCCAATATGTTCTTCCTCCTTGTATTTTTATCACAAACATTGGACTTATATAACAGCCAGAATAAGGACTGGTTTGCTATATCTGAAAATCAGCTTTTACAGTGGAAAAATGAAGATTTAAAAAAAACCTCGTTTTAGATTAAACACAAAGGTTGTTTTTCCAGGAAGATAATTTTAAGCAGTGATTGAAAAAAAAAAATTTTGAAGTATGGTAACAGTGAGCATAGCTTACAAATAATAGATTTGGGCTTTATTGTAGTCTCAAATTGGTATGTCTGAGGTGTTTCACAATTTTTAAGGTTGTGAAATTTTTGCTTTGTATCATATTTCCGGAAGAAAAATATTTAAAGGTTGCCTTACCATCCAGAGTGTTCCTTGGCTGTTGAATAAGGGTTTTATGTTGCAGGGATGATAACAATGGTGCATTTATCATTAGTTGATGGTTTGGGGTTTTTTGGGGGGTTTTTTGTTGGGTTTTTTTTTTTAAACAGCACATGCTGAATTAATCTAGTTTACAGTCTGCAGAAGATGATGCATGTGAAATATGCTATATAACTGTTTTTAGCAATGATTTAGATACTGTGGATACCTACACATTTCTAGATTAAATATTTTTGTTTAGCAGACTAGATTTTAAAAAAACTTCTTCTACTTCTTCTATAAAGCTGGTTTATGATGTTACTTTATCTTATTGTGTATCTTTAATTAGAGCGAAATGTTTAGGATAAGACCAAGTTACCTAAAAGTGGAAGCTGTGAAAAGATGATGTATAGGAGTTATTTAGTGCAGTTTATATAGGCTGAGAAAAGAACACTGTTTCTTTGAAAAGCTCTTAGGAAGATCTCCAGACCCTTTGGTTAGTGGTTCTGGAATAAGCACGAAATGCTGACAACGGAAAGCAAAACCATAATTGTGCTTATGTGACAGTGCCAAGTAATTTGAACATTTAAAGTAAGTCAGGCGCAGGCCTCTTCATCCATATTACGTGACTTCTTTAAACACTTAAAGATGATTTCTCTTTTTGAAGCATAAAAATATCTTCAAATTATTCTGATATCTGTTAGGAATAGGAAGTATTAAAAACCTTTCAGATTATTTTGGAAGCAGCAGACAAATTATTCTGAACTTGAAATGGGAAATTTTGCACTATCTTATTAAGAAGGTGGTTTTTGCTTACCACAGAAACCCTTTTATTAAGTCCTTTTCTGACAGATCTTTCTCATTGTTCTTCTTAATTTTAGTCTTTAACATGATGTAACCGAGGAATAAAATACTTTTACAGCTCTTGCATATGTTTTGTCCACACATCTAAGAATATCTTTTCCTTTTCATACTATTAGACATTGGTAATACTGTGTCCTTTTGGAGGTCCTTCTGTATGTCTCCACAGTCAGCTTTACTTTTGACTGGCCCAAGTAGTTTCATCAACTTCAAATAGCCTTTTGTTTAAAAAAACCAAAAGCTCATCCTTTGTCCCTTTTCTCAGAAGATGTTGCGCAACACATCTCTGTCCAGCTATTTCCTTTTCCACTTAATTTCCCTCTGTTGTGAAAACTCTTTCCTACCTTTTAATTGCCTTTTTGTTCACAAGAAGGTATTTTATGACAGAGTGACTTTTTAAGGGGTTTTGATTAACAACCTTTCTAATACTGTTATTTAATGTCTATTGAGGCAATTTCACGACAGAGAAAATTCTTGGTAGCTGCGTATTTCGCAGTGCAGCTGCTTTCATACACACTCCCAGCCCTTAGCATTTCTTGCATCGTTTGGAAATCCAGATAGCTCGAGCCCACCACCACTTACTAGCAGGATGCAAGCTGTAGTGGTCCTGCCTATGTATCTGGTGGAAAGCAAACCCGTTTTCTTTGACTGGGTTCTTGATCTGTTTTTCCACTCATTTGCCATATATACTTTGAATCCTCCCAAAGAAAATACTGATTGATGTAATGGTTAAATATTCCCTTTTCTTTGAAAAACTCTGTGCTACCTCTTGTTTTTCTTTTATGTGTTTTTTGTAATTGCTTAGAGAAAATAATGTGTTGTTTACAGCTGAAGAACTGTGTGCACTCTCCAGTGTAATTACACCGATCCTCCTTACGTTAGTCCAACCGCACGCTGCTGCGGAGCCTGGTGGAATGAGAGCTCCTGTCCACGGGAGACCTGAACGTGCAGGAGAGCTCCTGTCACAAATTTGAGTAATAGGCCCTCTCGATTATAGACATCCAGAGAGGTCACAACCCTTCCTTCAGCCAACGGCAATGGAAACCTGAAATGTAGCTTCCTGGTGCACTGCATACAGATGTCTTTTGTAATAAGCTTCTATGCAGCCATTAATACTTTATGTAGCAAAACGCAGGAATATTTTTCCATTTTACTTTTTTTGAACAGGAACAATAAATAGGGAATCAGGTATAAAGTGCATAACCCTTTGTAGTTAATAGTAGGTTTGAGCATGACTCGCCTCTTTATCTGAAAAAATTACAGAAGGTTGTCTCTTGTTCACATGCAGTTATATTTCTAATTCATACCACTGTGTATATCTTATAAAACAATTCCTGTGTCAGTAAGTTGGTGTTTTCTCTTAGGTGTATTTTTACTTCCTGACCTTCCTTTGTCTCTCTCCATATTATGCAGGTACTTGTCAGTGAGGACTCTGATAGTGATGGTATTGTGGCCCACTTCCCTGCACATGAAAAGCCTATTTGCTGCATGGCTTTTAACCCTAGTGGTAAGTTATTTTACTGTTTTAATGTGATAGTTGTAAACAAGATGAAGACAGTAAAATATCATAGGTGTGTGTTCCATTGCTTTGGAGGAATTGCAAATACCGTTGTGATCCGTGCAAATATCTACTCGCTGCTACTAAGACTTTTAACCAGCTCTGTTGAGTGTCGAATGTGTCATACACTGGTTAATCCGTCTTTTCTGGAAATTTCAGACTTAAGCAACTGTTATACTATGGTATATGCGAGATTATTCAGTCTACCACTTTGAATGTAGAAGTACTAAGAAATTCTTTTCTGTTGGGTATCCTGACGGCCAGGTACCCAGATTTTCTGATACACAGGAATCCAGAGGATCAGCACATGTATTAAACTGTACTCCTCCATAAATATGAAAATAAAATCAATTGTTTCACTGGCACCATTTTTTAAAGTAACTTGTACTGCCATTATGTGTTTTGATGAAGTGTTTGTGATTCTACCCTCTCTCCTGAGTGGAATAAAATATAATCTGAAAATACTTTTAAGAAACTCCTGAAGAGTAGCTGTTCCTCTCCTTCTTCTTTATAATTGAAGAATGACTGTGGGCGGCAGAGATAACTACGAATCTTGTCTGTTAATAAATCTTATTAATTTGACAATTAACATGTTTACTACTCATATCTATAGACAGAAAAAACCAAAAGGTTTGGTTGATTGCAGTAGTAGTCAGTGACATCAATAGCTTCCACTTGCCTAAGTTAATGATTTCTAAAATGTAGCAAATGCCATGAAGATCTGGAGGACGAAGTGACATTTCAAAGAATAAAACTAAATGTCTGTCACTTACGTTTTCACTTTTGCTGACCAGTTGGTCTCATTCTGACATCCCATCTGTTATGTCAGAACTCCTTAATAGTGGTGTGCAGTTCACAGCATTTTCACTGAGTTTTTGACATAAAAAAACGTATTCTCATCTAGCTGAATTTTCTTCTGATACTTGAGAGGATTTTTTGTGGAACTCTGTGCATTTAACTGAGAATCAACTACGCCAATTCCAGAACAGTAATATTTTTGCTTTGTACTCCGGTAGAAAGATAATACCGAGAGTTGAGCAATGCTAATTAAGTGAAATAAATACAGCTGCTTAAGTTAGAATGCTTTATAGGTACTAAATGCCTCCTTAAGACAATTTTTATGACTGTATAAATTTGAGAGAAACAACGTTTACTCAAAAGCAAATTAACTTGTTATTTTTTTAAATTGAAGGATATATTTGCATATTATTGGATTGCTTGTATCACAATCAAGTTCTTTTGGTTTGCTCAGGTACTAAAACTACAATCCTTTTGTATATGATATAGCAGACTGTTACCTTAGATCTAATGGTGCAATAAGATACTTAATGGCAAAACGCTTATTCTAATTGGTGTTATCTTTGACTGATTGCAAATTATGTATGTTATGAGATATTTGCAGGAGGGATGATTCAGAGCAAGGTACTGAATCATACCACATGTTCTGGGTATAGAGCAATATTAAAACAGTTGAAAACTATTACCTCAGCTGCCTACAGTATGAAAGCAGCACTTAACACAGGATTCTGTATTCTTTATTTAACATCAAGGAAAAATTTTGTTTGAAGCCAGTGTTGTAAGTAACATCATCTTAATCCATTACATAGTGGTATATTGCCAATCAATCTGATCTCATTACAAAGCAGAAAAAGAGGTGGCTTTTGATACTGGCTTTGTCTGTTGGCTGGTTGTAGTGAAAAACCACTTTTACTCATCATTTCAAGCAGTGCCTGTGATGCTGCACTGGAACATAGCAACTACGAACTTTTGCTATAAAGGCAAACAGAGAACACTGTTCTGTTTCAGTGAACTATTTTATTCTCTAAGGCTGATCAAATAGCTTCATTTCATCATGTCTCATGCCAAGGTGCCATGAGCTCCACAGGTATTCAGGCCTGTAAAAACTTACAGGATTGTGTTTGAAAAAAAATCTAAACCAAAGCCACCACTGACGCTGGAAACCACTGAAGGTCAGTGGATATGGAAGATGGATATATATGATTTTTGTGTAGCAAACCAGTAGAACAGTACCACAGCCACGTTAAGCTGTATTTTAAAGGTATCCATTGTGAGTAAGATACATTATTTTTGGGGGGGAGGGTGGGGGTGGGGGTGTGTGAGGTGGGTGGGTTCTGCTGTTAACGTTTTCATGCCGACCAAGGAGCTTGCTAGGGATAAGTTAATTGTGATAAAATAGCAGAACAGAATTTACAGGTGTCATTGTGAGAATAGCTCCTGGGAAGGGGTAATATATTGCTTCATTGTAGGATTATCAGAAAACAATTCAATGGAAAGGAAAGAGACTTGCTAATGTCAGTAAATGGCAGTAATATTTTTCCCTAATCTTTCTTTTTGAAACCAAGAAGAAATCCTTTACTGCACTTAGAGTGTCCAAGATACGTTGAGTTACTATGGGCCTGACTGGAAGTCTGTTGCAAACAATGGCAGGACTCATGCTGATGGGGAGCTTGTCTTCTTTTTTTGTTGTTGTTTTTGTGTTTTGGGGTTTTTTGTTGTTGTTTTGCTTTGATTTTGAGGCTTTGGGGATTGCTTTTTCCTCCCAGCAAGGTAAATAAACTATGTGGAGTACCAGGCTGGGTTATTTGGCAAGGAGAGCTTGCTGTACACGCAGCCTTTTGCATTAGCTGCATTACAAGGCAAAATCATGAAAGAACAAGCAGAGATGTCTCTGCATAGCATTTCATTGTGCTGTGTAGACATTTCTGAAGTGACTTTTGCTGGCATTAGATCTACCTTTTGTTTCAATTCAAGGCAAATCTATTGAATTGTTTTCTTTTCCATTTTTGAGGTACTTGAAGAAAGAAGAAAGTTGGCATACAGTTAGCTTTTTTGTATTAGATGTATGGCTACTCTGAAAATGTGGTTGAATAATAAAATAACAAACTTGAAATACCATTTCTGAGTATACTTAGGGGGCACCATAGTTGTTGTTGGTTTGGTGGTTTTTGTTTTTTTTTTTTTTTTGTTTTGGTTGGTTGGGTTTTTGGTGTTTTTTTTTTTTTTTTATAATGCTGCCTAGCACGTCCCTGTATACCTCTTCCAGACCCCTATGTTAATAAAAGCTTGCTCCTGAGTCACTTGATTTTAGGGAGTCTGTAAAAGTCTTAGTCTAAGACATATAGCAAATCATGTTTAACATTAGAAAGAAAGGAAAAAAAAAAAAAACTATAAAGGAGAAAAACTGCAGTTCCTGGTAGTTTAGGTTTTCTCTGTGTTTTTTCCTGTGTACACCAAGTTTTAGTTTTCAAAAAAAGTTGTGATGGTTTACTATGGGGAGTGGGTTGCTGGGTTTTTTTGGAGGGGGGTGAAGGGGAGGGGTGTGTTTGTACTACAGCTGAAAACTTGTGGGCAGGCTTCTCATCCACAAAAACCCTTAGTCCTATGGAATTTCTAAAAGCCGGGTCCCTGCATATATTGTTATTGCGGCTCTGCTTAACATTTTTCATTTTAATAGGTAAGATACGTAGTAGTTCAATAAAAGTGAAAAAGAACTGGTACTCCTTTGCCATTTGTTGCTGATTTAATCTTTGGGAAACAGACACAAAATGCTAACTTGGTCCTTATTCTAGTGGTAAAAACAAAAATTACGATGTGAGCCTTCTTAATCCGTTCTCTTTGCCAGTTGTGTTGTCAGCTTTGGTGACAGTGTTTCTTCTGGCTGTTGGGCACAGTTCCTATAAAACGTTCTGGTCCTGTTTTTGGAAGTGTGCTTAATAAATTGATTCCAAGTTTGAAGTTCAGGTGACTTGGCACTGTTACTTGTTTTCTTTTTTTCTTTTTTAATTGCTAGAATATGAGTAGTATTTCATGTAACCTTCCATAGGAAACAGACACAGGTTTTCTGTACACTTTATTATATGTCAAAATCGTGATTTATTTATATAATGCTATATGTGCCAGTGACTTATGTGACTTACATGAAAATAAGGTCCCTCTTCTGAAGCACTCTTGATTCTTAGACATCCATCCAGTATTGAATAAATTAAATGAATGTTATAGCAATAATTTAGCATTGCCAAGTGCCATGGAAGAGATGCTTTATATTAACAGGGAAAGGGGATCTGATTCTTGCAGTGTATTCGCTTAATACACATATGAGTTCTCCACACATAAGTGCATACACATGGTATTTAATTATTTTTTACCACAACCCCTTCCCGTGAAGTGGCGCTTGCACCACAGTATGTGGCAAGGATACTGGCATGTAAGAGGAAGGAGCTGTGGGGCCTCGCTGCAGGTGATAACCAGAAATGGGCTCCTGCCAGCAGAATAATTCATGGCAGCTTGGAAATGGCCAACAAAGTGGATGAATTTTGCAGGGGGCTGTGGCTGATAGACCATAGACTGGGCGCTGCAGATATGCCAAGTCTGTTGAATGGCAAACACTGAACGTCTTTTGATTATAGCACTGTTTTTTAGTTGATTGGGAGAATAATACCATTTCCTCACCTAATCGAGAAGGATCCACGACTAAGAAAGCCCCATCTCTTAGGCATACAGAAACCATTGCGAGGGAAGTGAGCTGCGTTCTGAGGATATTTAGTTCATATTTGAACACCCATCTGATCGTCTGGGCAAAGCAGCTGCTGCAGACAGAGTTAAGAGCACCATGTCCACTCTTTCATTTCTGAACAAAGGAAGGCAGCTTCCAACTTTTAGGAAGACTTTCAGCCTTTTATTAAAACTTTTCAAGATGAGAATAAATAATACAAGGAAGTGAAGTAATATTAATAGACTGGGGACTTTATTAATGTACCTCCGGCATGTATATTGATGTAGTGGAAACAAGAGGCTTATACTTACAAAGAGACTCTAAGAACAGTTACTTTAATTCACTTATTAAATGAAAATCACATTAAGCTTTTGTGTGGATGCTTTTACCTAGTGTTAACATTGGCTTGATTTATTTTAGCTTGAATATTCAGTTTTGAATTAATTGAAGGCCAACTAACTGTGGACAGAGTGTCCAGACAAAAAAATTTAGTGCTGTTTACTAATTCATATTAGGTAACTTAGATTAATTTTTCAGACTGCATCTGTGTAGGTATGTTCCCAAACCTATGCATTGTATTTTTCTTGGTGTTATATATAGATAGATAGATATATTTTTTTTTTTAAGAAAATATTGATACCTTTAGATTGGGTCCAGGAACAAGGCCTGTCTTCACAGGATTACAGTCAATACACCTTGGCCACACAAAAAAAAATCTGGGATGTTGTTAGCTGAACTGAGTGGCAGATAATGTCACCTGCATGATTTCCCTTTTTTGATGAACATACATACTCTGTTACAGTGCTTTACAGGACAGCATAGCCTTCCACCATTTCTTGGAATGGTGATTTGCCTTTTCCATGCTATAAATGCAAGATATTTAGAAATGTCAGTTACGTACAACCAGTAACAATTGTACATCCAGTAACAATTTTCTGTTATATAATGTAAAACAGCAGTATTGACACTAAGGTCTATATTTATTATGATTGAATTTTTACCATAATCAAAATGTAGCGAAGGTAAAATATTTTGGTAGATATTTCTTGGTTATTAAGTTGTTTTTCTGTCAATGCAACATTATGCAAGAATTTGTCATTAGGAGGCTTTAAACTTTTAGATATGTATAATATTTTAATATATAGCCATATATATTTTTATATATATTTATACAATAAGAACCCCACGTACAAACCATTTGCAGAATGTCATAGTCATAGTATTGCAGAAGAATACTGTCTGCTACATAATGTAAATTGACAAGAGCTTCTTACGTAAACTGTGGATGAAGGTGCCCTGGACTAAATTTTGGAAGTTCACGAAAGGAAGGAATACACCATAGGGGGTTACTTAATTTAAGATGTTTACAGAAAAGCCTCCAAGCTTTTAACGTGTTGATGATAGTCTGCCAGGAATTGTAAGTGTACGCAGGGTCTGAAATGGGGAGAGGAAATGGGGAGAGGGAAGGGCAAGGATTAAATGTTACCAATTAGAATCAGTTGCTCAATGGTAAACTGGATTAGTCTAAACTAGAGAGGGTCTAGACTGGAGACTGAAGGAACCATACAAACATCCTTGTTTTTCATTATGTTGTATTAGACGCTGTGATTTAGAAAGGAGGAAAAAACCTCACCAATTCTGATGTCAGCCGTAGTCCATTAAAACTAATTCACTTTGTTCCCTCTTCCATCGTAGACATAGAGATGATTGCTAGTCACTGTTGTTAAAGTCAATAAATACACTGGGCTGCGTAGGCCTCTGGCATGATCTGTTATGGAAATTTCTGTATATGGCTTCATTCAAATGTTTTGGTTTATTGCTGTTCCTTTTAATATTGGTCTAAAGCATTCACTGTTTTTCTTTCATGTAAGGTCTTGGGACTCGAGCGAAGTTGTGGATGCAAATATCCTGAACTGAGATGGTACTGAGAATTAAGACTTCAGTGTGATTTGGGAGGCATTAAGTCTGCTTCCTCTCTTTGGTTTTTTGTTTGCTTGTTTTTTAAGACATTTCAATATAAATCTCTAACGGTATATATTATTTGGAAGTTGAATTTCCACATGTTTAAAAGAAATGGTTATTGATTTTTATTTTTTTATTTTTAAAAAGAAAATATGCCCCCCACACATAAAGGAAAGTGTTTGGTTTTGGAGGGCTGCGAGGTGGTATTTCTTATCTTTCTACATATCAAACCTGAAAACTGAGAAGGGGAGGATCATTACCTGTTTCAAAAACACACCAATGTGCTATATTTTTGTTCCAAAATAAAATTACCTGTATTTCCCTCCATACTCAAGGAATATATTCCAAAATAAATTGGAAAGTCTGGTTTTCTTACTGTCCTAATTTTTAATCGTCTGATTCTTTATTTGTATCTACAATTTTAAAAGTATGTGGCCTCTTTTTCCCTTTTATAATGGATTTCTTTCAAGTACATTCAGGTTCCTGATTCTCTACCTAATTAGTATTTGTAGTCCTATGCATTCCGGAGAAGTATTTTCATTGATTCTTATCAAGGCATATTAAAAAAATCATACTTTCATTTTTATATATGAGTAAGTTTTGGGAAGTCCGTAGAATAGCATAAGCTTTATGTTTCACTCCTCTGTATCTAGTTCTTTCGTGTGATTTTTGTAATGCATAGTTCCTAAAACATTAATCATGTTTTAATCATGTAAACTGGATATATTTAAATGAGCTCTGGACTGACACACATACAAACATGTATTATACATACACAAAAAAATTCTGTTCCTCGTGTATGAGGAAGATTATGGAAAAAATATACAAATGCTATCCATTGCTAGTACGTGTTCTAATGAGAAACCACCAGCAAATAGTTAGCCATTGTTTGCAGACTGCATCTCAAAGGAAAAGTTAAAAATACAGTAAAATTTACATGACGGAATAACACTGCAAAATGAACTCAAAAGAAAATACTGCTTGGTTGACTAGCTGGTATGCAAGCTGTGGTGTATGGCTTCTATTCATAGAAGTGAAATTAAAGGATGCAGTTAAACACAGTTGTGAAACGTCCAGTCCAACAGCTGCATTTAGTTTGTTTTTCAATTTCTCATTGCCTTTCTTGTTTATTAGCTGTGACTCTGAGGTCAGAATTAAAACAAATATTTTAATGGCAGCATTTATGATGTTGGCAGGGAGCGCTACAGCTTAGTCCTGCGAGTTGGACAAGGCTCGATATGGGTGGTGTGAGGTAGTCCCTTCAGACATGAAACGGAGTCACGATCGGTGAGACTTTTCAAAGGATAATGTCGGTAAATCACACAACTGATAAGCATCCTGGAATCTGCTTTTTAGTTCTTTGAGCAAACTGGACATGCTTACAGGATCTTAGTTTTGGGAGGCCAGAAGGGAGGATCCTTTTGTAGATTTTTAGCATGATATAAACTAACAGAATTCCTCTCTGCATTTTGACAGATCTGAGGTATAACGGCCTTTATGAACTGTGATAATTAAAACCAACTTGTGTGTAAATTATACACATCTATTCATGCTATAGAAATTGTTACACATGCTTTTAAGAGTAATTTTAGAGTCTATGGGGCTGTAGTTTTATTTTAGTAAATTGTCTTTACTTCACCACATTTAAAAGCAAATTATAGATATTTTATTTGTGCTAAAGCTGAATATTAGTTGCTAAATACATTGCTGTCCACACTTGTGCAAGTTCTGTACAGCCATAGATAATACAATAAAAATAGAATCCATAAGGAAGGAAATAAGATCAGTGTTTCAGAAATCAGTTCCAGACAGATAGGTTTTTTTAACTTATATTTACCATTTCTCTTAGCCAAATTTCATGATAAACTGTAAGTTTCCCCTCCACCCTCTAGGAAAACAGAAAATTTTATAGACACGCCAAGCTTAATTAAGTTTTATCAAAAGTGAAGCCAAAAGTCTCATTTTTTTATTTTAACTTTTTATTTAAATGTGGGATGTGTGTATTTTTAATCTGTAGACATTTCTTACTAGTATTTCAAAGAGGATGAAAAGTAAATTGTTTGGATTTTGAAAGTTACATAGATCAAGGGTTTAATACAGATTGCACAGTGATAGAAGTTACAGAATTTCTTTTCACCTTCCTCCCAGTACGGAGGCTTTAAGTGATGCTGGACTGTTAAATGTGACAGGAAACAGTTGGTTCAGCCTTTGAATCTAGACCAGCTGCTCATCTTGCTACAGCAAATGTTATCAAAAGGCCTGGAAATAACCAACCCCCCCTGTTCTTTAATTCTGTTTGTACCTTTGGTATTTTTAAGGCAAGAATATATTGCCTACAGTAGTGTCTTTTGTCTGCAAAATGTGGCTCATGTGGGACAGAATTTTTGAGAAGATTAGCTGAAAAAGGAACTTACTTCTCAGTATTTGGAGTCGGTGTTGTAGCTGACACACGGATTCTGTTTATTTGGTATGGTTTAGGGTCATAAAATTGGGATTTTCTAGGATTTATAGAAATATGAAGCACAAAGATTAATATTCTTTTTTAGGTTAACTTGAGTTATTGATGGGACTAGATTTGACACAACAAATAAATGTGCGTTTTACCCAAAGGCTGCCTTTTCCTAGAGGTACTGAAAGAGAAAAGGAAGTTGAATTGTGTATCAAGGCGTAACTAATAAATCACAATTTTTACTTTCTATGTTTGAGATTTTGATTCCAGTAAAACCAGTGAATATATTGATACGATCAAGTTTTTAAGTGGAAATAGTGTATTTTGTGTATTTGTAAAACTTTTGTTTGCTGCCTAAGAAGGTGCTTCCTAGTTAATGATATTTTTGTCACTGATACTTAGATGTTCTCCAACACTGAAGTTTTTAGCTAACAAATGTGTGATCAAACTTAGCTGGTTTCTTTTCTTTTCATGTCTAGGAGAATATTTTATAGTCAATTGTAGGTATTCCAATTAAAAACAAAATTTACTGTATGTCAAAATTATTGATCATTGCACAGGTTAATCGTGTTTTTGGTAAGCTTTTTGTATGATATATGGATGATAGCTGTGGTTTATAGGTTAAATTTTAGATGGTTGGTGACAGTTTTAATGAACGCTTTAAAGTCATATTCATTTTATTGTCTCTAACATAATTTCATTCTGTGCAATTCACTAGTTAATGGATAGTCTGTTCATTTATCTAGTGCATGGGTCAATAAGTTTCTTTCTCCTCTCCCTGTAGAGGGGAGGAAGGGCCAGATCCTCTCTTGCTTGCAAAAGAAGGTATGTTTTATATCGTTTGGTCTCCCTGACGTACACGTTGTGAGATCACAGTTTTAACAGCAGTCCCACAAATGAAGGGTGCTGCAGGAATGCACGCAGGCAGCGTGTGCTGTATGTGCTGTATGTGTATGTGCTGCCTTCCCTCCCAGCCAACGCTAGCTTTTTTTCTTTTTCTTTCTCTTTTTTTTTTTTTTAACAATACTGGCTTCATAAGGCAGAAGGGAAGTTACAGCCTACTTGTATTTTACACTGGGCTGCGCCTTGGCATATGCTGCAGAAGGAGAATTTCATCTGAAAATTCGGTAGAAAATGCCATTTGCTGCCTGGTGCGGTTAATGTGTACATTTTAGTGGCATAATTTGTCTCAGTCAGGATTGTGGTGGAGTCAGTGGCGGTAAGGGAAGAAGAGAATGTGCTGTATAAAACTGAGAAATCTCCACGCCTTCTGGCTGCTGGATTGATGCAGCAGTTCTGTAAGTGGGTGTTAGGGTGAATAACCTCGGTGTCTGAAGTAAAATCCCCCACCTCCAGTTGAACTCTGGTAACATTTTTCCAGGCAGTATGCTGTGTTTCTGCCAGGTTGCTGAGACACTTACTTCTCAGCCCTTATAGAAATTTGAGACAGCTAATTTTTGTTCTTAAAGCTGGCACCATTCCTTACGAACATTTCGAGGGATGCCAGCTATCCACTGTGGCGACTAATCACATGGCTATATTTCTTTTGATTTTATGTATTCTTCTGTCCCATTGAGTTGGGAAGGAAAGAACAACTTCTGGCTTATCCTGAGAAATGGAACCAGGCTATCCTTTGCTGAAGATAAACTATATAAATCAGACCTTCACAGGACTAACATACTTATCTGTTGTTTTTAACCTTTGCACAGAAGGGTACTTTGCAAGCTTCGTACTGATTACTAAAATGGTCTTTGGTCACAAGGTCTTGAGGATGCATATGTGTGAATAAGTGAAACGTGAAAACATATATATGTGTCATTTTCACAATTTATAGATAAAGCAAGGCATAGAGAAATTAGCTCTAAATTTTAGATATGTCCACTAAATCTGAAAGTCTCAATATTCAAATATCGAGATTGATTTTGGAGGATGCTAGGATATCTCTTACTGTTTTGTCCATCTTTGATGTGAACTGCAGTGCTCTTCTTCCTCTGTAGTTCCACTTTCTGTAGAAGCCTCAAGTTATGCAGACTGATGTAGTGAATGATTTTGGAAGTTAGACTGAGCTACTGAGACAGGCAGAATGGGAAATTGTACTTAGGTCTTAATGCCTCTTTCACCTGGGATAACTGGTGAAATATGAACTGATCATAGCCTGTTCTTCATATGGGGTTTCTAACATCTGTCCTGCCAGGGTTTTCAGAGGAGGTAGTCAAGGCGCTCTGGGCACGGTGGTTATAGCAGGCTGCCCTTCAGGTGCATGTGCTGTCTCCTTTCTCTCTTGTATGGTGCATTTGGCACAGCCTTTGACATGAATTCCTTCAAAAAGTCATAGTTGCATAGTAACTGTAATAGTACAAGCCAGTAACTTATTACATGACTGCAGAGACGTCCCAGTTCCAGATTTTCACTTTTGCTGTTGATCTGGGACTAGCCCATTTGGACTTGCCTATAGCGTTAGACACTGCTGATGAGCAGCAGAGCTTTCATTTCTTTGCTTTTGTTCCTTGTTACTGGGAGCATACATATAAATGTATCTATGACTTTTGTTTTGGGAATCTGGTTAAGAGTAGAAGCTTGCGCATCAATTTGAACTTTGTTTAATTCTTAATCATTCATTACTGTTAATCTAAGCTTTGTGCCTTGTTTCTCATTTAGGCTGGGGAGGGAAGGCTTCGTTGCCAAGAACTATATATACAAAAAAATCCAGTAGGTGGCTGTGGGTAGCCAGGAAAGATGAGAATTATCCTGTATTTGAATTTTTCTAGAGGTTGTGCTTTAGCTGCCAATTTGTTAAGGCAAGTAGCTAGACTTACTGCCTCTGAAAAGGACATTTTGTTACAAGCTTACTGGTGGTCTTAAATATATTCGTAGAAGTGTTCACCCACTACAGGATTCTGTCACAGCTTCTTACCATTTTAGGGGGAGCAAAAGATGCAACATTTTTCAGTACAAGCCCTTAAAAACAAACTGGAAATACTATAATTAAGTAAAACATTACTGGAGCTGCAGCTAAGTACACCTTCAATTTGGCAGTAGCACCAACTTTTAAACCGGTGGGATGGGGGAGGAACATTCTAATACACATAAGTAATATGTATTACAAACATATGTTGTGTAGAAAAGTGTAAATTCATACAGCTACCTTGCAAGTTCAGAATGGGATGCGTTCTTGGACCAAGATAGCTTCCACATTAGACAGGAAAGATATAGGATATGAGACTTGATCCTTACGGACTTAAGGGCAAGGTGGTAAGAAAGATTCCAAGGAAATAGGTTTAGAGAGGAAGAAAGGAGTTCTCAGTGAAGAAGTGGGAGACTTTTCAAGCTGTGGTAGTTGACTGAATGAATAGTGGCATAATTCCAGCAGTGCAAGAGAGAGGGGGTAGGAAAGAAGTTTGCAAACAGTATAGAAAACAAAGAGCAGAAATCAAAGCTATGGGTACAATTTCAAACCCATTTCTTAGAAGAGGACAGGTTAAAAAGAAGGGTGTGTTGAAAATGAACTGTAAGAACTTCAAACTTGTAACGTTAGGGACTGAAAGCTGATTCTAGGAAAGCTGAAGGTCTGAGAAGCTGTTACTCCCTCAAGGTCACGCAATAACTCGGTGCCCGAGAAGAATATTACACAGGATCCCTGATTCTTAATCCATTGCTGAAACCAGTAAATGACATGTCAAATTCAGTTCATTTTTGTACTTTGATTTTTGTTGTTGTTTAATTATGGTAATTTTAGTGTCAAAGAGAGAAACTTTTCAAATAAGGTACTCAATTTGTAAATACCTAAAAAGTGCTGCTGTTTTATAAATAGCTGGGTTTTTTCTTTTAAATGTGGTAAATAAATTATCTGCTTTCCAGAAGTGTTAACTCCTGCCAGCTTAGCAGCTGAGAGCTGTGAAGTGCAACACATCTAAAATTTTAAATAATTACGCTTCCTTGGCTACAAAAGAGCTTTTCCATCCATTAATAATGAGAAAATTAATGTTGGACCAGCAGTAAAACAGATTAAACTGTATACCCCTTTGGATGCCTGACTGCACCTTTAACGGACCTGAAATTCCTCTGATTATTTAAATGTTCTATATTGAAGTGTGATGGTGGCCTTGAGTTAATAGTTAAAGAGGTTTAAATTGGAACGTCTCTGCAGACGTTTTTCCCATTGATCAGAGCAAGTGGGCAGAAAAATACCTTATTTGATTGTTGGGAAGCACTGATAGTGCCTCACAGCTTAACAGAAATTTTTTTCTGTTTTTCCTACCTAAGGTGTACAATCAGTCTTTTATTAAACGTGTAGGTTAGTTAAGGTTTGGAGATATCTTTTATATTGGCAAGTGCTGTATAAGCTAATTTACTGCGGCACTGATACGGCTACAGCCAGCACCTCATCTGTGCTTGGACTTTTACAGTGACTGCAATTTTCTTCTCGAGTTTGCAAGATTAATCTCATTGTGGAACATCACCCTCCTGGATGTGTCATCTAGAGTAATATGAGCTGTAATTATTTAATGACAGAATAATTATTTGCTTTTTCTCTGTTTCTTTTGACTTTTGTTTTTCAACTTGAATTTTGCCTTTGAAGACAAACGTATTAAAAATAATGCAATGGCATCATATTCGATGAATTGCAGTTATAAAGATTGTGTCTCTGTAACGTATATGCTGGGCCAGAAGGTGAGAAATAATTCATGATCTATAGCTTGCTAGCATTGCTTTATGGTTTGTTTGTGAAGGAAAAGTGTCAGCAGTGGAATTTTTTGGCACCAAAAGTGTAAATCTAGTATTTTTTAACACAAAGTATGCTTTGAATGACTGTAAAATAATTGTCTCCTCATCGTGATTAGCCAGGTTGACATCAATGAGAATGCCCTCTTTGTGAAATAATTTCAATGCTGTCCTCTTCTGTACTTTTTGATTCTATTTGTGTACATTCTTCTTCTTGCTGTCTTAAATGCCTTGCGCAGGAAACTAATTTTCATTTTGTAGAAATACTCACCTAATTCTAGAGCATTTCCTAACTGAAGGTGGAAGAGTTTAGGATATACTGAGAATTTAGGAAATTCTTGATCATTTAAATTCTCTGTTAAATAACTACTATATTTCAGATAGCTACAATTTAAATAGAAGTATTAAAACCCATCTTAAATAAAATCACTCTGTTTGCTGTGAGTTTAACCCTGGAAGCACACTGAACAGATCTTGAATCTGAAGAGAAAGGCATATGAAATCCTGTAATCAGTGCTATTCAGCATCATGTCATTTGAGGGGAAGAACTGTACTTAAAAGAGGGCCAGTATGGTGATTTGCAGTGCACTAATTCTGCTGTTTTTAAATTTCAGAAATATATGATTATCAATAGCTTAAATCCATCTCTACTTAACTTATTAGAAAACTTCCAGATTCATATTTTTTTTATAATCTAAGTGTTTCACCTATTATCCTCAAATTTATCCCCAAATCAGGATTAAGGAGTAGTTAGTGGTAGAACTTCCTAGCGGGTTTGAATAGAGCCCCTTTCCTCTTTTGAAGATGCGATGTTTGAGGAGGGGGGAGAAGATAGGAAGTCTTTCTCTGTTATTATCAAATTGACGTCTTTGTGCAGTAAGATATTGTACTGCTGGAGGAGTGTGATTAAATCACTGTGCTTCATCAGCCACCTTTTGCTGCAAACATTATAAAAAAAAAAACTGATTTCCATCTATGTACCATTTATAAGCTTTTTTTCGTTAGCGCCAAAATGTCTCGCTTTGATACGAGGCCTTGAGGTGGATGGTCTTAGGCCTCCTATCTTTTTCAGTATGTCCTGTTTCTGTAATTTTTCTAAAAGTTTCAGTAACTTTTGTAGTCTCCTATTCCTCGCCTTTAAGAGAAAGGAAATATTAGGGTCTTAGTTTCTTTAAGCATTAAAAATGTACGATTGTCCTAATCAAATATTATCCATGGTTGCTTTCTATGCTACTGCAGAAGATTTCGGTTTACTGAAGGATGGCTCTTCATTCACCTTTTTATGATCATCTTTTTATAGAAATTTTACTTTTTGTTAACATTTGTCAAATTTGCAGGTAAATAAGCTTTATTTTAATATAATGCTAAATATATTGAAGAAGCTTGTGGGCACACTTGTAAATGTTGATTTGTTTGGGTATCACTATTGCTGAATATACTCTGGTTTGGTACCTGATAGACTTATAATTAATTCTAAAATACATTAAAATTAATATCAAAACAGTAATTTAGCACAGCAGGCATTGCTAACGAGTTGTTAACTTCCTTTCGGATTAAAGGTGCACAGCTGTATAGAAAGGGTAAAGCTATTTCCCGTATTGAAGTTAGTGGCAAAAGCTCTGTCGACTTCAGGGAGGTCAGGATTTTACCCTCTCTCTGTAACATTTACTTTATTGTTATTCCAACAAAAAGAGAAAAACACAATAATATGTTTCAGCAGTAAAAATGTTTACTGCAATCTCTGGAACTAACAAACCCCAAAACAGTAATGTAACGGTAGTGGCTATGGATTTGTATCCCTTTTGGAGGAATTACAAGCAGGGTTAAAAGAAAAGGGAGTCTGTTCCCTTTGATCTCTTGCCCTCATTTACTCAGCTGCCCTCAGTGTGCGTCCTTTAGTTTCGGGAGGGAGAAACCCATCCCGATAAAGTTTTAGTATTTATTGGGCCATCAGCTGTAGTCAGTTAGCGTTTGAAACCGGTGAATAGTTTTTAGTCTATAAAGCATACTGTTGAGCCATCTGTTGGGCATGGTGAATGTCTGACAGTTTCCATACATCCACCCCAAGCTGCAAATATTCAGATTACATATATAATTGTCCTAAGTGTGTCAGTGTGCCAGTGTATAGAGATCTCCGGTCATAGGTAATTATTTATTCACAAAACAATTTTTGTTTTTTTTTCTCTTTCTTTTGACTTGCTCTTTTGTTGGGTTTTTTATGTTTATTTTTAAATATTTTTTTATATCTTCGTGTACTCGTCTTTATTTTTTGGTGAATTTTGTTGTCAAAATGAGATTTTCCTTATTTATTTAAGTTTTTTTGAGACCAGATTTTGTAACTTTGGCATATGTGTTACACTTGGAAGTATACATGGGCTTACTGGCACTAATATTTGGCTACATTTTGACTAGCATCAGCCTCAGAGGGGAGTTAAGCGAGTATAAATAAAGCTACTGTTCATAGGTCAGGTCATATGTTTCATAAAACCATGGACCACATAAACTTTGTCACATCTTAACAAGATACGTACGTGACTGCTTTTGCAAGAGAGCTGCAGTGGAATAGAAATCTCTACAACTATCATGCAGAGGGAAGAAATGCCGAGCGAAATGCGTGTGGACTGAATAAGGAGCAACTGTAAGTCAGCGTGGTTCCGCTGAGCTCTCTGATCCTGTAATTTGAAAACCTACAAAGCATAATATTAATGTTGCATGGTATCAATGCTCATATTTAAAAAATAAAATCTGAGAGATAGTTCAGATTTTTTTATCACTGTTCGTGTAAATAGCGTCCTTGTGCAATGGCAATACAGGTCCATATGGCTATGGATGGAAGTGTAAGCATTGCGTTCTCAAATTAAGTACATCCATGAATATATGTTTCCTTCATGCAGATGTATGCCTGCTTTCCTAACATTTTTTGCCCTTGGTGTTTTTAAAACAAATCCAACACAGCTTGGACGTGTTGAGTTCTTCAGTGTGTAATTACAGGATGACATTGTTTTCGAAGGCGGAAAAAACCTTCTGTTACCCTGAAAGATGGCATTATTTAAAGTGAAGTTACTCATGAAACTTAAACCCAAGGTGAAATTGTGTGTACCTCATTTGTATGCATATAATAAACAACTATGCAATTAGATAGGTGTTATAAATAGGATGTGGTGGAGATGCTTAGGCTACTCAGGTTTCCTAGATTTTATAACAAGTACCCAACTGAGATTTGCTGCTCTCTAATTTTGCCGTTTGGGCTAACCAGCTGACGCCTAGTTGAAAAGAGTTATGTTCCTACAAGGCCGCAGAAACCTTAGTATTCAGTCTCCGTCTCCTTCGGATCGTGGAGAACTCTGTGTACCATCAGCAACTTCAATCCCACCCTTTAGGCCAACCCTCATCTATCAAACCCGGGCTGAGAGAGAGCGAGAGGAAGCTCCCAGATAAACATACAGCAGCGCCTAAACTCCTAATCACTCTGGGCTTCCGCTTCCAGGCCCTATAATTAGAAGTCCTTCTTTTCCTTGTATTCCCAGTTGACGCAAATGCTTTTTGTGGCTTGGCACCTCATTTAGGGCGTGGGCTTAGTTTATGGCCAGGCCAGAGTCTGGTTTAGTCTTCTGATACTGCATAAATAGCTCTTAACCCACAGTCTACATCTGTACTAGTTTTTCCTTTTATGCATATATTCTCTGTATTTTTTAACGTTTCTATCCTGAAAGAAGCTTATTGTTTCCCAAACAGAATGCACAAAAAGTAGGAAGCTGTAAATTAGGACAAATGTATCTGTCAGGTGAAACAAAGCTTTGGTAATTTTTTTTTTTTCCATCTTGGGTATCTGTTCCTTTTAAACTGGATTTTAATCATCTCTGTGGATTTGAAAAACCACACAGTAAACCAGTCATTAATTTAACCTAGCTGCACCCCTCATATTATGGATAAGCAAAATAAAAATTTTTGCAGTGAGATACATACTAAGTAAAATCTGCTTTACACATAAATTTCCACTGGGTTCTGTGTATGCAAGACTTTCAATTGATTTCAGATGTTATCTGTTAAACAGGGATTAATGCCAGTTTGAAAAATAAGCAGGAAATCCTTGAGAATTATTCACTTTTCATCTATGATTATTCATACATAAAGTACATCACAAGAGAAAACATTTTGGACTGAACTTATGACAGCTTTAACCCATATTTCCGTCTAAACAACTTTTTGGGAAAAACTGTCACAAGGTCTTTTAGAAAGCTGAGGTGAAAGTGAAAGTGAGGTAACGACCAAGATTCAAGTTCATGTTTCTCTGCTGGGATTAGGTATTTCTGCTGGGGTGTTGCAGCAGCGCAGCAGCCTTTTGTTGCAGGGAGATGGAGAGAAACGAAATGGCTGAGCTGTAGTAATTGAAAACTGCGATTCTTCAGTGTGAAGTAATGAGAGCTGGAAAACACCACACCAAAACCCAAGTCAAATGTTCTAAAACATCAGTGATTTATTGTTTGAATAACAGTAGTAAGTAAGATATTTCAAAATGCTGTTTTATAAATACACATTCTTTCACATCTGTGGTATTGTGCTTGGGACCTCTGTGTTGATACAAGTTCTGCAAGTATATATTTGTATTTCAAATGCAAATGTGAGTATGAAAGGTCCTCCTTTAACCTACTGAAAAATAGTTGCTAATATAAGCAAAGGGCCTGTTTTCCCTCGGCTTTCATGTAATAAAATGCATTTATTCCAAACGGTGACAGACAGCAGGATTTTAGATTAGGTGTGCAAAATTGCCAAATCAGATACCACCCATCTTTCTATTTTTAAGCCAGTTCCTTTCCACCCACAAATGTATTCTTTCACTTCTGTACTCCTTCAAGGTAGCAAAACAAAAAAAAAAAAAAACCCAACCCCAAAAAAACCCAAAAAACCCCGAAGGCAACACACGTTATTATGGAACCAAGAACTATGTATATCATAGGGAACTGATCAGACCTGCAGATAGGCAAGCACATTTCACGGCTTCATGTGTTCAGTTATGGCATACGCCATCAAAAGAACAAACAGGTACCGCCGTATGCTTTATGGATTGGTGTGACCCACGTTGTCGTGTATGGTCCCAAAGTGAGCTCTCTAGCAAATGCCCTGCTCGGGGTGAGCAGAGATTACAGATCTGGGAAAAAACCTTTGTGAGGAGAAGGGTGAAATTGTATCACATCTGCGTACCATGGGGTTTATTGCACTGTCCGCAGACACCTGCATTTCTAGCCAATATTGGAAATGAGATACCAGTTAGCTAAACAACAGAGAGATTTGATGGACAACGCAGTATGGTAATTCCTGTGTTTTCACTGGCTCAGGATTATTACGCAGCTTTCTGTCTCCAGCTTCCAGACAGATTTTTGGCTCGTTTAAAGTTGGGTGTTTTTTTTCTTTTTTTGGGGTTTTGGTTTTTTTTGGTTTTTTTTTTTGTTTGTTTGTTTGGTTGGTTGGTTTTTGTTTTTTGTTTTTTTTTTACTGTCTTCATTGCACTGTGCTGTGTGATGGGATACACGTGAAGAATGCTGTGCTCAGATCTCTAGGTGCGCTCAGCTCTGCCTGTGCATTTATAAAAGACTTCTAGTGCTCTGGGGGAAGAAAAAAAATCTAGGTTTGCTGAGGTTGTCTGTTCACTGTTGAGAGAAGCCTTATGTATTCATCTCTTCCAGCTTCTCTTTCTGCAAAGGTCCTTTCCATCTGGAATAAGAGAGCGCTCAAAAGGACCAAAAGCACACTCAGCTTCTATATAAAGCTATCTAATGTGTGAGGAGACGCAAACATGGGAACATAGAAAATAAATCCCTACTGTGTTGAATTAGATCTTTCGGCATATCCTTGCTCCAGTAATAGTGGCAGCCTAATTCTAGCACACAAGCCCCTATTTGCTTCTAGCTTTCTCCACTGGAAATGCTGTATATTATTGAGGACCGCACACTTCACTAGAAGGGAAGTGTATTTTGTGATGTTTCAGAACAGCATTAATGCAAATTGTGTGCATAATCCCACACTAAAGACTTGGCTGACTTGCACTTGAGCAACTTTAGCTGTATTTCCTATCAACACAGTCACTACAAATCAAGGAAATTGCCAGTTAAGCCAACATTAACATCCAGACCAACCTCAACTCACATGCCTTAGCGCCCAAACATAATACCCAAATGCACTCACGGATTTCTTAGCTCCATAACAAACTCTCTTTCATTTCTAACACTCGGAATCAGAGTAACAGCCTGTAACAGTAAAAGTATGTCTGCTGGAGGGAATCTTGCTGAGGTCAGATTTAAGATTTTGCATTTGTGTGATTTCGAGGAAATAGATGTGTGCAGTGTGGGTGGTCTCGTGCTCTGTCCAAGCCCTACCAGCATCAGTGGTCAAGCTGAGAAGGAAACTTGTAGGCAATTTTGCCTCTAACTGCAATTTGGATTTCTCTCTGATTTTGTACCTTTCTGCTGGTGGGTCTCATAGTCTTGAAAGTATTTGTTTATCTTCACAAGATCCTTATTTCATAAGAGTTATGGTCAAGAGAAACTGAGGCATACGCCTGTTCACGGTCAGAATTCATCTGCGACGGTGCTGTGTTATTCTGTTTGGAGGCTTCAGGACTGTGCTGTTCTTCCCATGAGCTGAGACGTGCTCACAAACCTGCTTCAGCCTCGGAGGAGGAGGAGGAAGCGCTGGGGATTGATGTTGAGCCCAGAAGGTCAAGGCTTTGGCTGCTGAAATTTTCCTATTTGGGCTTAAGGAAAGGGGGATTCCAGGACTGCCAAGGAAGGAAAACACTCAGGATAGCCATCGAGTGATGTTGTAATGGTGGTTCAGTAGAAAAGTTTCTTAATTTTACTAAGAGCATGTTTCTCTGCTTCTTAGTACACAAGGATTTTTTTCCCCAGTTTTAACTCTAAAATTTTAAAAGCAGCATATGCTAGGACTTTAATGGTAATGTGTGAGGGCTTTCAGACTTGTACTGTATATATTTGTTTAGCAGCAGCGAGTAGAGGAGGAAAAGATGAATCGCAGAGCCAAGTGTAAATAAACTGAGAAAGCGAACACACTTTTATGACAGAAAAAAAGATAATAATTTATCCTTTGAGTAGGTGTTGTGTAAAATGTGGAGACCTAAGTTCTCTTCCTGAAGGATAAAAGATTTCAATTATGCTTTATGTGGAGAGTCAACACAACAGAGCTATGTGGAAATTCCTGGTTTTCTTTAATAGGTGCAAGACCTTGAAATTATTTAAAGGCACTTCAATGTAGCTATTAAATTGCTAAAATCACTTTGTACTTGACGTTAATTAAATGTTGGAGGATTACTTTGGGTGATAACTTCTTAAATGTCATTAATAAGCATGGTAATATAGACATTTTTGTACAGAAAAATAAATCTGAAGTTTGTTTACTGTAGTTCTGAATTTCACCATGATGCCTTTTCTTACATGTACAAAAATACTTCTTTTTTTGGTACAAAAACTTAAACTTTTGTGGCAAATTGACTTCAAATATGTTTGTAAATGTTTAAAAACTGGGTTATGGACTGACATATAGTAGGAGAAAAAAGTAAATAGCATATATAAGTTACTGTGATTCTGCTGATCTTCTAATTTAATCATTTCAGTACATCCATCAGTGACCTGTTTTCAATGAAGTTAGTACCTAATTTAATATTTCACTTGAAAGCTCTCAACTCTGATTTGCTGCCTTTCAAGCAATAAATCAGACAGTTTCTTTTATATACATTTATAAGAAAGATGTTTCTTCAGGATTGTTTTTGGTATGAGTTGTTTTGGCTGGGTTTTGATAATGCTGCTTTTTCCAAAAATTATTACTGTGGAAACATCAATCTTTTTTATACTAACCCTTTCCCAGCGAAGAGCATTTTGGGGTTTCACTCTAACATTCATCACTTCAGTGCTTCATATTGGTCACACAAGTTCTCAACTTTAGTTAGAACGTTCCCAGATTCTTAGCTGGCTTTTATAGAGTTGTGTTGTATGTACATAAGTAGTAATACTGTTAATATGCTTTCAGTTGAAGTTCTGATTAATTTTTATGAAGGGAATCCCTTTTAATTCAGTAACTTTCTGCAAGTGTTCACTTTTGTTTCCAGAAAACAAAATGTAAGCCACGCTAGCTTTTTTAGATAGACATTCATAAGCGTCTTCTTTTGCAGTGATTAATCTCTTGTGCTTTTGTGTTTCTTTTTTCTTTTTCTTTTTTTTACCCAGGGATGTTGCTGGTCACTACTGACACATTAGGCCATGATTTCCATGTTTTTCAAATACTGACACATCCTTGGTCATCATCACAAAGTGCCGTCCATCATTTGTATACACTTCACAGGGGAGAGACTGAAGCCAAAGTAAGTTAAACTATTTGCTGAAGAATAATCCCCAGACACCTTATACATTTTGTGTATGTTGGCACTTTAAGGTTTGTTTCAGCACACAAAGAGCCTTTCTTATGTTATAGCCATAGAAAGGATAAGAGCACAGCGTTTAACCTGGACAATAATAAATTCTTGCCCTTTACAATGAGGTGCTGTCAGATTTATTCAGATACGACACTACCTCCAAAGAGCCTAGATTATTAGCTGTGTTTGTACTTAACCTTTTCTCATGTAACATGTTAAACATTTGTCTGGTGCCCATGAAGCAACTGTCAGGGTTTGCTTGACTTTGGTGGTAAAAGCCAAAGACGGACAATTAAAGAGTTGAAAGGAAGACTGTGATTAACTTTTATCTACACTTCTAGCAAAGTGGGGGAACCTGTTGGAGACTGTAGTGATACAGATTTAGCTTCCCAGTTTAAAAACTCCACTCTTAAAGATGGAAGACTAAATTAGGCTAGATTAGCACAGGGTGAAAAAGCCTGAAATTATATTTTAAAAAATGCTAAGTAAACTGATTTACTGGTAAAGTGGAAAAAAGTGAGAGATTGCTTTTGCTAGCATCACTGTGATAGAAGAAGTGCAGCGTATTATGGTTGAATCCTTCACTGCAATGCTTTCAGGCATCAGGAGAGCCTCACCTTTGTAGCACTGAGTAACTGTTGAAGAACCTGTTTTAAACACATAAATAAAAATGTCACCACAGGGTAAGGAATGAGTATTGCACTTGCTGATGCAATTACACACTGAAAGCACAGACTTGTGACAGTCTGGCAGATGTAAACTGGTGTGACAGAGAGAAGCCTCGGGCACTGTGATTATGACCCCGACACTGGAAGCTTGGATTATTGTGGTACTGTGATTATAGTTCCTTCAAACCATTTTTTTTTCCGATGAGTTGTGCAGTTACCCTTAAGTTTTTTTGCCTTACCTTTGTAACAAGTAGAATCTGAAAGCTTTATTTAATGTAGTAGTGGTTGATAATGTTTCAGTCTGTGTGAATTTAAATTACTGGTAGTTTGAACACTCTAAAACTTTGCTGCTACCGTTCTGGAAAAGTGCAATTATTATTCTAGGCAATGGTTTACTATAGGAAGGAATAGCCAGTCTGGAAAGTGAGAGGAAATTGGGAAAAACTCTTCATATGGAATAATATATATGGTACTTACAAGTAATTTTTATAAATAATATAAAGGGCATTGAGCTCTCTGTGTATACATATACTCTGCCATCTATTTGAGCACGTACTATAATGTGTTCAATGTTTTAGAGTTATTTTTGTTTTACTTTCATACAAAAAAATGGGAAATATCCTATAATCAGTATTGAAAACCAAAGCATAGGATTCCAGTCACTAGGAACAAAGATGCTCTTCTGTTTTTTACAGCTGACAAATTTGTTTTTAGGGCATACATTGGAAACCAAACATAACATGTTTTAGAGAATAAACCTTTATTGATACATGTTTTTTGGGATATAGTATTAGCATCTGTGTGAAAGCATTGCATTAAAATTCTCAGAATCAACATAGTAAAGTTTTTTCCCAGTTTGCCACATAGTTTTCATTTGGGACGTGAACAGTATAGCTTTTGGAATGGTATAAAATAGAGAAAATTCCAACCAGTCTGAGGTGTATTGATGGATTTCACAACTCCCTTGATAATTAAACTATCCAGCAACAATATCACGTTGGTACCCCTGCTTCTCAATACACATCTATCATTTAAAATATTTACATAATATGATGGATGGTTTTACTTTTTCTTTTGGAATAACAGTACTTGTAGTTGTTTAGTGAGAAGAGTAGTATGTGGTGCTATTCTTTTGTTCCGTAAATTTCATGTATAAATAGCATTAGACAAGAATTTTGGAGAGTGTTCAATTTAAAATTCTCAATGCAGATGTTCTGAGACGCACACTGGAAGCCTCTGTACCTCCTTTCTTGGT
Source organism: Morus bassanus (assembly GCA_031468815.1). Taxonomy (NCBI): domain Eukaryota; kingdom Metazoa; phylum Chordata; class Aves; order Suliformes; family Sulidae; genus Morus; species Morus bassanus. The sequence goes on from CM062584.1 coordinate 9,058,132, forward strand.
TAAAACAGTATTTATACATTTGCAACCAGACTTTTTTCTGGGGTTTTTTTTCCCCTGGTTTAAAGCTAACTGTGAATCAAGGCCAGTGGTCTTAAAGGTCACCTTCTGTACTGGAGCTATAAAAAGTTCTAATTTGTGTTGATGGACATGAGTGATTATCAGTGTCACAATTTGTTTAGCTAGTACCCATTATAAATTGTTTAAACATCATCATTCTGCCCTTGTTATATGTGGTATTTTAATGTCCATACTGAAATCATCTGCTTTCATACGTGAGATTCTGGCCGATAGAGCTTTGCCACACATTTCCCAAAATGTCCTCTTTCACAGTCTGATGCATGATTTTTGCTTTCCTTGCTTTGTGATCCATTAGCATGTTTCTTGCAATACTTATCACTGGTATATTATAAGACCATTTAGTTCATGGACAAAGAACCGGTACACTGGTAATGTTTATAAAAGTTTCACGTACGTGTCTGAATGGCTGTGTCTAAGCTGCTGGACACACACGAGTTCTCTGTACAGGATCACTGCTTCTGCACTAATTGACCGTACGTGGAGTACACTGTTAAGACCAATTTTTCCAAGAAGTGTTGGACCTGCAATGTGTGCTTTGTGTAATACATGGCATACCAATTTCGCTCTGGGAGCAGAAATTTGGGAACCATATGTATTGGTGTTCTAAATATTGACATGTATATCTGGGGTTACAGCAATGTTTGAATTGTAATTTCACCCAGTTTAGAATATCAGCCCTGGAGTAACCGCTTTTGCAGGGCTGCAGAATTCCCAGTCTCTATTTTACCTTGTCTTTAGTGGTTGGAGGGCAGACCAGTAGCTTAGCTTGGTATTTCTCATCTGTCTCCTAAGAGAAGGTGACATGAAGTCCCCTCCGTCATTCATATACAGAAGCATCTTAAGTGGATTACGTTGCACGCTTAATGTATATTAAAGAAAAAGAAGCAAGTGTTGTGATTTAATAATGGTGTTTTCTGATCGATTTACTGCAATCAAGCAGTGTCTCTAATTCATCCACTTGTCTTTCTACTGAGTCAGATGTATTAGCCCTACGGTTACTTTGACGCAATAAAACCAAAGAATATATGCTCCATCATGCATCAATTTTTCTAAATTGCAGACAAATTCTGGTTTGGTTTGGGGTTGCGAAATTTCAGTCTGAAAGACCGTTTCTACCTTTGCCTGACCATTTCTGAAATATAGAGAGACTGGTTGGAGAGAGATCACTAGGGGGTTTGTCTCCTTTCATGGACATCAGGATCTTGTCCTTAGCCAAAGCAGAATTTGTGCTAAGCATTTGCAATGAGTTGGCCACTCCAACCAGACAGTGTCACTGAGATCATACCGTTAACAAATGGGATAAAATAGAGACTTTGTACTTTGATTTTTATAAAAGGAAAAATTAAAATTGATTTTAATACAGAATGCTGTGTTTGCATTGACAGTCTATCCCGATAGCTATACTTATGCTATTTGTAATATTCTTGTTGGATGCGGGAGAAAGGGATGAGGCTGTTACAAATTCCCCCACAAGAGAAGCGTTCCCTGTACTGAAATGTTGCTCACAGCACATTGTGTTGGTATTCAGTATATATTCAATGTACGATCGTATGCACTTTCTGAACAACTAACGGCCCTGTTTCCCTGGAGCGGTGTCCAAAGACACCTGCCAGGGTTTTTTGTTAGTGATCTTCTTTTTTAGGGCTTGTTTGCCCTGCCAGTCTGCTTGGTGTTGGCTTCATGATGCCGAGGGAGATTTAGGTACTGTGCTTGGTAAGGTAGGTTTTTTGAGCTTGCATTCCCCTTGATACGGAATTAAGGGTAAGTATTGGTATTCTCCCTGACTGTTCACAGCTAGTCTTCATAACATGGTTTTCCTTTTCTCTTTCTGCATGCCTTGAACAATGAAACAGTGCTATTGAGTTTTGAAGTGTTGTTATTGCAAATCTATGTTGTATTTGCTGACTTTGAGCAGCAAATACAGGAAGAAGTCTTATGTGCTGAATAAAACATTTGAGCCTGGACTGCGAAGATCGCTCAGGTCCTAACAAAGCCACTGACTTTTTTGTGTGACTCGGATGAAGATGGGGTGAGCTGGGAAGTGGACCTCTGTCTCATAAGGGAATTGCGAGGACAATGGCCATGAAAGAATGTGAAGTGCTCAGATACTTTATTGGTTCAAGTGATGTGAGTCCCAAGGTCACAACATTCAAAGTTACTTTTCTGCAAACGCAGACAGAAGTCACTGTTCCAGTTACATTGGATTAATATCTTTTAGCCTTTAAGTGCCACTTATACATTAGAATTACTATTTTTTTTTTTTTTTACTTAAAAGAACAAAAACCAGTATGTTTGATGTACTGTGTTACATGTGAAGGTTCATTGGAGGCGCTGGCTATATTTAACCATACCAGAGAGAGAACTGAAGCTCTCAGAGAATCCATGCTTGCACAATTCGGCTGTAAAGGGAAAAAATATGCATGTATATGTCATGCCCGTTTTGGTTAAGGATACATTTTCTTGTCCTACAGCTCTTGCATTGTAAGTCAACACTTACTGCACTCATGTTTTTATCCAAGAGCATTCTGGAAGGTTTTTAATAAAAGTATAGCATGTTCTGAACTGAGGAAGCTCATTTACTTGCAGATGAAAGTTACTGTCACCTGATGATCCTTTCTCTTTGATCTGAGATTGTAAACAGAAAAAAAAAAAATCCCTGAAAACAGTATTATCTCAACCAAGAACAAATAAACGTAATGATAGCATCAGTGGGCTGGTGTCCAGAGTCCTCTGTAATCTTTTACGCTGTCAGACTTTTGTTATTCTGACTCTCAAACTGCTGTTATAACTGACTTCAGTCAGCATAGGTAAACAGAGGGAATGATAAAAACATTCCAGCATGGGCTGCCACAGAACACGTGCAATTTTACCCTTTTCTAGGGAATGCATGAATGTTTTTGTGACGTGATTTCATAGAGACTGTTCAAGGTTGTGTCACGTACTGTGTCCAGGTAGTGAAACACTGGAATAGTTTACAAACGTTTCATGTAAACCTTCATGGTTAATAGAAACTTCTTCCTATCTTTTGACATAGTTATGTAGTTGCAATTATTGAAATAGTCTCTGCAAGACAGATTTTCTTATTTCTAGGAAAGAATCTGAGACAGCATTGAAATAATAAAGATTCATTTTGGGAAGCTGATCAGTCTTTGATGAAAGAAGACAATAAGAAACTGCTGCAATTAGAAGTAGCTTAACTATCTTGAGGAGACAGAGCTCTAAGCAGAGTGGCATTTGCAATTTCAGTTATTAATAGAGAGCAACTACTCTGGCTGAAGGACCCTACTTGAATCTCTCACTGTGCCCAGATTCTGCCATTGTTTTTATACGGAACTGAAATCAGTTTTGACGACTCGGGGAGACAGAGTTTGGTCTATGTGGGTCTGATGAACCATATTGTGTAGTCCATGTTTTTATTATTTTTTCATTTGTGTTTGTTGCTACATCATTTCCTTAATTTTCTCAACCAAAAAAATTCAAATGCAGAACAGTTTTCTAATTTAGTTTGACCCTTGCTGCCTCAGTACCACTGCTCTTTCTCGTTGTTTAATGATAGTTTTTTTATTTCTGCCATCTCCCTGCACAGCTTAATTAAATGCTTAAGTCATGTCCTTCAAATAATGGTGTGTTTTCTCTGTGACATTGCCTAGTGTGCATGAAACTGGGTTAAGTTCCTGTTGTAGCAATGCTAGTCATGCTTTATTGTTGTTTCACTTCACTGTTGAGGTTTAATTTAATGCAGTGAAATGCACAAGAATATCCACATTGTTTCTGGTGTAACTTGCCACAACTGAAAACAGGGCGTTGGGGGGGGGAGCCCTAGGAAGATCAAAATGCATTTTAATAGTTGTTTCTTGTAATCACTGTGAAAACACATGGTTCAGTGTTGTGAGCTTTGTTTTCTAACTATTGCGTTAGGCACACACGTCAGAGTGGGTTTGCCTGGGGAGGTACTGTGATAGCCCTGTAAAGAGCTCCTTCTCCTTTCTAAGAAAATAAGTGATAGTATACATTTAAGTGTTGTGCAGCACGTTAGTACAACATTAACTTTTAGAAGCCCTGAAATATAGAGGCTGGGTATGGGCTGTCAGTCATTCCCAAGAGTAGTGGTAAACAAGGTCACTGCCTGTCCCATGGGATTGCTTGTGTAATCAGCCATTCCTCTGACTATCCCATTTTAATCAACTGCTTTTAAAATAAGTTTTCTATGTGCTGCCCTTCTGTTTTGTTTTCTTTCAGTTATGGCTTGAATTTTAAAATTTTATTTATTTTTTGAATATGTTCTAATTAACACAGTGTTTAAATTTGGAGAAGCTGTGAGAATAAGGAAAGAATGATAGCAAAAACTGATAAAGATTTCTGCTATATAGAATAAATGAAGGTATATCAGCTTTGAAGCCTTCAGTTCAGATGATTCCCTCCTGATTTTCAGAATATCAGAAATAATTTTTTGATCTGTACAGTCTGGAAAGCTGCTCTTCTAGTAGAGCTGTTGACACATGACATGTCCTTGTAGGATTCCATTACCCTACTGTCCCACTCAGGTCAGCCTCTGAACATGGCAGCTCAATTTTCATTCAGTTTTCTGGAGGATTTTACATCACAGTGTTCGAAACACAGGGAAATGGGATAGTGGAAGTTAAAAGGAAGCATAGGGGAAGTGTAATTGAAGGAAAACAGGAGAAGATGGTGTATGAATGAAAAGAGGTTACAGAGGTTAGAAGTGAATACCTTGATGGAAAGGGTTGCAAGAAACAAACGGTGAAGATGAGAGAAGTGACAAAGCTAGAGGAAGCTATGCGATGGAGGACTCATCGTATAATACATGCTTATGGAAAGATGTCTTTCCTAGCACCTACCTGTTAAGAAAACCTTTCTTAGATTATTTCCTTTCCATGGAAGTACTGGATGATTTGTTTCCAAGTCATGCTAAAGCCTACCAGAATATTTGAAACATTGTTTAATTGCCTCTGATAGGAAAACAGTCATATTGTCCATGATTCTGAAAATATTACTGATAATTTTGTGAGGGTACTGAATTTTTGTTTCAACAAAGTTATAATATTAATACTGAGAAGGGTCAGTAGTAGACAGTAATATAAGAGGTGCCTGGGCAGCCAAAACGCCTTTTGGGTTTGACAAGTACTGATTAGGATACGTGGAGCAAGCTGAATAGTCTATAAAATATGGACAAAATTTCTGTAGACCTCCTGTACAACAGGAATCACAGAATACCTGGTTTAAACATGGGTTAACTGGAGGGTGCATGCTGTTATCCTTATAATGTGCTGTGGTTGTCTTAAGTGCATTCTTTTGGGCCAGAAAAGGCTTTGGTGTTTCTAATGAGGACCTTGAAGTATCCAGTGATTTCACTGAGACTTTTGGATGGGCAAGACATGTAGATTGAAGCTTAAGTAACCGAACTGCTCACAGACTGGGAAGAAATGGTAGTAAAGCTAGGAGAAAGCACTGACGTTCCCACAGAAATATTTAGTATTGCAATTTAAAATATCTTAAGGGTTCCTGAGTTAAACAAAATCTCAGGTCAATAATTCCCTTTACTGGCCCAGACAGAAGAGGATAGCTAATTTTGAAATACAGGCATGAGTATTAAATCTGATGTTGACCTTGAGCTATAGAATAAACTTTGCATAGTGAGAGATCTAATGTACTTTGTACTTTATTAACATATATCTGTAAACACTATGGGGTCTTGATTGATCTTTGGTATCTAAACATTACATCATAATTAACAACAAATCCAGAAATATATTATAAATACATGAAATAATAGTACATTAACCTAAAGGACAGCAATAAATTGCAACGCTTAGCATAAACTTGAAAACCACTAATGGGCCACTGTGCAGTTTGTTTATACTATAAGCAGTCAAGAACTCTGTGTAATGTACAGTAACAGTGTGGTGGATAACAGCAAGGCTGATGTGATAATTTATATTTTTTTTTTTTATGGACACACACAGCTGATTTTTTGAAGTCATTTTTGAGACTGCCATGACAAGCATTCTCTTTCAGCTTGGTCCACTGCTTTCTTCCAGGTCTACTGGAAATTTACAGACTCCTTGGCATTGCACAGATGGATTTGTGCTGTTTTGATATGAACGTATTTAATTCATGCCCTTGTATGAAATAGAAGGTGTTCTCTGAATTAACTCCTTGAACTCTCTGTTGTAATGCTATTCATCGTTTATCTGTGAAAGACGAGCGAAGCCATTTTTGAGACTGGTAGGAGATAGGCAGAATTACTTCGTGTGTAACAGTAGATTCCAAAACACTTTTTGTCACTGCTGAGAAGGCTTTCATAGCTGTATTCCTATAAATCTTAATTCATTTCACACTCATCTGTCAACACTTTTTTTTTCCTTGTTATTACTGAGTCTTAAACCCCATTTGTTCTTTGCCTCTGTGGTTTCAGCCATATTTTCAGTAGTCATGACCATGATACCCACTAACTGCAGCGAGTGTTTGTAATCGCTATTTTAAAGAGAACATTTTGGATTACGTTGTTCCAGACTTTCTTCCTGGAGATCAGGAATACTTTTTTCTGTGTAATGTTTACATTGAGGAAAAAACATCCTGTAATGATTGTTTCCCAGTTTCTTGGCTTGTGTTGTCATAGGCCAGGGCTGTTGTATGTGGGTTTTAAAACAACGTAATCCTAAGGATGTGTACTGAAAACTGAGTACTCATATAGAAACATATACATTTCTGTTACGCAGTATAGTGAGATACTATCTTTTCTTTCCTCTGTCATCTTACAGAAATGTCCTCTAAAAATGCTCTACCAAATAACATCATAGGTGTGAGTGAAAGCAGTGATTTTATTAAAGAGTTTGTCTGTGAAATCAGTTGAAGTGCAGGAGGGAAGAGATTGAAGAGGCACAGGTGGCCTGAGTCTGTCCTGTAAATACAGCTCAAAGGTGTCAGTTCACAGGGAGATTTGTAAAGTCCCTTCCACATAGCTGTGGTTTCAGGGGAGAACGCTCTTCTGCAAGGGGAGTGGAACTATAGAGGAAGACACAAATAGCTTTCGTTGATGGCACGGAGCGAGTGAGCACAACAGCAGAGAGGAAGGAAGAGAAAAGCTGTTTTCTTGAGGGTGGGACAGATAGATGGTTCTAGAGATCAGGAGGGGAATTCAAAGCTGGATCTAAAATGAATACCAACTATCTGGAAAACAGCGATGTTGTCAGAGGGGTCACATCTAACGACAAACGTGGCCATTCTTTGTGTTATTAGACATTAGAAAACAGGGCCTTTGGTAGGACTGGCATTACCTTCCAACAGCCTTAATGATTTTATTATACTGGTGATCTTTCTGTTGTAACTGAGAATGGCAATTTGTATACGGTTCTTATGTTTGATTTTGACCAGGGGAAATTGCCTTTTTAAAGAGCAAGTATTTCAATACTCTTGGTGCCATATTTTTTCTCTGACTCCACGGCTTTGGGGTTTCTTTTTTTGTCTCTTGTTAATCCCTGTGGGGTCTCTAATCCTTTTTGAGCAATCTATTAAGGTGAAACACTTTGTAGGCAAACTAGGAGCTCTAAGTGCTGTGACTTTATGTCAGTAATACCAGAATCACTGAAAGTGCAAAACCTGTCAGATTTTGAGGAGATTGTTTAGCTGTATCATTAGCAGATCATTTGGGTTTGTCACCATAATTGAAAAGAGCAGGTGTGTAGCGCTGTTTTTTAGTTTATCTATGTAATGTTGATGAAGCATTTTGTGTCTTGACAGTCTGTCAGCCAAATATCTTGTCACAAGTCACAAGACTTAAATCCTTTTTTTATCTCAAAGGCTTCAGGGCTCAGTTGGAAACTTGCACTTTGATGAATACTTGCTGCTTTTGTCTGGAATAGCTGGAGTGCATTTCTGGAATATTTGTCAAGATTTTATCAGTGTTTACTCCAATTTGAGTACCTAGTGTATTGTAAAACTGGCTTCAGTGAAATCTTAAAGAGTTTTATTTAGTTTATGCTGTTTAATAATATAATGAAAACTAATCCTTCGTCTGTATGTTTATTTGCCATGTTAAATCCCACTTGCATATGTGGTTCTTTTTAGTCAGCTTTTACCTTTAAAAACATCTTTGGAAGAATGGTTTTAGCATTTTTTTTTTCCTATGATAAATCATTTTAACCTAGACTACTTGTTTTCTTGAGTTGTCTGCCAGTACGGGGTTGGAAACAAACTTTAATCTTTCTCTTAAAGCATTCCTTCAGGAACAAGAATTTGCTTTCCATCAAAGTGTTGTGTAAAGCACACTTAAAAAAGAATTAAATCCTTCTGGACTTTGTATCGGAGATCTATGCAAGGAATAACTACTATAGTATAAAATATTTATCAGTATTTTTAGATTTGCTTCAAGACTGACCATTTTAAGCTAAAATAAGACTTGGCGTTTCTCAAGTGGTGGATAAGTACTCGTATGCATAAGAAGAACTGTAACTGGGATCTTTCCTGTGACTTTAATAGCTGATTAATAAAGATTGTTGTGTGTAAAATGAAGTGGTTTTATGCAGAGAAATGGCCAAAGTTGTTCAGTTTCTTCTTGACAATATTTAAAAACCAAAAAAGAGCATAAGTCCAGGGATACCTGGATGAATGGTAATTCCACTGAGGGATAAACTGATAGTAGCAAGATTAGAGACCATTATAGACAGCTTTTGAAAATACTGGCCATTGATTTTTGGTTGGTGAAGTTTTGTAGGACATGGTATTTCTGTTGACTGAAAATACAGTTTTGAGTGCCAGTATTTGTCAAAATCAGGCCCAGTGGTGAGATGTCTCTCTTATTCTCATCCCTCCCTTTTCCCCTTTTTGGTTAATCTCTAAAAATTAAAGTAAACAAGCAAATAACAAAACATGTAATTGAAATGATTTCCCAACTCTTTTTTAGAACTAAATTCTATTTGAAAATTACACCAAGCTCTTGTGGCTTTCTGTAGTACTTTGCAGCAGGGTTTGTTTTCGTAAGTTTAGGCCTGTTGAAAAGAAAAATCTCAGAATATTTTGAAAAGTACACAAACTTTGGAACTGGGTATTATACTGCAGCTTATATTTATAATATATACTGAATACTAAGTTCATGGGTATATATATGCAAAAATTCAAATTGCCTGAACTTAGGGGTTTTTATTCACATTTCCTATTAAGATTTGTCTTCGTTTAAAACATGACAGCCCATTTCCTTTGTTAGATGTGTGTACACTGGTGACTACATTCCCGTTTCACTCCTCTGTTTTCTAGGTACAAGATATCTCCTTCAGCCATGACTGTCGTTGGGTTGTGGTCAGCACGCTTCGTGGCACTTCCCATGTTTTTCCTATCAATCCTTATGGCGGCCAGCCCTGTGTCCGAACACACATGTCACCCCGGGTGGTAAATCGCATGAGTCGATTCCAGAAGAGTGCAGGGTTGGAAGAGATTGAGCAAGAGCTGACATCTAAACAAGGAGGACGCTGTAGCCCTGTTCCAGGCCTGTCAAGCAGCCCATCTGGCTCACCGCTCCATGGTAAATCTTTTTTTCTTTTTTTTTTCTCTTTTTTTTTTTCTCTTTTTTTTTTTCTTTTTTTCCTCCCCCTTACATTGTCAGGAAACCTTTCCCCTTGAGTCATTAATGCCCATGTCCTCTAAGATGTTTCAGTACGTGCTGTGTAGCTGCTTGACTCATAAAGATTTGGTTCCTAAATACCTTTAGAGGTGCTGGCCTAAGGATTTTCATAGTCTTCCAGCTTCACATTTCAGTAGTATTTGCTAACAACCTGAACAACAGAAACGTTGATTTTACTGGAGATTGCAGGAATCGATTTGGTTCATTCTATTTGCCCACGTAGTTTGTGTCACTAAAAAATGAGTTTCATAAAATAAGGTGCTGCAGGTATTGTGCAAAAATATGTAATGTATGCAGATATTATAGGAATGAGCCAAGGTATAAATACTTCAGAAAGATAATTCTAGTTTTGCAACTTACTTAAGTGAACTGCTCTCACAGATGTGTTAATAATTTCCACTCTAAACTGAAAGTTTCAGGGTCCTTAGGTTTAAAGTTTTGTTTCCATCTAGGACACAGTCAGTAATCTGGTCTATATTCAAATGCAGTTACCTTAAATTCTCATTGCTTATCGTGGTCTCTGATCATGAAGCACAACTGGATATCCACAATAAATACTGTTTGAGGAGAAATGTGGAAACTAGGCAATGTGAAGTTGATGGCATAGATTTTTGTCCACTTCTGTGTGTGCGTGTGTGTGTGTGAGAGAGAGAGAGAGGGAGAGAGAGAAATGTGATAAATAATGTACAAAGGAAAAAAAAAATCTGTAGGAATTGATCTGTACATCCTACTCCTGTGGTGGACGTGCTTTGGAGAAACTAAAAGGATGTGAAGGGGAGCCTCTAAAAAAGGTTCAAAAATCATCACTGTCCCAGTTTTGTCTTTGCTGTTCTTTTTGTCCTTCTCTTTGATGAGTACTAGAAGCTGCATTGTTTGGATTCAGGATTTGCTGCATCCTTACCCCTCCTTTCTATTAAGTGTAAGTCACAGCTTCCATTGAAGTGAAAGTTTAAAGAGCAGTTTGGTAAGGGGAGCCATCCTTTTCCGGTATTAAAAATGGCAAGGAACAGTCCCTCTTCCCTAATTATGAGTAGGATTAGAAGTGCTTGTGAAAGCCCAGCTATGTGCTGTCATAGTCAACATCTTTGCTGCTATAGAGAGAACCTTTGTGGGATTTCTGAATCAAAGGAACATTTCTATGACTTGTTGATTGTTAAGGGAACCAGAGTTGTCTCAGAAGAAGCCTCTGTATATTCTCCTTTCTTTGGACCTTTTTTTCTGCATAGCTGTGCTGGAGCCATGCTCTTCTGCCTGGAGCCACTGGAAGGGACCCAAAACGTGATCTGTAGTTTCCTCCTCCTTGGAGACATTTGCGTATCTACCATTTTACTTTCTCTCTCATGGCTGTACAGCAGCTCAGCGTGTCAAGCTTGAAACAGGCTGGGGAGTGTTGCAAAGGTTACAATGGCACATCCAATCCCTTTTAACTGTTGATATCATGTAGAGGAGAGGAAGGAACTATCAATTTATGTAGCTTTCATCCAAGCAACTCTGTTTTCTGTCAAGGGCAATTGCAGTAAGTTGTTGCCTTTACAGTACTCTTAGGTACATTTGAAGTTTTGAATAGATTTGACACTTTTTTTTTTTTTTTTTTTTTTTTTAAAGAAGAAACAGCAGTTTAATTTGCTCTAGGATCCTCAGTGGTGGACAGATTTTCTAGGTAGGAGAAAGGCATGCTTGAACGAGTTACTGAGAGAAAGGGAGCAGCATTTATGGGAGTGTCTCAGGAGTTTTAAGGCTTCAGTTTTCAAATGTCTGTCTTGAAATATAATAAATAACTCAGATTTTTTTCCAAGATCTTTATGCAGTCATCATTACTTGAAAATTAGCTCTGTTTAACCAGTTAGCTCCTTTGAAGGCTGCACATGGGTGCTGAGAATTAAGGCAGGGAAGGTAACTCTGGTTTCCAGAGAACTTCACACAAATTGTGATCATCACTTTCCAACGGTGTAGAACGGCTTGAAGTTGGGCACATACTAAGACTGTGTGTTGGTAACTCACAAACCTTCATAGGAAAATCTTCCATGAGAAGTTCGTGGGGATTGTATGGAGGAGTTAGCAGAGTTGTCTTCAAAAAAAATCTTAGAAAAAAAAGACAAAATCATTTGATTTAAAAGAATCAATTTGGTAAAATATTGTAATGTTTTTAGTAATATTATTGCTGCTTTTTCATTTCAGTAATCTTTTAGTTTACCTAGCTGAAGGCAGGCAGGATATTGAACCATATTTTATGCCTTTGATAAAAAGCCATTTATCATCAACTTGGGAAAAAAAACCCCTGAAGTTCACAGTGACTTTCAGTGGAGGGATTTTGTGTGTGTGTGTGGCAGCTGGATTAGCCAGAGACTGGTGATTATTTTAATTTGTGAACTAAGATGTGTTTACTCAGATTGTAGCAGCTCCTTATCATATTATAATGTTAAATTATTGTTGTTTGGAGGAGTTACAGCAGTCTGGTGACAGGACTTGGTACTCAGAACAGAAAAGAGCAGTTCTGTGTTTAGTTCTTTGCTTTACTTTTAACTTGCTCTGTGACTCTTGGTAACTTTTATTCAGCAGATTTTGTCTTATCAGCTTTCTACTGTGTAACAAGAATAATATCTGTGTTCCCTATGTATGGAATTACTTGAAGTTTGTAGTTTTCTTCAAGAAGAATAACTGTTACTTTCCTTAATCATCCCTCTAAATACAGCTGATTATAATGGAAATAAACCCAGAGATCATGTCCCAGAGAGCACCATTACACTGGGACAAATTGTTGATTGAGTGACCGATCAGAGAAGATTGTGGTAAACTGTTCTTTTTTTCTGGAGGACTTTTTTGTGTGGAGTAGTGTCACCATGATTTTCCTTTTATGTCCTTTGCAATCTAGTAAAGTTTCAATAAGCCCTAATTGAGAAAAACTGCTCTTAATCCTTCTGCTAATATTTCATTCGCATTACAATAGCATTGCTGCAATGTTAGGCGAAAAGACCAGACTTCTGTGAACAAAGCACTTGCTTTTTATCTTCTTTTTTGATTAGCAGTTGTAACCTACTGATGTTAACCTGCGATTAGCTTTTTTTCTTGTAAATATTTTCAGAGTTCAGGCTTTGTAATATTTTTCTCACTTGTTTTTTAACTCCTCGTTTCAAAATGAAACTGTTCGCTATGTATATAGCAGCAAGGCAATCTATTTACATTTTGTTCGGAGTACCCTACGAACTGTTTACTCACACAATGTAAGCATTTACTGGGGATGGGGATGATTTCATTTCCAAATGAATCATAGTTTGGCTTTGTTCTTCTTAGCAGAATGAAGTAAACTGTTAAATAGAGGATGATAAGGAGATATTTCCTTTGCACCTTTTATAGCTAACACAGATTTTGTTTGGGTTATTCTGTCTGTTAATCCAGCGAGGTTGTATTTTTGTCATTCCGTTGGATTGCCAGAGTGCATTGTCAGTAATACCCGAGTTAGGTTGGGATCCTTTTATGGGCTTTTACTGTTAGAAGACTATTACGACATCAGTTGGTTGTGGGGCTGAACATTCGGGTAGAATATGGCCTTATGTGACCTTTTTACTTGTATAAAATGGGGTTTATGGTACTTACCTGTCTCACAGGTACGCTGTGTGGATTAATGGATGAGTAGGCAAAACACAACTATGTCCTTGGTTATGCAGACGTATCCCCTGTTATCTTCGGGACACCTCTGTGAATAGCAAGGAGCATTTAGCTGTAAAAATGCAATGCTTTACTTGGAAGATTGAAAGCTCTATATAACTCCTATTATTTTTAGTCTGCAAATTAAAATTTATGGTATGTGATCATCATTACTTCTTGCACCACCAGTAAGTTAAAGTCTCTTTAGCTCTACTTGGAGGTTTCTTCTGTTGTTGTCTGCAGGAGCTTTCAGTGTCAGAACAAACAATAACGTAGTATTGTAGTATTGAGTCCAGTAAGTAGCTAGGCATCCACACCTACTAAAAACATTCAATAATCATTTGATACTCTCTGAATTTGTCTTGTCATTTTGCTGGGGATTGAAATATTTATTTGGAGGGTGTAATTTTGCCAAAAGACCATTCATAATACACAGTGGTTCTGTTTCGGATTTAATACCTACGCTGAAATGGAGTACATAAATTTAGAATGATGAAAAAACATGTTGTTCTGTATATGTTGCATTTAGACTCGTATTCAGCGCTTTATAAATACTTCAGTGTAGGGCACATTTTTCATTGCAAAATCTCTTTTAATTTTAAAAGTCAAAAAGTTTTCTCTCACTTTTCCTTCATTTGTTACGATTGCAACATGATTAAAATCCAAGCATAAAACTAGAAGTTTGATAAACATGCAGTCTGAGATGCTTTAAATATTTTCATGTTACTTTTCACTATTTCCCAGAGTGAAACTCCTTTTACTAGAAGAATTCTTATGGGAAAGCAGAGTTGAAAGGACTGACATCATCAGCCCTTCCTGAAAAACAGATTGGTTTCCTTTAAGTAACACTCACTTAAGAAACCACCTATTTAGAGAGAGGCAGACAAAAATAGTTTCAAAGAAAATTAACTGTATAATAACTTAAAGCACCGGAGGGCAGTTCCTTTCCAAAGTTTAACTCGAGAGCTGGCACCGTAAAACACGAGTCAAAAACAGTTGTTTGAAAAGTCTCTATTAAGCTTTAATTTTTATCTTTGTAAACCGTAGCTTCTCTCGATGGAAAGTAGTTTTTGTAACTGTACAGAAGCGATCAAGCAAGCTGGAGAATAGGGCTGAGTTTTTTTAATGGGCGTTTGATGTTCATATCTGTTTAATCATTGCTCTCTTCCACAGCATCAGACTCGGCTATTTTTTTTCCTTTAAACGTATTTTCAAACAATCCCCTTCCCAGCCTCGCCTAAAAGTCCAAATTCGCCTCCCCCCCCCCCCCGCCCCGCTTCGCCCTGGGGGTGTCGGAGTGCGGCGCCGCCGGCCCTGCAGGGGGCGCCCTCCGGCCGCCGGCCCGCGCGCCACGCCGGCCCGCGCCGCTCCGCTCCGCTCCGCTCCGCTCGTCGCCTCTCCCCGCCTCCGCCGGGCGCGGCGCCGCCCGGAGCCCCGCGTGCGTTCGGGAGCGTTTGCATCGCCTTCAGGCGCCGCTTCTTTCGTACCGATGGCTCCGAACGAAGCGTCACGGGCGCTCCCGCTTCTTTTAGACTAGATGTAAACCACCCACCGGACAGAAGGTCTGGTCTTAACGCCGCCTCTTCGTCAGCGCGGGAAGGGTTTTCCTGGCAGTCGCTGAGCTGCTCGTATAAACCCTCCACATCCGCCGGGCGAGGGGCTGCCCGAGTGCGTAGCAAGGACTCTTACAGTAGATGGGATTTCACACTCTCATTTGAAGTTTCTCTTTACATTTTTAAGGCAACTGGGGGGAAAAAAAATAAAAATTAATTTACCTGGCGGGAATTTCCCGCTAACGACTTTTAGAGACCATTACTTCCTTCTGGAAAGGTCCCAGGGTTACGCGAAGCCTCTTGGCTGCGGAAGGGAACGCAGAAGTCCCCCGGAGCCCGGCGGGTACAGCAGCCTCCAGATTACACACGTAGAGCAGGGGAGAAGAGGTATGAACAGCTGACCGTAAGCACCAGTTTGGGTACTGGCCAGGAGCTTACTGGTTGTCAATGAGCTGTGGTTTTAGCTGCCTTTTTATTTTTTTTCCTTTTTTTTTTTTCTCCTTTTTTTTTTTCTTTTTTTTTTTTTTTTTTGTAATGGGTAGAGAATCAGTGGAGTGAAAGAAGTGGGTGGTATATTTTGGATCATTTCTGAAGTGGAACGAAAAGATCCATTCCCTTCAGATAAGTAGGGAAGTAGACTGATAAATTCTGTCACAAGGGAAATTCGGAATAAAATGTTTTAAAAGTGGGCTTTTGTAAATGGTGTAGATTTGAGACCAGGGCAAATGTCTGTTTGCCTTTATATTTGAAGAAGGAGTTGCAAGTATTCCAGAAAAATTGAAAATTGAGGGAGACTGACATCAGAAGGGAATTGCAGTTCTTGAGATATGAAGTGTAAAAATATATGACTGAGTGATTTAGCACAGCAAATGCCATAGCAGTGGTCGAAGCGAACTGTTTCAGAAAGATTGTGGGTAGACAGGCGGAGGGGAAGTAATAGGTAGCGCACAGGAGACCGCGGTGTCAAAGATGGATCGTGAGGTGAAAGGAAGGTGGAAGGCAGAGAGGAGTTGGATTACCACAGATGTGAGCGTCCCACTGAAGTTTTCCTGTCAAGATGGATGATTTCAGTCTTGGTAACATCAAACTGAAGAAAATTTCTGTAGGGTCAAGTGTTGATGTGTCAGAGGTACGTACTGAGGGAGTCCAAGGCGAAGTGATAACTGGATTTTTAAGTGTTTCTCTGAAAATGACTTAATAAAATGACATTTTGTGATTCTACTCTTATTTCAATTCTTCTCTCGATTACTTCCTCTTAATTTACAGTAAAATGATGTTTTTTCCATCTGCAAATCTCACCAGGTAACCAAGCGTATAAAAGACAGGCTAGTGTATTTCCTTCTCGTGCATCGTGAGTAATAAAGACATCCTGCAAGTTATGCGTCGCTTTTCGTAGGATTTTGCAGTTCTTGCCAACTGGAAATTGATAAATAGCGATATTAGCAATGCACGAGAAGGAACGTGCTCAACTGCTTTATGGCTTCTCGAGATGCTTTATGTGTCTGTGCAGAGGACTAGATGCACTTGTGTACAGCTGAACAGCGTTTTAAGGAGAGGTGAGTGTGATCAGCATAAAAGCAGTCACTAGGACTGAGCTTTGAAATAACAAGCCAGCTGAAAAGAGTTGGTCACTGAAGCAGTGATGCAGGAAGGGGCTTCTGAATGGGATTCGTGTCCAAAGGAAAGGCTGGGATTAGGTTGGGAGAAGAGAGGTCTAGTGCAGGGGAGACAGCGTGGTCCAGGAATTTGTTGGTGGGTCAAGGAACCTAAGTGGCTTGAGGGAGCTGCGATCAGTGAAATGACAAGAAGTAGCTTTGCGCTCGCCTGATACAAGCCTGTAATATGTTTGATCAGAAGGTGAGAAAGTAGAATCTAGAGTTTTTCAAGAGACCGTATCAGCTAAAGGAGGAGGTCTAAGTATTGAGGGTGTTGTATGACAAGTAAGGTTTGGCACGAAGGAAGGTGAAAGCATGTGAAGCTCCGTGTTCGTAACCAGCAAGGGAAAGGAATGGGACAAGAGCTGGTGGGAATAATCATTTTGTCTGATGGACCTGCTGAGTTCAAGCCCAAACACCTTCTGCTTCCCCTGGCAGTGGGTATTCTGGGGCACAGCCAATGCCGCTGCTGAAAGGGAATCCAGGGCTGATCCCTCATGCCTGCAGTCTGAATCAGATTCCCTGTGTATATGATTGGTGATTGATTATGCAGTAAATGGGTGCTGCTCTTGTTGTCTTCTTTCAGTTTATTATTCTTAAGTAAGGCATTTAAATCAACTGTGCATTTTTGGTAGACTGAAAAATGTAAACACTTTATGGAAAGAAACGTAAGCGTTAAGATTGGAAATAAAATATACTTGTATCTTTTAAAAGGTTTATCTTTACCCTTAAAAATGCTGATTGGGCTTATTCTTTTTGCTTAGTCGTTGTGGGCTGTTAAAATCAGTTGCTTTTTCCCATCTCAAGGAAATGCATCTTTGACACTTCTCATGACCTGAGTCACGATGCTGTCACAGAGCCAGAAAACATCCTTAACGGTCATGGGTAAAAGAGCAGAGCTGCCGAGGGTGTGTGGTGGGTGGAAGAGGGAGAGTGATTGCTATGGTTTACTTCAGTTCCTATTCTATGGGTGTTTCAGACAAGCCATTTATTATAATTATCCATGGATATTATTATCAAGTTCTCATATGCAGTGGTTCTCAAGGCACTTTTTTTTTTTTTTTTTTTTTTGCATAACTTGGATTAAATACTGTGTATTCAACCTGGATGGAATTCAGATGCTAAAATATTTGTGCTAATTGTTGCAGCTAGAGCAAGGGAAAATAAGGCATTGGTAGAAAGGTGGGGGGAAAAAACAAGCCACAAATGTATTAACATGTAGTTTATTGTCAATACTAAATTCTAAAGAGCTAAGCTCGTTGAGCATGGGGCTGCTATTAAACTTTCCCCATCTCCTCACCCAACACAGCTGCAGACAGAGGTGTCCTACAGAAATTCCCAGACCAGTCATTTGCAGTTTCTGAGACAAGCTGACCAGTTTTTCTGACTGTGTTGTACCAACACAAAAAAATTAAGTCCATAAAGATCATTTTGTTCAGCATCATTTGGAAAAGAAGTCTGAGACACCCAGATTTTCAAACATTCTCAATGCTGAAGCATCCAGGAGCCATCCCTGAAAGAAGGCTTTGAATTCAAAACTGTTGATGTGAATTATGATTGATAGACATGACAAGGGGCAGTACTAGTGCATACTTGTTTTCTCAAGCGCTTCATCATTCACCAGCAGACAGAGTTAGTAAAATTCCCATGTGCAAGAAACTGGAGTAACAGAGTCTCTGCACAGTGCCTAGAAGCTGCCTGTATGATAACCTCATTAGTGGAGTGGTAACTCTGAGCTCACATAGTCCTTTCCTCAGAAGAGTTTGCAAACTCAAGCCCAGTGCTGTGGTAGCTACAGCCACAGCTTCTGGTCCAGAGCGTTGGGGAGGATGGGCAGCGCACCTTTGCATTTGTCTTGCAAATATATTCCATAACTATACCCATAGTAGTTACAAGAAACTAATCTTGCAGTCTTTTCATCTGTGAAGAGCTGAAGGTACAAGGTCTGGTACAAATAGGATGGTGACGTCTGGACCCCTCCCTGCGTGTGGCTGGCATTCCCTGGAGATGACCTGAGAGCAGAAAGGCCAGTTTAGCTGATTTCGCTGGTAGCCACAATTCGGAGCAAACCAGCTGGACTGTTACTGCTGCCGCCTGCTTTATGGCTGTGCAAAGCCTGGAGCCAACAGCTGGCAATCAACTTTAGCTGTTGTTTTTACTTCAAGGAGAGTTTTGCCCGTAAACGAACTTGAGCTTTGCACCACCAATATTTTTAGTTACATAAATCCTGAAAGATGATTATTAGGTGAGGCTTGTGCATGTGGTGTTGGAGGGGTTGTTTTCTAAGGAAGCGCTTCAAGGACCCTTTACTGTGCTGCTCTTTGAGGAACTTTAGCACAGCAAACTGGTATCTGTACAAAATGAGGAGGGGAAACGGCAAGGGCAGAAGCAGACATTTGTTTCAGATTTTCAGGGAGATGGTTTTTACGCAAAGCAGTCAACACTATGGATGTCCTCACAGCTGCTGGTGAGAGGTGCCATGGCGTCTGGGACACTGTCAGTGTTCTGGCAGAAGTGGCTTCCTCTCCCTTTTTGATTCCTCTGGACTGTCAAGGTAGTTTCTTTTCCATGGAGGAAAAGAAGAAATATGCATGGAGGTAGGTGAAATGGCCAGCTATACATCACTAATTGTAAAAGTAAATGACAGGTTCAAATCCCAGCTTGAAGTTTGAACCGTTCCTTCATAATCCATCTTTGGCCAAGTAGAGACAACTGGCAGCAAAGGGGTCACGACAGTTCCTTCTCTCTTCTAACCTTTGCTAAGGACAAGAAGAGATTTTCGAGTATCAGTGGGACGCTTTATAACTGAGGGACAAAGTTTTTGAAACTGAAGATAGTAGAAGAAAGAGAGACTTTGGGAGGAGGAAAGGAATATTATGAGGCCACGTTCAGATTTTGAGTGGATGATGCTCGCGAGCAGCTGGAAGAGCTGAAGTTCAATGAGCTCGGGTGAGAGGGCAGAGGACTCTGTCTCATCAGTGGCTGAGATACTTGGACTGGCACTTGCATGCCTCAGCAGAGTATTGCGACTTCCGAGCTTGCCTGTCACCATCACATGCCTTGTCTGGATGCAAATAGAGAGAAAGTTCTGCTTTCTTAGGATAGTCATGAGATGTAGTGCAGCTGTGTTTCAAAAGGTTCAATATCAAGCGGTTTTAAACATGAGGAAAACAACCGACTGCATTATTTTCTCCCATCCATTTCAGTGGAGTCAAGTTAGTGATAGGTTTTGGACTTGCACCAGTTTAGCTGAGAGAAAAATGTGCTCTAAGTAGCTAGATCACGTGCGCACACATGTTGTAGCTAATACATAATATTCTTCCTTTAATGGGTCTAATTGTACTGGAAATATTATGGGTTAGGGTGTGAAATGAGGCTAAATTTGGTAGGGCACAATTCAAGGAAATTGCAATGTAACTTTAATTTGGAAGCGATCGTTAACTGAAATAATGAGTTTCCTGACTTTTTCTAGGAAAGCGTGTAACATTTTACAAAGAAAGATAAAACACGTTTGACTGAATAAAACAAAACATGAAAGTAAAAGCCCACTTTGGCAGTAATTAGCGCTCGTGGTATGGAGTGTGTTTCTCGAGACACTATTGAGTTTGTCTGTCAAGCTCTTCCAAACGACTCCTGTGAGCCAGCATTGCTTCCGCAGTGTTCTCTGTTCAGGTCACAAGGCAACGTTTCTCACCAGGGCGCTGCTGTTTCCTCTTCCGACTGTAGTAGATTACAGATTATACTGGAACATGTCTGAGAAAAGGTCAGAAACGAGGGTGAAAGTCTTGGAACTGAAGCTGGGAAGCTTTCCATTCTCATCCGGGAAGCTTTTTGTATTGAATAAAAAGCAAAGCAAAATAAACCACCACATCCATGACACTTCTGTTTTTCCTGCCATTTTCTGTCTGCCAGTTAGAAAGGATTTTATTTCCCTTGCATTATGTGATCAGTGAACGTTTAGCTGAGGAATCTTCGCTGTTACAGTAAACAGAAATAACGGCCAAACACAGTTCATTTTCTTACGACTCGGCCCCCATATGATTGCGTAGCCTCGAGTTACTGCGTTTTTATTTACCAAATTAAAGATGTTTTTATGTAGTGTTAATGTCAGTAGACTACGTGGTACACTTTGAAATGTAGTCTGTTAAATACTGTAAGGTATAAAAGCTAATCAAGTGGGTTTTGAATTTTAATGACACTGCATTTACTAAGCTTTTTGTATTGGAGTAATGGAAGAAAAATGAAAAAAACCAACATAGAATCATTTTATTATGAGGCTGACAGGTGCTGGATACCATTTTAGTTTTTAATGTAAAGTATATAGAGAAACTAAAATCCTTACGATGATTACGTTCCTACCACAAAAACTGTCTGGGCCAAGTCGCGTTTGCCTTGCTCACTCACAGGGTGGAATTTCTGGATCCCACAACACCAGAACAAGGAGACGTGCCGTATGCAATCGAAACTGCCAGGGGAAGTTTAATGGGTAAAATTATTTTAATTTCAGTTCGGTGGTAAGTTGGTGTCTGCATCCCTTAGGCGTTAGGGTGTAGTTTTGGTTTTAAGCTTGGTTGTGAATTACTGAGGTCCCTTTCCCTCTGACGGGCTGAGGCTGTTGCCTGCGTGCGGGGCTGGGATCTGAGGTAGAGACCTGGTAGAGCTGGGTTTGAATCAGGCAAGAAGTGATTTGGTCACATTAATATGGTACTGTGTATGGACTAAAGGGAAGGGCAAAGTAACAGTAGAGCTGTCAGTGGGGCTGCATCAACATAATTCTTTCAGGATCCAGTAAAGTCCCTTTGCATAACACTGGCTGCACTGTGCTGTATTTGCAGGTGAGCTCCTTGGGGCTGGCGGGAATATATCTGCTGTGCTGCATTTTGATGTATATTTATGTCATTAGGAGCTGCAAAAATCAGGATGTTTTTCTTCCTCTCTCCTCAGAGATGATTTCTGACAGTAGTGCCCTGTCAAGTACTCCGTTCAAATGCTGACCAATTTGAAATCTGGCCTGAATTCATCAAGGCTCTTAGTTGATCAGAAGAGGACAAGTTTACTGTATTAATTGCTTTCAGTTATTGAATGTTTTTTATACAGTGTTACAAGCTAGCAAGTCTAGCATGTTTTCCCCTAAGCGTAGCTTTCCTTTCAGATCTAAAAGTATATTTTGAAAACCTAGAAATGTGTGATTTGGTCAAATGTTTAAATCTCACGTTCATGCCTTGCGAGTATTTTATAGGTTTAAGAATAATTGTAAATAAAATAACTAAAAATTGTAGCCATCGTTAACTTAACATTGCAGTGGCGACGGTGCGTGGATGGCGGAGAGCGACCCTCCTGCGTCGCTGTGAGGCGGGAGGTGTTGCAGCCGGCCGTGGGCTGTGGCGAGGAGGGTGGAGGCGAGGGCGCAGCAGCGGGGACACGAGCCCGGCCGGGCCTTACCTGGGAGCTGCTCCTGATGTCTTTTCCACAGATGTCCAGCTCTGTCAAAAACCAGTAAATCTTGTGAAGTTTATTTTCCTTATAGCATCTGTGTTTTATAATGGTGCTTTTAATTTGTTTTTCCTTTGTCTGCTGGGATTTCTTTTGTCCGGCACTTTCAGGCCTCCCTTTTTTTCTCAGTGGAAGTGAGTCTGTTAATGATGGCTGGCTTGGGAATACACCCCGGCCAGGCCGGCATGGCAGCCGCTCCCTCCATCTGACAACAAAGCCCATTGTTGTTTTCTTTCTTCACTTTTATCCTCAACTTAAGCCATTTTCCCTTTGAGTATTTGTGGAATAAAATGTCTGGAAAAGTGTGGCTCAGATTTTGGGTGGATGATATGATGGCGGTTTTGTTGCAGACTTTCAGCAAACAGGTACGGAGGCAGAACCAACTGATCATATTTTCTGTGTCTCGGTAGGCAACATTTATCCGATATAATGCTGGACTTGTAAATAAACTTCTGCTGTCAGACTACCAGAGCCACGACGTCCTCGGCTGTTTGCAAGTCCCGTAGTAAAATTAAGAAGAGATTTACCAGCAGCTTAAATTGAGACCTAAGACTTTTTTTCTTTTCGTTTTCTCCAATGGAAGTCTAAAAGGCTGAATTAGGATTAACTGTGGGAGTTTTTTTACTTTGGTTTAGATATGATCAGGAATTTGGACCTTGATTCTGTATATTTCAGTGAAAATAATGCAAGTGCTTCATTTTGCGTGCATCCTGGGCTATGGCCTAAGCCAGAGGGAGTGCAGGCCAATGGGAGGATCCATACGGGGAAAATAAACCTTAGCCTAAACTGGCTTTAATGTATTCCATGCACAGCTCTTGAACTGTTATCTGAAAATCTCTTTCGTGGCAGCCCATGGAAAGATGATACTTGACCAAAAGGACTTGCCTTGCACGGGGTCCTGAGTGCTGTTAAGCTCACACTCTGGGCAATTACCAAGGGAAAGTGCCTCGTTGCTTGGGGTGCTCTGCTGGAAATGTTCAGACTGATTCTTGAGAGGGCACGTTTGCCATGAAATTGTGATGATGACTATTAATTTTCTCTAAATTAATTGCAATAGAAAGTATTCCTTGAATAGTCAATAGGATGTGATTCGTGTGTAGCTGTCAGTATACTTTTAAAGTTAAATTGTCAGTGTTAAGCGAAGCTACTCTATTTGAAGCTATAATTCCAGAGTTTTGTTCTTTATTAATATGCGTATTTCCTTACAAGAACGAATATATACTGTCCACATATGGCAAGGTAATTTGAGTGCAGGATTCTGCTGTATGAAAAATGTTTGATATTTCTAGCAGTCTTAAACTTTGGCTTATTTGTTGCTTGTCCTTTGACAGTGAATCAACAACTGCTTGAGCTGTAGAAATAATGTTGATGCTTGACTGCGTTCTTTGTGCTCTTTTGGCCTGATACGGCAGTCCTTTGCACACACAACTCCCAGTTACTGCAGGAGGAGTTTTCTACTTCGAAGGGCTGGAGGAATGGAGAGTGACTTATATCAAATTTCTGGATGGATACAACAGCACACCATAAAATTATACGTCATTTTAAAACCCCATTAAACATGATGTGTGACACTGTTTTGTTCCAGTGAAATTCAGGATGCACGATACAGCTTTTGCTGAATGCTTAGGAAAGGAACAGCCCTAGTGCATTTACTGGATCCCCAAGGCTACGCAGTTAAGACAAGCACGTACCTCTCTGATAGGTCTGAGGCAACATACAATGAAGATGTAACGGTATAGAACATTTCCAGCATAAAAATTGCTAAAACTAATTCAGTGAAAACGAAAGCAAATATTTTTATTTTTTCTATTAAGCACAATTTTCTTTAGCCTTACTCGTCCGCACCATCTTAATATTATTGTAGTCGGATTTTCAAGAAAAACTTTACTGTCAGAATTAATTTTATCTCCTTTGTGTAGCATTTCGACTTTTAATTTTTGATTTGTATCACTTTAAATTACATTTATTTGCGGTTAAGCAACCGAATGTTGCTGCAGAAAATAGAGGTTGGCAGGCAACAGTTATTGGGGTATACATTAGGTATTTATAGCTTTTCCATTTGGCATAGCTGAATTTTTTTATCACGTTTGTGTTGTGAAGTGCTGTGCATTATGAGCTCTGGTTTAGTTAATTTTTTATTGACGTTTGTATGCATCACATTAAGCTATACATTTAAAAATGAAATGCTTGACCTCTGTTTTTTGTCAGAGAAGAATCATCATAGATTTCAGTCCTATTCAGCACCTCTTTTACACATTTTCAGCTCTCTCTGTAGAGTCCAGTAATTTTTTTGTTTGCTTTGTGTTTTCTTTTCTTATGTGTGAGCCTAAAAATTTGTAGGATGTTGTTGCTAAAATTAATAAAAAACTCCCAAGTGATGACTTAATCCTGCAGTTTTCTGAGTATCCTCAGCTGCCTTGGGATTCCTCAAGTTGTGTGAAAATGAAGCAGCTCATCCTTGTGTAGGAAGGATGTCTGTAAATTCCTCATTTCTCTGCATGCAAATATTCTCTTGAATCAACTGAAGGTTTTGCATACGGAAAACTACACGACGTGGGGAGCGGTGGGCACTGAGTAATTAAATGTGCCTTGAGAGAGAGAGAGGACTGTTAACAACACAGTCTTTTGGTTCAGTAGTTCATAGTTAATCATTATATTCCTAACAAGTAACAGAAAACAAATTACAGACATTTGGAGCCCCCTCCGTAGATACCGTCGCTGTTTGCTGCGTAACAGGCAGTTGCTCACGACGAATATACGGGAGCAAAACACTTTCAGAGAGGCCTTGATTACATGCAACAGTAACTAATTAGACAATAATGCAGAAAACTATTCATACTCCTTTCTACAAGAACCAAGAATGCATTGTGAAACTAATCTTAAAAAAATTAATTGCATCTCTGTCTTAATTTAAAACTGAGCTGGGTTTTTTTTTCCCCTTTCCTGTTTCTTTTTATTCCAAGTTGGTGCAGGAAAATTGCTATTAATGAAATCTGCTCTCTGAGACTTCAATAGGCTTGTTATTCATTAAAGCCTTGCTATTTCTCTTAAAATGTATTGACCAATGTTCAGGCCAGATACTTAACACAAAATACACTTTGTAATTTCATCATTTTTGTTATTGTGCTTTTCTAAGATGCAGAGATCTATGGACTTTGTAGAAAAAACAAATAAAACCCCTAAGCTTACAGTTATATAGTATTAAAAGAAGGGTGAAGGAAGCATTGAGTGTCTTTAGGATGATGAGACATTCATTAAGATTTTTCCGCCTTCCTTTTCCTATTTTCAATCCATCTGAAGTACCATTAAAGCCTTTCAGGCAGCTTCCTGTGAGAAACCCTTTTCTGTGCTGTTTTTCTTCCTTGAGAAAAGGTGGCTGCTCTTCAGTCAGATTGTATGGATTTGGCCTGGGATTTGTATAATATCTGTGTAGAATGCATCGGTTGTTTAGGAACCTAATTCCCAATATGGCTCCCTTTTGATTAAGAACAAAGCCAGCGTTTCACAGCATTATAGAAACACAGAAAAACAAGTTAATGATCTAAACCTTTTAATTCATGGTTGCTTGTCTATTTAAAGTACTTTTGATTCTGTTATAAACAGACTGGCCCCTTTTTTGTTTAACTTCTTTCTTTGGTTTCTTCACATTTCTTTCTTTACTGTCCATGAAATTTGTAGCTAGTTTCCTTTTCTAACTGAAGAATGAAAGGTTGTGACTACAGAATGATACAGAAAGTAAGAAAGCGTATCTAAACTGGGCGTATATCCAGCACAGACCTCTTTGAAACAAGCTAAATTTAGGGTTGTTGGGATTTTTTTGTTATGTTTTCCCCTTCCTTTTTTTTGAGTACCTACATTTGTTCTCTTCTTCTTCTTCTTTTTTGAATGAATATAAAGTTTGTTACTTTTTTGATACTTTCTTCATTTTTACATGTAGTTTGGCATGGCTTTATTTTGTATAATTACTTGTTATTTTCCTCCAGTCTTAGTTCAGCAGATTACTATTATGTGTGCCTTTATCCACAGAGAAAACAAAAGCAACCTTTTCAGGACTTTCAATTACCAACACTGTATGTGGTACTTTAGGAAAATAGTGCCCTTCCAGATTTTTTTTTTCCCCCTCCGTAGAGAATTGGAATCCAGAGTTTGTTCTTCAAACCGATCTCAAAAACATTTTGGTGAACAAAACTGTCAGGCAAGCAGCAGGAGTAATTTCCTTTCCTTGGAAGGGGACCTTATCCCCATATATAAAAAGAAATATTTGCTGCTTCCGTTGCCATTTGTTTTTTACCTGAAATGAAGATGACTCTTTTTAGATAGAAGCTCGTTATTTCTTTTTTTTTTTTTTTTTTTTTTGGCAATGGCTTATTCAGGCACTTGTTAGAAATGATAAATGAAGAAAAAATTCCAGTAATGTCTTTTATTACGTCTCTATCCCACCAAGGTAAATTGAACAGCCAAGACACTTACAATAACTTCACAAACAATAATCCTGGGAACCCTCGACTCCTGCCTCTTCCAAGTTTGACTGTGGTGTTGCCTCTTGCTCAAATCAAACAGCCAATGACATTAGGGACCATCACCAAACGCACAGGGTAAGTGTATCTGCACGAACCTATCTTCACGTTGTTATTTATAATTAATATGGAAATAATTTGTGTTACTAGTGATGCTTAGTTGTATTCTTTATTTTAATTTCAGTGTATGTAATTCAATGGCAAACAGAAGGGGGGTGGGGGGAAGAGGAGACAAGAAAAGAAAACCAGTGTCGGATAAGTAAACAAAACCTGAAAACAAATCTAAAAATCCGCAAGTGTTCATTTGGGTGGGTCATTTTCTTGCAGTCAACCATATGGGAAATACTGTACGCTGACATCAGGAGAAGTTTCACACCAGGAATTGGTATGAAACATAAGCAGAGCTGTATTCAATCAGAATAAGTTATGGGTTTCCTTTTTTTTTTAAGTTTGCTTGTTTTGATTTCTAAACTTTTCAAGCAGAAATGATTTTTGACTATCAGAAATGGAAAGACAGTAAGCCAGGTTGAGTATAAAGAGAAAACTTAATCCTGCTGTTTTCTTGACCTTGTTTTTCCTCTGAAGTGACTGTTCTGTACTATGAAATTCACGTGTGGACTTTCATTCCGGAGCCAGCTGCACTTTGGTACTTCTCACTGTGCCATGATAAAGCACTTCAAAATATTTGTTGTGAAAAGCTCTGCTGAATATATGTATGTTAAAATTACTAAGAAGATTTTGTGAGCTTCATAAACTCTAACAATTTTTAAGTTAATTGATACTGTTCAACAGTTGATACTTCTGCTAAATTTCAAATCTTCAGATTTTGCAATTAATACATAAAGTTAGCGGGTGATTATTATTCTCTCCCCCTCCACTGTTTGGTTGTTCGAAGCCCTGAATAACTTGCTAGTTAAAAGTCTGATTGATCCATTAATTTACAGGTTGCTTTTATATTTTTAAGAAAAATAGATTGCATATGGCATGTGGTTGGACAAAACAGTTGAGAGTCCTACAGGTTCATAACATTTTCCTGCATTTTGGCAAACGGGTGCAGGCACTGCCTTGCTTGCTTCGGTGGTTTCTTGCTCAAACCCTGATACTGAGGTGAATTTTACCATGTGTTTCGTGAACCGGGAATTATTTTTCAGGCAAGAGCTCGCGGATATTCCCTGTCTCCCTGAGTAATTCCCATATTCTGTGCTTGAGTGTTCAGGACATCCTGTAAAATCTGTTATTGTTTGTTTAGTGCACTAAGTATGCGTGATAAGGTTCTAAAGCTTGCATATGTACGCACATACATGCATGTGTATCGCTATGTACGTCTATCTAACAATCCAGTCCTGCTCTTGCTGCTGTAAACAGGGATTTCATTAGGCTTGTTGAGCCAAATCATGAACTACGGACAGGCAATTGCCCTAAGCACAGAGGCTGCCTGCAGATAATTTCTTGAACTTCACAGATAATTGTAAATGGGACTTACGAAACAGTAAAGAAACAGTACAGGGTAATGTTGTGGTTCAACTTCTTCCACACATTTCAGTTGCTTATTTTGGCTTTTTTTCCTTCTTACAATGTAAACACGGGCAAGGGAAGTAGATTGCACTAGCAATCAGGTGAATTCTACAAGTATAGGAAGGCGTCATCTTGGGTGAGGATGGGAAGGGAGGTAGGATCGGGGGGAGGTTGGTGTGCATGGAGATAAGCAGGATGTTACAGTTCCTGAAAGAGGGCAAAATGCCGAAAAGGTCACCTGAAGAGTACAGTCAGAGAAGGACAGAAATGTAATTCTGGGCTCAGCTGGTAGACTCCTGGAAGCGGAATAGACACTTAGAACTAGGTGGGACAAGACATAGGAAAAAAAAAAGCCATCTGAGGGTCTGCCGGGGGGCAAGGTCAGGTGATAGGAGCAATGGCGAGGATGATGATTTTAAAAAAAAGTACTTGTTTTACAACAGTAATTCACGTAGTGGCCTTTGCAAGGCTATTTCCTTAATGCTGTGGTGATACCAGCAAGCTTTTCCAGAACTACTGCAAATATAATAAATCTGCATCATTTTGTTTAATGATTTATTCTTAAATCTCTTAAACATATTCAGAGAGTGATCATATTCATCGTTTTCTTCAAGTAAATTTTACTCTTCACAAACTGTCCTTGTCCTATTATTTTGTGTAATTTTTAAAACTAATTAAATTTAAAATACTCAGTGAGGCTTATGTAAGGGGGGAAAACAACAGTCATGGGAAATACCCTGCTGTGTAAATAGAGTTTTCATGAATGAGGATCGTAATTTTTAGTGAAGCCCGTGTAGATGTGTAATGCTAAGCTGAGAGCTTCCTTCATTTGTTCTGCATCCAAAATATTTGATGAAAGTACACAAAATTAACATGAAAAGCTGTATTTATAAAGCAGGGATTTAAGAGGAATGCCTAGGATCCAAGAAGCCTGGCATGCCTAAAATGACCAAATTGAGACAGCAGCCTTAACTTAAACCTCCAGGGGGCAAAGCGTGTGTTTAACATATTTAACATCTGCCCTCATATTTCTAGAAACACATAGCGATGTAAGTCTGTACAGTGTAATATTTAGACAGGACAGGGACCATCTGCCTCACTCTGAGAAGTGTAGGAGGCATGTATTACTGCAAATGGCAAAAGACAGATGTATTTACACCTACATGGTCAGCACCTTTAAGCACTGCTCCAAGGAAACAAGCCTCTTCTTTGGGAGCAGCTGCTTAACCTTGTGATTGTGCAGCGATCAGAAAAGGAGACGAAATGGCTATCAGTTGGATTTTACAGTCGCTGTTCAGTGGCCGTCAAAGCTGTTTCCGTTTCTGTTGTTGCTACTTTTAAAGAATTAAAAATTTAATCTGTTGCAGTACATTTCTAAAAGTAAAAAGCAAAACTAAAAGAATACCATATCATTAGCAGTTCTGGATTTGTCCGTTTTATTTGCTTTTAACATATGAAAAGCTTCTTTAATACTAGACATCTTAATGAAGTTTTGCAGGTTTTATTAACCAAAAAGTCAAGTTGGGTTTTTTTTCTGCTAGTATCCAAGACAGCAAAATATTTTTCAGGTACTGAAAGGACTGATCAGTGCTCTTAATATCATCTGTCTCAAGCAGAGCTGCAACACATGTCATTTTACTTGACAAGTGGAATGGCAGTAAATTTTTTAAAAGTGTTCCCAGTAGCCCTATGGGAATGAAAGACCAGAATCTGGAGCTGTGTCATTACTGCACTGTTCATCACGGGTGTTTTTTTTTCCTCATGTAAACTTGTGGGGTTTGGACCATTTTCCGATCAGTCATTAAACTCTTATTCTGAATACAATTTGCATTCTCAGCACTGAGTATCTCAGAGCATTACCTCCCTTCTTGCCATCGTTATTGTTTCCTTGTTCCCTGCCCTCTGTTTTGCCCTTGCTTTTTCAAGTCTCTCATTGTAATTTCTGCACCTTCATGAAGCACTTAATTTTTGTCCCTATATTTTGTCATCCCATTGACTCGCTTTCCTGTAGTTTGTACTGTCAGCACATTCTGAGGAGCAGATAGGCTTTCCCAAAGGGGCTCTAACATTAATGAGTAAGGAAGCATCTTATGTTTTAAAGATTAGGGGAATGTAAGACAGTAAAAGAGCTAGATTTAATAAGTCTTTATGTATCTGTGCCTCAGTTTCCTTCTCAAAATTTTAATAATAATGCTGAATTCCTTCTCAGGTCTGGTGAATGGGTTAATTCATTGCTCATTTACAAAGAGCTTATAGATTTGAAAGGGGAAGAACTGTATGATCCATCTCATGCTTGTCTATAAAAGGCAGTGAATCAGAGTACGTTAGAAGACAGCTTTGTGCTTTGCAATGGATTATAAGCGTTCCTTGTGCTTGTGGAATGAGTTGTAGTTAGCTTCCAGTTTGTAAGAATGCGGGGACGCAGATGAGCTGTAATAGGAAGGAGGGAAATAAAAGATACAGTAATTGCCCCAAAAGAAAAACTGTTGTAAAAGTTTGCTTCTCTGACAGCAGCATTTGTTTTAACTTTCTCAAGGGATATAGTCATTATATTTGTATCATACTTCATTCGCAAATTCTTGATAGCTTTAGTGAAACACCAGGATGTAACCTGCATTAGCTGGGTCTTGTCGAAACAGAGACAGCCAATGTACCTTATAGGAAAAGGAATAAACCTTGCTTTTTTTCCATCCGAAAGATTTAGGTAGTGTGTTTTTAAACGTGAAACTCTATTTGTTCTTCATCCCATCCCTCATTCCACCCCCAATAAGGAAGGGGAAAAGTAGGTAGAGTCTCCGATGCAATTTTATCATTTTAGTGTTTCTCATTCCTTATGTTATATGTACTGAAAGTTGCTGATATCCATTTGTTTTATTTTGACTCAGCTTAATTTATCCCAGGTTTTTCTGTTGAAGCAAACAAAAATAAGGAATGCAAAGGCATTGATGTCATGATACATTGAAGTAGGAAAAAGTAACTAAAAAGTAACTAAAGAAGACAAGAAAAAAATTGAAAAGTAAAGCTAAAGAATTCAGTACAATAGGTCAGCTTTCCTGCGTGGTGAAGCCAGACATTCTCTTTCTGGCACATTTCTCAGGTGTGTTTTGTATCACCTTTAGCTTTTATAATAAGTTTTGGTAATAAAGCAACTACTGTAATGATTTGTAATTGATATGAAATAAAGTTATTTGCACTGAATTTTGTTCAGATGTCACTGTTTATGAAAGGATTCTCACTACGGCAGCATATAGCGATGAGGGTTAGAATAAGTGGGTGTTGCACACCTTGTTAAAAGTTTAAATGGTTTTTATTAGACATGGTAACACAAAATCAAAGAACGTTTCAGTTTTCAGTTTGCTAAAACTCAGAACCAGGTAAGAAATTAAGAAAATTCTATTGGAATTTTGAATCATGAATCATCTTCATTCAACAATTTTCCTTTGGAATTTCTCACCAGCTACGAGAATGGGCAACCTCAGTGAGTTTTTTTGCCTTGACATTGCTCTGTTACTGTCACCGAGCGTAGCCATCTGGTGCTGTCATTTCAAGGTTGGGTTATCCTGTAATTTGTACATTCTCTCCCTCTCTATTAGCATACCATCCATATTATGTGAAGGAAATAGTGAAAAACAATCACTTATGTAAATACCATAGGGAAAAAAATGGTTGTCTTAAAAGAAATTAGGTCTCACGGACACAAAGGAAATGTTAAGTTGTCTCCCTCACACTTACGGCTTTTCATTAAGGCTCTACTGTAGTCTTCGGAAGTGTAATTACATTTTCTTCATGATACAAGATTTTGTATCCACGTTAAAAACAAACAAACAAACAAAACCTTCCATTGAAGCATGTATCCACCTGGGTCAATTTGTAATTAAAATAGAGAGAGTTTGTTAATTTGCAAGTATAATCAGGTCAACATAGTAAGTTGTGCAAAAAAAAAAGGGTTATCTTCTAAAATGTTCTAATGAGCTCAGCTAAACATCATGTGCCTGCTTTTTGCAGACAGAGAAACAGGCAGAGAGGAAAAAAAATACTTGCCAAAACATCCAAGATCATAATTTAGAAATGCTAAGCTCCTGGTCAGATTCGACCACTCTCCAATGACTCTTCAGATTTACACTAGACACATTCTAGGTTTTAAATTACATTGGCTATGGGTTATGCAGAAGACTTAGCTTTCCATTAAATATTTAAACAGTGCAATAGTGCTGGGCTGATCTTCTGTTGAGCTGTTAGGGTGGTCTTGGACTCAGGGACTGCATGTGTTGACTATATAGGAGATCGTACGATTTGTACAGTTCATACAATTTAATTGGGTTTTATCACTATTCAAAGATGATATATTATGTCTAGAAAGGCAGCTCGTTCTACCAAAAGAGCTCTCTCCCCCAAAGAGTTAACCAAACATTTATTTAAATACAAACAGTTAAAGGCTTATACAGATTTCAGAAGATCTTCAATATGGTTTTTGGCCTATATTACTAATAAAAAAAAAAGTGAGTTTTTTTCTGCAATATTCTGTTCTTTACTGGATTTTTACATCTTTGCATGTCAAAGAACATATCTTAGGTTTGTCCTTCATCTAAATGTTTTTTAAGGGGATGTCTTCATTTGTTGATGTTGTGCTCATGTCATTCTTTTTTAGCAGGCTGGTATCCTTTTAATTGTGTAGGCATATGGCTGAATGCTTTATACATCTTTCTATGATAGACCTTTTCTGTTAGTTTATTGCCTGAAAGTATTTCACGTGTTTCAACTAGCCAGAATTTATTGCTGAGTCAGAGGATAAAAAGAAAAATGACACGTTGGCATTTACAAAATCAATTATTCAGCAATTTTGTGGATGATGTTGCATCCCAGATGAGAATCAAAGAAGCCTTGAGCATGTGAGTAGCTCCAAATTTACCTCCTGTTCCTCCTTTTCAGATTTTCTGCAAATGTCAGTATGGCACTGGCTTTTTCAAGGGTGATGTAAAGAACAAGGGAGATATCCATTAAAAATGTACTAAAATTAATGGGGTGTGATACCACTTTAAAAACTATAGGCTGTGCAAAATATTTGAACAAAACCACCACCACCAACAGCAAAATCATGGTGTAGATAAATTGTTGAGTGGCCAGAAACATTAAGCTCTCTATCAGGTGATTTTTAACATCAAATGCATTTGAAATAAGTCAGGTTTTTCTTTCCTGCATTCCATGCAAGCTTGTAAGTGGGGGAATAAGATTGCTGTGTCATACAGTTGCTAAAGATTTTTCATTTAATAGCGTGTTTCTGTCCTAGGAAAAGGGCTGAGTAATTTTCTCTAAAAGGTTGTGCTTGTACTTGTCGTTTTTACTTAGGACTTGCCTGTTTACAGTAAATTTGTAAAACTGTCCCACTCAGGCCTTCAGTGTTCCATGGAAAACACCCACATATTTGTTGCTTTTCGTGCTGATTTACTTCTTCCTCTTAGTTTTGACCTTAATACCTGTTTAAGGCTCTTGACTGCTTTTGCCTCAGATTTGTCAGGAGATTTCAGGAAGGAGACCTAAACTGTGTTGAACTTGAATTATAACGTTAAAGCCTGCTTGCAACTGATGCATTACGTTTGTCACAGCCGTTGTGCATGAAGAGCCTACCCCGTCAGCTCCTGCTTCTGTGGGTGGTTGCGTTGTCAGTGGGACTGTTCACGTGAGCAGTTACGTCTGTGAGCGTCAGCATGCTGGTTACATGAGAGGTCTACATCTCTTGCAGGGCATCATGAATGGTTATAAAAAAATATTTTGTTTACCTTCTGCATAAATCTTAATAGCATGATATACAGTGTACTTGTTGGTAATTGAGTTTTCATCTAATTTCTGTGCATTTTTCCCCTTTACGTGAAGACCTTACCTGTTTGGAGCAGGATGTTTTTCCATAAAAGCTCCATGGTGAGTTCCCAGTTCAAACCCAGCATGCCTATAATTCATTTGCTGTCTTCACTGAAAATAACTCTGTGCTTAGACTTTTTAATTTTGGATTAATTTTTTTTTAATTTGTTTACTTGCATGGCTGATCCATAGGTGGAAGCACTGCATAATTTCACTTTTAAACTATGGATGCGTGTTCACCATCAAGCATTGTCAAAGGAATGCGTTCACTTTTTTTTCTTTTTTACCTTTGAGAGGGCATTTAATTTTTAAGTAGCAGAGAAGCTGAAAAAATAAATGACTTCCCAGTGGGCAAAAATTGTTGCAATATCTTTCCAAAACAAGCCTCTTTTTTTTTTTTTTGCTATATAGCTTCCTTTATTATTGTAACGCTAAGTTGCTTTCAGACAGAAAGCATCAATGATGACCTCTCGAAAATAAGCCAGATTAGCAGTGAGTAGTCAGTAAAGTACCACAGTAAGAGAGACGAAGCAAGTAAAATGGGCACTGCAAAATGAAAAAAGCAGCTTATCACACTTGAGGGGAAACAAAAAAACCCCACAGTTCTGTTAAAATCAGGATATTTGAAATAATAAGGGGGTTTGGTTTTAATATGTAAAATTGCAGCATATTACAAAAATACAAACAGAAGAAAAAACAAGTTTTAACAAGTTTCCCTGTGTTGGAGCTTGGTTCAGTATTTGTACAGTGCTACATAACCTCCAGTCACCTTCTTGTAACAAGATGGGGGTTAGGTGGTTGAAGTTTTAGGCATCAAGAATGGAAGAAGTTTGAACATCTTACAACTCTCTTAGAAAATTTAGAAGCTTTCAGCTAGGGTTTTTTTTTTTGGGTTTGTTTTGTTGTTTTTTTTTTTAACTTTAGCTAAGGATTACTGACTAGCTTCTATCTATCACTCTCTGTTAGAATATTGGTATGTGGCTCTTGTTTCTACTACTTGAAGTTTGTTCCACATATATCACCCCCTTATGTCTCTGTCAAAATACTTTCTTCAGCAGAAAGAACTTCTTAAGAGCTTCGTTAGGATACAGAGTTCTTAAGAGAATGGCAGAGGACAGCTGATGAGGGATATGGGAGCTATACCGGAGACAGGAAAAGCAATGGCACTAAATATGGCACTAAAGGAAAGAAGGTGACATTGCCTTATTCCGAGAGAATATCTGGTTACTGAAGTAGTCTTCCAAAGAACCATTTCTAAATGTAGTTTACGATGCACCTAAGTATTTCGTCTGATGGTGATCTAAGAACTGAAAAGGCTCTGGAAGAAGAGTTTTGAAAGTGGATTGTCTTAGCAAATGGATGTTTCAGTCACCCCCTGCATGAAGCAGCAGCGATGCTTGTCAGCCAGAAATGATTTTAGATTGAGGCAAGATTAAAAGGCCTAGATTAAAGAGGGGAATATATGAAATAGACTCAAAAATTGTTGCCTGTCTTTCACAAGACTCTTTTGTGGTTTGTTTAATGCCAGTGCTAGCTCAGAAATATGGTCTTTACTAGCCTACAGAGAAATTAGGATAAAAAACACACTTTGGGTGGGGGAAGAAATCATGTTGTTTCCATTAAGGTCTTAATGAGACCTAAAATTATGTAAAAAATGAATGGAGATTTGACAGCTTACTGCCTGGCCAATAAAGGAGCCTACCATTTCTTTTCTTGCTTTTTCTTGCTTTATTCATGAGTTGACAACTGGAAACATGTCCCTGTTTTCTTGTTTTAGGCACAATGATAAATTAATAAAAATTTGTATATTTTGAGACAGATAAGCTTTTCCAGTAATTTTATATGTAATTGCAAGTTTCATGCAGTACTTTTTCCTGATACTTTTGTTGCCGCTTATGTAGTCTAGATAAAACTTTTACCTTCAAAAACCATGTATGTTGCCATTTCAGTGGGTTTAGCTGTGGAGTTGTGGATAAGTGCTTTTGTTTTTATGAATCTGATGTATTTGAAACCTCTTCGTTGGGAATACAAAACCAATGTGATTCTCAGTCTTTGCAGACTCTTACTATTTAATTGATACTATTTGAATTTGTAAAGTAGTTCCTTCATATCATATATATGCAATTTATTTATTCTTTTAAAGTCATGTCACTTATTTGACTGTGAACTTAAAGACAA
Organism: Morus bassanus; assembly: GCA_031468815.1. Lineage (NCBI taxonomy): Eukaryota > Metazoa > Chordata > Aves > Suliformes > Sulidae > Morus > Morus bassanus. The sequence continues at coordinate 9,094,259 of CM062584.1, forward strand.
ATTTAAAAGCCAGCATTATTTTATGAGACATAAAGCTCTTTGAGGAGCATTCCATTGCTGTACTGTGTAGCCTCTGGTTTTCATAGTTGCCTATGGTTTTCAAAATATTTTAATAGTATTAATACTTATTAATTCTTTCTTATATAAAGTAGAAAAATAAATAATAATAAAACCCCAAAACCAGTTAAAATATTGTCATTAGTTATGATTTTTATAAAAACTAACACAATACATTTCCAGAGATTATGACAGACTTCAATTCATTACAAAAGTCAACAAGGGATAGCGCTGAATTGTTTCAGTAGCTCTTAATCTTTTCATATTACGTTGTCAACATGAAAGAACTTGCCTGCTATCGCTGAGTCTCTTCTTTTTATTTTTTTTTTTTTAAGATCTGACAAAGTGATGTCTTAATTTTCTTCTTTAGTTTGCTCCCATCACTTTTTGTGCCATTTCAGTAGGAAATGCTCATGTGTGTTTTTCACTGGACATGTATGCATCTACATCTCAGTGCTTCTGCATTTAAAATGGAAATAATCTTCCAAAATTATGTTAGAGAAGTCAATTATTAACAACAACACAAATTTCCCCAAATACTGTGGTATTTAGCTGGAGTTTGGGATTAACTTGACATGTAGTAAGTGACTCTGTCATTGACTTCGGCTGAGGTAGGTGAATGTCAGCTGTTGGTAACTGAAATGACGTGAACATGGTCTTCAGTTGAGGCATGTCTCTTATTAAATTTATCGCAGGAAAAGAACTATGTAATTGAAAGGGGGTTTAATTACTATTGTACTCCTGCTGTAGGTTTCTGCACAGATAAAACTGGGATAAAAATACTGCTGTGTCTCATTGAATTCTTGGTGTAGTAACACAGCTGGGTAGACCCAGACAGAAAAAAGTACATTGCCTTTTTATCCTCCTTATGTCTTAAATATAGTGCCGTTGTTTCTCAGAGTGGAAGACTGAAATTATAAGGATGACTGTTTTGGTCCCATTAGCTTCACTTTCTTGTTTTTATGTTGATTCCCAACAACCTGCACTTCTTCCTGCATCGCAACCCCTGTCGGTAAAAATACGGTACAATCTTTGGAAAGTTACTGTATTGTGAAGATTCTTTTAAATTACCTGTTTTTAAAAGTGAGGCCAAATGTGCCTTAATTTCAGTTCTCGGAATAATTTATGAAGTGCTGACAGGCTAAGAGTAAGTAAAGAGCAGGAGTTCATAGCAGAAACAAGTCATTCACCACCTACCTTCAACATTATTGTTTTGTTATCATTTATAAAGCTGAGAGGGTGTTTGCATCTACATAATAATGAGGATTTATAGTTTCCAACTTGTTAAAATATCACAATGACATGAAAATATATTTTTCTGATGGCATTACTGTTACTGAAAATAACTGGGCTTTTGAGGTTTACTGAAAGAAAGAAATTTGAGTTGGAATGTGTTGATGAAAACTCAGGAATAAAGTAAAATGGTGGTAAAATGAAAGATTCCTGAGTTAAAATGGTTTTCAGAAGAGACTTGTTGGCATCTTGGCAGTTTTTTCAGAAATATGTCTAAACCAATATCATGCGCTAGTCTTTTTTTTTTGTTAGTCTTTATTTTTTAGCAGGACTAAGTTTAACCACATGAGTAATCGTGTTTTACAAGGTCTGCTCTTTCTGTCTACAAAACATCATTCTTGAAGGGAAAATGTTTTGGCACTGAAACCAACACTTAAATGCATGCCTTGAAAGGTGTACAACTTAAAGATGTGGTGTAAATAGAACGTAGCTTAGACCATTTCCTCTAAGGTTGTTTATAACTGTATTTAGTTGAGCATAGGTCTTTGGGACAAAGAGCATGGAGAACCCTGCAAAAATGTATTGTTAGAGTGTACCAGATTCCCTTCTGCTTAAAGGCTTGAAGAAATGGTTGAAGTCAATTATGTCTCTGTAGAAGTTTACTCCAGTTTGTAGTTGAGAATAGCATTTACTCCTAATTTTTTTCCATTTTAAATTATTAAAATAACCTCAGATTGTGTTGAGTAAAAATCCAGAATGTTAAGAATATTAAGATAGTGTAGAAAGATTCTCTTTTCAAGAGTTTATAAGAGGAAGCGAATACGGCTGAGTCGTATCTGTACTCGTAGTTTGCTTTGTATTGATTGATGGGTAACACGCTCCTTCTGGACAATCTTATTCTATGTTGAAAGCAATCATTTATTGACTGAGGTATAGATCAGTAAGTAACAAGACTCTAATTGGTGCATACATTTACATTTTCATTACTGAAGGAATATTAGTGTATGAATATTTGGAAGGTGAGAGCTAAAAGTAGTTATTGATACATAGTTTGTTACAGAACTGATTAAAAATACTGTTTCTGTGACAGGTGACTATTTCAAAGTGAAAGAAATCTCTTCTGCATTTTTCTGAGCAGCTAATAAATACTTAAAATGTTAATATCAATTTAAATATTCTAATATAGATCATGAAGTGCCACTGCAAGCGAAGTAATATCCTTATAGTTAGGAACTTTTTGGAACACAGATTTCTGGCCTGGTAACCTGTAGCTGTAGTTTTAACAGTTGGATATTAAGTGCTTTGTGGTGGTTCAATATCAAAGTTACTGATTATAAATTGCAATTGTTCTTTTGGGATGTTCTAGCTTCTCCTGCATGTACGAGAGCTCCAAGACTGATCTAAGTCCTTGAAAGTTTGTCTGAATCTTTCCACTGACTCTGGTCGGTGTGATGGAATTCCTTTTGAAAGGTCTTTTTTTTTAACCCTTCTAAATGAAACATGTGACCATAGGCTTGCCATGTGTGTGATTTATGGCAAGTAGCTTAGACCCTCTGTGCTTCAGTGAGTCCATCTGTAAAACTGGCAGAGTAATACTGCACAAGGTGTTGGGAAGCTCAGTTACACTTTCTGTAAATCCCTTTCAGAAACCTGGCTGAAAATACAGTGCAAGTGCAAACAATTAGGCATTTCTCCCATTTCCATAAATGACTTAATTTCTGGTATGCTATGCAAGAGGTATTTGCTGCTTTAGGTGAGTTCAAGTTGAAGGCAATTTTAAATGTTTCAAGTTGCATGACAGTAATGATGGAGGCTATATGTTTTTAGCCATATGCCATATTTTCCACGTGTCACTTACTACAGCTAGTTGTTGGAAGGAAATTAAGTGTTTGAGATCAGTGCGAGTTTTGCCACTTATTTCCGTCAGATCAGGGCTGAGCTCTAAGGGACCAAGACGTAGGTCTTTGGAGAGGTGCAGTCTCTGCAGCCAGGTGCAGGAGTTTTAGAGAAGCCCAGCTTGTAGAATAATTTTGGTTTAACTCGCTTTTCTTATGTTATTTTTACATTATATTGATTCATAATCTGTTCTTGCTTTAATATCCCTATTGGTTCATTCTGTTGAACCACTTCGCCTGTATACAAGTAATTTGTCATTAACAAAAAAAATGGTAGTATGAATTAAATGCCATTATAATTACACATAGTGTTTGAATCACTTCCTGCTCATTTAAAATATTTTTCTGCTGCTTAATTCCATCATAATACCGCAATAATTTGTGTGCACACTCATATATGCACACACACACTTCTTAGAACTGAAGATCATAACATTAAAATGACCAAGTTAACGCAATGGTGTAATCACAGGCTGATATAATGTGGAACAAGAAATTAAGGGAAGAATAAAGGAAAGGAGGGGGAGAGGTAGCAAGAGAAGGGAGCAGTGATATTGAGTAGAGAGAGAAATATATCATGATCCAATTAAAAAGACTGGAAAAAAGGTCACTTGGAGAGGGAGGAATCCTGCACGAGCTTCTCAGACAGCGTTCTTCTTAAGGAAAGGGTGAAATCCTGGTTTAATGAATTGAGGAGATGGGCAATGCTCTGAAAATAGCTTTGAGTTTATACAAAGCACGATGTTACATATCTTCAGATTCCTATAAGGAGGAACACTAAATGATGTTTCAATGAAACGTAATTATAAACCGCTGTATCTGCTACATGCACATTGTGGTGTTTCAGAGGAGAATGTATCTTAATCTCTTTTTACATGATATAATTACTAATTTGTTTTAACACGTAGCTCGTGAGTGTATGCATTGTTTCCCTTGTATCCTCCGCATATGGTTCCCTCTTACCCTTTTGCCCATGTCACATATATCCTAGTGGTTTCAGTGGCATCAGGACTGTGCTGAGTCAAACTGATCAGCAGTCAATGTTAGCATTATTTGGAAGTTTCTTTTGAAAATGCAAGAAAAAATCAACCACCTAGAATGACTGACCCAGAATCTATATTTTCATTCCCAAAGGACATATGATTTTAAATGTTTGTATTCACTTCGGAAGTTGTTTCTGTTGAATGCAAATATTCACTGTTGGGTCTTTTAAACAGTCCAACTAATTCTCCATTATGAGCCAGTGCTGTTCTTCAAGTTAATGAGTTCAGTGATCAAGGGGAATTTGGGACCTATTATCGAGAAACACTAGGCATCTGTAAATCCTGCTAAATCTTATGGGAACTGCAGATATTCACCACTTCTGAATTAATATCTTAGAATGACTACTAAGCAAGGGACATCTTAATTTTTGAGAATTAACTTTCATAATTTCATTTTGTTCTTTCTTTAAGCAAATCCAAACCAGCTCCACAGATTTCACCCAGTAAGTCTGTGGGAGGAGAGTTTTGTGTCGCTGCGGTTTTCGGATCATCAAGGTCATGGTTTGCAAACAATCCCGGTCTGAAAAGAGAAAAAGGTTGGTATATTACAAAAATAGGATTTGCATTTAAATTTAAATTCCCTATTTTATTTTCTTATTTTGTGATAACTTCTGAGCAGATGGCGCTTGCCTGTAGATTTTGTTCCTTGAGCTCAGTGACAATGGAGATATTTGGGAACGTGGTTGGGGTGCTTTTGACAAATAGGACAATTTACAAGAAATTTTAATCAGTGAAATAAATCATTGGTCTTTTATTATGATATAATGACAGAAAACAAACTTTGATAGTTCAATCCAACGATACTGTGTGAAGTTGCACTGAAAAAGCTGTGAGGTAAAGGTGAGACGCCTTTCCTAAAGCGAATGTACAGATGTATGTTTGGCACTGTGTAATTACCTGAACACACCTTGGTGAGAAACTCCATTCCACCTTCTCTTATGCGAGTTATACATATTTTTTTGAAACAAGGGGAAAATTTTGTGCTTTGTACAATTTTCTTTGTCTCTCCAGCCCTTTCACTACTAATTCACAAGTTTCACTGCAAGCATATAAAGGCAAGAGACTAAAAAGAATAAGTAGTCTTTCTGTAAGTGTTTTTTCTGTTTCTGCTGTGCTATTCCAGTAAGATTTTCTTTCCTCTTGCAAACAGATCAATCAAAACAGTTTGTAGTGGAGTCGCTGTATATTATCAGTTGTTACGGTAGCCTGGTGGAGCACGTATTGGAACCACGTCCACTCAGCACTGCTCCGAAGATTAGTGATGACACACCTTTGGAAATGATGACGTGCCCAAGAGCCAGCTGGACTTTGGTTAGGTAGCTCATTCGTTTTACCTTTTCTTCTTTTCGTCCAGAAAATGATTGTGAGAGTTCTTTTTTTTTTTTTTTTTTTTTTTTTTTTTTTTTTTTTTTTTGGAAGGGGTGAATGAACTGCATCATGATTTTCACCCATATTTTTATCTTAAAGTTTATCTTTAAGACTCTCAAAGTTTTCCATTGAAAGAGAGGACTCTCAACAGCAAATTCAAGCCTACCTTTTCATATAGTTCTGTTAGTGCTTACATGTCTGAACGGGAGCTAACCATGTAAATACTTCTCTAGGCACGGAGCTACATGAACATGTTAATGGATCAATAGAGATTCTTATCAATCAGTGATTTAAAATGATCAGATTGTAATATAGCTTTTTATATAAGGGCTAGAAACAATTATTTTAATAGCGTTAAAGTACAGAATTCTGCCATGAGACATGAGTGGGGTTTCCACGATGAAGCATTGCAAAGAATTAGGCGAGTTATCCTCTAAGTAGCTGAAGGTAGCATTTCTTAAGACAGTTGAAGAAATTATTCCTGACATGTGGAAGAAAGTAAACAAAAATTGATGAGAAAGTGTTGTCAGTGCTTTTGACGTTTTAAAATATTTTGCTATTGATTTTTCTTGTCTCCTGTATTCCTTAGTGCTGCTTATGGCTGGACTAGATTGATCAGTACTTGATTTACCAAGCTATTTAGGAATGGCCCACCCTAATTAAAATTACAACACAGACTTCTAGACCATTATTGTTGAAATGAGTAGGTTGTAATGGAATTGAAAATTCTAATTGGATCAATAGTCCATAACTTTACACAGCTTTATTTTCACAGTTTGTAAATGCTCAATGACTTTACAGTATCAATGCAATGCTAGTTAACAGACAAAAAAGTTCCCCAGCTTCTGTTGTGTGTTTATATAACGTCAGCGTGACATACAATGGTCCTAAATGTATTTACCAACTTAATCTAAACCGCCTTCATCATTCTTTTGCGCAATACATGCTGCAGTCAACAAACAAGTATTGTCTTTGCCTCACAATCTGCGCCATTTGGTCATGCTGCTCAACTGCCTGTGGTGTATTGCAGTGTTTGAACAAGCTAATTTAAATAATTACAAACATTTTGTGAGCTTGTATAGATAATTACATGTGATGACAGAAACACTGATTTACATTCTCTGTATTAGCTTAAATATTAATAGTCTTGTGTTTTACCTCAGAACTCCTCAGTGGAATGAACTCCAACCACCATTTAATGCAAACCATCCACTGCTCCTGGCTGCAGATGCCGTACAGTACTACCAGTATCTTCTTGCTGGCTGTAAGTACTTTGTGACAACTTTTTGTCTTGTCTTATGTGCATGTTGTAAGCCGAGTGTGACTTTCTGAGTTGGTTTTTCAACCTGCATTTATTTCAGTACATGTTCTACCCTGGAATAGGGCTTCATGTAACCAGCTGTATTAGTAATGGTAGAATAGCAAATATACTTTCTTTTTGACATGAATCAAAGTTGTGCAGCTGTCATATAGCCAAAATGTGAGTGCTTGGCAGGCCTTGAAAGTGTGACCCACTAGATCCCCTAAAGTCTTGAGGGTTTCTTCACCTCATTTCTTCTCATGCTTTTAGCCATTTCCTCTCGTGAATTCAATACTCAGTGACAAGTGAGTGCATCTGCATTTTCCCTCTCCCCTGGAACTCCTGATTGCTGGGCTACTTCCAGCCAGAGTCTCAGACAGCTGCTTCCCTCGGGAGCCTTGGCATCGCTTCCAAGGGCGGCTGCCCACCTGCCTCGTCCTGTGTCTCATCCAGCCACGTCGTTCGCAGGGAGCCAATATGCGTGGCGTTGCATATTCAGAAACATTCGTATAGATATAGATATATGGTATATGCAGATTATCTATATATAAAACCCCATATATTTATATTGTTTTCATAGATAAATGAGTATTTATGTTATTTTTTATTCTGACAATTCAAAAGAGAATATCAACGGCGAGTAACAAGTCTGCTCTTTATCTAGGGTGTAGTCAAGATCAAAGTGATGTAACAGTCAAAGTTTCACAAGGGAACAACTCTTGGCATATGTAAAGGTACTCATGGGGAAACTAGACCCTCTGCACAGTTGTCAGTGCAGCTAATGCCAGCGTGTTATGTGACACAGGCATTTTAAAATGCAGAAAGTGGACATCTGGGCCAAAAGGCAGTATGTCTGAATGTGACTGGTGAAAGCAACACTGGCTCCAGATTAGATCTGTTGCTTCTACCTGTCCATCTGTATGTGTGCTCTGAGCTCAAAATGATATGGAAACCTCCAAGGTTAGGGTCTTCCTTTTTCCATGCTGCACAGAAAAAGGAAGAAAACTTGCAAGGTAGAAAAAGAATATGAAAAAGTAATTAATAGCGCACAACACTGTGTTAGATGTGTCTTTTGGCTGGAATTTTTTGCCAGATTCCTGCATTATTTTACTTTCACTTACAGGTATGTGAGTTCTGCTTTGAGATAAAAGGTCGTTGCAAGGATGTATTTTGGTTGTATAATATTTTACTATACAAATACAGATCACTATTTCCAAATGACTATGTCTAAAACTAGGTGTGCAAGCCTGTACTTAAATTTTCATATAAATATTTTGAAGCATTGAATACAGCCAGGTCAGCAAATATATTTGTAATGTATATAAAAGCCTTTAATAGATGCTATTAGCCATAGAGCATAGGTCTAATTTCACATTGTAGTTTAAGGTAGCTGCTGCCACATCGTCTGCTTATGTTGTCGGTAATTAATTTTGGTATTTATATTTTTATCCATTGCTTATGCACCTGTTGCTGATGATGACATTAAATAACTTTTATGATAAGGAGATAAAAATGCAGACAGGCTCATTCACAGAAACTGCAGTGTTTCAGTAAGTCATGCTTAGCTAGACATGTTTACAAGGAAAAACATAATCTGTTTCCTGCCACCGAGGAGGTGGAGTTTAAGACCCTTTCCTAGCACTTTTCCTTTAATATATAATCCGCTTGGCCTGTTAGTAGTTAAAATAGCTGTTTAAGACAAAGCATTAGGATAAAAGGATACTGTCCCTTGCTGTGTGCGTTTATTGTTCTTTAGGGCTGTCAAGGCTATTGCTTTGCAGAATTATCTAACCAGACTATGAAACGTAGCATCTTCAGGAAAAACAGCAATACTGAGTAGTCTTGAAACAGTCTCCAAAACTAGCTTTAATTCACAAACGCTTCCTATGTCTGTGAATCCTTGCAGCTTGTCTGTTTGGGCCAGATTTCTTCCCCCACCTCACCCTCTCCAAATTCTCTGCTCTCGTTGTAGCTGTCTTTATCATCCACATTGGTTTCAGCTATTTCCCCTGCATATTGTCAAGTGCATAAATACATAAATTATTGTCTGTAGTGTGCAGATATTGCAGTATGGGTCCAAGAGCACAAAATGCTGTCTGGAGAGTTTGAGACATTTTGTAAAAGTAGTTTGTCTGCTTTTTAGTTTCTGTTGAAATTAAAAGCTATGTATTGCATAGATGCGGTCTGAACAAAAGCCCTTCTGTGAGCATCAGTGCTTATGTACACAGATCACATTTATTCCACAGACTGAAATCAGGGGTGGATGTGGTTCACTCTGTGTATTTCATTAACAGCTCAAATACTACGCGTTTCAAATGTTTTTGTATGGGGAAACTTTTTAAAGGAAGAAGAATGAGCGGTAGCTAAATGCCAACAAAATAATGAATTTGTATTATTTGAATTACAGTGAAGAATTTTAATTCAGGTTTTAAGTCACATAATAGGAATTCATTAAGATGGGTGTGGAATGTAAAGAAAAATAGAACAATAAAAACAAAAAAAGAATCCAGAGAACATAGTAAAAATGGCATTAACAGAGAAATCTGTGTATATCTGATCTTCTTTGAAGTTTTATTTGTCTTCTGGATTTATTCTATCTGAAGCTACTCAATGAAGTTTCTGAAAAAGTGGAGTCAAACCAGGTTTCGCACAAAAGAGTCCAAGACACCTGTTAGCTTTCCCCCTATTAAATACATGCTAAAACAAAGTTATCTGGCTCTGCTTACCTGCAGTAATGTAATGGGTTGACATTAGCTGAAGCCTGTGGTTTGATGTGCTATCACTTCCGTCAGTAAGTTTAATTGCCAGCAAATGGCTAAATAGGGGTTTAAGGTGAATGTTACATCTGTCTGCCATGTTAGTGGTAAGAGGAATTCTGGCGCCGTTTCAGGGTCACTATTTGTATCTGTCTATCAGAGGTAGAATACAGCAGTTTCTCTCAGTTTCTGTATAGCATTTCTGCCAATTGTTTGGCTCCATTAAGTGCGCAGAGGAAATAAAAGCCTGAATGACCAAGTCACAAGGGGGTATGGATAGAGCCTTTCTTTGTCCACACTCAGAACATTGCATTCGGTCTCATTATCCATTTATAATAAGTGACCTTTGCCCCTTGGGTCATTGAAAAATACTCAGTGTGCTTTTTAGCACAGAGTACCTCTGTCAGCAGACGGACAGAACAATGAAACGTCTGGCGGTCTGGTTAGAGGGCTATACTGTGCAGGTTTTCATAAATGTGCAGTTTGATGCCAAAACACAGGACCAAAATCTTCCTTAGTCTCTGAAAAGTATAAAGTAGGCTGGTGAGTTCTTGTGATAAAAAGTGAATATTCTAAAAATACTGCGTTTAGTTATTTACACGCAGTTCAGCTTTTAATGTTTTTAAAGAATCTTAAAGTTATATTCAAGCTAAAAAGGAAGTAACAAGGAACCATTGTTTGAAGAAATATTTTGTACAACAAGTGTCCAAGACCTTTATCCCAGGGGTATTTGTAAGTGGATTAGCGCAGCTGTTTCATTGCTTTGAGGTCATCTGTGACATCTGCTGCAGAAACCTGGATCAGAATATGCAGTTCTTATCTACCTGAGCACTTTATCATGGCCGTGGCTGGTGCAGAGAGGTGAGAAAGTGGGTAGGGAGAGATTCGGGAGAGAGATACAAACTTTCTGTAAGTTTATAGCTTGAAAGTGAACTTGCATGTTAAATTCTACAACCTGCTGGCCTGCAGGAAGCGTCAGTATCCTACTCCTAACCGTTTCAGGCTTTTTGCAGTTGATTAGAGTAAAAATAACCAGTCCCGAGAATCTCCTGGCCTTCTGACAGAGCAGATTTCAGACTTTCATTTTCGTAAGAGTTCATCCTGCAAAGCCCCGGATGTATTACGATCCTCAGGTCTTCAGTGCTCGGTGTTAGGTGTGAGATGTTTCTCCCCTACCCTTCTCAGATTTAATACACAATGTTTGACCTTACTTGTGTCTCTAGTATTCCCTCTTTATTTGCCTGTGTTCCGAGCAACTCCTAAATCTAATCACAACAGAGGAAGGAAATGTAAGTCACGTTGTATTCTTCCTAGGTGTTTTTCCTGTAACATAAATACCATCACCTGGTATAGTTAGACTGTCATAGCGGACCTGACAGTGGGAGGAGAGTTGTGCAAGGCACTGCATGCACACATAGGAGGGTTTCTGGTGTCCACAGGAACTTGCGGTGTAAAGGATTTGGCTTTCTTCAGAGAATTGCCAAGTTTCATCATTACTTGCTCTTTAAATACTACTTGCTTCCTGCAGTTTAGTACTCAGGAATTAAGACGCTTCTCTGGTAGTACAAACTCCTGAGGCATGCTGTAAGATGTGCTTTTCATGTCCATGACAATCAGCTGTTTGTGTTCAGGGCTTTTTTTTCTAATGAATATTTTTCTCTCTACTGTCATAACCCAAAGTCTTATATATTTGATTGACTTAACTCGTGTTTCCTTTGTCTGACTTCTGTACCTTCCATTTTTGCATGCTTGAATTAATACAGACATGTGCGTGGTACCTAATAGAATTGCAATGAAAATAGGTGACTCTGCATAACGGCAGAAAGTCTTACATCCTCATTTCGTACTTCTTATTTCCTTTCTTCCTTACCTCTCCTCTTTGAATTCACTTTTTCATTGCACTGGAGGAATAGACTGTAGTTGAGATGTCTGAAACATGGCAATTAACACATTAATGAAAAAAAATCAGACCACAAACTGCCCAAAAAAGGTATGGAATACAATGAGATATGATTTCTCTCCTCTGGCTCTGGAAAGGGCACCTTCACATTCCAGGCAAGAGTTTTGGCTCATCAGGACCAATTTTGTGGAGACGACCTGCAGTTGTCAAAAGCAGGCCAATGACAAGAATTAATATATTAACTGGCATGCAGTACTCTTTGACAAATTGCTTACTAAATACATCAAAATTGATTGGACGTTCTGTGTTTAAATTGACAAATGACTGCATTAGGGGAAGGAGGGAAATCCATTAATTACAGCTGCCCTCAACCATAGGAAATGTAATCGTATAAATATAGATTTTGTTAAAACAAAAGTCTCTACTTTACTGTAGTGTTGCTGGTAAGTGTACTTGCACCTCTTTGCTATTAAACCTCCAATAGGAGGTTTTGAAGACAGATCTTTGCAATTGGCTTTTAAATAATCAAAGACCATTTCTGTTGTGTTAAAAGGAATGATGCAGTGTTTCTTTATCCCATTCTGACTGCTTCTGGAAATTGTTTCTCTCTCAAAAAAATGGACATGTAGCTGAGCCTTCTGCTGTCTCATTAATTGTTTATTCTAAATGCAATGTAATTCATATTCCACGATGGTAGGATTCGAACCAGTACTCTGTATTCTCGTTCTTTGTTCCTGTACTGGTCTCCGGGTAATACTTGCAGGGCTGTTACTTATTTCTGAGTAAGAATTTGCACTTGAGTTAGGCCTGAAGATATAATCGGTTTTATAGACTTCGTTAAGGGATTCTTGAAAAGATTAAGGTCTGTATTTATAGCTGCCTTTGACTTTTGGCTGTTACAACAGATTTTCATTTCTGGACCAACTGTTGTACATATCTTGCATTTTACTGAAAATGGCTTTTATTAGAAGTCAAACTTAGTAACTATTCATTGTCCTCAAAGGGAGGGGGGGGTTATCCTTTCCTCACTGTTTGTTTGGGCTAAATGATAACACAATTTATACAGATAATCTTTTGTAACTCTGACATCATGTTTGCACTTCCTGCTCCCCCTAATGAAAGCTATGCACCCTGAGCAAGACTTTCGTCTCTAAGCAACACTGCGGTTCTTTATGGCCTATTTTATATTCCCTTCATACATTCCATTGATGGAAATAAAAATTCCATACACAGAGGTAGTGCATATTGTGCAGTGGAAAGCAGGACTGAGACTAAGAGTAGCGAGTGTATTAAATAACTGGGTGAATATATGTGCTATGAAGACAGATACTATGAAAAACAAGCTATGAGGCATGTAATCATAGCCAAACTGCTGCCATACGAGTAACACCGAGCAGACACAGTAAGGAATCTGGTCATTCTGGTCTGCAAGCCTTTTTCTGTGCACAGCGGAGCGTGGTGGTGGTCTGGTAGTAGGCTAATGAACTGGGGCTGATAATTATGTTTAGTGTTCTACCACTTCTCAGCCTTCTACCTCTGTTTTTCTTCTTGCAGTCTTTTGTGTGTGCATATTTAATAGTCTGTTCTTTCTCTCTCACTGATAGGAAAGAAAATACGTTATGGTACGTACCCCACTGTATACCTAACTCGTGTGTGTGTGTGTGTGTGTGTGTGTGTGTGTGTGTAGTATGTTCTGTGGGGCAAGAGCTGTATCTTGCTATGTGTATGTTCAATGTCTATCACAACGGAGCTCGATTTCAAATAATAAAACTGATCAAAACCAGAGCCCGTTCTGTAACAACAATTACGCTATCGTGTAGTTACGAGGTGTTCAAAGCCTTTTTGCTCTGTTTCTGTGACATCTCCGCATGGCCGCGGTCAGACGGGAGTTTGGAGCGGGTTCAGCACTTAGTGCTCTCAGCTGCCCATTATTGCGTCTCTGCTGGGCTTTACTGGTTTGCAGCAGCACTGGTAGCACTTCAGAGCAAAGTTGGCCGGTTTAACATAAACCGCTGATGAAGGCAACCTAAACAAAGCTCTCTGACCTCACCCTGAAGTGGGTGAAGCCCACCTGAGTTTGTATGTGCTGTGAAGCCTGGAGAGGAGTTGGAACAAGCAGTGGTGTGTGGGTTAACATTTTAAACTGCCATCATTTTTAGGTACTGATCACGTGAATGTTGGCTGAACTGCTGGCCTTTCAGGTGTACCTGTGCACCATGAATGAGGGCCTTTCCACAAAATTGTGTCGATTGAGCGTTACAGGCTTAAAACTGCAGGAAAGTACACACTGTTTGTGAAAAGTCGAAGTGATGGAGGCGGGCATGGCAGAGCCGCGGGCGGTCTGCAGGAAGGCAGACAGGGAAGGCTGCTTCATCTGCGCTGAGCGGATGTAAACCCAGCCTTTTGGTAGATTGGGCGAGTGCCTGATCACAAGACCTGTTACGTTTCGATGATTCTGCCAGGTTTTCCCCCTCGATTCTCAGCAAGAGTACTGCCGCTAACCGTCTGTTAGTTGTTAGCATGATACAGTTAAAGATGGAAAACTGCGTTGTGTTGTTATTTTGGTATTTTGTGTACAACCAGCACACAGCTGAGATTTCATGTAGTTACTTGGGTACATATGTTTAACTTTATTATCCAGATGGGAAATTTTTTTTAAAATTTTCTAGATTCTCGGTTTGCTATTATTCTTTCTACTTGAAATTGCCTCTAGCTAGTGTATCATTTTCATGAAATTCTACTTTTTTATTGCCATATAACAAAAGAATGCAACATACTTTTAAAAATAACTTCTCAGGTCTCCGCATCAGTAGTTTCAAAGGAGTTGTGCTGATGTTCTTTAAAAATCCAGATCCTTGGGGAAGAATGTATAATTCCTTGAAATTTTGAGGAGGACTTCTCTATACAGCAAAATGAGTTTCAGAATTTCAGAGAACTAATTCTTAAGTGTTTGTCTTGACGCAGGTATTCTCTCCAAATATTACATGAAAATATGAGTTTGTGTATATTTGAAAATATAAGCGATACAGGTAAAATATGTTGTGGAAGAATTTTGACAATTTAAAAAATATTTCATATTTGGAATTTTTTACTGTGTTTAAAACCGTAGCAGATCTTAAATATGTATATTTTAGATATATATATACATATAGTTACATATATTTTACGACTAGAGCTAAAAAATTTCAGGTGATTCTAAGCATGTATTTCTCTTACAAAATCATTACCTGTGTTTGGGGTTTGCTGGCAGTAGTCACAAACAGTGAAAATGGAATTTTCGGGTTTGTGTCTTACACTTGGAGGCCTAACAGATTGCAAGCTAATCTGGATCACCTTCCCATTCCAGAAAAGATGTTTCTAATGAAATTGTAGTTCATGGTCTTTTTTAAGGGAAAACTAAGTTTCCCTAGAACTGTAACCTGCACTTCCTGCTCCCTACAGGAAACAGGATTAAATGGTAAAGGGAAGCAAATGTAGTTTCTGAGTGAGCACAGGACTGATTGGGGTAAACAGGAACAGGGCAGATGTCGTTTCATAAAAGTGCTGCATCCTTGCATATGAGCAGTGGAGTAAATCATGCTATGTTCTTCAGCCATAATTGGTGTTTGTGAAATAATATGGATGAGGTGGATAAAAATTAACTCTGTAAGGTGCACTGGATGCTGCCAATGTATGTTAAGTTTTTAATGCGTATGTACACCTGGGCATGTGCATGGCTTCATCAGATTATAGAGTACTTGCCCATCTTAATCCATATTTTATAAACTAAAAGCTGGAAACAGCACTGCGTAGAGGAATTAAAATACTTTCAGATGTGTACAAACAACAATAATGAACAAGGGCACATGCTGAAACAGTTCTTTACTATTCTTACATGGTCATCTGGAACTTCTTAGAGAGGGGTCCATCAACACGAAGGGGTCAGTTTTCAAAGCAGTGTACAGGGATTTAGCCGCGCGACTCCTATTGACGTTAATGGGAGTCAAACGGGTAAATCCCCACGCACTGCTTTGAAAATTTACTACTAAGCCTCTTGACTTCTCACTACATACTTTGATTGTAACAGTAATCCATGGTTAACATAATTTTCCCGACAATAATGTCAAACATACTTTTGAAGTCAGTGAATTATAGAAATAGTTACCTCTTCCATAATTCTTTAAAGATGGCCATCAGATGGATTTCACCGTAGGTTCATGCAGTTGAAATTATTCTTTAACTCAGGAAAGAATATATATGTTATCCGTTGGTACAGAACTGATAGTCTGCTCACAGTCTGAGCATTTAAAGTGTTGAACAGCCTTAAGATACTCCGTACTGTGAGTAATATCAGGTTCTAGCTCTGCTCAGCTTTAAATGTTCATTGTACTTGACTGGTTTCCTATGGGAATTTTAGAAAAGGAAGCTGGAGTTAAGCATGGTGAACATATGCCAGTCTTGCAATGCGACCAGGAGTAATGGTGAAGCCTGAACACCTAATCAGCACCTTTTAGGGGGAAAAGAAAAGTGCCAGGCTGTTGACTATCAGACCAGTGTAAAGTAAGGAGCAAGTAAAGCAGTCATCAAAGCTGGGAAAATCTAAGGAAAATTCACATCCTGATTGCAGACCTACCTATTCCTTTAATCTTAAAGTGCTGATACAGAGAATGGATGGTCTATAAAGCACCTAATAAACTGTGGTCGATATACAAATAATGAATGAATAAATCTATAAGTCAATTGGTGCTGTGAAATAACTGTTAGGGTGGCTAAAGTCCTGGTTTACAGGGGTATTTTAGCTTAATTTTATGATGTTTATGTGTACAAGAATCTCGGAAAGTCCTAACGGGGAAAAAAATGAGTGGGGAGAACTTCTGGATAAAAGAAGATCTTCTGATTTGCATGGCGTGCTCCTGCAGAAGTTTACAAGCTGAAAAACGCATTAAAAACAGCTTTGCTCAGTAACATACAGCCACAAGTAAAAATACATAGAGCATATCACCAAACTACAAACAGTTTATTTTAAACATGGCTGTAAGCATTCTGTCTAAAATGAAAATCTGGTCTTCACTTTATTGTCAAACTTGTGCAGAGGTAGAGCCAGCAGGCGTAGAGCTGTGTGCTGTAGGAGAAGATTTGGGAACACGCAGGCGGTACCACTCGCTAAGCAGTCGTCAGACTTGAACTACATGGCAAATCTGACTGGGGGGTACTGAAACCAGCCTCCGACAAAAGTGAGGTCTTTTATTCTGTAAGATGGAAAAAAGGTGAACCTGTTGAATTTGAAGTGGCTGCATGTAGACCTAAACCAGAACTGTCACATTCTACTTGTCATGGGTAACACGATGTAACTAATGCGCCAGTAGTTCCAGAAGTAGCATGAAGTAAATCATTCAGATTGTGGAGCTTAATTTTAAGAGAAGTACTCCTGAAGCTTGTTGACAAGCATGTGATTACCTCAGGTCTCTAAACCACCTATGATCATTTTGCATGTGATTTGTGTGAAACTAAGGGATATGTAGTTTTCATTCTGCATACCTGTTTGCCGTGGACGTCACCAGAGACTGCACGTGGACACAGGATAGACTTCAGAGTTAATAAATTAGTTAAGAGTACATTGTTTCAGTTTCTACTAGATTTTAGAACCTTATTTCAAATTACAAATTTTGTGTATTCAGTTGAAATAAAGGAAAGCTCTCTGGGTGTCTGCAGGCATGCGTACAGCAGGCAGCACAGAACAAATAGTCTTTATAGTCTGCAAATGCCTTTGTTTGCTCTTAATTTGGACAAACATACATCCCATAGAGAAGAGCACATTGAGAATTTCATATATAACTCTCAATTAAATTGAATTGTGTAAAGCTTATTTATATAAATGAGAAAATTAAAACCTTTTGGTTGAAGAAGTACACAGAACTAAGTAAAACTAATGATTTATTGTTCACAAATTAAAACCATAAGTGCGCACACTACAATTGAGCTGTAGTGTTTCTTTGTTCCAACACTTCTGTGCTGCTGAAAGATGACAGTTTATAATCTTTGAATGCATAAAGATTTTCCTTAGGTCTAGGTATTTATTGTATAATTAGCCCATCTCTGGATAAAACCACTGTTTGTTAATTCCAATATTCGTCAAGTACGCGTATTTGTCTCGGTCTTGCTCACGTGTCGGGAATGCCTGTGCAAATTATTTGAGGTTAATATAAATTGTTTGCTTTCATTATCTGTCACTAAATATCATGGCAAAGTTTCAAAACAATTGGGTTTTTTCATACTTAATCATTGAACTGTGTGAATCGGGTCCTGGAGGTCCAGCGGAATATCAGCCCAGCTGTATTTCACCCTTTGTTTCGGCTTGTGTTGAAACTTTTGGCTCCGCAGTCACTTCTGTGCAGTTTTCGTAGCACTAACAGTTACCACACAAATGACTAAATTTGTAATGTGTTTTTTTCAGACCCTTGCTTTTAATAATCTTTCTTCAATATAGTAGTAAGATTAATCCTGAACTGCAGAGAAGGGAGTCTGTAAACTTTACAGATTTACCTTAGATTATGGGTAAGCCCCTGCGCGTTTGATTTTAAGGGTAGAAAATGAGATGACAGTGTTCAAGTTATGAACAAAGATGAAGAACAACAGTTTTCGCTGAGATTCTGGTTCTCCTTAGTTAAATGTGGAGTGGTTTGGTAGGGCTGGTCAGAATGGAGGGACAGGAGTGTACTCCAGATTTCGAGTTGATGAAGATCACTTTTCACTTGAAGGACGACAGAGGTTAAAGGTGTGACTGTTATTTTTGAGCAGCTCAAAGATGTTTTCTGCCCCTTGCCAAATATTTATGGCAAAGCTCTGATTTTTGCTGTACGTAGCACTCCAGTTTCTAGAAAGTGACCTTGAATGCTTGCTTATGGAGGTTTTTTGCATTTATAAATGGACTTTAGAAACTGACGTCCTGTTATACTGCATAAACAAAAGTTGTATGCTCCAATTCTCACCTTACATTTTTAATAACCACTCATTTTTTTGTACTGTTCGCTCCACGGGTAATTGTACGAATTTCTGCATGTTTGTGTATTTCTAGATGAAACAAATTCAGTTGCATTCTGATATTTTTTTATGTGTTTGTTCCCGATGTTGGTGTAAGAATAGCAAAAAGTTAAAAATTGGCATATCTCAGACACAAAGCGTTGAATTTATTGTTTTAGGAAGGTACAAAACACCTGCAATTGCCAGTAAAATATCTGTGTGCAACAAGGGCTTGCTTGCTCCTTGTGTTCGTATGTGCCATTTGTGACTTCTTCCCGGTGAAAGAGAAATTACAGGAGTGCAAGAAAAAACACAACTTGCGGCAAAGCTTTTGAAGAATTTGAATTTTATTATTTGCTCTCCTGTATTATAGTGAAATTCTTTGGAAATTGAAAAAACTCTGTGTTATAGCATAAGAATAGCTTCACTGATTTGTAAGAGGCTGCCACAATTTCCAGTGTGATTTCAGATTTTCAAAGTATTAAGCTGGAAGATAAAAGATTACTTTTGAGCTCAAATTCCTGGAAACGTCCCTCCGGACTTAAATTAATCTCATCTTGGAACTTGATACCAATGCACGAGGTGTGTGACCCAGAAATGAAGAAAGAATCGGTTTTATGTTTTTAAGACATATTTGTTCCTGTAACTTCAAGGCCATTTTTAACTTGAAAAAAATTACCGTATGAATATCTGTAATAAGCAGTACAGCGATGGCAAATCTCCAGCAAGGATCACTTGTCTTATAAGGTCATATCTCACAAAACACTGCGTGCTCCCACTAAGGGCAGTGGGAGTAGAGCTTGCTTTTGCCTGTGGTAAGGCTGGGACCGTCATTATGGGATCCTGCTATCAAAACCAGACTCTCTTTAAATGCCTGCTTTTGTGATAGGTGTGGTACATAAATGCTATTTTATTAAATAGCAAAATAAATTACTGAGGTTTGACCTCAGCTAAGGCTTTATCACTGTTGCCCTGCTGGTGAACTCTAAGGCAGAGCTTTTTCGTGGAATTCAGCATGTCGTCACTTTTTGGTAGAAAGAGTTAATGCTGCGGTCTGAAGCTGCACTGAAACGTGTGTTATTGCAAGACCTATGCAAAGCTGTGATTCCTCAGGAAAAGGCATACAGCGTAGGACCAAAACTCTTCTTAAAATTGAATTTCTTTTTCACTGTAAAGCAGTCTTGGACCTCCAGTAAAATGTAAGAGTATTACGCAAGGGAGAAATACAGTGACAAAGCAGGGTGGATGCTGCTCCCCGGGCTAGCGTTTTTGCAGCTAGTCACTGAATAGCAGCTTCCCTAATCTTGACAGCTCTAGTAGTTGCCCCTGGGATAGAAAGAACAAAAAAAATTCAGAACAGTCCATAAAGTTCCCGTTGGTTTGAAAGCAAAAACATCTGCTAGAGTCATGAACAGTTTGTTAGCAGAGTTCAATAACAGGAAAGCCTGCAGTTGATCAGCTGTGCCCTCAGAAACAGGCATTACTGCAGTCACTAGAATTTATTGTAGGAGAGTCAGGAGATATGGGGAAGATTAGGGCAACAGCAGAACGTGTCAAAATAATGTTTTTGTTTCATCGGTTTCAAATATAAACTTTACCGGTAAGGAAGAGGTGTGGGCATTATGGTTTCACATTCAGATAGTTCCTGTGAATCGTCAGCTGTTTGTAATCCAGGAAGGTATGTGTATTTTCTTAATAGGAGTTTGATATGGGCTAGACAGACACATCCGTAAGTCATTGAATTAGATCTGTCACGGTTGTAATGAAGCAAATGAACATAGTTTCTATATTGTCTTGAAAACTGATGAACACACAATGCTGAAATAACGTCTGTGGCTGCCGAGGTGTGTATGTACACATAGGTGCAGACACAAATTGTGCTGATTTCAATGAATAGGGCAGATGCTTAGTGTCTTACGGGAAAAACTTGACACTCTGTAAGAATATGTCCTAATGTATATAGCACTTGAAATAATTCTTTAATAAGTTAGGCCCTGAACTGAATTTGGTATATTGCAGGTTTCAGAATAAGGACACACTGCGATACAGAGGTGTTAGAAATGGCTCCATAGCTGAGGTTGGGTTTGGATACCCACTTATACAAACAGGATGAAAATCCCTTTATTTCATATAGTGTATGGATTTATGAAAACCCTGTGCTGTTTATATTACAGAGGCGCCGTTCTGTATTTATGGCTACAATTGTGTCTGCTTTGCCATTATAAACTCCTATTATTAGGGGTTTACAGCATGGCTGTAAAAATTTGTAGTGGATGGAAACTTGACACATAAAGGTCAAACCATGTAATAATACAGTTTTTAAAAATCAATTTTAAAAACTGAGTCATTTTTAGATTATGTGAATATAAAAATATTGGTTCTAATTTTAGGATTGTCCAGTATCTTAACGCTATGGCATAAAACTCTCTTGTTTTTCCAAAGTAAAAATACCATTGTTGCATTTGCGTCTTTTAATTTGCTTTTGTGGTGTCTGCTCTTCCCTCAAAGTGGGTATGGTATCTTGATATTGAATCCAGGCCTCCAGCAGGCCCCTGACAGTAAGCAGGTACAAGAAGATGAAAAATAGCACCTGTCTTACTGTCTGGGGTCCTTGCTTGCATTTTGCTTTTTCTGAACTCTTCCAGCTTTCTCAAGTGTGAAGTTTTAGTTAGAGCAATGTCATGCTACTGCCGTAAAAAGTAAAGTAGCTCGACTGTAAGGTTTGCTAACATATTCACATGACTCAAGGACCAGGAATCATGAAATATTAATCTTTACAATAATGAGTCTACGATTCTCTCTCTTTTTTGTGGTAGGATTTGAACACCATATTGTGATTTTTTTCCCCAGAGTTGTATGTATGTATGGTAATCGTTTTAGAAGTGGTTTTGGATATCATACAGTCTACAGAGCTGAAGGACCTGCATTTTTCTGTTGCAGTGAGTCCATATGACGATGAATGAGAGTAGTGAGTAGAGGAATAAAGTTAACTTAGTTTTGCTCTGTGAACTAAGTTTATTTGTTTGTACCAGTCTTTTGAAAACAGAGACACTTAGGTATTTAAGCAGTTACAGTAATGTAGGATTTTCATGGTGCTGCCAAGAAAAGGTTTGCTCATGAGCACTGTGGATGGATCTGATGTTGAGTCAAAGCAAAAGTTTACCCAGCCTTGGATCTCTGGTGGTGACTGGAAGCAGATGCTCCAACGTCCAGGAGTTTGGAGGTTATGGGCTTCTTGGAGGTTGTGCCTGGACTGTTGTGTTTGATAGCCGCTGATGAATTTGTCTCTCAGCTTCAACTAATATATCTTTCTAGTTACCAGTGTCACCTGCAGCTGAAAAAAAAGTGGTTTTCTTATCTGTCCAAAATTATTATACAGTATTTCTATAATGCAGTGCAACACTTGAATATAGAATTGCAGGTATTTCACAGTCCAATGAAATAATCTCAGTATTTAGTCTTTGTAGCAGATTAAACATCAAACTCTGCTTTGTGAAGGATTCTTAATTAGTATGTTGTTACTACCGCAATGAAAAGGTGACATTAAGATCATAATGAAGTGCTTCCAATTAAATTGCAGAAAAGTCAAATCCTAAAAATCAAGTTGTTCGTGAAACCAACTTTAAATTAACTACATTAATGTGAAAATGAGAGAGAATTCAGTTCCTGAAGTCTAGGAAGTACTCCGTGTTCGAAGTCAGTACATGTACCAGTGCCTCAGGATAGCTTTTGTCAGTGTGCTTTAGCATAGTTCAGGTTCTGAAAAGTTTGTAGAAAAGGCTTACATCATTGACAATGGCATTTCTCAGTGTTAAATTCCTCAAGACAGATGGTTGTCGTCTCTATTGGGCTGTTCTGTATGTTCATTAAGTACTTAAGGTTAAAAGAAGAAGAGGCAACTGGGTTATCGTAGTGGCTGTATGTATACATTCAAGTCAAAGAACAGAAATCTTTTCACTATTGTAGTCAATGTTCGAGCTCTTTTTGTGCTCCAACATAATGTCACAGATTTAGGAAAATACATACGTTGTTGTACCAATAACTTACTGAGAAAGCTTTTTTAAAAAGCATTTAACAGTAAATCTGATTTTTCAATTTTCTGGTTTTTTTCAGTGGTTCCCCCAGGGAGCCCTGGACCCATCACTCGACATGAGTCATACGACAGCTTGGCATCTGACCACAGCGGGCAGGAGGATGAAGAGTGGC
The DNA here is from genome assembly GCA_031468815.1 of Morus bassanus. NCBI lineage: Eukaryota > Metazoa > Chordata > Aves > Suliformes > Sulidae > Morus > Morus bassanus. The sequence goes on from CM062584.1 coordinate 9,117,016, forward strand.
TTTCACAGGTATGCTTTCTGGGGGAGTTCCAGTTCAGGAGTGAAACAGTAATAGTATCTACTGGAAGTAAAATTCACGACTTTCCTCAAAATGGAAAGTAAGCTTCCAGTAGGCCATGGGTATTGCTGTGTGTAAAACTGACTTCACTCCTGACTTAACGTGGTATGAATTTGATGGTCTTTACATTTTATACAAGCTCTACAAGCTATAGTGAAAACCATATAAAGCCCCCATCATTACTGGCACAAGTCACATGCTTGGGAAGTTCAGGATGAAGTAAGAGGTTAAGTTGGCAACAGCAAGTTACTTCTCTACCTTTTTCTCCTGACATGGTCCTTTTCAGACACAGATAAAGGAAGTTGGCTTGGCAAAATGATGATGCCTTTTTGGTTGTGACCCGTGCTATACTTTCACTGCATTTTAACATAAAAGTGGTAGATTAATGGGTTTACTTCCTTCTTTTTCTGGTTATCAGTTACTGCATTTCCTACCGACAATTCCTTTGAGTTATGGCTAGATACAAACACTATAGTGCTTTAAAATGATCCTGCTTGGTAGAATATTTTTATATGGGGTTAAATCTTTGTAGTTTTATCCATTCTTCCTCTGTTTCAGTCAAGAAAGCTTCTCTCTAAGAACTCAGTACATACTTGACTATTTGGCTCAAAACGTAAGTTCAGTTTCAGAATGTAGGTCACGAATAATACATGAGAATTAGTTCCTGTTCGAAATAAAAGGTTAGAGTTCAATAAATAAATAAAAATTACAAATGCTCTGGATTTGCCAATGCAATTACAGGGTACCTGATACGTGGAATTCATGCTGACAAATTAGGTGGGTTTCCTTTGGTTTAAGAACAATATTGTTATGGGAGTGATGCATTAAATGTGTTGCTGGGGTGTATGGCATAAATATGAAATATTCATGGATGTGATTTGCTTCTCCCACTGGTGAATAAATCATACCCAGCATTTTCCTAAAATGAGAAGTTAGGTTTCCACATGTACTGGTCCAGGAGCGGCATTCATCGGGGAATCTATTCATGTGAATCCACTTACCTGGCTGAAGTTTTCAGATGTGGCTGCAAGTTGATGTATCTTATTTGCTTATGCTGTCTCTAATTTGTCAGAGCATAAAGATGGTGAAACTACTCAATCAGTGTAGTCGACAGGAGTTTTATGACTGAGCTCATTGGGACCAAGATTTCACCTGTAGTTTTCCACTTCTCCTCTCCAGTACTGTTTGGATAGTTCAGCTGCTTGTGCTCTTCTGGTGACTTTCTGGTATAGCGCCAACCTGGGGAAAAAGAGAGTAAGGTAAACCTACGTTATAGGGGTTGGTTTATTACTAATTCTTGGAAGATATAAAATGTCAGTCAACTTAAGACTGTTTGAACTTTATCACATCTGTCCCTCTAGAAGAGTAAATGTAAGGGGGAAAAAAAAAAAATCCCAAGTGATGTCACAGAACACAGATAATTCAGAGAATGCTCCCAGAATGTTTCATTTTTGCTACGTGAAAAGAGTGATGATAGCTCTTCTGAATATGAAGATGCTAGCATTCTCTAAGCAAGCCACTTTAGATTAAGCCTAAAGTGCAAGTATGTTTTTCAAAATTAAAGTGTTGTTATCAACAGTAACAGCATGCAGTGAAAAAACACTGCCCTTCACTTCAACTTTTCAATTAGAACAGTGGGTAATGTGTGCTGTCAGTGTGAAGTAGATACAATATGTTTGTCCTGCACACAACAGGAGAGTGAATAGGAACATCTGGCCGTAGCCTCAGTAAAATTGCAAAGGCATCTGTTTACCTCTCGGCTCTGTGACACTGATGGTTTCAAGCTTAAAATATACAGATTACTTTATCTGTGGCCTAATTTACACTGCTACATAAAAGCTACTTGCCTCAGAAACGTCTGCAGTCAATCTGAGTTACGCTAAGATAAATGCAAAGATGGAAATAGTGCTAAATAGGCTGTGCATTTGTCGTCTTACATTAGCAGAGAACTTAGAACCTTATCCAGTGTTTAAATTAAGAATTGCTACTAGTTCACGTCTGTCATATATGTACAAAAATATATTTTCATTAATTTCCTCACTAAATTGCATTTATGCTGTGAAGCTGATCATTGTTTTAGCAGAAATTGATAGGAATTTAATTGTCTATTTTTGTCATCTTAAAAGTATGAGTTCACCGGAGCTTAATATTTTCATATTTCCTTTTTCTGATCTTTAAAGGCTCTTCTTGATTTTTAAAATTGTATTACTGAAGACTTATGCTTTGTTTACCCTTTTATTTACAAGACCAAATTTTTCTGATCATATACGTTTCCAACAATGTTACTGTCTTAAATTTTCCTGGTTGTTAGCATTCCTATAGTTGGCTTATTTAAGAGTGTGCCAGAATTGATACTCATCAGGTTTATAGTTATCAGCGTGAAAAGGAATTTTTTAAATGTTTTGGATGCTTCATTTACTGAAATATAACTTATTTTTCACAAGTTCGTATTTAGACTCTCACTGGGAGCCAATACCTAGAGGAAAATCTGAATACTTGAAATTATTGTTTGTTAGACATACCGTCTGTATTCTCTGTGCCTTTTGGAAGTAGGGATGGAACTGAGAAGCATCTGTCTCCGTGTGTGTATCTACACATAAACGTACATACAGATACATCTCTCATATGCACCTACTATTCAATGTATATGTCGTTGTTCATTGCAAGCAAACACCCTTCTGTTTCAGTTGTTGGAGTTTTGGTGAGATGAATAGATATATCTGTGTGCCTGTAGCTGCCCTTCTAAACTGCACGTGTCGCACATATATGTTTATATTACATCCGCACCGTAATGAGCATGACGCGGGCTGTTCAGCGTCTCACGGCGCACTTCACATTGCTCTCTCTCAAAAATCTTGTTGCTTTCCAGCAAGATGGTCTCTGCCAGCGGTATCCTCAGATATGCCAACAGTAATTACGAGCTTTGATTTGAAATACAGTTTGCACTACGTACGTGTGAAGCAGCGCTTCTTTAATGTGTGAACTTCTAGAAAGCAGCCGTAACAAAGCTGTAACAGCTTGGTTTGAAAAAGTGCATCCCTTGACCTCGTCAGGACTGAGGTTATCTGGGGGAGGTAGGCTTTCAGTTCCTCTGCCTGCTCCGTGTACATGCAAACAGAGGTGTGTTCCCCTGTTTGTTACGCCGCAAGGGTGGCTTTTTAGCATTTGAGTTATAGTGTGTGTTTCATAATGGCAAGGGGACGAATGAAACAGGATCAGGTGAAGTGATAGCCAGGATGGAGTGTCGCTCTTCAGAACAGTTTAACAACTGGGGTGCAGTGTCCTCCAGCTGGCGGTTCAAGGGCTTTCAAGGTTCCGCAAGAAACCCTTGGCTTTGGCGAGGGCATTGCTCTCTAGCAAAGGCATTCTGAATTTTCCCTTGTTCAGCGTTCCTCCGAACTGATGGCACAAAACACTCTTTTTGCTTGAGAACAGCAGGATTCTGGGGGTTCAGTGTATGAAGGAACCATTCAATATATTGCAGGGTTTTGTTAAGCATTTCCCCATCTTCCCGCAGGTCGAAATAGTGACTCACACCGGGCCTCATCGACGCCTATGGATGGGCCCCCAGTTCCAGTTCAAAACAATCCATCCCTCAGGCCAAACTACTGTCATTTCATCCAGTTCCTCAGTGCTGCAGTCGCATGGTCCAAGTGATACCCCACAGCCTCTTCTGGACTTCGATACAGATGATCTTGATCTCAACAGTCTCAGGTAAAGATAAAATAAATTTCCAAGCTGTTTTATATTTGTTGTGTGAATAACTTGCCTCATGCTTAAATGAGGCCATCTGTATAGAACGTGTAATACTTTTCATCAAGCTTGTCCAGATGAAAGCCCTTAGAAGAGTATGCGGCTCGACAACAATAAAATTTCATCCAGGCCAAGCAGCTTAGATTCCTTTCTGCTGCCCCTTCTTGGGTAAATGACAGTGAAAGTCAGTACAAAGTCTGGTGGCCTTGCTCAGCATCATCTTGGCTTTCTCATTTCTGTATTGCTTAATAAATTCATTTTCTCAGACATGAGTGAGAGCTTTATGCCGTAGATTTAGATGCTGACTGTGAAGTGGTCAGTGTGTTGGAACAGTAAGTGAACTTCTGGAATGTTTTTCCCCTCCCTGTTTTTTTTTCCCCTTCCTTTGCTTCCTTCCTTGTGATTCTTTTTCATGTATTTAATTCATCTGGTTTTGGACATTGGCTTATTTGGAATTGGGGGCAGGGGGTGGGCCTAGGGAAGGGAAGGGAAGAGAGCGAAGGTAAATGTGGGTTTATATTTACTGATAGCTAGTGATTTCGTAGCAGTGCTTTATGCACCATGTTTTTCTGTGTCCTGTCTGGTAACCCTCAAGATTTAACGAGTTTCCATGCTTCTGACTCTGCATGTGATTTGAAGTCCAAAGTTCTGTGGTAGGGACTTGGATTGTTCAGGACTCTGTCTGAAACTCTTATGAGTAAAACAAGAGAGATGGATAATATGACTAATCCCATTAAAACTGGGCAGATTGTCCTTGGACTGAAAATACATGGGTTTGAAATGTGCGATTTCTCCTTGCATGCAATTACTCCCACAAGTAAGGATAGAGCTATCAAATGTGTTATTTTTTTAATTGTATATATGTATACATATGCAGAAAGAAAGCAGAAATTTAAAAAAATTAACACAGATATATGTTACAAAAGGAATAGACAATTATGAATGTGTCTTTTCTCCTAAACTGCCAAAGAAAATGCTGCTGTTCAGGAGGGCGATAGAAGCTTTTTAACCAATTTGGGTAGGGTGAGTATTTTCCTTTGAGGCTGTCTGAGAGCTCACATCTGAGGCATAGTTTGGGGATACTCACTTTGTGTAGAGTCTCAATCTGTCTCTGGATGGATTATCCAAATCTTGGCTCCACAAAGCAAAGGAAAACAAAAGTTTTCACCAGTTGGCTGATTTAAATATAAATAGCTGCTTAATTGTTTCAGCTGATTCAGGTTTGTGGTTTAATTACAGCCCTCATGAGCAATGATTTTGACACAGGTAGTAACTATAACTTCTTATTTAGGATTCAGCCAGTTCGGTCAGAACCTGTTAGCATGCCGGGGTCATCACGTCCAGTTTCTGATCGCAGAGGAGTTTCAACAGTGATTGATGCTACCTCAGGTAGAAACATGTTGATTTCATGTTTTCTTTGATATTCATGGCATTCATCAATCTTGTCTCTTTTTGTCTGGTAACATGTTTACTAACCATTGCCATATACTTATAAGGATATCATGATTTTCAGCTGCACAATATAGGGTAAGTGCTGTCTTATACAAATACTTAACTGAAAGCTACCTTAATGATGACTTTTTTTTCCTCTTACCACTCAAATCTGAAGTCACAGCACTCTGGTAAGATATGAACACAATATTTACATTAACTTTAACATGAGCTATAGAATGCTAAAAACTGCCTAAACTAAAAAGCAGAACACTTGCAAATACTAACACTGAAATGCTTTTATTAATGAACGCCTAAAACATAGAATATTACAGTTCCATCTCATTTATAAAATAGCTTTTGTTGAAATGTAATCATAAATGTAATTGATTTCTGTGAACAGTCAAGACAACAGGATAGTTTATCTAATGTTTGTGTAATAGGCACATTTTCACTACTCTACTCTAAAAGAGTGTGTAAATTTAATACTACAGTGGTTATGTTAATATCAACACAGTAATATATGTACAATAAAGTTTTCTTCTCAGTGGCTGGGTATAGTCTGTATAAAGAAACAAGGACAGCAGAGCTTTGTATTCTAGTACAGCTGTATAGCATCTGAAGGGTCCACACAGCAGGATTTTGTCAAATAAAATCTCTCACAAGTAGAATTATTAAACACACAGCATTAGTCAAACAGTCAAGTCGGAGAGGATTTTAATCTTTAGCGATTTGAAAATCCCTGGAGACTGCTGATTGGATTGAGGTTAAACTGTAAAAAGAGACTGTAACACATACAGAAACTGGTTTCTGAAGGTTGTTTTAAAGAGAGTTAAAATAAAAGCTGCTGTTCCAGACTGTGTTTGCTATTCATATAAATTCTGAGTCCAAGATATTGTATTATTTGCCAAATTAATTTATGTAGGTAAATTTACTGGATATTTCTTAGATGTGTTTATAACCGAGTTTAATAATAACTAAATTTACTTTGGGTATTGAGGGTTGTCATTATAAATTCCATTTTCAAATATTTAAAACTTGTTAGATTAATTCACATTGAGCTTAGGCAAATGTCTGAGGCTGGTTGTTTAAAGGGAATTTTATTTGTTTGAGTACATGGCAAAGTAATTTTGAAAATAATTGTTTGATACAGAAGAAAACATGAATGCATCAGTTACGATTTTTTTTGGACTAGTTCATTTATGCCTGTTACCCCTAAAAGGTTACCAGCTTGAATCATAGGAGTGCTTCTGTCTGTGTATCTGATGCTTCAGACTCAGAGTGATTAATGGTGTAGCTGTTCTTAACTATCAAGGTGACTATACCAGCTGATACAGATGAAGGTATCTGGGTTATCGGGGCCGGGGCGGGGGGGTTGGTTTTTTGGTTTGGGGTTTTTTTTTCCCTCTTGTGTATGAACGGAGCAGTGCTGTACTTAGAGCAGGGATGTGTATTAATTCTGAAATATAACCGTTCTGTAACCGTAACACATTCTACAACTGTGTTATTCCATCTACAGTAGAAACAATCAACCACATAGGACCGTACCTTTTCTGTGCTAAACAACCTTTCCTGTAGTGTGGATGGGGCCTTAATATGGAATGGCTCATGTGAATGTGATGAAGCTCTATTGGTAATGCCTTTAACATGTGTGTCCATATTAAAATTGCCAAAGTCAATTGTATGCATTGTTATGACACTGAAAATATATTTACTGTACAGCAGTGACTCAGTTTTGTTATAACACCTCATAAGTTTCTAATAAACAATACATGGATTTTGTTAGGGACATGCTGATAGCAGTATTTATTTAACTTTACTGCCAGACAGTTTGGATTTGAATTGATTTTTGATTCAGGGACTTTACCACCTATTTGCAGTTTTCATATTGCCTGATCCTTGTCCTTTCTCATGGAGAAATTATTGGTCCAAACTTTGGGTAGATATGCCAGATTATGTGTGATGGTATAGGCGTGTGAATTCTGTTACAGAGTAAAGGTGACACAAGAAAAAAATGCACTGTTTTTTGAGATCTCATGCTATTCTTGTAACAGAGCCCAGCAAAGGGAAGAAGAGTATTTTGTGCTTACTTTCTTTTCTTCCCACCTTTGAGAAGTGCAGAAAATTACATTAAGCTCAGCCCTGAATCTAAAGTTTTTATTTTAAATGCTGTTCATGTACGACATTGCATTTTTTTGTGTTCTAGTCCACTACTGTAAGTATTCTCATTTCCTGCTATTACCAAGGCATGCCCTGAATGGCTTACATTCTTTATGGAAAACAAATTTATTGGAAAATACGTTTTTCAGTTTGAAGGATTTTTTTAAGTAGGTCATAAATTTTTACTACCTAAGCTGAACCAGGAAGTGATTCCTCAGTTATGACCCATGCATTCAAGTCTGTTGCACTTTATGAAGATGCTTATCTGCTGTTTGATTGCCTGTTGCTTAGAGATGCAACCAGTGTGGCGCCTCTTCTTATCTAACTCCATCACTTTTTCTTCCTATCAAAAGATTTCAAGTACACGTTTATCATCTCCCATTATTCTTCCGCCATTCTTGATAGCTTCCTTCCTTCTCCCCCCTTGGTGACAACTCTGAAATCTGTGTCATTTTTTTAATCATGATTTTCATATGTCTGTAAAACTATGGTATACTAATGACAATATTCTCTCACAAGATCGTCTGCAAAAATCTTCATTTTAAAAACACAGAACTCTAATACATGAAAATCAATCATGAAGATTTGCAGTGGCATTTTCAAGGTGGTTGGCTGTATCTGTAAAGATTCCTTGGATAAATTTTTAAAAACACGTATTTCAATATGGTTATCTTGACGTAAAATTCTGTGAAGATATTCTCTGTTGGTTTTGTGGTTTGTTTTTGGGTTTGTTTGTTTGTTTTTAAATCGAATCTAAGAGAAGTTTGCAAAAATGTAGTCACCTAAAGCTACTGCTACTGGACATTTGTCCCTCAATGCACACATTTTAGTCATATGCATCATAGAGAGAATATACCCTCAAGAATTAAATGCACTGTAATTCCAGATGCTATTCCAGATTGGCCGTTAGAAATGTTAAAGGGACAACACTGAGTCTAAAGCTGTATAAAGCAGGAAGCCTTTAATAATAATGCAACAAAAGAACCACTACTCTATACACAGTAAATGCACACTGTGCGTAGCAAGCAGGCATGCATGCTCGTGTGTCTGTGTGTCCATCCTTTCCAAAGAAGTGCTGAGGCTATCAACTGCTTGCATTGAGTTTAACAAAGGTGGGGTAAGTCTTAGTAGGTCAGGTTGCATTTAAGATTTTATTAGGCACCAGGAATGGAAGAGAAACCTTGCAAGTACCCTGTCTGCAGGAGATGCTGCAGCTGAAGGTCACACTCTTTATGCAACCAAACCAACCAACCCTGAGACAGAAATCTGTAGTGCAACAAAAAACCCCAGTTCTTGCAGGACGAGCTGGCTCTGTTTCAGAAGACCACTCTACAGGCATGACTTGAAAACTTTACGTTACCTATATACATTGGATGCTGTTCCTTTCTTTGATGTGACTAGCTTTAGATATGATTTTCGGCTAGCTGAGGATATCTACAGAATGATGGAGGCTCATATAGAAAATAGAAGCATAGGCTAGACGTGTAATTGAATATTTCCAGGCATCTTTCTGAATTTTTATACTATAACCTGTGGACGAATGATGCATGTCATATATGTTACATACCTGAAAATCAAACCTTATAGAACTCTACTACTAATAAATAATGCAGAAATTAAAGGGTGTAGGAAGGTTAAGATATCTGTATGGAACAACAACTCTGAACTTTCAGAAAGAGAAAACCTCTAGAGAAGGGATTTTGCAGGAGTTCCTGATCACGGTAAATTTGATCGCACAGCTGCATTGAGTCTGTAAGGGCAAGTGTTTCCCTTAAACTGTAACAAATGTGCTGAAGGGCTCAGGTACTGAGGTACGCTCAGTCAGAGCTGTTAATTCAATCCTGCTCAGTGGAAAAAAAAGTGTGTGCATCTGTGTGTGCGTTTATGAAAAGCCTTGTTTATTCCCTCATACAAAGAGGTTTTTGACACTTATCCATCAGTCAAGTAATGATTTTGTTGCGTTGTCAGCCGAGTAGGAAAGTGTTGACAAAGAAGTTGTCTGATCTGTGGCTTGCATCAGCCTCTTCCTTTCCTACTTGGAGGAGATCTCCATTTCTTTCTTGCTTAGGACAAATACAGAAGTTAAGAGTGGGAAGGATTTTAATGAATAAAATTAAACTGTAGAAGAAAAAGATCCTGAGCATTTTTTTTTTCTCTTTGATTGTGTGTGGGGTGGGGGAAACCTTTATGTTCCTTTCTAAAACCTGGCATGTGTTGTGCTTTTTAGGGCTGCACGCATCATTTTTTAATGACTATTGTTTCTTAGTGTTGTATGAAACTCTGACAATACTGAGCTGTCTTCTGGTTACTTCAGTCAATGCCCACTTAAAATTGGCTCGTAACTTAGTACTTCCCTTTCTTTTGTGTGCAACTGGCTGGTCATGGACAGATAGCTTGTTGCCTGCAGAGGGTTTAATGAACAGAAGAATTGACTTGGGTTTTGTGGGGGATGGAGTTTGCCTCCCCTCCCTCCCTTCCCTCTGCCTGTGAAGGATCTTTTATTGTTCATCACCACACCTGTGAGATAGGGACCATGGGACAAATTTTTACTGTCCAGCAATGCTCTCACTTGGAATTTAATAAACACTTCTGCTGTCACACCTTAAACCATCTGAGCTCTTTTCTGATGTATGCGTGATCAAATATTTATTCCCAAATGCTGTACACCAGAAAGTGCTGCCTTGGAGTAGCAGAGATCAGTTATTCAGGTAGTAAAGATGTGTGAATGCAGCTGGCAGATGAAGTCACCAACATTATGAATTCCCAGGCTGTCCTTATTGCCACAGGCAATAACTGACAGGCCTGAACAGTTGCTGGTTTCCCATTACGGGCGCTGGTAGGGCCCGGGGAGTCCTGGCGTCACGGATACTTGAGCTGCCCTGCTTGAGCGGAGCCGGCCAGCGCTGGAGGGTCCTTGTTGCAGAGACATGTAATCAATATGGTCTGGAGTCCTTGACCTGAACCTGTAATTACCTGGATGGTATAAAGGTAGCTTGTTGTTGCAGATAGAGATTGCACTCAGATCCTCCGAGTATAATGCTGAGCTTTGAAGCCAAGGAAGAGGTTTGGCCCTTGGTCTATTCTTCACAGTGATTGAGAGGTTTTAATAATGGTCATATAACTAGCTGTTCTTAGAGGGCATCACCTGTTTAGTAACAGCAAAAACACGTACCCAGCACTGCTTGTTTTGTACTTCTACATTCTGTCAGCTTTAATTTAAATGAGTTTAAGTTACGGTTCTTTCCTGGAATCACTTCTGAGCAAATTCTGTTAATATGAGATCTATTTAAAACATTTATTATGTTACTTATTTGAAAAGCGTTTTATGTGTTATTCCTAGAAGAGTGCTAGAGTGTCGGATATACTCAGGGGTTTTTTGTTTTCTTGGTGCAATAGCAAATGCTTGCATGTGCTCATACTCTCTCCATCCTATTCGTCCGTCTTGCTAAATGCGTGTGCGCGCGCGTGAGCTGCATAATACAAAATTCTCGTACTTAGAATTTTTTCAACCTGATTTATCTCACCTAATTTGAGAAAATGTTACGTGATTGTTTTTGACGAGAGCCTTAAGACAGAACTGACTTCAGCAGGCTCCAAGGTGCCAATGCAGTATACATGATTACATCTAGAAACAGCTATGCCCTATAGACTGTGGAGATGTGAAGAGAAATTAAAATGACCTGACACTACTGACTGGGCACTTGCTGCTGGATCATTGCCTGGCTTGGGAAAAGACTCAGCTGCAGGGATACATGGAGTAGCATTAATGTCTTGAAACACTGCTGGGTGTTTTCTGTAGGCAGGAGAAGTATACTGGAGAGGAAGGGCATGGGAACAGTGACTGAAAGGCAACAGAATCATTATATACTGATTTATTTTTGCCTCCCTATGATGGTTGTGGGTGGGTTAGTCTCTCAGTTCTGGAGATGGGAACTCACTTGGCACAGCATGATGTAGTGATGGAGGGTAGCTGCTACCCTGCTAGTGACAGAGGAGACTGTTATTCCTTATCCTGGTTTGCCTTTGGTTCAGCTGGGGAGGCTCATAGTAATTGAAGCAGTTCATCTCTTCTAAGATGGTTGTGCTCTGACACGTAAGTGTCCATCAGCTAAAAAAGAAAAATGGTGCGTCATGTGAGTCTGTTTCACAGACGCAAGTGAAAATCAAAAATCAACAATTTCTAGACACTGCTGTGTTAGGTTGACCTTGACTTTAAGCAACTTAGGTTACTCCGGGTGCTTAATCCCCCAAAGGCTGATCACCCTGTTCATCCTGCTAATATGATTTTTGATAGTTCACAGGGAACTCTGACAAACAAGAAACTCAGCAATTTCCGTGTTGATGTCGTAGCTGGATGAAAGTGTAGCTGTGACCTAACCAACATAATAACCAAATACAAGGTAATGGGGTTTTTCTTTATATATGAAGATAAGTTGCAATGAGGCCTCCGGGGGCTACGTTAATGGTCATTGGTGCAGTCCTCTGTTGCTCGGACAGTTGCTCTCATGTCACAGAACCCACTTGGCTCATGTACCAGTGGTCCATTAATGCAGACGGCGGAGTGTCTTACTGCTTAAGTGTTATATACTAACTTTCAGCTGGGGAAACCACCTTCAGTTCATATAATGGTTTGTCAGCTGTAAAATAGCAGTGTGCTAGAGCGTGGTCTGGTCCAAGTGTATAAATGCCTTCTGTTTGCTTATGGGGAAAAAAATCCAAAATGCACAATAGGTATTTTGTATATCAGTAGCTAACACAAACTCATTCTGAATAGAAAGTTGTTGTACGTACCCCTTAATTGTCCTTCATTAACAGTTGTTGCTAATGTTCTGCGTAGGTAGCTTTAAAGTTCCGACTAAGTGGAAAGTGTTGATTCTAATCATATCTGACACCACAATCTTCTGTGGAACAACCCATGAGCTGAGATTCCCAATGGGCTCCTGTAGGATACAATATTTATTATAGCTTGAGATCTAAGAGCTCCTAGCTGCTGTTAAACTTACAAGAGATCCAGAAACCTCAGTGTCTGTACTTGTGTTTTTATAGATTGCACAGAAATAACACACTGTACAGTATTTGCAAAGAAGCGTGTTCATTGACATTTCTGCTCTTTTTATACAGCACTTAACGGAATCGTTTTACAAATCTTGATATTTTTATAAGTTTGTAACATATTCTAAGCTCATCTGTTAATCTAGGCTGTTTGAAATGTTCTTAAACCGGTATTAGATGTGCAAGTTAAAAGAAGAGTATTTGAACATCCATCTGCAAATGAATTTGAGAGTCAGTATTGTTTCAGGGAAAGCTTTCATTTGGAAGCAGTGTTCCAGTTTATAATAGAGACATTCTTATTTAATGATTTCACCAAATTAGGCTGTCCTTCAAAGTATTTGCTCACTGTTTTCCATGCTTGTTTTGAAAAACCTCTAAATATGCTTCATTATTTTGTGTTTCAAGTGTATCTCCTCCACTTTGGACTGTAGTCTCTGTCAGACACCAGGTTTTTAATCATTGGGTTTGCTTGCTGGTTCTGGTCCTCTTTAAGATCTTCCAACTTGTCCTTCCCTGCTTTCAGGAGCTGTTCCAGAACATCAGCCCTTGTCCTCAGGGCTCTGTGGACTCCTGCTTTTGTCTTTCAGCTTCCTCCTGCCCATCAAATACCCAAAGAGGCTTGATGTCCGTGTCCCTAGAGCACAGCAACCACCTGCATGCTATAGGCTGTGATGGCCTCTTTAGAGCAATTAGACCTGTAGGTGTAAAACTGGGCATGAAGCAGTCTCCAAGGATATTTTTTGGGTTTGGTTTTTCAAGAACAGTTGGAAGTGATGCAGCAGGTGCTAAGCAACGCCTCCTAGTTTCATAGTGAATCCTAATTTTTTTTTTTTTTTATTCTCCTCTTCATTAGATGGCAAAAATAGCTTTTAAGGTTAAGTGTGGTGGCTTGTTCGTGATTTTTGCTTTTTTTCCAAGTAGTGAGAGAATAGTGCTGTATTTTAAATGAAAACACTCTGCACAAAAAGGAAGGAGAAATGGAGGATGGTGTTGATAAAGCTGCTGGTTTACTGTGCAGCCACCAAGCTCTCAGCTGTGCTGTGTGCGAGTTGGCCACCAGCGTCATACCAGAAATTATTTTCAATATGAATCTCTAATTTTCTTCTCACTTGTATTTCCTCATTCTACAGATAACATTGGTTTGTGGATAATACTTTACTATGTAATAATTTGTTTAACGCTTATTAAGATTTTCAGAGCCACAAAAACTTGTTCATTTCTAAGTCACCAGAGGTTTAATGTCTGATTTCAGAGTTCATCTGGTCCAACCCCTGCTCGTGGTGGAAAGACTCTACACAAACTCTCTACACAGGCTATATCTGGATCAATACTGAAATGCTTTAAACAAGAGCATCAGTCCTCACATGTGTTTTTTATTAACGGAATGTCAGCCTATGCACCTATTTTCACCATTGTTAATCCAAAATCAGCAGGTTTTAGGTATTGTTCACTAGAGTGTAATATGGATGAGTGAGTGGAAGTGTGGGTTTAGGTGTATACCATATAAAACTGAGCTATTTGACATGATAAATTAGCCAGGCATTTGGTCTATTTTAAGGTGGAGTTTAATATTTTGAGGGTGTTATAATCACAGCCTCCTCACCCTGTCTTCTCCTTGCTGAAGTAAGGATGTTCTCTGCTGGAAATAAATATTTATATCTAAGTTGAAATATAGTCTGTTGGTACTTACTTGTATATATTTTATTGCCTCAGTTATGTAAGGGGTAAAAAAAACCAGATGGAAAATATTTTGTTTTTCTTAATTATACAATAATGTGAAATACCCATCGGCTTGCAGTCGTCTTGGCTCCTCCCCGTGCTTTGGACTCCATCCCTGGCATGATCCCAGCCACTTTTTAATAGTGGTTTATCTGCTGCTTGCATTGCTTTTAACTTTCACTTTTTATTAGAACCAAAGCTAAATTGGGTGCCAGTTAGTACTCTGGCTATGGGTGGAGCGCTACAAAAAGCCAAAGCCAGTGCCAGCAAGCAGTTGTTGCAGAGAGCAGCTGGCGCATGGGGTGAGCCGGAAAGGGGTGCACGGGGTGCAAGGAGCCCCTGTTTGTCACCATCCTCCTCCTCGGCCAGTTCTCACGTGCAAGTACAGAGTCTCTGGCAGTGCCTCCAGCTGTGGGGGCTCTGCAAATAGGAGAGCTCTTACAATCTTGACCACTGCTGGCTGCTGGGGACAGCCTGCCTGGGGCTTGCCTCCTTCCAAAAAGAACACAGAGTCTTAAAGGGAGCACGTAAAGCCAAGTGCTTTACGTACATAAACCTTCTGGTGCTATTTCCCTTGTAAAGGTGAAAACAAGCAGGTCACAGTTAGTAAATGACAGAAAGCAGGCTTGGGATTATTCACATCATTAGCACAGGATTTCTCCAGATAAGAGAAGTGGTATATGAGACTCTATTGCCCTGAGGCTGCCTTTCGTTTACTGCGCAGGGTGTGGTGCTTTAAAATGGAGCAAGAACAGGGAAAATAAAAAGGTGGCGATATGACTAAGATACGGCTTTTGCTGGAGTTTGGCCACAGATTTAAGGCCTCGGAGAGGATTCCTGGGGCCTTTGTATGCTATCTCAAAACCAAAACGAAAGCCTTTCCAAATATATTTTATAAGCTCTGTGATTGTAATAGTCCTATCAAAAATCCCACGTCCCCAGGTCAAGTAGGGTGCAGGCCCTCCTCTTCTGCAATCCTAGGCTTGCCGAGTCTCTCTTGCTTGATATTTTCCTCCAGCAACAGCGGGCAACCATTTGTGCCTCTTGTGCAGAGAGTGCTGTGTAGAATACCTCTAGGGGCATCCAGCACAGCTGCTTTCCCTTGAGCTCACATCTGCTCAGAAAGAGTGGGACCAACGTGCGCGCGCTTGCCTGGGCTTTTGTCCCAGATGCAGCTGGCCCTGGCTGTGTACAACCCACCTGTATTTCTGGATAATTCGTAGAATTTGCTAGGCTTTGGCACAGAGGCCATATGCTTGCTCGTGAGTATCTGGCTGGGTTTGAGCATTAGTTTTGGTAACTGGCTCTGTCCTTATCTTCTGCATTACTTTTCCTTTGCTCCAAGTTATGGTGCTGTTGATGTGAGAAATGCAGTACAGGAACTGGAAACTCTGGAATTCGTGGCCTCTTTTAATGTTAGGACCCTGCAAAAAGTCCTGACTGCACCACTCCAGGAAAGGAGGCCTCTAGGAAGAGGCACGCATACGTATTTTTGCCTTGATACAAAAAACAGTAGAAGCTATTGTTGCCGTAGGATCTTGCTAGCTCTTTGCTGCCAGGACAATTTCCATTAACCGAGTTTGTGTTAATTGAAAAAGTACCTCTTCAAGCATTCACCTGTATTGTTTACAGCATGACAGCTGAGCAAATCAGTGTGCTATACCGTTTGACCGTCACTGAAAATATATTTTAAAAGTAAGCATAACATTCTCTAACCTTGTCTGTGATTGAATGTCAAATTTAGTAATTGACCATAGATCATCTACAAGGTTGTTTGTGTTGCTAGTGGGTTTTTTAACAAACAGAAAGTTGCCATGAAAGAATTTGAAGAAAAGAAATACTCGTGTGTTGCCTTTTGGGTTTGGTGTTCCTATTTAAGCTTTGACAAAAAAAAAAAAAAACCCTGACCCAAAATAAAACCAAAAGAACAGCAGCAGCAAACAGTATCTAGTGAAACGCTTACATGGAAGTACATTTTACCGCTGAATTTAGATAAAAAATTCACTATATCATAAGCGAACCGTTTCCCCCTTGATTCGTGTCCAAAATATGAGGAAAAACCTTGCAGATGCATTATGCATTTTACAAAAGAACATATGCATGCATTTAAATCATTTACATTTCATCTTTGCTTTCTCTTGTTTTTAACCCATATTATAGTGAATGACAGCATCTTTGGAAAACCGAGGTTGAAAGCAAAGTTTAAACTTTCATGCACAATAAGCTAAACTGCAAGCAGTGCTTCACTATTTCATGATTTTATTTCAAAGTTTTGCTGATGCCTTTTCCTTTCTCTCCAGTGGAACATGTGACTGAAACTTTGTGAATCTGGCTTGCAAAAAAAAAAAATTATACTGTGGTTGGTTTGTGCTAGTCTTACAGTGCCTGCAAAGAAAGAGGATCCATCCTTACTGAAGCGGGTTCTCAGGAGAATGCGCAACCGTGTGCTTGAAGATGCTCTGGATCAGGGCTCAGGAAGACTATTAATTGTTCATGATTAGGCAGTATCAAATATTCCTCGTGCTATAAAATCCTTTTCGATGGGGGGCGAGGAGGGGAGCATAGAGGGACACCAGCTCTATCTGATGTAATACCCTGACGTGACTACTTTTCAGCACGACCCTGCTGTTTGTTAAATTGGCAACTTTTAACTGATCTGCTTATCTAGCAGGTAGCTGAAAAGGAATTTGAATCGTGGGTACGATGTTTTGTTTAATGTCATCAGCAGGCACCGCTTCCCTGTTGCTATGAGTGGACAAATAAAATTCAGCTTTATTGGCCTAGTTATAGCCTTTTAATAACACTTCAGTGAAAGATTGTGCATGCCATGAAGTGCTGAACGCGTGCTCTAAAGTGATGTAATGTGACTAAAGTACACTGATATGTCAGATGGGTCTAACGCAGGTGACGGCACAGCCCGCTCTCTCTCTCCCAGGGGCTCGGGGAGCTGACTGTCGAGGGTAGCGGAGGAGCCGAAGCACCGTGCGGATGCACGTGGATGATGCTCAGGAGCGGGGATTGTCACCTTCCCCGTGGCCCTGGCTGTGCCACCCGTGGGCTGGCTCCTGGCGGAGCTGCCCGGCGG
The DNA here is from genome assembly GCA_031468815.1 of Morus bassanus. Taxonomy (NCBI): domain Eukaryota; kingdom Metazoa; phylum Chordata; class Aves; order Suliformes; family Sulidae; genus Morus; species Morus bassanus. The sequence goes on from CM062584.1 coordinate 9,134,273, forward strand.
TCTCGGCACAGCGCTCTCCCGCTCTAGCGGTGACAAGACCACGGTGCCGAGACCCGAGCTAGCTCTGCATGGAGCCAGCTACAGTTTATTAGCTTAGGCTCCGTGCCACGCACAGACAGATAAACTGCTTGCAGACAGCGGCTGGCCCTCGATCAGGGTAGCTGAGCTTGGGCCCATTTCTGCGTGCTAACCGCATGGGACTTCTGGGGTTGTCAGTGAGTTCGGCACACGTAGAGGCTGCAGGATTTGTTTGTAAATGTTGATTTCAAAGTTAGATACTTACACGTGCCTCTTAGATTCACAGCTCAAAATACAGAGTGACTTCCATCCCTAACAGCTTGCAAGAATTTTTCCTCATTGTCTTCACCTCCCAGGCTCTCTGTAAGAGTTAAACCCAGAGTTCTTCATTTATTTTACTAGTAGAGATTGACTTATAATTGAGGATGTCACGTGGAGGACCTGTAACTTATTTGTACATCCATCCTTCCATGTTTAAAGCCAAGTCAAGAAACTAATGAGGTTACAAAAATATTGCTGATCCTGAAGCAAATACAGTTGGAGAACATATGCTTTGGTTTTACATTTCTGCCTCTAAAAGGTGACATGTCCCGTGTTTGTCATTTAATTTAACATTCTATATATTTTTAAACGGCTGTATGATTTGAAATCTCCAGATGCCACATTTTATGCTAAATGAGGTTGACGGTTCAGTGATGTGGAAGGCCATTATCTCACCTTTGTGCTTCTAAACTATAGCCACTTGCCTTTGCCTGTTCATAATGCATTTACTGCGTTACAGCGTAGGAATTTTTAACACCTATTGAAAGCATTAATTAGGTATGCCATACTGATGAGCACCTTAAGATAAGCGAAAAGCAAGAACTGATGCTGTTCTTCAAGTTCGTATTTCTCCCATTGCTTGTACTGGGGATTCAGTAAATGACTGATGAACTCCAGTAATGCATGCTGACTGGGATACTGTGTATTATGTACTGCTGTACTCAAATTTCACAATGAACAACAATGGTCTGTATTAGTTTTCGGGGACTTAGGTGGTGTCTTTAATATGCCACTGGAAAGCGAGCATAAGGTGGTCACATGCCAGTGGTAGCTTGGTGAGATGTTCCTCAGATGATCAGTGTAACCAGATAACGTGGACTCCCAAACCATGCTGTGGGAAGACCACTGGATTTTCACACACGCAGTAATTTCCCTAAATGCCATGGTCACTCACTTTATGACTAATGTATCCTAAAGGAATACGATTTGATCAAAAAAGGTGATTTAAAGATAAAATAGTAGCATTGTAGAGGTTTATCTTGAGGTTGATTTACTCAGGAATGTTACTCCCATTTGTAAGAAGATTTATTGATATTATGCGTTCTCTCCTGGTGTTTAGTCATCAGTGAAAGGGATTTGTGTATTTCCACAAACTTCTGTTGGCATAAAAGCACCAGCACAAAGTCTTAGCAGCCAAGAATACAAGTTTTAAAAAAAAAAAAAAAAAAAAAAAACAAAAAAAAAACAACAACTTCCAAGCGGTTCCATCTTGATGTTTGGGGATCGATATAATCCCACTCCCATAAATTGAAATCCCTTTAAGAATGTACAAATTCCATATGTTTTGTCCTTTTAAAGGGAAATTGGTTCCATTTCTTCAGATTATCGTGGTGTAATTTCAGAGGATAAGGAGTACCCATAGAAATAGAAGTCCCCATATTCCCCAGCTGCACTCGAGCCGTGATGCCCAGGCTGCCCCTGAGTGCTGCCGAGCCGTGCTATCCCCCAGCAGTCACCGCGAGTGCCGATGCCACGTGTGTGCTTCCGTCCATGCTCCTTCCCTGGGCGTGCCTGAAACATAAAGCCAAGCGGGCAGGTTACAACTCTCGCCTCCCCTTCTTCAGCTGGCAGCTCTGTCTGTTCCCAAGAAAGACGCATGGCGTGTCTCGATAAAGAGCTCTAAATGGCTCTATCACTACCAGCTGGTGCTATCTATAAACCAATAAACCAAAATTCAGACTTTTGTATCCTTTTACCGTTGTCCTGAGTCAGCAGGTCTCGTCTAGAATCGTTTTTCTATAAACTTGGAAAAGGGATAGTCATTACTTGGACTGTTAAAAGTTCAGTAATACAAGAATAAGTCATAAATATGTCACTTGTATCTTAAAAGCTAACCAGCTAGAAGCTCTCCCTCTTGTCTAATCTGGCCTCCAGTGCCTTTGATCACCATTTTCTCCTCTTTCTCAGCACCACAGCTAACTTCTTAGTTTTCCACATTTTCCTGTGCCATTGTGACAGTGTTCTGCTGCAGATTACAGCTGTGCTTAGGCACCATAAGGTTTATATGATTAGTCAGCATTTGGTTTCCATATATAGCAAAAGTACGTCTGGAGAAAATATTCTTATACATATTTCCAGGCAATAGGATCAAAGAGCTCTCTAGGTTCTCAATTTTAATTTATCTCTTCTTGCTCGCTGTATAAGGAACATCAAAAAGAATCCGTGTTTGCGGGAGGGAAGGGAGCCTTTTGCTGTGTAGCTTTGGGAGCACCATTCATCCAGGCCGGTTTCAAATCCTGGCCTTTCTTCCTCCATAGCATTGCTGAGATGGGGACTTTGGTTTTCATGCCTACATGTTTCTATCCAGGCATGACTTCGTTCTTTTCTTGAATCCTGTGACCTCTCCCATTCTTGTTTCATTGATACTCAGAATACCCCTCATCTCCATCGGTCCCAATCGCAGCTGCTGAGCTCATCTTCTTCCTCTGTCACAGCAGTTCCCATGGTTCTCAATGCCTGCGTTGGCTCCTCTTCTGCCATAACACGTGCAAGGTTCGTACACTTGCATCTAAGCATCTGAATGCTTGTTCCTATCGCATCCCTGGGTTTTTTTGGTAATTACCCCCAACCTCTCTTCATACTCATAATACCTCTCAGTATTTGCTTCTACAGAAGAAGCTCATCCTTCAGGTGTCAACTCTCAAAACACGCAGGACATTTCTGAAGCTCTTTGTCTGCCGTGACGTCTACCAGAAACGTGATAACTAACAGTGCTTCGAGTTAGGTCCGTGCAATGAGTTATGCGCACAGGTTTATATTATCATATTAGGTGCTGTATTTATGTCAGTATTTCTCACAGCTCAATTAGATCCTTTTTTCTGTATCTTTCATTAGATTCTTAATGGCAACAATTTGTAAACTTTTATGTTTCCGCAGTGCGCAGTGGCGTGGGCGCTGCTGGAGACAGCCGTAGGTAATTGTCATTAGTAAGTAAGCAGTATACTTTAAATATACAAACCCATATGACATTTTCATATGAGTAAATTTTCTGAAATATTAGTAAGTGTAGTAAGCCAAGACATTTGAGACCATTTTGCATCATGTTCTTAGAAAGGCCTTTTTTCTGCTGATAAAAGATCTGCATTAAAAAAATACATAAATAGTTTGATTTCAGTCATCTACTCAACATTTCTAAGCTACTTGCCAAGTGATCCCAGGTGTGGGATTGCAGCAGGTAATTTCCTGCGATGTATTTGTGCGGATGATTTTCTGTGTTAGAAGATAATATCGGCTCACCTGGCCTCGCGGTGACAGAGAAATCCTTTGTTTATTCATTTAGTAGGCAGATTAACCCTAATGAGTATGGCTTCCTGGAAATAGATACAGGGGACAATAGCGAAGTGGGGGAGTGGGGAGAAATGGGGCAAATTCCCTTTTCTTTCTTCACTTTTAAATAATGGTAGCTTTCATAGCAGGGTGTTTTAAATCAGAAAGGAATGCGAAATATGTCAGCCAGAAATTCTTGATTTTAAACAAAATCTTTTCTTCTGTGGTTCAAAGAGGTGCCGGGGCTTTCTTAGTAAGTCTGGTACAATTCTGCTCTATTGAATCTTGTTTGAATGCTTTGTCCTGTCAAAAAGTAGGATAAAGTGGGCATCTGGGACACTTGCGCCGAATGGCACTTAAGTCCTCATAGTAGGAGGACCTTGGTGTGTGTTTTATGTGGTTACTCTCCACTGTTTTGTGGAATATGGGGGGTTTATTTATTATTTCTGTGAATGAGGGGTTAATAACGTAATTTTCCTTGGAAACAGATCGTAAATTGTACTAGGCAGAGACAAGTGTTCGAGTCTTAATGGCTTAAATTATTTCATTCTATTTCTTTTTGTTTCATGGGAGTGAAACTGTGGAATGGTGCATTACCAATACGTTGTGTTAGTGTTATCTGAGTAGCTGTATTATAAAAGAAGACAGTGTTCATACAAGGGTCAGGCTGCGCGTCTTTTTTTTCAGTCATTCTCTTCTCTCGTGTAGACACAGAAAGCTTCAAGAAAGCATTGCAAACAGTACAATTTCTTTATTCCTGTTGTATGATGTATGCGTGTGTTCTGCACGAGGTCTGTATGAGGTTTATGAAAGGCTGTGCCATTATCACTTTTATTTAAATAAATGAGGAGTAATTTCTCAGATGTTGTTGACATGACATTGGACTGTTGTTCGTAACACAGTGTGAGAATCTGCCTGGAAGAGTAGTGGAGGTGAACCCAAAGCCCTAAGAAACTGAGGGAGAGATGGTCGTTGACTCTTTAGGGATATAAATCAGGCTTGTCCTGGTATTACACGCAGATTCACTGCAGTATCACTCAGTTTGTTTGAACAGCATGAATAAATTAACTTATTCAAGTTCAAAGAGGGAATAATGTGATGGTGAAATAAGTTGTGTGTATGTTAGTATTTATGTATTTTTTAATTCATACACACATTAAATAGTATTTTAAATTAGGGGAAACGGTTTGCTAGCTGAGATCACTGTTGTAAGCTACCAGTCAAAGTGTAGACAGAAGTACAATGAATGGTTTTGCTATGTTTGAGAGAGGAACAATTTCTTGCATTTTTATGTGACTGGTACTCGAGATACATTATTCCCAAGACATGGATGTGTAGACACAGATGTGAAAATCTCTTAACTTCCAACCAAACTTTTCCAGATCTTATCACTATAATTTATTCTTTACTCTCTATAGACTAGAAAAATGTCTTCTTTCACATAACTTTATACATTGGAGGAAAAGGAAAGTTCTCTTCCACCACATGGTAAGTGTTGAAGATAGGATACTGTTGGCTTTAGCCTGCTGACTTTTGTAGTTGCCTGTAAAAACTCTAGAGTTTCAGAAGGGAAGCGAAAAAACAGAATTTACCTTTCCATGAAGAATAAAAGTTTCCATTCTTTCTTAGTTACAATGCTGAAAGTCTAAGTGTGCAGGAACAGATAATTTTTGAAAGTATACATTTATACATGGGTATGTGTATATGTGTATCGGACAGCAATAAATTACAAATGAATTTGTTTGCTTTGTATGGAGATTGTTTTATCCTTCTTAAAGCTACTATTTATATAACCTTTAACCAAACAGAGAGTAGCCAAAGTATTTTTGAGAGTGAGATTTGTTTTTCTGGCTGGTGTGCGTAACAACTTAATTCACTCCAATCGAGCGGTACAGCGCACGCTCGCGCTGTGCGGTAACTCACCACCGTGATATGCAGACAATTTGCCAGAGATTTTTTTTTTTCCCCCTTGAATGTGAAAGCTCAAAATAGATACGTGTCACATTAGGTGTCATTAAAATAGAGCTTGTGATAACTAAATAATAAATTTGGTGGTACCCAATTACTTTCAAAAGATGTTGACACAGTTGCAGAAGAAGAATGTCGCCGATTGCCTTTTGAAACAGTGTAGACTGTCTGTATTAGCGTGGGTTTTTTTCCATTTAGTGAAAACCAAAGGACAACAGTCATTATACGATTCTGTACTTTAAGTATTTTCATAATCCAACATAAATTGGCCCACCCAAGGATTATGTCTGTCTTATAAGGATGTGTTTATATAGTCACTGGGTGAAAGATTGCAGAAGTTGAACCACTAGTTTTGAAAGTCGAGCCAGACCAGGAAAAATCAGGATACAATTTGGCACTTATGGAGACTAAATGATTTCCTTTTTAGCTGCTGATTTCTACTGGGAAATGTATCCTTGGACTGAAAATTGCATCCGGAAAAATGTTTATGTAGTGTTTTTCAAATGACTGATTATTCCTCTAACCTTTAACACGCACTGTGTGTGATTTTCTTCCTTATTAACTCTTTCACAACCAAATGAATTATTTCCTTCACTGTAAATAAAATTAAATATATATTTCAATGCATGCAATATTTTAATACTGTAGTAACACAGAAAAAGACAAGCCAGGGATTTTACCGAGTCAGTAACACAGGGAAATCCAGCTCATCTTTTCTGTCAGGCTTTCCTGGAAGAAGGGTATCCTGCTATGACAGTCAGACAGGCAGAGCACGCTAACTTTTTATCCTGATTACTGCAGAGGAGGAGAACAAAAATGTTCTTAACATACTATTACAGGCAGTTTTCTGCCAGCCAGGGGAGATTTTCCCAAGGCATGTGTCTGAGGTAGAGGGACCGTGCTGCCAACTACTGGCTATTGCTTGCTGCTGAACACGGTGAATTAATTCATTGTAGGCTTGGGGTTTGTCTGCGGGGGAATTGATTGGTGCAGCTAGAACAGAATAGGCAGTTTTAGAGTAGCTCCACAGATGCATGCTCTGTCTGGAGTTCAAATGTTTCCAGTGGTGTCGTTTTCACGTAAAGACATACCATAATTCACTATAATCACGCCGGTCGGTATCTTTGTGTAGAACATCTTCATGGGGTGTCTTTTCTTGCATCCAGAACCTCACGGATGCAGGATGCAAGTTTGCATACAGGCTGTGGTAATCCCTGCCTGTGCTGGCTTCAGTGCGGGAGCCTGACCATACTCCCCTTAGCTGAGTGAGGAAGCTGCAGGCGACCTTGTAAACATCACAGGGTAGGACTAAGCCACATGTCTTTAAAAGGCATTTGAAGTGATCCTACATTGAGTGGATCACACGCTAACAAATGAGAGGGTCTGAAACCATAGTTTCCATTTTGGCAGAGCTTTCTGTAAATTATGGTTGGTGTTCTCCTATGTAGAAACATACAGAAATTCAAGACTAATTCATTCAGTTTCTGTAAAAGGTATCACCCAGCCCATCACAAGTAATGTACTCAGTAAAAATTGCTTGAGTGGAGAAGGGGACCAAAGAAAAGCATAGCGAGAGTAGTCTTGTAATATAATAGCTGCTCCTGATGGTCTCGTCCAAAAGGACAGGTTTGTGTCCTGAGAGAGGAAGTAGAGTTGGAAAGAAGTTAAATTCCAGCCCTGCCGATCCTGATGGATTCCTTCAAAGATGTCCACTTTTCCGCAGCTTTCTGGGGCCCCGTGCTGGTAGCAGCGTTCGTGATCAACAGGGTGATCTGTCTGTCCTTCTGACACCAGCTGGGGGATTAGATGATGAAAAATAAAAGCCGATATTCCTTGTGGCAATAGCATCGGTCATTCTTGGCATGGTGGGGATAAGGGGAAGTGCCTGGCAGCTACTATTTTCTTTCATCTCTTCTTCCAATTCTTTTTGATCGTTTTCTCATGCAAAGTTTTGTTTTCGTGCAGTTCAGGGAAGATTTATATTTATAAGCAAAGAGGATGCAGCCCTGCTTACCTCAGATAGCTTTTACCAGGAGCAGCGATTCCCAGGCAGTCTCTTTCATTTAAGGTAATAATGGTTTTAGGAAATTCGTAGAATGTTAACAGTCAAACATCTTTTAACCACCTATCGATGGAGTGAAATTTGGCAGATGACAGAGGAACCTTGCGTTTTATTTCTAAAGTCTAAATAGCTTGACAGCTGCGCAGAGTCCCTTGAATTTATGAGATCTGAATGTTGGGGTTTGGGGTTTTTTTCATGTGGAACCCAGCAGTCTCTCTGACGGAAACTGTTGACCCTTCTTTGTGCTGTTTCTTTACTGTCTCGTCAAACATCTGGAAAACAGCATGTTTGCAGTCATTTCACAACATAATTTTGCATTTACATCATGTGTTATCTGGTAAAAGTTTTCTTGTTTTTTTCAAGGAAAAAAAAAAAGGAAAAGAAAAATCAGCAACTCGAAGGCTGCCATAAGGTCAAGTGGTGACGGTGGATGCTGCCTGTACTAAACATATGTTTAGCTCAGAAAAGCTAAGGCAGTTCCCAAAAATTTGGTAACCATTATAGTACTTCCTAAGTCAGTTCCGGATGTCAGGCCCTAGGTGGAGGGGGAAGGGGCCGCGCCGAGTTTTCTACGGCTTTCCACGAAAGGGATTTAGTCTGGCAGCTGATTCAGCCAAGGAGCACATCACGCAAAGCAGAGCTAGACAGGAAACGCTTCTGAAAGTGCTGTTTTGAGAGAGGATCATGAGATCAGGCAAGGAGCTGTGAACTTTACATGCAACCAAGGCCAGATAGCATTGCACTAGCCACCTGAGGGCTTAGAAATAAGAAAGGAAATTAAAGGATCATTTAAGTGGAGTGGGACCAGACAACTTAAATGACAATTTTCATCTTTGAGAAAGGAACACTGAAGTATATTGAATTCTTTGAAGTAAAGGAGCACGATTGATGTAGAGAATATTTTTGTTACATTCCATGCTCTCGTTTAGCAGCTCTTCTAATATAACCCGTCTCTACTGAACCACCTATTTATAGCGCTCAAAAGATTTGACTTTCGAGCAGATTGTGTCTCCCTAAACTGAATACTGTGTGCTCCTTTTAACTATCTGAAATTAGCTCCCTAGGTAACATCTAAATTCAAACATGTATTAATTAATAAGCATAATTAGCAGATTATTTACTTGTATTTTGATTAACGTGAAGCAGTAAATGTTTTTATGTTGCTCACGGTAACCCTTTAAGTGTAGTAAGCTTGGGTGTGGGCCTAGAACCCTTCAGAAGTTCATGATGAGTCAGTAGCAAAGGTTGGATCTCTTTACTTCCCCTCTGTTTGGCGTTCAGGATTAAACCTTGGGTCAGAAGCTGCTGTATCCCAGTGGTGCTCTCTGTGCTTTATGAATAGTTTGGCAGAGGTTGGGTGCAAAGCGATACAGGTCCTGCCACTCCTGGTCCCGAGGAAGCCAGTTAATAACTGACAGAGGCCCTCTGCTAATGGGACACTTGCAAAGCAATGAAGCCTACTGCTGCTGAAGCACAGGACCATTATCCTTTCTTAATTTAAATCAGAGTTAAACCCAGAATCCAAAGCTGTGTTACAACTACCCTTGTATGAGACACAGAAGCTGACTTAGCTGTGGCTGTACGTCCCACCATAGAAATACCAGAGGAGCACATGCAAGAGACCTCAAAATCTGGGCCATATAGAAGCATTTGCAGGTGCCCTTCTTTACCTCCCAGCTATAACTGAATCTGTTCTACAGTTTATATCGTCCAAAACTTCAAGGGGGGAAAAAAAAGTAGACAACGGTAAATAATTCTGGTTTGTTGGTTTAGGACTGTAGAAGGTTTTCCTACGCTAATGCTCAGTTTCAGTGCTGGAGTGTGCTTGCTGGGTGGATGCGATTTCTGGATCTTCCTGAGCTTTGGAAGTAGGAACGGTGGAAGATTCTTCTTTTTCTGTGATCTTTCCATGTATGGCCATAATCGCTTTATCTGCATGGGCCAGGTTTCCAGGTACCATAGAGATGAGTCTTAACAGGGAAAAAATTGTGGATGGCTGCAGTTGTGGTTTTGGAAAAGCTTGCTCTGGGATTTTTGTTTAACAGCTATTGGATAGGAGGATGCTTAGTTTGCTCATTTGGATGCCAATACAGCTCACAGTTATTTCATAGTGGTACTGGCATCCAAGCCACTTGGGGAAAAAGCAGAAGGGTTTTGGGTGTGCATTCAGCTTTTTTTCTGTGATGTGTTTGGCAAGCGTTGACGCAGACTCGGGCATTTGGACAATTTTAAGGAATAATAATGACTATTGAAATATTAATTGTTTCTGCAGTTCGAACATTGGGCAGTAGTTTTAAAGGGATCAGATGCAGAGAGATCATCGTGAGTACAGATAACCTATGCAGATATTTTCCTTTTAAGATGACATCTGTTTAGTTGTGTTTATAAATAAGTTTTTAAACAAAAGAAACAGATAAAATACTCTCCTCTTCCATTGCAATAATAAATGAGGTGTCCTGGGAATGTGTTATCTTCTATCAATTTCCCTTTCCTCTTCATTCAGTTTCATCATATACTGATCTTTTTCCCCCCGAAATTGCAGGATTGCAGCACTACGTATTCATCACCAAGTTTGTTTCCTTGAAAGCGTTGTAGTAGGAGGTGGAAGCGAAATACACTGAATTAGTCGAACCAAGCTCAAGGGCGGTAGCGCGTTTCCTCTTTATCAGTAAAGTACCCTTCGTACAGTGAGAACAATTTGTGTGCAAGAGGCTTTTTAAATAATTTCTCCGAATGCAAGTCCTGCTAAGCCTAGAAGGTAGTGATGGTTCACTGACTTATTATTTTTATGTAGGCCATTCTTCCTTGAGGCCACTAAGCCTTCAGGTTTCTCCAAGCCTTTAGTGGTCTGCACTTCGCTGTTATTCTTTCCCTGAGAGTGCTGATTAGTGACTTGCGGTATGGATGCTGATTTATCGCAGCCGAGAGTTGCCCCTTGGGGGCTGAGCAGAAACACTCATGAAGGAGCCCTGATTAAAAAGAGTGGTAATGAAGACAAATGTTTCAGAGGGAGTCAAGAGCAAACCAGGCCTTGGCATTCCCACTGCTCCTCTGAGCTTTTGGAGAGGAGGTAACAGTGGCCAAAGGAAATATTTCCCCCTTGTTGTTTATTTCTCATGGCACTGGAAAAATTTTTCTTTTCCTCCTGGGTGTTCTAACTCTCACTTGTTAACTGCTTTTCATGCAGGGTTGCAATTAACCCTTGGCAGATACTTACCATGTTCCCTTTATATTCACTCTATACATAAAGAAGTTTTTATGTTTTGACCTGTTAACCATTTTAAGATTCTTTAAACTTGACAGTTTCATCTAATTTCTCACGTCATTAAATCGTACTTTATTTTCCAACAGTCCATTCACATGAGGTTTGGTGTTTGTTTGATATCTTTAATCATCTTTTTTCCGCACTGCCCTTTTTAATAAGGAAAAAGAATGACAAAAAGTAATGCTTACAACCAAGTTTTAAATTAGAGAGAGGTCAGAAAGTTCCTATCTAGTGTTTGCTGTGTAACTAAAGACAGGTTTCAAAAGCATATTGGTAGGATCTGGATGGTCCGACACTTCTAATAACTAGGAATTCAAAACAAAAATAAACGTAATGATTTCACCCTATTGTAGTTTTTTAAGTTCTGTGGTTTTTTTAATTTTTAAAGATCAGCATGGGCTATAATTACTGTATGAACTAAAAAGCTGAGTACATGGAAAAACATGCCCTGACTTTATTGGTCTTTGTATTGTGCGTGCAGGGATTAGGTAGGCCTATTAAAATCCATCCTAATCTCTGCAGATACTTTCTTGTCAGATTTGTGTTCACGTGAAGATGCTGTCGATCCAGAGAGGAGAACATCCACTGTAGGAGTATTTATTAAAGAAGCAGTGACTAGACCGAGCTGCGCTGGCATGCCTGATGCTCCTTTGTTCTCTGCACCCTGACCAGGTGTGGTGCAGGAGCCAGTTTCTGAACAGGAGTTGGTATTGCTGCAGGGGGGCTCTTCCTTGAAAGGTGCAAGACTTTGCACTTGTCCTTGTCGAGTTTCACCAGGTTTCTGTCAGCCTGTTCCTCCAAGTTCCCCTGAGTGGCAGCCCTGCCCTGGAGCACTTTGACACATCCTCCTTTCATGTCATCCGCAAATGTGACGAGAGCACGCTCGATTGTCTCTTCCAAGTCAGCGGTGAAGACATTAAAGAGCACAGGTCCCAGGACAGCCCTCTGTGGTACTCCACTTGCTGCCAGCCTCCAGGTACTTGCTGAGCGTGACTGGCCAAAAACGATAGGCAAAACCAAAAGGGCAGTGCGGTTGGGAAACTGTGACTGTGATCTTGCATATCTCGGACAAGTAAGTCTGATGAACGCCACGGAGATGGGAGCATTAGTGAAGGTGGGAAGCGTTGCTGTGCCATCCTTACGGCTTTGGTAGAAGTCATCTTCCCCTTCCTTCAGGAAACAAGCGGTGAGCTGAACACTTCCTGAGCAGTGAGAAATTGTGGATGGCCCTTTGCATTCAGTGAGGATTTCAGGGTACTTTCCAAATGTTAATTAACTTTCTCAGGAAATTTTATCTTAAGCTTTGCTTTAGAACAGTATTCTAACCTATCATGCAGAAAGGTTATTTTTCCTCCTAAAACAGTGTGATAAAGAAACAGCTCATCCAAGAAAAGGACAGGGAGAAGGGTTTTCACTGATTGACTGGCCTCATTCATGATGCACCTAAAAGGTCAAAGATTGTTTTGAGAAGGTATTTTAAAGGATGGGTCTGTGTTTTCTCTCTGTCTGAGAATCTACTTACAACTTCCATAGTAGTTCTTGCAGTGTTAAATAAACTTACTCTACTAGGACATCTAGGGCTGCTGTTTAATCATTCTTATATTCCAAAGAATTAGAATGTGAACATTTTCCAGCATTAGGTTTGAAAAAAGAAAACCCCAGTTAAGGTTCCTTGATAACAGTTTGTCAAACTGAATTATTTTGTATGGTAGTGAAACAGAATGAAGCAACAGTGGGAACTCTGCACTTCACGATAGGTGAAAGATTGTATGTGATTTGGTGCCAGATTTTTAAAGCAGTCGCTCAACTACTTAGCTTTGCAAATCCAAATGACATCGGAAACTTTCAGAACTGGCTAAGGAATCTCAAAGGTTTGTAAAATTTTAGAAGTAACTTTTGAAAATTTTTTTTGAAGAGACTGTTTTGTACACCTCAAAATTCCATCATTTTAGCAGCATGAACTTACCTAAATTTACTCCACAATTATATAGAATTCAGGAAATGTTGATTACATATCGCTAAATGAAAAGTCATGTGAGTTTTTTGACATTAAAAATGGCTGAGTGTAAAGGGGAGCTACGTCTTGTTAGTAACTGTCTGGAACATTAAAAGATCACAGCAACTGGTGTGAGCTTAGTGGTACCAGTCTTTGTCTCTGAGCCATTGCACTATTCAGAATTTTGGAAATTTTTGGTTTTAAATCTGATTAACTTGTGGGTGTTGGAGAGCTAGTTTGAGGCTGGCATTGCTGCACTAGTCAGATTGCATCACCATCAGCTGCCCACTAATTATCAGGAAATTTATAGCTGCATTAGGTAAATGTCACTTCACTGCAGTGGCCTGGAATAAGAGCGTTTTCTGCTCTGAATTAGCACCATCGGCACGTCTCAGTGAGAGCCTATCCAAGCACGCTAAGGGCTTTATTTATGCACAAGCATATTAGGGTTTTAAGAAAGAGTAGCTGAAAGATGTTGTATTGCTTTTTTGAAGCATAACATCTCTCCATCATAAATGTGTGTTTATTTATTCATTATGCGTAATCACATTTAAAGTGTTTAAAAATAATTCGCTAATTCCAGAATGGCTAGATCTGCTTTCAGTAACGCGATAGTCTGTGTATACTTACTCTGCAGGAACTCTTCAGAAAAATAATCCAGAACAAGGATTACCTGGTCTATATTCCTTTTGGTAAAATTCTGTGTTAGGCAATGTAGTAATTCTGCAAATCTAAGCAAGTATTCTCAAATGTTGCAGAATTAAATAATATCCCCTGGATTCATGTTTCTGAGTTGCTCAGTAGAACGGCAGCCTCTTCGACTCAGGTTTTGGGCAAATAGTTATCACTCTAAGTACAGAAGCAAAGGGTGCACAGTTGTCCATTCTGATGCACAAACCTCTCTTGGAAAAAGCTGAAGGATCTCGCATCCCTAAAGGCTGAAGACAGAAAAAACTTGAAGGTTAAAAAAAAAACCCGTATACATAAAAAATCCCGCCTTCATTTCTGATGCACTGGAAGTAAGGGACCTAACTCTTCCCAAAAACTGTCCAAAAGACCATCGTGAAATTCATTGTGCTTCAGAACGATGCCAGAATATCTGAAGAGTTTGTCACTATGAATTCTTTGTTAACACCAGAGAGAATGATGGCTGTTACTCTCTGAATGACATCTCAACAATTACAATACGCTGTAAAACAAGAAGGCCACTTAAGAAATGCTGACTAAATTCTAGACAAACCTATCCTTTACGTCTGTTTTAAGGAACCTAAATAGCTTCAGTGGTCCTTTTGCATTTTTCTGTAAAATCAACTGTAAACTTTTGAAAATTCATTTTTTACAAAAACCATACGTGCTTGAGCTGTGCCTAGTTTAAATTTTTCAGGTAACTTCTAAATCCCTAATCCTTAAAAAACTATAAAGACGCTCTTTGGACTTTCATTTACAGTGGTGTTTGCTTGCTTGCGCTATAATAAATAACATGCAAATGGACAGAAGTGATGTTTAACTAATTTTCTGCTGTTTCTGCTGGGTGATAACCTGGAATTACGTACATTTCATGTTGGTTTTAGATATCCTCCCCAAAACACTTCTTTAGTTTTGTCACCTTTCACAAATAATCCTATAAAGCAAGAAACCAAAATTGCAGGCAAAGCATTACTTCTGTTCGCTGAGCCCCAGTGCACTTTCTCGATTTCTGGATGTTTCTCCGTGCAGGAAAGGCACCTACCACACACTGCTGTTACGTAGTAGATTTGCTATAGTTAATCAGAAAGTAGAGGAGATTTAAAGAAAGTCGCTGTCCAGTATTAAGCACTTGGCTTCCCTTCTGTTTTTACTCTTGCTGCTTTTATGGTTCAAAGTGATACAGATCAGACAGAGCTTTTGCATACCGTATTCAGTGGGCCTTTCTTCTGGGTTAGTAACACAAACACTGGCACAGGCCAACTGAACCACTTACTTCAAAAGGATCTTTTTATTAGATAAGAGCAGATACTTACACGTCGTAGTCAGAGGAATATAATTTTTACAAAAGACAATTCTGCCTGCAGGTCTGTTTCAAGGTTGTATTGAAGTTGCTTCCCTTTGTTCTTCATAAGATGCAAAACCCCATGACCCCCCTTCTGCCATACCTCCCAATTCCAGCATGCAAGTGAAGGACTGAAATTCTGGAAGTAAATTCAGTCTTAAACAGGTTTACTGCAGGCATTAAAACTGTCTTGTGAGAGAAGACTTCATCTCTTACCCCTGCATGGTCTGTTAATGGTATAGAGCTCTTCCCAGTATGTTCAGTAGGAAAATAGTGATTGCTTTGGGTTTTTTTTTATATAGTGTGTCTCAGAGTTTAATTATCTTATGTGAGGGATGATTTTACTTGGGAATTTTGAATTTGACTTGGGTGGAGCAAGATCAAACCGTAAAAGCAGACGTCGCTTGTAAGCAGCCTTGTGTTAACATATTGAACGTGGTTCTGATGATCCACAAACATTTACTGAAAAGTCTCGCTCGTGGTGGTTTGCAGGGCTAAAACAAGCAGCCAGGGAGAAACTCTGTTCTCCCCTTCACGGCTGTATTTAACTGTTTGTGTATGATACGTTAGTTACTGTAGTGAAACTTTACTGTATTGTATTGTATTTATTGACGTACCGTTGTACCAGTTGGATAATAAGGGTAGGGGGGAACTAAATATGAATCTGCTGTTTCTCAGCGTCATTAACGCCAGACTTGTCGGAGTTCTACCTAAGTGCTATGTGCACCTATAGTTCTTACTGGCTGGAGAAGTGCTTGGTTCATGGCAAAGTTGAAATTCCGTTGATGTAAATGGGTATCCTCAGTCATAGCCATCCCAAAATCCTTGGGGTTTTTGCTGAAGATATTATTTCATCATTTAAAGCCAGCATTTGGAAGGGCTTTGAAGCCTTTACATGAACGGACTGAAGAGCTGAAATAAATAGAACTAAAGGATATGACATAGAGTCCACTGGAGGTAAGAAGTGTTGTTACTGTATCTATTTATATACATCCATGCATACATGTGTCTTTCCAGTTTGCACTGCCGGCCTTTGGATAGCTTGCCTTGGAAACAACAAATGCACCTCCCTGTTTGGTAAAGAGGTACCACTTGGATAATTTGAGCTCAGCAAAGTCTAAATTGCTTCTTTGGATGTTGCTAGGTCTCCACCAAAACTTGGCAAAACTAGTTGAGTAAATCCTACAGCCTTTGCAATAAGCTGACGAGCAAAGCAGAGGTTTTGAACCGCTGCTGGCTCTGTTCCTTCAGCATCAACCGACTCTTGAGGGCCTTTCCCTAGCCATTAGCAATTGTGAGAAGAGAAGACCCTGACAGAACAGAAGTGTGTTAAGGTGTGTGCATGTAGCGCACATAGTTTTTAAAATTCCCTCTAGAAATGAGTTTTAAATCTCTCCGTCATATTTTATACTATGTGAGGTGTTCTCAGTGATATTTAGCTTTGTTGCCATGGGGGAAGAGTTGGCAAAGTCTAGACTGCCATTTCCAAAATTTACCAGTGATCACCTGCCCAAGGGTGGGTTTTTCCTCTAGGTTCTCCCTAACTGTAGCTCTGAGCTTGGTCCATCTGAGGGCTGCATTCATATTCTTTATAAACCAAGATCATTCTCTGTTCCAGAAGTTAAAACATTCCTGAGATGGCAAACAGCTTAGAAGGTTTGCTTCAAAAGATGCCTAATTACTCTGTATTTATAGCATTTGTTGTAAATGCCGGTCTCCAGGGATACAGGTGAGCACAAGGCAAGTGCTGGGAGAGGGAGACGGTGGCTTACACACAGATATAGGAAGGGACTAAGCCTTGAAGTCCGTTGAGTCCGTGATTCCGATTGCTGGTTAATCTTTTGTAAGCTGGGCAGGTTGCTTTTCTGGAATGCAGAAGTGTGTTGCATACACCCGTGTAACAATCAGTGGAGGGCTTCTCATCTGCGATAGTAAATTAATAAACAGCCAGACTCTTCTGGCATAAAACTTTTATACTAGTGCTTTTCTATAAGAAATGACCTTATATAATTAGGTACATTACAGTGGTATGAATTTATAATAAATATATATAATGTGGCATTTGGATACTGCATGATTTAAAATATCATTCTGTTCAAATTTGGAAGTGTTCTGACAAACTCTGGGTAAAAGACACTTTTTCCTCTAAATTTAACCTGATTGATTATTTTGCAAATGTGTTATTAGTTTGATGCAAACAGAATACAGAATGGATAAAATAGCAAACGCATTTTTGATGACTGATTTATTGCTAGCTTTTACCATGTTTTATATAGAGCTACTCAGAATTAAACACGGTGCTTTAAAAATACTTTATACAGTGTTCCCAGAACGTACATAATTTTGAGCAACTTTACTGACAATTGCTTTTTTATGGGCCTTGATGGAAGCGAATGACAATCTTCGCGTTCCCTGGAGGAGCATCTATGTTTGCAGACAGAGCCACTGTTGTGATTTTATTCATGATCTAAGTACAATCTCAAAATTTTGGACTAGTCGGAAAGGTTGAGGTGTGCGGTGCAGGGATGTGGCAGCTATTCTCTGGGAGGGCTTGTGACGTTGGAGTCTAACTTCTGTCTTACACCGTTTGCATTGGATGTGGTAGCCCGATCTGGATGTGATCCTGAGGACGGCTGCTCCCAGTCTGGCATCCTCTTACCCCGGGGCACTGCTGAGGTGAGCTCCAGCACGTTGCTTACCCGCCCAGCTCTTAAATCCTCATTAACTAACTTGACAACATGAAAGCGAGACACAGGACACTTGTCTTTGGTCTAAGTTTTGGGCACCGCTGGGGTAGTTAGAAAGGAGGGAGCCAACATTTCAACGAGTGTCACAGCTGCTTTTGTTTTCAGAAGGCTGGTGCTGGAGCAGTTCCTACTCCACACAGCAGCTTGTTGAATGCAAATAATGAATGTTAATCCAGCCTCATTGTTCCAGAGTCAAAAACAAAACAAAACAAAACAAAAAAAACAAACCAAGCAAAAAAGAAATCAGTCAGGGAGACAGTGTGGTAAATCATGTTTGTTTACCTTGTGTATTAGGTTGGGTTTTGCCTCTTTCTTGAGCTATCATTTTAGCGTGTGCTTTTCATTCTCTTTCAGAGTGTGTGTAAGAGAGCAGGCGTTCCAGCTGAGTTCAGTCTTCCTCGTGCGGTGAGGACTCTTGTCCTCTACTTGTTGTTATGCAGTATTGTGCTGCCTTCAGTGATGAAGGGGAAAAAATTGTCTGCCAATATGGCTGTGATATTTGGATGATTTATCTCATTCCTCTTCTGAGTAACCTAACTTTGACATTATTCGTGAACTCCAAGCCTTGCTTGCGTTGTTCTTGCTAGTAGAAAACATAGCAAGGATGTAGTGGGTAATTGAACCCAGATGCACCGAAGGCTGCTCAGCCAGACTGTTATTTTAGCCTACACTAGTAGGTTTTTTAATACGAGTTTGACCTTACTTTGAAACATTCTCAAAATACCATACTTTAATATCAATTTATATACTCTTGCTTTAAGATGGGGTAGAGTCATTTGAAAAAGTAATGAAACACTTTCTACCTGTTAATATAGGAGATACAGAAAGAGTTTTGGAGTTAATTTATGTATCTAAGGAACAAGGTTTACATGCTGCCTTTCTAATTGGAGCGTTATCGTGTGCCTGTAGTTGGGATCATTACCATCAGGGAAAATGTATCTGTCAGCTTTAACTGTGCCAGTTGTATGTGCCTGCCTCTGCAGCAAGGAGGCACGTTTGGCAGGAAGGTTTGAGGTACGCAGTGATATGAAGATTTACCAACAGTCCATTTCAGTAAGTTATTAAACAGAGTTTAAAAGCCGTGGTACATATTCATCTTAATTATTTTTAATGGGAGGTAAATGTTCAGTGTATGTGTTCTGTGAGGTTAAGCTGTGTTAGTTAAAAAGCTTAGAAATTCATTCCTGATTTAAGGAAAAGAAAAGGAAAAAAAAAAAAACAAAACACCCATGTTTCACTGCCAGAATGGTAGTTTGATTTTGACATACATGTAATGCACTTTCCATATCCACACTGTATTTTTTTAAAGGAGGAGCTGCTAATAGCAGTACGGAGCAGAGCTGTATTTCCCTCCTCAATACATGCTTTGTCAGTAACAACTGAACACAAAAATATCTGATGTATAATTAAATTTCCTGTGAAGATAACATACTTTTTTCTGCTTAAACAGAACTGTTTTTCATTCATTATTGCCCTGGTCAGGTGGAACCAGGTTGCTACCTTTCTAACATGTCTGTCTAATTATTCTTTGTTGCATGATGGCAGAGAGTTAAAGTTTTGTGGCTGTACATCAACAGCTTGAAGAAAAGTAATAAAGAAAAAGGCTTTTGTGGTAGATCTTGAAGTTAAATACTTAAATTGATTAATTTTTTTTCAATTTCACTCTAATTTAGGGTTAATTCTTGTAACTGCTCTTTATGAAACAGAGAAGGGACATTTAAGGGACATTGAAAGCCAGTGGGTTGAAGTTATTTTAAGTTCTTCTGAAGGTATTGCTGTACACACTTGACGTCAGTTCAGCTGAAGTGGTGCTGCCGTTAGTTTCAAACTAGTCCATTGCTTCGTGTAGAAAACCAAAGCTTTAATCGGACTGATGGTGGCAAACTGCTTTAAACCTGTTTGGCTTTGGGCAGTGCAGCTTAAAATATAGAAAGCGAGAAATTAAAAATGGTTTAGTGTTTTTCTTTCTGTTCTCTTATCAGAAATGTTCATTCAGACTATAACAACTGTTAGAACAAGATAACAACTTCAGGCCAGCTGTCAAATGTTTACCATTATCAAACCTCTCCCTAGGGTAAGATGCGACTTTGGCTCGCCTCACCGGCAGTAATTTAATTTTTCCTTCGTTCTGACTCGGAAATGGCAGCATTTTTCAAAGCTTCCTCCCACTGATGGCTGAAATTTTCCTTGTGAAATGATTTCCACCAGTCTTGAATCTTTCTTGCTTCTGCCGTCTTCACCTTTACTGATGGTTCTGCAACTCATCACCAGCTATGCAAACTGACAGTTCACATCCTGGGGCAGCAGCCGGGTCTGGCCTGCAGAAAGGAGCAGCCTGACCAAATTTACGCTCACAAGATCTCTTAATTCACAAAAGCATTTGCTCTAGTTCCTGTTCTCTGCTGCAGGGGCTTTTGGGGGGGCGAGCAGGAGAGCGTTCGGAGGGGAGAGAGGCACTCTTCACACTCTGCTGAGTACACAGGCTTTCGAGATGAAAAACAGACGGAAAGAGACATTTCCAGCCATCTTGCTGATCTATGCAGGGGTTCACTGAACTGTGCAGCATCGCACCAGACCCATGTATCATTTAATGTGCTAATTTCTTCTTCTTTCTTCTTCTTTTTTTTTTTTTTGAGTTAAGGAGTTCTTCATTTTGTTGACAAGTATATTAAAATTAAAAGTGGAAACGGTTAAAAGAGAGCCTAAAATGTAAATTCAGTACCCACTGGTTAGTTCCTTCTTTGATATTTAGAGCTATGGAGAGATCTGCTTAGTTTTGAAAAGCCTCTGACAAATGAGAATAGTCAGAATAAGTTTTCTATTTGGTCTGAACTGCACGTAACATCATGATTTTTTTTTTCTCCCTCACAAGCTGAAACATATGCCATATGCTTGCCCAAATGCTTCCCCTTCTTGCACTGCGAGACAGATACGAAACTTTTCTTACATTCTTTGCCTAGACAAATATTTTTTTCCTTCTCCCTTACAGCCACTCCCTCCCACCCAAGGCAGTTTGCAGCCAGAGAAAAGTGATGCTTCCCCCGTAGCCCCGCTGCAGCGCAGCCATTAGCACAGCCGGCGTGTGCTTGCTCGGTAGCAAAAGGTCATTCAAACACTTTTTTGGTATTCTTTGGCTCTCTGTTGGAAGCTTCTCCTAAGAATAACCCATTTTACATTTTTGTGATTACTTTGGAGAAAAAATGTACAATAATACCAGAATGGAAATGGGGGGGAAACAACATTCCAAGTAATTTGATCGCACTCCTGTAGTATTTGCTTTGGTACTTTCCTATCATTAGCTATCCAGTTGCTTAAGGAGCAGCTGCACAGTCTGGTAAATTAATATGTTGTAGTCAAAAGTTTAGACAGAAGGAAAAGTTAACTTAGTTTGTACAAACATAGATCCTGATCTTGCTAACTGGTATTCTAATTGAAGGTGGAGGAATTTTTAGCTCTTTTCATGTGTAAAGTAGTCCTGTCTCCCAGTAATGGTGGAGTTTTACAAAATATATATATATATATGTATGTATTTCTAATGGCATGTCATGTTTCATTAGCTCTGCTTGTATTTCCTGTTTTCTGAGCTTTTAGGCATTGTGAGAAAAACATGAAAGATTTGCAAACAGGGGCAAGGAGGGGTCAGATTATCAAATGTGTGGATTCCAGCAAGCAGAGTACCCTGCCTCAGAAATGCAAATTAATAGGAGAGCTTCTTTCTGCATATACTTGAGGAGCACAAAGTAGTGGTAACTGGTCGAGGTATTTGTCATCCTAATAAACTGACGAAATGGAAGAATAAACACGAATCTTATCGGTCTGCATTTTTTTGGGGAACGAAAGTGTTTGAAGAAAAATCATAAAGGAATCCATGGTAGCTCAAGGAGGTTAAACTCAACAGTTGTTTCCTTTGAAGTGTATGACCACGAGGTTAATTGCCAAAACTGCTTGTGGAAAAGGTGGTAACAATTTAACAAGACTGTACAACTGCAGCCACTCAGATGAATATCAGGTGTTTGCAGATGGGGTTTTTTTGCCTAACAGGAAAAGAGGAGAAAAAACCAGAATGAGAACCAGGGGACAGAGCGGGAGAAGAAAAGCCCGACTAAACAGCCAATAATTCCTTGTTTGCTTTGCCAATGAGGCTGTAATTGGCCGGGAGGTTAATCGCAGCCTGTGGATTGGCGGGCGGCAGCGCTCGCTCCGCGCTCGCTCCATGCTGTTAGACAGGAGACGGCAATTATTAGAGCTTTCACGTCTCTTCTTTAGGCTCACGACGACTCTGATTTATTAATCCCAGTAAGACTGCTGTGAGGGGTTTACAGTTCAAGGCACGGGTTTTGTATTTCTGCTGCTTGCGGTCAAGTTTATTCCAGAATGTATTTTTCCTGCTCTCGATCAGTGGGTTCATTTGTCCCTTTCTGAAACTGCCATACTTCTAAATCTTTCTTAATTTAGTGGGAACAAAGTCTTTAAACATGGAATTCCCTGAAGCCTTCCAGAAACCCAATTAGGTCAATGCAATATAATTGGAAAACTGAAATCCCTTATCGTTAGTTACACTGGATAAACAGAGATGCAAAAGTGTGATATAAACAGAAGTAGAAGAAATTCTTCTAATCTTGCTTTTCACTTCTAAAGGGAGACCCTTTATAATTTTAACAATATCATCAGGGTATTTTAATTCTGTCATTCCTTCTCAGAATTCAGCAGTGGGTTTTTTCCATTGTTATATTTTATATCTGTAGCAATTTGTGGAACTTGGAAAATGTGTACAAAGTACAGCTCTTTCAAGCTTTCTTCCTGTAGGTAATGTTGGCAATGCCTGAAAACAATGAAATGAGAAAGAATCTTTAAATCGTTAACTAAACTCTTCTGAACCTCAAAGAAACTTTTTATATGACACAGAGCTTGCTCGCCAGTCACTAATCCCTATTTACATAGATTTCTCCCTGTCAAATATCCTTAACGAACTGCAAGTTTTATTAACAGCAACTCAAATAATATTTTTATGGCTCGATGTTTAACTGAGCAACCAGCAAAACTTTGACACCTTTCTACTACAACATAATTTACTTGCTCAGCTGTAAAGCCAAAACAGCAGCCTGAATCCTAAATTTAGTGCATACTGAAATTTTTCATGTCTTGTTTTGCTGTTTTCATATTGTACATTAAAAGCAAAACTTCTTCTGGGAGGAATCCTCCCTTTGCAGCAAACAAAACTCTGCGCTCCAGCTGGAGCATCACGGTATGTTGCTGGCCACCATTCGCAGCAGTCAGGAAATGTTGTGTGCTAATGTATATGATGTAATTCAAAAGATCACATCTCTCTGGTCTGGTAAAGAATCATGAATTTGGGTCATGATGGAATCACCCAAATAATGACACTCTGAAGTACATTATTTAACCTATCGCTTACTTTTTATAAACAGAATTAATTAAATCACAAAGTCGGGCATCTACGGGAAGTGATGACAACCAAAGGGCAAGGTATTTACAGACCTCTAGTTTCATCCTTTCCTATGAGATCTGACCGAGCAAAAGAACTAAATTGGTTAGAAACAATTATAGGTGCCAAACACCTATAAATCTACTGTAGGGTCTTGTCTGTTGTAAGCCATTTACATTTTTACAATTCGATTATGGCCCTTACATTGTTCCTATGCCAGCAATGTTTTACAGGTGGCAGAAACCCTGCTTCCGACCCTCCAGAAGGTACCTGCCACTCTTACTTTTTTATTAAACAGATACAGCATTTATCTAACACCATTGCTGTAAAGCATAATTCACACTTCTGGGAGGAGCAAAGGAACTCAGTTTACAAAGTTGATTTAGACTCTGCTCGTGGAGACAATGGCATGTTGAAAATATATGTTGCATAATACACACCATCCTTTCTTATCTTTCAAACTGAGATGGTCTCTAATGATATCCAGTGGGTTGGTGTGACTCAGCAGAGAGAAAAGCTTTGCCTTATTGGGATGCCAAGCAAGTCTCAGCTAGAGCAAAGAGAAGTTAACACTCGTTCAGTTTTAAATTTTAAGAATATTTCTTCATTAGAAGAGCACATACTCACTAAAACACGTGGGGGAAGATATTCTTCGACATCATTCCTCTTTATAAAAAAAAGGGGGGGGGGGAAGCATTGCAATCTGCATATGCAAATCTTGCCATGTTCCTCCTAGACAGGAGGAAACTCTAACTCTCAATAGATATTTATTTTCTAAATTGGCGACAGACATGCAAGCGAGAACGTTCAAATGACTTCAGCTCTCTTTCTGCCTTCATTATGTCAGGCTAGCAGATCACATATGGCATTATGGAAATCAGTAAATGAAAACCATATTGATCAGCATTGAGAACAAATGTAAAAAAGCTGGACTAAAGGAGGAGAGGTGGAGAAGTATGCTCCACTGTTCAACCTGATAGGCCCTCGTTAAGGCCTTTAATCATTTATTAATGTAAACTCCCTCCTTCCCTTTCCACTCAAATTACCTCAGCCATAGAGCATCCTGCTCCATTTATCTTTTAATGTTTCCTTTATTTAATTTATTTTTAAGCTATACATTATACTTTTATTACAAAATCAAGTTGTTTTTTTTTCTTTTCTAGAGGACAGTATTGAGCAACCAGATTTGATATAAATGTCCCAGCAAGCCTACTTGAGCATTAAGGGGAGGAACAAGCAAGATTTGCTTTTCGTTGGATGGCAGATTTGGCGTTCTGGAGGAGTTGCAGTGAAAAGGAGTGTGTATTACAGAGCCTCCCCCACTTCACGCTGTTTGTAATTAAGGTTGTGTCAGCATTTCCATCATAAACCCTTGTTTACAGGGTTTAAAATTCAGCTGTGAAAATTTGCTCCAGGCCAGATTTGACATACAAGGGTTCAACCTCACAGTAAAGGAGACTTTCACCCCACCTCCTTCTCCCAAATCTAAAAGCTACTCAGTCCGTCCCAAACATACAAAAAGAAGAGAAGGCATAGCGTTGTTTTTTTGGGGGACAATTGAAGAAAATTATTATTAACAAAAAAAAGCATTGGGCCAGTGTCCTACTTCAGCAACTCTTAAAAATCACGTTGAGACCCATACATGGCCGTACTGCGTGCCAGTTTTAGCAGAAGCAAGCTTTTTTGGTCAGGCGGTTAGATCTCTAACTTGCAGTCATTCATCAGAATCTTGAGTGATGGACATCTCAATCCTGACGGCCATTTGCTTGAATACTCTGTCATTCTCTCACAGTTTAGATAGAAATTTCCATGACAATAATTAAGGGGTTCTGCTTTGAAATTTGTACCATTTTATGCTTCTGACAAAGCTCTTACTGGCCCACGGGGTATTTCCCAGTACCCTCTCTGCTGTGTAAAGTAGGCTGTTCTTAGACATAATAATATACTTTTTACTTGGAATCCACATCGTTCCCACAGCAGAAATATTTTCACTGGCATTTTTTAATCCATTTGGTTAAAAAAAAAAAAAAAAGTCAGATTTGTGTGTGTGTTTCTGGAGCAGTTAGGTGTCTGTCGCGTGTTTGTTTAAAAATAACTAATAAAAAGCGTGAAGAACAGCCAGAATGGTCTCCCCTTACTCAGCACGGATCAAGAAGCTGGGAAAAAGCGTGGAGCCGCACTAGTTAGGCGTCTTGTTCTGCTTAGGGCTCCGGCAGCGCCGCGTGCCTCATGGGCCGCAGGATCAAGGCGCAATGCGCATGCCACTCCAGGAAAATCACGTCAGCCCGGGCTGTGGATTTCTGGGCTGCTGTCAGTTTTAGTTAAATCCTTATCATTTTAACATTTTTATATTCTCTGTGATAATGGACTTCAAGTCTCAGTCATGTAGATGGCTCCTGATTGATATGGAATGATACTGGCGTCGCGCACGGCAGTATGTACGTCTAATTTATTTTAAGTGGTATTCCAGATTTTTGGGGGGACAATTCCCAAGGGGCAGCAAAGATACATACAGTGATGTATCTATAAAATATGTGTGTAAAATGTATTCCGTCCTTCCTCTTTCTTGCACACTCACCCACTTCCAACTTCTTTTCCTCTTTGACTCGCATTACAATTCTACTTTCCTTTCTCTGCTCTCAACATCAAACAGTATATAAATTACAGCAAGAGTGCTGTCTGTGGCAGACATACAGTCCTTGTTTGTGGCAGAAGAGCAGAGCATTAAACAGTGAGTGGACTATGCAGAGAGCTCTCTCTCTCTCTCCCTGTTCCCAGTGGGAGTGTTGTTTATAGAGCATTATAATTTATAACTGAAGAGAGTGGATTTAATTTCAGTGGAGGGGGCTCGCCAGCAGGGCGCCAGCCTGCAATCATATGAATCAGCAAGCTGCAAACTCTATTGAATGGAAAGTATTATCGCTGGCCACAAACGGACACTGTTTCTCCTTAAACAACTCCCTCGGTGCAGGAAGACGTTGTCTTCATTCATCTATTTTACATATCTACTCCTGTTTTAATTTTGCTGTTTCCTAAAAGTCTTTTCTTTTTAGAATGCATCTTTTCTTTTACTGCCTTACTTCCTGATCTAACATTGGAAACTGATTATTGTGTGTATGTTGCTGATTTTGTAGCTCTTAAACTTGCCTTTTCTTTTTAGTGTGTGTATGTTGTTTTTAGTTTTTAAAATGCCATTTTCTTCTCATCCTGTGTACAAGCAACTTTTATGGAAACCAAAGTTAAACATGCAAACAAGAGTATGATAATCCATTAGCATTAATATTGTAAAATGGTAGTCAGATTCAATCACAGGAAGTTTTATTTAATCATGGATGTTTTGTGTGTTTCCCCTGCCTTTCTCTTGCACAAATGGAAAGTCTTTTTTCCCTTCTTTTGTCTTTGAAAAGTTTTTAGTGTTTTGTCCTTTGAAATAGGACTATCAAATCCATAATGAAGTCTGATGACTTTCTGAAATACTTTCAAGCAGTCTCTGCTTTGATTATATTTTGTATCAGTTGTTTTTGTGGTGTTCAAGGGAGGGCTAACTTTTGTGCAGTGCTTGGACTGATGTTTCCTGTAAGGGTTTTGTGCAGCTCTTGTAATTTATTAGACATTTGCAAGCAAAGCAGTAACACAATGCATTAACAACCTATGTCAAATAGCAGTTTTACGTGAGTTACTTTTTTTTTTTCTCCTTCTTTTTATAGAATAAGAGCTAAGCTTTTAAAAAAAAAAAAGGCAACAGTGGGATATACGGCAGATTGGACGGTATTATGGACTTGTCAGCTGGGTTCCTGGAGGTTAATTGCAGCAGCAGAATACCTGATAGCTGCCGCCTGTCTGCCCTTCAGAGCAGAGTTTCTGTCGAGGTTTGGGCCTTTGTAAGAAATAGGGCCTTTTCGTTTTGCTCGTAAGCTCCAGCCACCACACGGACGTCGCTGCAAGTGCCATGTCAGGCTGGGCTTGCCCAGGCTCCACCCTGCACGCCTGCCCTGCGAGGGGAAGGTGTGCTCGAAAGGCATCTCCTAGCAGAGCCGCGGAAACTTCTCTCCCACTTTTCAAAGGAGGATTTTGCTATGTAGGAGGGAATGCCGCTTTAGGGGAGTGTATGTTAATTATACAGCTCATGTCCCGCACAGCTGGATAGGAGGATGGTCTTTCTTTTCCCTGCCCTACATACTGATCTTCAGACCTGACTAAGGAGCTTTGTATGTCTAGTGATGATTGAACAGTGGGTGCTAACCCTTCCCCCCGCCCTACTCCGCACCAGAGCAAAATCTGTGCCATGGCACTCATTTGTGCAGATTCAGGAGCGCGATCAGGCAGGCTAAATGGTAATTGGCCTAATTCTGCACTCCTTTCACAGGAAAATCCAGAGCCTTGGGGTGGCAGATCTGCTTCTGTGCAGGCGTGCAAGGCAGCTCCTAGGGGTGTTTCACAGACCTCCATAAAAATACCGTTCCTGTATTAGACTTTGCAGTTTTAAGCATAGCCAAATAGCAGCTTATCTACTGTATTTTAAATAATTGTGGCTTTTTTGTTACATATGCTCTGTCATTTTGCCTCACTAAAGCAAGTTGTGCAGCTCCACAGTCTCTCTGATGTTAGTATGTAATCGAAGTTGTGCCTTTTGTTCAGCATATATAGAAGTAGCATCAGTCTCTGTTTGCTTTGCATTGCATTTATGAGCATAATAAAGTTATTGCCCTCATTTTCACAGAGAGATTGTCCTGCATTAGCAAAAAAAGCCACATAAATTATTTGCAAATGAGTGGCTTGTTTTTGCTTATTGATTTCCCAGAAGTGGCAAAATGCTTTAGCTTATGTTCACGACTATTTATAAAATGTAAAATGTATTTTTCTCTCTGCCTCTTGGCACAGAGAGTAAAGTTTGTTAAAGGGATTAAAGGCTACATCCTACTGTTCCCCCCTTAACCATTGCACAGGCTTTTAAACAGTCTCCTTGACTACATTTTCTACACTTAACTTTATACTAAATTCAAAAGGTACGTGAAATAATTGTAACTCTTTAATTCCATATCACCATATATGGCTCTTTTGGCCCCCTTGGGGGAAATAATATAGTAAAATCCAAACCTGTAGGTAGATTGGAAAGATACAGCTTTGTAGCTTCCAGTTTCACCTCATTACCTCTTTTGGATGTATAAAAACTGTTCTGCACTACAGAATGGTCATATTTTAGACTGTTCAAATCTGAGTCAGAGCTAGTAAATATTTTGGGCATACAGAGTAAACTAGTTAGTGTTTAACTTTCGACTTGAAAAAGCCAAGATGATTCACAGTGTTAACATTTTAATTTCTTGTTCGTTCTAAATGCAATGGGAGTGAATTAGATTTGACTTTCTAAATCATTAAGGATTTAAGTTATATCCCTCCTTTCTTGTATAATTTTTTCAGTGCTTCTTTTGAGAAAACTTAAAATGCTGGAATACTGTGGTTAGCTTATCGTAAAAATACTTTTTATTCTGGTTGGGGAATAGGATAGTCTGTATCTGAAGCTTTCTTTTTCTCTAGACTCATGTGTCTGCAACAAATGCGAGCAAAAACTGCTACGGATTTAAAGTTAACAAGAGTAACGTCACCTGAAGTATAGTTAGATGAAATTGTAGCATTTTGTGTGCAGCAAAACAATCTCTTAAGGAATGCTAAGTTAGGGAGGTCTGGCTGTTTTTATATAGTTCAAAATTACTTGATCAAAGAATTTTAAGAAATAAAATGCAGAACTAATCTTTATTGAAAATATACTTTTATTTTACTAGGTGACTTACTACTGTATAACACTACTTATTTTCGGTTACATGTGCTTCTGCTGTAGGTCTCGCTATAATAAAGACATTTTTGGGTTTGCTTTGATGAAACTTCACAAGAGCCGTCTGTAGGGTAGAAATACAATTTCCCCTCTGCTTTAATTGTGCTCTGTCGTGTATTTGGCTCAGTTAACCGAATCAAGGGAACTGCATTCGGGTGATCTGAGTGGATCTTATCAGCAGTGGACTCGGGGTCATATTTTTAACTCTATGCCCATTGGAGAATTAAAATTTGCTGTGCAGTTTTATTCTCCCTATCGGCACATAAAGCAAGGCAAGTGCGGTTTTGGGGAAGGCAGTTCCACGACTATCCCCCCATTTATGTGCCTCAAAAAAGGTCATGTCCTTATCAGTGATTGTAATTGATAACAATGTGGTGGTTTCAGTCAAATCTGTGACCTTGGTACCACAGCGGGGCCCCTGCGCTGGTCGCTGCTTTCCTCACTTACTTCTGCTTTGATGTGATCCGGCAGCTGATAGAGATGCACGCAGGTCAGAGAGAGGCAGCTGGCTGGCAGCGCCAGATTAAAATATTTCTGACCCACAAAAGTAACCAAATGCCCATATTTCTTCATTTAGCATAATTAATACCTTGTATTTCCATTTACTTTGATAAACTGAGCTTTTTTCTCCTCTTTCTGTATTATTTTATTCCCTGTAGCTTTCAGTAATGATTGCAAGAGATACGTAGTTAAAATGTTTTACGGACTCCGAAGAATAACATGTTTTGAAAAAGCTAAGATCAAAAGTCTCAATTAGGTCACAGCCTAGCAGGAAGCTTATAACCACATGAAAATGAGAAAGTTATTTCATTTTTAGTGTGCTATATTTTCAGTAGCCCGCATAGGAAGCTAAAGACGAAAAGAAACATACTGGATCTCTCACCAAGGAAATCCTCTTGCTCTTGCGAATTTGTAATTAGGGAAGATAGGTACAATAAGTAAAAGTGTTCAGTGTGGTTTAATGTATATCCTTCTTGAGAAGAACTTACTGAAATGGCATCTAGAGGAACTGAAGAAACTTTTTCTTTTTGTCATAAATGTTCACTGTGAATTATTATTGTCACCATTTAAAATCGCTATATAAAAAGTAGTTATGGAGCGACTGCCTGGGTCTCCATGTATTAGCTCAGAGGATCAGCATAAAAGATCTCTGACGAATAGTGAACCTGAGAGTATCCACTCAGGACTCGAACGTCAGCTGATGTCTTTATTTAAAAAATAACAATAATAATAATTAAAAAAAAAAATGTCAGCCCTCCAGATGGCTTGCTTTGCCATTTGCTGTGGGCAATGATATTTGTAGCTGCTGCTCTTTCTTTTCTGGATTTGTCGCAAGGTAGAGAGTGCAGCCCATTTCCCTGGCCGCTGATGCCGTGTGCCACTGCACGCTGCTTGTAAACAAAGTCACTGGGCAGAGATTAACAGCACTGATTTGTCGTGATGAATGGAACTCGGTTAGGTTGCTCTTGTAAGGCAAGAAATATATTTTATGCCATAACCAAATTTGATTCCTTTTTACCAATAAATTTTGAATTGCATTTAACAGCCAGATAAATGCAGAGCTTATTTTATTGCAGTTATGATTCTAGATATCTGTATTACATGTATTTCTATTGAACTTTACATTAAGCACAGTAGATCATCTCTGTCAACAAATAAATTAAGCTTGGACCAAATAGTATTTTCTTGTATGTATCGTGGATCTGTTTTTGCAACATGTTTTTACTTTCCACTGACAGCAGTCATCAAAATACAATACCTATGAGGCTTATGTATCCTGAAGTACTCCTTAAGTGAAGGGGTCCTGAACTGTTAGCCTTGGCAGAGCCCTTGCATTACTGTAGGGAAATCATCTTTCTGTAACTCCTGCAGGAAAAAGTAAAGAAAAAAAATTACGCAGGCGGTTTTACTGGTATGCACAGAGTGATACAGGGATGTGCAGTAGGATGGATGAGGGGCCAGAAATGTCAGCAGATTTAATCCCCAAAGTATTGGGGTTCAACACTCCCTTTTAAAAACATCAGAAATATTTTATACGCACAAATTTAACTTGTCATATAACAGAAGTATTAGCGTTTAGAAAGAAAAAGGAAATGGAAAATTAATACAGTGTCTGACCAGTTTGTTATTTTTACTCTGAATACATCGTCTCCTTTTGAACTAGCTGATACTCGCTCACCTGACTGGATTTCCTTAATCCAGGACTTCTCATCCTTTTTCACATCTCTGATCCCTCCACCTCGCTGAGATCTCTTATCCTTGTAAGCCTGCGGGTATGCCGGCACCTGTCCCTACCTCTGCTGGGGCTGAGACCCCCTGCTCTAGTAAATACCAGCGGTGTCAGCGTAGCACAGCGGGTCACAGGAGGAAGCCGTGATTATGCCTTTTGTGTATGCAGTGCTTGGTGGGCGGGAGACTGTACCTCGGTTAGGATAACCATGTGGTTAAACAAGGATATCAATTACCTGCGCTGGCTTTAGAGTATGCACAGCTTCTCTTGCTATCAGAATTCAGCATATTTACTCTTTCTGTGTATTTTGCATTTGAAACAACGCCTTTATCCTAAAAAGTAATTATAAAAATACGAGCAGCCAGGGAGGGGGGTGGTGTTGGATTTTAGGTGCTGTGCAGACTGGCGTTAGAGCTACAAAGCAAATTTACAGTAGGGATGAGTTGGATTCAGCAGTATCAAAGCTGTACTTACTAGAGGGCACCTGCAGAACTGGCATCTCCTCCACCTTCATGAAGACTAAAATAATCCAAACTCTTCATGTTACATAAAATGCAAACGTGGCTTCACATTTCTTGTATGGCTTATTGACTGAGTCTGAATCTACTGTGAAATATTCAGTAAAGGGAGGGGGACTGTGGAAGACTTGAGTCTGGTAGAAACAAGTGTGTGCTGACAATTGTAAGCTAGGATTATAAGTACAAGCAAGTCGCTTTTTAAAATCAGAGGAAGCCCTGTTGGAATCTGAATTTTCTCTGTAACTGGTGCTTCTTTGGTGCTCTGCATGTCCCTCAGCTCTGTCTTAAGTGACTGCAAATATCACTTGATCGTGTATGTTTTGGGAAGCGTTGGGTATTTGGGGCTTGTCAGTATTTGTCATCACTGATTGCTGATTCTGCAAGTGGCAAAAAATAGAAACAGGAAAGAAATATAATTGTCAGGGGATTCCTTATCTTTACCTTTACAATGCTCTGTTACAAGTAACAGCCATGTGCACGATATTTATGATATTTAGCAATCCAGCTAGGCTGCTGTGAGGCTCAGTACTACGTGTTACCATTTTTTCCCCTCCTGTGTGACTGTGTTTCCGCACATGCTGGGTACAGCCATTCTCAACATGTGCATCAAATCCAGGAAGCATCAGAGCTACCGTGCATGTGCGGATGAGCTACTGCACGTCATGCGGGGTCTGTCAGCACGCTGCTCCTGGCCTGCAGAGGAGGAGGCAGCAGAAAGCAGTTTTTGCACAACCTGCTTTTTAGAGCAAAGCAAGGAGCGGCGCATAGCCTGGCTGAAATGTTGGGGGTCGCTGTCACCCCCGCTGCGGCAGGACTGCCTGTGTGCTGCTGACCCGGGAGAGGCAGCAGCTGAGCGGGCGGCTGCTGCCACCAACGCAAGTCCTCCAGCCCAAAGCTTGCTCCTTTGGGGCCCCGAGGGAAGAGGGCTCTCGGGAGCCTGCCATCAGACATGCCGCCCTGAGGGGCTGCGAGGAGCCTTACAGCTGTACGTTTAGCACTTTCTTTTTCTACAGCAACTTCAATATATATGCTGCATTGAAAGAGGAAAAAAATTAGGCTCCGACCTTGTGGACGTTTTAATAAGTGTCTAACTTTAAGTGCAAGTAGTTTTAAGTCTGTGAAGCTACTCTTATGCTTAATAATAAACATCTGTGTAGGTTTTTGTATCCTAAGATTTCAGAAAAGCCAATGTCTGAAGAGCTCACAGCTCAGCGTAGACGATTTAAAGCTCAGGTCAGTATTTATGCACAGAACACTTGGGGAAGCAAAAATAGAAAACAGCCGAGGAAACAGTGTGTTTCAGGGATAACATTAACAGTTCTAATTCTGAGTAAGACATGTGTCCGTAACTTGCATATTATATAGAAATGTTTAAAAAAAATCAGTTCAGACACAGCAAATGCAGTATTTAGGTGTATTTTGTGCGAATTCTTTTAAAAGAAGCCTACATTCCAGCATGTCTTCATTCAGTAATTTAATTGGGATGTAGGTCTTTGAGCTAGTGGCTGATTAGAAAACATGACCTGCTTGAGAGATCAAGAAGGTAAATTGATAAATGTTGTAGCAAAGGTTAGTAATGTGTGAGAGAGTAGAAGCTGCTCTGGGCTTTGAATCACTGATCAAGGTCAGCTGCAGTTCATTAAAATCTTTAGAGATTTAGATTCATTGTAAATATACCCGCATACCATAGTTTATCTTGTAAATCCTATGTATTGGTTGTTTAGTAATATTGCATATTATTGCAACAGTTTTATGGTTGTAAATTTGCACCAAGGTACAAAGCCAAAGTCCTGTAAAATATTTTAATTAGAAAACCAGGCGGGAAGGAGGGACCTGGGTGAGGAGACTTGCTCTAGCACAGCCGGCACCCCAGCCCCCAGGCCGGCACGTCCCGCGTCCCTCCGCCTTCACGCCAGAGTGCTGCCCCCGTACTTCTTGCTGCTTTGATGATTAGAAATCTTTTAAGGTACACCTGGTTTTGTGCTGATGCTGTCCTTTAACTTAAATAGTTTTTCCTTCCCTGGCGCTTATGTCCCTGGAGTGTTTCTGGAGGGTGGTCATACGCTCGTCCTGGCTTACAGCTGAAATGGGAAGAAGCCCTGCTGCTTTCACTCCCTTACCTGAGCCAGGGTTTCTGTTCCCCTCGTCAGACGGCTCTGTATCTCTTTCAAGTTTTCAGCTTGAACATGGCTATCGGTACGCATGTTTTGAGATGACATCTCACCGCTGTGCTGAACATCGTAATATTTCTGTTCTCTATGATATGTGCTGGAGCACGGCCATGCCAGGCAGCTAGCCCATCACCGCCCTGCAGCTGAAAGACCTCGGGCTCTTACCCCAGCCTTTCTAACTGACAGACACTCAGACTTCTGCATTCCTGACCTTGCACTTTCTGCTAATACATCTTTGGCCTTTGTTGGCTATAGTCCCCTGGAACTTCCCTCTCTCCTGAACGGAACGGTCCATCCTCGTTATTGGCATTGCTGTCCAGGTTTGTTCCTTCTCTTTCCTTACAGGCTCTGAAAGCACAACGTTTGAAGGCCATATAAAGGGTTTGTTCTTAGTCATGTTCAGCCAGCATGGTCTACTGGTCCTCTCCAGTTCATCCTGATTTTGCCAGAGCCTGTTTGGATGCTGTCACCCATTTGGTGTCACTCTCCCTATCTCTGCCTTCGTCACCAGTGCTGGGTCCAGATTTCGTTCCAGCTACTCATTCGCTTTTGAAGAACGCACATCTGCTGCTTTCATCTTTCTGGTTTCAGCTAATGCTGCCACTTCCATTCATGGTGTGGGGTTGGTCGTGCACCGGTCTGATGAACTTCCAGCAATCTGTGGTTTCACAGTAGCTGAGGCACACCTCCCCTGCACCTCTGTCTTGACTGAACCATCAGCACTGGAAAAGCCTCTGGGGCAGAATCCACTGGCTTGTTGCTGCAGTATTCGGGCAATTCATTGCCCATTGCCCAAGCCACGGTTATTTCTCAGTCGTGGCACTTGTCCCAAGGCACTTAGACCCGTTTTGCAGGGCAGCAAAGGCTGTCAGGGAGGCTGTGTCGGCCGTGTCCCATCTTGCGATGCCGTTCAAATGTCAGCTTTCCGCTTGTCCCACAGGCTAACTTCATGAAACCAAATGTAACACAGTTTTCTGTGCACTGGCTGATGTGCACTTTAAGTCGTTCTATTGTTGAGTGAAATGCATTTGCAGGTGTTCTGGTAAAAGCAGAGAAATGTTCTTTAAAACTTGACCAAATACCTTTCCTTTAGGTTATTCCTGACTCAAATCTGTTGCCGTGAGGTTGAAGTGATGTTAAATCTACTAAAAACCATGCCTAACAGAAATACTTTTAAAGTAATTTTCTTGAAGCGTAACTGTGAATCACTTTGAGCTTAATGGTTTTAAAAAATCTAGAACAAAAGAGTTTTTTTCCCTACAACAGCTGTGCAGTTTTATTAAAAATTTAAAGAAATCTTATGTGTCTAATCCTTTGAGCGGATGTGTAATTACTTGGCTTGGGCTCTTACACATGGATAACCTAGCTGTACTGTGAGACAAGATTCTTATGTTTAATTTAAAGAATCATGGGTGTGCTTTGGAGATTATCAACACCAAGCCTTGTAAAGGAACACAAAACCAGAACAACTATTATACATCATCATTTGTTATACAGATGTTGCAAACCATCTGACTAGCAGATAGCGTAGTTTGCGATAGTATTAGCAAATGATGGCGGGGTATGTAGAATAAAAAATTGGAAAACTGTCTTTTTGAAGGTGTTTTCACTTCCCAAGTTTTAGATTTTTCCCGTGTATTTGGGTATTTGCATTTAATATGTGTTCCCTTTAGGAGAACTTGTTGCTTTTATAATCGGCTATTCAAACTGCGCTATCACTTTTTATCGGCAACACGCACCTTTTTCAACTTCATCGTGGCCATTTGATACGAAGCCCAATTCAGCAACACTCTAGAGCTTGAAAAAGCTCTGAACTGTGCTATAAATGCACAGCTGCATTAAAGGGAGTTTTATATCTGC
Organism: Morus bassanus; assembly: GCA_031468815.1. Lineage (NCBI taxonomy): Eukaryota > Metazoa > Chordata > Aves > Suliformes > Sulidae > Morus > Morus bassanus. The sequence goes on from CM062584.1 coordinate 9,170,001, forward strand.
CACAGGTTAGATGCTTTAAAAATTAATGTATTTTAAAGGCCCAAGAATATGATCGTACAAAACCAGTTAAAAAACAGTTCACTTTGCCTTAGGTAATTTTATCAGGATATGTATGTTAGATACTTTTATCAGAATATGTATGATTCATTACTGAACATTTTGAAGAACTAAGCCACATCTGAAATGAATTATAATCTCTTTCAATCGAGTTTGAGATATCAGTCAAAATCACCCCTAATGTGAGCAGGTACAACTCCATTGAAGTCAAGTCTGCTTACAATCAAGCTGATTTTAGTCAAGGGACATAGGGACATTTTTTCCTTATTTTCTTTTTTTCTTCCCCCCCTCCCACCCCCCCTCCCTCCAGTAATCTTCTTCATGTTAGTTGCATTTTTTTATATTACATTTGGTTGTAGTCACTTTGGTAGGACAAACAGATATCATACAATTTTCTTCCATAGAAATCATGTGTGCACATTATTTTCAAAATCTGTATTACAAAGTCTTTTATCCTTTTATTAGTTTAGTACTTAAGCCCTAGACATAAGAAAGAAGCCTATCAGTGAAAATCAATTGAAATGCATTTAGATACAGATCTGATGTACTGTGCAAGGAGGCTTAGACGCAGCACAATAAAATCAATTAAGGCCTTTCCAGCCCCATACAGTTTTACCCATCCAATCACTTTTCACACATTCCCTCCATTAGTTTTGCAAGAGTTTTTTTTAAATATGAATTATGATGAATGAGACCCTTGTTATGAATATATAGATGGGTCATTACCCTATGAAAACCAGACCGTACTGGTGCTTAGTGATTAAGGCTTTCTGCTGCTACTGTCAATAAAGTTCACATTCATCCGTCTCAGTCTATGATAGGGAAGCTGTAGCCATTGTTGTCTAATTCACTTAACAATGTTATAATTGTGATTTGGTTTTGTTCATCATAATAATTTACATAAACCCTTTTGTATTTGTTAATAATTTGGATTAGTCATCAAGCTTAAGGAATGTAATAGATCAAATAAACAAAAGGGAAATAATAACATAAAAAAAGGCACCAGGCCTACCCAGACAGATGTGAAGAGCAGATTAAATACTAGTTGCGCACGATGCCAAAACCAAAATATTTTGGATTGAGGAGTTAAATACGTACAAAGTGCAGGTTAGATCGTGGGGCAGAGGTGTAACACCTTACTCTCAAAACTCTTTTTCCTTTACGGGAGCGGATGGCTTAGCTGAATTTGAATTTAAACCTTAAATATTAGCCAAGCCAGGGACAAGTGGACAGACAGCTCGGGTATATGAATGTTTATGCAAATGAAGATGCAATAAAACAAGGCTCCTTGAAAAATCTGCCCTAGTAAATTAGCGGAAAATGCACCGCCATAAACAGCTGTTGCATTTTAATCAAGCATCTGTAGAGTATATTTTGCTTTGTGTTGCAAACAAAACAAAACAAAAAACACCCAGATTGTGGCAACCTCATTTTATATGCAGAAATTAACCCATTCTGCACTGCTAAAAAAGAGTAATTCCCAGGTCACAGCTTTAATGCACCAAGGGGGTAGAAGGATGTTTAACTCATTGACTTTCAGGTTACCTTGTTTAATTTAAAAAGTAGTGTTTCTCAACGGAAGAATAACTAGCAAATTTTACTTCTCTGTAACTCTCGGGAGGTTTTTGCTTGCGCAATCTCATAGTTTGAAGCACATTTTACAATGCAATTGATCCGAATAGGTTTAAAGAGTGTTTCTTCTGTACTGCTAGCTTTGCACAAACTAGAATTAATCTTGCAAAATAGTTCAGCTGTCAGGTCATGTTAGAAAACATCCTTTATATTAACGTGATACGAAATCATACATCTTGGTTTTCAAAGAGTTAATAAACACCCCGAGCTGTGCTGATCTTGTAGCTTTAGTGAGCCTTAATCTGTAAGCTTGATTACCTCCTAACCCTCAGTCGCCTGCCTCCCTCCTAACACAGCGGGAGTTTTACGGCAGCATTAGTGGCATTTTGCCCAGCTTTGGCTTTAGGGAAATCATTCAGTGAGAAAGAAAAGCAGAAGGACTGGATCTGTCTACTGCTGCGAGGTCATTAACACAGCAGCATGGCCGGGCAGCGCTGGAGGAGCTCGACGGTGGCAGTCCCCTCCGCTACCGTACAGGTTACCTTCCACCGTGCTGTTAATGGGGTTTAGACACGTTGCTAAGGATGGAACAGTGGCCCCCCCACCCCAAAATGACTTACAGTGCTTGCTCCAGAGGAGCATTGTTTTCTTTAAATCCTATACGCAGCGTAGAGGCATTGGTGTATATGTCTTGGTCCTTCTAAGAGCAATATTACTACAGATTTATGTGCTCCGGGCTCTTTGTGCACACGGAGGTAGACAGGAATATTTAGTGGAGTTTGCTCTCACTCCAGGAAAAACTCACAAATGGGAATAATTCTTACACGTCGTACAAGCTGGATGTTCTTTATTTATAACGCTAGCCAAAACGAATAGCCGCCTTCTGCCTACCTTACTCGTAAGGAGTAATTCTCGCTCCGCAAGTAGTGGGGAGGAGTCTTTTTAACTTTTCAGTTGCAGTGGTGCACCTCAGTAGGTTCGGTCAAGGGCTCTGCTGGTACTCAGAGTGGTCAGAGTTTGGCCGTTTTTAATTCATGTAAAGTCCCATTACAGTTTCAGGTAGCGATTGTTCTTCTGGCCGACTCATAGCACGTTTTCATGTTAACATTCACAAAATCAGTTTGCTTCTGTCCCCTGTATTATCACTGTCTGCTTCCAGAAAACAGCCTTGGCACTTCATGCTATTAACGTTTTCTATTTCAGAAGAAATGGTGCAATTAGGCATCGCGCCAGTATTTAACCGGGAGTTTGTAGTTGAGTTGTTCGGCAGGAGAAGACCCTCTTCGTAGGTGTGGTACATCCAGCTTTGCACGACCACCGTTACACCGAGACGGATCCCTGGCCAGGGAGCAGGAAGGCGCAGGCGGGGAAGAGGTGGAGGTCGGGGCTGGACCCGAGCACGGCTCCGATGGGAGCTGGTGGTCTGTGCTGTGAGGTGCCAACGGGAGGTTTTCAGAAGTGTCTCAAATTGTACCTGGCTGCTAAAATGTGAGATCTGAAACCTGTCGGGGGGGTTGTATTTTCAGCAACTAATTTTGTGAACAAGTATAGACACCATCCTAATTTATTATTATATACTTTTATATAATATTTTATCTATTTTATATATATTATATATAAAATATATAAAAATAAATAAAAATATATTAAAATAAAATTATATACACTATATGATATAATATATAATACCTAAAATTTATTGCATTCACTTTTAACCTAGGTATTTTTTAAAGGGACAAATAACTGAGACCACTGCTCTAAAATTAAAAGGAAAAAAAAAAACCCGAAACCAAAACCAAACAACTTTTGGCTGAGATCTGTTCTGGGGGAAAGCCTTGTGTCTCTCATTCCTCTCTTGTATCTGAAAAGCAAAAGCAGAGTAGTAACGTGCCTCTTCCACTTGGTATTTTCTGCATTTCTCTGGTGGCTGGTTCGAAATGGCTTCTGACCTGCCAATGTGCACCAGTTCAGTTGAAGGTCTTCTGGTGCCATACTGGCTTACAGAACAAAAGCAAATTATGTAAAGTCTGATTTGCATTTTTGAAGTGAAGCTGTTCAGGTTGGTAATCTGTTGTCAGGAGGGTCTGGGAGCAGGGCTCAGCCGTTAGGGATCTTCAGTGAGCTTGAAGGCAGCAGTGGCTGCCTTCGCAGTGAGAGAAAGCCCATTTAGCTCTCCTCATTCATCCGTAGTTTGGCTGTGTCATTGGTGTGGATGTGTCCCGCCATGCTTTGTTCTTCAGTGGAAATTCAGACTTCAACCCCTCGGGTACTCCCTGATGCTGTTTGATTCAGGAGGGACTTCACAACTAGTTGGTCGAGGACACACCTCATCAGCCTCACCTCTCTGGTGATAGGGCATCTTGCCTGTGGGCTTTAGCTAGCTTGTTTGCCATGTTTATTTAATAAAAGCTCGGCCTTTGCTACTGTTTTGAAACAGTAGGCATGTGTTTATCCTCATTTCAGCATGCTGTCAGCAAGTATTTCCTTAAAAAAATATCCTTATTGTAACGCTCTCTCCTCTGTTGCCAGCTGTAGTACCTCTCTTTTTAAGCAGCGAGGTTAAGAGCAGCGTCCAAAGGGTGCTAAGGGTACAATCCTGCAAATATCTTAAATACATTTCTCTTCAAAATGTTGTCTTTGTCTAATAATACTTTACAGGAAGTGTTGATGTTACCCAGCGCTCCCCACTGCTGAGCCCACCCCTACACTGTGCTGCGCCTGCTCATCTGGATGAGACTAATCAAATCTGCTTTATTATTCTTGAGCTTGAAGGAATTTTTCTCCTCTCGCCTTGCAGTGCAGGAGCAGCAACGTACCCATGTCTGGGGAGAGGACGAGGACAGAGAACTTTTCTACCTGACGTAGAAAAAAATACGCTCGTTATCTTCACAACTTTCTTGATGTGCACAGGGTGGATTACACCACGTCCTTTAGATCCCTGGAAAATAATAGAACGTGTTTAAATTCAGCATTGGAGCTGAAGATTCTTGCTTTCTGTTTCATTTTTAACCTCTTTGCTGGATTCAAATGTATACCGATATTCCAGGGTATTCCAGGTCAGCGTAGAGACTGCAGCTCAGGTGTGAGGGTTGTACTACTGTTCACAGCAGAAATTGTATGTACAGGTTAACGTGGATATATGCAGATACACACTCACCTGCCACAGAGCACACTGCATACTTCACACCTTGTCTTTGTACAAATAAATCTTGGTAGATGGGCTCAGTGTTTCTATACATATTTCCTTAACAACCCACCAAGATGCACAGAAGGGATATTTTTAGTGTCCTGGGTGTTCCAGTTACCACCAATATAATATAGGGCCTATGAGAAATAGAATTGTGTTTTCTTTACTGTCCTTCCAAGGAATAGCCATATAATGTACTGAGTAGGGAGAGGGGTTGCTTTAAAGTTTTAACTTCCAACTACACTGATCGCTAGGAATAAATACAGAATGTTTGCATATAAATTGCATTTGAGTTTAAAATATTTTGCTTTTGATATCAGCCTGTAGTTTTTCACTATTATAAAATGCTTGCCAGTGTTTAATATCCTCTGTCTTTTTGGTGACCATGCCATGACCTTTCAAAATAAAAGTTGCAGATCGGAAGTAACTGGCTGAGAATTAGTGGTTGGTATATTCCAGTTTACATAGAAATGTCCTCAGTTAAAATATGGTTCATTCATCGGTCAACCCGTCCCTACTTCCTTTAATTGAATTAAGATGGGCAAATGAGAGATGTGTGCAAGACAGAAAAAAATTCTTCTGCAAATCACTGTTATCCTTTTGATAGTGTAAAACAAATCAATTAGAAGCATGTCAAAGTGTCTTTTACACATGCACAACTTTGAAGCAGAGAATATTTCATAAAAGTGGATATTTAAATTGGAAATAGGAGAATGTAAATTAGATTTTACAATTACACGTAATCTAATTTTTCTTTTTGAGAAAGATAGATGACTATTATTTGATCATATTTTATAGGCTGTTACATCTACTATAATCATTTTTATAACTTGTTCATTTTAAAAACATGCTTATGTACCTTTTGTCTCATTGAATTGTAGCAGCAACAGCAACAACAACAAAGAGTTGAGCTGTTCCCCATTAAAATGAAAGATTCTGCATGTTAGTTGAGAGAACCAGCTAAGCACCAGGCCCAGCGCATGGCTGATAAAGCAGGACTTCCAGAAGTACTTACATTTTGATCTTAGTCTTTTCTGCATTTCCTGATCAGCCGGTTGTCAGAAATCCACTGTTTTCTGTGGTGTGTTTTGGGGGGTTTTGTGCTCTTTGTGGAGTTGGCCTTCCCAGCAGTGTTTCGTACGGTCCCTTAACGAGTTATTTGAGATGATTAGATGAACAGAATAGACTCTTTCAACTCAGAAATGTTTAAAGCTGACGGAAAATTTTGGTTGGTGGTTTCCCCTTTGTTTTTTCTCCCTGTTTTCGTTTGAGCCATTGACAGAGAGCAACCAGGGGATCGGCAACGTGAGGGGTCTGTTCCCGGGGCAGCAGCGGGGCGTTAGGTGTGTAGCAGGCACCGTGCTTCGGGTCTAGCTGCGATAGCTAATACGCGTTTTCACCGTGCTGTCCTCACGTCCTCGGAGCTCCTACCGAAAGGAATCGTGTGTACGTTTATCCTCTACGTAATTTTTAATTGGGAGTAATTCACGTAAATTAGTAAAAATATACGTGTGGTTGCAGTATCTTCAGTAAAAGACACAAATTTCACACAGAAGCCTCTGTTACAGTGTGTTTGAATTTATGTAAAATACGATTGTCTATTTTGAAAACTTTATTGCTTTGTAATTCTGATCTGGATTAAAACTGAATTGGTAATAAAAAACTTAGAAACATTATTTAATTAAAAAACAAAACACAGGTGGTTTTCTTTAAAAAAAGATGAGTGAGAGTTAGGGTCTGTCCTTTTGTCTTATTTCTATGCAAAGCATTTCTATAGTTTTGGTTGTTTTTTTGTTTAAGTTAATTCATTAAAAAGTTTGCTTTGGTTAGCTTCTTGTGGGCTGTGTGGAGAACAAGAGTTTTCACGGTACCCCCTGGACAGGGTCTTTCAAAGCCTGTATTTTCATCATGAGCCACGTGCTTTTTTTACTTTGAAGGTTTTAGAAAGTATACCATTTTGCTTGATCTATGGTGCAGTGTATTTTCATGCCTTTTTTTTTTTTTTTTCTTTCCATAGCTGAAGGAGTACCTTGGAAGGTAGAAGTGTCAGCTGTTGGCTAACGCTAATGGTAAACCTTATCCATAGGCTGCCTTATTTTTGGCTGGCTTCCTTACTGGAAGCTTTTTGTTCATCCCACAAAGATACATGTAGAGGAAAAGAGGAAAACCGGCAAAAAATGACATGATCGTTGCAAGAAGCTCTAAACACATTAACAACAGATTTGGAGTTATTTATTGATGGTTTTGCCCACTGGCAGTGTAAAATGCGTGTCAGTTGTCATCACCAGTAACAATTTCAGCACATTGTGTTCCTTTTTTATTTACACCAGTGGCAACATGCTTATAAACACCATCACTGGAGGTAGGTCAGGAGGTCAGTGCTCGAGGTTAAGAATGGAAAGGGTCATCGGCTATTAACCTAAGTTTAGCAGCAAATAGTGCAGCCCTGTACGTACTGGGGCCTTGGCGCCTACCGAACTTCGTAAAACTTCTGTATCTCAACTAATTTGGCTGTAAGAAATTTTCTAGAGTTTTAATTTGGGGTTTTCTGGGGGTAATTAAGTCTCTTAGATTTTGTATCTATGGCTATCTGTTTTTATGGGCTTCCTGATCTTTGCGCCAAAGTAAAACTACTCATTTAGGGCTTAATTCCCTTCTGCTTGGAGGCAGCGGGAGTTTTCCATTGGCTTCAGCAGGAGCAGAGTCAGACTAATCCGACACGTCACAAAATAAAAAAGATCGGCAGCGGCAGTGATTGAAACCTGAACTCAGAACTGATGAGGCAGAGGAGGCTTTTTATAAAAGAAAAAAAAGTGAAGTTTTTCTTTCACATGCCAAAGGTTTTCCACTTTTGTCAGGTTTTTCAGGAATGCGCAAACCCAAGCTATCAAGAAGAACCTGAAAACAGGGTTTGCAGAAGCGGCTTGTAATTTGGGTGGGCAGCCTGGCACGTTGAAGGGACCTGCTTTTGAGAAAGCGCAGCCCTCTAAAAACGGTTCCCCTGAAGGTGTTTCCAAACGAGCAGTGAGAGAGAAAGCACGCGAGTGTTGCTCGCTGCTCAGAATATCTTGGCCGATGTGTTTGCAGGGGACGGCTAGTTAGTCTTTTATTTATTCAGAGCGTACGTGTTGCAACTGCAAGTGTTCGGGGAAAAGAATATTCCCCGAGGATCTTTCACCTCCTTGACTTTTATAGAAGTTTTTGCTTTTAATGCTCTAAAGGCAAAGTAATTTTTTATTATATACTTTGTATACTGTGTTTTCTGGAACCTTTAAGGGGTTTAAAAATTCATAACAAAAAAAGTAGTACAAGACTTCACCTGTCTATCTCAACTTGTTACCACACACTAATGAAATCCATCAGCGCTGTTAAAAGAGACAAAACTGTTCCCATTAATGTTCCCTGTATTTACAAGTTACACTGTGTTTTGAATCGTGTACAGCCCCGAACATCTCTTCACCACCGCGCACTCTGAAAGTTAATGTACCTGTTTGAAATTCCCTCTGTTCCCATCTTTTTCATGCATTTGACACAACGGTGTTTCCCCAAGAGCAATTTTTGTCTCCTCTGCCAGGCAACCTCTGCTGCAGCATCCAAAAAGTCTGTTTAGAAACCTTTAAAGAAGGCTGAAAATTTACAGTCGCAGTTAAACACGTTAGCTTAGTGTTTCCAAAGATACCTAGTGGATTTGAATACACAGATCTAATGAATTTTAATGGGAATAAGCTTTGAATTATGTAAAATACAGTAGGATGTTCCTCTTGAACCAAACTAAAATAATCTTTTAAAGTAACATTTTAATGCACAATTTCTCTAACATAGATAATTTATACTAGTTTCTTTAAACCCTAAGTCTGTTCTGGTAAGCAGTACTTCTGCCAAAAAGCTTTTCTTTTTCATAGAGTCGTGGGTTTTCTGAATTGTACTCAAGAAAGTTACCTAAAGCTGCCTTTAAATTCCCACAGCCCTGTTGTTTGGATGCTCAGAATTTGATTTGTAAATAAAACTTGCAGTGTGCCTCTCTAATGGATCTTTTGCTCATCCATGAAAGCGTATGTAGTATGATAGTCTTAAAAGAAGAATTTAATTCATAGGCTGATACATGCTAGATAGCACTTATTGAAAGCACAAAGCCACATTATTTATAGATATTATATTTGCATAATACATGAAAGTAGAAAAATATTTTTCCCTTTTCATTCTGAGGGGAGTGCTCAAAGTCAAGCTTTTCACCATAAAGTGAATTAGTGACCTGCACTTGAGGAGGCAGCTCCGTTCGGAGAGTGCGGAGGGGTGAATAGTGCAGGGCAGCCTGAGGTTTAGTGTTTAGTGAAATTGCTCACTCATTACTCACACTATTTTATGAAAATGTTTTCATTTTCAATCTACATAACCTACTCGGGGAATTACAAAACCTCTGCATTCGGTTGTGTAACAGGACTAGATTTCTGGATTGTTGCAATATGTGCACACCAATGGTGTTACTATTAATTTTCTGAATCAAATCCTGTGTGAGGAGCCAGATGGCTTGGGAGCATCTTGTCATCCTGACCGTTGCAAACACATCTAGCCATAAAAAAAAGAAGATTGAACTGTGATTTCACAGATTTTTCATTAGTTAATCTGGGATAGAGAGGCTTCAAAGATCCCATCAGTTAATTCTCTCAGCGCTTGTGGAAATTTCTGGCACATTGTGCTAAAGCTGGTTTGAAATCCAAGCTGAGAATCACTGCCTTAAAGAAGCTGATCTCCTCTATGTGCCGATATTTAAAAAAAAAAAAGAGCAAATAAAACTGCCCTTGTGTGGAATTGGACTGAAGCTGATGTTTTAGAAAACACTTTGAATACCTTCAGTATTATCCAAAGTAATCAATGAAGCTGTCGTGATCTGTAATCTGCTTCATTCCAAATGCTTCTAGAAAGCCTTTGCTAAAATCAGATTTTTCTAAATATACAAATTATAAAAGAAAGGGTTTTTTTTTCCTTTTGGCTAGCTGTAATGCCACTTTCACCTTTGCAAACAGACCTACTAAATAATAATCAGTTGCAATCTGTGAATTTCCCTCCTCTTATTAATTATTAAGTATCATAAACCTTCTGTTTGGATAATCTTGGCACCACTTTAAGCGTTAACAGTAAATTTATTTTTAATTAAATCTGTGCATTGAGAATAAAATGAGGCTCTTCTGCATACTAAACAGAACACATATGCCACCTCTACTTATTATCAAAAAATCTGATAATGGTTATGAAAGTTGTAAAGGCTAGAGTTCATTGTCTGTGTCCCATTTAACTTTGGCAGTATTAGTTAATGAGGTAACAGCCAAAGTGAGAAACTGCCATTTCCTTAGAAGTGTTCCTTAAGAGCATTCCCCTTTTTTAATATAGTTCAAAACATTCTTGTTCAGCAAAGCTACAGGTGAGCAGGAAACACGGGTGTATTTACTATGCTAGATCTATTTCCAGAGCAGTGCTTCGGGACGCAGAGAAAGCAGTTGTCCTTGTCAGTTGCGTTGATCTGAAAGTTTAAGGTTATTATCGTTGTAGGTTGCAATCGATTTTTTTTTTTTTTTTTTTAAATTATTATTAAGCTGATGATTTAGGTGATTTAGCTGCAATTTTTTTCAAGGGCTTTAGTGAAGATTCATCAGTTCATCGCTCCACGGGCAGAAAACCAGGTCTACAAAAATAGTTCAGGAATGTTTTGACAGTTCACTTCAGGAACTTTCTGGTACCTAAAGTGAGATGTGGCCGAGTGAAAATGCCTTTTCTCCTGTGTTTTTGTTAACCTTTTTGCTAATAAGAGCGGTATCTGAAATCACCGGGCGCTTCTGCTGGGGACAGGAAGCCTCCCGCCAGTGCTGTGAATCTCATCATTTATTTTTTCTAACCGCTACTTCCAGCTCAGGGCTGGGTGACATTAGCCCAAAGGGAAACACCGGTCCCGCGGCTTGCACTGGGCAGCCATTGTCTTATCTGTCACAGCAAGAACGCGTGAAGCTGTTTGCATAGCGTGCTAACTCTGTCAGGGTCAGTTCCAGTCTGTGGCCGCTAAAAATGAAAAACATGCCCCAACCGGGACAAGAGCAGGGTCAACAGCTGGCAAAGGATATGGCAATCATTTATATAAATATGCTTTCTCAAGCCCGCAAAAACAAAAAACCCAAACCCAACAGCTGGGAAGGGTTGGAAGTAGCCCCAAGGCTGGTTAGTTCCCTTCCAGATGGGGAGGTTAGACGGGGGCTAGCCAGGCTGCTCCGCATAGACTTCCGATTCGCATTAGAAATAAAAAGAGTGGAGGAAAGGAAAAAGGAAGAAATGCTACAAGCATGACTGCTCTGTTTTTCACCTAACTTAATCAAATAAGTGAAGAGTTTCCGAGACGGAAGGCTTGCATTTATTGGTATTCACGCTCGGTTTTCTGTGTTTATCATGGTGTCTGATACACTCCTTAACAGTTTAAAAGGGAAGCATATATATTATATAGAATAGTTTATATGTAATGTCATGGTCATTTGTAGACAGATTGAAGAATCATGTGAAGATTTATGCTCCGTTCATGTCTTCTGAGTATTTATATAGTCAGATCCAAAGGAAGGAGAGACAAAGAAATCTGCTGGCCATGCCTCCGAGTTCTAATTGGCAGATACGGTTTATTCCAATAATTTGCTTTTACCTGTAACCGTGCTCTTAGCACGCTTTTATCTGTCAAGTCAACGAAGGATCCTAACATGAACAACTACGTACCATGATGCAGAAAACTTTTGGTGAAAAAAGGCTTAAATGTGAGTATTTAGCCTTTCAGAGTTCACAAATGTGGATTTAAGTTTTATGGTACAGTGATATTGTCCCATTGCAGTGATACGTGATGCAGCAATTTCAAAGTCATCACACAAATGCAGAGATCACAGTATAGGTGCACGTACATCTGTTGAACAAATACAGACCTTTACGTTCTGTAGCTTTCATCCAAACACAATTAGAAGAATGTTTTTCAGGACTGATTTGCTAATGGCATCTTTTGCTGTTGAGGCAAATCTCCTGTAGAAGAGAATTTATACGGAAGCAGAATGGGTTAGATTTCTCATTACAATGTTCAGTACTGTATCTGTCCCTTAGCAAGATCTCTAACCCGTAAATTGCTGAGGACATTGCTCATAATGTGCGCTTTGTGCATAACTCTACCAAGTGCTGTTTCGTAATGTTTAATTGTATGACATCCCTTTAATTAGCACTGGGTAATAGTTAAGGAAATCCTAGATCACTGAGGCCTGTTTCCAAAGTTGTCCATGAAGGTGGAAGTTCACTGGAAATTCAGAAGCTGCTTTTGTAAGAAAAGATCACAGTTGTTTCTTTTTCACATAAGAAATTAATTTCACGTAAGAAATGAAGAAACTGAATTTTCAATTATTTACCATCTTGTGGATAGTCATAAGTTCTTTCTTTTATTCAAACGAACACAGAGCTTCATTCTTCCAGTATTTGTAATATGAAACATGATACTTTCTGTCATAGGTTGAAAGTCCATATTTTCATTTTAGTTTCACAAAAATCAAGCACTTTATCAACTGTTTTCTGTGGTCTGTATCTTTCTTTAAGGTTTTCTTTAGTGGTTTACAAGACCGGTACTTTTCTGCAGTGATTGCCACGGTCATTTTCTATTTTACTTAACGTTGGTGTCTTCTTCAGATATTAAAAAAGAAAAAAAAAAAAAACAAAAAAAAAAAAAAAAAAAAAAAAAAACAAAAAAAAAAAAAAAAAACCTGCAGCAGCCAAACTCCTTCTATGGCCAAAAGTAGGTACGTTAGAAACACTCGACCACTTCTGCAATAGGGAACACTAAATCTCAACTTTGAGCTTGAGTGACAAGGCAAGCAGAGACTTAGGCAGCCATGAACCATTAAACATCTTTCCTTCAACACCGTTGCCAGCCATACAGTGGTGTCAGGGAAGTCCTTTCACAGTTGCTGATGGTGGTTTGTGAGCGTTAGTTTTACATTATGGTTTCTTTGTTTCATGCCATCCTGACCAGTGGTGTCAGTTCTTTGATGATCATGAAGTCATTACTTGAGCATCCTAGTTGAAAACTGGGACTTGACTTCTTCATACATGGGGAGAGGATTTCTGTCCTTTCTGCTGCCCGTGCAGATGCATAAAATCCTTCATGTATGGCTAACGCTGTATTTTCCATTTACAGTTTGTCATACTGTACCCACACCTGTCAGTCATTGAAAAACAAAGTTATATTACAGCCACACAAATTCATCTTTTGGTTTTGTAAGCGATTATTTGCAGGGAGGCTAAAAGAGTTCCTGGACAGCTTGTCAGCATCGCAGCTCTTCTAGACATGAAAAAAACAACTATGTTGCAGGAGAGAGAGTATTTTTCGACTTCTGAACGTTCAGTCAAACTACTTGCAGTTGGAAAAAAGAAGTAATGTTCATGTTAGCTGTGTGTATATATGCATGTATGCAATATTAATCTTCTGTGTTTGATCTTATCTCCCTTCCTCTTGGAAAAGACCAGTAAAGCAATGTAATTTAAAACTACCTGAACACATCCTTCCACCTTACTGTTAGGCCCTGAAGTCATAACCTCCTGACCTCGGAGGTTACGGGTCTAGTGCTTTTTATCCTCCCTGATTTCTCAGTATCTGCCCACTTCCTCCCGACATTGGAGCCTTGTTATATAAGGAAATTGGAAACACTGACCGGCCTGTCCAGGGCCAGCAATCTCCGCCAGAGATAAGGGCCGGCCCCTGCCTTGGTGCAAGAGGAGTGCTGATTTTAGATAGAAATGTGCACCAAGGGTATTTGAGAAAGCTGAAGTGGCTTTGCAGTGGCCAGTTAGGAGTACATTTACCGAAGAAAAGAATCTACGTTTCTACTCAGAGATAGTAATTGGACTTTTTTTTTAATGAAAGATATACCTTGAGACTTTTACAGCTTAAAAGAACACATACAAAAATTAGAATACTTTAAAGAGATTCTAATACCATGAAGGATTAGCAGGAGGATTAATAGAAGTCTTAATAAACTGTTTGATTGCTTTTGTAGTTGCTAGCTTCAAACTTCTGAATTTTTTCTCATAACTCTTGCCTTTCTGAAATGTGCTTTTGAAGACCAGATATCAGGGGTTAATGCTAGAGATGGATGTTTGAGCTAAGCTCTACCTGCAAGGCAGTGAGCTCAATGGAAGAAATCAGCATTGAAGGGAGAAAGAACACGGTAATGTCAAAGCCAAGCAGTGTAATTTCTTCTGAAGATTGTCGCTAGACTTCTGTCTTGACAGAGTTAATTTTCTAAAGTGCCTGCTTGTTTAGTCTCTGTGAAACAAAACTCAGTAAAACAAGAGAACTGGGTGGGATCTAGGTAGTCTAAACAGGACAAGAGATTTAAAGCAACAGATGATGATTGTGTATCAAGTTAAAAGACCAAGGCATGCGTTGCGTTGAAACTCGAAATAGTCATTAAGACGTCTGCATTAAAGGATATCTGTATATACAAAATAATAATTCGGGTGTACTTCTGTAATTTCTGTTGTCTATAAAGCTTAATATGTGTAAGAATAACACTGTTTGAGTATGGCGGTGTTACTGCTGGAAACCCTCACAAATAACTAGTTGGAACAAATATCATAAAAGTAAGTATTGTAAATTTCTTTCTTTACAGACTTTGATAGAAGCAGAAAGAAAGGTGAGAGACAGTTTAAAGTATTTCAGGTACTATTACATGGAATAACTGGTAGGAAGCATCTGAGACTCGTGACATCCATGGGATGTGCTTGAATAATGTCAAGTCCAGAATCCAGGTCAAACGAACTTCTCTTTCAGGGCATACAATCTACCTTACAAAACCCAAAAAAAAAAAAAAAAAAGTATGGTTGTTTTTCAGTGTAACAAATCTGGTGCTTAGAGGAATAAGCAGCCAAATGTTACTTGAGGCCAGTTTTCTGTCCAAGGGAACGCGTAGCTGGGCTAAGAATGCAAACTTCCCGTGGCAGTCATCTGCAGGCTTCTCGACAAAGAAGAGCCGCCATCTGTAACAACAGGGCTTCATGTGAATTTCTGAACTCCATCAGTTTCTTTTGAAGCATATTTCAGTACAGTTTTAGCTTTGTTAGTAATAAATAAACAAATTCCTGTTCCTGCGGACTACGATGGGGTGGGTTGGAATAGGTCCCTAAAGATCTCAGTGACGGTAGAGGCACAAGAATGTCTCAGACTTAGAAATGGGAGGAAGAGTTGTGCATTAAACAAGAGGTGGCAAAGTAATATTAGGTAGCAAGAGCTTTCCTTAGAAATTTTAATAATTAAATGGTAAGCATATTGTCTGTTAATTACTATCTCTGGTTCCTGGAGTACAATTCTGAAGCATAAAAGATGGATTAAGGGAGGTAAATTTTAACTTATGTACTGGCATTTTGAAACATAGTGTTGATTTAATCTCATTGAACTGCTCAACAAAGCACAACTGATCCATATTACTGAACAGAACTTGAACAGGAAAGACCAGCGAAGAAGAAAAGACTGAAAAATAAACTATACAGTAGCAGACATGCTGAAAGCTTTGTGTAATGAGCAAAGAAGAATTCATAAAATGAAAGAGTAATTTCTTTCCAGAAGATTAACCAAATGGAAATGTTCAACACACAGGACTGGTTAATTAATAGTCAGGTCCATCATTTCACTGTAGGATTTTCCATTTAAGAAAGAGTCTCTCTTCTTAAAACAGAGATAGGTAAAATGATGTGGTTTAATTATTTTAAGTCACTTTCAGGTTTACGTAATACTAAACTAACACTCTTGTCTTAGTGTTTTTCAGTTACTTGCCTTTAGGATCAATTTCCTCTTCCTCCTGTTACAGTGATTGGTAGAGTTCTTGTTAAATATGATCATAATCATATAAAAACTCCTGTTTCTATAAATACAGTGTCGGAAGAGTTAGTGCCTTGCCATGTACGTACACATACAGTTGGCCTCAATTTTTATTATTTGGTGTTAACTTACTTGATCCTTACAAAGTCCCCTATAAATGTAGCTTCACTCATGAATTATTCTTTAGTGCTTTTCCATATGAAATTTACTATGAATATTTTTCCTTAATAGTCATCTTTGGTTTTGAAGAGGCAAAACCAGTGAAAATAGTAGCTTAAATGTAGCTTAAAGTAATTTCCTTCCTTCCTTTTCCTAGGAACATAGCTTTAAATGCACGTCTGCAGCAGGGCACGCTGACAAAGTGGGGCTCTCCGTGGTGGCCGTGCTGCCGTCGGCAGCCCGGCACGGCTGCGCTAATGGACCTCTGTGCTGGCCCGCCGGTGGCAGCAGTACTTCTCAGAGCAGGGCTGAGGGCTAGAAGTGCATTTAAATGCAGCGTGAGTTTCATTTGCAAAGTTCAAATCTTTAGCTGGGTTACCAACCCCCCAAAAAAACAAAAAAAAATCTCTTAAGGTAGAAGGGTTTGGTTTGGCCGGTGACGAGCAGAGCCATTTGAACAATTCTAACCGCATTGTGAGCTTGTCCAAAACATGTAGAGTTTGGATTCAGGAGTCATTTTAACTTAAACTTTTATAAAGAAAGCAGCTGAGCTAGACCAAAAGAAAGGATTCATAGTACAAAACAGGAAATAATTTAAAAGAAAAAAACGCCCCCCTCAAATTGAGTATTTCTTTATTCCTGGTTTTCTCCTCCAATATGAAGCAAGAAGACATTTAACTTTGGTATTAAACTTCAGTGGCTTAACGTCATGCTGTACTTCTTACCTACATTTAACAGGCATTGATCAAATTATTTCTTATTAAAACTCTTGCCTGCCAGCTGTGCTTATACTAACTCTAATGTTACTTTTCTGCCACCTAAAGGAAGGAGGAGTGCCCCATGGGTTCTTCCCCAATAAGCAAAATCTCTTCTCCTTGCTGTAGACCAAGTTTTTCTCCCCAGTTCCTGATTGCGCTGTCTTGTAATGTAGCGAGCAGTGGAGCAGGACACTTAAAACCCCATCATAAACTGTGATTTAAACCCCAACATTTTAACAGAGGTGTAATATATAAGTAATTTGGAAGGAATATTTTTGACGGTTGCCCAGCATATAGGCCCCAGTCCAGCAAAGCACTTACATACATGCTTAACTTCAAACATGCGAGGAGTTGAAGTCAAGTATGTGCTTAAGTACTTCCTTTGCTATATGCTGCCTGCCAGTGACACACCGCAGGATGTTTGATTTCTACAGTAGCAGGTGAGTCATTTTATAAATCTCTCCATATTATGAAGTGATTTCATGACAACTTTTCAACTTGAAATAATCACTCCTGGGTTTTTTTGACATCAAATGAATTAAACTCCCTGTATTCATACATGGGTTTGTAGTGTCTGTATTTAAAAATGCTTAATTTCGCCTTCTGGCTGTGCCAGTTCTCAGAAAGGCCAGAGTGTTGGGGTTTTTTTTCTGTGTGTGAATTTGGAGCAGCAGCGAGAACTTAAAACTCTTGTCCCTGAGATAAAAAGGTCAGTCGGTATCAATCTGTAGGGAAATCATTCAGACTGCTGAGAATTTCTTAATGCTTTAACAGCTTATGTTCTGTTTAGTGAAACAAAACCAGGTATTGAGATTATTCGATGGATGAGTGTGTCAGTCCCGGCAGACCTCCTCAATTTGAAATCCTGTAGATTTTTCCTGCTTTTGAGGAAATATATATTTTTTTTTTTAAATTAAAATTTGGATGTGAAGAAGAATAAATGAGAGACAAGCCCGTGTGCGTATACGCCCTTTCACAGCTGGGGTTTTGGCAAAGTGTCATTCCTGCTGTTAAACATGGTGACCTTGCTGCCTATGATTTACTAACTGTTTTACAAACATTTCCTCACTCTGTGAGGTTTGATATGTTCTCCATCCTCAACAGCTCAACAGAGTCACTCAACCACTGAGCCAAACC
Source organism: Morus bassanus (assembly GCA_031468815.1). Classification (NCBI taxonomy): domain Eukaryota; kingdom Metazoa; phylum Chordata; class Aves; order Suliformes; family Sulidae; genus Morus; species Morus bassanus. The sequence continues at coordinate 9,187,747 of CM062584.1, forward strand.
TGCCTTTGTTTACAGCTTTTCCGGAAATTTTCACAGAGAAAAAAACTTTCTCCTTTTCCAGTGTTTTATTTTTAAGTCAACACTTTCTGTGGTTTATTTGTGCAAAGCAACATTCGGGTACAAGGTATTGCACCGTATCCAAGTGGGAATTGCTGCCTTTCTAAAAATAAATCGGGGGTCATGTGAACCAGTGCAGAAAAATCTAAAGATACCAAATATTACAGGACCTTTACATTTGGTGGTTCTTTTTTCCATAATATTCTGGGCCTGGATTTTTCTGAACTTTTTTTCCCACATTAGTTTCTATAATAGACCATAACGTAAAATGATGAAACACAGGAAGGAATCTTCTTTTAAACAAAATTATCAGTGTTAAAAATAACAATCCTATTTTCCCTCAGTGTGCGTTTTTTCTTGTAAGGGCTTTATTTAGTAGCCTCACTATTAGATACAGCCAAAGAGTCCATCAATATTTAAGCAGCATTTTACTTAGTTAGTTAAAGTGTGATTTTCCTTAATCGTAATTTGCCTAGTGTGCCTTAAAGTCCCACAGATTTCATTTCATGTTTTGGGTAGGGATCTCAAAAATCGGGGTGCTTTGGAAAGGGAAATCAGGCAGCTGTGTCTGATGTTTCTTTGCATTGAAACTTAGCGCGCATTAAAATTAGAATGGGATGGGAATGTTTTTATTGAATGTTTTTGCAGTGGAGATATGTTTCATGGAAACGTCCTTGTTTTAATGACAGTGTTTCTCAGGGTCAGGGTGGAATTTCTGGTGAAAAAGAGGAGACTAGAATAACGTGGGCTGCTTTGACAAGGGCTCCGATGGGGCTTCTCCGCACCCAGGTAGCCAGTCACTCTCAGGAGCAGGCATTTCTTTCCGTTCTCTCTTTCCTCTAAAGTAAACATTCATTTAATGTATTTATTGTTTCTCCTGAAAATGCTACTAGTTTTAGCAGCAGGAGAGACATACTGTGAAACAAAATACTGGTCTACAAAAAGTCCCTTTCAGTTTTCTTTATTCTGAAATACAGATTCTCTCTGATATTTCAGGTTAAAGAAATAAAATTAGCTGGTTTATTGAACATTTTTTTGTAAACTTGCAATTGATGATACAAGAGGTAAAGAAATTTGTAGAAGATGGTATCTTCTGTTAGGTGTACAGGTCACTAAGGTCTGGGTGTTATGTTTTAAATCTACTTCCAAATGAGAAACCTGTACTTAGTTTTCAGTCCTGATCAGTATATTAATTGAGCTATATCCCACTGAATATATATTTTCAGACCTATCTGAATAACAAAGCTTTTCTTTGGGTTTCACATCACTGAAGTAGATTGATGAAGTAAAATTTAAATGACCTACAAAGGTGTCGACATTGAACTCATGCACCGTGGAAACGGACACTGTCAAAATACCTTCTTGATATGTTTGTGTTTATATACTGTGGCTGTATTACATATATTGCATTTTTAAACCTGTGACATACAAGTGAATTATAATTCTAAATCTTCCTTTTAAATACATCAGATTATTAATGCTGTTAAAGGAAATACCCATAAATGGAATTACTTCTGGAGGTTTTGCTTGCTTGTTTTAATCACCCGGAATCACTCGTGCATTAGAAGTATTTTCTGTACCAGGTACCAAGTCAAAATGACAGAGAGCACCTTCACCATATGAAAACAACCTTTATATATTAAAAAATACTGTGAAAACATTTTATATCTAGAAATTATAATGAGTAGTTTTTGTTATTTAATGACAGTGTTTTAATGAAAGCTATGAGGTTTTGAATACTCTATCTCTTCAGTTTCCATACGTATAGGGGATGGGGGGTGGGGGGGAAGAAGGAAAAGGAAAGAAATCTTTGAGTCCATGGCAGCCCCGTAGACGTGCAGGCGATAGCCGTGGGGACCGCGGGTTCCTGGCTGCCAGGAGCAGGACAGCAGGGCAGTCCTGCATCCCGCACGGCACGTTCCCACTCTGAAAAAAACTATTTGCCGTTTCAGTTTTCTGTAAAGTGGTAGTGTGAAAAAATTGAAAAAGAAGTGGCTGTTATGCAGCACAATGTGTTCAGCAAAGTGGTTAAAAGGGAGTGAAGGTGGCAAATGGGTCTTGAGTTCAGGAGCTGCGATCAACACGTGATCTGGAGCGTTGCGTATGACTTCAGGGGGGTCACGATTAGATCCATCGCTTTTAAGAACAAGCCTTCACTCAAATTCTTGAGGGTGTTTGATAAACTGCTGGATTTCTTGTTTTGTGCCTATCCTCTAAGAAGAAAATTTCACTAAATTTTAATTTCGTATTGTGATTTTCTTTCTGGTTTTATTGCAGGTGTTACGATTAAAACAGCCAAGACTTACTAAGAGATTCAGCGATGTAGTTTGTGATATATTCCCCCCCCCCCCTCAGGATTTGTTGGGGTTTTTCTCTCCCTGAACCTACTTTCAAAATGTTCTTGTGCGGTTTGGAGGTTCCTCAGGCCAGGAAAAGCAGAGTCGACGTACTAGCTCAAGGGCATGGCGTACCATGCCAGACGTACCTTGGCTGTATCTTGATTTAAATCCATAGTTCTGGTGATGTTCATCATCCCAGAAATGAAGAGAACACAAGCAACACGTTTAGCCTTATTTTTGGTTGGCAAAAGAAGCTATTGATTAACGTCTTCTCACAAAGTAGTGGTTCCCAAATCAAGAAACCAGGTACGAGTCCTGACCGTGGTTGTGTTTCAGAGGCAATTCTTGATGAATCCTGCCTGAAGGGAGAGAGGTGCAGGAAAGGCAACGGGAAAACGATATACTTGCTCATCCCTTGCTGTTGAAAACACAGCAGCCCTTGAAACGGCTGGCTGCAGACTTAGTCAGCTCACCAACGCTCTCAGCGTGCTTGTGGTTCAAGTATATGATATAAGTAGCATAGAGTGGTTTTGTTGCTATGGGAAAAGTGCTAAAAAAGGCTGTATCTCTTGTAGAGCTCAGATCCTTTGGGTATTTAATGTACAATTTCTGCTAAGGACACTCAGAATTACACCTCTGATTCTAAATTGCTTAAATGTTGAAACATATGGTCTTGTGTGCTGTTCACTAGGAAACAACTGTCTGTATCCAAGCTGCCAAATTCAAATAAACTCAGACTGTAGAAACAGGGAATCTGCAGCAGCTCAGCAGAACTTTAAAAAAAGTGTTTTTACTAAAAGGCAAACCTGACGTATAGAAAAATGCTAATTAAACTAGTGCCATATATCAGTAACAGATAATTAAATGTTAATAGCTGAGAAGTTTTTCAATTAAAAATGAACTGTTTGTGTCCTCTTGATTTCTTCTGGGGGCCAGGTTCGTGTAGCTGTCATTTGTTGAGCTCTCTGCTACAGTAATCATTTTAATAAAATGCAATTATCTGCATAATTAATTTCTTTGACTGCTCTGCTGTGTCCTTCTTTTGCAGAGGCCAGAATGTCAAAGATCAAGTAGACTGGGGAAAATAAAAAATTCACATTGTGAAAGGATATAAAAAATACTTGGAATTTCAATGCATTGGCTTCTATTTATCTCAAATGTCAAGGGCAGTGTAAAATGTATTTTTAAAATGTGTTTTTGTATGGTTTGAGCCCATTCTTGGCGTAGTTGCAAATCTAGAGGGGCCATTGTTCTTTGAGAGAGTTTGAGGGGGTTTCTTTGTACAAAGTGACAAAAAGAAGACTTGGAGTACTGGGCTGCCATTGTTCCTGTGCGGCGCTGTAAAATTTGATTTGAAATTAGGACCTCAGGGCAAGCTCTTCAATAGCCAGTTTTTATTTTCTGCCAGCATTTTAATCACTCTTGGGCTTAAAGTGGATGACCAACATAATGCCTCTATGTTTAATAGAACAGTTCATATCTTGAAGGCCAGTTAACTGAATTCAGGGATCTGTCATCTGCCCAACATTAGTCTTTTCTGTTTCCTGTCTATTTATGAAGATAACTCTCCATTCCAGCCAGCTCTCAAAGAAGAGCAACTCTTTCTTCCTTTCTTTCTTCCTTCCTTTCTTTCTTTCTTTCTTTTTTTTTCCCCCTGAATTTCTTCAGTGTACTAACATCTCTTTTAGTGATCTCTTAAAGGAACCAAGCAGCGATGCTGCAGTGCAGACGTGGTGCGGATGCGAGCGCTGGCAGGAGCGTCAGATTATATTAGTGCAACTGCTGAATTTCACCAGATGGGGCGAGGAGGAAGGGACAGATGGAAGAATCAGATTTCGCGGTGAAATGGAATGACGGGAAGGGAAAAGTGATATGTTGGCCTAAGCCTCGCACACCTCGTTGGGATTCACAGTGCAGAGATGTATGAGTAGGGAAGTGAGGAAAATTGGGGAAGAAGTACTGGAGGTTTTAAAGAGCTGATGCCTGAATCATGTGTTGTGCTTAGGAGATTTGCAGAGCAACGGTGCGACTGCAGAGTGTTTTAGTCAAATTGCAAGGGGTATAGTTCAGTGTGTTTGGATTATGTGAACACTCTGGCTGCGTTCATACCGTGTCCTGGGTAATTCGTGCCCCTGTTTGCTGGAGAGGTACCAGGCTCGTGGCCTGGCTGTCAGCTGCCCGGCAGGCACATGGTGGAGCTCTGAATGTTCGAGGATGTGTAGGAACCAGCTTTGTGGGCAGGTGTACACTGATGGAGGAATCGTGCTCATGCAAGAGAGGACAAAGTCAGAGATGTATTTCAGGTTTAAAGTAAATATAAAGTTAGCAAATAGGAGGTTTTGCTGGTTTAGAAAGGAGCTGCTCAGGGAGTTGTCATTTCTCTGGCACCGTTCAACATGAGGTCCTTGCCTCCCGCTGGTGTCCTGCCCGACGCGTGCCCTCCTCTGAACACGCTGTGGCAGCAGGTCCTGCAAAGGGAGAGCGGTCCTACTGCTTCTGTCTTCGCTGGGGGAGTCGAACATGAATATGTCGGGGTGTCGAGATGGTGACTTTCTAAAAAGCAGCAGTACAGTGTAAATCACACTTTTTTAAAAAAATAGTTGTATTAAGTTATTCTCTAATGCTAGACTGAAAGATGTAAGGATTTGAATGGATGTTCCTTCAATAATTTGATTCACGTACGGCTTCACATCTGCCGCTATCCCTAGTCTCTGTTGAGTCTGCTATCATGAGAGCCAATTATGAGGGTGGTGGTATGTATGATTAGGGAAGGGACTTAAACCAGTAGGCGATTTCACATAGACCGCTAACTAGTCATTAAATGGTAATGACTTCTGATTGTGTTTGAACTGGTCAGAGCTGACACCAGTGGCCTAAACTAGAAGGAAAAATGTTTCATATCCCATTACTAATTATGATCTGTTATTCATTAGAGTTAATTCCTAGCAAGCCTAAATTTAGTTGTAGTTTGCCAGAAATGAAACTTCAGACACAGATTGTGATCTTCAGAAATCGCTTCACTCATAATCATCTGATGCCTTTGTTGTCTTTATTTGTACGTAATCAGCAGAATCTAGCTTGTGTTCAACACTTCCTTGTGCAGATACAGAAGAAAAGTGGCTCACCAGAGCTGGAGAACTGTAAGAGGTTAACATATTCAACATCATCAAGCACAGCTTTTCATTCACTTTCAAATGGAGCTGTGTGGGTGGCTACACAATGTGGGAAACTCTTTTCATTGAAGAATCTGAATATTTTGTAAGGAAGTGAATAGTTGCAAATAATCTTTTCTGTAATACTGAAATAAAGAACAAATGAGCTATTATCAGAAAATACTGAAGCATGATTGTCTTCAGTCATTTAACAGAGCTATACAGAAAAAAATATTCCAAACTTGACAGATTCATATCCTAATCTTTCGCTCCTTCATCAGGAGACTCTGTAGTTTGTGTAGCTGATATCAGTTAAAGCAGAAGGAGTTAAAGAAATATATTTGCTTCAGCACAGCCTGAAAGTAAACATTTTGGGAAATACAACTCAGTTTCTTAAATGATAAATGTTAGATAGAACTATGATAGTCTGCCTGTGGACTGGATATGTCCTCCAAAACACACAGCAGCCTGTGCGTGCCAACTGTCCGGCTTCCATGGTAGAGCTGCTGCAAGCCACCCTCTTGTCCGAGGCCCCATAGCTCTTCCCCACGGTGTGTCTGAGACGATGTTGTGGGTTTATGTCAAAGCATTGGATACCTGTTGTTTGAAGATACAATTTTATTTTAGGAGGAAGAAAAAAAGGTAGAAGATGCCATATTAGAATGGTTGAATGAAACAAGAAATTTGTTCTGTTTATTTTAATAGCCTCTCATTTTCCTTCTGTCACCTACTGGAGATGTAGTTGAGATCTTTGTGAAAAATAAAATTTAAAAAAAAAAAACAGAACAATGTAATGACTACAGGAATTCCTGTGCCATTTCCTCTCTTAAAAGTAATTTTACTTTAACGTTTTGGGCCACAAGATAAAAGTGTAGACAAAATAAGATCTTTATACAAAGACAGAAGGAAAGAAGCAAGTTCTTGCTCTGTACAGAGCAACAGGCTGCTGTTGGTTGGTCTTTACAGAGCTGCCCACACCCCTCGTAACTGGCTTCTTTGCCCTGCGGCTCGAGGTGCAGCTCTGTGAAACGCGGCTGCTCGGGGCAGAGCCTCCTGCCCGGTGTAGCGTCCCAATCCAATCCCAGATTCCCTCTGGAAGAGTGACAGGAATGTTATAATGTGAGAACGAAATTTTGCTTTCGTTATTTTGCTGAGGTGTCATTTTTCCCTGATTTATCTATTGAACATCTTACTGCCTGCGGGGTTTAAAGGACGGGGCCAGGCTTCAGGAGTCGCCAAGTTGTGGTCCACAGCCCTGGTTTCTTCTGTTTCCATCTGTGATATTTAGCAGTGATGCTGCAGGGATGAAGTGGTGCTTTTCCTGCAGTCTGCACTGCAGAAATTCAGGGCAGCTGCTACAGCTCCGTGTGCATCTGTATTCCCATATAGATAAACCTTACAGTAAGTACAAAGGATCTCCAAGGCAAGCCTGAGTAGGTCAGTATTAGCCTTGGCTAAACGTGATTAACTTTATCCATCTCCTGGTGTATTTCTTTCCAATCCACTCCAGTGCTTGATTTAATTTTCCTTTTATGTAAACTCAAAGATTTAGCTTCATTAGAATGATTGCAGGGATTCACTGCATATGGCCTGTTGCTTTCTTGATCCCTCCAGGGTTTTCCTACCAAACACTTCAATCTGGTGAGGTGAGGGGAAAATTTAAGAAGTCGCTGACAGCAGGGCCTGAAAGAGCTACCACGAAAAAGTTGTTCAGAGAGGAAATCTAGTAGGAATCCTGTTTGGAAAAATGAGCAGCATGTTAGAGCCCGCTGGGGAGGAGGGAAGCCGGCCCCGGGACTTGGTGCTGATGGGGGAGCACCTGGGGCTGCTCCCGGGTTGCTCAGGTCAGCACACGCTCTACTGGGATCCAGACTAGGTGAGGTTTGTGCCTCCTTCCCTGAGCATCATGTCTTCTAGGTGATCGGTAGATACTATTCTTCTTTTGCCCTTTTTTTTTTTTTTTTAAATAATTAAAAATTAGTTGTAAAATTCTTTTGGAGAGATTTTGTAAAAAACGGTATGTGCACTTGTTGTAAATTACCTGCTTTGCATGTCTGCGGAAGCATATCTTGTGCTACATGAGCCTTTATTTGTTTTTGCCTTTTATAACAAGTTCAAAACCAGCTGCAATTGTTCTCAAGTTTTAAGAGGTTACTATTGTATAGGCCATTTTAACTACCATTTTAAACTTGTTTTCTTATCAAAAAAAGGAATTCTGGCTTTTTCCACAATATTAGATCTATCATATCAGAGTACTTTATTGAATATTTTATTGACCGTCTGCTTGCCCTATGCTAACCTGCCTGACATCCAAAGTTTCTCTCTCTCTGGAGATGCGATGTCAGTTCTCATTAAGCAGCTAAGCGTGAATTTTCCCTTCGTACTTCCTGTGAATAAACTCCATCCCAGCAGGCAGACGCTGGGCCCTGGTGCATCATGGGGATGTCCAGACCTGGAGCCAGGCATAGGCAATGGGTGGATTTAAGGTGGTCTAGGCAAGGGTGTGCTGCGCAGCACAAGTATTTTCCCTCTGGGGCTTGCATCAGCATTTTGTATAATTTTGCTTTACACAAATGTAAAGGTATTGAAGAGGAAAATTTCTTCCCCTGACAAGTTAATTACTTGGCTTCTCATAGAAGGAAAGCTTGAAGCAAAAGCTAGGAGGAAAGTACATCATCTGCTTAAATTAGGCAATCTATCCAAGAACACGGATTTGATTTACCGAGCAGTTACAGTTACAAGTGCATTTTAATTGTCTCAGTTCGTTTTCCAAAATTTGATATCTGTTATTAATATTTCATTGTACTTTCTGTATAACTTCCTTTTAAAAATTTAAATTCTGTATTTTCTTTCTTTCTAGAAAAACCAGAAAATCATGTTCTGTCACTATATGGTTTTCTAGCAATATTAACACTGTACTTGCAGAGTCTGCTCTTGTTGGCCATTGGTTTTGAGAGCTCTGCACTGAACCTGTCCTGACTCCCTCTCAATAATACGCTCATACGTTTTGCTATGCTATACGACATTTACTAAATAATTTTAATATGAGGCAGGTATAAATCTTTCATAATTCTGTAGCTGACATGGTTGAAATGGTGGACAATTTCATTATGTGCACTCCTTCGTTTGTAATGATTTTTTGGCAGACTAATTATGGCGTCTCTTGGCAAGCACTCAGGGGAAGGGAAGAGAGAATTTTGTTCAAAGCCATAAAATATTTTGGGCCACTTTTTCATGGTGTGTTATTTTAAAATACTGCATTTTTAAGCGGACTCTGAAAATAATTTGGAAATGTGTTTTCCTTCAAGAAATAAGAACTCACACCAAAACCTACCATATGTCAGCTTTTGAATAGTAACTTTACCTGAGCTCTGCTATTGTCAAAAAGCTCCCAGAAAGAAAACAAATTTGGAAGAACGGATTATTACTTTGGGTTTTTAAGCATATTTTCATTGTTGTGGAATTGAAGAGATGAACAGAGTTGGTTCAAATTATATTGCTGTGACTCCACCATATGACAGATCTGCATTCACAGCAATGCGTCTCTGACTCAAAATGCAATAAGAAAGGGAGGAAATTTAATTTTGTTATTGTGGTTACGGAGGTCTGCGAAGCAGTGGGTCTACGGGGTGCAGTGCTCGGGACACGTACCGCTTAGACAGCTTCGGGTTTTTAATGCCTTTCTTTTTTCAAACTTGGAGTCAGATGTTGTAAGTTAATTTATTTTCCTATTAGTTTTTGCTAATGATACTAAAACCTTTTTTAAAAGCTTTCCTAATTAATGATCTTAGTGCTCACAAACAAAAACTATATTGTCTTTGAGAAGTGCCTGAGTATTTTAAAACAACGGGCTGTTGGTAGGTTTTATTGCCTCATGAATTTAGGTTCAACACACCTATTATTTGCCAGAGTTAATTTGTGCTGGGTTATTGACTGTCTGGGTTGTTAGGGATATCTGACTCTTGTAAAAGTTACACTCATCTCAAATCGTTGTAATTTTATTCATTGTGCTCTAGTTGCATGGTGCCACGATATTTAGCTAATAAAAGTGAAACAGTTGTACAAGGGCAGGTATTTAACTTCAGGCTTGTGAGACCAGGGGAAATAAGACTGTCATTACTCTTTATATTCCTTCTTTCTAACACTGAGTTGTTTTAACTTTCCTTTAGATAAGGAGGGGGGAAAGACAGCTTTCTAAAATCATAAGACATGTAAAAATGTACAAGATACTTAGGATTTGCAAAAGTGCCTAATTAGGCTTTTCAAATGGCTCTGACTGAGTTCACTGATTGTCTACCAAGGTAAAGTTAGGCCAGTTGCAACGAGCTCAGTGGCACTGAAATAATGCGGCTAACACCAACTCCCAATAGAAAAATTGAAGAGCGTAGTTTCATGTATAACTCTTTGTACGTCAAGATGGAAATATACCCCTTGGACTCCCCAAACTGGAAACACAACAGTTAGTAAAACTAGCAGCTGGTTTTAAAAATTTCATAAGAAGCTATCCCTTCTTGTTTTACAATTCAGAAATAAATTGCAGTCCTGTCGGATCATTACTTCTGTTTTTCCAAGTGTCCCCTTCCATCACGAATCTGAGCCGTATGTCCTTGTGGGGTGAAATGCTGCCTGAACTAAAAACACGGTCCTTCTCTATAAACCAGCCTTCAAGTGCGCAATGGCAAGCCAAAGTCTCTTGCTGTGTCACGCCATCCGAACTTCAGTCGATAAGCAGGTCCTCAGCAGAATCCAAATTTGCACCGATAAGTCATGACCTGTAATGTGGGGCTTGGAAGATATCCAGTTATTCTGCAGGGCTTACTGGGAAATGGTATGTTTCTGTGTAGGAAATTCAGAAGAGTGGTGAGCTTGATCATGTTGTCCCAGTATTTTCCCGGTCAGATTTTTTTACATGCCTAAATATATTATTACTCCTTTGGGTGAAAGTACTGCATTTCTAGAAATAACCTTTGCCTCATTCTGGGCTGATAGAAACGGTTAAAAATTATTCCTAAGCATGCTAGATCTTCTGCAAATCCAGGGTACACTTGACAGAAACTTGTTCTGTAAGACAGTTAGTGCAGTCACTTCATATTAAAAAGTAGACGGATATTCTGACCTCTAAACCCAGGACTGCTGAGCAGATGACAGTCTAATTCTTTGCTTCATTTCCAGCGAGCTCTGTCTTTTGGCTCTCTGCAGTGGATATTTATTGCATAAAAAGGGGGAAGCATCTGATACTGGTTTAAGACGATGAGTCTAGGAGTTTCACTGACTGCCATAGCAATTCTGAGGACAGTATCTAAGAAAGTAAAGCATCTATGATTAGATTATCTTGCATTTAGCTGAGGTGCACATGATCTCTGTCATGGTTCCTTTATAAATAACTACCCCAATCCTTCCCAAATTATTTTTACTAGTTTTTACTGGGTGAATAGCTTTTAAAAGTGGAAAAACCAAAAGCTGGCTCTGTTCATTTTCTCATGAAATTGTAGCCAGAGCAGTAAATTCATAGCTGAGCACTTACTCATTGGCTACTGTATTATAAATAACTCTTCACCTTGGCCCTGTTTCTCCAGCCATTATTCACTGTGAGTAGTACTTACTCATGAGCAGAGAGTAGCAGAGAAGTAAATGATTCTGCTCTCATTACTCACAGTTTTAGTACCCTGGCACATCAGGAGGTCTGCTTTCAAACGAGGCACCGCTCTCCGGGAGGAGAAGTAGCAAATTTTCTTGCCTGGTAGGACTACATTTGCAAAAACTACCCCAAGGAATGGCTGCTGAGTCGGAGAAAAGTGGGGAGAAAGTACAGGTGTGCATATGGGATATTTGGAAGTGTGCACACCTGGAAGTGTTGTTACGGTTTATCCTTGGGCTTTGTCAGAAGAGCAGTGATGGGAGAGCCGCCACCTCCTTCCTCCTGCTTTCTCCTTGCTGTTACACTGCGTTGCTTTCAAAGTGTAAATTAACTTAAAGGCTCGAAGCTTTTGGGAAGGATTCCAGACCAAAGGTCATCTTTTCTGGGTGGTTTATTGGCTGTCCTGTGTTTGCCCACATCTCTGGTGTTTACCAGCTGAGGGAGTTTATGAAATTTTGATGTAGGAATTAGGTTGTTGCTCATCTTGTACCTTCCTGCTCATATTATTGACAGTACCACTGAACTGCTTGAGGCAGATAGCATCTTGGTGATCACTGTCCTATTTCAGCTCTCCACTGCTGACAACATCATAAGTGTTTTAACAGGGTTTTAATGGGCAGCCTCTGCAGCTCCTTGGAGGGTTGCAAATAGCTGCCGTGGAAAACCTTTTCTGCCGCTCTGAGCCGACATGCCCTCCTTTTCTCATCCAGCTGCTGCTTGTTTATATGACTGCAGCACTGTTGACAAGTACTTCTTATTTGGGCCGGGCACTATGGAGACCGTGCAAGTTAAGCAAGTTCCTGCATCTTTTCGGTGAGCTGCGAAGAATAACGACATGGTTGTGAAACCACTGGGAAGAGCAGCATGATGAGATGGTAACCCAAACTGTGTTCAGACATCCCGTCTTCTCTGTTAGCTCTTTCAAAGAGTAATCGTACAAGTTACATTAATGTACAGTACAGAGCTTTCTTCTCTGTTTTGTTGCTCACAACTTATTTCCAATGATACCCCAGAGCAGAGTTAATGATTTTGAAGAAAACAACCTTTATTTTTTAGCAGAAAACAAAAACAAAAGGATAAAGTAAATCGCTATTTCTCAAGACAAAGCATTAATTTGATAGCAGCAGTTTCTAGCTGACTGGTTGCCTTGCTCTGCTTGTTACCAGAAATGAGGCTCTGAGCACAGCTTTCTTTGGACTATGTAAAAGCTTTCTCCTCCCTGTTTTGCTTAATATAACTATAATGTGCCCTTTATCACACTTCAACTTGAGTAATCCCAGTTTAGAAATAGTGCATAATACCCATGGGAAAAAGCACTAGAAACGTACATTATAAAAAACATACAGACGAAGCTCAAAAGATCCACTGACATGTAAATTTAATTTAAAAATTATAGGTTTTCAATGAGGGCTTGTGTCTTCAATTTACCAGTTTCTATGACTTCTTCAGAAAAAGTGTTTCTTTTTGCATTCTTGCTGGAAAACATGCTGAGGGATATTACAGTCCCCCAGAAGAGTATCTATTCTGTTTCACAGGAAAAAAAAATTACCCAAAATATGTACACTTGAAAAAAGTAAGAAAAATATCCACTTTCCTGTTTTGTTTTATTTCCGTCCTCTTTAACAAAAGTTAAACTTTCCAGTAACCAGCACTGCATGAAAAAGCATGTCCTAACTGTGTGAATAACCCTCCTTTTCATTGCATGTGCAAATTTAAGGTATTTCAGTTCTTGCCATAAAAGGCATGTGAGATTGGATAAAATAGCTAAACTGGCGAGTGGGCAAGCAGAAGAAGAGCCAATAGCCAAAGGAAGAGGCAGGCTATAAATAGGGGTCCTTATATAAAGTATCGCTGTTCACAGAGGATTCTGGCTTAAATAAGAGAATCCCAAAGTTTTATCGAAAATCTTATGAATTGCTCCATCTACTGCATGTTTAAAGGAAGAAATCCCCAGCAACGAAACCTCATCTTACTTGGCGTGATTTCCTGGGGCTGAGAGTGTGCCCTGCGGAGCAGCCCGGTGCGTCGGGGTTCGTGCAGTGGGAGCCGTTGCAGCCGGGTATTGCGGGGAAACGCGCAAATGTGCTAAATCCAGAGATTCTCCTCAGTGTCCTTGGTGTAAAATCCTAAGTGAAAAGCAAAACTTGAATCTCTTGGCTACTAAAACTTAAAAGGAAAGTCTAAAGGTCTTTGAAACTTGCCAAGATTAAATGCTTTTCTTAAATCTGTTCTTCTGTCTCCTGCTTTCAACCCTATCACAAGCTGAACTACTTGAATGTCAGTGTATTATAAAAGCTATTTCTGCTTAATACCCACTATTTCAGTTTTTAATGCAGTAAAGGCAGTGGCTTTTGTGGTGTTTTATTAAGTCCAAAGCAGCTGTTCAAAGGACCGGACCCTTTGGTTAAGGGACAGAGAAAAACCCCTTGTTCATGGAATTTCAGCCCCTCGGTAAACGGAGGAGCCGTTCAGAGCAGAGCTCTGACTTTCACACTTCTTTCTGCCTTCGAACTTGTGGGCTCTGCTGTGAGTTGCAGCTCTGAAAACCACTGTGGGTTTTGTTTCTCTAACTTAATTAATAAAAATAATTCATCAGTAGCTGATGTCTTTCAGAGTGATTTTTCCCTGAGTCAGCTTACGGGGGAAGAGGTTCATTATAAATTATAATTAGGAGAAAAAAAAATAGAAAAAGTGCAGAATAAAGCTTCTGATGTGGTGGACTTCCCTTAATGTAATGTCACAGCCTAGTTTATTTGAAGAAACTTGTAGCCAAAGTGCTGTAATCTAGTTTATATACATTGTTCAATGTATAAAACGAAAAAAAGTGTTTAAAGTGTTTTAGGAGCGAGCCCAGAACTTGCTTGGGGATTATCTGTTTTGAATTCCAGAAGTTATTATCAAAACAGAAATTTCTGAGATGTGCTAACCTTGTTTTTTGGAATTACAGAACTGGCAGTATTTGTCTGACAGCACGCTTTAAGTGGGAGAGCTTTTTAATCAGCTGTACGTACGTGTGACGTTTTCTACACTGCAGACGTGTATCCCTACAGCTCATACCACCGCTGGGTTAGATGCATGCATACCCTCTTGGTAACGACCAGAGACAGCCGTCTTCTAGAGGCGTGGTGTACCCGCTGTGTCACCAGCTTCAGAGCGGTGCACGAGAGCTGAGCGGGTTTATCCCTCTGCACTTCTCCTTCCCTTCCCACCTCTTGTCCTGCGAGAGCAAGTGACTTGTCACGCAGCCACGGGGTGCGCTCAGGATAGTGCTGCTGCTGCGTGGTGTTCCTTTCTGCTGGGTTTGATCCTGATTAAGGGAAGAGAAGGGAGCAAGTGCTGGTTTCGGTTTATTATTATACATATTGTTTGTCACCTATGTTGGTTCAGTCGATGCTTTGAAGTTAGTCTTGCATTAGTGTTGTGCCTTAGGCAAAATTGTTTACTGCTTCATTGTTCATGTTATTTCACTTGCTTTTATGTTCACTTCTGTTCCATAGTTTCGCTCTGCCAATTTGGATATAATCGTATGAAACTTTGCTTTCGGTTTTATCCTGTAACTTTTTCTTACAGGAGCCATCCTTTACCATGCAGACAGACGCTTGCGTCAATAAAAAGCATTGGACTAGCCTTGTTGTTACCGAGTTTCCCATTAACAAAAATGAAATATTTTTAAACTTGTTTCTTAACACGTTGCAAACCAGGTCAAAACCAATTAGAAATCAGAGCCACATTCATTCAGAAGGGTGAATCTGATGTAGCTGTGCATCTTCAATGGGGTGCATTGTGTGATTTCAGTAAGTATGTAACGATCTGCCTATTCGAGCAGGTTTGGACTGTAGCAAGATCCATACAGAGAGATTTAAAGGATGACTGCATCGCTACAGCCTTCTGTTTCTTTAACGTCATGGAACAGAAAACAGTGTACGATTGCACAGGTTATGTCACTACCTGGATTCTTTCTGTCTCCTTTCCTTTATTTCCATTTAGCTCGTGAGGAGGGAAGGTGCCTCAGGTTCCCCCCAGCACTCACACCCCGCTTTGCCCTTTTTCTCCGAGATCAAAAGGCGGTGGGGGAGGCAGGGCAGAGGGCCACCGGGACGGCTGGCACTGCTGTCCAAGGCTCAGCAGATTTCAGCTGCCAGTTGCTGGTTACTGTTGCTCCATCAGGATGGGCAGGATGCAGATGTAAGACAAATATTTTTCTATCCTGCATGTCTGGGGACAGGCAAGGTACTGCATAGCCAATAAAGGGCACTTCCTTGCTTCAGGGTTTGAAGAGTTTCCGTAAAACTAGACCCAATGTGTAACTCTATAGGTTAATTCACCTAAAATAGTTTCTAAAAGTTCCTTACATGGCATGTGCTTCTTCAGGACGTGAAGCAGATGTAAGCTGCAGGGTCTTAATTAAAAAACCAGAAAAGAAAATATCTCTCTCGTGCTTCCCTATGAGGGCTCGTGCATTACGTGTGAGATTCCTGTGCTGTCCCGGAGCATCTCCTGCATCTGCAGTGCAGCGCGGGGAGGCTGCGGGGCGTGGGGCTGTGCCGGGCGCAGCACCCACCGCCCATGGTGCAGGGGGCCCAGGCGAAGGCCACGCCGTGACGGAAGAACGCTGCGATGCTGGTTCATTCTTTGTAATATCTATTTGTATTTATGGCCTGATTCTAAAGGGTATTAAATACATAAAATATGTATGTTTAAATGATGTATTTGAATCTTAAAGTCACTCTACTGTTAATGTGCTTTTAAGAGTTTTCATGATGATGTGCTTAGGTAGGAACAAATTGGGCTTGTAGAAATGCGTAGGGAAGTTGAAATTTAGGATGCCAGGTGGACTCGAGCTTCTTCAGACGGGTGTCGCAGGAGGAGGAGGCAGGGCTGGAGCGTGGCTGCGTGCTGCCCCTGCGCCTCCGTGGCTGTGGCACTTTCCTTACCAGTTATTTTGCCTCCAACTAGAGCTAGCCCTGGGGCGGGCAGGTATAGAATATAGATGTTAGTAGGTACTTGATTAATGATCCTTCTGCCTTTGACAGAGGAGATGGCGTGCCTGCTCGTGGCTCCAGCCATCTCCGAGCAGGCTTGTGGGGAAGCCTCTGCCATTGCTGCATATCCTTCAGCGACTAGAGATAAGGTGACTCATCTTGCAAATATTTGTAGTCACATGCTGCAGCGTTTTTTAGGCAAATTTTGTTGTAGCAACTGTTGGATGAAATCTATCAAAGCTCAGTTTTGTTCCTGTAAATCTCAGAATATTCGTCATAGGTTAATGGGGATGAAAGCAGTCATGTGTAGCAAAGCCACACTGCTGGGCTCTTGTGTTCAGGAATGTAGAGGGAAATGGGTATCGTCCCTCTTTCATTTACTTTCATTACTGTGTCTTCCTTTATTTCCATGTGCTGAGGTCTGGCAGTCCTGGAACTAGCCAGATAATTTCTAAAATGCAATGTTTACCCTATGCCGCTTATTATGAGTCTGTATCCTCAGTGACAGAATTGATTCAGCTGGTGCTGCTGGACTTTTAATGTTACCTTTTATGTTCATGTTTGTTCCAACAGAGTGGCCACTAGCACAGACGACTTGAACTTGTATCACCCGCAAACTGACAACGCTGGAGCCACCAGTTTGTCATTATCCCTACTAGTGTATCTGATTTAATTTTGCGACAGTGGATTAATTCTTAAAATTGCAGTGCTTTTTGCTTGTTAATGGTCAGTAAATGATTCGGGGGGGGGGAATGGAATTCATCAGTTTTGTAGTCGTTTTAATTCTGCTAGATTTAAGTTGTTCTATAAATATGTCTTTATGGATGTAGTTTTACTAGCTTAAAAACATCTAATTGAAAACAGTTGCTTAAATCTCTTTGGATCAAGAAGGCAGTAATAAGCAAAGAGAGTATCTTATCCCTGCAATCCAGAAACTCTTAGTGACTGGTATACTCGGTGCATGTGTAATCAGCTTCTTGTTTGATCTAAAAACCTTAGCTCTTTTGGTGTGATTTAATACTTCACCAGCAGCATGTTTTTTTCTTGTCTCCAAGATTATCAACTAGTGAAACAAAATATAAACCAAAATGGCATAACATACAAAAATGTTTCTAAAAATATTTAATTCATTTATGCCATCTTGTTGTGTGTATAATGTGTTCTAGAATATCACCGGGCTTCCGAGAAAAAAAAAACCATTAGATTTGCCTTCTTGTAAATTAATGTTTTGTTCTACATTATGTAATGTTATTCTTATGACTTAACGTTTGCATCAGGCAGGACTGATCTCTGCTATTTTGTAAGGTACCCAACAGATGAACCCATAGCTCTTAGATGAGATCAGCCTGCGCGTTTACCTATTGATGCTGCTTGTGATTCCAAAACAAATGAGCCCCAAGGGATAAAAACTTGGATATGCGTACCTTTGCCTTCTGAAATAGCTGAGTTCTGTGGGTTTGGGTTTGGCGAGGGGGTTGTTGCTGTGATTTGGGTTTGGTTCCTTGTCTGCTGTTTGTTTAATGTCAGAAATTTAGGTTCTTTCTAGCTTATGAGATGTAATGACTGTAGATCCCATGCATGATAGTGAGATACTGTGATTATTTGAAACGCTCTAGGTTACATTGGTAATATATTTAAACAAAAATTATTGATGACCGCTCTGGTTGTGGGCCTTTTTTTGAAGGCTTACACCTGCATTCCTCTGGCTTGAAATGTGGTGCCATTTTCCGAAGTGATCCTTGGAAAGTGCTCTACCAAACCTCGGAAGTCTATAAATGATACACGGCTCATTTCCGAGCTGGGAAGCAAGGAAAAGAAAGCCAGTCTGTGCTGGAGAGGAAGGAATGCAAAACCACAAATCTTTCTTCATGCAAGTGGGAAGTAAAACAGGTTAACTTACATGATCTTCAGTGATCCTTTCTTTGAACACCTGTGTTCATTCATACGGCTAGGACTGTTCACGTTGTCAGTTATCACATCTCATTAGGAGTCATAATTAATGGAGGTGGTAGTTTCATAAATTGCAAGTACACGTTTAACTATGCCCTAGATTGCATGCATCTTATTCCTTATTGCTTAAACAGGCAAACTGTGGCATGGACTTCCACGGGAAAACTGCATCACTCAGAAAGTTTTGTCATTTTCCTTTTTTATTCATTTTATTTCTAAATGTCAAATAATTTCGTAGAACTTTATTAATCTGAAGTATTAAAAAGTTGTGGTAGCATCGTGTCTCAGAGCATGGGCAGTTTGGACAGGCTGCCTTCCCGCAATATGAAGGAGCACACACTTGTGCAGCTCCAGCATCTCATTCTTTGTTCAGGACTTAAAACGCAGTGAGAGTTCAACCCCTGAAATTCTTTTTCTGAGTCTTTTTGATAAGCAAGTAGCACTTCACACAAGGCCATTGTTAAAAATCACTTGCTGTTTGGTGGTTTAAGAAATGCGTAAGTGTATTCTGTCCATCTAAAAGCCATCCATTAGAAAAAATAATCAGACATCCTTTTTTCTTGTACATTTGTGTCATTCTGTGAATCAGAAGCATTCTATGTACTAAGGGCAATGTGCTTTGCTTTTGGAATTCCTGAGTTTCACTAAAACCCCGGGGCATAGTTGGTTCGGGAGACCTGAGGTGACCTGTAAATAGGAGCTGCTGTGTCCCTGTGCTGCTTAGCAAGTTGATTTTAAAAGAGAAATTGAAATACAGTGTCCAGATAGAATATGATAACATTTTAATCCAAAGAGAGAAGCAGTAAGTATTTTTATACTAGTTGACCTCTTGAAAGCACATTCAGATGTTAATTATTTCTCATTGCTGTCCTCTGAGAGGAAGATGGGCAGTTTCCTCATTTGTAAGTGACAAATCTGAGACAGAAAAAAAAAATCAGATTTCTTTCCTCAACCCAAAGGAAGTCCTTACGAAAGCAGGACGGGAGCTGAAGAGTTCCTGTACAGGCATTGGCAGGCACACAGCTTTGAATGCTGAGCTCTCTCTGCAGGCAGGAAAGGTGTAGGAGAAAGTAATATCTTTTTTGCAGATTGTTTTGCTTATGACAGTATGCTCTCGGGTTTGTGAACCAGCCTTTCCATTCTTCCTGGACGTCAAATAAAGTCTTAGTTTTTCTCCTAAATTCCCATGATTGACTGTCTCAAAAAGAACGATGAGAAATCTGCGCACTGTGCTTGTGTGTGTTATGTCCAACAGAAGGAAGCTAACATTGTGCTTAAGCAGCTGGGCTGCCATTTTACCGGGGTTCCCTTCTTTGGTCTTCCCCAGCCTTCCTGTGGGATCTCTTCTTTCAGTTTAAGGCAGCTTAATTAAGAATCTTTATGGGCATTGTCATGAAGTTGGATTGATCTTTAAAATCTAAACTATTTCACTCTCTCCTGTAGTGGAAGTGTGAATCTCTTTCCTCTTTTTTTCTCTGTGGATGCAGTAAGATGATAACCCTCCTCTGCCTCTGCATTGCAAAGTCGTGTCTGTTCAGAGCAGCACATCCCCGGGGCTGCGTAACACCGAACGCAGCCAGAACTGTTGCAGGAAAAATTACCAGAAGTGCAAGGGCTTGCTTACTGCACCGCTTTTGATGATGCTTTTGATTTTGGAATTGCAGGGGGGTGGCAAGAGTATTATCCTTTGCACAAGTCAAGGTTCAAACCTAGAGTTCTGGGTCAAGATGACGATGCCTCTAAAAGAAAAAAAAAAAAAAGACTAAATTCTTTAGGGGAAGGTTTGCTTCTCACGTGCTAGTAGAAAACCCAGCATCAGGTCTTAGGTTAGCAGTCAGACCAGCCAACATCCACGATCTACCTTGTACAGAGGGGAAGGGAGCAGATACCTGCAGGCCTGAGAAGCTCCAGAAGTCATCTGCACCCACACAGAGACACGGATGGGTCCTCCGTGCCAGAGTGGATCCTGCAGGTTCTCCACGTGGCCCCTGCTGCTGACTGAAGCCTTCTCCATTGAGGTGGCACATCCACGACTGGGGCCACACACCCTGGGCCCAGCAGGTACTTTGCTCCCCAGTAGCGAAGCAAGTGTTGCCCTTGAAGGTGCAACCGTACCTCCTAGGCGCTGGAAACGTGGGACCATGGGATTCAAGGCAAGCGATGCCCAGATTCATCGCCACACTCAAGCATTTGTACTAGGCACTCTGCTGCCTGGCTGCCACGGGCGTTCGTTAGGAGCCGGAGGGGATGGCGGTGCCCTTCTCTGTCTTAGCATACATGGGGTAAGATTTGGCTGTAGGAAACTTAGGGCTGTTTAAGGTTTTTCTTTTAAAACATGCAACTAACGGTTCAGTTGCTAGAGATCCGAGTGATATAAATTTCACACTTCGTATTAGGCAGGGATATAACCTTGCAAAACATAGTTTGTGCACTGCTTTCCCTGTGCTCCTGGCTGCTACCCCTGCTGCGTGGCAGCCACGTCCTGCAGAAGAAAGGAGAAGGCTAAAAGGAACGGCAAAATAGCTCTTCAAGTGACGCCGTGTTCTCGATGCTTCTTCTGTGCCTCTGTTTTGTCACCTCTTTGTACTTCTGATGCAAGAATAACTGAAATGTTTTCCTACTGATGGGACGTTGAGCAGAGGGCTGCTGCTAGCTTGTGTTGATTGTGTGAGATGCAAAATTAAGTTCTTGTATCAGTTGGGAATTTTGTGGAATTTGCTGCCATTTGACAGTGTTTCCAGATGGGAAGGAGCAACTGTCTGTTTCTGTACAGTACAATTTTCATTTACTTTAAATGGCTTTGAGTTTGGGGAGGGGGGTCTGCTGCTTTGTTTCCAGTAGCACGAAGACAGATGTTATTTCCACTGGACTATCTGGAAGCTTTTTCTCATCCCGCAGTTCTGTTATAGGTGCGTGTCTTTTGAATGAAGACAAATTCCATTGGAAGTGTTACAAAGTTAGTTGCATTTTCAGTTATTTTAATGATTCCTTATTTTTCTAGCACCTTAGGTTAGAAACGTGTTAAAGCTAGTGGTAAAGTAATTTATGAAGGGCAGATGGAGTTCAAAAGGTTCAAATATACAGGTTCAGTTCCAGCATCATTTGGATCTTCACACCTCAGCGTCCCAATAGAGAAACTGGATACTGAGTTTTTACAGGTTTTACTGTAAAAACTGAGCCCTCCAGAACTTTTAGTAACTAATGGATTTTGCAGAAATGATTTGACTACCCTGGATGTCCATTAGCTGTTTTGCTTTTATGTCTTTGCTGGAAACCTAAATGGCTTTTACTTGCACTTTTTTTACTAGTTGTATGTTTGTAAGAGATGTCTTTTGTATTACAGTAGCCAGTAGGAAAAAAGTGATGTACTCAAAAATTGTAGGAGCATTTAATCATAGAATATCCTAACTGGAATTTAAAGTGTGTGTTGTCAAGAAAGTTTCCATCTGTAGCATACCAATCCCAAGCTGACTACATGCAGTTTTAATCTTCTGACTCTTGAATTCATTCTTTTTGTGTGGCTTTGGTGGTGTTAAAATTTAATCCTCAGCAGTTACATTGTATTAAGTCTATATTTCTCTCCTTTCCTTGCATGTCCTACTTTATTACTGGCAATGGATTTTGAAATATCCTGAAAATCTGTGTTTTCTAATATGGGGATGATTGATAAAATACCTTTCTGCCAAATGGGTAGTTTAAGAAAGTTTCCTCTCATCTTTGTTGAGCTGCTAGATACCTAGCAAAATTAATCCTCTGTAATAAACTATTTCTGTTAGAGGTCTTTGATGGGCAACTCTCAAAAATATCTTGCTGATTTAGAAGAATTTTTCATCCAGTTGTGTTCATCATATGTCATTCATACTGGTTTTATCTGTATTACATCACGAATGAGAATTAATTTTGTACACTAATATTAAAAGCGATGTATGCCATTTTCTGTATTGCAAAACAGTACAGAATAAGAAAAAATAGGTAAATGTACAGATTTTCATGTACATGTGACAATTCTGCAAGTTTTACACATGGAAAAACTGGCTGGCACAACAGCAGAAACCACTTCCATTTTGGAAGAGAGGAGATAGGATGGGTGTGTTTCTCCATGTCGAACATGCACTTAGGGGGAAGGTGGTGTTGAAGCTGGTATGGTTCACCACACAAGGGTTTTATTTTGTGGTGGAAAATCTAATCTTTCCGAGACCATTTCTCTTGGGTATAAGTCTGAAGTCTGCTTTATATTGGGAGATTGGCATGAAATCCACAGCACTTAAGAGGATAAAGGCCTTTGTCTCCAAAATGTACGTTTTTTTTGGAACTATAAAGGCAGTGGAACAAGAAATGGTTTTAGGTATATAATGTTAAGATCCAACCCTGTAATCCTTTCTCAAGTAAAAATATGGTATAGATCAATTTTATCGATTCATATCTTTTTTCCATGTGTTTTAGAAGATTCACTTAGAAAAGGAAACCTTTCACATTTAACTAATGATTAAAGAATTAAAAAAAGATTAATTATAAGGACTTACTCCAATTAGCCAGAATGACATCTTCTGGTTCCTCTGTAGGCACCATTTGATTTCTGAGAGAAGCATGGGAGGCTTTTATTTAAAAAAAAAAAAAAAAAAAAAAAAAAAATCTTTTATTGCCTTTCTCATTTACATGGGCACTTTAAAGGACCCCACCGCCTATTCATACATTAGGAAATCGGGTAGCTCTTCAGCTTCAACAGGCACTAAGCAATGTTCTGGGAACTGTTGTGATTGTTAAATAATGTGCAGTATTTGAAGCTCTTCTTCCTTGAAATATTACAGAGGGATGGACAGTAAATATAAGCAAAGCATGGCAACAAAACAGGGCAGGTTTAGGAAGGGAAGAACTGGGTGAGAGAAAAAGAGGTGATGCAGGGAGCTGCTGGGCGGGGGGAAGATGGTTCTCTGCGAATAGATGTGTCCAGTTTTCAGCTTACAGGCAACAGGACAGAAGAAACAAAATCAAGAGGAGGAGGAGGAGTTGAAAGGAATGAAAAGACAAGAGATTTATTCAGTAAGTAAATTAGAAATTATATCAGATAAAGAGACAAAAACAAGAGCAGATCCCTGACTAATGTAAGTTGTTCTGGCACCGCTGACTTCAAATCAGTTTACACTAGCTCAGGATCTGGACGGACTGGCTGAGTTGAGACCAGAGACTGACTTTTTTAAACTGGACTTCCCTGCTTTGTATACTTAAACCTGACATTGTCTAACATCGTAAATTAATACGCAACAAAATTAGAATTGGCATAGGTACTCACAAGGAGAGAAGAGTGATAAAAAAGATGGGCTGTCTGGTGCTCAGTGATCTGTTGTGTCAGAGGATCAGAGCTGTTAGTTTATCAGCTATAACGAACATTTACATGGCTACTTTTATCTTGAATGGACTAGATACTCTAGCTGATGAATATTGACATGATTGAAGTGAGATTACATAGATTTTAATCAGTTGAGGTTCTGGCTCAATATATGCAGTTGTATTTGCTTTGTTCCACCTTAATGTAGTAGATTTCTTGCAACAGTATGGATGATTTAGGGGAACTGTACCTATTTGGAAAATATTTGAATACTTCGATATCTATCAAATGTAAGTACCCAGACTGCCCAGCGCAGGCGGCCGCACTCTGCTTTCCAAGAGAACCGTGGCCGCTGACATTTTAGAAATCAGTTTTACTCCTCAGAAAGAACACAGAGTGTTTCTTCTGTTTGTGTTAAGCTGTGGGGAAAGCAGCACCTTCTGAATCGTCAGGCAGCTTTGTGTCCACCCTCATGCTATACTGAGCTAAGGTCCCTTACCAGCATATACACAGAATTAAGAATTTCCTGTTTCTTGAGCGACTCATTTTGACGGTCAGTTTGTTGGCCAAACACCGATACACTTTCATTCAGTTGTAAAATTCAGAGCAAATGATGTGCAGCATATTGCTGTGGGATGCGTTTTTTTTGTCTGCGTAGTAGTGTAATGCTTTGGCCATCCCTCCTCCATTTCTGTTAAGGCACCTCCTGAAGTCAGACTTAAGCTGCTTTTAAAATGAGCCAATATCACTTGGATGTGGGTGAGGTGCAGCAATTTGGGAATTGCTCCCAGCTGGTGGAGAAATGATTTCCAAGCAAGCTGGGTGGCTCTTTAACCACTCTTCCCAGTAGAAATAAGCTAAAATATATAGAAATTGTTGCCTTGACAAATAAGCTAATGAGCCACTCAGGTTGCTTTATGTATTGAATGTAGTTGCTTGACAGTTATTATTATTTTCTAATTATATTAAGTTATAAATTATTAACAAGTGTTTAATTTCAGTACAAACAGATCCAACAAAAGGGATTTGTACAGTTACGAATTGCAGCAAAATACAAAATTGTTGAGCTTTTAGTATATGCAAACTTGGAGACCCTGGTTATTTCTCCCTCTTTCAACAGCCAGTCATGAAACTTTCTTGACCTTTTCACCTTTAAACTTTATTTGAACTTGGAAAGAAGACTTTTGTGAATTGTGGAGGGGGAAAAAAAAAAAAAGAAAAGAAAAAGGGTGGGGGCTGGGGGGGAGAAGGTCTGATTATATGTTACCGTAACAGTAATAACTAGCAAAATAATCCTCCTCTTGTGCATGAGTGTCTGCTACTGCAAGCTTCGGGGTAATAAGCTCACATGACATGCCTAGAGGCTAATGCTGGCCTATGCTTTTTTTTTTTTTTTGTACATATTTAAACAAAGGCTGATTATCCAAACAAGAATTTGGACTGCATCAACTGGACCAGTTAAATTATAGTTAGTAAAACTTGGCGCTTTCGGAGCTTGGAATGTTACAATTACAGCTGGATCCTCATTTGTTAGGCAGCCTTACAAAATAATAAAAGTGGAGATTTTTATCTTTATAGGACATAGCTTAACTCTTTGAATACAGAGAACTAAGTGCCAAATATTACAGTTACTGCTTAGACATACTATTTCAGGCCAATAACAGTTGTATCCATGCTCTGGGGGACATAGGGCAAAGGGAGCTGCTTTGCCAGCACTCACATGGATGCTGTGCCACTTGTAGTGGACGTTCCTTATCCTCCAGGATTTCTCTGAGATAACAAACAAGAGCACAACAAGCAATTTGTTGTTTGATCTCCCTTATCTTGCTGCTGTCTTTTTGACAGTATTGCTGTGTTTTTATTTTAATTTCTCTTCTTTTTGTACTTCCTGTTGCTATGAAAAAAAGCTTGTGACCGTGTAGGATCTAGGTGGTCCCTGGAGTTGGTCTGATTTTCCCCTCTTGAATGAGCTGGAAAACCGTATTCAGTACTGTTTTCAAACCATTAGCAAACGTTTCACTAAACCTCCCTGAGGCCTACAAGATTGCCTCTCCCCATTGCCGTCCTCATGGGGCTGGTCTGGGGTGGGCAGGTGGCAGGGGATGTGCAGACAGAAGTTACGTTTCATTTCAACAAATTTCTGTTGCCCATTCCAGACTTGTTTTCCCTTCTCTCGTCCTACAGAGGGAGGTTGGCTTTGATTAGTCGCTTGCAAAGCCAAACTTTGGCTTTCTGGCTGTGTGATGTATGGCTCTGGTTGCCAATCAGAAAATGAAAGTTCTTTTCCTAAAATTACACAAAGAGTCCTTATCATTCACCTAGAACAAATCGATGTCTTTGCATTAATTCGCATGGAGCAGGGCCAATTTACAGCTCTCCCTGATCTGCCCGACTTTTTTTTTTTTTTTTTTTGGGGTATAGGTTTATCTCAGTTTCTTTTTTAAGAAAGTGTTTATTGTTTGCATTTTCTGAAAACCTTGTTGAGCAGTAATGATCGAAACTTTAAGCAATCAAGTCTATCCAGAATGTCTGCAAGAGCCCACCAGCTAGATAATGTTTACCAGGCTATACCAGGAATTTTATCTTTTGTCTTCTTTGCATAGTGTAAAAGCTAGCATTCATTAAAGCGTGAAAAAGTTTGTTTCCTTTATTGTGACAGTTTTACCATGTTTCAGTGTACTTTTGTCTCAGTAGAAGTGACAAATAATGTGGATAATGTGTAATTGTTGCAATCAAGATACCGTGGGAGTTATGGGAGCAAGGAGTAGGTATTTTTGAATGGAAGGATGTTAGTTTTCTTGCATTGAAAACCGAGAAGTTAAAGATTTTTCATCAAGATAAACTTGCAGATTCATAAGGTGCAACTTAGTTTGGGAGGAGTGATACCAACTGGAAATAAGAAAGACCTAAGGAAAAATTGTGAGTTAATGTTTACTCTTTTATTACTATTTTAATCGAATGACTTTACAACATGACCTTTTAAATTGTAGCTATTTTAAAAAGGAGTGTTTGTCTGCCGCAGGCCCATGAAAGCTGTGGTGGGTGCAGTGCCTGTCGGCTCCTGCCCTCTCATCGCCCTGAGCTCTGGGCTACGTCGGCTCCACGCTCAGCACAGAGTCCAACACAAGGGCTTTATAGTCAAACACTCAAAGTTTTCCATGGTCGTGGCTCAAGGGAGAACTTATCTCTCTGTACCAGGACTTTGGGCAACAGCCGCTTTCCATAAAACTCTTGACTCTTGTTGGGGACTGTTGAGCCTACAGGAGGTAACACTGCAGAAGGAGGAATCAAAACCTGGATTCTGAGCACAAATGTTTGGACTTTGACTCCTTTGGAGGTTACCTGCTGTGTGTATGGGGGGCAATCAAGGGTTTCTTCTCCCAGTTGTGGGAGGGAGTCTGGTTCTTGCTCTGTGCACTCCCAGTGATCTGCTTTTTGCTTAGTTCTTAGCCATGCCATTGAGAAGAAGTAGGGATGCCCCCGATTAGTCTTTTGCATGACAGTGTTTAATTTCAAGCAACAGTGTTTGGTTTCTGGCCAGAAGAAATCCTTTATTTATTACATCTGCTGTCCTTGCTCTTTTTCTGTATTGAACAGATTCACCTTATGCCATCGTGAGATGATTGAAATAGTGCTTTGCTGATTTAAAGGACCCAGGTTTACAACCTAGATACAAATGTCTGTAGTACCTGGAATACCCATCAAGAAAATACCATTGGTAGTAAAGCAGAAAAGAAGGGTTAGCTGATCCACTAGGTATTGCAGACGAGATGATCACCTAGCTGTTGACAGAGGGAATCTAAAATTTTAGAACCTGTCTTCAGATGGTCTGAATATATTTTCAGCTGCCAAGAAGTAGTCAACAGGAATGATGCATGGATAAATGAGAGCAACATGCTATATCTGCAAGAGGCAGTTTCAGTCTAGCAGACTTGCTTTTCAAATATTTTGTGAAGCACTAATTAAGAAGCAGTCTCAGATCAGACTTTAGGTAGCCAATACTGCATTCAGAAATTATTCCCTGTCTTAATTTTTCTCATCTGTGGTCTTATCTAATTCATCCTCTCTTTTTTCCTCCTCTTGTGTTGGGTAGATTAATTCCTGGATCAGCAAGGGAGTGAAGGAGAGGAAGCAGGGCAGGAGTTAGTTGCCATTGCAGAGGTCTTTCTCCCACCCTCTTTTTTTCTTGCATCATGGATTTATTGTGAATTAATCTTCACTTGAACCTTAAAACGATTCAGATTAAATCACAGCGAAAGAAAAGACGAAAGTTCATGGCATGTGAGTCAAAGTGAGAAGATGTCCTCGGTAAAATTTCATCAAGTTAGAGCTGTACTTGGGAAAGAAAAGAGTATTTCTCATAGCGCGCGAGTTGCACTCGCCATTAGGAAAGGGAGACACTGTCCCTTGTTCTAATCTGAAATGCTGTAGCTGCTGCAGGAGACCACGAGACAATCTCCCTGTTACGGACACTCTCAGGCTGTTTGCTGTAAAAAGTGTTTTAAATCAGTCATGGAAGTCAAAAGATAAAACCTTTCACAAAAATGCCCATAATTTAAGAAAAAAGAAAGAGTAGATTTTGAACTATTTTGTCTCTGAGGCTATTGCTCCGGGAGCCACTACTGATGCTCTGGATGCATTATAAAAATGTTTTCAATTTATTTAATTTTAATATTATGCATTATAAAATGGTTTCCTTGAGTGTACAAGAATCACTTTAAAAAGTTGCATTTTTATCTGTGTTTTGATTTCTCAGGAATGGTTGATGTCCACACAAAAATAGCTGTAGCCTTCTGAGGCTAACAGGGATGCAAATGGTTTGGGTTTTGTTTAAATCAGATTTCTCAGTACAGTCGTAGTCTTGGGTGAATGGAACAGCAACCAAGTCTGTTGGTTCCTGTGGGTTGTTTGTTGTTTTAAGCTTAATTAAAGTAGCTTTTGCTTGAAAAGGGGGGAAATTAAATTTAAATTTAGGTATTTATGTGAACTCTGTAATACATCTTTTTTCTTTCACAAATTGTGTTTGGAATGGAGGTTTACATAGATGGCCATAGCCGAAAATAATAAGCAAATTCTATTTATGCCACAAGTTAAGAATTCCCATCACTGGCAAATCTTAATTTATTTCTTCATCTGATTTCTGATGGGAAAAAATCTAATTGCTTTTGTACTGGAAATAAAGTTGATTGAACTCAGAATTTTTCCAGTGGCTCAAAAGGTTATTTCCCAAGCAGTGCTCTTTTACAAACTGCAGTGTTTTTTAATTTGTCTGCTTCTTTTCAGCAGACGAATGTTCAGCATTAATATTCGTAGGGAAAGATAGCTTCTTAATACTAATTTGTATTAGAGGTATTGATCATTTGACTTCCAGAATTTTGCATGAAATCTCTTATTATAGACATGATAGCAGTAACACCCTAGAGATGAAACTGTGTGATATAGGGATCAGCTAAATATTATTTCTCTGGTTTCCTTTGTTTCATATCAAGCTCTGTAATTTCTTTCAGAAGAAAACACTTCAGTACTTTTGCAGCCTATAGGAACTCTTCAATCAGTATTAACACGCAACTTGTCAGGATCGCATTCTTAGAAATACTTACTGTAAAGGTCCTTAGTCTTTGAATAGAAAATGTCAGCCATGAAAAACAGGGATTTGTTTGTGGTTTTTTTTTTAATTTTGTAAAGAATTACAGAATTTCTGTTTGGTTTAGGGAGCCAAAAATAGAAAATAAAATGTTCTTTGCCTTTTTATTTCACAGAATCATAGAATCATATAATTTACTCACATTTACTCGTTATAGTAATTTCAGTTGACCTGAGTAGTACCTGTTGGTGAGAGGAGAGCTGACCATCGGCCAGCAGCTTTATCATTCACCACAGTTTGCCCTGACAAACCTATTTAACACGATCAGTGAAAAGAGGGTTTTCTTGTGAGATGTCCAACTCTTTCTGGTTTTGGCAAATTCAGAGCTATTTGGAGACTCACGCTGCTGGAGGAAAGTTTTGCTTTTTGTAGCATTCCCAAGTAGAAAGGTTTGAAGCAAGGGTGGTATTCTTTAAACCATAATCAAACTTTTCAAACCTCAAAGGTTTATACCAAAAGCTTTATACCAGCATTTGGAGGCATGGGTAAGTTTTCCTTTTACCAGGACCTTCTCACAGAACTTGTTTTCCCATCAGTTCGGCAAATTCCATTCGGTTATTTCAACCAGCGTGACTAGATCTGCCCTCAGAAACACTTGCCGTGAGTAATGGGTGCTGGATTTTGTAGACATCAGCACTGAGAAATAGCACGTTGCTGAAAATGAGTCAAAACTACCCAAATGGCTAAGGTTGGTTTTGCTTTACACATGGTGGAATTACTTAATAGGTGGAATTACTTAATTCAAGAAACCAGTTGTTTTGTAATTATGGTATCATTTTTGTCTGCCAAGTTACTTTCAATGTAGCAGGTTTAAACTGATCCAATTAGTAATGAAATTGGTGTAATTAACCTAGTCAGTAATTAAATGTGTGCATGCATGCTGGCTTTCAGTCAGTATTTTGGGGTAGGGGGGGTTTTTTGCATTATCCTGTTACAAAAAGCAAATTTCTCTCTCTATGATCTTTATTTAAAGCATTTGTGATGGGACTGTCTCTGCCAGGAAATGGGGGTGGAATATGATCTTGAGAATAACTTTGATTCTTGGGGTTGGACTTCCTGTGGCTCTGCACCCCTTGGCCTGAGGTCGCGGCGTTCAGGAGCACTTCGGAGAGATAAGCCTCCAACAAGGGATGACTGTTGCCATCACAGTGCCAAAAGATTAAATAGCACATGGAACGAGTCAGCTATTTGTAGTAACGGGGACCATGATAAACACTTGACCGGGTTCCCCATGACATGGCGCGTTCAGACAACGGCTTAGCAGCAAGAGTCATCCATGACTGGTATCATTGCAAAACTTCAGTTAAAACTGCCTCAGAGAAGGCCCAGAAGAAATCCTCCAAGACAAGGGAGGCTCGCTCTGCAGTCTGCAGAGACGCTGGTTAAACTCATGTGTGCAGCATTATGGAAAATTTTACTTAGCAGTTGCCTTCCCTGTAGTTGATTAATACAAGATTTCAGTGTTCCCAGTCCATTAATCTTCCCAAGCACATCTGCATACTGAAAAAATATTTTTAAAAACAACATTAAAAAAGTGCTGATAATTTTGAAGATAAAGCGAACTAAAAGAGCAACGATAAACTGTAGTTCACTTGCATTATGTGAATCCCAATCCAACGTGAGAGAGGGGCTTTGCCATTTAAAATATTTTAATTGCATAAGAGGAGAACTTTGAAAAGCGGTTGTTCTCCAAGCACTGAATGCAGTTCCCACTGCGAAATATCCTGGCCTGCATTGTATCAAGTAATAATATCTTGCAAGTCAAAAAGGTATTAGGGAGGTGTTAGAGACATCACAGGAGGAGTGAGAGTTAATGTTGGGCGTTTTGAGGAAGTTAATTGTCTTAAAAAGAAACTAATAGTGAAGGTGTGTGAGGACCAAATACTAGGAAAGCAGGCTTTGGTACTTTAAGGAGTGCATATCTAAAACTGGATAGCTAGAGCCATTCTTTTCTAGCACATTTGTTGATACAAATATGATAACAGTGATGTCCAGATGCCTGCTATTTCCTGAAATGGAGTATTTTTAAGGGTTCCCTTCGTCTTTTGAAACTGCAGCTTAATGAACCACAAAACCCATGGTTAGTTTTACGACCCTGGATTTCTATGTATTTTATTGAGTACTTTTCTAGTAAGGAGATACCCGGAAAGCGTGCCAGGTAACTTTGTGATCCCATTCCCATTTATCCCAGAAGTACTAAAAGACCTTATTGTAGAAGGCAGCGTCCGCTTCAAGGGAAGGCTATTCAGCACAATAAAACCTTGTAGACTCTGCTCCCCACTTCCTTGCATCGTGAGGAAATTCGGGGCTTACAGCTCAGGCGGGATCCTGCCGCGCACCCACCTTCTCTCGGTGGCTTGGGGTGCGATGCTGCCAGGCGCCTTCTGCCAGCTCCAGCAGCCGTGGCGGGGTGGGAGGCGGCCGTAACATCTCCAATGGCTGCCGCGAGGTTCGCCAGCGCGGCTCTGCTCCGAGTTCCTGTATCCCTCCCCGAGCCAAGCGTTTCCAGCCGCGACAGGAACGAGGCACCGAGAGCAAACCGAGCAGGGGAGGGCCAAAAATCTGGGAAATTCAGTTTAGCCCTTATTTAGATCAGATTTTTACCAAAAGTAGCTGGATTCTAAGTTCATTTAAAGAACTAATTTTCTGGATCCGAGTGTTTTTATAGCAAGGGGATGTGGTAAAGAGGTTGTTTATAATGGAGTTTATCTTAGACTGAAACTGTTTGCCAGCCTAATATCAGGAACGGTCTGAAAAAGCCTTACAGTGGTGGTAGCTTAAGGAAGGGGACCAGGGTGGGGGAGAAAACCTAATAAAAATAGCTGAGATCATTCAACAGTTATCAAGAAACAGATACTGCAGTTTTATAACAGAGAGCACTAAAAGTATATGCACTCTTAAAAGGCAATTAAAATGTATACTCCAAAACTATAAAACATTTTCTTTTCATCTGGAACATTGAGGGCAGATTACAACACATTAATAACGTTTTGTTTAGAGTTCAGTTTCTGATGGCTTCCAAATGCAGTCTGTGTAGATTAACCAGAAGGAGTCCAGTTCTCTTTTAAGAGAGCTTGTAAAGGAAAGCAATGTGGTAAGATTGTTATGAAAAGCTAGTGTATTTAGGAAATAGCACTTAGCAGGGTCTCTCTGAATGGCTGCCAGGTCAGGAAGCTGAAGTGCAAGGCTTGGCCCTCGTTCAGGCCCCCCAGTCCCGGCTCCTTGACCACACAGTACGTCAGGAGCATGTCACGGCGAGCCAGGAGCTCCACCACGCCTCCGCCGCTTGGCACACGCATTTTCACATAACCCAGGGCTCCGGAGGGGAGGGAGGCATGCCGGGGCCAAGGGAACAGGCTGCTTTTTAAAATAGAAATGGATAAATAAAAAAAGCATGGGAATCGAGCGGTCGCTCGGTCCCGTTGCCGTGGTTAGCAGTGTCGGCTCCATGGGGCGAGGGCGGCCGTTCGGCGGGGGAGAGCTCACTGGTGGCAGAGGGAGGGGAGATCGCACCCTCCTCCCGGGAAGCTCATCCTCTTGCCTTCCTGCGGGCCTTGCGCGAGCAAAGGAACTGAGGAGTACGAGGATGTCGTCCCGACAAGATCCGTATTAAACACACAGAGAACCGTCATGCGAGGGGAAGCGTGGCGGGCGCGGTGGCATGGCCGGGCTGTGAGCCGTGAGACTGCGGGTCGGAAGAGGCAATGTCTCCTCCAGGTCCCGTGCCGCCGCAGGGCTGGTGCCGGCCGGCTCGTTTCTCCAGGCCTCGTTTTCCGCACCAACCCGCCTCGTCTGTAACAGGCTTTTGGATGCAGGATGTGGGAGCGGAGCACAGGCCCGTGGGCGAGATGTCCACCAGGCTTTGTGCTCGCGTGGGGCGAGGGAGGTCATCGAGATGCCGTGGGCTGCAGACAGGGTGCGTGGGAGAGGCTGCCGGTGGCGGACGGGCACCTGAGCTCTGCTCCTGCCCTCCAAGTGGCATTAGCTTATCCACCGAAGCATTTCTTCTCAACATAACCATACAAATTCTCATTCTCATCCCTAAGTATTTCCTCCACGTGATAATCTTGCTGCTTTTTTTACTAATAATAATGAGGGAAAACGGCATATTTAATTAATCCTGGTAATGTGTACCAAGCTTCTGTAAATCCTACCAGTTTAGGAACTTACTGTGTGGTCTCCAGTAAAGCCTCAAATAGCGTGTTGCTAGTCAGGCTTTGTCTCCTTTCCCTCTCCATCTCCCTGAAGTCAGTGGTCCCAGCTTTCTCAGGGACTCCGGCTGAGCCATGCGCACAGGTCTGCTTGGGTTTTGGCTAGCGGATCAAAATTCAGAGAAGTTGAGACGTCCCAGTAAGCCCAGCAATACTATTTACATGCTTTCAAATCCCCCATGAATCAGTATGGCACTTTGGTACAGATTTAGTTTAATTCACAACACCGTAACTGCTGGGATTTTTTTTCACTTTTGCCTGGTGACTTTTTCATTGCTGCATTGTATTAGGAAAAGGTCAAAATGAAGTGCACTGCTGAGCTAGCACACCGTGTAGTTCTTCAGTATCTTTGTCCACATTTCCTCCTTTCTACCCTGCAGCCAGCTTGGGGGAAGCCCACCAGCCGTTAGGTAGAATATTATGGCAGAGAAACTTTCCTTCTGAAATGCTACGGCAGTATATTTTCTATTAAATGCAAAGGAAAAATGATATTTCTCCAATCGCTCCTTCAAGACAGAGTTGTCCTTTGGCCGTGCTTTATTTGACTGTATAAGTAAATGCTGATTGTTTGTACAGGCTGTAATCATGGCTATCGAACTGCTCTCTCGCCCTTAGAAATGGATCCCCTCGTTAGAAAAATCTGCTTTTCACAGCCACTAAGTTCACGTCAAAAATATTTTTACAGAGAGATGAGGAGCGATAAAATGCATGGTTACGTTTAACACTTGGTACACTAATAACTCCTGCCTTTCTTGGAAAGAGCATTGTGTATTAGTAACATGTTGTTCATTAGCAACTCGAGACGTTTGATGGGAAAAATCTAATAAATTGTCATTACTCAGAGCTGAGTAATTATACACAAAATTAAACGTGTGCGTGTGTGTATGTGAGAGAGGAACTTTAACTCGTTATTGGTTTCAGACAGTGACTCATTAAGCCATCCTAATGCCTCGGATATGCAGCAGAAGACTCTGAACGTTAACACTTACATTCTCATCTCCATACACGAGGATGTGAACGCATAATTCCCTGAGATGAGACTATACCTTTTGATTTTTATTTCTAAATCTGTGCTAAACTGGCAGATGTTAAGGAATAGCCTTTAGCATTTTTCATTTAGATTTTGATTAAAAGATAAGGGTTTTTTTCTTAAAACCAGCAAAACTAATTATTCATGAGCGCAAAAATCATCATCCCTGACTACGGACATCTCAATTTAGGGTCAGCAGCAGATAACGTGAGGTCTGTAACAACTGTTGGATCATTCAAAATGCTTCCGAGTCCCGGAATGGTGTTTCTGTTTTTCATTATCCGAAGGAATAGAGGAGAGGAGAAAGTTCAGGGAGCCGCTCTTCCCTTTGCTCCCCCAGTGGCTGCGCACACACCAGGAGTGCCACGTCGGTGGCTGGTGGGACGTGGGTTTGCTCAAAGCTGCAGGGGTTCCTCTGCTTCAGACTTGTTGAGCTTCAGCTATCAAGCGATCATTCCCAGGGACTGAAAAGCTGAGAAGAGAGAATGAGGGGAAAAAAGGGTTTTTAAGCTGTTCCAGGGTGACTAAATTCCTTCAGCTGCCTGTATACTTGCCTATTACTGGAATAAGAGTTTTCTCATTTATTATTCATATCCTGTCTAGTTATTGGTTATTTGTCACCACACCTTCATTACTGTCAGGAAAGTTGTTCTCTGCTGGCAGGATGAAAACGTATTCGGTTTCTCTGCTGTATTCCTATTTTGCTTCCTGATGTTGTGCAACACCTGAAATTGTGATCCTTCGGGCAGTCAGTAGCAACGTGGAACAGGGCTTGTATCATCACTGTGCATTGTCTAAAACCCATGACTTGAGTAGAAAAATGTGTCTGATTTCAGTAGCTGAGAGATCATAATCCAATTATTTTATTTTTAATTTCTCTTTCCTGAGCTCTTTAACAGATGCTGCTTTTTGGCCCTTTGACAGAAGCCTTTCAGCTTTCCTTATGAAAATCACAGATTGCAGCCTTCCGTGTGGGTATTTCTTGAGTTATATAGTTAACCTGAGAAGGCAGAAAGAAAAGGCATTATTAGATTGCTACAAGCTGCCAGCTCCTTGCAAATATTTTAAAGGTGTGGGTGCATGTGTTGCTCTTCTGTAATATCAGTTCTCTGTGATTTTTGTAAACAGAACCCTGTGAACCCCGAGTATCCGAACTGCGGTGTAAAGGCAAAACTAAAATTACTCATTTAAGGTCATCTGTTTTTACTGACACACCAAAGGTCTAGGAGAAGGAGTGAGCAAGCATCATATTTCTCAAATACAAAATTTTACAGTGGGAACGTGTTATAAAACATTCTGCCAGTGTTGTTTCCCTTGGGATTTAGAGTGAGAGACATGAAGGCTGACAACTCTCTTCCTGTTGTAGGTCAGAGCTTCAAGGAACTCTGTAATCTTCCCACCAGCTTTACTCTCTCCTGGAACTCACGGTTAAAATTAGATGCTGGCTGAACTTTAGCAGTTCAATTTGAAAGCTTTCAGAGGCAAAGTAAAACAACTGCAGAGGAGAGCTTTCTCACAGTGCCATTTTGAGAAGCCACTTTGTACAGAGTAACGTGGTTTCGCTAACCAATGGGTCTCTTGCATAGATGTTATCATAAATCATGATTAACAGGAGAGCCAACTGGGCATCGTGGAAATATTCTGTGTGTACTTTGTCTCGCAACGAGGTATCTTTCTTTAGGATATTACATTACCTTTTGATTTGATTTTTTTTTTCCTTACTATTTCACCTCTTGCCTGAACGTTTGTCAGTGACAGAAGTACGCAAGCAGTCTGCTGCTCCAGCAGAATGCAAAAGATCAAACAAACACGGGGAAAAAGAAAGGGTGACAAGGCCTTACAGTACGTGATGTGAATTATGAACTGCCGAACCAAGGATTAGGCTGGAGTTCCAGCAACACGGGAAAGCCTCAACATACAGTACAGAAGGCTGAGGTGTTCTGCTTAGTCTCTGCTGCAGGATGCTGTACCCTTCCCACTTATAACTCAGCCTGGCTTGATTACCCCTTTTATTCAGGACTCAAAACAGCTTGTAAATTTTTTTATCATTCCTTCCCAGATTGCGTGGAGTGTATTGTAGCCTTTGCTTTTCTTTGTCCACATCTGTTTTCCAAACTCATTACTTTCATGTTATTAGGTTCGTTTAAAAAGTTGTGTTTATTTCCATCCCACAAGTTTATTTTTTATCTTTTGAAATAATGCAATGACTCCATCGCACGATGATTTATTTTAGAAAAAACACTGTCTACCAATTCTTCCTGCATAGTAATTATTGCTAGCACCAGCTTTGTCAGCAGACTGATATCACCATCAACACCGAGGACTGTTCAGAGATGCTCTGCTGGGAATACTATTCGTAATTTCAATTACTTGTCATAACAATACAAATACTTACTGTAATTTAGAAGGAAGCTCTCCTGAGAAGAGCTTTTGTCCAACTACTTGTTTGCACAGTACCTAGCGCAACATTGGTCTAATCCTGATTGAGGCTGACAGCTTTTCCTTAATACAAATATTGACCTGAGCCCACGGCCAGTCTAGCAACTGTCTGAGGACACTGCCATTCCTGAAACGTGTGTGATTATCGCTCACGCGACTAATCATTGTTCCTATCTCACTGTTACCTTATGGTTTTGGCCATAAATGGCCACTAATGACACTGTGTGTCATTTTTGCCACCT
Source organism: Morus bassanus (assembly GCA_031468815.1). Taxonomy (NCBI): domain Eukaryota; kingdom Metazoa; phylum Chordata; class Aves; order Suliformes; family Sulidae; genus Morus; species Morus bassanus. The sequence goes on from CM062584.1 coordinate 9,224,757, forward strand.
GTAGTTTCTCTTTGGAGTCTCACAGAGGGGTGTTTGGGAGCTGGCTGCTTTTTGTTCTGTATCGATGTCTAAAACATTTGCTCGGACTGGGACCTTCAGGTGGCTGCGCTATGGGAATAGTAAGTGGTGACCACAAATCCCATACAGTGGTGCGAGGTGGGGTTAGCAGAGTTCTCATGTATTTAATCCAGCTTGGCATTTAAGATAAGGATACAAAAACACACCATATGCTGTTTATCATTAATTTCTCCTTTTTGTCATCACAACTATAGGCACTCCTCAGATATGAGAAAAATTATTTATATGCAGTTAATCGCCCTTGGAAATGCAAATCATGTTTGCTGCAAAATCCATGGAAGAGCTGCCCATTGTCTTCCTGGTCGAGATGGGAGAGACAAAGTAAGGGAGGAAATGTAATCTAACCTGGAGCAGCAGCTTTGCTGCCAGCCTTGGTGCTGACTCGCTGCGTAGCTTTAGGAGAACCACAGAGGTCTCTGTAGGCCGAATTCCTTTAGAGTTAGGGAAGAGTTCATTACACCAAAGGTGATTTTCGGTTCTGTGGATCAGTGCATAAATCACTGGAGATTTATAGCTGCTTGTGTGTAAAATGTACGTCCCAAAGGCATTCTGAAGGTATTCGCAGTAAACTTCTGACTTTTTTCTCCATCGTCATGTCCTGCATAAAGGTTGGTTAGACTAGTACAAAGTGGTGTAAAATTGTATTTTACAAAACTTGCAGAGTTTTCTCCTTATCATCCTCAGGTCCATTTTTTTTATTCGCGATGAAGACACTTCACATTTTGGCGTATAAACAGTTGCTATCCATTAGTATACAGTAACCTATATTTGAAGTGCTGGAGAAGCCTTTGGCAACTGTAAGCAATCGCTGGTTATTAATGCCAAAGCTGTAAAAATGAAAATAGGAAGTAACTGCATAGGCTCTGAGTGTTAGTGTTGTTTACATTCCTAATTTGAATCACATATTAACCACAATTAACATGCTAGCTAGATTTCAAGCATATGTTTCTTCCATCACAGAATGTTTTTTTCTCTTACGCTTTACTCCAGATTATTCTTAGCTGGAAAACCTTTTAACAAATTCAGACAGTGGGAAAGAATTGCGGTTTGCATTATCTCAGGGAATATATTTATTGCAATTGGGTGGGGGTGTTCTTCTGCACTGGGTACTGGTGTGTTAGTGCTTCGTGGACTTCTATAAATCTTCAAGCACACGTTCAGCTCTGGTTGGGGGTGAATTTCCTTCTACGTGAAGCACTTGCCTTTTTTCTCTCTCTGGCACTCCCAGATGGAGATGGTGTTCTTGGTTGCAACTGGAATAATAATAATAGTTCCTGTGAGTCACATCCACTGCTTCAATCCTGGTCTTTCCCTATTGCCAATAATCCCTCATTTCTCACCCCACCCCCCTTGGTCTGAACTCCCTCATCCCCCCATTTTCTTATGTAGCCCTGTGGGCTATGGAAGGATTAATTGTACCAATAAACACAACTTTATTTTATAGTTTTATAGCATGATTAGCTATCAAATACTCTGTACTAAAATAACATTTGCTAGTCTGTTTCAAGACAAAGTTTTGTTAGGCACAGTGGGCCTTTAATCCCCGGAGGAGTTCAGCTAACTAAATATAATATTAGTTAACATATTTTACTGATGTTAAGAAAATACTTCTGTGCTACAAAAGCGCTCCTTAGTCATCGTATTCAGATCACAGTAACGGCTGTTTTCCTTTGTATGTAGTTTGTAAACTAGTAGGAGAATTTGGTTGATTAATTCTGTTCTTCATATTTTTTAATGGTGATAGATATCTTTTATTGGAAATTCCAGTTAGTGTTACAGACAGAGCTTGATTCTGTCATCATGCTATTAATTAAGATGTTATAGGAAATAGTTGTTTACATAAGCTTTTTAGAGCTAACATTTAGGAACAGCACTTTGTCCCTCTTGTGCCATTTTTCCACTGATCTAATTCCACTGCCTTGGTGGGGCTCTTCTAGATTTATTTCAGATACAAGTGCTTCACTCCATGCCAAATATGAGGACCTTTATAAAATAACTAGGAATTTTATGGCTTTTGCAGTCAAGGCAGGCTGTGATTTTGTAAGATGTTGAACTGAGATGTCAGCTCAGACAGACCCTAATGTTTTTGGGAAAATATGTTCTGGACACTGGAGAAATAATTCTGATTGCCAAGTTGTGTTAGTCTACAGAATAAACTTCCAAGTGGTAGCAACCCCACCGTGTAAGACATTTAAGGTGAGACAAGTGTTTTTGTAGAGAGCAGTACCGCATTTGTGGAAGGGAGAGGTGAGATGGTCTAACAGGGCTTTTCAATTTTTGAGTCCAGTTAGAGTTCGCATGTAAAAACCACGTGAGGAAGGCTGAACCAAAAACCAAGTAAAACATTACCAAGAAACATTCTTATGGTGTATCAGCTGGAACTCAGCGGTCTTTCTCACCTCCTGTGAAGCATCTGTTGTCTGTTTGGAGCAGGTAGGTGTCCCTAGGACGGATTGCCTCTGATCTCAAGGGCTGGCCACTGGTGAGTGTGGCCGTAAGATTCTTGCGTGTTAAGGACTCTGAGAGTATAACCATCCAAAATCTTTTAAGTGACCAGATTGTTATAAAAAGCATGACTCAGTGGCGCCTTTCCTTCTGTCCTCATAGTGTTGACTGCCCTTTATGCTATGTTAGAAACTCGTATGTTTTGATCTAGTGTAATCCAAATGTACTTAGTCTGTATTTTATTCCACTTTGTAAACACGTTTTTTCCATAGCTGCAAATGTCTCCACAATTATTTGTTTCAATTTGTAAATTGAACAAAAGGCTTTAATAAACAATGTCCTCAGGCAGCCTCTCCTCTTCCTCTCATGAAGAAACATGATTTCTAAACCCAGCAGCCTGTAAACTCTTTAGAAATTCAAAGGGGAAACTTCCACCATTTTGCTCAGCTTGGCCATTTAGAAGTTCAAAGCACTTCTTGCCATGAATAAACGATGTAGTTGAATTTGTAAATAAAGTTTGGAATTACAAGTTGGTATTTCGGAGCCTGATGCTGGTGGCATTGGTCTCATCCAAAACGTGGCACTGTTTGTGACAGTAGGAACTTGCTGGAGGAGACTGTAAGGCTCTTGATTGCTTGATTCAGTATTCAGAAGATACATTCTGCAGCTAACCAAAATGTTTGATTTTATGCTTTGGATTTCTGCTTATAATTGCTAAGCTGTAATTAGACAAGTATAAGCTCCATCAAGCAGCTTCTGGCTATGGATACTATAAACACACAAGCTTAGACATTGCGGTGGAGTGGGATTGCCAGGCAGCAATGGCCAGGAGACTTACAACTGCAGAACTTCACTGAAAATTAGAACTCGTTTGTAAGATCCCCAAAGTCCACAGCTGTTTCACTGCATTTTAGCAGTATCTGAGACAATCTTCAGCTTCCCTAGATCCTAAGGAATTTGAGCTGCAGAGTGCCTGATTCAAAGGACAGTGAATGTTGTTTAAATCACTTTTCTATCAGTGTATTATATACTTACTCATGTGTGTTGATAACACATACATAAGCCCATTCATAGAAAGGAATTAGATCTACCAAACATTGGAGTGGTTACGAAAGAAAGCAAATCTGCTGCTGATTCAATTCATCTTGTATCCAGGAGGGATAGTCCTAAGGAATTTGAACTATCAAATGGCTATACAGTTGAATAGTGATATAAGATCTTACTCATATTTCATGCAACTTGCCTCTCTAAAGGCTGGATGCTCACTAAAAGACAGGCAGTATCTTGCTAGTTTTACAGCCTCTTTTTTCTGCATCATTTTTAGTTCTCTACAGACTATAAGCAAAGAAACGTGACATAAATTGTAGGTAGTCTTCCTATATAAGCTGTTACTGTTAATTGAAAGAGAGATACTAAATGACAGAGAGTTACTTCAAATAAATTTCTAAAAAGGGAGTGTCATCAGGCTGCGTGGCGTTAGGAATACTGCCATCCAAGGGTGCAGAAGACTAAAAACAAACAAATTTTAAAAGGGTTTGGAGTCATTTTGTGATGATACTCTGGTTAAGACTTTAAAAGGAAGACCTTAGTGCATCAAAGACATTGCAAGTAGATCTGAATCTAAAGCAGTTGGTGTTGGACCTCACATTTAATTGGGGATCCACAGCGGAGAAGGAATCCCTTTATTGCAGAACAACTGCAGAAACAACTTGCTCTAACTTGCACAGTTGATCCTTGTGCATCTAATTTTGCTGGGAGTAGGGCTTTGAGAGTTAACTCTAGTTAAAAGCTAGAGATTATCATTTGGTCTTCTGATGATGAAAAATGGAGGTTATATCTCAGGGAAAGTCACATATTATAAAAAGCCAGTGTGAATAGATCAGAACTTGGTTGTGATGCATAGGAACAACTTGCTGTTAGCAGTGATAGTGCTGCAAATATTCTGCTTTTAGCTCTTGCAATCACCTTTTTATCGCCCATTCCACAAAAATATGGCTTTATACTATAAGCTTCCTAGATTTTTTCTTTTGCGCCTTCAAGAGTAAGAGAATGGTAATTATTACTTCTTTGATATTAAATTATTAACAGCTCAACTTTTCCCATATCAGGCCTGTTGTTTGCTGCTGTAGTTCCCATGGAGTTTTGCGGGGGGAGGCTGTTTTTCACTGTGATCTATCATCTTTTTATCTGCTAACACCACGTGCCATTCGGGGCTCTGGTTAGGAGCAGAACAGCTCACTTCGAGACAGCTGCAGAGATTTCCACCCCTCCTGCCCGCTTTCTTCCCTTCCTCTCGCCTGAAAATTCCCACCCAGCACATAGCAGCACAATTGCTGTACAACTGCTGTGTTTCTTTTCTGGCATATTAAGGTAACAGGACTCTAAGCAAGTGGTTCATCAGTGGAGACGCATGTTTAGGAATATCCGTGATGGGTGCGTGCTGTTCATTAAATACGAACATTTGTCTGTACCAAACAGAGGTCCAGAGTGAACCCAGACAGATGGCCAGCGTACCCACTCGCATCAGCTCTCCAGTTTGGGGAAAAGAGGTGGTGATCTGCTGTTGTCAGTGCTCCATGTTGTCTTCCTCTCTAGGTAACAACAATCACAGCAGTGATCCAGTTCTCATTTAGTGTTGAGGTTTTGCCTTCCAGCACTAAGAAACATTTAGCTACTAGTCATGATTTTAGAGCAGAAATGGAGAGAGGCAGAAGTCGTCTATAAGGGAGTTGTTTGAACCTTTCTCTCTTTTGATCATTGTTGGCTGGAACAACAACTCCTTTCAGCGTGTTTTTAGGTATTTCCTGATTGGCACCACGATGCTGATAGTCATAACTGCTGCTGGTAAATCATGTCTCGGGTAGAGAAGCACAGATGTAATGGGAAGGGTTCTCCACTGCTGTTAAATTTGGTGCATAAAACGTCCTTCTGCTTGACAACAGTAGTTTATTGTGTCCTTCCCAAATCACTCCTTGAGATTTCAAAATTAATTTTCAGAAAACAGGGGTGGGAGTTTTCTGACACATCACCAGCTGGTTTTCAAAACCCTAACCCTTTATCGAAAAGCAGTTTTAAATCTCTCTCCCTGGTACCTGTTGCAGACACACTGAGCTTTGGCCTATTTATATCTGCCTATCTAATCCTTGGCTTTTCTTTGAACAGGAGGGGTGGTTTGGTTTTGTTCTCTTGCATTTCATGGGGTTTTTTAATTTTTTTTTATCAGCCTTTACTTGGAGAGGGAACGAGTAATATATAGACTCCACATGTGGTTCCCTGCTAGGTGATACTGTCTTTCTCACAAGTCTTTTGTTCATTTTGTGCAAAATACGGCGTGTGAGATTTTTGGTTTGGTTTTGGCCAGATTCTTCTCCCATTGACTTCATTGTTAGTGCTAATAAAACCATGGGAAATGTTTTGATGGATAGGAGATTGCAGTGACTTGAGGTTTAAGCTTTGATACTATATTGGCTGCTGCATATAATCTTTGGTAAACCAAAGATAAAAAGCATAGCTTGTTTTAGAAAGTCATGGGCTTTTCAGAATGATACTTGGCAAATTTTGATACTCACATTGTCAACTATTTGTCCACATATCAGTTGGTTTGTGCCTGTGTTTACACTCATTTTGCCTTAGGGCTTGTTTTACTAAGTTGGATAAAGTGTTTATTATGTGGGTTGCAAAATATGTTCCTAATAGTATACTAAACCATGGTGCCACAATGGCTAGGAGTTGTTCGAATCTCCTGTTGTGCAACAAAGAGTATGGCAGGTAGCCACAAGCCATCATGTTGGCTATCTCGTAGGGAGCCTGGATGATTGTGGTAGGGCAGTACTTTGCTTTCTGCTCTCTGGTCTCCCTCAACGTTAACTGTTTGCTTGGTTTGGCTGGTGGCTGCCGGCAGGATCGTCTCGTAGAGAGTTGTTAGTCTCTTCTATGCCCAGAGCCTCTCCTCTTCAAAAATTAGTGGCAAATTGCAGCAGCTCCACAGAGACTGAAATTTTAATCATGACAGTGTCAAGATAGCTTGTCATGCTCGTTCTTTTAGCAGGTTATTTTGGGGAGCCAGTAGGTGAAGGTGATCTCTGCAGCAAACCAGCAAATTACTGTTTACCCTTTAACCTCTCATTCTGGGTTGACTTGAAGCTGCTCTTGTTTGTAGCCTGTTTATAGCAGTTGTGTGGACACTTACTAAAATTTAAGATGTATTTGGGGAGTCTGTTTCTATCTCATGGAAGATGTGGTACTTTTGTTGTTTCAGGATGTCTCCCGCATGTCATCTCTCAGATTGGTCTGGGTGTTCAGGAACTTTTCCACTTACAGATAGCTCCTACTGTAGCTCGTTTAGCAAATTTTACTTAATGGAGACTGAAGAATTCATTCTAAAATACAAGTTAGGACACAATTCTTCCAGAGCCAGAGTGCCTCCTGGAGATTCTGCTTGAAATAAATAACACTGAAAGTTTGCTTTCCGTAATGCAATAACATGTAGGAAGGTAGGTCTTGTATTAAATTACTTTATTATAATCACATCTTATCACATATGAAGAAGGAGATTTGTGTTTACTATAAAAAGAAACGTGATTGTATTACAGTTTAAATAAGTTATTTGCATTTCAGATTTATTTTGGAGTAGTGTCCTTAGGCACCAGCTTTACACTAGGTTCACGTGTGCCAGGAGCTGTACAAAGAAAACAAGATCATTGCTGCTTCAGCAGCCTCGAGGGAAGTTGTGGCTTCCCAGGTTCTATCACTTTACTCTGCAGAATAAAAGTGTGTTTCATGTAGAACCTCGTCCCTTCAGTACTGGAAAGTAAAAATTACTTTGAGAATGGAGTTAAAAGCTGTGTCATAGGTTGTTTACCTGATCAAAACCTAGTGGGCTGTTTAGTGGGACCCCCTAAGAGGCATCTTAGGAAATCCTTTTTCCCCCTAGTTTTAAAATGTACCTCTTTTACCGTTATATTAAATACAAGCATTCATCTGACAGCAGGTACAACTGAGATCTGTGGCTGTGTAAATAATGCAGATCTAGTTGACTTGGATGAGGTGCAAATTGGGATCACACGTCTGCTGGGGTGGAGTGATTTACTTTCTCTAGTTACAGCAGTTAATTGTGGGTGCCCTGATAAGACTTGTTTACTGCCAGATCACTTTGTCATAGGCCTGCTGAGCATCAGGACCTGGTGATTTAAGGGTTGATTACCTATTCTGCATACTGTTTCACGTAAATGGTTTAATGCAGAAGAAAATCAAAGTGCCGTCTACTTTCTGCTTCAGGATTGTAGACCTGAAATTCCTATTTCAAATTCTCCTCCACAGAGATACCCGGGGAGCAGAAGTGTTAAAGGATTAAGTCTTCTAAAAATGTGTGTTTTGAAAAAGAATTTTTACTGTTGACACCTTTTTTTCAGCCTAATGAAGGGCTGTATCTGGCAATCGGCCCCTTTCACAGCATTGTGCTGCTTATCGCTGTGCCTGCATGTAGTGACCCTCCCTGTTACAGAGAATTTGAACACCTTAAAGAAATGGCTGTGACCCTGATCAGTCCTTTTTAGAGCTGGGAAATGAAACCAAAGCTCTCTAAAGCTGGTCTCTAGAGGAGATTGCACAGATCACAGGGCCCATCCTTGTGAAGGACCTGTTCTTGCCTGTTGGGCTGTCGGGGACGGTGCTGTGAGGCTCCATGGAAAAGGCAGCACGTTCCCCAGCTTCTGTTACCTTTTTGGTGTAATTCCCACGGAGCAGAACGGGAGCAGTTTGTCTCTGCTCCCGACCCTTGACTGCACTCTTTGTTCCAGCCTGCCAAGTTTCCATTCCTTTTGTAGGCACATGCTTGTGCATGGAGATAGGAGGGAAAAGGCAGGATCTGCAGGCAGCTTGAGCACCCTTCCTTCCCCAGAAGTTTCACGCTGCTCACACGCGTGAGGAGAAGGATGAGGACCCGTACTGCCGCCAGGCGTGCCTGTGCAGGTGGTGTGAGGCACGACCTGACTGGTGTGATGCGAGTCCTTCTCCTTCCTGCTGTCCATAGTGTTTTTCTCTTCCATCCTTCTCAAGAGCTTGTGGCTGCCTCTGTGCTGTTTGCAGGGTGCAAATAAACTTTAAGGAAGCTATACCTTACAGAAAGCTACACCATTACAGAAGGTGAAGGATGCTTCTGAACCATTCCTTGCGTGAAAATTAATCTTAACTGAAGCTCTTAAATCCTTTTTGTACGTGGGCTGTTCTGTAAGAGAACGGTTGGTTGTACAGTATGGCTGGTACCCAGCAGGGTCAGATTGCTGTTTTTCCCTAAATGGGAAGAGAAGGAGCATCGTGGCATGTGTTTTCTAACCCAGCCGTTCTGGGTGTTCATACGCACACTTCTGACAACCCTGCTTGAGTATCCATTGATACGCCCAGGGTGCAGCATGTAGCATCATGAAACAGCCTACAGAAAACCTTTGTGATAAAGTAACATCCTATGATTATCTTTTCTTTGATCTAAGCTAACTTTTGTTTTAAAGCATCGCTGTCTAAATTGCATCCGCTCATCAGATTAAACAAAAGGAATCTAAGGTAAAAATAAAATAAAGGATTGCCCTTTTCAATTCAGTGATTGCAAATGAATGTTTCTTAGAGGTAGAATAATGAATGTTTTGCAACACCCCCAATAATAACCTACAGAAACACTCAGTGCTCTGCCCCAGCAGCTAATAACAGCCGTGTGCCAGCCCAGCCCGGCCATCCCGCCCTCGCCGCCGCTTGAAACAAGGGAAAAAGCGCCCTGTGAGCCGAGTGGAGTCTGTCCATATAGGAGTAATTTTAGTCTCCAAGTTTGTCCCTGAGACAACCACGCAGAGGAATTTCAGCCTCACTGGCCAGAGGAGGGGTAAGAAATGAGCTCAATCACTCCAAAGAAAATTAAGCAAACTTAAAAATAATGCATCTTGATTGCCAATATTTTGAATAGGTTGCAATATGCTAGTTAATGAGTGTTAGGTTAGTATGTCAATATTTCAATTCCCCAACCTTTTAGGGAAGACAGTGTAGGGTAATTTGGCATGAATGTAAAAAACTAAAACATCCAACACATGTCTGCGCAGGGTTCAGTTTTCAAGGCCAGCTTTCATTGGCCAGAAAGTTTCCAATCCAAGTAGTGGCAGCTAAAAGACACCATTGCTACCTTCACGGGTCTAGAAAAGTGCAGGGCAGCTCTGCACGTTTCATGGCTTCTCTGTGTGTTCCCCCAGATGAGAACATCAAAACCTATTGACATTGTGATGAATTGTAGCCTAATTTTCTTGTCCTTACATGGAGTCTTGCCATGCCGGGATTGCTGGGATATTGGGAAAAGGAGAAGACAGTCTATAAATGGCCCATCTAGTATGTATATGGAGGAAGGCTTAATTAAACCCATAGCATCTCAACTGGACCTAAATTTGTTCTGTGTGTTCCTATAACTTCCATTGACACCAATCAGGATTGTATTTGTGAGTGTGAGAGCAGAGCTGCTGATGCTACGGGCAGGATTGCTATTGCTTTGTGTGTCTGTCTCTACCCTTTAGGACTCGTATACCTACTGTTTATTTGTATCCTCAATTTTTCCTAAAAGTGCTCATTGCAGACCAAGATTTTGCTGTAAAAGGTACAGTAAAAATGCAGAACAAAAGGGCAATTGCTCCTGTGAAGAACTTGAATAAAGACGAGACCATCAGTGGCTACGAACACGTACATCAACTCTAAAGGGAAAAACATTGCCTAACTTTATAGGCACCTGGTTATAATCTCCATTGGTCTCAGTGAGGTCACCCACGTAGGGAAAGGTGACCGAGTGCCTAAGTACAACTTCACTGAGGTCTTAAGTTTTATTCTTTTCACATCTAACCCTCCTGACCCAATTTAATTCCTGGTGGTGATGTGAATCTCCCAGTATCGAGTTCATATTAGAACTGGGTTTAATTTTTTAGATTAGTAGCAGAGGCTTCCATGGTTTTACAGTGCAGAAGTAATGGGTTATTTCCCTAAAAAATGATGAATTTGAAATCCATTAAAACGAGATATTTCTGTCTTGTGACAAGAGCTTAATAGCTTCTTGCATTTGTGTTTGGAAACATATTCTTTGAACTTTTGTGTAACGTTCAGCCAGTATAAGGCAAACATTCTTCTCCAGTTGGTAATAGGCTGTCTGGTATCTGTAATTCAGTTATTTAGCTTTAAAATTAACTGTATATATTTGTAAGTTTTTAATTAAGATGTGTTTCTACTCAGAGCTTTTCAGAGCTTACTTAGATGAGCATCAAACACTACAGAGTTTTGGTCTTTACTTTCTGCCTATTAGCTTCTCCTTCTCTGCTTATAAATTTCTGATGACAGACATAAACATTTACCTCCATAGGCATTACTTAACTCTGAGATCACTTTGTTCTATAAATACAAATAAATAAAAACCCCTTTAATGGGTGCAGGGGAAGCCAGCAGTGAAGTGGTTAAAGGTTTTTGCCGGCAGACTGGCCAGCAGGAGCTGGCGGTGTGGAGTAAGGGGGACGCCAGCCTGTCTCTAAACTTTTTGGCCCTCCCTGAGTGCAGAGATGAAGGAAGAGCCCTCTATAAATCACTGGAGATTAGAGACCCTGTTCTTGCCGACTCTGCAGGGTTGCACTGCTTAATGTCAAAGCCTCACGTATTACTTTAACAGCACTCCTTTTCTTTATTAAATCCACTTTGAAATAAAAAAATGATGATCTTTCCAGTGAGGGGGAGAAGGCCTAAAAGGATTTAGAAAGTATCTGTTATGTTACATTACGGAGACTAATAACTGTACAGGGAGTAGGTAACATTTTTGCACCATTTCAGAAAGTAAAATGAATAGACTTTACAGAGTTTTCCTCCTTCAAAATATTTATTGCTGTTGATTTTGACTAACTTTCATGGGCTCTTAGTAAAGGTGGACTGAACATGAACACTCACGGGGATTTCCTTCCAGGTTTGCAAAATTAAATTTGCATCTCCATTTTTGCACGTTCTGCAGCATCTGGTTTTAGATTAATTTTTTTTAACTTTGGATTTATTCTGGCTGAATTTTATTCTGTCTTTATCTCCATCTGAGTATGATGAAGACATATTTTAAACAGCTGTATCTGTGTCAAATGTCAGTGTTTGCTTGTAGCCTCGCTGTCTTGAGGTCATACAGAGGCTTCTAGGCACTGCATATTTATATACTATTACGACCTGATTTTCTTCTGATTTGTAAAAGTCATGTTAAGCAGGACATGATATTTTTTTAATGTGCAAAGTTAATGTGATTGTTTATACGTAAAATGCTGTCGTTTTTCCCCACGTATTTAGTTACCTCAGTTAATACATTGCATCCCAGCTAACAAACATTTGAAGCCAAGGGAGTTGCACGTATGTATTTTTTCTGCACATAAGTGTTTCAGATCTTCCAGGTCATTTAGTATCCTTTAGGACACTAAAGCTTCTTACTGTTTTCTCATTAATAGTCAAGTCTGTTACCACGACAAAAACAATTTCTGAGAGACGGGATTCTTTGAGAAACATCCCTGATGAAAGTCCTGGAAATCCTAACAACAAATGTTGTCAAGTTAGATTTCAGCAGAGCATTTCTTTTTAACTGTGCAGCATTATGCCCCAGGAATGTAGTTTTTCTTTTAGTCTCATGACTTTTAAACACAACATTGGCATGAAACCCCTTAAGAATAACAGATTTATAAGCTTTTGTTGATGGATTCTGTTCAAATGCAGTAGAATGGAAGGTGAAAATATTTTTAGTCTTTAAAGGTATTAAAAATAAACTGTGATTATTTTAATTCTGTACATTTGAAGTCATTTGCTTCTTTGCAACTGTACTTAGAGTGTTTTTCTACCCGTTCACAGTTCATTTATGGTACAGTTTTGAAGTTTGGAAATAGTTCACACCTATAAAATGTGGTTTTGCATTTGCCAGGGAAAATGAATATTGTTTTGCAATGTATCTTATCCAAAAGTTGACAAGTAACAGCTTTTTTGCTAGTTTATTCTGTCAAACAGCTTGAAGGTATCACCTTTGTAGGCGGCTGCAGCAATGAATTGCAGATATTCATTTATAGCTGTTTGTACTCTGTGTGTTCTTTCATGTGTTCAGGACTATTGCCCAGTTTGAAAGTATGAGCTCTTAAAATAACTAGAAATGGGGGTGGGGTCAAGATATTGTATAAACACAGCAAATTTCTGGGGCTGGATATATGCATATTTAAGAATACAGCCTCGGCGATTAACATTTCACAAGTGTACTTTTTAGCCGAGAAGAGAGCAGAGCAGAAGGTTATCATAAGACCGTAAGCAGTGGTCCCGAAGCCGACTTTCAGACCAGCAGTTAGTGTTTTATTAGGAGAGAACAACTCTATAAAAGGAACAGGAGATTCAATCATAATATAGTGGGGTGACATGAAGGCAGCTGACAGCATGGCTTCAAAACCCATTTAAGATCCAAGAAAAGTTGCCACAAGTAATGTGCTGCAGCTGGGGAGATCGTTTCGGAAAAAGCAGAACCTGCCATAGCCCTGCGGATTTGCGTTCTGGAGCAGACCCGTCGCCTCGCACGGAAAGGCTGGGCTGGGCGTTCGTTACCACACACAGTCAAAACTGGGAAAGATCACTCGCCGTGTGTTTTTTGTGTGTTTTTCCTTCTCTTTTCTGAAAGTGGTTTGGGGAGAAGTGGGAAGCAATGACCAGTTTGGTGGTTCGGGTTGGAAAGAGAGTGAATACAGCATTTGCTGTGAAGTGCCGGAGCGTGTGCTTCTGGAGGGCGTTTGCTGGTGTAAGCAAATGCTTCCAAGAAAGGCCATTTTGAAAAGGGAAAGTGCTCCGATTAGGGAGTTTTTAATGATACATGAAGAAGTGAAATGCAATGTAAAAGAAAAAAACCGCTATTTTCTTCCCCTTAATTCTTCCTCATATCTGGCGGTTTAATAAGTCACCGTTCTTTACGTGAAACGGCAGTCAGCTTTGCTTGATGGAATATCGGCTGTACTTCAGCGTTGCTGACTATGTCTTTCTGCTCTCTTCCTTTGATACCCATGACTGTGCGCCAAGTCCTGAGAGGTGCAAAGCACTTAGAAATCCAAGGCAAAGACTGGAATATTTTAAAATTGTAAACTTTGGTGTGCCAAAGCTGGTTTGATTTGTGACTGCTTAAACCCAAGTAATTGGTGAATTGGAATCATTTGGAAATAGGATACTCTAGTGTGTCTAGCTTAAGAATGTATTTTTAAAAGCCTTGCTACTTCGTTACTTGAGATAGACTGTTAAATTAGCATTCTTTAAACAAATTTGGGAGAAACTTTATGCCTGTTCTCGTGTAAGGGAAGCGTGTGGCAGTCTATACGTAGCTTTAATTGGAAAGCGATTGACAGCTGCCTAGACGGACTTTCAAAGAGCAGCGGTATCAGCCAGGGTGGTGTCACTATTTAGAGAAAAGGTTGTCCAAATTTGTACTCATCCATAATCGAAATCCAAGTTAACTTATATTTTGGCTGAAAGTGGTGTGTCATTTATGGAAGGATAGGTCATCTTTTCTCTGGCAGAAGGTAATGCTAATTTAGGAATAAACAAGACTTTATTCAGTTCTTCTTACAAAGGTTGCTATCATATAAAAATACACTGCATTGAAAGGGGCTCAGAGAGAAGCAGGATTAAAACAGATATCACTGGGTTATTCTGAGTAATTACAAGGAATTTCTACACATTCTCTTCTAAAAGGACAACAGAAATACTGTGTAAAGGAAATTTCAGAATTAACATGTAGGTTTGCATTGCTTTGCAACAGGGGGAAGAAGTAGCCAGTACTGTAAAAATCCCTCAAACAAGCAAATCTTCCATTTTTAATTTATCTGTACTAGAAGCAGAATCAAAATAGTTAGAGTAAGTGTTTGGAATTCCTTTTTTTATTAAAAAATTCCATGCCGATTGTATTTTTTGAAAAAAACAGAAGCATAGGTAGAATTAGGAAATCCAGGCTACCACTATCTGCCTCAGCATTGCATTAAATTGACTTTAAAATGGGCATCTGGTGACACTGACAGGGATATGTACAGAACGAGCTCTGGTGTGGGGAAAGGTGTTGTCCTTTCTGAAGCTTCCTGCCATCTGTGCCATCTTCTGAACACTTTGCCAGTAATTTTGCATGGTTTGGTCCTTTTGACCATTGCAAGGATGACTTGATGAAAAACCATATTCTTCTGTGTTCTTGCTCCTTCTGCCACTTGATTTCTTGGTTTTCCCTCCTTTTGAAATTCCTTAGTCTCTCTTTGGTGCTGCATCCCATGCAGAAGAGATTGAACGGGAATGAATGACTTAAGAAGCCATTTTTTTGCGTGCATGAAAGGTTGGGGTTTATTTGCCGTTGTTGTCTCCCCCCCATATTTAGGACTGGCAAGGTAACGTCAAGTACAACATGCTGCTTTGGCTCCTGGGGAATACAGCACTGCGAGGAGGTTGGGGTTATTAGCAAAGCAAGTATCTATCATCCTGAAAACAGGGTGGCTTAAAGATTATGTACTAATTTCGCACTTACTATAGCGTAGCATTACTGGTGCAGAAAATGATGGAGAATAAGCTGAACACTCATTCGTCCATAAACTTTCAGGGGGGTTATGTCCTAAAAAGCCACTGCAATTGGATATCTGGAAAATGAACTCATTTTTAAGTGGGTCACAACATCTGTGATTATCTTGTTGGGATTACTAGCGTGATCATGCTGTGGTATCATCGACTGCTTCCGGTGGACTTTGGCCCTCTGTGCCGAGGTTGGCAGTGAGTGCGTGCAAATGGTCTGTGGCTTGACGAGCACTGGTGGGTCTGGCCAGCACATACACAGCTTGCCTTCGTGGGTGGGTGGAAGAAGTATGTCAGGATGGTCTAGAAATGCTGGGTACATCATCCCTGGTTTAAAAACACCGACTGTGATTTTAAATTAGGGATATATATTGACCCGTTTTCTTCCACCTATTAAAATAATATCATACTCTTCTATGCTTTTGTCTTCCTATTTTTTGGGAGATAATTTAGATATTCCCAAGGCTTGAAAAGAATTCAGAAAATAGCAGGAAATTTATTTTAGAAATTACCTGGAGCTTTTAGTCAAACTGTGTAGTGGACATGGACCTTCCTTCTCTTCCCATCACCAGAAGTCC
Source organism: Morus bassanus (assembly GCA_031468815.1). Lineage (NCBI taxonomy): Eukaryota > Metazoa > Chordata > Aves > Suliformes > Sulidae > Morus > Morus bassanus. Next base: position 9,240,452 of record CM062584.1, read on the forward strand.
TGCTGAAGTGGGATCCAGTATATTTGGGTAGGGAATAGAATATTTTCTTTATGAGCAATACAGATAGTAGGCCTAGTGGCAGAGTTTAAAACTAACTCATAATAAAAAGCCCCCCCAGATAATCATGTCCACATTTCTTTGGAAAGCTTAATGTTGTCAGTCCACTTCATGGTGACGACATTTATTTCAGACTTCTGCATCGTTCTAGCTTAGCACTGTCCTGCTTTTTCAAACAGGAGGCAATTACCTTTATTCACCCTTCTCTTTCAGCAGGGTTTGTCCTGTACTTATTGGCAAGGCTTCCGAGTCTCCACTGGCGAGCATTGTCACTTTGAAGACCCACAAATGGGTTGCTCTGTAGCTAGGTACAGGCTGTGTCTTTTATTGAGGTATCTTGATTTATTGGTCAAAGGACATGCTCTTTTTAGGTTATTTGGATCCTTTTCTCACCCCACTGTCAGAGTATCTCATTCCTCCTCTTGAAATCCCTTCGTGAATATGTCTTTGGGGCAAACTCCAAAGGATTTTAGCCTCTTAGCGGTTCTTCCTCCACAGCCTTCTAAAAATGGTGCCTCGCTCTAGTCCTCGAGGCACTTTAGGCTATACATGTGGTGACTTAATCCTTGGAAGATGTGGGAATCCTCAAAACTATGTGCTGGGATTTGGGGTGGAATCTCAATTTCCTTCCTCTCAGATAGAGCACCATGAGAAAAGGCTGTGGTGGTTGCAGGAGCCATCTGTTAGAAACGAGCCGTGATAACCGGGGCCCAGAGCAACCATCGCGCCCCCCGGCCAACCTCCCAGCTTTTGAGCAGAGAGCTGGAGTTTGCTCTCTTTTCCCTTGCCTCTGCCAGGAGATGAGGCAGGATAGGGGAGAGATTAGTCTTGACTCCAGAAGCCTGTGAAGTCGGTATTTTTTCACTCCCTAATGGTAATAGCAGTTTTATGACAAAGAATCCTCTTTGCTGAGGCAACCTGTGGAAGAGCCCATGCTCCCAGAATGGTTATCTTGAAAGGATTTAGAAATACAATTGACTGAAACTTGAAAAATGCGAAACACTTGCTCAGAAAAAAAGCTGCCTTCTGTTAGACTAGTTCTGTAGAAGGAGGGGAAAAAAAAAAAGGGACAAAAGCCAAAACCAGAGATCACGCATTCCTCTTCTGCTTAACACTTTGAACGGAGGTTGGCCTGCCGTCACTGGAGCCCTCAGCCCCTTGTTGGGGCAGAAGGCAAATCATTACAATTTGGAAAAATCAGTCCTGGTTTTAACCAGGTTGTTTTTCTCAACAGCAGCGGTTGGGGGTCACGGGCTCCCAAAGGTTATTTCCTGCCGCACAGTCAACCGGCCAAACAACATTGTTCTTGGGGAGTGCCAACTCCAAACAACATTATGCCCCCAAGCGATTGTTTACCTAACACAGTTTTTGCTTTATTTTTCTTCTCATGCTTCTTTGTTTCTGTTCAGGCTCTCACAAAAGGTAAAATAGGAAATGGTAAAATACCAAGAAGTAGAGGACAAAGCAGTGCAAAGAAAAGATTGATGCTGGTTCAAACTTGGGGAAAAATGCCACGTATACAAGGGTCTCTGAAACCTGAAAAGGTTCGGTTTTCATATATTTCAGCTTTGAATATAATCAGCTTATAAGCACTTAATTATTTTCATGCCTAAAACACAAGGCAGGAAGCTGCAGAGAACTGAAATATATCGTGAGATTTATGAAGGAATGGCCTGAAGAGCTTTCATAAGTAGTTTATAAATGTCATCCATATCTAAATACACAGTGGACTTGCACAGTAACCCAGGAGGAGAGAGGTCTTGTCATGCAGCATGACAAAGCAATTATTGATCTCGCCGAAAGGGAAAGCAGTGCTAAAAAAGCACCAGGGCCAACTGAGAGAAGGGTGGAACGTGACAAGGAGATGGAAGGAGAGGCCAAGGACAGGTTACCAGAGGAGTGGGCCTGAATCCAAATACCCCAGATGCAAAATCCCTCAGTTTTGGTAAACTTGGATTAGCGTTTAAGAACAAACAGAAGAACACAGCTGGCCTTCTAGCTCTATCATTGATTAAACAATATCTGAAAGTCTTTGAAGTCTGGAGAAGTTTGGGGAGCTCAGTCTTGCAGTTTATCTGGAAGGGCTGAAGTATTCCTTCCTGGTTTTCTGTTTTAGCACCTCTGCAAAGGGTCTTTCTAATGAGCTAAATATATTGAAAGGTGTAGGGAGAAACTTGGGATTCGTGTATGGAGAAGATCTATTTAGAGAAACCCTGTAGTAATCATACTTGAGGCAGTTTTTAGATGCTGTATCCAGAGACGCCTGTCCTGCACGACTCCCAGCTCCCCCGTTCAGCGCACAGCTTTCCTGTTGGCATCACTTTTGTCTTCCCCGTCAGGATGTTGTGAGAGATGATTTCTTCTGACTAGAAAATCACCTTTCCAAGCCTGATTTAAATATAAACACAGGGGTCTTCCAGTACTGAGGGGAGGGAGGGGAACATAAACCCTGGATTTTTAGGCTATTATTGGTGTGTGTAATTAAAAATTCACAGATGTGGGGGAAGAAATGAGATCTAGAGGTCAGAAGGCAGAATCGGGATGCAGAAGACCAGAGTTCTATTTGTGATTCTTCCACTATTTCTCATGGTATATAGTTGAATTCACCCTCCCCTCTTACAAACTGAGAATAAGACTATTTCCATAAAGTGTTTAAAAATGACCACATGGGAGGCAGTAAGTGGGAGCTATTAGTTATAACTGGAAAAAACCGTGGGTGTTTATGAATGCTCGAAGGCCAGGATGCATCCCATATGGGTTTCAGCACCTGAGAAAAGGTGATTGAATTGATCTCATCTTCACTGACTTTTTAAAAAACTTACAGGAACTGTGTCCATAACTTAGTCACCAGTTACGTGCCTGGAGGAAGGCAGGATGAGTCTGAACCTCGGTTACTGAAATACCATGATGCTTAAGTTTCCATCTGGCTTTGCATGCTGGGCTTTCTCACTGGCATAGGTTGGTTATTCTTCAGCTAGGCTTAGGAATTCTTCGTCTGATGAAATCTGCTGCTCTCTTGATTCCGCATAGCCAACAAATAGAAAAATTAACGTGGCAAAATTGTTAATTTCAAAGTGCATCAAGGATGAGAACTGTTCTCTTTTCATCTGGCTTTCTCAAGCACTTTGTTCCATTCGTCGTCATCCTCAAGCCCTGAGGAGATGGCAGTGAAGCTCCTGCCCTGTAGTTGTTTTATGTACTAATGATCTTTCTTTTCTTTGTGATAAACTATCACTAAGTCATTCAATTTGAAGGATGATTTATAATCTCTCAGAGAGGGCTTTTTTTGCCAGGATTGCAAATTTTTAGCCCAATCCTGAGAAGGTGTTTTGAATGCCCTTAGCACTTCCTCTCAGTGATTAAAGTCTTCCTCTAATTCACCATTATTACTCTCTGTGGATTAGCTTACATACAGTAGATTTGTGACTGTCACAATCCAGTAAGTTTGCATGTGCGGTATCTGCCATGAGGCAGCCAGATAGAGGAGCGTTGTACCGCCGTTTGAAAGTTTTGGCATCGACGTGATGGAGGAATCAAAAGCCCAAACCTCCGATGACCTGTATGCATAGGAAGTGGGAGTTTGGCTTGGCATTGGGAGCAGGAGTGTGAAATCGTGTACGATGGTTACTGACTCTGCGTCACCTCAAAGCAGCCAGTTCTCTCTAGGGAGCAGAGCTGTGCTGGTATAAATGACAGTTTTACTAACTGGCTTCAGAGCCAAATCAAAAGACCTTTACACAAGTACTGGGAGTTTTGCTGGAGTAAAATCTGTGGATCTTCAGTGATGAGCGTGAACTTTGCTAGCTCTCTTTTACTTCAGACAGTGAAATCCTGGGTGTATCGAAATCACTGTCAGAACCATTACTGACCTCAGTGGAGGCAGGACTCCTTCTTCTGATTGAATGACAAGTGAAGTTTAAAAATGCTTAAATCCTTATTAAAAAAGGTTTTGTTTGTTTTCTTGTCTGTTGTTAGCAGTGGACATTTCTTTTTTGGAATCAAGTTTATGGTGATGTGCAATTCCAGTGTCCGAAATGCCAGCTTCCTCCAGTAGCTAAGCTGTTTTCTGCTTTTGGAGCACTTGGTTACAACTCAGTAAAGGAGATCAACAACTTCTGGCTTAAATGTTGGGCAGTTATGTTTCAGAGCAATTGTAACAGCTTTATAAATATGAATATCTTAAATACCTTGAAGGAGATGCTCCCTACACTGCAGCGTTAGCCAGATACCTTTATTCACCATTTGTATGAAGTGCTAGAAACGTTGCCTGTCTTCCACCAGTAAACATTTACTTGCCTTTGCACATATTTGTGTGCATCAGACAAGTTATAGAAGGAAAATATTTACTGATAGTGTTGCTAGTCTGAACTTAGATGTTTGAAATTTGAACTGCTGCCTTTCTCAGATGAGTGACTGCCTACTGAAGGGCGGCTTTCTGGGGTACAGTACCCTCCTCCTTACAGGTGAGCTCTGCTTCCCTTGTGCAGGGCACTCTGCATGAACCCAGGCTCAATTACAGCTCACTGGATGAACCAGGACAAGTCACTTCCCTCCTGCCGCCTCAGTTTCCCTCTATTCAGAATGAGATTTTGGTGATGTAACTCTCTTTCTTAAGAGCTTTGGGATCTACAGGTAAAAGCTGCTATGCAGCCCCTGGAAATTACCATCACCATCAAACAATTTTATGTTTAATAGCTGGTTGTTCATACCATTCAGAAACTGCAATAGCGTCCCTGTGCTTTGCAGTGGCTGCTGAAATCTGTATGGCTAATCTGAACAGGAGGTTATAAACCAACTGGATACTTCAGATGACTCTGTGCAGATGCTGTATAGAGACATCTTCCTTATTAGTAAAAAAAAAAAAAAAAAAAAAAAAAGACATTAAAAAAGAGTTCTCTTAAGCCAGTGCTTTTAGAAGCAATCTGAAATAGTTCTAACATTGAGGTAGTTGTGATTTTTTTATGGAAGTAATAACCCACTTGCAGATAAGTATTTAGGGTAAATTTAGTCTGTATTTGCTTCAGGTAGACTTGTATAGTGAGCTTTGTACCCCAAGTTCATGAAAATGGTTTATTTTGACTGGTTAGCTTAATAGAGTTGAGTAAAGCCCTTTCATTACTGTAGCCGCTGGTCTTAATATTTCATCCCTCCCCTTTCTCCAAGGCAGACTGCAGGAAACCCTGGTATAACATGCCAGTCCCTTCCCTCTCTTTTACTAGAGAGGGGTTGAGTCCCATAGAATTTGAGCTTATTTGTCATGTTTTGGTGCTGCATCTTCCCAGGCTGCTTTTCGTGCCCTGTTTTATTTCCACATCTTTCTTCATTTGCATTTTCCACTTCAGCGTTTCTGACACACCCTCAGGTATCATTTCCTTAGGTTTGCAGAAGGTCTCCCACCACTCTTCCAGCAGCATGCTGTCTGTTCATTTAGATCCCTTCTTAAAATTAGCGTCTTCCAGGAAATCCTTCCTCCTTCGCTGTCACTAATAATCTCTCCCACATCCTCCTTTATCATTTTTTCTGTGTCCTGTTCTCTGTTTTTCTGTCAGAGTTTCTGCAAGGCAGAGAGCATGTCTGTTCAGATTGTTCTTTACCATATATACTTTAAATACATGCTGTGAAATACTGCTCGTATTAGAACCTTGAAAAAGAGAATATTGAGCCTTTATAAATATTCACCTCTGGTGCTTTATAACATCCAAATTCAAAGGCTACAAGAGGCAAAGAGACTAGTTCAGCATCAGCTTATCTGGCTGGTGTAGATCATGGGTATAAACCCTGGTTCCTGCATAGCAGGGTGGTCCAATAGCTGCTCCTGTATGTAATAATAAATGTTATGAAAAAAAGCAGCCGCTACTGTTTAGGAATTGAAGTGAACTAGAAAGTTTGATTCTGTAATTTTCAGCTATGAGACATTTAATAGATGAGCTGAATTTGTATTTGGCTTCGGAAATATGATATATCCAACTGTGTAGGTTTGTGTCTGTGTGTATAGGTATATTGTGTATCTGTGTTTTTCTATTCATATATGTACAGTGTGTCTGTGTGCACATGCTATGCATTAAAATACTAAAGTAACGTGACCAGATTTTAGTTTGCATGAGTGTGCTATGAAGTAAGAACTCGCTCGTGTTATACTACAGTAAAAGTGGTAATAAAAAGACTGGATTTTAGGCCCGTAGCTAAATGGTTAGTTACACATAAACATGCACACATATCTGAGAGCAAAGGAGAGATATGTGGGAGATAAAAGAGAACAAATGGACAACTTATAATTACATGTATTTTAGTTCATCTGGTATCCAGATGATCATCCTTGATTCTGACGGTTTTGACAAATCAGTTTATTAGAACTGTAAATGTAACCCAGGACTGCGCAGTAGGCAAGGGAACACTGATTTTTTTTTTTTTTATATTATATTCAGTCATTTCATTATTGGAGGTAAATACTGCTTGTACTTAGAAACACAACAGCTGGTTTCATGTGAGAAGGCAATCCACAGATTAACTTGCCAAATGTATTACCAGTTCATTTCACTAGACTGAGAACCTAAGAGTATTTTAATAGTTTTGACCTTGATCAGACAAGAAAAAAAATGCCCTCATTCTCAAGTTGAACCTGCAACTTAAACACTGATCTGGTCTACTGCAGCGTAAAGTGTGCCCTGGCAGCTCCTGTAGCCTGGTGGCGAAGCAGGCGGAGAACTGAGTATTTAATAAAATAAACAGGTCAAATTCTATGTCAGAAGGTGTGGTTGTGATTCTCAGGTTTGCTCAGGAGAAGAGATGCTCTGATTACTTCTTTTGCTGATTTCAGAGCAGCCATGTAAGGGTTGTTACTGTGCAAATTTGCATTTGAGCAAGGAGGTTTTAGTTATATGTTTGCATGTCTAGTTTGGCTCTAGTGTAGATTTTTATGTTAAAAAAAATGTTTTTATTCAAATTGAAAGACCAGATGTGTGCAGCCTCTTCACTGTACCCCAGAGCCATTCCTCCTGCCATTTGCAGACCTTACTCTCTGCAGGCTCGTGGCCAAATTTTGTGCATGGTGCTGCACACTCTGGATGCAAAGTGCATTATAAAGAGCAGCTTCAGAGGTACTGCAGCACACAGAGATAGGTGTGTATCCAGCACTGGCGAAAGGAGCTTTGGTGGAAATGAAATTGCGGCAGATCTTCCAAAGAGAGACTATTTTTTAATGGTCTTTTCCTTGTAACATTTTTTGTTCGTGGGAGCCTTCCTCCGAGGGTGCTGGACCCTGCAGCCTTTCAGGGCTGGTGGGACCATGTCCTGGCACTCTCGGCCGTTGCTCTCCCCAAGCAGCGTCTCCTGATGGGTTTCTCCAGGGACTTCTCACACCCAGACTTGCCCAGTGTTGGAAATTGGGCAAGATCAGGCTTATTCAGTAGGGTAAACTTGCTTGTTGGGGCTCATCCAGGTGCAGTCCCTTGAACTGACGTCTCCAGCGTCTGCACGTATATGTGGGCCTGACTATCTGCTTTCCTTCAGGAAGAGTTACGAGTGCTAAGGATTTAAGGGTGGGACTTCTGAAAGCTCTTGACATTGGCCTAATTCAGTTTCCTTTGAAGTCGAGGAAGCTTTACTGTTGATTCCGTTGGACGCAAAGCGTGGCAGACACTGAGTGCTTTCCAAGCTCCTGGCACAGAGAAAAAAGGGGTTGAGCTTCCCTGTCCCATTCAGAGCTGTGTGCTCTCATCTGAGGGGCCACCTGGTAAAACCACTTCTCCGTTCCCACTTTCGAGTCTCTCCTTTCCTCTACTTTCTCCTCCCTTGCTTCCTTCTGCATGCAGCGCTGTGAGCAGGCATGAGTGCAAACAGATGAAGTGACAAAACCTAGAAGACACCAGCCGGTCCTGACGGTGGCAGAAGCCACCGATTTTGTGTCTAACTTTTTTGTCTCATTTCTTAATCAGATCTTTTTCAAAGTCTCATGATCATTTGTCATTAATTCTTTGTAACAACTCTTAGAAAGAATCTAGTTTTGAGATGTGGGACGGCCAAAAACGCTGGAACGCTTTTTCCATAAAACCTACATCTTATTTCACAGTCCTATGACTGCTTTTAAAAATAGCTTCTCCCTACATCTCCAAAATCCTTTCCCCTGCTCCGTGATCTTCGAAGTGAGATAAACCAGACAAATATCAGGATTGTTTTTACTTTTTTATAACATTTACCAGATTAGCAAACAGGGATTTACTTTGCGCTTCCCTTCTACTGTGCTGTTTCTGTAAGAGATAAGTAAAACTCTGTATTATATACAGCTCCTTGGTCTGCTAAGCACTGCGTCAAGCTATCGGTTCCTGCAAAGGAAGAACATATCCTTGAACTTGAATCTCTGCAACAAAACTCCTTCCATTTGATCTCTAAACCAGTTTGTTTAGATCTACAGATCTGCTTGCCAGATCTACAAATTACGTCTTCAGATGACGCTATCCATATAAATATGTACATACAATTTCATTTCATGTAACTAAGCCATGGTCTATGTCCATGGCGCGCTGCGTGACTCTGCCATGCAGACCAGATCCCGCCATCATTGATCCTACAAGTAGTCCTGCTTTTACCTAAAGTTCAATCGATTACAATCAGATTAAAGCACAGTTTAAAGATACAACTTTTAGACTCTTTCACTTAAACCTTGTTTTGGTTGCTCAGCTGTACTTCTGCAATACTACAATCAACTTTCAGCCTATTCCGGAATCACTGTTTGCTATTTTGGCCTGATCCTCTAGTTCTAGTATGGATGAAATGTGCACTGGGGATTGAGGATGGATGGTTGGAACAGGGGGCTTGTATGGTCCCAAAAGAAACTCAGTGTTGTGATATTTTGCTGTTGGGTTCAGTAAAAGCATGTTTTGTTTTGTCTTTAAAAAAAATAATAATAATAATAATTATTAGACTATGCAGAAAATCATGGATTTCCATTTAGTACCATTTCAACTAAAAATAAAGGCTCTTTACTCCATTATTTCCTTGGGTATAGAATAATTCAGAATCTAATTTTATCAAATGTTTAGGCTTCGTTTGATAATAAGAAGGCAAGAGTAGTTTCCTTACCGCTTTATTCTCCAACTGTGTTTACTTTTTCATAGTAACACAGATCTGTATTTCTTAAGAATTTCAGGGTGATTTAAGCATCCATTAATTTCCACTTCAACATGTTTTAACTAGTTTTGACATGTAATTTCCTGAACACACTGACACTTCCCACCCTCATATTCTTAAGGCAAATGTTGTTCCACCAACACCAATTTTCTTACTTGTTCACTAAATTTTCCTCTTTGATTCTGCTAGTTGGCGATGAAAAAAAGTTGAGTTTCCATTATCAGCTCAGATCAATAAATCTGAAGGAGAAAAAAGAGGAAACATCAACTCAGGGGAGTCCCAGTCAGCAAACATTTACTGATAAAGAAAACACTCGTATATCTGACACGTCATCAGCTCCCAGTGTTTGCTTACGCCCCAAGTGCTTGTCGCTACAAGAAGAAACTTATGCTACCGGAGCTGGGTTTCCACGGTCCCTCCGAGAGCTGCTTTTAGTCAGAGCTTTGGTTATGAACCACCGAGTGAGGTACAGTGGAGAACTGCTGTTTTCAAGGAATCTTCCTCAAAAGATGGGTGACTTCAAGGGAAACTTTCAAAAACCCACCAAAATTGCATTCGATTGACAGTGGGGAATGGAGGAGCACTTGTTTTTTTATTGAACTGTTGTATGAACTTTGCTATCATGGTGGAAGAGATATCGAAACATTGCTTTATCGTTGCTGTGGCTCATGGCTTTTTGGCCTTGATACCACAACTGGATTGGTATTTATTGTTGTCATTGGAATTAGATGCTAATTTTTTAAAAAAATCTGAAGATAAAACAATACTGATAAGAGCAGGGAATAATGCAGGCGAGGGAGTCATGCAGTAATGCTTTTTGGTTAGTGCTGTGTCCTGGTTATATTTCAGATAGGCTCTTAGTCTCATGAGCTGGAAAATCTTGAAATAAATACAGCAGGTTCAGTTGTGGTATCTCTACTGAGGAGCATTATCCACACAAGAAGACCTAAGGGGATGCACGAAGTTGCTGAAATGCTTTGGGCCTGGATTTAAACATCCTTGCACTGCAAGTACCTGGAAAGAAAGGAAAACTTTGTTTTGCAGTGTGTTACTCCCTTTAATTATTCAGTAGACCTCTGGCAACTACCTGATTTATCTTCTCTTTGTCTTGCTGCTGTAGCGTTTGATTTGAAATGTGATCGTCAGTTGTTGGAGCGACACCTATGCAGATTAATTCCTTTTCCCACAAGGATGTCCTTTCTATATGGCTGTGTAGTGTCACGCGAGTATGGTTCCTCTTTCTTCTTAATGCCTTAAAGATCGTAGTAAATATATAGGTTGGTGTCTGCGTGGAGGGGTTCTTTGCAACAGAGCTTAAACCCATCTCAGTGTCTCTTGGGACTGAACAACGTTTAATGCTGTTATTTTAGAGAGAGCCTGAGTGTGTCATAGACAACTTTACAAATAATGTTATAGCCTAAGTAGGGATTTGAGCTATAAATCTATTCTATACAATATGAAGAAGCACTTAGACCAGGCAGATGGCTTAAGTGCCATGCTAGGAAGTACAAGGTTTGCAAACAGTTCCTTGAAATGAAGACTAGCACAGCTATGAATCTCAACAGAGTTGCTCTGAAGGGTTTACCTACCTCAGTTTCCCTCATTTTAATTAGATTTTGTAATTTACAGTAGATTAGGGCTTCACAGTACAAATTGGGTGAAACTCGAGATCTTCCCTCAGAAGATTGGAGACCTTCAATACACTGATATCCCTAATATTTGCTCATTATTTTTGCAGGCAAATAGAGATTTAGCTTTGTTTATCTGTGGGATTAGTTTTTGGGATTGACTTTGAAGCTCTCAGGATTATATTATGACATTTGTGCACAACACTTCAGGAAATCTTTGCATTCCTGCAAGTAGTTTAAACAGTGCTCATCTGTATGGTAAAAATTGTTAAATGGGAGCTGTGCAAGAGGCAGCCAAAGTGCCCTGACGTCCCTGTATCGCCATCGGGGACTGCAGCAGGGTAAAACGAGCTGTTCTCCCTCCCTAGAGGTGCGGGATCAGCACGTGATCCGCCACTTTGTTCCATGTCAGTTCAGCCCCTGGGTTTCCCCCCCGGCGCAGCGGTGAGGATGCCCGGAGCCCAGGTGGGAGGACCACGTTGTCCGTATTGCCCCGCAGGAGCAAGGGTGAGACCACCAACAAATCCCTTGTAGGCCACAGTAGTCACAGACGGTAACTACTTTCAATCATGACAAACTGGGCTGGATTTAAACTAGTGATTTAGACGTGAAAGTCTCTGTATCCTATTCCCATAAGTCCTCAAGCACTCGGGGCACACCTCATTAGTTTGATGAGGGGGAGAGAGTTTTGATTCTCAGCGTTTGCCAAATGTCTGCCCTTTTTGTCCGCTTCACTTTCCCCAAGGACTCCCTCTGATAAATCTCCATCTAATTTGAGATCAGGCTGTTAATTGAAAAAGGGGTCATTTCAATTTTTAAAGTCTGTTTCGTGCTCAGCCCCTGGACGGTGTTGAAACTAGCTAAAGATCTTTCTAATCTGGTCTCCAGGTGAGGGCTCTTGCCTGTGGATGTGCTTTGCTGCCTGTCCGGGCGGCTCCAGCTGCTCCGGCGTTGGGACTTTGTAAGGAACCAGATGGGGAGGTGCTGGGAGCTTTTCTGGCCAGGTGGACGTGATGCACAGGGCATCATGGCCCAGGCATTTGTCAGTAATGTCAGTGAGTGGGTTGCATAGGCAGAGGCTCTCTTGGTCTCATTTCAATGGAGTTTTACCACTGGATGCAAGTATACTCACTGTAAATTAAGGTAATGATCACGTCCTGTCTGAATTTCTATTTCTGGTGATATATTTCTGATGTATTCTGAGGAGGGACTCTTTCTTGGAGATCGGAGTGTCTTCCTGAGCACGACTTGGTGAAGTTCCCAAAGCTGAGCAGCTCTTAATACATTGAAACCGGAGCTGTTTGAGTTGTGCTCCGTAAGATCAAAACTGGGGCCAGAACCTGCAATGCTTTTGAGGATATTGAGCACTGCACACTTAAACCACCTGTTCTAGAAGTTAATGCAGCAATAAAAAAATGTAAAGCAGAACTAAGGATATCTATGTGATAATAATACAAAAAAGCCTGTCTGCTTTTTAACATTTTAATTGGGGGGGGTGGGTGGGTGTTTAAGTTCAGCAATTTATTAACCAATAACGTCCTAATGTGTTCTTTATTTTTTTTCGTATTATCTTCATTTTTGCATTTTAGTGTTTATTCCTTTTTCCTTATTTGGGTTATAGCATCTCATTTTTTTCTGTCCTTTCCTCTAGGAATAATGAAAACCAAAAATACCACACAGTAATGAGAAACAATAGTGTACAAAGATTAACGTCACAAACCCATCACTGACCTCAATAACATTTCACAACATTTAGTTTTCATTACAGTGAAATGTTACTGCGTACTTTTTACATGAACTTCTGAAGAAAAATATATGATAGGGCTTTCCAAAAATACACATATGTTGGGAAATAAGACTTTTAAATCAAGAGTTTTACACATCCACTGATCACATTTGACGAATCAGATGTATGGTATTAATTACTCTGAACACAGAGCAAACCGTCTTAAACATTTAGAAAACAAAGATTTTCTGCTTTGCTGATACAGACACGTGTCATGCATTCTTCAAAAGGTGCATTCTGACTTTTAGTGCTATTTGCTATCTTTAGATGATGAAAGAACATTCAATTTTTAAATTGTATTTGTAAAAAGTATTGCTTGGCATAGAGTTTAGGAAAGAACATTTAGAACAGGTTGATCTGTAACACCACGAGCAGTCTGTTTTCTATCAATGATTCCTAGCCAGCTTATTAAACAGATTTATACAATGAAAGAATCTAATAACAAAAACATTCACCTCCTTTATTACTTGGCATTATTTATGGCTCTTACTTTTTTTTAGCTACCTTTTTATATATTGGAATCTGCCAACATTGTATTTATAAAGTTTATGTACTAGCAGCATTTGTTGGGCAGGGATTTGGGTTATTTTATGTTTCTTTCCTCCTACACTTATTATTACTAAATCTATATACAAATGCTTGTAAAGATTTAAAAAAGACCAAAAAAAAAAAAAACCCAACAGTGGAGAAATTGAATGTTTAAAAAATTAATTAATTCTGGAGAAATGGAATTTTTAATGTGCTTACATTTTAGATAGTCTTTCAATAATAATAAAAAATAATGGTGCTTATGACAGAGGCTATTCCGAGGCTTACTGTGTTCTCCAAAATCTTCAGTGTTGAATCATAGATCAGGAAGTGTTTACACACTGTGAAATCAAAAGTTCCTCGTATGACTATCAATTCAAATCTCTAAATATCTATAATTACTATCCAAAGAACAACTTTGTCTTCAAGAGCTCCTTCCTTCCTTTCCTCCTTCCTTCCTTCTGTCTGTCTGTCTTAAGGCGACTGTGCTACAATGGCACGTTTGTCATCGTGAGACGGAGAGTTAATGGGAGCCATTGAGCTTTCTCCCGCTCGGCTCCGAGTGCCAGCTCTTGGCTTGTGCATTGAGTCGGGGTTGGGCCTGGCACCGATATAGCCATGAAACTAAAATATAGTCTCCCTGTCCTATAGGCTGCTCTTTCCTGGCAAGCCAGATCTGCAGCTTCAGAAGTGGCCAGGGCGACCTCTCTCAATGGGCCTGCTCAGGGACATGACAACCTGGCATTAAAACGTCTTTATTTCTGGAAGGCTGCTGCTTTCTTTGATGCTCCTGTGTGCTCACAAGACAGCCCTTTTGCTGAAGTTAGAAATGCCTTGAGATGCCTTTTCTGTATTCAGAAACAGAAATAAAGGATCGTATTTGAAACAGGGACTGCAGGCCTTATTGAAGCGTAGGACTCCAAGTTCCCATCAGCAAACTGTGAGCAAAGGACGGAAGGTCGGTGGTTTGTTCAGCCTGCAGCACCCCTGGTGAACGGGAAGCAGTTAAACCCTTGGGGATTCGTGCAGCAGGCACAGGGAGCCACTGGTTTCCCCAATCAAACAATAGCAGCAAACTGTTAAAATAAATAAAAAGTGAGATGTAGAAACGGGAAGTTTTGTATTGAATTTTCTTGATGGAGACTTGCAGCTATTGGAAACACCCGATTATCTGTGCTTCCCGCAGAGCGGGCAGCTCGGGGCGTCAGCTGGGGCAGGCGAGCCTTTCCTCCCCTCCCCACCTGAAGCTTTGTTGGTTTATAAATGATCGGTCCAGGAACGGACGCTCTGGTACCGGCTCTCGGTTTGCTTTTGTCTCACCCTCCCAGAAACGTTCCTCCTGAGTGCCCATGCTCCAGCTATTTCAGAAGAAAACCTTTACTTTTTTTCCACTGAGGTTAACCAAGCCTCCTTCTTTTTTGCTGTGCTCAGCAGTTAAAGCCAAAGTTTACAAGAAACGTAATTACAGTCTTACTTTTAATTGTAATTAACTATGAGTAAAGAATCAAAATAATCCAGCTACTCTTTTGCTGAACCAAAGCATTATATATAATGTGACAAAGAAAATGGCTTGCCCTTCAGCCATTAATTTTAGCAGCTCTGTTATTCCTAAATTACATAAACCTCTGGTGTCAGAGGGGAAAGAATATGAATCAGCTCAGATATTTCATTGGAATATGTTGCCTGTGTGTCAGAATTTGCAGTGCTTTTGAAGCACTTCAGATTATGATAAATTAGAAACACGTAATTAAGAAAATCGGGAACTCCAAATAAAGAGGTCACGAGTGAAGAATGTTGGTGATGAATTACAAGCGTCTCAGGGTTCGTAAGATCCGTACCTAAACTTAGTCTTTTGAAGGGAGTCTCTACCTTTTATTGCAAAAAACGTTGGAGAAGAGCGAGCATGGCGAGGAGGCTGAGGACGATGCCACTTTAGGGGGCAACACTGCCATAAGGAGACATTATTTGCCCGTAGATGGTAGGAGAGACACATATGTATGTATGTGTAGATGCATATTCAACATAAGATGAAGATGGGAAACATTTTAACTCTCTTATTCCTAACTGTATTCATTGATTATGACCCCAAATCAAATTCTGAACGTTTGCCCCTAATTGTGACAAATGCTGCTCTTTCTGAACCCTTTATTTAAGTGGAATTGAACTCCTGTTTCCTTACCTGACATTTGCCTATACTGTGGTCACTTTTCTTGTGTACATGGTAGACAGCCAGTCCCAAGGGAACTGAGGGAGTAGGAGGATCAGTGGCACCATTGGTGACAAAGAAAGAAGTTGAACCAATTCTTGAAAATGCAGCAAAATGTCAGATATCTATGTTTAAAGCCCGTACCAAGGCAGATTTTACTTGTGCTGCTGGCACTTAGAAAGCCAGAAATCCAAGCTGACATGGACCTTGGCAGCATTATTAGGGTGATCTTCATTTAAAGATGAACTATTCTTGAACAATTTCTCCACTGTATCTGACACAAACAGGCTTTTCTTCAACACCAGACGTGCATGTCTTCTTGCTCCAACTATTTTTTTCTTGGACAAACATATGTATTGTAGCCAATGCAAGGAAAATCCCACTCACTATTTATGTTTGAGTTCCCTATGTCCCATTAACAATATCCCAGTGTACTCGTGGCAGTATAGCATCTTGATCCAGATCCAGCACTGTTTTCCTGGATTCCCCTTTGGAGACTTAAGTGTCACAAAGCAATTGGTCTTATTTAGTGACCTTCCATCCCAGAGGCTCTATTTTTTGGGCACTGAAATAGTTTCCTGTCCCTTTTTACAACTTTTGCTAAGTAGAGAGCACCTCTTACTGTGAATCTGAACTAAGAGTATTTACCAGGACTAGCAAGACAGCTTGCAACGTCTGAAACTTCATTACGCTTAAGGTTTTTGTCTGCTGTCCTATGACTCTTCTACACATGTAGGAAGGTCTCATTTTGGTGATGCTACTGGCCACCGTGCAAAGAATTATTGTATGTACACTGTTTGAATATACTTGAAGCAGCACATAGCTCTCAAAGGGCAAAAGCTTTCTGCAGGGAAAGGGACCCTGCCGCTGGTGCGTTTCCTTCGAGACTGCTCTTTGTTGCAATATATAGATGCAGATAGAGAAACAAATGTATTTGGGTATGGTATATATTTGGTACATCTAGTGTGAGCGTGTGCATATTAGCATTAAATGCCACCAACTGATTTGCTGAGTGGTTTCTCTAAGTCGTAATGTGGAAGAATAACAGAATAGTGACTGTTCATCCCACAGACAGGCTTAAAGGTGGGGGAAGCCGAAGCTGTAGCGCTGCCCTCTCCCCCGTTAGCACGGCGCTCACAGGACTGCCGCGGCCTGTCCCCTCAGGTAGCAACTATATTTGGCCCGGTGTAATCCCTGCAAAAACAAACCAGTGATTTGACTGAAGAGCTTTTGGAAAACAGCAAAAGAGGAGCGAAAATGGCACTTGATAGAATCATTAAATTAAAAAGATGCACCCGAGCATAAAGTCTAACAATTAGGCACTGCCAATTAGAATTACCTGCTTTCTTTTTAATATATTTTGATATTTGGGATCACTGGATAGCCCACAGCTAATACTTTAAAAAAAGTAGTGTAAGGAAATCTCCTGCCCTGTCTATATATGTTCAGACTCCATTTACGTTTGGCAGCTGAAGCCCTGAATGGAAAGCTAAGCCTTCTTGCCGGCTGGCGTCAGATTCCTTGTGGTTACTCTTTGTTTTTGTGGACACAGAGATTTAGATGTCTGCAGTCCCTTGAAAACCAGCAAGATGTCTGCTAGCTGGCTGGTTTCGATTCATTCCGACACCACGAAACACGCCCCTTCATTTCACCTCTTTGTCAGCAGCAGAAGAGCTTGGATGCTCTGCAAAAGATTTGATGACACGGTCAAAATGTTTTCACTTGAATGCAACCCGGTGGCGACCCCACAATAAAGGCAATGGGAAGGAGCCATGCAAAGATCAGACGCCAATAAAGCCAGCAGTTAACCTCTCCGGCCTGACTTTAAGGCACTCTCTGCCTAAGAATTTGTAGCGGTATTTTAGCACCTAATGCCAAGAGATCTGCGACTAAAGCCTTTCTCTGTTAATGTTTCCCAATTTATCTCTCTTAGCTTTCTTTTCTTCTTTTCCCCTTTTTTCCCTTCTTTTCGTTTTTTTTTTTCCCTTCTATTCCTTGGGGTTTTTTTAGTATAAAGGATGGTTAGGTACATTCTTCTTTGGTATAAATAAATACAGCCTTTGTACCAGTTAAAAAATAATGTAATGTTATGGACTATCACTGCATAACATTTATTTTAGTATATGTTAATGCAGATTTATTTTGGGATGGAGTCTGACGGGTTTTGTTAGCTTAGCTTTGGAAAGCTGGATTTAAAAGCTACCCTCAGCTCAATAAGTTTTCTGTCCTGTCAGTGTCAGCCATTGATTTATCCAAAAAATCGTATTGTTTACAACGGAGACATTAAATCATAAAGCAACTTTCATTGAATCCTGTGCTCAGATAGGCAAAAACATTTCCTAGCTGTTAAACCAGCTGGTCTAATCTTTAATGACTTTGGTTTGGTGGCCAAATCTACTTCTTTGTGCTGTTATAATGCAACATTAGATTAGTAACTGTCTTTGAAATTGCTGTCAGTCAGGCTCTGTTTATGAAGGATCATGGTATTTTTCATAAATCATTTTTTTTCTTCTTTTACTGTTTAAAGGATAATAGTACTGTAGCTTTGCAATTGTTTTATGAGGCAGTAATCTTGTTCCTATGAGGATAAACTGTGAGGCCAAAGGCAGCGCTTATCTCCAGAGAAGCCAGTTATTGCTGAGGAAATCACTACAAAACATCAATTATCACTACCACAGCGCAGGTTTTAGCCCTTTGAAATATCAAAGACAAGATTTTGTGTCAAAAATAGTCCAAACGATGGGGTCCGTGAAACCGAAGTGCAGGATCCGTGGGATTCTTTTGCAATTAGTTGACGGTCTTCTGAAGTACGTTTGCTTGAAAACCTAAGGCCAAAATCCTGAAATGCGCAGCCGTGCACAGGACCGGCACGGGTCGGGTGCTGCAGCTTGCAGTCGGCCCCACTCGCGAAGCAGCTGCAGGCTTCGGCGGAGCGTCGTGCTTATGCCAACAGGAACAACCCGTTCTCATAAAACCACACGGAGAAGTTCTGGTTTGCTCTTAGCTCCTTCGTTGTGTCTTTAATTCAGGCTGCAGGAGGAGGATTTTCCAGCTGCGCTCCAGGCTGACGCAGCGCTGCACCCGGAGCAGCAGCACCTTGGGAGCTCGTTGCCTTTAGTTAGACGTTAAGTTAAAAACATTTTTAGGCCTTTCTGCATTTAAAAGCAGTTGGAGGAAAGCAGCTCACAGCAACGATCACGGCCTTAAGTCCAAGTGTTGCAAAACGTGAGCAGTCCCGGGCACACTTCCCACGAAGGTCCGTGCCACACACGCTGGCTTGAAAGTAACGTAGCACCTAACTGGCAAACTGTTAAACATCCTGCGTTGATGCACTCTGTCCTTAAGAGGTTTAATCAATTAACAGTTTAAACTTTCATTATATTTTGCCATTTGGTGAAGAGGATTCTCATGCATTTAATAGTTTTATGCATTTACCCATTAGTCCTTTAAGTGGGCTCGCTCGGACGAGCTCTGCCATTTTCCCAGTGGCGGGATGGGGATGTGGGGAGCCGCGGCGGGCAGAGCAGACAGTGATGCATGACACGTGTCGCGGCCGTTTGTATCTTCCTGACCTCCTCAATCCATCTCTCTGAAGGTTGCTGTGCATTAATCCTGCAGCAGCTGCTGGTGCAACAGCTTCTAGGTACTGGGGCAGGTAGCCAAGGGTTCAGGTAGCCTCTTTGCACGCCGAGCTGTAGTAAAGCCCAGATTGGCAGTATATTTTCATCAAAACAGAAACTTAGAAGAAAATGACATATGTTCTTTAACCTAAGGACTGCTGATCACTTTAAATACTTTAAATTAATCCAGCTTCATTTGTTAAAACTAGCATCATCTGCTTAATGACTAAGGGTACGCTGTTTTATACTTAAAAACAGGCACCGCAACACATCTTTCAAATCTTACCCTGATGCTTTATGCAGGATTGTCTAAAAATCATTTTACGTGAATATTAATATTATATGTTAGCCCTTATCCATTTTCCTTTTTAAATTCCTACTACGCAGCGATACACACTTTTTGTTTCCTTACATTGCAGATATTTCTGGCCCTGCTCTGTCCGTACAGAAAGCTGGGCAGGTCACAGGATTTATCTGCATCCAGTCTGCTTTACAGGGAGTTGAGGCTGAGGGCAGGAGGCTGGCCCACTCCTTTGCTTAATCGGGAGGTAAATTCAAGTACTGAATGTGCAGATTCTTACCAGTATCGGAGGCTTCTGTAAGCCAGTTTTTCAGGTCTATTTGGCTTCTGATAATGGCTGAGAATTAAATGTTTGCTGCCTTAGAAAGGAATTTTGAAAAAGTAAAATAAGCAATGGTCATGTAATTACAAAAATGTTCAGAAATGCAATAATAAATTGGATAGTTATTTCTTGTAGAAACCCCACGGAACAGTAACTCCTGCTGGAGGCAGGACCCCGAGGAAGGACAGAACTATGGCTTATTTTATTTCTGGCATTTTGTACTGAAATAATCAGCATATCACATCATGAAAATAATTACTGCAGGGTCTCAGACCTTTGAACGGCTCTGTCCTCTTGCAAACAACCCTTAAATCTGTGGCCACCAGAGAAAAGGCATTCCTGGTGCAGTGCTTTTAGAAATCACTTCCATTTGGGTTTAATAGAGCTGGAGACTATTCCCTTAGGGACTGTTGCCACCCTTTATTTGCCATTTATCTCTGGTATTGAGGCTGAAGTCAGAGAGAAGAAACAAATCTGCTAAATTTGCTGATCAGTTTTTATACTGTATACGGGCAGTGAATAGTTACTTTTGTCCCAGGTTTATAGGTGCTATTTGTTTATAAATTCTCCAGTAAGGTCAATGTCAACAGAGATGTTGGAGAGTATTCGGCTGCCTTTAAAAATAATGAAAAATCTAGCAAAAATCACTTGCATAGAGGATTTCTGCATACTCTCGTTACTTCTAGCACCTTCTCCTAGTAATAATCGGTATAATCATTATACCTGTGTTAAATTGAGCAGATTTAATTGATGTAATTTATGGGAACATGAGTGTTTGACTAAAATGCAGTTGATCTCCTGTGTAAGAAGCAGCCAGCTGACAGGGGAAGGAGACATTAAGTCAGCATTTTTGTATCAACAGGCTTGAAAGGATCTCCTGGGTAGTTTCAGAAATAAACCCAGCTGAACCATACGCTGCCTGCTCAAGTGGTTTCCTACTGAGTGAGAAAGGCACGGGCTTTCCTTTCAAATCTTGCGACGAAGCTACACGAGGCACAATGTGTTATTCGCGATTTAGTCCATCAGAAGGACATGGTCCTGCAGCTTTTAGTGGGGAATCTCGTGGAAACACCGAACATCTATTATCTGTAGGTCTGGTGAATTTTTCTTATTTCATTTGCCGGTCCGCTTACTGTAAAGAACGATGCATGAAAACCCTTTAAGTGCTGTATTAGTGGAGCACGTGGCTGGGTTCTTATTTCTTATTACTCTTTCTTATGCTGCCATCGGTTCCCAACCTGTTTGTTCGAGCATTGTGTTCTGGCAGGTCGAGCTTCTCCGACCACGTAATACACCCTGACCATCAAGGCTGCAAAATGAGCCCCATCAGGGTGTGCGGGGATGCTTGGCCATCGCCGGGCTCCCGCCTATGTTCAGCAGCTCGCCGTAGCTGTTCTCCACTCTCCAGCAAACAGCAGTGTTGTCTCAGACATTGCTTTGCAGCAGGCTCCTCTACTGCGGATGTATTATTTTCAGCCAAATATGACCACCTGCAAGTTTGTGCTGGTGTTAGCATTTTCATCTCCCATTATTCAAATCCAGCTGGCTTTCCTTTGAAGTTAGTTCCCTCATGTTAAATGTTAACTATAATTTCTCTTGGCCAAAGAAACAGATAGTGCATTCTTTCCTGTCTGTGTGATAATGGCCACAAGTGTGCTGGCTGCCTTCAGCCCGACCCACCACTGCAACTAGTTTCTCTCCTCAAGGAGGAATGTCGACGTTCAGCTCTGCCGTAGGGAGTGGGTTTATCCTGCAAAAAGCTCTGGGCTGAGCCTAGCCCTGAGGACTGTCTTTACACATTGGGTGTCTCATGTGTCCAAACCTCTCTTCCACGACTGGCATGTGCTTTTAGGGTAGAGAGAAATTACCAAAAATAATCCCATCTAGGGGTAAATTTTGAGCAACGCCAGAGTTCAGCGGTTTTTTTCAGATTCGTGCGGGCTAATGTTTTGCTTTTTCCAGCTGTACTAGCATTTTTCTAAACATATTTCAGTGCTTATCCTTGCATTAAGCACAATAGCAATGGAGGGGGAGACTTGTGACCATTTGAACTTGAAATCCCCAGAGAGCTTTTTATTCTAATAAAACAGCAAAATATTGGATACATGACACCCCTTACATCAAACTCTATCATATTAAGGAAACCTTAGAACTCTGGTCTGCAGTCTGGCCTGATACATTACAATTCATCTGGGATCAGTATAAGAAATAATTGCATCTATTTATTTATTCCACTGTCAGAATGTTGACACTAGTTTTTCATATTGTCTCTGTCATGAAGAATCATAATTAAATAACATGTCAAATGTATTGATCATACATTTATAAATTTGTTTGATATATCATAGAGACCTTTTGTTATTAGGAGATATCACAAGATTAAAATTAAAGTTTGCTAAGCCATCTACCTCCTTCTACAGTAGGACTTCTTCCTCCTAATTAACCACAAAATTCTGATGGCTTGTCATTCCGATGTTACATAAAGTAATCTCTTTCTTTTTATTTCAAGTTCAGTATACCATTTCCCTTCGACCAAAATCTGGCTAGATATGTACAATCACATTAGGCTATGAAATTACATACTTCTGTTATATTTTTTCTGCTTTTCTGTCCTAATTCCTCTACTTAAGAGGCACTGTCTTATCGCACAGAAGATCAGCTAGAGATGGCCTTCCATTTTTGTGCTCTTTCTGCATAAAACAGAGAGCAGGAGCCTTGACCACTGTCATTCCTTCCCCTCCCTTCATAGCTGCCTGTGGACCAGACCCAGATATGCGGTAGATGCCAGTTGGTGTCGGTGGCCGTGAATACATGAACGGCTGTCACAGCTCCAGCTCCTCAACACACTCACACCTTTGGGAACAGCAGATTTTTAGGAAGGTGACAGGGACAAGAAAAATCAGTAACTTAGATGCCTGAATGGTACTGTTTCTTCCAGAGCAAATATAATTTGCAGAGAATCATATTTTCTGTACATCCCATATGCTACTTCAAAGGATAAAAAGATGTAAATGAATAGGCATTTGTTGTCCCTTTTTCATGTGTTTTCTCCTGTTTTCTGTAAGAACATAAGCTAGGAAGGTTTTACTCAGATTTGGTGGCAGAACACAGGCATTAAGATTAAGTTTCTTTTTAAAATTTGCATTCTTTGCTTTGTATGTTTCCTAAATGGGGCAAGAGGGTTTCTTAGTATGTCTTAGTATTAAAATCTGAAGTAACAGACCTTCATTCTAATGAGCTTTGTAAATCTGACCTAAAAAGTGTCGCCTGGAGTCTTTGAAATGAGTTTCCTACAACTTCCTCTGATCTGATTGTGTGTTTTAGGGGAGGTTAAATGGGTTAAGATTCTTAGCTGTCCTAAAGCCATTGGAGTGATTCCTTATTAATCTTTTTCACCCCCTAAGACATCATCTACAGATCTAGGCGGATTTAGTACATAAGATAACATAGTCAGCCCAGCCATAACTATCCACACAGCTTCTGAAAGGACAAAAGGGTGACAAAAATATGCAGAAACCCTTCCAAAGGTTCATGTTAACAATACTTTCCAGTCTTTCCCTCACCCGTATTCAGCTCTTACTTCTTGCATAAGGCAAGTTTTATCGTCATAGGATAATATCTCTGTAACTTGTGATCTAAATTACAAAGAAGTTTGTTGTGCTCCGTGTCCTATGGCAAAACTTGTGAGCATAAGACGGGGTCTTCAATTAGCCTTACTACCGCCGATAACCAAGAGCTTCTTGTTCCTGCCGTAAGGGTGCTCAGCAGCCGTACCAGCGGCTCCTCCTCCCTGCCTGCTCCCAAACAGCTTTTCCGATGAGCGTCCCCTGTGCCTCACCCTTGGTAAGGCTGCTAAGGTCCGGACAGAGGGGCTGTGCTGGCGGCGAAACTTTCCAGAGCTTTAATTCAGGGAGAGAAATTTCCTTTCCAACACGTAAATAACAGAAGAAGGTAAAAATCCAGAGACAGTTACATTCGTCTGAGTGATTGATGCTTCTGTCTTAGGCATCCTTCAACATAACAGGACAGTTCAGGGCCTTTGCTTCTGGTGGGAAGGTCATACAGTAGCGTTGCAATACTTTTACCATAAAGATGCTTTTTTGGGAAGAAAAAAAAAATCCAGTTATCCTTTGACATCAACCATATATTTTACGTCATTCCTTTTTAGCCCATTCAAGTGTTAGATCTGCATGGCAGCAACGGTGTTCCCAGTTCCACCCTCTTCTGCTAGAGCTTATTTGCTCACAATCATTTGCTGTGCAATAAAATGTGAGCGAGGTCTGTGGCCAGAGGGTTTTTATGTGGCTGTCCAGGGCATAACAGCATTTGGGAACCTTAGGTGTTGTACAAATAATGGTAATATAATTTAAGGGATCAGCTGCCATTTAATCAATGTCAGGAGATTGTCAATTCCTTCCATGATTTATGGTTGTGAAAATACAGAATGATTTGTAAAATAACAAGAAACTAACTTGAACTGCATCCCCCCCTGAACGGGGTATTTTGAAAACACAGCAAACTGAAACACGAAACTATTTTGGAAGAATTTTCTCAGGATTTTGAAGTGCTTGCCTTAGCATTGAGCTCCCTGTTGACATAAGTGTTCCTTAGTACTTTGCAGGTGCTACTGTAGTCTCATGGAGCTCTCAGGAACCCATTACAGTCTTTTGGCCTCAGAAAAAGAAAAACACTTAAAAATACTGAGTGGCTTCTTCAAAGCTGGAGCGCCCTGATAAGTAACCTAAGTGTATGGTTTTCCATGTGTTTTAACGCTTTCTGAAATGTAAGAGCCCAGCCCCACAAACGCTGCGGGGCCAGCGGTCCCTGCAGTCGCAATCTCGCCGGGGTAATCGCTCTGGCCTCGCTTCAGTAATATACTTAAGCATATGCTTAACTTCTTCCATGCTGAGGAAAGCATTTAAGCATGGTTCTTAAATCTTGGTGCCTCTAAATCAAGCATATCTTTAAAGTGCTCTTCTCAACTGGCTGAATGTCCGGAGGCAGACCTTTCAAGGAAAGGGTGCTAAGAACTGAACACAAAGAAAATATTGCGTACCTAAACCGGGCACTCCTGCACCCAGGCGTGTGAGCCGTTAGGGAGGTGGGATTCTGCAGGATCTTTCCTGGCTCGTCCGCAGATTCACCTGAGCCCCAGCCTGTATCGTTTAGCCTTTCTGCACTGGTTTGCCCATCTCTAAATTGGGACTCCTGATTTTATTTTCTTACTGTGCTACAGGTATTATAGGTCTTCATATCTATAAAATGGATTCGGGTCGCCCGGTCATCAGCAACTTGTAAGTGCATATGTTTATGGTTAGCTGCGTACGTTATTGTATCTCAGAGATACAGCAGCAATAGGAGCAGTTCTCAAAGGAGATATAGCTGTCACTCTTCCTCTTTAACAATAGTTAAACCAGAAATTATTGTTATACACGTATTCAAAAAGCCGTTAGACCTGTTTATGGCAGAAGATTAAAAAGCTCACCCTTTTCTAGCAGCTGTGAAGCAAAAATTATGACTTGGGTTGCACTCTGCCCAGTAAAGGCACCCTGCTTCCATAATTCCCCTTCTGGTACTTTTGACACCAGCATGCCAGGGATTTTTGTCTGCATGGAGACCAGCTTTGGAGCGTGCAGAGATGTTTCAGGCAGAATCTGGGAGAGCTCAGGAATGCGTGCTTTATTAAAAAAAAAAAAAAATACACTGGAGGCAGTTTAGGTATTTAGCCCCTAAAGCATTTTTTGTATCTCTTAATTACTTATAATCTGACTTTTCTTTCTAATTGAGGCTCCCAGCATCTGTCTAGCTACCAATACTCTTAACTACTAATTTACATTGCAGTTGGCACCTGACCTTACATGACACATGTAAGACTCTTAGACAGATAATCCTGGCTTCTTCTTGAGACTTATGTCGCCATGGAGGGGTCAGTGGTGTGAGACAGCACAGCTTGAGGTGCGAAGTGCCGCAGCAGCTCACACACTTTACCTAGCTGAGTCTGGGAATCCCTTAACAGGCTGATCCGGGCTTTTACACAGCCAGTCCTCCTGCTTTTGTCCTGGGCAGGCATTTCTCTGCCTGTCACTTACAGGCCTTAAAGCAGCATGTCTGTGTTGGTTAATTTGCAGACATCAGTAGACACATTTCACACTGAATTCCACCCTGTGGGGCCGTGTCTAATTGGACAAATTTGAGCAGCAGGCAGAAAAGCCACCACAGCATGGAGCGGTGATATACGGGCACAGGCAAAGGGTTGCAATCTTAAAGACACAGCTCTTCCGCTCGCCTGCCTGCGCCTGCCAGACCCCCAGATTTGAAGCAGGACTGCCCCGACGAGCAAGGTTTAACATCCGGCAGCATCACCTTGGTGCTGCGGGCTTTTCTGGAGCGGGCACGGTTCTCTCTGCACATTCGTTCTGCTAATGAAGCGCGTTCTGAAGGAGCAGGAAAGTACAACTTTGCAGCGGGGCACGGGAACATTTAGTCCCACCTGAACCTCTGAAATTAAAGGCTTGTTTGGCTTTAAACGGCACAGCTGCAATCCACATTAGAGTTTCTTTTGGGGAATTTCCTGCAGTATTGCAGCAGGCAAGGTGAAGCAGGGAGGCAGTGTTATTAGCAAAAAGAAAGGGAAAAAAAGGAATTTCAGAACCTTGGCAATAAAAGTGAGTTGAAGGGTTGTTTCTGGTCATAGATGTTTCTTTTCCATTTTATGTTGCTTAAGCATAATAAATGTCAGATGGCTCGAGTAGCATGTTTTATTAAAATAAGTGAATTTGGAGTTCATGAAAGAGTGCTGCATTGATAGCGTTGCACACAGGATGGCTTTGTTTGTGCAGGGAGCAGATAGGGGGGTCCAGTCCGCCTCTCACCCGAGTTTGCAGGGACCATTTTTAGAAGGGAGAAATAGCTGAAATCCTATTTCTGCATAGTCGCTCTGGTTTTGGTGTCTCTGCTGAGATCACAAACAAAAGTGCCATCTAATGACAATTGCAAAAAAACCTTTTGGAATGCAAAATTGAAGAACATTATGTGGTTTGGTTTGTTTTTGGTTGGTTGGTATTTTGGACGCTTTTGTTAAGTGGATTGAGACTCTAAGTCAGTTTTTATAAATTGCGGAAGGGCCACCAGAAGGTGATGATTTTCCATCATCGCTTCTCTGCTGCTCTGGTTGTCTGGTGCAGCTCAGCAAAATGGTCCCTGTGAGAAATCCAGCTCCTGAGTGTCTTGGTTTGAAGTTCATCAAAGTAACTTACAAAATATCAGGCCCCTCCCCGCTGGTATAACTGTTTCTTAGAATGCATTTATATTAGTGCATGCATTTTATATCGGTGACGTTTTGATCTGTTATGGGTTCCTCACTTGGGTTTTGGTTTTTTTAAACGTCTCTAAGAAACATAGCTCCATATTCTGATTTTTCACAGATAACGGTAGTTCTGAAAAGGACCTTATTAAGCACAAAAGCCAAGTGTTGAAACAGCTTCCCAAAGGATGGCTTTGCTGACAAGTGCTTACATTTTGCACCGGTCAGACCATTGTGTTGTGAGTCTGAACTTGGACTGAAAATCCTCTGCCTGACCCCAAGAGTGCAGAGAGCTTGCTGTGTACAGCAAGCCGCTCCAGAGAGAAAGCCTAGGGAAAAGAAAAAGAAGTGGCTTGGTGGCTTTGAAAGGATCTGGCCAGAGTTTTATGCTAATACTATAATATATTGATGCTTTATGATTTAAAGACATATGAGCCTTCGGCTCTTCATGCAAGTGGAGCGATCCACAGGGCTGCTGCAGCAGCGCCATGTCGAGCAGCGTGTCCAAGGGGGGCGTCTCTGCTCTGCTGCCCCCTCTCTTGCACCCCCAAAATGCCAAATTATGTGGATGCTATGAAAAGGTCGCTGCCAAATGGCATGGAAGTGATGGCTTCAACTGGTAGAAACAGTAATTATTGTTTTTTCTCTGTGATTGATGTCTGTTTATATTTAATGTAGTCACTAGATGAAAATGAAAGTCTTTGGTTAATAATTTTAGAAATAAAATCTAAGTCATTCATGTGGATATGGTTGAATTTCCTCCTCTCCTTGCAATCTGTTCCTTCAATCCCGTAGCTTAGATCTGAGGGTTTGCTTTACTTAACTTTTTCCAAATTGAAATGAAAAGCAGCTTACTTTAACATATATCACGGGAGCACTGTGGATTTTTTCCCATCCGGGTTATTCTAAACAAGCCATAGGCCCAGCAGTACTGAAAACTTCTGTGAAGCGGAAGGTGCAAGATTTAATACCTTGTAACTTTAATCTGTCTCTATAATAAATTATTTACGCAGAATGTGTCAAAAACACATATGTTGCAAAGCACTAAAACTTGCCGCCGTGGTGAGTGAAGGCAGGGGAGGTCGTGCCGATGCCCACCGGTGTCCCGGGCGGGTGGCAGAGACATCAGCTGCGATTCAGGCTCTCCTTTTTGGTCACATTCCTGCTTCTCCTACAGGACTGGTGCTGTTTCCCATCACAGCTGATGGGAGTCTTCGGCGGAAGCCCGCTCACTCCCTTAGAAATACCATGACACCTATAAATACTAGAATGTCTTTAAAAACACGTTAAGCATTAGGCCGACAGGTACCACGGTATGAACACAAAGATTGGAAAAAACAAGGCTAATAAATAGTCAAGGACCAGTTTTCACGCTGATGGAGGAAGGCACGTGAGCAGGTGGGGAGGGAGAGTCCTGCCAGGCAGCCCCGTCCGACCCCTGACTCCATCACCTGCTTACTCCACTGTCCTACGGGAGAGACAGGACTTCTTCTGCCCTCTCCATCTCATTTTCCTCCTCCTGTGAAATAGGAGGTACATCTCACATACCCGCTAAGACCACTGATGAGGGTGCCAGCCCCATGTGAACCCCAGTCCAAGCTCCTCCAAGCCGGCAGCCGGAGCTGCGTGCATCCATCAGCAGGAGCGCGAGTAGCTTGCATAGAGACTTGTAAATAGGAATCGTTGCTTAAGTGCCAAAATTATAATTAAAAAGGTTTTCTCTTTTGGCTTTTGTCTACATACTTTCCTAACATTGTCATTTGGCAAAGCCGGGGTGTCTCTCACAATGTAATTGCTGCAGAACATTTCCTTGAAAGAGCAGCAACACTCCGCCTCCTCCTAACACTTGCATGTGGAAAGCACCAACTGTTTTATAGGCATTAGTGAATTATGCTTTTCAGTGCAAGGAGGTATTAACTGTCTGTGCAGCTGAGACAGCTGTAAAACAGCTTCTGAGATGAAGTGACCTGCCTGAGGCTGCGTGTCAGATGCTGTAGCAGAGGCAGGAGCTGCGGTTGTGCCTCTTCCAGAGAGAATATACAGAGGCTTTTACAAGATAGTCTCTGTGTGTATACTATTTTTCTTCTCTTCCTCCTCTGCAGAGGTCTGTACGTAAGAAGGGACCTGTCTCGCCCCAGGGCAGCAACGCTGTGGGCTGCGTGCTCGTGCCGAGCCATGTTCACGTGGCACAGCCAAGAGCAGCACCAGCACTCCAGCTCCCGTTGTCGCTGCCTCGCTGCCCAATTTTCGGTGGGAAGCTGGGGTTGCAGGGACGCCAGGTCCGCTCCTCTCATCAGTACTGCTGGCACTTCTCGGCATTTAGGTTTTTAAAAAGCAGAAGGGCTCACCTGCCAACCTGTTAAAGAGTGCCGGGTAATCCCTTTATGTAGTTACCGGCATTTCCCTGCCAGAGCATCACAACCTGCCTGGAGGATGGCTGAGAAATACAGGTGCCTCCCTGTTAGGGACTGAATGGCAAGAAATACCTTGTGGTGCGTGCGTTTTTCAAAAAAGCGGTTGTGGTAATACTAGAATTAGTAAATAAATAAATAAACAGATCTTTAAAATTAGTTGCAGAACATGCTTTCTATTTTTGGGCAAAACTTTGAAGATCTGGAAATTTTCCAACTGTTTCAAAATGAAACCTTAAATTAAAACGATAGCTTTTGAGGGGTTTGTTTAATTTTTTTTTAATCTTTAGTACCAAGGAAATTAATCTTCTAGACAAGCGTCACATCTGTGTGAAGTGTAGCGCATGGGGCAATTGGGACTTCTTGCCCCCTTCAGACTGGTGAAACGAAGTTTGGGGTAATAGAGGCTCAGGTCTTCAGCTGGCCTAAATTAGTACAGCTCCATTCAGGCTCCAGCTGTAGGCACATATTACTGTTCCATTGCAGCAGATCTCATTTATGACATGTTTTTAAAGCAGATCTGTGAAATGATCCAGCTTTAAAAAAATAACACTAATAAGGGTGTAGTTATATGAGCATCTTATCCCACAGCAAAGCCAGTTTAAGAGGCTCCCAGCCCTTCCCTGACCCTGCCTTCTCCTTCCAACCCCATGGTTCATTTCCCCTCAGCTCTGCTGCTAGTTTTTGGGGTTTGGGGTGTTTTTTCCCCTCTTTCTTGCGTTGTTTCAGTGATCAAGTAGAGCATGTTTCCTTAACACATGTACGAGCAGAACTGAGCACGCGGTGAGCACTGTAGCAGAGGGATGGCAATGAGGGACAAGGGGAAGGGCTGGGATGTATGTGGCAGCAGCAATCTTTCAAACTGGCTTTGGTGCCAGAGCGGATGTTCCTGCAGCTACCACTAAACCCAAGTGGCTTTGCAGGGGTTTGTTGTTTTGTTTTGGTTTTTTTGCAGAAGACCCAGCCAGGCAAACAGCTGAGTGGGCGCTGCTGGCACTGCCTGGGGCAGTGGGTAAGAGCTCACACCCCCACGAGTGATGTTGGCTGAGGCTTTGGCTCCTGGAGTTAGCAAGGCACAGAGCATGGTCCCAATCAATTCCTGGACCACTGCTGAATTGGGGCGGTAACTATTAGGTTATTAAGTAAGTTGCACTGATTTTTTGTTCTCAACAGCAGCTTGGTTTTACCAGAGCAGCGCTGGTGTAGCAGTGGAATAGATGAGAATGAGTCGAGATTTCAAGGAATCTCAGAATCGTCCACTGTACCAGGAAATTCAGTCTACCGGGATTCTGCACTGCATAGCAATGAGATCAAATGCTTTCCTAACCTATTTACTTTAAATGTATCTTGATATTAGTAATGATGGAGTAAACAGACAGATCTTTAAAAAGCGTGGTGCCTGGTGAATGTCTGACACAATATTTAATGAGTGCAGGAAGGGTTTTTATCCAACTGCCTTCAGTCTGTGGAATGTGTTTTCTCCTTGTTTTGGCTGGACGGATCTTGTGGCTGATCTATTTAAAAATAATTAAGTGAACAGTTGCAGAAACAACATGGTATCTTAGACCTGCACGTGGTACAGATTAGGTAGAAACACTGAGCTTTCCTTCATATGTGGTGTGGTTATCAGTACCCTCCAAACAACGCATGCAGATATCATTCCACATCCTTTCTAAATGAGCTGAAAAACATGATGACATGTAACAAAACCTCCCCGGGGCTGCAGTTTGGTATTTGGTGGGGAAGCAGCAGGGACTCGGAGGTTCGCTGTGACTTCTTGGGCAATACGGGGAGCTCCGATCCCTTGGCACTTGCCAGGTGAGTCCCACGTCTGCAGTGCACAGCCCTGGCAGTAATGCCCCAGCGTGGGTTTGCTTGTCTGCTGCTTTCTGGGAGCAAGATGTATTACTCACTCCTCTTATTCCTTTATACATTACACAGAGTGGAAACAAAAATCAGATACAAACACAGAGTCCATCAATCATTGCTAACCTAGAAGATAGACTGTGATAGTAAATCTTCCTTTTTCTTCTTCTTTCTGGTCTTTACACACAGCAGCACAACACGCCATAGTAACCCAAGAAGAATTAAGTTGCTCAGATGCACACCAGAGTGTAAAAACAACTGTCTGTACAGTCATCGTGCCTTGGCCGGTGTACCAGTCTGCTGCACCCCTGCACGTGGGTGAGAGCGGACTGCCCCTCTCTTGGGATCACAGGGAGGTTACTCATGCTCTGAATGCGACCAAAGGGACTGTGAGACAAAGGGTAGCAATTCTGGTTTAGCTGAATCAGGAATAAAGTGTTTAACCACACACCCAGGTGGAGGCGATGCCCAGAATAGACCCCTAAGTACAGACTGGTACAAGTGGCATTGCCACTTGGATTTCTTTTAGTAATAATTTTTGCAGCAGTGCCAATGAGATTATGGTAGTAAGAGGTGCTTGTTTACATTTGGTGGTTATTAGTGTCATTTCTTTTTTGATTAACCTTTTGTGTACTACAGCAGTTCACTGCAACCCAGAGGGAGTTTATGATTTGAGAATTTATGATAAAGGCACTCTAACACAAGGAATTTGAGCTCATGGGATTACACTGGGTGAGCATAGGTTGTTGCAGGAGCCATTCGCTGGTTTTCCTTCTTCCTGTAATTCTGTTGATACCAGTTATATGATCATAAAATTCATATTAGTACATTAGCAAGTGCAAACGTGTAGCTACATTCTCATCATTTAGCCGAATTTTAATCCTTTGAATAAAGGGCTTCATTTTTATCAAGTCACAGGCATGGAAGTGACAAGCCCGTTTATAACTATCAGTGATACAGAGCAGCAGCTCCAAAAAAGCCATGGGATTTTGGAATCAGCACTGAGAAACTTTTCCATAAATGCCAGGAATAACATTATATTTGAATATTTAACCCTTACCCAGGCAATTTGAGGACTGGAAACCATATGTGCTTTTCATAATGGGAGCCAAGATGACCCTACATAAAGATAAATATAACTACATAAAAGCATTCAGGAAGGATGGTGTTGTGGTTAAGAGCTGGGCAAGGACTGGGGAGCCCGAAGGTCTAATCCCAGCTCAGCCACAGGCTTCTTGGGTGATCCTGGGCATGTAACTTAATCTCTGCGTGTTTCAGTTTTTCCATTTGTGAATGACAGATAATAATACTGCCCCACAGCCGTGCCTAGAGGATAAACGCATTGCTGCTTGGGAGGTGTGGGCTTGGAGATGGTGCTGGTGACCACCAGGATAAGTCTCAGCCAAGTGCTCTGCTGAGGGTATGTGCTACACCGCTGTCGGTGGCATCCACAGTTTCACCTCTGCTTCTCTAAAGGCTGGTTGAATAAACTCCTGCCTTAATTAGGCAGTGTGTCAGACCAAGGTAGCACACCTGAAGCCTCGTCTGGGAAGTCACATCATTGGCAAGTGTTCCTTGTTTGAATATAATTTAAATTCAAAAACAATGAGGGGAAAAAATGAGAAAAGGGAAACCTGCAGTGGAGACCATCTGGTTTTGTTTGAGTGCTACCTAAGTAACTTGTGTTTATTGGTTATAGACTGGTGTTTTCTTTATACGGTCTCTGGCCAGGTAGCTGTTGTTACGCTTGTGACTTGGCATTCACTTCTGCCCTTTGTGAGTCTGCTCAGGAGGTATAAATCGCGATCCTCTTGCAATTCTTTGAAAAAATGGGATTTTTCAAAGGAACCATCAGGACGGAGGCTTTTCTTAATGCAATAAACTGGTTGGCCGCTGAGAATTTCCACTCATAGCCTGTGGCTCCCATGGGGATATCATTTCATCACCATGGGAGCCAAGGCAATCGAGCTGATGGCGCACGGGACAGGCAGCCCATACGACTGTCGGCATGAGGAGGAATAATGTTCATGAGATAACAGCTCTGCTAAGGTGCCGTCGGTGCCCTGGGAAAGCAGGTAAAAGCCTGCTGAAGACTGAGCAGCCGGCCCCGGGCTCATGCGCGGGCTGGCCTGCGTAAGGTGCTGGGGAGCGTAATCGCCCATTGTTTGGAAGGAAGAGTTTTGATGTAATTATACCCTTCAGCCATTGCCACACTTTCCTCTCTTTCATCTTCAGGCAGGTCCACACGTTCAGATGTGAAGCTGGAAATGAAACACATCTGGATATCCAAAAATGACAACAGACTTTTATTTGCTATTTTTGGTATACAACAAAAGCTTTGTGTCTTGCTAATTGAACATATGGGCTCTCAGTTGCTTTTTTCCCCTGCTAAACTCCACTTTTCCATGTGTCATCATATGATTCCAACATTTGATCTGTCGAGTCCATCTTGGCCATGTGTTTGTTGTAATCTGCTACACATGTAGGCTTGTTTTCGTGTGCGTCCTGACCTCCAGTGAGAGCTGCAGTTGTTTCCATCATGGATAGTGTTGAGGAGTTACACATCCTTTTTATCAGTGTATTTGGCCACCGGCAGCTCCTCGCAGCGCTGATCAGGGATCCTGCCAAGCCTCTGAAAGCTCAGTGTTTAGGGTAGGCGTATCTGTTTGTATTGTGATACCAGATGCTGGGTTTTTTCAGTGTAACAGAAGTAAAAGGGAGAACTTCCCAAAAATAGAAAATATCCTCATAAGTAAAATCCAGCATCTCAGCGAGGGAAGCTGAGGGTCAGCGTTAGCTAATTAGAGTTGGAGCGTAAGGAAGGGATGGTGGTGGATGGCTGGTCGACGGTCACCGGACAGACCTGGGCAGGCGGGGGGGTCGGCATCGTGGCAGCCGGCGCAGAAAAGCAGCGTTTGCTTGTGCAGAAGGCAGCGTGCTCTTCGGAGTCTGCAGCAGAACAGTCTGTGGGATAAAAAGAGAAAAATGCCGTATCTGGAGTGGAGGACTGAGCCCTTCAAAGCAGGCTGTGCCATAAATACCCACTGGGAACTTGGCCCCACTGTACGGACGTTCGTGAGACTCGACTCATTACAAATACAGGACCTCTTGATTAGCATGAAAGATTCGTCATCAGAATTTTTTTGTGCCTGTGGGGGATCCACTTATTTCCAACTACAGCTCTAAATTGTTCCCATGCTTCATCATGGTTTGATTAGCTAAAAACTTAGAGTAACTGTTTGAGGCACTTACCATAACTAACAAACAGGTGACAATGATCAAACCGTAGGGTGTGGAGCAGGGACTGCTGGTGCTTCAGGGTATGGAGCCTGAACGTGGTTGGAGGCAACAACCCCCTTACAGGTTCCTGAGCGCTGAAAAGACATATTACCTGCACGCTTTCAAAGTGCTGAGCACTGCTGCATATTGTTCCCCAGGATAAATGACAAATTAATGCAAAAACTGTGCATTTAATTGCCCGCGCACACATGCATGCATAGCCCCAGCCTGTGCATCCACGTCATGTTACAGCTGTGCTAATAGTCACCTTTCTTGGGCCAATTTCATCACATTTGGTTTATGTTTATCAACACAGCACTTAAGCAATGGGGTTTTGGTTGCAATAAGGGAAAGAGTCCATTGCTGTCTAGCCCCGAGGTGAGGGAATGAGAAGCCATATGCGGCGTGGCCCGGCTGGAGGCTTTCCTCTCTCCATGTCGCAACACACCCGCCTGACTGCAGCAGAAATCAAATATTTGTACTTGAAGACAGAGCTGAGGCAATTTCCACCAGGAATATGCCGTCTCTCACCAGTTGAAAAATATTAGACATGTATCGTGCTATTATTCCGTTCAGTTCTTGACATACATTGCCTAGCAATTTTGTCTTGAACTACGCTTTTCTTCAGAGCGAAAAGTGTAACATTAAACAAATCTGAGATTGCATTCAGGGACTTCCCAATCAACTGAAAAATGAACTCTGAAGCAAGAGTTGTATTTAACAAAAGGGAGTTACAATTATTATTCATAAATGCACGTTATGGCTGCAGTTGTTTCACTTCTTTCTTTTACAACCCTATAAATTGTATACAGAACATAAAGGCTTTACTTCTTAAATAAATGTTTTGCAGCCGCCATAAATTATCTTTCTTGCATTCATAATGAAAAAAAAAAATCACTGTTTGATGTTTTATATCCTCTTCCCTAAAATGTAAAATATGGTAGTTGGAGCCAGATTTTATCTCATTTGAAAATAAAAGAAGGTTCATTTCCTACTAATTTTTTTTTAGTCTTCAGTTTGGAGTTCCCATGAAATGTTGCCCAATCTGCAAAGCAGCGTTACAATAAACTTCGCTTTATCTGAGGGTTTGTGTTTGAGTTGTACCACTGTTAATAGTCATCATCATGAAATGAGCTATGAACATAACCTGAATCTCTTTTATTTTTTTTTTAATCCCTAATGTTGGTTATATTTCATCTTTCTACGCACCCCGAATCACTGGCTGAATATCGGATTGTTGAACTTTTCTCTACGCCAAAACTTTGAGGACCCTGCCCCAGCGTTGCTGTCCTGGAAGCAGGCCTTGCTAAACTCCCAGCTCACTGGTTTGCAAAGCAAACTTCAGCCTTGTACTATTTACCTTGGCAAGTGCCCGACCAGATTGATGATCTGTAAAGTGGATTTGTTATTTGGCTGTTTGCTTTGG
The DNA here is from genome assembly GCA_031468815.1 of Morus bassanus. Classification (NCBI taxonomy): domain Eukaryota; kingdom Metazoa; phylum Chordata; class Aves; order Suliformes; family Sulidae; genus Morus; species Morus bassanus. The sequence goes on from CM062584.1 coordinate 9,276,311, forward strand.
CAGCTCTTGAAAGCAGTTTGCTGATTACAGTCCCAGATGTCATTGCATACATTACTGTTCACTATAAGTTTCTTTTAAAGTTTTAATTTCAGCCACAAATACTATTAAGCTTTTTGCACCTTTTTGTCCTTAACTCATGGATATTAAATATCAAGAGCAGACAGCCTTGATTTCCTTAAATTTTCTTATTATTATCTTTGTCAGCCTCCTCCAGGCATCTCTGTAGTGCTGGCAGCCAGGAGGAGAGATGCTGCTGGCTTTCCCCCCGTTCGGTGCTGTGTCTGTCCGTGCCACGTGCGGTTGCAAGTTGGTCACATGCACAGTTTTCTAAATGTAAATAACCTGGAAAATTGACATAGCATTTTTATGAATTATCGGGTTTAGCATGGCCAAATACTTGAGGCAGAAGAGTTGAGAACATCAGGAGTAATGTTAACTAAAAATCACCCTGTGCCCCGTTTGTGTTAGGGTAGACACAAAAGGGGCATGCGTCTTCAGAGGTGTTTTTTCTGGGTTATATCCATCTGCTCTTACTATTATCTTGGTTTTTAAAGGTTTGCAATTTGGCAAATCGATAGGCTTAAAATGAATTTGTTTCTGACATCAGGTAATCCTGAGATTGGCTCTGGTGCCAGCAGTCCCTCTGTGCTCTGCTCCTGAGTGCTCCGCTCCCAGCCCTGTGCGCGTGGCCGTCAGGGTTAGGGTCGGGGAATACCAGGATATTATAATTCCGTGGTGCCTCAAAGTACATTTGCCCTTCTGAAATCCAATAACAGGCACGTAAAAAGCTCAGCTGGGTGTTTTCTGCTCACCTCCTGCAAGTGCTGCAGAGCTGCCTCGGGAGCAGAGTGGGTGCTCGGCACAGTCCAGCATGGAGGAATGGTTCCTGGGTTTGAGCAGTTAAACCGTCCTTTGTGGACAGGAGCTTTTTTTTTTTTTTTTTTTTTTTCCTTTCCTCCGGTGGGGGTACTTTCAGCTTTGAAATATTTAAGTTGAAGAAGTTAATTCATTTTAAGTAAGTTTACTTTTCGAGGGGAGGATATCATTGTAGTATTTTTGGCCACCGCTTGAAAATTCCTCTAACCCTTTACTATAATAAGCAAATTGAGCAGATTAAAGGCACATTACACTGCCAAATGGTTTTTCTACCCAGGGTGACATATATTTTTTCTGTGGAAAAGGTTGTGGGGGTTTTTGTGAGCTGCTATGCTTTTTTTAGCACTTCCTGTTTTATTGTGTTTGAAGTGTCTTTGTGGTGACCTGTTGGGGTAAGATTCTTCCATATGGAAGTGTTTCTTCAACTTTTAATCATTTTGTTTAAAAAAAAAAAAGATTTTAAATCCGATTTGCAGATGTCTCTGGTTTTGTTCGCAGAGAGCTAGTCCAACTCACTACAGTGTTGTAGAAATGTGAGTCATGATGAATTGTTTATACACAGCATGAAGATGACATCCACATATTTGCACTCTTAATTAAGTTAGATACCTTCTTTAAAATCTGTTTAAAATATCTGTAGAAAAGCATTTGTTTGTGTTTTAATGTATTTTTCTCCTCAGAAAATTAATATTCCTTTAACGATTTGGGGTGAAATCCTGCCTTCACTGAATGCCTTGGCAAAACTCCCGTTGGTTTTGGTGGAACTGGGATTTCACCAGCAGACCCCGACTCTGTTGTAGGCATCTCTAAAGTCAAGTAATATCAGGATAACGAGCAATTTTGTCCTTTGCCTATTCCTGGAGAAAAATCTTGCTGGGATTTTACATAGGGTCAAAAAAAGTTACAAGTTTATTTTTAAGTCTACGAGACAAAATTCTTCATTAATGTACAACAGAATGCATTTTCCCTGCACTCATATTGGACTTGGGTCATAACTGAGACCAGAATTTGGACCACTGTATTTGCATTATAGCTGCATCCTGTTTCCTATTAGTTTTGACACTAACATGTGAATTTCAGATTTCTTCTTGTTTAAGTTTAACTGCTCAATCAGTACATACAACAGACATCTCGGGACCTCTCTGTAGTCGTCTGGCTTGCACAGGGTGCAAGGGCAAAACTTGGCATCTGCACAAACAGTGCTGGAGCAGCCCCTGCGTTTGAGTTGGTAGAGCACAGTGTGTCATTACGCAAGACAGCTGGGGTTGTCGATCAGGCATCTCCAGACTTTCCCTCTGCATCATATCCTCAACGTTTTAACCATAAGAAAACTGGCTTTGACAGTATTTTTGAGCCCACATGTGAATACCACATGTTGAGGTCTCATGTCTGCAGTTTCACTCCTAATTAAGTGTAGATGTAAGTACTGGGTATCTTATAAGGTCTTTGGCTCTCTGCAATTCACCACAAGCATCTAATGTCTACTTCCTTTGTCTTGGACCCATTATTTATATGAGAAGGGTAGGGGGACTCGGTGGTTAGAAGCCTGTTGGCTTATTGTGTTTCTGTAGCTGTCATCCTGTCAAAGGTCCTGCAGAAGTTTGCACTAGGGGCTCTTGCTAGTTTATTATGGGTAAAATACCTTCCCGTGCTGAAGGCTAGCCCAAGGTCTGCGCACCACCTAAGTTTTACTAAGCCCTGAAAATGGGTCTGAAATGGTATACTGGCCTTGCGCCTGTTCCCAGCACAGAGGTGAATTTGATTCTGTATGAACGGTGAGATTTCCGGTTCAGCTTAGGCTGTTCGTCTTCACTGCTGTGAGTATTAGGATGGGTTCTCTAAACCTGCCTAAAACTTTTGATGCTACAGCCCGCAGAAGCTAAGGCCTTGCAGGCTTTCTGACCTAACAACAGGGTCGTTTGAAAAACAGCAGCTTTTTGATGTAGATGGGCACAGCACTCATCTGGTTTGGATTTTCAAGGTGTTCCAAAGTCATATTGTTAGCTACAGGGGGTCTTTTGTGAGCAGTGATACGCGCTGACTTGCTACTGAGACCTCAGAGCATTCCCAGATATTTATTTTTGGAAAACTGAAGTCAAGTAGCTATATTGTCTCGTGCTTGTTATACAGGTGGAGAAACTAAGGCATAAGATGGACAAACGACTTTACTGGGCTGGTCAGAGTGGTGTCAACAAGACTCGGACGTAAAGCTGAAAAGTTATTTTACTATTTCCATTCGCTCTGGTTTCAATGGTATGCAGAACGTATTGGAAACAATCTCAGTAAGGAAATCCTTGCAGCCTTGTTTGCATCTGCATCGGAAGATCGTAATGACATAACCTCTTTAGGTGATGCTTTCCCTTGTCCCACCTGACAAACTAACATGCTTAGATATGGGCATGGATTTGGGACTGACTTTCAAAGTTGACATGAAAAAGATTGAATTGCACACTTGTTGAAGGTCTTTATCATCTCCAGGTCTTCTTTCCGTTGTGCCCTGGCAGAGCTTCAGGGGCTCTGGGGAAGAGGTGCCTTCGGCTCAGTGGCAACTCTCCAGTTTAAATATGTCACCAAAGCATCTCCAATGTATCCCACTTCCTCAGTAGTTTCCGAACGGTGTCCAACTAGATGAAAATTAGCCAGTGTCTTAGTTCGTAGAACTACAAAGGTCAAATGTCTTGGAGACACAAGGTGCTAAGATGCTAATTCTCCCCCTTGGAATGAGAAGGCAGTTCTCTGCTCGATTAAGCAGAAAATGCAGGTGGTCTTAAACATCTCTATTTTCACCTCCTGTTTTGAATGCAGTTAAACAAAATCTGCTGTAGTCGCGGAGAGGATAACCAGCTTCCAGTGCAGTCCCAAATCCTGCCCTAAGATCAGTTATGAAGCAAATGGCTTGGGGAGGGAGCCCCTGTGCAGACTGCAAGTGTGCTAGCGGAGCTCCTGGGCTGGTCCCGGCCCCATCTGTCCCCAACGCGGGACATGCAGGAAGCTCATCCCCAACTTCTGTTCTCACACCGCACCTCCTACACTTCTCCTCTTGGAATCTTGTTTTCCACTTTTTGGAGATTTGTGAAACATATGCTTTGGAGGGTTCCCAATTTTTTTCACAGCAAGAAAAGAATTACTCTTTGCATTGTAAAAAGCCTCACGAAAAAGTACACTCCTTCTTTATAATGGACTTGCCTGGCACAACTCAACAATCCACATTTCTCATCACTTCGCAGTGTACTTTTATAGGGTATAAAAATGGTGTTATGATCCATGTTCCCAAACCTTGCCTCAGCTAGCAAGAACATCAATAAATATGGCTTGATAGACACCAGAGCTGCACCACCGTTTCCCTCAGTGCTTTGAACGTGCCCTAACATACCTTTTGAATTTATTCTCCATATATGAAACTACTCTTGCCTCTGTTGACCTTTTAATGTATCAAAGGTAATACTTGTGTGCTTAAGAAAAGTTACTTCTCCCAGGATACATTTCCAGTCTGGTCACTCACTGTACTTGGAAATGTTTTCTTTACTTCATCTCATGTCCCCCTTTTTTTTCCTCTTTCCTTGATTTAAATTAACCTGCAGATAGGGAGGTCAGTGTACCTGGAACTGGCAAAAGAATTTACTTCCTTCCCCCCCACCCCCCTTTCCTTTTTCTTCTCTCTGTAAAATTACTATTGTTATTTCTTCGGTTCACAACTGAGATGATGGGTTGATGTTTGAACAGTTACGCGCTCTGTTCCAGGAAAGTCTGTCTTTGTTCCAAGGCTTCCAACGCAGAGGCTCCTTCCACCTTGACCTTTCAGCAGAGCACTAAAACATTTGGCAAGGGTTTTGTCACATTTTGCTGCTGTCCAGCGTTTTTGAGAGATTCCCCTTGGACAGCTTCCACCCTTGAGCTTGCCCGCTTTAGGGGATACTTCTACAGGTATTCACACAGCCACATCATCAGACCTGATGCATCCCTCTCATTACCTTTATTAGCCGGTACTTGACACCCACTTGCTCACCTCCTTGGATTTGCTTCTCTGTGGTTTTAAAGCAAGCTTTTTCCTCCCGACGCTTTGTGCCAAGCGTACTCATCGATGGCTTTGTGCTGATGGGAGGATCGTTAGGACACAAGGTTGGAACAGTGGTTGCTCCGATGGGCTCACAGCTCATCACTCTGCTGACAAAAGGGAGGCGGCTCAGCAAGCTGTCAGAAGGCAATCCCCTCTGCAAAATGTCAGTGATTTGACTCAGTTTTAGACTGGGAAAGGTGTAGGATCAGCTTCTACCTGAGTTACAGGATTCTCCCTAATAATCAGATTTCTTTTCTGTATTAAATTTCCCAGAAACTTGTGATTAGCCCCACTTCTGAGAGTTCACAGCGGCTTAATTCTACAGTAAAACTGTCAGCAGTGATTTTCAGTTTTTTTAAGACAGATTTTGGTTCTTGTACAGAACTACTTCTTGCTAAATTCCTTTTCAACCAAACACACTTGTCATTTCTCAGCCATTAAAGACAATAAACTCCATCTTTGGATTTTTACATGCTGAATTTAGTTTATAATGATAGATAGTTGTTTATAACACACTGAAGATTTTTGTTAGCTTTTTGGCATATAAATTGGAATCTTCTCATTTGATTCGTAGTTATTAGTAGCAGGTTTATCCTTTTAAATATGTACAAGCTATGATTTCAGTGGGATATTTATCGTCCACAAGAATGGTAGTCTGCAGCTCTCGGAATCTGTCTTGCCTTGGCAAGCAGCATGGTTATAATCATCAAACTATTCACATGGACTAAAGCTAGTTTCACAGGAGGATTTAGGTATTGCAGCCCAGAAGGTCACGGTACCGGGTTTTAGATGCCGGGGACCCTGGGGAGAGACGGGCTTTCCTCCCCTGGCCAGCGGGGCTGTGCATAATGGGGCAGCTCCACCTCTGGGCGTGAATGGTCCCACGTTTGCTGTGGTGCTGAAGCCAGCTGGTGCTATAAAATGTATTTAGAGGGGGCTATAAAGGTGTGTGCAGAGCTGAGTGGCTGAATCAGGCCCTCCTGGGGAAGCAGGTGGGGAGAAACACCCACTTTGATCATCCCAGATTTGCTGGGAAGGGGCCACCGTGCTGGGAAAACTGGGGCAGTTCTTCCTGGATCCAGGGAAATCTGCCAGATGGGGACAGGGCCTGTGGGGTTAGGCAAGGATTTGGGCCATCATGATTTGGACTTCCAGACACTGAAGTTTCTCCTTCAACCCCCTCTGTGTACCTGGGCCTTTTGGGCTTTCGGTGGCTTCTGGTTGAATGGTTAATCCCAAATTATATTGTAGGTTGCATTGTTCCATAAATCACAGCAAAGCATGTCCTTGCCATCAGCACTCCAAAATGGGTTTTACTGAAGGGAGAAAAAAGAAGACTGACCATAAAAATTTGGTTCTTGTGCTTCCAAATTAGAGCACGCTGCATTTCATAAATTAATGGCGCAACACGAATTATCAGACTTTCCTCTTACCCCTGATTTTTTGCACTTGTTTGGGTTGAATCAGCCCCTTTCTGTCCTTTTCTGCTTTTGTGGGAGATCTGTTTGTGTCGGTGATACAGACGGAAGCGTACGGCTGAAGCAGTGAGGCCGTTCCCCATGGGCAGCAGCTGGCAGGGCAGAAGCCTGCAGGGGATGGGGGATCTGGCACGGTCCCTTCGGTCAGCATCTCCACTGGTGTACATCAGCTTTATCCGTCTGAAGTCAAGGAGTTTCACTGAGCATCTGGCAGCAGACTTTAACCTGTGCACGAATGTTTGTCTACCATTTATTGAAAAACCTGTACGTAGTGGACTTTCTCATAGGCAATGATCTGATGGGAGACGACAGAAAAATTCCAAGATAAGGACATTAGTAAGAAAGATTTTAATTTTAATTTGTCCCCATAAGAATAATGCTGTATAGGCACACGCTTCTTGTCACTTTTTGTGATTTCTGTAACAGGAGGTCAGAGTGCCATTGTCAAGTAAAAAAATGGTGGTGTTATTCAAGGCAGTAGAAGTCCTTGTATGACTTTTTTTTTTTAAGTAGCTCTTGCTTGTTCCTGAAAGCTTTGCTTTTAGCCAGAAACAGTGAGCCATCTTTGCCGAACTCCTGTTTGCATTTGGAGTTGTTACTGCAAATTGTCAAGTGCAAACATGAGGCATGTAGAAGGGTAAATCTCCTGCCCTTTGAGTACAGTCTTTTCCAAAGATGAGAGTGAGATGAGTTAAATGACCGAAAGCCTTAGGCTAGGACATGCCAGTTGCAATCATTTTTTCACTCCATCATCTCACCTTGCAATGTCGCTCTGCCTTATCCAGCCACCATATGTCTGATGGATAATATAAGTGACAAGGGCAAAACCTCCTCAATGTATGCAGAGGAAAACCTCAGACAGAGAGGACGGGTCTGCTGGCTCCTGACCAGCTGGGTCCTGCCTGGCCTTTCCAAAGCCTGCCTGGCGGGAGTGAAATCCCTCCCTTGGACAGGGTTTGGGAGATCAGACCTTGGTACTGCGAGTCACCAAGTGCTCTGGCCCCGCTCCAGCAGCACGCTTAAGCACACGCCTAACTTTCAGCATATATGTACTACCATTGAAGTCACTGTGGCTGTTCACGTGCTTAAAATTAAGTATATGCTTAAGCTGGCTTGGGACCAGAGATTTCAGTGCTTTGTAGGTCCAGTCCTTGCTGGAGCTTAGATATCTAGCTCGTGCAACTTGGCACATGCTTTTAATGAATTCAGAATCGGGCCAAAAGAATTTATCTTCCCGGACTTGGAAGGCTTACAAGGAAACAAGTTTAAGGTTTTTTAAATTTTTATTATTTTCTAAACATTAAAATTCACATTTCTCTGTAGGCCTTAAAGAAACACATTTTCCTAGTGTGCTTGGAGTGAGCAATTTCCAAAACGCCCAGAGCTGATGGAAAGGCATCTGGGACCTGCTGCAGGGCCAGGGCAGGACTTGGCGGCTCCGGAGGTCCCATCCAGTCATGTGTTTTCCTACCTTCTAGGAAGATGTGGCATTGCACTGGGGTGTCCTCAGACAGATTTCTTTCTGGGCAGCCCTGGCACAGACTTGCCCAGTGACCTTGGGTGAGTTACTTAAACCTTGGTGTTCCAGCTCTTCCCTGGTGTAAGCAATAAAACTCTTGATATCAGCGCTGGTAATTCATTTTGCCTCGGCTAAGGATTTGGCCCTCTAGGTGTGTTTTGCAATCTCTCTTCCACTCCCTGATCTTGGTTGCTCAATTAATAAGTAGCAAGAGTAAGTTTCCAAACCAGTTCCTGATGTTAATGGTGCTCTATCCTTACAGCAGCCGCTCAGCTGCCCCGAACACAAAATTTCCATCACTCTGTTTTAATGCCTGAATCCATCTCGTGCTGTTTGTGAAATACGTTAAAATACTTGTAGGGTAGTTGTGATTACAGCAGGCTGTGCACGTAGCATTGGCTAGAACTCTAATAAATTGCATGTTAACAGAGTGAGGTTTGCTACAGAAAGTGTCAGAAGAAGGTCATCACTCCTCTGTTATTCCCTAAGGAAAGGTCGGTTACAGCATAGGTGTATGGCAAGGAGTTGTATTACGGACACGGAAACCCCTACTATAAGTGACTCAAATATGCTAATTTCTACAGAGCAGTTGCAAACCGCAGCTGCCTCCTGCTTACGAATGCTGCAGGCGGCTTTGCAGCTTTGGGCTGGCAGCAGCAGGCAGGGGCATGAGGCGGGCAGGCGAGGGCAGGAGCTGGGGCACTGCCATGCACGTGCTGGGCAGCGACCTGCAAGAAAATAGAAATCGCCCTCCGAGCTCCTCCCAAACACCCAGCGAGTGCCTAGTATTTGCAAGTGAGATTTATTTATCCTGCGTACAAGTACTTATTAGACAGTAGCTTGGAACCAATGCGTACATTATCTCATAGTGAGGTAAGACAAATAAATTACAAGTTAGAGGCCCCGAGTGGGATTAGTGATGCACCTTAGGAAAATATTTTGGTTTCTGTTTATATGTCGGCTGGGTTGTGAAATGTTTCATCTGGAAAAGGTGATACGAGACCAGAGAAATATTTCCTCTTATAATACAAAAAATATTTCAGTTTCATTCTTAACCGGTTGCTAGTGATATAAACCAAATTTCACATTTCCGGAGCTTCGATGACTGCTCGGCCGCTTTCCTACGGATTCTCTTCTGCAAACTTTCTCCGAGCTGATAAGAAACTGCCCCTTTAATCGCCCTTTGTTTGTGAACATCTCTCTGTGTGCGTATTACTTATAAAGAAAAAATTATCCAGAGCCCAGCAGAAGTCTCTGTCTCTGGTAGACTCGGTCCGCTGAGTGGGAGGACATTAAGGATGCTCGGGCAGGGTTTAGGGCGGTGTGCTGGGCCACGTTCCTCCCAGCTGTGCAGCTCCGTCCAGGCGGGTGTGTGATGGAGAAGCCTTCGCCCCTCCTTTGCAGCGGGTTTAAGATACAGCATCGCCTACAATTCAGCTGTGGAGGAACTGTGTACCCACAATGAACTTGGCCTTTCCAAGCATTACACTCTCTGTTTCTATTACACAAGAAAGTGTCTCCTATTACAATTGGAGTGATATATTAGTATATAGCACAGTTCCAATGTTTTTTCAACACTAAGATTTTTTTAATTCAAATGAAACAATCAGAATTAAATTCCTTGGCTCAGACAGTTACCACTAATTCTCAAGCAATATGACAAATCCACACTTGTGTCTCGAAGTGTAACATAAGATCTTAGTTATCCAGAAAACCCTGAAGAGTTGTCAGATCTTTCCTTACTTGTGGGTAAATATGAGCCTTTTATAATCCATTTTGTGTCCTTTGTACGTCTGTGTGCGTGTATAGATATATATACACACACACGTATTTGCGCATGCCACGAGATTGATAATAAGCAAGATAAATCTTGCTGTTTTCTTAAGGGAAGTAATATATTATTCAAGTTCCTCCAGTGGAATTGGCATATCTCTACCTCGCGAAGTGAGCTCGCTAAGGCAGGGTGTGCCTGTAAACCCCTTCCAATGAGTTCAGAAATGACTTGGCATATAAACAAATAAACAAATAAGCATCCTTATGTAGTGTCACAGAAATACCAGATGTATCCTTCCTGCTTCTTACGTAGCTTTTCCCAGTGAAGCCAATACAAAGACTTCAGCATCATAAAGTCGCAGCTTTTATTCAGATGAGAAGTAAAACAAAATAAAGACCCGTCTAACAATGCCTCCACTGGGATTTTAATGGAATTCATTGTGTGTTTAAATTTCCTAATTTCATCTTATTGTAAGCTTAACTAAGCTGTAGATCTTCAGAGAGTGGGAAACTTTACTAGGAGAAAAAAAAGTTACTGGATTTTCTAATTTTAACCAGGACTGAGAATTATAAGTATGTGAATACCACAAGAAAACATTTCCAACCTTGCAAAAACTAAAAAGTGCTGAAGATCTTTTGCGAATCCTTTTTTAATGAAATTTCCAGACCTAGAAGTTGAAAGAACATCAGGTGAAGTTTCTGCTGTGCAGAATCGTGCCTGGTAAAGCGCACCCACCCCAACTGCCCCGCGTTGTGCACAACTCTGTTCTTCAGGATACTCTACTTTACGTCAGGATTAAATGTTAAAGAAATGTTAATCTCTAAGGGGGCTTGGGGCTGATCATAGCATTCCTGATTTTTGCCAAGCATTCTGATTCTGCAACGCTGTAAAGAGTTAAAATATGCAAGAATCTTGCTATTGAAGGGGGGGGGGGGACCATTTTTTTTCTTGGAAATTAATTTTATTATGAAGGGGTGTTTTGTTTTTAAAATCGTAATAGCATCCAGTTATACTGTAGTTTCCATCTCTTTTTGCTTCTAGACCACTAAATAAATTGCATGCAGTATTGCAAAAAGAGTATGAATACAGTCATGTTATTTTTCAATGCGCTGTATTCCTTAGGTTGTAGTCGAGCTGTGCCTTCGCCATCGGCGCCTGCAGCGTGTAGTGGCAGCCGTCTGTGCCCGCAGCAGAGCCCACGCTCGCCCCCAGCATCTTGTTCTTTTAAGCAAGATGACAAAGTCCTGTGCTTCTGGTACTGCAAAACCACGGCATAAATTCTCCCGATGACACCAAACGCAGATTTTTTTGCATTTTATCTTTTAAGTCCTGCTTTGGATGGATGTCACATCCTGCCTCCAGTTTTTAAACCATCCCATCTCTCTCCCGTGTCCTTTTGCTAACCTCCGTGCCTCTGGGGAAGCCAGGAGCTCGGCCAGGGCTGCACGAGTCCTCAGCGACGCTCAGGGGGCTCTGGGGGGCTTCCTTCAGCTTTTGCCAGCCCAGGGCTTGACGTCGGTGCTGCAGTGACACTCGGGTCCCTCGTTTGGTGGCCAGGTGTATTACCAGCGGGCTGGTGTGAAACTGCAGTTTGGATGGCATGGAGAGGGGGTCACAGGGAGCATTCAAGGCAAAGGCAGAGTTTAATAAATATACTTAATCATTTATGTTTTGACCTTAACCCAGACTCAGACACAGAAAGCAGAGAGTTGAAAACATACTTTGTCAAGGCTCCTTTGGCTGAGGCAGTGGTAAAGCAGGGCAGCCTTGCTCTGAGGAAAGGCAGATCCTTCAGAAAGGAGAGTAAAAGGTCAGAACTAATCCAAAAGGACAAGCAGTGTATGTCTGTGTGTATATTGGGTTTCACATATGAAATCCAGTCATGATAAATCTGATGGCTTTAGAAACATCTACTTTGATTAATGAAAACATAGTTCCCATAGACCGTGGGTTTCATACTTCAAAGTTCTCCTGGATTTAGGACCTTAGGTTTTGCTTATTCATATAACATGCAGGAAACTATTTTTAAATGAATAAGGGAGTTTTAAAAAAAAAAAAAAAAGGCAAATGTTTCAACATCAGCGGTACAGATAGACTGGATAATAAGGAGCAAAATTAACAAACAACAGACATTTTATAATGCATTTTACAATAATGTTTACATTTTTTCCTCTATATTTGTTTTTCCTTGAAAAGATTTATGTATTTATAAAAATATCTCACTGCTCCAGCTCTGAAAATTGCAGCCTCGCTCACATTTGAAAGCCTTCACGATGGCTGAGATCGCTGGCTATGTTCCTAATCATCCGAAATGCTTCTCCTGAGCCTGTGGTTAACCCCTTGTGCAGGACAGGAGGAGACAACATTTGTCAGGGTGGTGAGGAGGAGGAGGAGGGCGGGATGGTCCCTAAGGACCTGCCGCGCTTGCACCGCAGCACTGCTCTGATCCTGAACGTTGCCATCCATTGCCTTGGCCGGCATCGCGAGCTGGGCAGCGGGAGCGTGTGGCCAGTGCCGCAGCAAACGTGGGCGATGGCTGGGCAACCTCCAGCCCACCCGTCCTCCTTCATCCCCGCAAAGCCGCTGGGCACGGGGACTCCCAGGGCCACCCCGCCGCCGGGCTTGCTCCTCCTGGCAGCTGCATGTTCGCTTAAAACTCATTTAGAAATAATGTCAGAGGAATAAACAGTATTTTTGTTTACAAGTCTGTAGTGTGCTGAGGAGGGACACAGGAACCTCTCAGCCTTGCTTAGCCAAAAGTTCAAAGGGATTTGAAAGTGTTCGTTGCCTGTGGGACTGGGCACCCCGACTGAAGTCTCCATTAATTAAATGCACTCACAGGATACAGAGCTGGTGAGTAATGTCCTGTTTATAGCAGAACTGTGAGCGATTCTGGAAAAAAAGAAACTCCGTGGGAGGGAAGATGACAGGGAAAGAGTTACTTGCAAAGGCTGTAGCTCCTGCCATCATTTCCAAAGGCAGTAATTATCACTCACACCTTGATTTAACAGCCGTGCATGGAGGTGAGTTGTTGCAAAGTCTGTCACATCTAAGTTGATGCGCACGTGCCGTGGGAGAGTGGGAAGGCAGCACGTGAGCTGTGCATGGGAGAGGATCGGCAACGCGTGCTGCCGAGCATGGGCACACGTTCAAAAGTCAGATACGGGGCAGGTCGGGGAGATGCTGCTTCCTCCAGACTTAAATGAGGAATTTGCAGAGGTCCCCGTTCAAGTACTGAGAGCTGCTGCTTTGTGGCATTCCCCCTGGAGTAACAAAGTTATGGCATGGAAGTGAATTGGCAAACCCTGTAGGAAAGTTCAACCATTAATATTTAAACGGGTATGTTACAATTTGACTCACTACTTTGGGCAAGGAATTTCCATGCACTGGTTCCTCACACGCCCATGGGGTTCTCGCTCCCAGCCGAGGCTTTTCTGGGCAGCTCTGTCATGCTCACGCTGCGGTTACCGGTGCGTCCGGTGCCAAGCGGATCGGGACTCCCTTCAAAGTTCACTCCTGCTTCTGAAGGGGCCAGAAAAGGCAGGGGCTTCGTGATGGGCAGCCCCTCCTCTCCTGCTGAGACCATCTCGGTCGCGCCCCAGGGTCTGCCGTCCCCGGGGGTTGAACCCCCATCCCTTTCATGAGAAGGATGCATCTTTTATCGGTTAAAATTGGCAGGTCATTTCCTCCCCTATTTACTCTGTTATTTTTGCTCACACGTATGTTGCAATATGCAAGGTGAGGCTCAAAACTGTCAAGCTCTTTAATAGAACCATTACTGTATTTTTGGAGAACGTACTCTTTTTGATTTACTGTTCCTTAGAAGACAGGAAATGGAGCTACTTGATTTCATATTTTAAACAAAGCCGTCCAGAGGTTTAATGAAAAAAATTTCCCCTGGCTTTCAAATTAAAGGGCTATGGTGAAAGATTTAGCTTAGCTATTTTGACTTAGAAAAATAACACACTAGAAGCATTAAAATATTTTGTAAAAATACTTTTTACTACTAGATTTTTCAGAGAAGAAAATAAGCTTCTCTGGTTTTCTCGGTCTTGGTTGGTAGGGCTAACTGTGAAATGAAAGGATCTTTCCAAGGTTTGGAGCTTTTTTTTTTTTTCTTTCTGTAGAATTTATTTTCCTTTTATATTAAAAGCCTTGAAACAATTGCAATGCGAAAGACAAATCCTGTGCTTCTAAGCAAGGCAATTTGGTATGAGCAATAACAGAAGTCTTTGCCATTAATAAAATACGAGAAACATTAAGCAGAAAGACGGGGGGCCTGATCCTGCTCCATCCAGCAGCGGCGTGAGTAAAGGGCAGTGCTCGTTGGGAGGCAAATGTCAGTGGAAGGACAAAAGTGGGAGATCGGTATCAGGAGAAAATTAAAGTTTTAATAGGAAAATCCAGTGTGTGGAGCAGAATTAGCTCGGAGTGTTTGGGGCAGTGTAAAGCTAAACACGCTGGAATTGCAAAACAAAGCGCCTTCGACCTAGATCTTCAGGCCAAGGTTTCTGCTTGTTCCATTTGGTTTCATTTGGGGTTGTTTTTTATTTGTAGTGCCGTGGGTCTGGGACGGTGCTCGGGCATCATACAAAGGAGGCTGATGGTCTTAATTTCCACCCAGTTCCATCTTCAGTAAATAAGGGAAGAAGTAAACGTTCTGCTAGCTTGAAAGCACCACGCGGTAGGATGAAATACTGACACGATTATAAGTTAGAGGGATTTTTTTCAGTGATTTAATGAGGTTTCACCAGGATTTCACTAGTAATTGCTTTGACTAAAATAATACCTAATTTGGTTCTTTCCTGAGTTGTTTCTAATTGAATTGCTCCTTTTAGGTGGAACCTCTTCCAGCATCAAAGCTGTATCAGGTCTGGGAGACAGAAGAAAGGCTAGGCTTCACACATCGAGGTCTGATATTGGTGGCTGTCAGTAGGATTTCAGCGGTTTGTCAGTAAAGGCACGGGGCGAAGTCTGCCTTCTCTCAACCCTTCAGTAATCCCTTGAATCAGCAGCAGCTTTCTCACCCACATTAGTTCTGCAGTTGCATTCGGGCTGCGGGTTTTAGGGATTTTGAGAGCAGGACACTCCACTGAGGTTTATTTGTAAACTTCTCTCTGGCTGACAATGGGGAATTTGATACGTTATCAACTGAGATACTGGGACTGAAAAGGGGAGAGCAAGTCAGCCAGAAAAAAAGAGATTACAATTTAATAAATAGCAAAGATATGGTTAGATGCTATCATTGTAAGTTTAATGCCACCAGCTCATGTGCCGTTGGTAACGATGTACGTAGGGCAAAGCACCCAAAGGCTCCTGGGGAGCAACCAGCCCATCTGCCTTTTCACGCGCTTCACAGAAGAATTTTGCAAGGTGTAAAAATACCCAGGACTTAATTCTGCCTTGAAAGAAATTATTTTACTTTGATATGTGTGCTGTCTGCTGATGCAATGGCAAGAAGAACAGAAAGGTCCATAACAGTCAGTCTTGTTTTTCCCGAAATAGTTTTGTTTTACATCGGAGAGGGACAGAGCCAGGGCTTTATGATAGGAAATGACCTGCCCGTTCAAGAACGTCCCATTTTCTACCCCCACGCTCCAAGTAACCTCGGTCGTACATCTGCATGTTCAGCTTTACATGGAACCCATTTTATCAATGTGTATATTGAAATAAGGAGGATTTTGTGGATTCCACTGCAACCCAGAGCAGATGACGGTGCGCAGACCTCCTCTGCCCCCGCCGCCCGTTACTCACAGGCAGGGTGATCTCCCGTGGGGTACAGTGGTGGCTGGTGAATCATAGCTGGATGCCTGGATATGAATGGTATTGCCAGATGTGCACTCCTAACATGAAGAAGGAGTGAAAAGGGAGGAAAGATAAAACTAGAGCTTCACCAGCCTTACAGCTTTTTACAAGAAAACTTTCTGTGCAGTTAATCCCTCTAACCTGCATTTGCATTAACACTTGCAACCTCACACGTTGTTGCTAAGAAGTTTTGGCAGCTCTTGGCCCTGATTGCAGGGGTAACGCTGCACTTGTCTCCTCGGCTCTCACTCAAGTATCTCAGGAGCCAGAGACAGGCGCTCTATGAAGTTTCTCCCTGTACACGTATGCAGGCATCTTGGCAGAGCTTCAAAAGCCATTTGCCTTATTATTCATGTCTGCTTATAGGAGCAGAAATGCTCCCATTTCTCACTTTCAGAATAAGGGCAAGCGCTAGTAAAGAAGAGATTTCTCATCGGCATCTCTGGCACAACCCTGCAAGCCCACAGGAGCTCGCCATCTCCCAGCTGCCACCCTGGGGTTTTGGGATGCAGACTTAAAAGCCCCTCTGGTAGCTCTCTAGGTATGTGACCAGCCCTATCAAGAATACCTGAAGTTGGTGGGGTCTTGGAGTATATGTGGAGTGGGGGTCTCAGGGTCGCATGAAACCACAGAAGGATGACTTGAAAAAAGAAGCTTCAAAAAAGGACCAAATTCTGCTTTTCCTCCTGCAGTTAGGATAGCTGACAATATGGAAATGTTGCAGAGACTTAAACATCATTGAAATCGCTTTGCCTCCTCACTGCATTTTCTCAAACAAGCTTCAAGAACCCTTGCTTTAAAACAAATTAGTAGTCTGGAGTAACCTTATAAATCCAAAGACCCATTAAAAGTTGAAATATTTGGTCATTCCTCCTCTCGGTTTAAACTGGGATTCATCCAGAGTTCAAGTGCATGTATCACATAAGAGCCACAGTCCCATTTTGTAGAGGTCCATTTTAGTGTTGATGGTTTTCTAGTGCCAGGAATCTACTCTGCAGCCAGGCAAAGAGATAAATCAAAGTTGTGCGCGCCGATGAAATTCAGGAGCCAGAAGTCACCATTGCAGCCCATATAAATCCCTGAATGCCAGCCCTGGTGCTTTTGTCCATGCCATTAGAGTTCAAAATTATCTGCCCCTCTTTGCTGATGTATGGATTAACCGGCTGCCCGAGTGTTTACTAACGGTTATCACCCGGTACTTTGGACGTTATCAGAGGAAGGGACGCCTGCCGCAGGGCTTGGTCTCTCACCCTTTCTATTACCACCTGTCAGTGGCAGGGAGTGTGCTGTGAAGCTGTACAGTCACAGACTACAAGTGTAGATAGTTTCTGACGGCTGATCAAAGGGGAAAACCAAAGGCCTGATAACAAGGACGTGTTTCATGTACTTTTAACTTTGAGAAACATTGGCATTTGCATTTTTTCCCCTCTGTAGACTTGCAGAAACCAGGCACAATAAATGCTGCATATTCAGTTACCTAATAGTTGAGTAAATAGTATGTGCTTGAAGCAACAAAGCATAACTGTAATCTTGTTCCAAGTGGGAATGATTTCAGTAAGCCTTCGCAGAAGACCTGCTGTGTAATAAAGTAGAATAATTTTAATTTGTACTTCGAAGTGATCTTGAATTCAGAATCTAATCTTTGCATTCAGCAGAACATCATACCGTGTTGTGAATGAGGTAATAACTGCAAGTTAAGGAATTATTTTAAGTATCTTTTGTAGGTATGTGATCTCCATCACAATAGCCAGCATCTTCGGTAAAGCACCGCTCATGAGAGAGTCTCGTCTCTGTTAGCTCACGTTTGACCTAAAATTTCACAGTGCAGGAACAGAGAATACCATAGATACCCCAGACTGAAAGAAGGGCTTGCCTTTTTCCTTCAGTAGACATACTTCAAACACAAGGCAGAAAGCAAGCCGTCCTTTCCTCCTCAGTCTACCACACTGTTTCACTTCTCTGCTCAAGAGCAAGAAAGGGATATTGGCTAAAATTTGTGCCCATTAGCAAAGACAAAATGACTGTTTCCATTGTCCAAGATGAGAAGGGGGAAGAGTGCTCAGCAGCAGCCCAGTGAAAGGCAAATCAACTTCAAAAATAATTTCTAGTTGTCAAGCATGTACTTAGTAACGTATATACGGTTTTTGAACATCACAGTTCCTGGTTCTGTTGTCATTTCCGTCAGCGCCATTATGCTGATTTCCTGACTCTCACTAATGTGAGACCAGAATTGGGTCTGTATTTTTAATTTAACCTTTTTGCTTACAGCTGCTTGGTCAAAGCTGTTCAGTGCTTAGGGCTCTGTTTGCTCCTGCTGTGCTATTAACACCAACATTTTAACTAATGTGCTAAAATTAGCTTTCCAGGAACTCAACATGCAAGGGCTTCTTTCTTTCCAATGCAGTAAATAATATGTATGGAAGTAGTTTGGTCCCAGGGTCTCCCAAACATCTCCCGTTTGTTTGTTGAAGGTGCCTTCGACCGGAGCGTGACCTTGCTGGAGGTGTGTGGGAGCTGGCCCGAGAACTTCAGTCTCCGTCACATGTCTTCCATGGAGCACACTGAAGAGGGCCTTCGGGAGCGCCTGGCCGATGCAATGTGCGAGTCTCCCAGCAGGGACATAGTGGGATCAGGAACAGGTACAAAGAAGAGGTGTGATCAGAGATCACGTACATCTCACCCAATGGTGATTTTTATTTTTTTTTTAAGTTTTGCTTTTCCTTTTCTCTGTACACTACCTCTCTGATTAATTAACTTTTATGGGGATCTCACTTAGTGTGAGATAAGTCATTTATAAAAAGAAAATATTGGTAGATCACATTAACGTAGTCTGAGAAACCTAAAGTAACTTGAAGAAAAATACTGGTGCTTGAAGCTTCCTTACCGTATCGCTGTGACAAGGGCTCTCCTCCCTCCCCTGCCAACTCAGGAGCATCCAAGTCTCTCTGCAGATTGCTGCCCTTGCCCACCCTGCTCCGAACAATGTCATAATCACACACATCCTCATTTTGTGTCCTGAATAGAGCCACTGCAAAGCGCTGGTTCTGTAATCCAAATTAATCCATCTTCATCAGTGTCCATTATACTGATAAATTATATCATCTGTTTAAGTAAATGGAATAGCACGTCAGAGATTATGCTGCTTAGAAGGGGCCCGGTAGGTAGGAGATGCTCACAAACGTCCAAGCACGGTTACTGCGGTTTTATTGTCTCCATTAATTTTGACTTGTTTTAAGAAACGCCCTCTAGTAAAAGGACTAGGGCCATCTTTGATCCATGCACCATTTGTGTTGTGACCAGCAGCTAATAGTAATGGTGGCTTCTAACATCAGCTGCCAGCTCACTTGTCACTCTTCTGGCAACTTGCCTGGGAAGGAATAAAGAGGACAAGCTCCAGCAGAAACGTGTGGGTGTTCCAACCTATGGACGTTATAGGAAGGCTGCGTGGAGCAGAAGCTGTCTCTTCCTTTTGCTGTTGCCCTCACGTAGTGCCGAGGGCCTCGTGCTGCTCTGAGCTCTCCTTGCTCTGCACTGCTCCAGCTGGAGAAGGCTCAGGGGCCCTTCCGTCAGGGCTCGTCCCCCTGCTTTGCAGGTGGGTCGCTACGGAGCGTGTAGCCCACGGCAGGTCACCAAACTGCTGCTACTTCCCACGGTCTGGAGGAGGAGGCTGCAAAGAAGCAGAACTTAAGCCCTTGTATGTAGGTACAAATAGCAATAACCAAGCTGCTGAGTGGTGCGGAAGCACCCTTCAGAGCCCAGCTTGACGCCTTTCAAACTGTCTTTCCTCTGATTTCCATCTTGAAAAAGATGGAGTCAAGGGATGGTTTAAGACGTGGTATTAACAGAAAGAGTTGGTCGAACACTAAGTAGGGGTCTCAGTTACAGATGGGGTGCAAATTCTCACCAGCTTGTTGCCTTGGATGAGGCACTTAATGTGCCCATGACTCCAGTGCTCTATCACTGCAGTGAGGATGGAGATGCCTCACATTGCTGGTGTGAAGTTTAATCAGCTCATGTCTGCAAAGGGCTGTGAAGGTGGAAAAACAGCCTGTGAAAATGGACAAAGGCACATATTTCATCACTTATTGACCCATACTGTGATCAGAGTGAACTTTGGGGTGGTATCCACTTCCGATAGCAAGTCAGCTCCCCTTAGGCTTTGTATGTTAGGGGAGAGGCGAGGGGAATACCTTCTCTGGGAGCTGAAGGCATCTAGACGTGCCAAGGTAAGGTGACTGATTGCCCCAGAGACTTGACACGTTATATTATAAACCGAGAACTTTGTCAGAGACAGCAGTCTGTATTTTCCTTCCATTTTCACCAAACCCAGCTGATAGCAGTGAGTGCCAACTTCTTTGGCATGAGATTAGGCTCACAGTACTGCAGGTGTAAAGACAGAAAGGAACTGTTTATAAAGATGCCATCACTGAGCTAAAATTCATTCAAAGAGATTTCTCCCTGCTTTTACTCCAGACACATAAATCTTCATAATGAGTGTAAGATAGATGCCATCTCAAAGCAGCAAATGTAAGCGGCAATACTGAGTAACATGAGCATTGACCCAACTCACCCCAGCCCACTACCCTCCTCTCGCTGTCATTACGCTCTGTGTTTTCCTGCCTGTCGTGGGATTCTCTCTATCACTAACATACTTTATTCTCAGGATTTGGGCATGTGGTGACTCAGTGCAGCAGAGAAAACCTGGTGATAAGGCTGTGAACTCCCGTGCCCTTTCCACTTCCATCCCCTAACGGCTCTTGAGCTGTTCTTCTTACCAGATGGCCATAAAAAGTCCTCTCCTGCTCAGATGATACCTGGAAAACTGCACTTGCCTAGGGAGTCGACTAGCGCTCGCTACAACATGCGTGGCTGCACTCACGGCAGGCTGCCAGCCAGCCATTTGTCAGGCTGTGGAGCACGGTAAAGTGCTAGCATCTGTCTGCTGGTTAATAAATGGGGGAAGATAAGTTCAGAGGTACATTACCCTTGCTTCAAAGAAGAGGTGTCTTTGTTGGCTCGTAACAAGTAGGATAGTTTTCACTTCCCCCAAAACCACTTACAGCTTAACAAAACTAGGCTGAACTGAATTATCTTTGAAAAACGTTCAGTTTTCTAGCCCAGCTCTTCCTTGCTGGGATTGTCTTCTGCCCACTCACCTCAGTGAAATGATAGCAAAGAGTTCAGCAGAGAAGGACGCTGGAAATTTGCTTGTTGGTAGTTGATTTATGTATCGGTACTGGTTCCAAAGATAATGTTTCTATTTCTGCATTGGACTCAAAGTTATGGAAGTTATAAACCTCCTTCTAATAATCCTAAACTGACTTCTTTTAACTATGCATGCCTTTATGTTTCGTGTGCCTTTAGCCCCTGTTTGTGCTCCTTGGATTCTCTTCAGTCCTTAAATACATTTTACAGAGATTTAATGAAACTTGCAAAGTCTTATTCGAACTGAAACATGAATTAATGAAAATTTCTAACTCTGAATGTGAAGATAAGCGCATGTGCACTGCTCGTGTCCACTGCTTGGACAAAGACAAAATGGGCAACAGGGTGGGCAGTGAGACTTTATCAAGTGCTCAACTGGTCCTGACATGTACTTAATGGAAAGAGATAAATAGATTCTTTTAATGCCTTAACTGTTAGGACATAGCTGACACGTAGATTTATATAGTAATCAGGGCTGATATGCTGCAGTAGTGCAGAGGCAACACATGCTCATGGTACACAGACCCCTTTGGGGAGTAGATATTCGCGGTATCTGTGCTTCTTACCCACCCCATTGCATTGCAAAGCAGGGCTGGCAGTGCCTCACTGGTTCGGTGGTCCTGGCTATTGGCAGAGGCCAAAATGACCCAAAGATTGGTTATACAGGAAACATCAAACTGGAGGATGCTAAAAACATGAGGAATAATCTGGCATTTGCAAGGAAGGGGAATTAGATGGCCTGACAGGTCTTTTCCACCTCTGACTCCGACTAGTTGCCAAGGGCTGTCGGACAGTGGATGGGAGCAGAAGCAGGTCTGGAAAATGACCCCCCAAAAATCTACTTTCCTTGTGACCTAAATGATAACTCCAGTCATCCAGCTAGTTGACTTGATTGGGAAACCAGCTTTTTTCCTTGTTATCCAATTATCCAGACGACCCATGTCTATCTTAAGTGGAGTCTGCTGTACATAAGCTGTCAGCCTAGATACACATTTAATTCCAAAGAAGGCGTAAATTGGCAAAGATGCAAAAAGATGTTTTTGCTGTTTCAGTTTCTGTCAAACTCACTGAAAAAAAAAAATGAAGGTCTACTCACAAAATGTTAGTGGTCAGTGACCTCTTTTGCTTGCAAAGCTTTGTTTTCAAGCAGCTACAATATTTACATTTGCAGTATAGTTTCTGAGTATGTGCTGGAGCTTCAGATTGCATTCTCAAAAAAAAAAAAAAAAAAAAAAAAGAAAAGCTAGCATTTTGATCTATGAAACTGTGCTTCCAGGAGACAAATATCTCTGACAATATCCCACTCAAACTGGACATGCAGAAACTGCCAGCCCAGGCTAGAAATCTTTCCCTCCAAAAATACTGTAATCAGTAATTCCTCGGAGTCAGGTGTTCCTTCAACAAGTACTTTTCTTAAGCTTTCAAATGTATTTTGGCCATTTCTAGGCATAATATTGAAAACTAGGCTATAATAAGGGGCCAAGCCTTTACAGTCTGAGCGACGGGATGTTTTCTGAAATTTATCTGTGGAAGATGATTTCTGTGGCCGTCCCTTGTGTCTGTGCCATAGGAGTTAAGTGTGCTGAAGCCCAGGAGACAGATTCCCCTTGGGCTCTCTGCCCATCCCCTCCAGACTGAGGACAGCATCCACAGCCATGACGCTGATGTGGGCTCTTCCTACAGAGGTATAGCATGGTCTGTGTGCATCCCAGGGACCTAAATTCATTAGGCCCCCAGTCACATCCCCTTAAGATGTAGGCTGGCCTGAAGAAAAACCGGTGGATCTGTCGGTCAGTCCCAGAAGAGAATTACTAACTCCCAGGCAGCAGCACTGAGCATGAGATGGTGCAGCTCTGCATCTGCAGCATCAGGAGGAAAGGTATTCTCAACCCTGGGGAGTTCATCCCAGCCTCTCCTCCCTCCTTTGACCTGGGTGAAAGGTTTAGCTGGATGTTAAATCAAGGCCCAGCTTCAGGCTCAACTTCCATGTGATTTACCAAATCAAAACCCGTTCTCTACATTTTCTCAGGTTTATTACTATAAAGCACATAGCACAGTGACAGAAGGGTAGATTTATTCTTAAGGAGACTAACACAGCAGACAGCTTTCCAAGGGAGAATTGTCAATATATAAAATAAATAAGTATTCATCACTGCTCAGGTTATTTTGTCAGGATAGGCAATACTGCAAACTTCCTTTAGTGATAAATGTGCTGCTGCCACTGTCAGACCCCTGTTTTTTCTGCCAGAAAGAGCCCCTGGAGTCCAGGCAGCTGTGGAGATGCAGGATGGGGCTTACTGTGTTTGCAGTGCGCGATTCCAGTCCATGCCCGTCCGCTGTGTCTTCTCTGTTACAATTTGTTTGGCTGCCTGAATGTTGTACTTGTATTTGTATCTAATTTATTTTGACAAAGCATACCCAAATACACATTGCTGCAGTGTTTTACAAGTGGTGAAACTGTTCTGTGGACATACAAGAGTAGAATTGCTTTTTGTGGGCATGTATCTTTTTTTTTAATCCATCATGAAATCCATTACCCTATGATGGCTCAGTTTACACTGCAGTTTATGGAGCAAAATAACTTTTTTCACTATCCATCCTGTCTCAGGAATACATAAGAACTTGCAATAAGAGCTTATATTAAAAACTGCAAAGCACCCCCAGTATTTTGCATCTCAGAACCAGTGCTATAGGTCTGAACAGGGAAGGATGTGAGGATGGCACCATCGTGGTCAATACAACCCGCAAGGTTTGAAGAATTTAAAGCAAGATGTTTAAAGCCCATTATAAAGTTTCAGTTAAAAAAAAAAAAAAAAAAAAAAAAGAAGTATGGCTCATTTTCTTCCAAAACTCCTGCAAAACTTCCAGTCTGTCAACTACCACCTGCGGAAAGCCAGTGGCACAGCAGTGAGATGCAAACACTGCGGAGCGCCCTGCGCCTGGCCCTTGGAAGAAACTGTCTGGATTCCTTCCAGAGTTCATGAACAAACTCATAATGCGATGAAGGAAGCTCATATGTTGAAGCAAACTCTTTAACCTGATTAATGGGATGTAAGTAAGTGGAGCTAATTAGATGTGCTGTTAGGGAATAGCCCGTACGAAACCCAGGATCGGCGCTCAGGGCAGTTGGGATCCTGGTCCCCTGCTGAAGCCATGTGGTTACACCAGCCTGAGCCTAACCCGGGTCTTGACACCCTTGAGCTTTGCAGGGGAACGTTTTTGAAATCTTTATGTGAAATTTGTGGTTTGGAGAAGTGAAGTCACACGACTTCTGGCGTGCCTGGCTGAGGTGGGAAGTGTGCTCCTCTGCCAGAGCGAGGAGAGTGAGCCGCTGGTCCCTGATGCCGTTCATGGAGCATCCTTCCTGGGTTTTTTCCAAAAGAGAAGTTGCCTGTGGTCACAAGCTGTGTTCAGAGATGAGCAGTCACCTGGACATAGATGCACCTGTACATTTAGTTTCAGGAATAGGATTAGCTCTGTATAGAGTCAGAGCTTCGATTGATACCTTTCCCATCCCTTCCTTCCTTCCTTCTTTCTTTCCTTCCTTCCTCTTCCTTTCAATTTTTCCAAGACAATTTTTCCCTTCCCTCTCCTCAGTTGGTCTTAATCCTAACTTGGGCGTGGGATATAGGAACCCAGGAACACACAATAGATTTTTCCCTCTGAAGAGCGTTTCTGCAAAGAGATTTCTGCATAGATTCAGTGCAAAATCAGCTTGGGCAGCAGACACACTGGCATATCAAATAACGTTGATGCTAAAAGCAGCCTTTGAACTTTCAGAATATTCATCCCAGGGTCAGAGATTAAATTACCCCCCTCAAATAAATCTAACAGTTCAGTGCAGTTCTTTGTACAAAAGGCTTATTTGGATGAGAGTCTTTTAAAAGAAATGAAAACTCAGGGCTCTCAGGAGCCACCATTTTTGAAGCGCTGGACGATAAGAGCAGCGTTTGCATTGCACACATTTTAGCGTGGTTCTATTCGTTATTTCTTATGTGCAACATGCAGCAACAGCGCAGCTGCCCCGTGCAGGACGTTAAGCACTTCAGCATGGGCTTCTCGTTCTCTCCTGCCCAAGCCAGTGTCCCCGGAGCAGCCCGGTCCTGCAGCCCTGCCAGGGCCAACAAGGGCTTTTTTTACTTCCCAACCATTTCCCAGGTCTCCAAATCCAGCATGCCCCCAGCCCCGGGAGTTTTTAGTGGAATTTCTTCCGGGTCGTACATTATTTAAGAGGGCGGCGGGGGGGATGGATGCTGATACCACAAATGGTTCCGGTGTGAATTCAGGTTCATTGCTGTTTGTAGAAAAAGTCTGCTGGTGTTTCTGAAAGGAGCACTGATACCACGAGACAACTCTGACTTTCTGCTTTTTGATAACAAGTTGATCAACTGCATTTATTTATTATCGATTGTGGTGTGGGGAGATTCCTTTTCTTTTTCTTATTATTAAATCAAGGCATTTTTTAAGAAATATTTTATTTTTGATACAGACACAGCCGGTGAAGTAGCAGTAAAAAACATCACCACAAAGAGGCACATGGCTTTGAAATGTTTTGGTATGTAACATAACTGTATTGTTATCAGGTCTTAACTTTTGCACAAAGAATATTTCTCCTTGTTCTAAAAGCAAACCCTCTGTTAGCTTTCAAAGGGTTACATACATAACCTGGTCGTAGAGGAACAAAACAAAAAATATCTAAGTGTCTCAAATCATTTCACGAATAACATTGTTCTATTTCTCTCCTTAAACGAACAAGAGTTTCTTTGATTTTTTTTTTTTTTTAAGTCAAATTTAGGATTCTGCTGTTCAGAGCAGAGAGGTCACAAGGCCCTAATGTATTTAGCATTGACTGCCCTCTCTTGTAGTGCGTCTATTAGTCAGTAATTTGATTTGTACCTATTCATTTGCAGTCCCTGCAGGAGCTCTGAGCTGGCCCCAAGTATAATTGGTGCTGTCTCTATTTTTACATCATTAGATTAGCCCCGACTCCTGGCCACTTGTTGTCTGCGCTTGTCTGTCCATTTATACAACCTAATGTAACACAAAATTCATTACTGATCACATTACTTTCAACTCTGAAGCCAGCTTTGTGATAAACATTTTGTTAACCCTTTCTTGCCGGCACACAGACCTGGGGAATAAATGCACTTTCCCTTTGCAGAAAAATCAATATCATAATAAAACAAAGTGCAGTCACATTTCTAGATTTGTCATTCGTCCCGGAGAAAGAAATGGGGAGAAACATATATGAGATGACTAAATGATGTCTGCATCCAGGCATCTCACGCTGCCGTATATGAAATGAGCTCAGTGGTGTCCTTTCTACTAGAATATAAAGAAGTGACACAAGATAGGGCCAGCACTCAATTTAAAACTTAATTTCTTACTCATTGTTCTGCAAGTGTTCTAGCTCTTCTGTGCAGGCTGTAATTGGATTATGACATTATTGGAACTGGACATTTTTCTTCCAGTGCTTTGTCTCAAAGTGGTTAACAGAGAAACAATTCCCTTTCTCCTTAGAGATTTGTTCTTGTGCTGGGTTTTGGTTTAGTTTGCTTTGGTTTGCGGTTTTTCTTCCTAATGATTAAGCAAATTAATTTTCCTACTGCAATACTCCAGCATTTCACAGGAAAATTTAAAGCTCCGTTCTGTCTAGCTTGGCTTTGCTCGCATTTGACTGTTTCGCTGAGTGCCTCCTAAAGCATTTAGCTTTTTGCATCACTGAGGCTTCTGCTATTGATTTCAAGGGGAACAAGAGGAAAGGCACGGTAGGTATTCATTTAGGCCTGATTCTGCAAAGGGCTGAGCATCCTTATAGCTCTGTTTGCAGCATCGTGCCCATGAGGTGATGCTTGCTATTGAAAGAAATACGTTTTGGTGCACGCAAAAGCTGTTGATTTTTAACAATTTTCTGAATTCATTTTCTGTTTGTACAACTTGGCTTGGAAATCTGTTATTTTGGGTTTTCTAAATATTTAGAAACATTTCTTAGTGTTTATTAAATCTTGCCTTTAAAAGTCCAAGTTCTGAAGCCTGCCCCACACCGAGCGGTCCCGCACTGAGCAGGGTTGCAGGAGGCTAGGAGACTGCAGGATTTTTCCATCTCTAGTTTCTATAATTACCTTGTTATTACTTTTAGGAGACTTTGCATGGTATTTTTATGTAGCATACAACTTACGGCAGGTGTATCTCTCTTAGGACGTATAAGAGCCCTCGTCTCCCAGCATTTGAACCAGGACTGGTATTTTTACAGATGTTTTGTGAGCCAAAACTTGTTGCAGCTGCTGAGGTGGTGGCAGAATAAAGACTAGACAGTTCCTCTCCCTCCTCCCAAGTCCAGCAGCCCCAGAGAGCCTTTCAGTGTTTTGCTGATTTTTACAGGAGCAATTTCAGGTGTGTGCAGCATTGGC
Source organism: Morus bassanus (assembly GCA_031468815.1). Taxonomy (NCBI): domain Eukaryota; kingdom Metazoa; phylum Chordata; class Aves; order Suliformes; family Sulidae; genus Morus; species Morus bassanus. Next base: position 9,303,435 of record CM062584.1, read on the forward strand.
TGGCGCTTGCTCCTAAAGCCTGGCTTGGCTGGGGGAAGGCGGGAGTCTCTGCTCAGCTCTGCTGCTGCCTTTGTGCCCCTCAGTCTCTGCTCCAGCTTTGCCCTCTGAGCACCGGGGAGGCCAGCGTGCCCTGAAATCCCCATACAGCCTTTCGTGACTCCTGTGACCCTCACGTTAAGGACAAGCTGCAGCTCAGGACACAGCGCAGGGCACGCCGTGTGCTCAGTGGCAGAAGGTGTGTGGCCAGCTGGACCACGTGCCACCATCCCGCGCCCACCCCAGGGTCCCGCTGTTGGGGTTTGTTAGGCTGACGCGTTGCTCCCATCTCTGCTTGCCCTATAGTGCAGATCTCCTGCGCATCTTGCATTAACTCTTTGAAAGTTGGAGCCTTTCGTTATCTTAGAATGACGTGCAGCCAATTTGCCGGCTCCCCTTCCTGCCTGTGCAGAGCATTAACATCATGCTGATGCCAAGGGCATCTACTGTTCCCTGGATTGTGAAAGGATGATGACCCAAGTCATTGCAAAGCTCTCATAAACTATACATTGCCTTCACCAGGGGAGACGGGAGAGGAGGCTGTAGAATGGAAACCCATTTATGCAATAAATTGTTAAGCAGTCGAACTGTTAAATGAACACTTCTTTTTAGAGAGATAAAATGAAATATGAGTCACCAAACAGCAAAATAGGCATTAACACAGCGAAACTGCCAGCAATAAATGGAAGGTCAGAAGCTGAAACAATTAAAACGTTCCAGTGTGAGCCAACCCTCTGGCCCTGCAGCTTTCAGTCCTCTCAGCTGCAGAGGCCCCTCTTCCACCGCAGGATCTGCTCCTCACGCTTTGGCATCAGGAGGCACAAGTCCTTCGATGGACTCCCAATGTGCCACCTCCGCCGGCTCCAGGGGTCTTCTCCCACCCGTTCGGATGCCGTATCCTTTCCTATCATCATACTGTAGTCTGCAGCCCTGCCATCACCTCTCATCACCCCCGTGCATTTCTCTGACAGAATATCAGACAAATAGTATCCTGATTTTTCCGATAATCTAGCCTTGCTATCCACGGTGGAGTCTAAGAATATCAGGGCTTGGGGCTGTATCCTTGCGTAACAGCGATGTTGTTAGCTATCTGACGTCTAGTGGAGATGGTCAGGCAGAAAGCGGGAAGTGGGGAGAGAGGGCAAGGGAAAAGGAGGAAAAAACCCAAAGGGGATTTCGGCTGGGGGAGGATCTCCATGATGGATGGGGAGGGAGAATCCCTGGAGCACGTCCCATGGGACCAGGCCTAGTGACTGCCCCAGGAGGAAGCAGTGCTGTGGCCGGGTCCTCGGCAATGCTGGGAACGGTTAGTTCTTCTTGAGGTATATATCGTAATTTGTGGTATGAAAAGATTAGCTTTCCTTCCATTCCTAGCCTGCTGTCTCCCCACCATGGATAATATATAAAACAGTAGACTTTTATTCATTAACATTTATGGGAGAATGTTAATATTAAACTGTAAGTGAAAAGCCCTATCTTATTGAATTCTTCTGCTGTGTTATTGGGAGCCTAATTACATTTTGCATTTAAATAAAAACCAGATGACGTTCAGGACGGTCAGGCAAGCATTCTGTAAGTGAGAATTTATCTTGCGATCTGGGTAAACAATGTCTCATCATTTAACAGTTATTATAAATAATGGGTTTTTAAGCACTTTGTGGAGAGTTCATATTGGCTCCACACGGGTTGCACTAAGGGAGAGAGAATTTCAGTGACATCTTCCAGGCATCCGGTGAGGAGGAATCATATCCTGAGCTCACTTCTCAAGCTGCAGCAGTTTTCATCCTCCTCTGTTTATTATTGCTCAATATTGTGTGCACAGTCGGCTGACAAAAACACTAAGAGTAAGAAAAATGACAGAGCGGTTGGAAGCGTTTTGCAAATGGAGAAACCATCTATGCTGCCGCCCCAGCAGAAGTGGAGGGTGTTCGGGACCCCTGCAGAGGTTCGTGCAAGTGGTTGAAACCTCCAAAGGCATATTCCTTCTGTGAAAACGGTGCTGTGTAAAAGTTGTGTGTTCACAAAGAATGAAAAAGACGCTGAGGCAAAACGTAAAGACAAAAAGATAATGAACTGGCTGCTTTTCTGTGTTTCTGCTGGTGCCCTCTTAAATTACATCATTGGTAATTACATGCTTGGTAATGCGCGAGCTAATTTAGGAAAAGTGTAAGACTTCTAAAAAATGTAAATAGCTTTTTCCCCACTTCTGTTGTTTATATTCTGCGTTTCATTCCTGTCGCTTCAGACGAGGCGGCGGTGCTTTTGTTGCTAGCTGGCTTTTAATCTTTGGTCCATGTTCCTCAGACATTAGCAAGAGCCTCCGAGATTTCTCCAAGCAGCTTCCCCACAGTCTGTCCCGCATCCCAGGGAGGAAGGAATTAGTTTTCCATGGAGACAGAAATAAGTGGTAAGGGGATGAATTTTTTAAGCAACCATTCCCTGTTGTGAAAAGATACAGAACTGGGGAATGCCTAACGCTGGCTGGTGGCGTGTCACCTCCTGACACACCAGGAATCCACCCACCCTGTAAAATGGTTGTTCCAGGACATAGACTGTTTACTGCCTTTTGTCCATTTTCCAAGAAGACCCCCACAGCTAAAATACCATCTTTTTTTATTTATTTATTTTTTGTATTCATTTGTTGTTTCCTTGGTCAGTGACTTTCTCAGTATCTGTCCAACACATGAACTCTGTGTTTACATCAAAAGCTGATGGTGTTGTGAAAGACAAAGGGTCAGTATCACTTCTCCAACTGTTTCCAAAGATGTTTTTCTGGGAAGGCTGCAGGCAGGAAGGTGCCGGCAGGGTCAGGAGGCAGGACCTGCCCCGTTCCCTCCGCTCCGGCTCGGTGGCACGGCATGGGAGCGAGGAGCCACGGGTGGCTGGGGATGGCGAGCGCATGCAGAACCTTGGCCGAGGTGAGCGGGATGGAAATGGTGGCAATTGCCTAACCAGATACAGATAGCACCATGCCGGGGGACCCAGAAGCAGTGCCATGCGGAGTGCTGCGGAGGGATGTTGCTGTGCTGGTTTTCTCCTAAGGCAGAGCACAGCGTTCCCATGGACGGCATCTCCCCTCTATCCCCACATGCCACGCTGAGCAGCTATTCCCATTGGGCACTGCATCGCTGAGGCCAGGTTGCCGGGTGGAAATGATGTTTGGAGGCATTAATCAAATGACAAATTAACCTAGCAGCCTTCCTCCCTCATCTGCAGCCACAGAGGCAGCAGTGGGTAGATGAATTGTACAGGGACAGATCCCTAACCTGAAATCTGGGTGTGCTTTTTTGCCTTCGCTCAGGGCTACCTTTATCCACATCCTTTAAAAAAAAAATCTTTAGATTTTGTTTTGCCAGTATTGTGTTGTCTCTTTGGTTTATCTTTTGGAAATGCGGCTGATTACCCATCAAAACGTGAGTGAAAAGTCTGCAAAAGAACACAACGCGAAGAGCAGGTAGTTATATTAACTTCACTGCCAGATGCCCAAGTACAAGGCAGGATCTGCACAGCTTGAGATGATTTAAATTGCCTTTTATGTGGGATGTGGCCAGAGGAATGCCTTGGTTTGCCATTAGGTCTTTTAGATTTCACACAAGAGTTATCCTCCACCACGCACTAGTCCACAGGCTGCAGCTCATTCACACGTTTGACAGTGCTTGTGAGACTGTAATTAAAAAGGCAAGGTATATTAGAATCAATACTTGGAATCGTTTTTAAAATATGACTTTTAACAAGTGAAAACATCCAGTTGACGTTTTTCAGCTGCCTTCTGGTTTCATGAGAATGAATGCAAACTGCTGTGCTGAACAACTCCATTAACAAAGGGCTGAATTAAGCTTCAGATGTCATTTTTATCAAGGCTCTTTCATATTTATGTCTAACATCGTAATTTGGAGCTATATACATAAGACAGAGTGTATTAAGAGCCTCAAGCAATCCTGCAAGAGAGCGAGCCCACAAGGTTGGCCTGTTGTTTTTCCAGGCTCGGTTAATACTCAATCTAGGTAGAGACGTGATTTTAAGAGTACTACTGTGAGCTTTGAGTGCTTCGTAAAATTAGGTCTGTGTTTAGAAAATTGGTCTGCTTGAAGCAGCGATGTCAACATAATCTTTAAAATAATTGACTAGATAGACCAAATAAGTTGCATTTGGAACTACGGTTATTTGGATGGGTTTGGATTTTCTCAGCGACACTAAAACCAGCGCTAGGGAAATGAAAGGAGGAGACCTCTGCTCCTTAGATTTCCACCTGAGCTTTTCAGATCTGAGAGCCTTGAACCGTTTAGATGAGCAGACAAGGCTGAGTCTGCAGTGACATCATTTCGTGAGCTTCCACAAAACTCTTCTGATTTGGACCAGCTGAGCATCTGCTCCCCCCAAACTTTTAACTTTTCCTTTGAATCGAGCCCAAATTCCAGTCCGGTCTAGCTTCCTCCTCAGCATCAATCTGCACCAGGGAGACAGCCCAGAGCCTCTCAGTAGCTTTCCTCACTGGCCCGAAAGGCCACTTTGTGTCAGAAGTACTAGAAGTTGTGCCAGAATTACTTTGCTTTGTAATATTATACTTTTAAAATGAACTCGGGAATACGTTTGTGTCAGAAGCAGATAATGCACATATGCAAGATGCACGCGGAGGCACACTGCGAGCATGGTTGTCGTCTTCCTCCAGGGTTGCCTTGTCTTCCTAACTGAGGGTTACTGAGGAGGCCCAATAACCGACGTAGCGTCACAAGAGGGGGAAAAATAGGTCTTAGACATGAGAGAAACTGCTAAGGTTTGGAGGGTCAGGCATGTCTGAAGTCCCCCATTCAGCGTATCGGCGAGGGGCTGCCCGGGCCCTGAAGTAATTGCTGGATTTGTATTTTTAAGTTTCAGGCAACTTTTCCATACCCGGCTTTCTTGCTGGGACTGTTTGGCTGAGCCTGGGGCAGGAGGAGGGACCCCAAGCACTCTGCGAGTGCTCCCGGTCATGACTCTCCTGCGCAGTGGCTTTGGTGCAGCCACATTTAAGACAGGACCCCCCCGCCTCGAGATCTCGAGGTGCGAAGGGGGGTGCTTAGATCCACGCGCCTCGTCCAGACCTGCTCTGGATAGATGCGTGGTGGTTATGGGAATACGAGCATCGCCTCCAAAACTTCTGAGCCAGATCCAAAGAGTCTGGAGGGTGTCGGACCCAGAGCTGGTAGGTGTCGTGAACATGCAGATTGCGCTGAATTTGTATTTTCCTTTGTGGAGTCGGAGGCTGACAGAGGGGTCACTGTTGAGCAATCCGAGGCACTCCCATTACCCTGGGAATGAGAGACCAAACCCAAGAATTTTAATACAGTGTTTTCTCTGCAAATGCTTTTGGTCTGATATACACAGATGTGCTGCTTGCGTAACTGAAGATACAAGATAATTCTGCCTAAATACATTAAAAAAACTTGTATACAGACTGGCACAGGAAAGCATGAATTACATGTAAGGTACGTTATAGGATTTATAGTAGCAACATACGGAAACTTTCGCGATGGGGTAGGAGGGAATTCCTTTAAACCCAAACAACCGTATCTGCATATTCATTTTTAAAACTCTTTGAGAAATCTTGCACAAGGAGTCGTAGGCTTCCATGATGTGGATGGGCTACAGAAATTGTTTTCTATAAGCATTTGAGTCTTCTAGATTTTGACATTTCACATACTGACTAAAATCGGTAACTCATCCTTCTGAAGTGCCATTTATATAGGAAAACATCCTAAACCTCTTTACAAAAATATACAGCTCTAGGAAACCTGAGATTATTTTTTAAAAGCACTGCAGTCATTGTGAAAGTGCCTATCATGAAGAATATTCTCTCTCTAAATGCTAGTCCTTTATCTAGTGCACTTTTAACCTTCCATAAAATGCTCAGAGTCAAGTCTGGCAAGATGCCAAAGTCTTGGGTCTCCTACTCCATGGACTCGAGTCGTATGGAGCTTTTTGGGTTCTCTTCTTAAAGGAAAAAACAAGCTGCTTGCCTTTTTTTTTTTTTTTTTTCGACAAAATTCTTTAGAAGTTCATGCATGAAAATGTTTTGTCCGTATCTCAACAATCTCTTCGTGCCTGAAGTAAACCCAGACATTTATGTAAGTTCAGATGTCCTCCCCGTTTCGTAAGTGTTAGTTGTTTGGCATCTTCACATTGAAATAAGGCACTAGAAATGAAATTTGCAGTCTCAGAAGGGCTCTGATGTTCAGAAGGCTCAGTCTTCATTCCCCTGGTTATCTTCTGCCTCCTGTACCTCCTCATCTCCTTGCTAGATCCTGCCACCTTTTTTCCAACTTGCCAGGTTTCATCTCCAAGTGCATGGCATTAATGAACTCTGTGTGGATTCAGCATTAGAGTTATTGTAAGATAGTTTGACAGTAACTAATATTTTACATAGGCCACTGAATTCTGATTTCAGAGAAGTTGTTCAGGCAGTGTTTGCCAGTCTTTTTTACTTTGCAAATTTAATGCAGGTGCTTTTGTGGTGTCTCAACATCTTTCAGTTTGCAGCAGGATGAAATGGTTTTAATACGGGGATTGATTTTCAGTGTTCAAATGCCGTAGTGTTACATTTCCTCTTTTGAATGGAGTTTAAAAATCTCTGTTTTCAAACTGCTGGTTTAAAAAAAAGAAAAACATTTCTTAGGAGCAGGTCTATCACAACTAGCCGAAGCATCGCAGGAAATCGGTCCCCGCAGCTGCCTGCGCTGGTTGCCGGAGCACGGGGGGAACTGGCACGGGTTAATGGCTTCTGCAGGAGCAGGGCGCAGGGCTTGGGGCAGAGAGCAGGTTTAATTGACTTTTAAACATTATCATAATCGTACGAACTTGCAAACATTATAGTAACATATAAAGCCGGGAACAGGCTTTCTGTCTGTGCTCCCTTTGGAAAGGAGTAACGTAAAAATACATTTGCCCAGAAATTTCTTTTCAGCCATCTCAAATTAAAAGGAGCTTGGAAAATTAGGAGCTTTAATGAGTACTTGGTGCTTTCATTTCACTGCAATTTAACATCAGCGATTTTTGCTTATCCGAATACCCAAAAGCACAGGCTCCCCCCGGGGGTGCAGTGCCCCTCTCTGCCCTCGCCGCCGGCGGGTCCCTGCACGGGGCCGCGGCCACCAGCGGGGCTGGAGCCAGCTCCGCAGGTCCTCACCTCGGAGCAGCCGCCGAGGGTGGTGGAGATGAATTATAATTAGAGCTCTCTCGTTAGCATAATTGCATTTCGTAAAGAAAAGGAGTACCCAAGAAAAATCTACAACTGCAGTAGCAGTAATGCAATTTCCAAGCCTTTGTGTTAGGTGTGGTATTTCTGCATCCCGGTTCAGTTTACGACTTCGCATCAGCTTTTGAGCCCTTTTCTGCTCTGGGCTGCGCCATGCCCGTCCCAGGCAGCGGCACCGGCTCCCGTGGGGACCAGTTATGATGTTCGTAGTAAATGTTCATGCAGAAACAGAGCCAAAAGTGTCCAGCTGAGTTTGGGATGTTGTCTAAACACTGAAAGATGGAGAGCTTACGTGTAAAAGTGCGTGTTGGCGTACAGGGGAGCGGAAGCCGCACATCGGGGGCCAGTGTGAGCTCCTCCATGGGAGCACGTCCCACTCCCTTTGGCGGCAATCAGTAAAATAAAAATGTTTAACTAATCCATTCACTGGGGAGCGTTGTGTAAATTGCAAACAGTTTAAGAGATCCTCAAGACTTCCATTGTGTTAATACAAATTGCCGTTTAGCGTTCGCTTTATATAGGATCTTTTTGAATGAGAATCCAGATGGCAGAAGCTGCATAATTATTATTCATTACAATTAATAAGTAACACTTGGAAGCCCCAGTCAGCTCTGCACGTCCCCTGTGGTAGGCGTTGTGCAAATGTAAGGGTGAGAAAATAGTCCTTGCTGCAGAATATTTACGATTTTGGTTAAAGATGAGAAGGTATGAAGGGCCCTCCTGCCCAGGAGCACAGACTGGGCTGTCGTTTTGAGAGCTCTGTCTGCAGGGAGTCTTTTCACTTCTCCTTCGAACGAAGGAAATTATCTTTGGTTTTTAAATGAAGCTCTAATTTTGGCCTTTTAGCTGTTCATTCAAAAACTGCTTGTGGCAGGGAAGAGGTGGTTTTAGTACGCAGCACCTTGTTTCTCTTCCCCACCGCTGGAAAATGCCCGTCTTGCCTCCTAATTTCGGGGAGGGGGCAGAGCAAGTTCCCGCACTCGCAGCCCCCTTGGCGCATGGCGGAGCCCAAAAAGTTCCCCAGGACAATTGCCGTGAATAACAGAAATGAAATCGAGGAGATTCAAGCCCTGCTGGCCATTACCCCACTTCCTGCATTCCTACTTGTTAATTGTCTAATTCCTAACGAGTCTTCAGGCGTCTGACAGACTTTCTGATGCGTGCTCACTCTGACGCTTCCTCCCCTCCCCTCCCCAGCCTCATCCCTCGCCAGAGACCTTGTTCCTTTAAAAATGCCATCCTTAAAAATCAGAAATACTCAGCCCAGCAAAAGGAAAAGGGAACTTGACATTAGTTGAGCTTGAAAGGCTTGGTGCTGTGAAAAGTGACTGACGTGTGAAAAGAGGCTACAATTAGTTCTTTCCCCGAGCACTCTCCCATTCAGTCCAGGGTCACTCCTTCAGCGAGCTGCGGCTTTGAGGGTAATGTGTTGTGACAGTTTGAGATGATGAAGAATAATTCTTGTATTCAGAGTTGTTGCCGCTTCCCCGCTGCCCTGACACATCAGGCTGCTGTCATTGTATCATTTATCCCGGCTGCGGCTCCGCCGGGCTGTGCGGGAGCCCGGGCAGCCCTCGGTAGGTAAGAGGAAAGGGTCAGCTCTTCCAGCAAATGATTTTGGAGGATATTTTGAAACTGTGCTTAACAGGGGAAAGCAAACAGAGAGAAAGGAAAAACCATTAGAAGAAATAATGCACTGGAGATGAGATTTTTGAGTAGACATAAAGGAGATGCCACGGCTTCAAGTGGACCACTACAGAAAGAGCACGAATAAGAAAGGCAGCATAATTTATGAGTGTTCCGGGCAAAAGAGGGCTATATAGATTTTCTTCAGGCATTGAATTAATGTGCCCTATAAAATGGTTTCACATTTAAGCTTGGCAGTGCTTTATACCTTTCCAGATTTGATGGGGTCCTTTGACAGTTCCTGAAGCTTTCTGGAATTGAAGGTGCAGCCACCTCGCTGGACAGGGAACCACACCGCTCCCCTGGACCTGAGGGACCCCAGGCTGGCCCAGAGCAGCTCCTCCTCCTCTTCCTCTCCGCCTTGGCAGCCAGCTTGGGGACAGTGGAGAGTGTCTGGGGTGGCAGAACAAGAGGCAGGACCGTCAGGCTGCAGCGCGGTGTTTGGGAATATTAGCAGAAAGAAATGTTTCGCAGGAGGTTTCGTTTCCAATTTCTCATGCAATGCCGCAGGAAGGCTGCTCCGGTGCCGGCCTGCGGGCAGGCCCGCTGGAAGCAATGCCAGGCAGAGGGCAGCCAGCATTTGCTCTGCAACACCTTTAATGTCCCGTTGCACTTGGAGCAGCATCGGTGCTTCCGCAGCCCCCAAGCGTGCCGGATGCTGCAGGGCCATGGGAGGGGACGGCTGCCCCCCAGGCGGGCTGGGGACCCCGGCCGGCCGCTCGCCATGCCGCCATCCCCCCCGGCTCTCGACAGCCGCTCCTCCCCACACCGGCAGCGGCAAGGATTTTTACTGCCACTGCCTTCACCACAGCGGAAAGCGTGTGTGCCCTGAAAATCCCTATTATTCTGGGACCCTGGGTGATGCCAGCGGTGCCCATTACTGTTACCATCAAAAGCACACGCAGGACTGTTCCCGGCTCCCCTGAAGTGACTTTCTCCTCATGGCTTCAGCAGATGTTCCTGCTCCTTCGCCTTTTTTCCTGTCTCCTTTTTTTTTTTTTTTTTTTAGGGCAGTGAGGACTCTGTGAGTCGTTTCCTCTGGGGACATGGGCAGGTTTTAGTATTTACGTTTCCAGTATTAGCATTTATTTGTATTTGTGTTTGTTTTTCACGGGCTTTTGAAAGCCTCAGGGAGCCATTTATGGGGCCAAAATAATGCAAGTGCTGGTCTTCTCACAGTATTTCATTTCCTTGATGGTGGAAATGCTACAAGAAGAGCAGGTCTCATGTTATTTTGACCCCATAAATAGCTCCCAGAGGCCCCTTTCTTCCTTCTCCCACCCACTCCCCCCCAAATCAAATATTTAGGTTTCTGCAAAGCCTGACTTCTCAACCCTGGTTATCTTGCTTCAGCAAAAGCAAATTGCAGTTATTACAAAATAGCCAGAGAGTCTATAAGGCCGAATGGGTTTTATATGATGCACAATTTGTTGGCTACTGTACAAGTTCATTAAAGTGTATCATAAGAGGTTGTTTTACTGGTACATTTAAGGAAGTTAATACATCTCGACAGTATATGCATGGGGGAATGCAGATACAATAACCCTCAGACATGCTGGGGCCAAGTCCATTCCTGGCGTAACTCCACCGAAGTAAACGAAATCACTTGCCGGGCAGCCGTGTCCTGCTCCGCCGGCGGTGCTGAGCCTTGATCCCGAGCGGCCACCGCTGCTCCAGCCTCTCCTGCCACTCACCCCACCTTTTTGTGGGGGGATCCTGGTTTTTCCTTGTACTTTGTGTTTTTCAGCAAGCTTGTTCCCTGCACAGAGGACATCAGTGGTCTGACCGGTTATGTGACACATCTTATTTAGGTCTGGGAAGTACTTCACCTCCTTTCAGCAGTGCCGCAGGGCTCGGCTGCTCCGTCCCAGGGCAGTGGGAGGGCAGCGCTGCCTGTACTGCCTGTCTTTAGGGACCTGCCTCTTCTGATACCCAGCAGCCCCACCACATCGTTGTGGCTCCTGCACTTGTTGGGTCTGTCCAGGCATTGGGTCTATCAGAAATTGTGCCCCAGTTTTTTTACCCTGTAACACAAAGGGTATCCCCACGTCATGGAGCTGTTCCCGGTCTTGTCTGAGCTTCCCACGGGAATGGCATCAACGTTCCTGTGCACGTACCTCTGCCATGCCCTGGTCTGCTGGAAGGTCTGGGAGGAAAGATAATAGTTTGCGCTAGACATTTTTTTTTAAATTATATTTTTTATTAATTAAACAGCTGGGAAAAAATGGACTAATTTGGGGGAATGTAGGAAAACATGCTGACTGTGGCCCTAGGGGTCATATGTGCAGCACAGGTAGTCCCTGGTGACCGTGTAATGGCTAATTGCACATCTCGCGTGACCCAGCCATGCACAAGAGCCAGGCTGGGCGAGGGCAAGAGCCCAATTTCCTGAGCACAGCGGTGCTTTCTGCTGCAGCGGTCAGGAGTTTTACAATGCTTTCTTAGGTATCAAAATACATTGCTCGTCTGCCTCGCCGTGTAATTAGTTCCAGAGCGAGCGGGTTTGCAATGCAGGGCTGTTTGAGAGCGCCCAGACTCATTTGCCCAGGGGAACGTGTGCGTTTGCCATCTGCGGTGCTTGGGATGGCAGCTCGGATGCGGGAGCTCCCTCGGTTTTTAGCCTGACCCCTTCTGAACCCAAAGCGGGCCTTGTGCAGCCTTGAGGACTGGAAAACTTCCCCTCCAGTTCCTCTTGAGCTTTTGCACCTCTTTCACTCTCTCTTTTGTCCCTCCCCGATGCTAACTGAAGGGGTTTGCATGCCTGACAGCAGCAAGGGGAGCTCACGGCTGCTGCGCTCGGAGGGGCGGCAGCGCGGGAGCAGCAGCGGTGCCGAGCCGGGCCCATGCGGCACAGCTGGGACGGGACCCCAGCCTCCCCAGCCAGGCCCTGCGCCCCCCGCTCTGCCTCCCCGATTTTTTGTCCGTGCTTTTTCCCTGGCTGGCATCAGCCTCTGCAGTGCCACCCCCTGGCAGTCCCCCGCAGAGGTGACAAGCGCTGCCGGCTGCAGAAATCCCACAGCCCCCAGAAAGCCACCCTGCGAGCCCAAATTCCCAAAAAATCCCATCCCGGCAGGGCACGCGGTCCCACACGAGTCACCGAAGGACAGGGCAGGCAGGACGCGGCGTGGCCAAGGACCTGCAGGAGCTGGCAGGAGCCAGTGCTCGGCCCCACGGGACAGAAACAGACACGCAGGAGCCACGGGGCTGCAGGGAAACAAGTGCTCCCTCGCTCTTTCCCTCTCCCTTCTTTTGCTACGGTTACTGAAAACACAACATTTGCCTGCAAATCAATTATAGCTTAAAAAGAGAGAGAGAGAAGTAACCCCGTGAGGAGTTCAGCAGCCCAAACGCTATTTGGGGGAGCCCCAGCCTGCCCAGCGCGGGCGATGGCTGCGCAGCGCCTGAGAGCTCTGACATGGGACGTTTAACCGAAGCCAGCTGTGTGCAGAGGGAGATAAAAGCCCCAAATCAGACAGGATAAGCACAGTATTAGTGTGGGATACGCCACTCATTTCTGATTTAAATTACTGTTTTTACTTCCTGAACTCATGGGAGAGTAAGGATGTGAGGAAAATGAAGAGGTTTAGCCATGGACATTCCTTCACCAAATACTGGCAAGAAATCGTGATTAATACAGCTGAGGTCATTATCATTGCTGCTTATAGGGTGACCGGTTTCCTGCTGATTTGTTTTTCATGTATCCTGGGCAGATTATCTCCATTGCAAGTTACCTCCACGATCAAGGATTAAATCCCCAAGCCCTCCTTTGTTAGGTGTACGCTCGTCTGGCTGTTAGCCCTGCAGTGCCCAAGTAGCAAACGGCAGCTGTGCAGCGTCCGAGGATGCTGGGGTGGGATGCATTTTGTTTTAGCGAAGAACTGACTTTCTGCTTTTGCTGTGCACTTCGTGTATAGATATGTCCTTATCGTGGAGTCCCGTTGCAGGAAAAGCACTGTCGTCATGTTTACAAAAGCTTAAATATCCTGGTGTGAGACAGAGGTGCGCCAACAGCAGGGGTGCAGTAATATTTAGCAGAGAGCAAAGCGGGTACCGCTCCTCCAGCTCGTTTCCATCCCCATCCGAGCAAAAACCCCCGCTGCCGGGTCAGGGAAGGCTGCCTGTCTCCTCCGGGTGTTTTCCCCCTGTGCCATAAATGCACAACACCACGGCGTGCAGCAAACAAGAGGGTTTTTCCTCTTTCCCCTTTGGCAGCAGAGGAATTTGCCTGAAGCGCCTGTCCCGGTCCCCTCCAGCGCAGACCACGCAGAAGCAGCCGACAGAAGTCACACTCAGGGCTGCGCGTTGCAACTCGCCAGAATATTTCTTGTAGCCTGTCACCGCGTGTCTGGGAGAGGATTCCTGCCGTGTACGTGGGGCTCTGCCTAATCTCACCGCTGCATGCCGCCGCTGAGTGCTGGCTGGGGTGATGCTGCCCAGCGGCACTGCTGCATGCTGCCACTGAGTCAACTGTTGGGTTCAAGTGGCTCGCGGAGAGGCCACTGTTAGAAACGATGCTCTGCACACACAAAAATCCTCATGTTTCGAGATTAGGGAGCAATAAAGGCTTTGGGAGGTCAGCAAGGAGAGATGTCTGGACGTGCGTGACCAGGAGAGGGAGAGCCCTGGTCAGGCCTGCTTTCTCTTTTGCTTTGAGGCACAGCTTAGGCATGTAGGAAAGGGGATATTTTTCTCTTTGGCTCAAAAAAGCAGAGTTATTTATGTCCGTTTGTGCAGGATAAAAGGTTGTGGAAAGTCCCTGGTGTTCCCAAGGTAGAGAATCACAGTGGTTATGCATCGCTGGTACACACCATCAGTAACCAGTGCTGCTGCCGCTTCCCCTTCCCCGCCATCTCAGCAGCACTGCTGCAGAGGAAAGATGTTTTGTCATCTGCCACCGTACCCTTTGCACCCTTCTCGGTTCATCCATGAGCATCCCCACTATCAAATCCTGACACGTCATGAGCCAGCGGCCTCCTCCCAAGAAAGGGGCTGCTCTGCCGGGCAGCATTTAATGTCTCCGACCAGCTCCTCTTTGGCTCAGCTGAGCTGTGAGCCCGGCAGAGAAGTAGAACCAGGAGCTGGGATGCCTCTGGAGTGATTCATCAAATCGCCCCAGAAAAGATGGATGACGAACAAATGCAGCGTTAGAGCAATGATACAATAAACAGATTTGTCAGTAAAGTGGCCATCTAACGGCACTCCGGGTTTATCTGAAACGCTAACGAGGACCTGCTCTCTCTTCCCGTTGCAGAGCTTCAGCGAGAGGGAAGCATAGAGACGCTCAGTAACAGCTCCGGTTCCACCAGCGGCAGTATCCCACGCAACTTCGATGGCTACAGATCGCCCCTCCCGACTAACGAAAACCAGCCCCTCAGCCTTTTCCCCACGGGATTCCCGTAAATTAGCTGAACATCCAAGAAGAGATCCAGACAGGGCAACGAGCCACCTCTCCGCCTAAACAATCCCGATGTGTCTGTCACCTGCCAGTTCGTCGCTGGGCTGGATGGTTCTCGTTACCCTGATAAATATTGATGACTTAAACCTTCCTGAAACATACTCACAAAATCTTGACTTTGTGTTCCTGTGCAATATGAAGAGACTCCATCTTCAATCCCGATAGCTCTGCGGCTTCTTTTTTCACTGTGTTCAGGAAGAGGTTGGTTGAGGAGAAATATTTCTAAGCCATTTTTGGTCAAGCACATGGTTTCACAACCGTTCTCTGCTTTTTTGTGTTGAGAGATGAAGGGGATCTCCGTAACTCAGAGGAGCTCTTGCCGTTTGCAAAAGTGCTGAGCATTAACGAATGAACTGGAGAGAATGGAAACTGGAGGACTTTCTGTGGACAGGGTTGATAATGTTATTCCTTCCTTATTGCGTCTCCTTGCTGCCCTCCTTCCCCACTGATACTCATCAATGCCAGGAGTATTACAGATGGAAATGTTTCTTTTTGTTCTTTGGAAGAATTATCTCTATTGCTCCGTTTTTCTTCTAGTCATGTATTTTAGAAACGTACTTAATTGACTAACTGCAGTCACAGATTTCTCATATTTGGTTATAAAACTTGTTCATTGGAACTCAGATATCTGTCCAGAAATGCATGTGTCATTGAATAAATCTAAGTTAAACAAGAAACTGCTTAAGTGGCAATGTTCATGGGGTGTTACTGGGCTGGCTGTGGGCTTCGTAGATCTTCCTGAACCAGACTGTGTGCATATTTACTAACTTGAGGGCTTTAATTAAAGCCAGCAGTGGATCTTAATGCAGCCAGTCTAGCTTGGTTTTGCATCCCTGCTTTCTCATCCCCGTGTGCAAGGGCAGGATTTTAGAAAAATGGGAGACTTGGATGTCGTTCCTTGTACCCGCTTAGCGCCTCTGAAAATCATCGCCCATCTCTGTTCGGGTGTCTGACCCCAGCTCCAGCTCCTTGCCTTGGTTGGGGCCCTGCTTCTTTGTCCCACTGATTTCGGTAGGACAAGGACCGAGCGCGCTGGAAGCAGGGGCACCCACCTCCATCTATTGTGTTATAGGATCACATATAAGAGGCTTTGCAGAACCCGTACAACAGCCTGAGCCTATATACCATACTGAACATGCACAGTCAAAACTAGCACCACATAACTCTGCTGATAAAATAGTCATGGGCTCACACATAGTAACCACATGAATTCCTATATCTCAGCCAACTTGTGTCGAGAAGCAGAGAGTGAGATGGGACTGTCAGCTTATGAAATTTCCTTCCCACTACTTGTTTTTAATAGAAGCCGTTTGAGTCATGGCAATGAGAGGAAACTATCTAAACCCACAAATCTTTTCGCACTCTTATAGCTTAAACCAGCCACACTGAGTGATGCAGAACCGACCACCCTCTTCCTACTCCATCCCCAAATACCAAATTCAGTCTTGGGCTTGATTTTTTTTTTTTTGTTTTTAACTGTAATGCCGCAACTCAGATGTCAGAAGCTTTTTTTCTGTCTCTCTTCAGGCTTGGAAACCACTAATAAAAACTGAGAGTCTGCAGCAATAATTTCAGTTTCTTGCTTGGTTTTCAGTCAGTCCTTTCTCAAGCAAAAAAAAACTTCCTTGGGATGAAATCAGAGGAGAGTTCGCCTGTAAGTAAGTACTCACAGCTCCGTCCCGCTGGCTATATCTGCCATAATGCTATGTTTCTTTTATGTCTGTAAAATAATGGCTTGAAGTAAGGGGCTGAGGGTAGGGCTGGCACTGCGGACAAATGGGACCGCAGGGTCAAGTCAGTCCACACCAGTCAGGATTTTTAACACAGTTCAAGCCAAGGTCAGCTCCAAAAGTTCAAACAAAATCCAGATTAACACATACAGAAGGGATTGTGTTGTCACCGTGATGCTTGTTTCCTTTCAGGCTTTCCAAGGAGCTGCCATAAGGGACAAAGTTCTTGCAAAGGAAGGAAGACTGCTCTTCTCCCTCCTGCCTCGGACAGCTTGGTTGCTCCTTCCTTCTGAACACACAAAGTAGGATAGCGCATAACGCAGAGTGGTGTCATTGGAAATGTATTTGTTGTTGGCAGGCATTAAATCACTTTTTATAAGTGCTGCAATACGGCCATGTGGAAATTCCCAGTCTGCAAGAAGCTCCTTTGAATCAGGATGTTGTGTTTAAGGGGGGGCGGGGGGGGGCGGGAAGAACCCTACAAACTGGGGCTGTACCAAAATATTTTCAGTCTGGTTCATTGAAAAGAATGTCCTAAATTCCCCGCTGTTGATAGCCCCATAGCCAAACTGTTAAGAAAGCCTAGAGTTTAGAAAAAACGCAGCACTGCAATGAGGTGGCTAATTTAACTTTAATTTGATACTTTCACAGCTGACCCAGCAGAATAACCACCAAGTTCCAGCTCTTCAGTGAGCCAGTGAAAACCGAGTATGTTGCAACGATAACTCTATAGGGTCTGATTCAACACGTCCCTGCGGTGTGTGCCTCCCTCACACCCCACGCCTGCTCCCACCGATGGCCCCTGCCTTCAGCGTACACACAAAACCCACCCGTTTCAACTGGGTGCCATGTGCTTTCCTGCAACACCACCTTTCTTCCACCTTAACCTCATCGGCAGTACTCTTTTCAGGCACCAGGAGAGAAAATTGCTGCTCCTTGATGATGTCTAGAAGCTATTCCTAAGGGAGGTTTGCCTCTGACTTTAATTCAACCAGGTTTTCAATCTAGGGACCTGATCCAAACCCTACTTAAAGCAAAAAACCAGCCAGAGGCTCGCGGTCTTCACAGGATTTCGGACGAGTGTCTCCCGTTGTTGTGGAAATAATCCAGGTGAGTTTCTGAAACGCCAGATTTTCAAACGCAGCAGCTGGCAGGCGGTCGCAGGCAGCCCAACAAGAATGTTGTGCCATGATATAAACCACTGGCTCAAAAAGAGCCCAGAAGACATGCCGGACTTGCAGGTTTTTAAACTGTTTCCAGTAGTAGTAAGCAGCGGCCTCCTGCTGAGTTCAAAAGGCAAAACGTCTCATTTAAAGTGGGGCGGACTGTATATCACTCTGTGCATAAAGTAGAGCTCTTCTATTAAAAGTTGAGTTCAGATTTCGTGAATTAACATGAAATATTGCTTTCTTATCCTATCCTGGTTTCTGTAATAAACACACACATGTAGCGTGCTTAAATCATGGGAGGGGAATGTTTTGCTGTTTGAAAAGAAGTGGAAAGTCAAAGGTTCTCCAAATGTGACAGCTTGAAGTTCAAATGAAATAAAATCTCAGAACTAGTCCAGGGCCTGGGCATAACCAGCGGGGCTGGCGTTTCCCAGTGCTTTGCAGAGCACGTGGGGCTCGGGCTTCATTTGCTTTGCCAGCAAAGCTCAGCCCTCAGGAGCCCCGATGGAGCATGGTGCTCTGCCCAAGCAAAGCCGATAAACCCCATCCTGCTGCCCATCCCTACGAGGGGACAGCTTCTGGTTGTCCTGCTCCGAGCAGCACTGGCCAGCCTGACAACGAAGTTTGCTGGCAGCGAGGCTGGGAGAAGGCAGGCCAGCGAGGGGAACCAACCAAGGGCAAAATACCACCAAGATCTCCGTCCTCCTTCTTCAGCAGAGAGCCTGGAGGAGGATTTTGCTGCAAAGTGCAGCTGTGAAATCCTGAATGCTGCTCCCCCTCCTCTCTGACCCTCCGAGCCCAGGGGTAAACACAGGGTGCTTTCACTGGGGCTTCCTTAGAAACCATTTGAGGATCCAAACTGCGTCCGTGCCGTGTCTCTACGTTTATTTTCTCGCTTCTTTGCTCTGGCTTGTTGCTGTGCAGGGTAGGAAAGTTTGCGCCATTTCCTGTTGTCTTTCCCTTATGCTCCTGAGATATTGTAAAAATGTTCGGTATCCTCCAGTAGGTTGTAATCACTTCACCCTAATGTTTCACAGCTGCTAAGTGTAACTTTAAACCCCACCATTTGAGTGCTTACAATTAGCGAGTCAATGGAGCTGAGATCGGGTCTTTGTGATTGCAAAAAGAGAAATCAAACTTTTTTCCCCCAGTTTTAATTGAATAAAATGGGAACAAAAGTTGTGGAGATGAGGGGGGTTTTAATGTAATAAATGACTAGTGGCTTATGTGCTAGGAAAAAATAATTGAATCCACTGCTTGGCCTGTTTCACAGATGGAAAAGGCACCAGGACAAGCATGTGTCTGCAGCAGCAGCGCCTCTGTCCTGGTAACTGCATGAACCCCCTCTCAGAGATCCCTGCTCTCCGTTTGTAGGAGCAGAGCTGGTGAGAACAGAATTAGCCGGAGACAAGAGGCTTCAGCTGTGCCCCTCACCTGTCCCTGCCCAGGAGCTGCGGCTCAGCGGGGCAGCGCTTCCTGCCCCACCATCACCCCGCTCACGCTCTGGTATAAAACCATTTGGCTGCCTCAGGGCTGGCTGGATCTTCACCCCTGGCTCTTGCCTCCCTTAGAGCCTTCAGCGTTGGCTGTGGGCAGTCGGCATTAGGAGATGAGGGCGTTGCATTCCTGCAGCGCTGCCGGTGCTGGGAGGGGGGGATGTCTGCAAGGCTGAGCCAGGAAAAGCCATGAACTGGGCAAAATGGCACACCGCTGGTGAGCCCGGCTGCGGGGACAAATGAAGGAGCTGAAGACAAAGGTTGGGCTGGCGCCTCCAGAGAGGAGGGCTGCCTCCCTCCCTGCGCCGTGCCACGCTGCCTGAGCCTCGTGGGATGCAGGCAGGGCCCTGCCGCGCTGGCAGAGGTAGTGGTCGTGTCCCCAAGCAGCTTCGCAGCCAAAGTGAGGGGCAAAGCACCCGGTGCGTGTGCGGGGTCTCTGCTGATGGCCCCATGTTAAGCAAAGCTGTTTGTAAACATGCTGTAAGCCTTTCATAAAACAGCACAGGGGCCATTTAACCCCATGCTGTTGCTTAATGTTAATTGACTACAAGTCTAAACCAAGGGTGGTACTGAAGAGTCCTCCCAGCCCAACAGGATAAAGCCTCCTTTGGCTGATGTTACTGGGTTTGTTCCTGCTCAGTGTTCCCACCTCCTGCACATGTTGGGAGCAGGTTTCATTTATACCAGAAAATGCCTTTACCCTGGTGAAAGCAAAGGGCAGATCATAGCGGGGATGCAAGCCACCAACTCTGGAGCTGGATGGTGGATGCGGCAGGGTTGGTGCCTCCCTCATGCCGCGTGATGCCCGGCTGTACCCTCATTCCTCAACGCCATCCGTGAGCAGGGTCAGCGCTGGAGCTGCTGTTTCCCACTGCAGGATATGGTCTGGGGGATGTGCTGCGTGTCCACCCAGCCTTCAGGACACACAGCCATTCCTGGCTGTGCCTGGGCATTGAGGTTGTCCCAAGAATTGCCACCCTGTCCCTTGCTGGTCTCGGATGTAATTTGAAGCTGTGCATCTGTTGGTGAGTTCCCAAGCTGAAGTTTTGCCTTTCTTGGGAATTTCTGCTGCAGGAAATTGCACAGAAACACCGATGGCTCGGTGCAGGCTGCGGGCAGGTTGCAGGCATGGGTGTCATCCGAGCGGGCCGGGGTCAGCTGTCCATGGCCCACGCGTGCTGTGGACCAGGACAGTTCCTCCAGCTGTGGAGCTGCCTCCCTGCCCTGTCCCGCACCGGGGAGCGTCCAGCGCCTGCGCCTGTGGGAAAGGCCCCGTGAGCCGAGTCCTGCTGGGCCCCTGGCTATTGCTGGGAACTACAGATGCTCAACAATTCCTAGCGTGCACTCAGCGCCTTGCAGGATCCTGCTCTCTCGAAGGTGGTGGCTCCATCCCCGATAGGTTCATCTCCCAGCAGCTCTGGCTGGGGCGACCGCAGGAGGGTGTCCACTGGCCTCACTGGGTGGTCACTGCAGCGGGCAGGGTCAGGGGCTTGCAGCCTTCCCTGTCCCCTCTCCCTCCTTCTCCCCATCCCAGTGGGTTTCACCACATCCCCGGGGATGCGCGCGGCACAGCAGGGATGCTGCTCCCTGGCAGCCCTCCCTCCACGGGAAGCGTTCTTGCCACCTGACCATAAATACTAATTAATAGCAAAGCCCTGGTCTAGATCAAGGAGGAGGCTCTGAATTTTCTTGGGAACTTTGCTATCTGAAAGGTATCTTAAATATTCTCTAGCACTCAGCCTATCAGTAGGTCAATTATACGGTGAGCAGTCATACGAAGTTAATTTCTAATTTAATACAATGTTAAAAGGTTGTCAGGTTAAAATCTAATCTATAAACAAGACATGAAACGTCTCTTTAAAACAAGTGTCATGAACCTGTCCTGGCTCAAACCACAGACTGCTGCTTCTTTTATAGGATGTAATTACTTCCCAGTGAGTATTTACAATATTATTATAGGACAGTAATAAAAGGCCGGTGCCAGCTGTGCCCACGTGGCGGCCCGGTGCCAGCTGGGTGCTAATCCTGCTCCCACCCCGGCTCCTCTTCCTCCGGCCCCTTCTCTGGGGAGGTGAGAAGTGCCGGCCCATGGGGCTCCGCTCGCGCACGGTGCCGTGGGAAGCAGGATGGGGGAAGAACCGATCGTGTTTTCACTTAAACACACCTCGAGGTTAGGGGCACAGGGACCCCCCCGACGTGTTTTGGAGGGAGCACAAGTGTCTCTGCATCCCCCGGCGAGGAGAGCATGCCAGCCCAGCACCACGGCGTTTCACTGGCCCCTGCGATGTGCCGCACCTGACGGTCCCGGGGCGGGGAAACAATGGGCGAGCGCCACCATGTTCGTTTTTGAACAACCTGGGGAAAGGACTTTGGCAAGGTTTTGCTGAGGGCTGAAGGTTGTGAGCCACGTTCAGCGGCTCCATTGAAGCAGAAAACCAGAGGCAGCACCTGCAGCCCGGGGTGAAGAGCCGGCCGCGTGCCCTGCCTCCCCGCCCCACCTCACACCCTCTCCCAGCACACGGGCAGGGGGGACCAGGCACATTCCGCTGCTGCTTCTCCCACGCAAGGGGTGCCTGCATTGCAGCCATCCCTTGAGGTACATTGAATTTTGCTCCTTTTGCTGTCGAAAGGGGAAAGTCCAGTTGTCATGTGGGAGTGATGCCATTGTCCCACCCGGGCGGCTGGCCAGACCACAAGATTCCTGCTCCTGGTAGTTCACGGTGTCTGTGGGAGCTGGGCAGGATCAGGGCTGCCCTTGCCAGGCTCAGCCGAAAAACACGATGCGTCACCCTGATGTAGGTCATGCGATTGGCTTTGAAATCATGTGGGTTTATTTTCTAGGAGGAATCTCACTGGCTCCAAAGGTTTGGATCAGATGTGGTCGTGTTTGAGCTCTCCCTTATGCCCATGAAACCCTGCAAGGTGGGGTTTTTCTAAAGAAGACCAAGATTTTGATGGGAGCAGGTGAGCCCCACAGCAAGGGCTGCAGGGAAACGTGGGGTAATGTAATACCAGCGCTAAAATGGCGGGAGGTGGTGATGTGCTGGTCTGACCCAGCCTGTGAAGCTGCAAGGGATGCGTGGGCTCTTTGCTGCGGCCCCTCCGCTGGCCAGGACTCCTTCCCTTCCCTGGCTTTTCTGGTAAATTCTGCTGCGCTTTGTAATTGAGAAAAGCTGCTGCTGAACATCTGCGCAGACACTGTCCGCTCTGAGCCGGCTGCCCGGGTTGTTAGTGCTTGCACTGCCGGTGCTTTGATGTGCGCGTGATTCACGGGCTTGGCCGGGGCCGCCCCGCAGATGCTGCCTCTGGGTGGTGCGGGACGGCACGCCGTGAGGTGGGACAGCACCCACTGCATCTGTGCAAACAGCAGCCCTCCGGGGCCCCCGGCAGCCCCCGCTTGAAACACCCCGTGCCTCCTCGCCAGGGCTCCGAGGTGACCTCTCCTGCTTCCATCTGCAGAGGAAGGTTCCCTGAGGCATCCAGGGAGGTCGGCTCAGGTGCTTCCCTCCATCCCACCAGCACATGAAGGGCAGAGGGATGATGATGCCCGTGCGCCGGCCAGCGTGGCAGAGCCCCACCTCTCCGGTGAGAAGGAGAAGCAGCCGAGCAGCCAAGGGAACAGAAGAGCCCTGGGCTTGGGGCTGGCAGCACCAGGCAGGCAGAGCCGCAGGGCTGGGGCTTTGCTCTGCAGGCACGGTGTGGCCCAGCGAGTGCAATCTGTGGCCTTAATCCCGCCGTGTTCTGTGCGCTCTCAAATCCCCTTCACTTCAATGAGCGCTTGTAGTGTCAGGCCTGCGCCGGGCGAGACGGCGCGCGGGGACGGCGGGGAGGATTTGCTCAAGAGGCACTGTTTTTAAGGTGAGATTTGAAGGATGGAAGACAGATGGCAACTGGAGACAACAAACAGATCAAGTGAAGGGTTTGTTTTCAGCATGGAGGGGAAAACACAGGAGGGAATTACTGCTGGCTACAAAATGGGGGCTATTAATACCTGGAACGTCTCGAGCTTTGCACTTAGCCCGGCGAGCCGGGGTCCTCACAGGGCGCCCACGGCAGGGGCAGACACCGGCCCCTTTGCGATGCAGGAGTGTGGGTTTTTTCTGCTGAGATGAACTGATCCCAGTAGCGCTGGATGTACCCAGACAAAGCCAGGAGAGGGGTTATTAGCCGGCCGGGGGGCCCTGCCATTGTCCCCACTATCTTTTCTTCCCTTTCAGCCTCCCTCCCCGTGGCCCAGGTCTCAAAGACCATGTGTCAAGAGATTAGTGACCTGCGCGAAGGGCAATTGCTTGCTTTGTGCCGGCAGCCCGGCGTCGGGGCTGTTATTTGCTTGTTATTTGGTGCTGCCTCCGTGTAGGTATCCATGGAAAACACGCCTGGAGAGCAATCTGGCAGTGCTGCAGAGCGCACACGGGCGAGGAGCTGGGAGAAGAGGCACTTCAAGGTGGCAGGTTTGGGCGTGCTCACTGCGTGCCCATACCGAGACCCCCAAATTCCCCGGGGTAGTTGGTGCAAGAGCCCAGCACCTACAGAGAAGCGAGGAAAAAGCTGAGCAGTGGGAAACTGAAACGCAGTGCAGTGGTGCCCAGGGAACCTCGGCGGGCACGGTGCTGGAGCCAGGGCCGTGATGGGGGCATTGCCCCACAGCAGTTTGAGTTTGCAGGCCTGTTTTAAAAGCTGGGAAGAGTCTGTCCTGTCTGCAGAGCTCTGCTCCACCTTTCCGTGCCTCTGGCAGACAGCGGCTCAGAGGAGCGCTGGCTTTTTGAGGAAATGTGAGTAAAAATTATGAGCGTTGGCCCTTCCGTGCAGTGCTGGGTATATGTCAAATTTGTTCATGATGAAACACCCACGAAATGGACAGGTGCAATAAGAAAGCGTTATTCCTGCCCATGATGAGCTCATGATTTATTCTGGCTGTTTTTATTTTCTCAGCATTGAAATGCACTCTCCTATAAACACAAGACGGTGATTTTCTGCAATCCTAAAAGTCAAACCTAGACCAAAACCACAACTCACGTGACGTGGCAACAGTGGCGTCAGATCCTGCTTCAGATGTGATTTCAAACATGTTCCCAGATCCTGTCTGAAGCAGACAGGCCAAGATGTGAGCCCCCATCAGCGCTGCGCACCCAGGGGCATTTCACTCACCCCTCCTTTGATGCTGTAACTTCTGCCAAACTGCTGGCCCCGAACAGAGAGAAAGGGGTTTCTGGAGGCGCAGGGCCCCTGTCCTGCCGAGGGGATGGGCTGGGTGACCCCCGTGGGGCTGGGGGCTGCCCTGCGCCTTCCCCCTTCCAGAGGCAATCGGGAGGATCGCACCCACCAGGCACGGTTGAAAAAGAAAAGGAAGGAGGGGGAGAAACCGGGGGAGCAGGACCCAGCCCGGGACATCCCCTGTCCTCGGGGTCTCCTTTGGGGTTTTGCTGCCGGGCACAGGAGGTTGCGCCGGGCGCGGAGACCCCCGTGATTTTTTTTTTTTTTTTTGTCCTTTCGCCAAAGCGCTGCGGCCCGGCCCGGCCCGTCGCTCCGCTCCCGGACACGCCGTCCCTTCCCCCAGAACTGGCGGTTTTGCCGCTTTTCACCCCATTTCGCCGGGAGCCGGGGGCTGCCGGGGGTCGGGCCGGCCCCGTCCCGGCCGCTCCGGGCACGGTGCAGCTCAGCCTGCGGGATAGTCCTAAATCCTCACTTCTAATCCCGCGGAGGAAGCGGGCGGGGGGCCCTAACAGTATTATTTTATCAAATAACGCCGCTTGCTAAGCTCTTTTATTTAAGAGATGAACCGGCCGCGAAGCGCAGCCCTCGCTCTCCCCTCCCGGGACCGGCTTCGCTCGGGGAACGTGGGCGGAAAACGGGACCCCCAGTTACCGATGAACGCCGATACAGCCCCCGAGGTCGGGGGAGGGGGGGCGAGGGGTCCGGGGGGGGCCGACACACACGACCTCCAGGGTGCCGGCGTGGGACGCCCCGACGGAGCGGGGACTGTGGGCTCCGTTTCCCCGCGCGGAGCCGAGCCGCGGCCACGCGTGGCGACGGGCGCGGGGGGGGGGGGGGGGGGAATGGGGGGGGGGTGCTCGCCCCCCGGCCCCATCCCATGACGGCGATGAGGCGACGGTAATACCATTAGCCCGGGGATTACGCGTCCGCGCCGGGATGTGACACACTTTCTCAAATGGAAGTTTTTTAAACAGAGGGATTTGCATGATCCATCCCGGTCCCCCCCCCGGCCCGGCTCCGTCCCCGTCCCCGCCCGCCCCCCGCGGTGCCAGCTCGGGTTTCAGGCCGCGGTCCCCCCCGCGCTGGCACGGCCCCCGCCGGGGCTCCGGTCTCCTTTTAAGGCAGCGGGTTCGGTGCGTGCGAGGCGCCGGGCCCCGACGTGGGGAGCCGGGCAGCCCCGGGGGTGCGGGGCCGGGCAGGGCCCGGGGAGGGGGGGTGTCATTCCGCCCCCCGCGCAGGGAGGGCGCTCCGTAATTAAACATTTAAGGAAAAAAAAAAAAAAAAAAAAAAAAAGGCAATCAAGCGGCGGGGCTGAGCGGGCTCCCGGATCAAAGCGGCGCGGAGGTAACGAGGGCGGGGTGCGGGCGGGGCGCGGAGGATGCGCCCCCCCAGCGCGGGGCGCGCAGGGGCCGCCCGGCCGGGCCGGGGTCACTCGCCGCCCGCCCTGACAAACAGGCTGGAAAATGTGTTTATAAGTTGTTCAAACTCTGGATAAACTTCAGCGGCGTTTGTGTCTGCGTCTCCCCGCCTGTTGTTATTTTCCAGAAATCTGGATTACTGGAAATATTTTCTTTAAAGCTGGAGAGAAATCTAAACAGTCTGAGGGCAGGGGGAGCTCGGGGGGGCGGCCCGGGGGCTGCCGCGCTGGCGGGGCTCCTCGGGCTTCCCCTCGCCGGGCCGCGCACGGACGGGGCGCGCAGCTCCGCGGCCGCGCAGCGAGGGGAGGGAGGACGGGGGCACCGGGGCCGGGATCGGGTCGAGCATCTCTCTCGGTCGCTGTCGATAAAAGTGCATCAGGCAGGCCCCGGTGCCCGGAGCATCCCGGGCAGCTGCCGCCGCGCAGCGCGGTCCCTCCCCACCTCCCCGACGGGCACCGGAGAACCGGGGGGGGGGGGGGGGGGGGGAGGGGGGGGAGGCGTTTTCCCGGGACCTCCCGGGGGTACGGGGATTCCCAGCCCGCCGAGGGGTGTGAGGGGAGATGCGGCGCCCCGGGGAAGGGAGGCGGAGGAGAGTTGTCCCGGCCGCGGGTGGGTGAGAGCAAAGGAGGGCAGTTTTATTACACGTGGGTTTATTTTCCTCTCCAGGTGAAGGGGGAGAAGCGGGGTCGGAGAAGCTGTCGGGGCTGCGGGGCCGCCCCTGGATCCCTCCCCGCCTGCCCCACGGCCCACGGGCGTGTGAGCGATGGGGGCACCCCGAGGCTGGAGGGGGCCGCCATGCCCCGAGGGGGTCCGGCACCCGTCGGGCCTCTCCTGCGTGGCGAAGGGCTCCTGCCGCCGCCGGAGCTCTCAGACGTCCCCACGTCAGTCCGTCCAGCTGCTCCCGGGGTAGCAGCGAGGACCCCAGCCACGGCACGGCCCTTTCCCACCCCCGCTGGGGTCCCCCCCGCCGGGGAAGGTGCGAGCGGCCTCTCCTGCGCGGTCCCGCCGGGCCGCCCTCCCCAAGCGCCCGGGGGAGTCCCCTACCGTGGCATCAGGGCCGGGAAGGGGGGGCCCGACGGCTCGCCCTCGGCACAGGAAAATCCCTTTCGCCTGGAGCCGGAGCACCCGCGGGCGGTGCGCCCCACGCAGCCCCGTCGGGGGGGGAGCGCTCCCCGGGGCGCGGGGCCGCCGCAGCCCGGTGGAGCCAGGAGGAGGGGAAGGCGGAGGCCCGGCTGCTTGTGAGAATTGTTATTTTTCATCAATCACCCGCAATTTGTGTAAGTGCCCCGGACAGGACACCAGCCGTCCTGCTGGCTGGGGTCACGGAGACAACACAGCGATGGAGAAGAGCAAATTGCATTTGCTCACCAGCTCACAGATCCAAATTACGGCCCTCGCATGGCGCAGGGAAGGGAGCGAAAGGTCCATGTGACATGAGGGAAATATGAAGGACTTTGACAGGTCTCAAACGGCCTGGCGCCAAGGCCTAAGTCTACCGGCTAAAAATAGAAAAGGGATGATGAGTGGAGATGGGCAGAGATGAAAGGGGACGAGGGAGCGGGGCCGCGCTGCGGGGCGGGTGGGGCGCGGGGGCGGCCGGGCAGGGTCCCCGGGACGGCCCGGCCGCCGCCGTCCCAAGCGCGGGGTCCGCTCGCCAGCGGGGAGCCGGGGAGCCGGGCACGGTGGGCCCGAGCGCTGCAGCGCCCTGGGGCGGCCGGAGAAACCCTCCCTGGGAAGGG
Organism: Morus bassanus; assembly: GCA_031468815.1. NCBI lineage: Eukaryota > Metazoa > Chordata > Aves > Suliformes > Sulidae > Morus > Morus bassanus. The sequence continues at coordinate 9,330,609 of CM062584.1, forward strand.
GACGGTGCGGGGACACCTCTCGTCCCCCACCCCCGGGGCAGGAAGAAAAACTCCGCGCCAGGGCCGCTGGCTCATCTCTCCCTGCCCAGCGCCCGGGCACGGAGGGGGCGACGCGGGGTTTCGCCCGCCCCGTCCATGGGCGCAGGCTCCTGGGTCGGGTCCGCGCCCGTCGGGCCCAGGGCGGTGGGTGCCCCGGTCCCCGTTAGCCCCCCACCCCCGGCCGTCCCATCGGCGGGCGCCGCTACAAAGGGTCGGGGAGACGAGGCTGCTCCGGATCGGGTTTATTCTGTAGGCGAGGGCGTTTGCGACGTTACAGCGGTGCGGCGTGGGGCGCGGGCGGGGGTCCCGGGCCCTGGGCCGCAGGAGAGGCGACACTTCCTCGCGGGGACCCGGCTGCCTCCAGGCCCCGACGGGCCGGGCCCCGCATCTCCCGGCGGAGCGGCGGGCGGGGTGTCTGCGGGAGAGCCGCCCCCGGCGTGGGGCGATGCCGCCCCGGGGCCGTGAGAGGCTCCGGTTTTCCTTCGTGAAGGGGAATTAAGAAAAAATAAATAAACACAAGCAAGCCCCATTTTTTTTTTTTTTTTTTTTTTTTTTGCCAAAGCTGCCGTCAGCAGTTTTCCGCGGCGGCGAAGAAGCAAAGTCCAAATCGGGTCTAAATTTCAGTCCCTGCTCCCCGTTCAACGGTCAGCGGGACACCCCCCACCCCACCCCCCCGGGCCCCGCCGCCCGGGGCAGCCCCGGGGGGACGCGCTGCGCCCGCCCCGTCGGGCGCGGCGGCGGGGCCGGGCAGCGCAGGCAGAGGTGAACCTGCCGCGGGACACGGGCAGGTTGTGAACGCCCCCGAAAGAGCCCGGGCCTTCGGCTCTGGGGTCTGCGTGGCACCCCGGGGCAGCGGGCGGGGATGGCAGCATGAACGGGGGGCGGGGTAAAGACGAGAAGTCGGGGTGGGGAGGGCGCACCCGGGGGTCCCCGCGTCCCACCGTGTGCGGGGAGCAACGACACGCGGCCCCGAGGGCTCGGAGCCGCCGCGGCCGCGCCTCGCTGCGCACCCGCGGAGCGGAAGGGCGGGGGGGGGGGGGCAGAGGAGGGGGCCGGCCCCCACCTCCCCGTCCCGCCTGGCCGCGGCGCAGGCGGCGGGGGCAGGAGCCTTGGAAGGATGGCAGGGCGCTTTTTGAAGATCTGGGGGTAAATATGAAGTGACAAGAGACGGGTCTTTATTGTGAGGGCTCAGCCGCCTGGCGCCAGGGCCCTCTTCAGCCACCGCGGCCCTCAGTTAATCAGCGCAGATCTCCAAACCGACCTCTCCGCGGGGACACCCACCGCGCCCGCCGCCCCCCCCACTCCCCGCCCCGGGCCCCGGCGCGGCGGGACCGGCCCTAATCCCTCTGCAAACAGCCCCGGCGTGTCCCCCTCCGCCTTATCTGCCTCCCCCCCGCCCGGGTAAACAGCCCCTCCAGCCGGGCACAGCCGCGCCGGCCCCCGGCCGCGCACCCGACGCGCCCCGACGGCGGGGTCTGCGCCTCCGCCCTGGGCGCGGGGCTGCGGGAGGGACCCCCCCCCCCTCCCCGCACCGCCGGGCGGGCGGGGCGGGGGGGGGCGACGGCAGGGAGCGACTCACCCGCGCTGGAAGTCGCCGCTCGGGGCCTCGCCGCCGCCCGCAGCTCTCGGCCGGGCCGCGCTCCCGGCGGCCGCCCCGTCGGCGCTGCGCGGCGTTGCGCGGCGCTGCGCGGCGCTGCGCGGAGCGGCGGGCGGGGCGAGCCCCACCTCGATCCGCTCTCCAGGATCTGTCGTAAGACGGCAGCCGCCGAGCTCCCCCGGCCGCTCCACCCCCCCCACCCCGCTCCCCGGCCCGCCGCCCCCGCACAGACCGGCGGGGGCCCTTCGCCGCCCCCCCCCCCCCCCGCCCCGCCGCCCCCGGGGCTCCGGGCCGGGCGGGCCCGGGCGCCGCTCCCCGCTCCGCCGCGGTGGCTCCGCGCTGTCCCCGCACCGGCGGCGGCCGCTCCCCGGCCGCGGCGCAGCCAGGGCTGACCCGGTATGCGGAAAGGAGCCGGGGGTGGGATTTCAAGCACTTTTCTCTGTCATTGGTTAATATTTTATTCTGTTGACATGTTTTCTTACTGCCGATGCTTCCGACACCTTCTTCTTTTTTTTTTTTTTTCCCTTTTTTTTTTTTTTCCCCTTCTTCCCTTCCTCCCTCCCTCCGCGACCCTCCCGCCCCCCCGCGCCCCGGAGCTTGGCCGGAGCTGTCAAAACCACGCCTATGCAGATCCACAATTGGTCTGAAACGCGTAAAATCAGCAATCAAGGGGGCTTGGCTCATTAGCGGGCGGATCAGAGCAGGAAGGACATGTGAGATAGTCACAGTTTTACAGAGATCAGGACAAGATCTAACCGTTTCCACTCCGGCTCCTTTAGCCATGAGCAGCCCTCGCCCCAGCGCCGTCCGCGGAGCGCGCAGCCGGGCCGGGGCGCAGCCAGGGCCCGCGGGGGTGTGAGGGGCAGCGCGGCCGCCCCTGCCCCGCCGCGCCCCGCGCCGCTCCGCGCAGCCCCGCGCCGGCTTTTGTTTCTATTTTAGTCTTGGGAAGGACTTTACCGGGAGGGCTCGCTCGCTCGCTCTCCCTCGCTGCAACAACAACAACAAAAAATAAGGACCTACTGTCTCCCCTCCGCAGACCGGGAGTCCCAGGAGCCGGGAACTGCCTCTCTTTTTTTTTTTTTTTTTTTATTTCTTCTTCTTCTTTTTTCTTTTTTTTTTTTTTTTTTTTTTTTTCTTCCCAGATCTAGTTCCGCTGTTTTTCGGCTTTTTTGTGTGCTCTTTTTTTTTTGTGTGTGTGCGTTGTTGATTTTCCTTCCTCTTCCAGAGACTCGAGCGAGTTCGCTGGGCAGGAGAGAAAAAAAAAACAAAACAAACAACAAAAAACAAACAACAACAAAACCCAAAAAAAAAAAAACCGCGCACACACATTTTTGTAAAGGGAATCCCTCTTTTTCTCCTGGATTTGTGGATGCACCGATGAGAGATCCAGCCTTCCCAGGGACTGCCATGGCTTACCACCCCTTCCACGCACCCCGGCCGGCCGACTTCCCCATGTCCGCTTTCCTCGCAGCCGCCCAGCCGTCCTTTTTCCCCGCTCTGGCTCTGCCTCCGGCGGCGCTGGCAAAGCCCATGCCGGACCCCGGGCTGGCCGGGGCGGCCGAGGCCGGGCTGCACGTCTCGGCCCTGGGACACCACCACCAGGCCGCCCATCTGCGCTCGCTCAAGAGCCTGGAGCCCGAGGAGGAGGTCGAAGACGACCCCAAAGTAACGCTGGAAGCCAAAGAGCTTTGGGACCAGTTTCACAAGCTGGGCACCGAGATGGTGATCACCAAATCCGGGAGGTAAGAGCCGGCCCCGCGCAGCCCCGCGGAGCCCGCCCCGCACCTGCGCGGCCGCGCAGCGCCCTCGCCCCTCCGTTTCATCCCGCTTCCCCCGGTGCTCGCCAAATCCTTCCCGCGGGAAGTTTCCATCCCTGGAGATTTTCGAAGGTGTTCCCCCCCCCCCCCCGGGCTTTCCCCACACCCCCTAATTAATACTTTTCGGAGCGCGATCCCAAATTAAATTTGTGCGCGCTGATGGAGCACCCGTAATCCCCCGCTGCATTTGTTTACGCCGCTTCTCGCCGCTTCCTTCCCTCCTGCCAAACTTTCCCCGCGGCCGGGGTCGTCCCCGGCCCTCCCCGTGTCCCCGGCCCCGGGGCTGCCTGGGTGCTGGGCGAGCGGCTCGTCGGAGAGCAGGGAAACGGGGTGAAATCCGGGATGTGTTTTCGCCCCTTATTTCCCGGAATGGGATTTTTTTTTTTTTTTTTAAGTTTTTTTTTTAAGTTTTTTTCCCCTGCTTTCTGCCCCCGGCGGGTGCAGCAGAGGCGGGTGAGAAGTAGCGGGACGTGAGAAAGGCTGGAAATCCTCAGTGAAGCTAAAGTAAAAGATGGTGGTTTCGGAGCGGCAGCCGGGGCCGGGCGGTGCGGGGCGGCTCGGCGGGGCCGCGGCCGTCGGGGGTCGGCGGCGGGCGGGCGGGCGCAGCCCTGTACCGCTCTGGGTCTCTCCGCAGGAGGATGTTCCCCCCGTTCAAGGTGCGGGTGAGCGGCCTGGACAAGAAGGCCAAATACATTTTGCTGATGGATATAGTGGCGGCCGACGATTGCCGGTACAAGTTCCACAACTCCCGCTGGATGGTGGCCGGCAAGGCCGACCCGGAGATGCCCAAGCGCATGTACATCCACCCCGACAGCCCGGCCACGGGGGAGCAGTGGATGGCCAAACCTGTTGCCTTTCACAAACTCAAGCTCACCAACAACATCTCGGACAAGCACGGCTTTGTAAGTGCGGCTGCGGGGCAGAGCGGAGCCCCCCGAGCAGGGACACCCCCCCCCCCAAGCGGGGACCCCCGGAGTGGGGTTTGCCTGGTGCCAGGGCTGCCCGGCCCTGCTCTGCCCGGGGGCGGCCGGGGGGAGCCACTGGGCTTTAACGGCTTCTCCCCCCCCCCCCCCCCCCACCGGCAGCAGCACGCTCGGGGCTGGGCTGGACGGCGGGGCCTGGCCGGGCCCTGTGGCGGCCTGGCTGTCCCGCAGCACCCCCCCGGCCCTGCTCCTGCCCGGCACCGAGGGGCTGCTCCCCGCTGTCCTGGGGACGGCTCCCCCGGGGGGGGGGGAACAGGAGGGTTGGGCTGCGGGCAGCCTCGGGGTCCCCTTGGCTCCCACATCCCCAACCCTCCCGGCCTGTCCTGCCGCCTTTCCCCGGCCCTCGGGGCTCTGTGGGGAGCGGGATTTGGGTGGGTGGTTGTGCGGGGCCGAGGCCGTGCCGGGGCACGCAGCGAGGGCAGCCCCGACGGGGCGGCGGGGCTGCGGCCGGGCAGGTGCAGCCCGGCCCGGGGCGGACCGGGACCGGGACCGGGACCGGGACCGGGACCGGGACCGCGGTGCTGGAGGCGGCGGCACCTGCACTGGGTTTCCGCGGCCGGGAGCAGGGCCAGAGCCGTTGGCAGCCCCGGCTCCGCACCGGCTGCTTCTGAACGGCTCCCAAACGCCCCTATTTATTTCCCTATTGATCATATCTGCATGACTTTCCGGAGGTAAAAAAAAAACAACAATCCCCAAAACAAAAAATAAAGACAAACAAACCAACAAACCAAACAAAAACAAAAAAAAAAAAAGAAAGAGAGAGAGAGGGAAATAAAGGAAGAAACCGAAGCGTGTTGGCAATTTGCAGAGATCCGCAGAAAGCAGGGTCAAAACGCGAGGGGAGCGTGATCCTGCGTGAATGCACGGGGAGGGGGGGGGGAAATCACAGCGCGCAAAACGGCTATCTTTAGCCTCCGGACAAGCATTTAGGGCGATAAAGGGAAAGCTCATCGTCCAGGGATGGTGATACGGTAATTAGCGGGGACCCCAGGGCGGCGGGGCAGCCGCGCTCCGGGGGCTGCGGGACGCGGCGCTCAGGTGGGGAGAGCAGCTCAGCAGCCCCGGGTAACTTTTCTCTCTCTCTCTCTCTCTTTTTTTTTTTAAATTCTTTTAAGGCAGGAAGCAGCGTCTTTGTTAAATAATACATTGCAAGGTTATTTATAGACAGCAAGGTAAATCGATAGGGAGGGAGTCTAAAAGATAGCATTTTTTGATACGGGAGGAAAACGAGTTTGATTCAGTGTTTTTAACGGTTCGCCTCCTTCAATTAAAGATTTCTGGTATCTGTCGTTGTCCAAAATCCGGACTGTGTTAAATCTGGCAGATGAGGGTTTAGCCAGTGCCCATCTGGTCAGAGAGGGATGATTTTTTTTTAAAGGAATGCAGCTTTGTACGCCTCAATGAGACTTTTTGCACCATTTTCATGATAAATCCCGTCTAGATGATATCAGTAGAATAGCGATCCGACAGTCCATCAGCAGGTGATTATTGCTGGGGTTAAAAAAAGGGGGATTTTTTTTTATTGCCTTCTAAAACGAAATGAAGTGATAATTATTTAGCCATTTGGCCGACGTTATTTGACAATAATTACTCAAGTTTTCGCCGTTCCCTTACCAATTCCGGGCGGTGAACACTGCATTTCAAACCGACCACAGCAGGTTGGGGAATTATTTAATCGCTCTCGGGCAGGAAAACGTTGCCGGTGCGGGCAGCAAGGGGCAGGGGGTCGGAGCGGCCCCGGGGCGCGGCTGGGGGGGTTCCGCCGCTTCCGAAAATCGTCAGCCAAATCGCGGTGAATTCGGGTTTAAAAGGAAAAAAAAACAACAACAACAACAAACAAAACCCAACAAAAACAACAAACCAAGCAAACCCAAAACCGAGAGGGTAGAGAATGGCTTTGAGTGTTGGCGAGGCTTTCAGACACCTGGCTGGAAAAAAAAATGTCTGTTCCTTCTGCAGCGTTGCTCCGAGACATAAATCTAACATGGCTCGTGGTGAAACGCTCCTTTCACGTCGCAGGCGCTGGCTGGGGCTGGCACGGGTTTCTGCCGCCACCGACACGAATCGAGAGGCTTTTTAACATTATTTTTTTTGTGGGGGTGAGGTAGGGTATTTTTTTTTAAAAAGGGCGGAAATACGAAAAGCGGCGAGAAACGTGTCGAAAACTCGCCTCGCGTTTGCAGGGTTGTAATAAAACGGGGAGATCCCTTTTGCTGCTTTATTGCCGTGCTTAACACCCGCAAAGATGCTGCTGCGCCTGTCTTCCCCTGACCTCCTTACTTGGGGGCAGATTGTGCAACGGCATAAACAAAAGCAAAAAAAGAAAAGAAAAAAAAGAAAAGAAATCTCCCTCTCTGGCATCCGCCGGCATTCCTTCCTCACGGTGAATTTGTATATTTTTTATTTTTTTTTTTTTTGTTGTTTTCGGGAGAAAAGGGATTTTTTGAGGGAGGTAGCTAGACGCGCATGTAACATGGACCGTGAGGCTGATGGCAGCCGCGGGCTGTGCTCTCTCGCCCACCCAGACCATCCTCAACTCCATGCACAAGTACCAGCCCAGGTTCCACATAGTCCGGGCCAACGACATCCTCAAGCTGCCCTACAGCACCTTCCGCACCTACGTGTTCCCCGAGACCGACTTCATCGCCGTCACTGCCTACCAGAACGACAAGGTACGGCGGGGCAGCCCCTGCCCTCTCCCTGCCCTCCCCCCTGCCCTCCCCCCTGGCTCTGCCCATCCCTGGCCCCTGCCCCTGCCCCTACCCCTCCTCTCAGCCCTGTCCTGTCCCTTACCCCTTCTTAGGGTGTGTTTGTGTATGTGCGTGTGCATGAGGACGTTTTGGGGGAGAGCGGCCAACAGGCAGCAACAGGAGAAAGGTTAAACCCCAAGCCCTCAGAGCAGGAAGCGCCCTTCATACTACTATTATTGCTATTGCTAATGCTATTACTAATGCTATTGCTAATGCTATTATTACTATTATTACTATTATTAATTTCCTCCCGGACCTTGTCACACCTTTTCTGGGCCATGGGAGGCTTCGCTGCAGGCCCAGGCTGCAGAGACCAGCACCGCGGCCCGGGCAGCCTCATGGAGAAGGTGCCCTGGGCTCGGGAGGAGCCAAAAAAATAGAGCCAGATAAGCTAATTTTAGTTGCTTTCGTGATTTAGCAAGTGTCGCCCTGTGAGCAGCAGAGCCAGGAGAGCTGGGTGGGGAGTGGAGAGCCTCCGCTGGCCCCCTCCGAGGGTTGTGCGTGTGTGTGTTTTAACCCAAAAGCTGACCCCCACCTCCACCCCTGGCTGCTGATGCTAATTGACAGCTCTGTCTGAGGGTCCTGGTGGGCTTGTTTCCCTCGTAAAGTTTATGGCGAAGAGTCACAATCGATTAAAGAGCACTTTGTCTGCTCGCCCGCCGCAAGCTGCGTGGGGCGGCCGGTGGGCTCCGTCGGGCGGCAGCGGGCGGGGGATGCTGCGGGCCGGGGGGCGCAGAAGGGCTGGGCAGCCAGGCCTTTTTCCAGCGCCCCTCTCGGGGCCGTATTTCAGAGCCATGCATTATTGAGCGCCCTAATGTCGCCGGCCCCAGAAGCTCGTGGCGTGGAGGGATAAGAATAGCTTTTAACCAGCGCCGCGCGGCTCAGTCGCCATCTTCCCTCCGGGGGGCCGTGAAAAATAACTTCCTATCATTAAGACTCTATTAATAATTCAAGCCTAAACCTCAGCATCATTTTTAATAAAGCATGCGGTGTGTTAAAGCGGGGCCGCGGTGCGTTTCGCAGCCTGGGCAGCGCACCCCGGGCTCCCCGACGGCGGCGGGGGGGGGGGGGCGGGCAGGGCTTCACGCCGCCTCCTTTCTCCATCTCCCCCCCAACCCCTGCAGATCACCCAGCTGAAAATCGATAACAACCCCTTCGCCAAGGGCTTTCGGGACACGGGCAATGGCCGGCGGGAGAAGAGGTAAGGGGTGTCCCCCGTGCGTCCCCGTCCCCGCTCCGCCCCCGCGCAGCCGCCGCTCCGCGCCCGCGGAGGCCCGGGCGGTGCCCGACGCTGCTTCTCGCCCCGTAGGAAGCAGCTCTCGCTGCCGTCCCTGCGGATGTACGAGGAGCCCTGCAAACCCGACCGCGACGGCGGCGAGTCGGACGCCTCCTCCTGCGAGCCCTCGGCCGTGCGCGACGCCCTCCACTCCCCCGTGGGCGCCCTCCCCAGCCCCCTGCGCCTCAAGGGCAGAGGTAAAGGGGTGACCCCCGGCTCGGCCCCCGGCTTCCCGCACCCCGGCGTCGGGGGGTTGCGGGGGCTGGAGGGAGGCGCGGTTCCCCAATTTCCCCCAAACGTCGGGTTTCTCCCCGCTCGGAGCTGGGGGGTGCCGGTTTCCTTGGGGCAGAGAGGCAAACCAGCAGGGAAAAAAAAGATGGGGATGGGCACGAAGGAGCCCAAGGGTTGAAAGGACAAGAACAGAGCAAACGCGAATGGCGTTCACGGTTTGCAACGTTTTCCTGTTTATACGTTAGTGTAAACAAGAAGAAATGGCAAGGCAGCCCGTGTGCTAGGCGCGTTTGCCCGGCTCCTCACTGGTGCGTGCCCTGGCTTTCATGGGTAGCTCACACTCCCCTGGAAGAAAAAGAAAAAGAAAAAAAAAAAGGAAAAAAAAAGAAAAAATGAATACATTTGAAAGGGGAAAAAATGTTGTAACTCCAGGGCTTCAAGCTAGTAAATGAAAATAAACTAGCAGTTCCCACGTAGCAGTTTTTAGACGCTGGGTTTTGTCTTGCCGCACTATCAATCTGCTCTTCAAACTTTCCACCAGCCCAATTCCCTGCAAACCTTCATCAAAACTGCACCACCACCACCACCACCACCACCCCCCCCCCCCCCCCCCCCCGAGCTGGTGGAAGGGTTTATTACACCCCTCTCCTCTTTCAAAGGCTTCCCCGAATATTCGCCCCAGCCTGCAGAGCTTCACCTAACCCGCACCAAAATGTTTTTTTCGTTTAGCGGGAGCCGGTCGGGCAGGGGCTCTGCTCCCCTCGCCCTCGACATCCCCTCGCCCCTCGTCCCCCCTTCTCCTCTGAGAGCTCGATGGGTTTTTTAAATTAAAGCCCCTTTCAGGAAAGTCTGTACCATACCTCTTGCCTTAAAACTGCCTCTTTAACCTGCCTCAACCTGCACATTTGGAATAAATCCACGGCGCTGTTGATCAGCTCCATGTAATTAAATATATACAGGACCATTTCCTCCAGTGCTGTCCACCCGCCCGCACTCTCTTCACCCCCCGCTCTGCAGCCCGCTTTAAGTTTGCAGCTAACGAGAGAGAGCGATGCTGTAATAGATTTTGGTCCTCCATCAAACATGTTTTTCCTGTTTGGCAGAGCAACAGGACTGCTGTTGTTAATCCCCTTTCCCCAGAGCGACCGCTGCACGAGGGCCCATTTCTGCCCCCGAAATGAGTTTCTCCCATTAATAATGGTGGGGACTTTGGCACCGCAGTCTCTCCCCGACGCCAGGGCTCTCATGAGTGACCCGCTCCTTGCCTCCCCCGGGTGCTTCTGCTCTGACCCTCTGTCCCTCCATCCCCTTGCAGAGGAGAAGCCGGGGGCTGACAGTGACACGGAGGTGGAGAAGGCGCCTGAAGAGCGGCCTGTAGCAGCGGCCAGCCCCGGCGTGGAGGACGCGACGCCCCACGGCAGTCCCCGGTGCCCGGAGGAGCGGAGCAAGGAGAGGCGCAGCCCGGAGAAGGTCAAGGATGGTGCATCCTCCCGGGAGGGTCCTGGCGAGGGCCTGTTCGGCACACGGGGCCTGGAGAAGGACAAGGTGGAAGGACGGAGGAAAGAGCTGGACCCGGGCAAGAAGGATGCGGAGGGCGGCGGGCTGGGCAAGGAGGCCTTTGCCCCGCTGATGGTGCACACGGACAGCCCCCCGCACCTGAGTGCTGGGCACCTGCAGAGCCTGGCACTCTCCAGCCTCCATGGGCAGCAGTTCTTCAGCCCCCTGGGGGCCGGGCAGCCCCTCTTCATCCACCCGGGACAGTTCGCCATGGCACCCGGCGCCTTCTCTGCTATGGGCATGGGACACTTGCTGGCCTCGGTGACTGGCGGGGGCAGCCTGGAGAACGGAGCCCTCTCATCTGCCCCAGGCACCGCGGGGACGGCCACCCCCTTCCCTTTCCACCTCTCCCAGCACATGCTGGCCTCTCAGGTAAGCCCCTGCACCCACCCCACATCCCTGTCCCCATCCTCACCGTCCGGTCAGGCCCTGGGCCCTCCTCTCTGTGTCCTTCCCCAAAGCTTCCTGAATGAGCAGAACGCTTTGGGGGCATGGGTCAGGGCCAGCCGGCTTCACCCCCAGTGTGGGGACACACGGGGTGGCCCCAGTGCAGGTCAGGAGCTGTTGGTGTCCCCAGCCTCCCCTGTGCCCCCAGCAACCCATGGGGACAAGGGGATGACGCTCTCCCAGACCCCTGACATGCTGCCTGCTGCGGCACGGGCAGGACGTGGGGGACATTTTGAAGGTTGGCCTCAGGGCTGATCTGAGGAGGAATCTTGATTTTTTTCAGCTGATATGGTTCCCCTGTAGACAGGGGCACAGTCAGGAGCTGTGGCCCTGCGTGACCTGGCTGTCCCCATCCACCAGCCCCCTGTTTCCCTGTCAGCCCCGAAACAGGCTCCCACAACGCCTGTGCTTGTGTTTGCCTTTGCCAGCCCCTATGATGAAATGTATAAGGATGTCTTTGAACTCCCCTAATTTATTGATCCTACTTAACAATGTGTTTTAATGTGGTTAAAGGTCTGTGATGCTGCACAGATGGGGACATGCAGCGTATGGGGAGGTGCAGGGACGGGGACGGGGCAGGTCCTGGAGAGGGGTTTGTGCCTGGTGGCACCAGCCCGGGTCAGTGCAGGGCCGATGGGGCTCCCCAGCTGTACCCCCTCCCTCAGCCCATCCCACAGGGATATCCCCACGCTGTGTTTTTAGGATTACACCAGGGTGTCCAGCTTTGCTCTGATTTTCTTGGGGGAGCACAGCTGGGGGGCAGGCAGGAGCGGGAATGCAGCAGAGCATCAGCGCAGCTCTCACTCCTCTCTCTCTCCCCACAGGGAATCCCGATGCCCACCTTCGGCGGACTCTTCCCCTACCCCTACACCTACATGGCGGCAGCCGCAGCGGCCGCCTCGGCCATGCCGGCCACCAGTGCGGCGGCTGCCGGGCCGCTCTCCCGCAACCCCTTCCTGGGCAGCAGCCGTCCCCGCCTGCGCTTCAGCCCCTACCAGCTCCCGGTCACCATCCCTCCCAGCACCAACCTGCTGACCACCGGCCTGCCCACCAGCCTCAACCCCGGCTCCGAGGGCTCCAAGGCCGGCAGCAGCCGGGAATCCAGCCCGCTCCCCGAGGTGCCCCTGCACAAGGGGGGCAGTCAGCGCCCCGCCGCCTCCCCCAAGGGCTCCCTGAAGGAGTCCCTCAACGAACTGCAGAACATCCAGAGACTGGTGAGCGGGCTGGAGAGCCAGCGGGAGCTGTCACCTGGCAGGGAGTCCCCCAAGTGACCGACGGGGCGGGCAGCGAGCCCTCCCGGCGGGGCGGAGAAGCACTGGTATTTTGTACAGCACAGTATAAATATTTATTGCAGAGCGAGGGGTGGGAATGGACAGGGAACGGGGGACTGGAGCAGAGGGATGGAGCCCTGCCGGCCAAGTGGACCCACCGCCCCAGAGCCAGGAACGAGAGGTGGGAGCGCAGGGCTCGCCAGACCCCCCGGCTGTGGGGCTGAGAGCGGCTCCCCCGGCTCCAGCGCGGCCGCGGAGCCCCCGGCCCCTCTGCTCCCCCGCTCTGGGCACTGGGCACCTCCGGGGGGGCAATGAGCCGGCGCGGAGGCACCCCATGGACAGGGTGGCCTCGACCCCCGGCCGCAGCCCCGGCCCAGGGGAGGTGAACAGGGCCGAAACCTCATCTGTGCAAGGGGTGGGGGCGGGTGGGGTGGGGTGATGAAAAAATAATTAACAACAACAGCAAAAAGAAATAAGAAATGAAACATGGGAAACGAACCGACTCGGCAGCCGCCGCACAGAGCTGGTACGGCGGGGGGAGCCCCGTGGGTACCCGGGCAGATATTTATGAAATAAATGGTAATTTGTGTAAATAAGCTATAAGGATCCCAGAATATGCAAATTGGTATTAATTTATTCAGAGTTGTACATTGGTGTGTACATAATATTTAGAGTTTAACTCATCGCATTTAAGGTTTTTTTTTTTTTCCATTTTACATGAACATATATATTGTAAATGAAAACTATTTAGCTCTTTGTGATTGAAGGAGATACGGTTTCTTTAACTGTGTTTTAAAATATTGTTTATCCCGCCTGTTCTCTAGGACAATCATGTGCCACCGGTAAATCAATTTTTGGAGTCATTGAAACTAAGAGTTCAATTCTCTAACGGACTTTTGCAAGGAAAATAAAAAATAAAATCCAAATCGTAACTAAAATATCGCTACAGTGCGGGGTATAGAGAATGCAGGAATAAACCTCAGGTTTTTATTTTTCACTCCAGAACAAAAAAAAAAAAAGTATAATAAATTTAAATATCACAGGACTGTGCTCTATATTTGTTTCAAAATAAAAAGATACATGATTTGCAACGTGCTGGTTACTCGGGTATCTGTCTGTTCAGTTTTGATGAATTCTCACATCTTTCAATAAAAAAACTACTCGGAGAAGTCCTGCCGGCTCCCGCCTGTTTCATTCCCTCTGCCTTCCCGCAGCCGCACCGCCCCGTCGGGGCCGCCGCTCCTCCGCAGGTGCGCAGCGTTGCGCGGCCGGCCCGGCCCACGCGGGGACTCGGTTCCCCGTGACGGCGAAAGGGGCTGCGCACCCCCGGCGGCTTCCCCGGCCCCAGCGTGGGGCTGCCGGGCCCCGGGTTGGATGGGGAAAGGTGAAAATCCCCCGAGGTGCACGGCCACCCGCCCCACGAGCCGCCCCGCCGCGGGAGGGGGTGTCGGCGCGCCCGCGCAGGTGCGCAGGGTGGGGCGCGGAGGATTCCGCGGGTGCGGTAGCGGGCGCGCCCCGGGGTCCCCCGAGTGCGGCGGAGGCGGAGGATGCGGCGCCTGGACCCTCCGCGGGTGCGCGTCCGCCCGCACCGTCCTCGGTGCCTCGGCGGCCCGGGGGTGCCCGGCGCTGCCGCCGCGGGAGGGCAGGGCCCGCGCACGCCGGTACCGTCCCGCCACGCTGCGGGGACACGCACCGGTACCGGCGGGGACCGCAGACGCTCCGGTAGACCGGTACCGGCGGGGATTGGGGTGCGCTGGTCCCACCGGCACCGACGGGGAAGGGGTGACCCGGGCACGCCGGCACCGTCGGGGCTGGGGCTGCCCCGGGGCGGGGGCTGTGGGTCCCCACGCCTCCCCCCGCGCTCGGAGCCGCTCGGGGCGTTGCGGGGCGCGGCCGAGGAGGACGCAAACAACCCTTTTCCTCACCAATTACCCTTCTCCCGTTCCGGGGAAGATTTATGAGCCGAATTGCGGGGCGGGGGCGGGGGGCGCGGCCCCCTCGGGGACGGAGGCGCAGCGCCGGGCGAAGATCGCCCTCTGCCGGTGCCGCCGCTCACCCGCCGCCTCCCGGCCCCGACGGGGCGGGTCGTGCGCGGCCGCGGCTCCTCCCCGGCTGCCTCGAATCCCCGCCCCGGCGCTCCGGGGGGCTGCAGGCCGGGAAGGGCATGGGGACGGGGACTCCCCCGCCCCGTCGCGGCGGCGTCTGAAGGGAGATGCTGGGGCTGGGTTCCCCGACGGCGGGAGAGGAGCCGCTGTGCCTCACCGAGAGGAGTGGGGCCGTTTCCGCTGGCGGGGGGGACCGGCAGGGTGGGAACCGCTTAAACAGGAGGAGGGAAGCGTAGTTACTAAACTTAGGCTTGCAGGATTATTTCCAAATAAACATCACTCAGGATGAGTAACAATTTACTGTGCTCTATTTTTAGTGAGGGGGGTACGGCATGTGCTGGTGGGGGGGGCTTCCTCGGCCCTTTCCACCACCCTTCCAACCATGCTGGGTTTAGGCTAAGCTGGCGGGGGCAAGCTTAGCAGGGAGACGGTGACAGTACTGCTGATACAGCCAGCACCGGGGGAGCCTCATGCCGGGTTCCTGGCATCCTGGTGGGTCGGGAACCACCGCGCCGTCTGGCCTGGGCTAGGGGACAGAGAAGGTTTAGATGTCACATCCTCGTCGGGGGCTGAGCGCTGGTGCTGGCAGGGCATCCTGACCTGCCCGTTGAGCACGAAGCCGCTCTTCACTGGGGAGGGAAAAATGTTCCCTGCAGAGGGTGGGTTCATGATGGTGACCTCGAGAGACGGTGACCAAAGGCAGGGAGCAGGGCCTGGCCCCGCCAGCCAGGGGATGTGGGCAGCGGAGCGTTTCAGCAGGAGCTGAGCTACTCCAGGCCCGCCATGGCCAAACCCAGGCTCTGAGAAACCCTATTCAAACAGTTTGATGAGCAGCTACTGATTAGTCACACGCTGTGGTGGGTTTATTTTCCTCGGCTATGAAAAGGGGCTGGGAGGCCCCGCGGGGACACACCTGGCACAGCCCCCCCATGGCCCTGCCACTCTGCGCCCCACAATGCACCCAGCAAAACCTGGCTCAGCTGCACCATGTGCTGTGGTCACCGTCGAGTCATGAAAATAAAGCGCTGGGTGCTCCGGTGGCCTTCATCTGGCAGAAGGTGCTCGTGTTTAACCAGCAGGTAACACCGGCGCTGTCTCACCAAGGTGGTGAGATCACCAAACACCCAGGACATCACTAGGGCTTGTGGTGGCTTTTTTAATTTCTTCAGCTAAATGCACAAGGTGCTTGGCTATAGACACTAAAAATAGCATTCCTGCCCTGAGGGTTTTTTGTGGGCCTGGTGAGCAAACCCAGGCTAACTTGGCCGCCGAGCTGCTGTGCAGCACAACAGCGCTGCTGGAACAGCTCCACAGGCGGGTGTTTGTAAACAGGAACATGGGCTCACGCCAGAGCATCTCACAGCCCCACGGAGGGGAACGCTGCCACAGCTCCCGTCGTCCCTGCACAGGCCCAGTGGTGGCTTTGCAGGACAAGCCGGCCCTCGCCTGTGCCTCCGTGTTATCCTGGTGCCACCGCGCTCTTGCTGAGCACGTTGGGTCACCGGTGAGTGGCAGAAGGGGCGAGGGAGGTGGTGGCACCTCGCTGGGTGTGTTCAGTCCCCAACTGCTGGGGAGGGTGGGGAAATACTACTTTTTGTCACTGCTGTGCGGGGTTTATAGGAGTTGACTGCTGCACATCCCAGGGGAAACGCAGGTGGAGCAGCACCCCGAGAATGATGCCGTGAAGCAGGACACGCTATGGTGCCAGGGTCCTGCGCTGCACCAGGAGCTCCCCCAGCCCCGGGGGGCTCCCGGGGCCCGTCGGTGCCACTGGCAGGTTCAAATCCCCCGTTTGAATATTTCAACGAGCATTTAGCAGCCCCGGCTGTGCGAGCATGGGATGTGGCCGTCGGGGAAGGGGAGCCCCGGCCCGGCCCGGCGGGCAGTGGGGCGGGCACGGCCTCGGAGCCCCAGTTTCCCGCGGGGCCGCTCCCTTTGCCGCTCCCGATCGCGGATAAATAGACAAAGGGCAGCGCCGGGAGCCTCCGCGGAGCGCTGCCTCCCCCCCCTCGGCTGGGCATCCTTCAGCGCTGCGCACCCGCGGCCCCCGGCCCCGGCCGCGCAGGGCACCCGCGCAACCCGCCGCACCCGCGCAACCCGCCGCACCTGCGCGCTCGGGGCGGAACGCGCAGCCGGACGTGATTTATGGGGCTCGGTTTGTGCTGCTGCCGCTACCGCTGCTGGTGCGGGTCGCTGCGGGGCTGCTGTAGCCCGGTCTTCCCTCCCTCAGCTCGTTAGTGGGGACTGGGGGGGCGCTGAGCCCCGATGTGGAGTACCGCTGGTCTCTGCAGCAGCCTGCTCGGGTGAGCCCCCCCTGCCTGCTCCGGGGCTTTTTCCCCGGGAACCCCCGGAGCCTCTCCCCAGGTCCTTCCTCTGGGCACTGGCGTCCCAAAAGCCTCGTTGTCCCCCTCAGTCGGTTCTAGCCCGTTAACCCCGCGAGGGCACAGTCCTTATCCCGGGCCCGGCACGGTCCGGGCGTGCGGGAAGGCCGAAGCAGCCGTCCAGGCTGTTCCCTGCCCCAAGGTTCCCAGCGCCGCTTTGATCTGCGGGGGTGTCTAGGGAGGTTAAAAACATTATCAGGAAAAAACTAGCTGTTTATTTTGATGCAAAGCTGGTTCTTAGCCGCAGGCACCGTTGGCTCCGTCTTTGCTCTAAGGCAGGGTGGGAAAGGGGAAAGGGGAGTCTCTCGGTTTATTCCTGTTGTTTACAGCGGTGGGTGACGGCGAGGGAGAACCGGGCCCGTCGCCCCGCGGCGCCCGCCCGGGCCCTTTCCCAGACCTTCCCCGGAGCCGCTCCGGGAAGGGAGGAGGCGCGGCCGCGCCCCGGCGGGTCTCTGCTTGGGACATCCGACGGGGCGGACCGGAGGCTCCCGGGAGGGGCCCACCTCCCCCCTCCGCTGCTCACCTCGGGGGGGGGCCAAACCGCTCCCAGCCCCCCGCCGAAGGGGAGCGGCACAGGAACGGGCCGCGCAGCACCGCTTGCTTCCCCGGGATGTGCCTCGGCTTCGAAACGTCCCGCCGGGCTCGGGCGGCCGCCCCGTCCCGTCCCGTCCCGTCCCGTCCGTGTCCGCCGCTGCCCCACGCTCGGCCGCCAGGTGGCGCCGACGCGCCGCGCCGGGGGGGGCGCCCGGTGGCGGGGTTCCGGGGGGGGGTCCCGGGGTGGGGGGGGCCGGTGGCGGGGCTCCTCGGGGGGTTCCGGGGGGGGGGGGGGCCGGTGGCGGGGCTCCTCGGGGGGAGTTCCGGGGGGGGGGGCGGTGGCGGGGCTCCTCGAGGGGTTCCCGGGGGCGCGGCTATCCAGCAGCCCGTACCAGCGGCACCACCGGTGATCCCGGGGGTTTGACTTCTCATAGACCGCCGAGGTGGGGGGTCTGCGGCAGTAACCCCCCCTGCACCCCCTCGTTGTGCCCAGCCCCTGGTCTGTCTGTTTCCTGCTGTCGCAGGCAGTCCCTGCCACCTGCACCACCGTGGTGCACCTTGCTGTGGGCCGTTGTGTGGGTATACATTCCTTTTTTTCTATGCGTGTGTCCTGTGCGCATGCACATATACATGTGAGCAGCCATCCTGTGGATCAACAAGGGCCTGTCATGGTCCCCCAGCTTTGTGGGTTCTGCCAGAGATGTACATGCTACACCTATAGACCCCCTCAGAAAGCAGCGAACACTTGCTCTGAGGCACCTAAGCACAGACAAGCAGCCAGAAGTGGTGATGGTCTGTCTTCTGCATATCGGCTTTTATATTGCTTGAAGTATTAACAGATGAAATAATGAGAGAGAGGCTGCTGCTTTCCCTTGCCAAGTTGGCATTGCTGTAACCGGTGACATAAGCACAGGTACATCTGTCCTTCGCCTCCCATTGATTTCTGTAAATGGTCCTTGCCTTCAGCCTTGGGCCTGGCATGCTTGGTAATTCTTTGGAAATAAGATCTAATTAAAATGAGACAGCACTGTCGAGGGACTACCTAATTGTCTTTGCAAAATGACCTTGTGGAGATCTTGGCTCGGTTCCCAGCAGAAAGGTGTTGTCAGTGCAAAATCCTGTGCAGCTGGGGGGAATTGGTTAAAGACTTTTGGGAAATAGTTCCCCAGGCTGGGAAATAATGAGCTGGTGGAGATATTGCAATGCTGTTGTCCCTGCTCTGCTCCAGCTCGAGAGCGGTCCTCCCTGCCCAGGCCACGTCAGGGCCTGGGGGCACCCTCAAAGTGGCTTTAAAAGAGACAAATTGTGTGCAACGGGTTCAGCCAAGGTAAATACCAACAGGTATCCCCAGCTTTCCCTCAACTCCCTCAAGTGCTAAATATGTGCAATTTCTCCCCGTGTCAGTGTGAAGGGAAGGTGGTTTGGATGTTAAAGTGTCCGAGATCCCCAAGTGATGGGTACGGCCATGCAGCCAGCTCTGAGCTCACCCCATCCTGCACCCACTCTCCCCTGCTCACACTGGAGGTCCCCACCAGTGCTCAGAGCTGCGAGGGGAGTGTGTCACTAGCTCCCATGGACCCCTCATTCCTGCAGAGCCTCTCAGCTTTGGGACAGTTTTTGGGGCAAGACCTCTCCTGGTCTCCCAGACAGTGGGAGAGCCAGCCTCCACGAGAGGGAGTGTTTGCAGGGATTTTTATCCCAGCTGGACTGTTTTTTCCCAGTTGTTGTTTTCAAGCAGAGATGCATCAGTCTGGGTCAAGACCAGCCTCAGGCCAACAGACCGGGCAGCCAGAGCCCTTCGCCTGCATGAAGCCCTGCATGAAATGCTCATTTTTCTGGGGTGCGGAGAGGACTGGGCAGAAATCTCAGCTTTCCTGAGAAAATTATCATGCTGTCATACTGCCCCGTGCTATACTTCAGTGACAGGAGGGGAAATCCTGCTGTTTCCCAGGGTGGGTGGTGGGGTCCTGTCCCTCTGCCCCACCGTGGGAATAGGAGGATGTTTTCCTCCTTTTAGCCTGTTCATTGAAGAGG
Organism: Morus bassanus; assembly: GCA_031468815.1. Classification (NCBI taxonomy): domain Eukaryota; kingdom Metazoa; phylum Chordata; class Aves; order Suliformes; family Sulidae; genus Morus; species Morus bassanus. Next base: position 9,349,631 of record CM062584.1, read on the forward strand.
GGAAGAATTGTTTCTTACTGGGATGGGGTGACCAGTGAGTGTTGTGACTGGTGTTCGTCATGCGTGGGCCAGGGCATGAGGCTGTCCTGGCTGTGAGAGAGGGGCTGAGCACACCCCCCACCATGGGCAGCAACAATGGGGAGCACTGGAAAGTGCTTAATTGCTTGGCCAGGTCCCTTGGATGGGAATGGTCGGAGGGACCCTGACCCTGGGATACCGCAGTGTGGCTCCTTGTGGAAAAAAAAAGTAGCTTTTCCAGCTCTCGCACTCATCTGGGGTGCTTTGCTGGGACCCTATTTCAGGATGGGGGGGTCCCACTGCCCCCCACCTCACTGCTCCCCTCTGCAAGGTCCAGCTGCTTTGAGACCCCACTTTGAGGTCTGTGATGCCTCCAGAAAGGGAAAGGGCTGTTTACGATTTCCCAAGTGACTGCCACAAATCTGAGGCCAAAACTGCCATGTCTGGGGGCGCAGAATCAGGCCCTGGCACATTGGTGGCTGCGTGTGCTGTGGGTGGTTTGAAAAATGATGCACAACTGGCCCAAGCCCTCAGAGGGGACCAGGGTCCTGCCTCCCCCTGCCCTCCCTGTACATCCCTGGAGCCTGTGAGTGCTCAGACTACCCTATCTGCAAATGGCAGAGCAGATGATCAGTGAGCACATCTGAGATTAGAGACCTGCATTTGTCTGCTTCCCCCAGAGCTGGGGAGGCTGGAGTTGAATTTGGTGCAGACTCTTTGGCACCACGGGGCTGATTACTGGGGTAACCTTTTCCTTTGCTGGGAGCATCGCGAGGAGAGCTCAGATGATTTTCAATTAAGGAAAGAAAAAAAAAAAAAAAAAGAGAAAAGGGAACACACACCAACAACAGTTTCTTCCATCAGGGTGGTGGGAGGAAAGTCAGGTGCATCTCTGAGATGCCACTGGTTTCTGCAAGCTGTGACCCATGGGGTGGGGAGTGAGTTACTGGGGGCATTTGACCCCATGTGCTTCTTCAGCTGCCCTTCGGTGATGTAAATTCTTGATCGAGAACCCAGTGAGAAGCCCAGAGATGGTGGGTTTGCAGCTGTGGGATGCAGAAAAACCCTGTGGCTGCTCCTGCTTTGCTGTCCCAGCTGCACGTGCCCTGCAGAGCATGCACGGGTGCAACGCTTGCTTTTGCCGGGTTGCAGAGCCTGGCACTGTGCAGGGAGGGCATCCTCACCAAACCGGAGAGAGATTTTTTTCTGAGGGTGTTCTGAGGGCTCTGGTTAGGAAAAATGGCAAAGATTTCTCTCTGCATGCTGTGTTCTCCTAGGCAAAATATGTGGCCAGCTTCTTTGAGCAAACATCAGGCTTTGGAGGGTATGCAGCTGAGCAGCAGCTTTGCCAGGCCAGCCTGGTGCTGCGGCCGGCGGGAGCAGATAGCCCTGGCCAGCCAGAATGGCTTAACAGGCTTAGTGTGGCGTTCTTATAAACAATCACGTGAATTAGTACAGATCTCATTAGATCCGTGCTTCTCCTGGCCTCCTGTGTCCCTAATGCCAGGAGCAGCCCCTCGCAGGGGTCCTATGCGGTCTCTGGGCAAAGAAATTCTTTCCAAGCTCTGAGCTGCTGCTGTGGGTGCTCAGCCCTCATGGCTGTGTCTCTGCAGAGCCACAGCGTTTTGGGCTTGCTTTTCTCAGAACCATTTCCATTAAGCTTAATGGGCAGGAGAGCAGAAATCTAATAGGTAAAAAGCCATTCAAGGTCCTTGGCTATTTTAAACCTGATTTAAAGCTTTGGTCACTCTGTTAGCTCAGTGATTCAGCTGATGTTGCCCAGGGGTGCTCCTCATGTCTCCCCTTGTTAAGCAGTGGGTGCGCAGCGATGTACTCTGCTCCAGCTCAGCACCAGCCCTATGAGGCTGTGGTGCTCATCCCTGGCAGCTCTGCTCTCCGTTGGCTCTTGCTCTTGGCTGGCCAGTGGCCTGCTGCTGTGAGGAACGGGGCTGTCTCGGCAGAGTTTTATAGCGTGTTCAGTTAAGTGTTTAGCAGCAGAGGTGGTCGGTGCCCAGAAAACATGGGAACCGCAGGTTTAGCCTGGAGCGCTTTGGGGAAGGGAATGGTTTTTCTCCCATTGGTGGTGTGCCGTGCACGCCTGCTGAATGCTGCCAGCTGCCGGGCAGCAACAGGCCTCTGTGTCTCCCGTTTCTCCTCCCAAATCACTCCAACAAGCGATACAGGAGTCTCCCTTGTTCCAGAACCGCAGCTGCTCCTGGGGTGAAGCACCTCGGCTGGCATTTCAGGGCCCGGGTTGGGCTCCTGGGAGTCGCAGCAGGAAACGCCATGGGAACTTTAAATGTTTTAAAAAATGGTTTTTACATCTCTGCTGAAAGTCTGTTGCTGCTTCACCTCTCGGTAGAGGAGGGATGCGAGCAGCAAAGGACTGGGGCAGGCAGCAGAGCTTGAGAAAGTTGCTCCCTGGGGACCTGGGCTCTGGCAGAGCAGCCCAGGATAAGCGAGCATGAGAAAAGCAGGCTTAGCCCTCCAGTCACCCGTTAGATGCATTTCCGGCTGCTTTTCATCTCACTCTGAGTTTAAAAGCCATCTTATTCCAGTACTGATGCTGCCGCCAGCCCGGCACAGCTTCAAAGCGGGGCTGTCTCAGGGCGGCCCGTAGGGAGAGGCGCAGGCAGGAGAGGGAGGGCTGTGTCCCAGCAGCACCTGCCTACCCCATGGGAGCCGCATCCCCCAACACTGGGAGGGTCTGGCCTCCAGCAACCCCTCTGTACACCAGGAGTCTGCCCCCGCAATGGGTCTGTGGCTTCGCAGGAAAGCATGGTGGTACAGGGCTGCCCGTGGGGACACGTTTAAGGCATGCCACTTGTCCCACTGTCCTTCGGTCTGGAGACTGACTGCAGACACTCACGGGGATGCTCTTTCTCCACATATTTTTTTGTCCCGCTAGCACAAAGCTCAGCCTTGCAGCAGGGAGCAGGGTCACCTCCAAGCCAGGGACCAGTCACCTCTCAGAGTTTTTCATCCCCTTTTTACATTCCCAATTACCTAAATTTCTTCTTCTTCTCCCCTGTAGCACCCTGTGGTGTGGCTGGGGACAAGCACCAGTAGCTGTTGGTAACACCTGCTGTCACACACACAATTCTGGGGGGACACTGGGGATCCCACAGCACTACAGAGCATGCTTGTGGGGTTGGGCATTTAGACCATCTGGAAACAAGAGGACAGCGAGTAACGCAGTGCCTGGCAGAGCCATGACGGTGTTTGCCCATTGCAGGTCGGGTGATGCTGGTGGATCCCAACTGTTACAGAAGGAACGTTGCCCAAAGTGCTGGGCTCACCCACAGTCCGAGCAAAAGCTGGGAATGGGGACTGCTCCATCCTGGCTCATGCACAAGGGATTTCACCCCAACAGTGCTGCTTTGGGCAGGAGATCGAGGATCTGAACCCCATGTTTTAGGCTGGAGGCAAGACCTGAATTCAGCTGATGGTGATTTCCATGGATTTACTGGAAAGACTGTTGGAGTCAGCAGTTGTATTTGCTCTTCCTTTTTGGCTCTTCCTCAAGTGAGAAATACCAGATATGCAGCACACTATGGTACGAGCAGTGTCTGCCCTCTGGTATTAAGCTCCCAAACATCCTTCTGAGCATCACGGGGTGTCTTCACTGCCCCGAAAGGAGCAGCATGGGCAGCGCCAGGGGAAGCACAGGGAAGTGGAGGGGCCGAGTTGGAATTTCAGGCTGCTTAAGGATGGATGCACTTTTGCTTTTTTCTTCCCCCAATGCTTAGAGGATGAGCAGCAAACTTCCCCGGATGGAAACGTGCTGCCCAGACTCTTCTCTTCTTGGCCTTTATTTGTTTGCCAGGCACCCGGATGCGATTCTCCAGTTTTTCCAAGAGCTCTTGCTTCAGCAAATCTGTCAGGAGAAGTGCACTTATTGCTCAGTGACAAAACGCATTCTTGAGATGGAAAAAGCTCTTTTCAAGGAAAACATGACATTTCAATGGAAAAGTAACTTTGCGTGCTGTTTCTAATTTTAAAGTTCTGCCTTGGAATGCTCCCATGGACTTTGAAATCAGAGCTGGCTCTTATGCTTTCCAGGCTTTATCCACCTTTCCCATATAATTTCAAATTGTTCCCTCTGTTAACGAGACAATATTAATTCTGCCTCAGTGGATTTTGCATAGATCACTTCCAAAGTGCAGTTTTCTTATCCCATCCCTTTTTTCTGTGGTGGTTTTGTTTGGTTGTTTTTGGTTTTTTTTTTTTGTTGTTGTTGTTTTTTTTTTTTTGGTTTGGGTTCCCCCCCCCCAGCTCTAGGTTATAAATACCTTTAGGCCAGACTCTGGGAACTGCACAAAGCTCTGTACCTGGCTGATGCCTCCTGAATGGATGGATGAATGAATGAATGTGCTTCCTGGTATTGCTCCGTACTAAGATTAACTCTTACAGCCACATGCTTCAAGTTAATGCATCTGCTCATTCTTAAAGCATTTCATCTCCATTAAACATGCTAGCATTAATGTCACCCTGTTAATTGGACCTGTGTCAAGAGGGAGAAATGCTGTTGTTGTTTTCCCCCCTGTATTTTGCGTAGTCCCGGTTTGACCTTGCTTGCTTGAATCTTTTAAAGCAGAGGAGCAAAACCAGGTGTAAGTTAAGTGCTGCATCTGGTCGGAGCCAGCAGAGGGGAGGCAAGAGCAGAGATTCTGCTTTTCCACACTTTGCAATAAATTTCAGGAGAGGGAAAAATGGCTACCGGCTTATTTTTATTATTATTTCCCAAAATAAGAGTGATCCGGTCAAGCTGATAACAACAGTGGTGTCAATAGCAATCAATTCAATAGCAGTGTCAGATGAAGTAAGGCACAGGCTGGAGGGTTTCCCCATCCCTTGTCCCCCCAGTTTGGTCAGCCACAGGGCTGCCGAGAGCTGTGTTTCTCCTGCAACACCCAGTGTCATCCCAACCGTGGCCCCTGAACCCCTGCTGCCACCGCCTGCTCCTCATCTCTGACGGTGGGTGAGCAGGGCAGACGTGGCACTAAACCATTGCACCGGCGGCCGAACCTTCCCAGCTTGCGCAGGGCCCATGGCCGCATCCTTCCCATCCCCTGTGGGGACCACCGACGCAGGCACCCCTCTCCTTGGCAGAGCTTCTGCCGGCGAGGTCCCGCACTCCGGGAGAGCAGGGGGATATTTACACTAGAAGATGGTATCGTGGTGCTGCTCAAGCTGTCCTTTGAGGTGAAGCACAAACAGGTCCGTTTAAACAAGGTCACCCCTTTAACAGGTTTAAGTGGGTTTCACTGTAAAATGAATTTATTTCAACAAAACCTTTTTTGATAAATTAAACTAGCACCACTCTGTATATAATTTCTATAAACAATCTTCTCTAGTGTTTACCTAACCTGGGCATGCAGAAACTCTCGCACATTAAATATTAGATGAAAAGAGGCTATGAAAGCTTTAAATAATTTTTTTTTTTAAAGCAAGAAAGCCAGCATGCCATGGGAAAAGACTTTGCTGCTTTTGAGCTGGGGCTCTCCCAGCTCCTGTTGAAGGTGAAGGGAGGGAGGCAGCCTCTCATGTTGCTGCAGCTTTTTGTTGGGTTTTTTTATTTCCAGGGCTGTGGCCTTGGGCAGGGCTGCAGTGCGAGGCTCGGCAGGGCTTGCTGGGTGCACGGTGCTGGGTGCTGGCACCCATCCATGCACACCCCTGTGTAGTCAGAGATTGGTGATGTGATGGCTTATCTCCTCCTGTGTCACGTTTGTAGAGGTCCTGTGAAGCTCAGGAGTCTTGTTAATTTGTGAATTAATGGTAGAGCATTAATTCCTTAATTAAAGGGCTGCAGCCCAGCCCCACTCCAGGCACTGCTCTGGGAGAGCTGAGAACTCTTTGTGATTTGAAGTGCTGCGGTGTTTTGGGCTGTGCTGCGTCGTTTGCTGAGTGATTTGGATGCTTTCCCTTGATCATCCTGATTGCAGAGCACTGGAAAAGATGGACACAACTTCAGTGAGGACAAACTGTCCGACTCATAAAAGATAGCCATGGTGAGTCAGATATCTTCTGCCTGTGACGAGACTAAAGCTTGCCTGATAGGGAACATGTAGGGTTGGAGTGAGTTTGGGTGAATTTGTGCTGTTTGCCTCCGGAAAGCAGGAAGGGGTGAGTGGGTCAGATCCGCTACTGCAGAAAACACCACCCTGGAGAAACCGGCTCCCTTCCAGCTTTGCTCCTTGAGGGCAGATCATTCCAGTGCCTCAACTCCTTCTTGGGCTGGATTCTTGGACTTCTTTTTGTAGGAAAAAAATCTTAATCTTAAGCAAAGTCCCTGCTGCAGCTGACTTCTCCCTAACTAAGACATCACTGAACCAGGTCCCACTCTTACATGAAAATAAGGGGAGTGTGCTTTGCAATTAAGCATAAAGGTTAATTGGATTGGAGGAAGGATGGCAGAAACATTTCTGCTGAATAATTCAGTGTCACAGCACATGTCCCACTCAGCTGTTCAGATCCTTATCAAGAGCCTGCTAAGCTATGATTTTATCATGAGTTAAATTATCCAGTAATATATAGACTAAATTTGGCTCCTTTAGGGATGCCAGAGTATTAATCCAGCAAGCTGCATGGGGCCGGTTGTGGATCAATCAGCCACTGCGGCTGCAGTGGCTCCTTTGGAGACCTGATGCCATCAAGGGAGCACCCACCCCAAAATCAGCCCCTCTGCTCCCCTGGTACCCGAGAGCCAGCAACCCCCCCAGCTGGGATGCCCATGGCTCCATAGCGTTTTCTACTGCCAGTTGGTAAATGTTTCCAAAAAAGTTTTTTTGGGGCTATTTAGGTGGTTTCCCATAATCTGCTCTGGCAGGTGACAAATAACCTGAAACAGTGAGATGGGTGCTGCTGTTCAGAGTATTAACAGTAGTGGCAAAGCCATGCGCTGCGAGGCACAACTGCCTGCAGGAGAGAGAAGCAATGTAAAAATGACGCAGGAGAGAGAAGCGATGTAAAATGACATAGGAGATAGAAGCGATATAAAGCAGGTTCTGGCTGTAGTGCTTATGAGCCATGGGTCGGGTGAGACCCTGTCCGCCGGGGACGGGGTGGGACCCTGCAGACCCCAGCCAGTGCTGGGACTTGGATGGGTTCACACTGTCTTCGGTGCAAATGCATAGAAACCCTTTGTCCTGCGAGCAGGGAGAGCCTGCAGTGAGCTCATGTGTTTCTTCAGGACTTTGTGGATACTGGGATTGTGGGATCTGTCTAAAATATGTGTTAAAAATCAGCTTATCTTCCAAATAAACTCTCAGAAATTCCAGTATCTCCAGGATGTGCTTGGAAGCGATTTATTCCTTTTGCTTTTGGTGTTTCCCTGACACTTTTCAGCATTATTTTTAATGACACTGTTACCAAAGATCATTTTTGGTGGATAACACAGTATTTATGGAGAAACCAACAGCTAAATCTGGTTATCATTCACGTTGCTTATAAAATATACATAGCAATCAAGATACTGACCATGGCAGTAAATTGAAAATATATTGAAAACATAAAGCATTTTTTCAATTTATTAGTAATATAAAAAATATTTGGGCATTTTTTCCCCCCTTGTTAAAAAGAAAGATATAGAAGCTGTTGTAAGGAAATCTGTAGTAGTGTTGGTCCAAATGCTGGCGTGGTGCGGAGGGCAAGCAGTGTGCTGGGTTTTGTGGGCTTTCAGATAGCAAACAGCCTGCTCCGGACACGCTACGGCAGCGCCTGGGGCGTGTTCCCATCTGCCGAAGGGCTTGTGGAGGGAGCCCAGCCCAATGCAGATGCTGACTCGGTGTTAATGCTGACTGCCCTGGCCCTAAGAAGTCCTGGGAGCAGGCTTAGGAGCTACTGGAGGGCTGGTGGCTTTGCAGTGGTGGCATTAAAATACGTGACTTTCCCCTGTTGGCTGCAGCCCCCAGTGCTGGGACAGGTCACCCCTCCTGTCCCCACGGCACAGCACAATCTGAGCACGTTGTTGAAGGGTTAACCCCGGCAACTGCTGGGTAAGTGTAAAAATATTAATAAGGCTGCCGTGGGTCACCCTAAAACGGGAATTTACGGTGGTAGTCAAAGCTAATGTTTTGGATGAATGCAACATCCCTTCTCAGAATGAAAAAATAAATTAAACAAAACGTCATACAGAGGGTATGTAACCAAATCAATCATATTTATTGCATTTAATCAAAACTTGATTCAGTTAAATTTATTCCATATGATAGCCGTGCGCTTCACATGATGCACACCTAGCTGAGGTTGCCGGCGTGGCTCGGTGAGCTCTGCACCGCTCGCTGGAGGGAGGGTTCAACCCCTGTGTCATCACACATTAATAAGATTAGGGTTATTAATTTGCGTATGATGCTCTGAGAAACGGATGGGGGTGTGTGTATACGTACCCAGGGAAATGATCACAGGGGCTTTACCGTGGATAAATAATGCGTATTTAGTAACCAATATAATTCCTGCTCTCTCTGCACTGCCCTGTTTGCTTGCTGCTGGCTGCATCTAGAGGGCGAGATGCACTGCTGCCGTACAGCATGCCGGCCTTGCACTGAACAGCCGCCCGGCACATGCCGGCACCATCCGGCATGGCCTTGCAGGCAGGTGTGATGGGGCAAAACCTGCCAAAAACCCCAGGTGGGGCCAGAGCGGGGCCGAGGGACGCGGCACAGGCACGCCGGTTTATGCTGTGCCGATATCCTGGCAATAGAAACTGCAGCACACGCTGCTGCCCTTCCTGTGCCAGTGTGTGGCCAGCCAGCCCTGGCAGAGCCCCCTGCTCCATGCCATCCCTGCCCCTGCCCTGGGATGCTTTCAACACCACCGCTAATTGAATCCACCTGTCCTGGGCAGACATGTCCCTACCTTCGGGGAGGCTCTTGCCACCATCCAGGAGGAGCAGGTCCTTGGGAGCAAGGGGTGCTCACACCTCCCTTGCCTGCCTGCCTGCACTCGCTGGGTGCTGCGTTCCCATCTGGGGAGGAGGATTCAATCACACAAACCTTCCTTCTCCTCCTGGAAGTTAAATATTAGAATTCTTCCTAGCTGCATATATAATTCACTACATTAATCTTCCCTTAAAACATGTTCCTTCCACAAAGCCCCTCTGTATTGATCCAACAAAGACAATTATATATTATGGGGGGAGGGGGAAACAGCTGAAATATTTGAGATTGGCCCTTCGGCAGGATTTATTACGTGTCTGAACTATAGTGTCTGCCTATTTTTTATTCTAAGCCTCTATGACAGGGGTCATGTCTTCCTCCATATACTGTACAGCGCTGTGCACTCCGATGGGGCTATATTAAATACTCAGGATGATTAATCACACTGTATAAATAACACACTTCTGTTGTGTTCGGAGGCCTGCACGCGTGTGTACATCAGCGGTACCTCTATACCGCCCAGCTGGAGCGCCGCCTCCAGCAACAGGTACTGCTGCCCCATGCACAAGGCAGTTGTAGGGTTCTGAGCGTCATGGTCTGACTCTGAAGCGCTCCTTGGTGTGTGCAGAAGGTTGGTCTGGAGACCCCCAAGGTCCTTTCCAACCCAGATTTCTTCTGGTTCTCTGTTTTTTCCCAGCCCAGTTGGTTGCAGTGACCTTTCTGAGCAGGATGCAGTCCCAGGGCATCTCTCAAAGGCGATGCAGTGCATAAGCCCGGGTGCTTTTCTGGTACCCTGCCTCTGCATGGGAACACATCACCCTCTGCCTCAGGGTGCGGAGCCCCAGGCTGCGAGGGCACAGGGTGGATGCCCTTTAGGAGAGTGATCATGTACTGTCTCCATCTGTACCCCAAAATATGGAGGCAAAGCAGACTGTGTAGGGAATGGGAAAATACTGAATTACTAGGATCGACTGTAAATGTGCATGAGATTAATGAGCAAAGGCTTCTCCATAACACAGAAGGTATGAAATCAATCCTGTGCTCCGAGAATAATGAGGGAATCAATAGGATTACGAGGTTAAGGCTGGAGTAAACCTGAATGACAGCTGCAAAATAAATTTTATTTGGAGGACGTGGCTGGGGTTAAATGAAATGTAATAAATAATGTAAAGCATTTAAGGGGTGGGGAAATGGTCCAGAGATGTAAGGAAGAACAGAAGGCCCCACAGCCGCTAAATCTGTCCAGTTTATATCCACGGCGTGTTTTTGCAGGTATGTGATGAGTGTGACATACACCATGCCTGTGGCTGGGCTAATGGCGCTGTGAGGTTGTGCCCTCTCCCCTCACTGTCCGGGACAGGGACAGGAGCAGGTCGGTGGCAGCGGTGCCGTTGGGACCTCGGGCTGCAGCCAGGGCACCAAGGCAGGACAGCAATATGCATGTGTGAGCGGTATAACACAGCCTGGGATGCGTTCACAGTGCATCACATATGAGCTGCAGGTTTGTGCATCCCTTTCCCTGTGCCCCTGGTGCCATCACTCTGGGGAAAGGTGCTTCTCCCCTAATGTCCAGAAAAAGGCTATTTCACATTAAAAAAAGCGAGCATTGCCACCATTCCATTTCCCACTGGTCACCAACTGGCATGGAGGCATCCATCTGCAGAGCCCGCAGCTGCACTTGGGACTCACACGTACCCCACTATGCACCCATCCTCCACACTTGCGGGGACGTGGATCCTCCTGGCCGTGAGCATCTGAAGCTGCTCTGCCTTTGCACCCACAGTGGGCATGTCCGATTCTGGTTTCCGCTCCTCCAGGTACGGGGCAAAGGGGAGTCATGGGGCTGCGGTTGGAGGGGTTTGGTGTCCTGCTGACCTTGGCTTTGGGGATAAAAGCTGTGCAGGTGGGTGTAGGGCTGGGATTTCAGGTGCTCAGCACCTTCTTCCGTGCGGCTTTGGCAGGACGGTTGTGGAAGAGCTCGGCATCGAGTCTGCGGCTCTCCAAGAGCTCAGCAACTTTCAATGCCTTGGTGAAAACTGAGCTGCTCTGGAAAACTGACCACAGGGGTGGGAGTCAAACTGGTCTGAACCCTGATGCTGTACTGGTTGCACTGATTTTTCTAACCTGATTGACTCCTGCTCCCACTCCTCCCTGCTAGGAGTTCTCAGGGAAGGAGATCTGGCATCCCTGAGATGTGCTCAATGCTTTAGAGGCAGAGTGCGGCCCAGAGAGATATCAGCCACTTCTGCCCCCAAGGAAACACGATTCCCACTCCAAGAGGAGCAACTCTGAGTGGGGATGGGACAGCAGAGATTTTGCTCTTGAATCTCTATGTAGAAAACCCTCCTGCTTCTTTCTGGATCCAGTCCCAAGGGAGCCTACAGGACACTGCTTGCCCCGGATGCTTTTCCATCAGGTTACCCTGTGATGCAAGGGCTTGTCCTCCCGGAGTGGACCGTGCGTGTGCAGCTCAGCCCTGCTAATGACGGCTGCGTGTGTTTTTCCAGTCATTAAATGTATGACTAATAGAGCTGTACTGGCTGCATAATGCACACTGACAACAAGGAGCCTCAGGGGAGGGGAATAGAAATTGAGGGGTATGAAGAAAATTACTTATATTTATCCCCCGGCCAGTAGAGGTGTTTTCCCCATAGGTGTTACATCCCCACCATGTTGGGGCGGGAGGCTGGGGAGCCGAGAGTTGCCTTCCGCCACCTTTCCCGTTGGAGCTGCCTGGGGCCCTGTGTGTCTGTCTATCCATCCCAGGGCATTCGATGCAGCACAGTGGCACTCTGTGCTGTGATCTGCCCCTGTGCGGGGGATGCCATCAGCTCCTCACCCCATCACAGGATGCCCCTGTACATCCTGACCTCACCATGTGTTCACTTCAGCTCCGGTGTCACCAGCACAAGCTGTTAATAACAATGCTGGCTGTCGGTAGTTTATCCCACTGCTGCATGCCGAGTGTGTGCTGAGGAAGGATTTGCAAGCCTCTGCAGGCACAGGCAGGTCCCTGCTGCCCACCTGCTGCCCATGCATCACTGCGTGCCCCTGCACACACATGCCTGGTCCAGGGCAGCACCTCCCCACCAGCGTCCTGCAGACCCACCTGCCTCCCACATGAGACCTCTCTGCAACAGGATGCAGAAAAATGCCTTCAAGTTTCCTTTTAATAGCTCCTGTAAATCTTATTTTATGCTAAAGCTAAAGACACATTTATTATTGTCATAAAGGAGGAAGAACTGGTGAGTCCCCAGCTGGCCCCAGACTGGGTGACTCGGGAAGAGCAGAGGCAGCAGGTCGAGGGCAACGGTTATCCCTCGCTATTTAGCGCATTTGGGGGCACATCAGTGACACCAGGAGAAAACCTCTGGCTGCTCGTGGAGCACAGTCCCCCATTGCAGGGAGGGGCTCGAGGAGCTGAGGGGCCCTGGGTGCAGCACACGCAGCTGTGGGTCAGGGCTCAGGGACCAGGCTGGCGATGCACGTCTCTAAGTGCCCAGGCGCTGGTTTTGCTCCAGCACCTTCTGTGCCATAGGAAGCCATGCAGGATGTATTTTTTTTAAATTGTTTTTATTTAATATTTTTAAACCATTGCACAGGCAATCTCTATCCCAAATCCCAGCCCAAAGGTCAGTGGAGAATTGGCCCTGCACCTGCAACCTGAAACCAGCTCTGCCTGGCTGGCGAGGCTCACGCTGCGCTGCTAATTGAATGGTTCGGGGGGGTTGTTTTTCTTTTCTATTTTATTTTGAGACGCTGTTTTGAAGACCATGACCAAGAATGGGAATTTCATACGGTAAACAGAAAAGCTGTTCTGAAGTTATTTATTGGTTCAGTTTTGCAGCACGTGGACTACTATTGATTTATTTTGCAGTGTCTCTAGAGGCTTCTTCAAGGTTAAAATGTAGACATCGCATGTTAGCCTGGACTAAATACTGGCAGGAAAACGCATTTGGGTCTTTTAATTGGAAAACCATACTCCGTTTATCACCCTGAGGCCAAGACTCTACCAGAGCAGCACAGCGCAGCACACAGAGCAGGGGAATGTACACAAGCGCAAGATGCTCTGGTTCACGCTTGCTCGGGGGATTCAGTGGGAACACACAGGCCCCCAGAACCACAGCCGGCTCTGGGGTCCTGCTGGGCCCCGAGAGCAATTCCCCAGGGGACGGTGGTGGCCAGCAGCTGTCCCGGGCAGGGAGGTTGGGTGTGAGCATCCTGGTGAACAAACCTGTGCCAGGTCTAGGAGCTGTCATGGCCAAGCTTGGTGCCGGCTGCGTTTTTGCTGCTGTGAGCTCATTCCAATTGCCTTTGGCGGGGGCCACACTCCCACAGCCCAGCAGGGGCAGCTCGGTGCTGGTGTCCAGCAGCTGGTGCCAGGGGCTTGTCCCAAGAAGAGATGCTGTGCACTGAGAGCAGGAGAAACCCACACAGGCCCACCTCTGGCCCTGCTCCCTGCCATTTTCAGTCCATATAGTTGCAACCATCATTCAGCTGGAGAAAATGATGGGAAGAGAATTATTCATCCTAAGAAGCACTTGATAGCCCCTTACATCCTCAAAGTGCTTTCCAGCTCCCGTGCCACTCCTGTAGTGCTTGTGTCCCTTTCTTGGGCAGGTTAAGGGACTTGCCCTGGGCCATCAAAGGAGGCTGTGTCAGAGACACGAAGGCTGCTGCTGCCGCGGTTCCCTCTTCTCAGTTGCTCCCAAGCTGGCAGTGAGCACGTGCGGCTGGGGCGGAGGTGGGGAGCTCTGCTGGGAAGGTACGAGCTGAGGTTTAGAAATCATGATGTGTGAATTGAAATGGGAAGCAACTGATCTCGGGAATCACCACAACTGCTACAAGGTGTTCCTGAAGCTGTCAGCAAGCCATCTGCCCACTCACCCTAGGTAAACACGGCACAGAGGCCACCGTGGCCAGCCCTCCTTGGAAAGCCCTGAAGCAGAGGGGTCCCATGCAGTGAACCCCACCAGGGCAGCAGTGTGGCCCTGGGTGGGAATGGGAGGAAAAACGCTCTGGCGCCTGCATGCATAGAGGGAGCCGTTCCGCCTTGCTCGTGTTGGGGCTCTGGATTGAAGCCCTGGCTGCAGCGCTCACTCCTCGTAACTCATCCCAGGGACACCTGCGGTGGGGAGGCAGCGGGCAAAGGCACGAGGGCTGCCGGCCCTGGTGCGCAATTTATGGCTCCGGGGGAAAAATAGCAGCCGGTTTAGGAGCTGAGCAGCATGCAGGAGGACCAAAACCGAGGTCAGACTGCTGCCCGGTTTCTCTCACTCAGAGCTCATTATTCAAGCATTGACTCTGCCTGTCGCTCCCCTACGTACACCGCAGCCACCCTGGCTGCATGGAGGATGCAGCGGTGAAGGCAAGGAAAACGCTGCAAGCCTGCCATGCTCCAGTCCCACTGCTCATCACAGCTCCCGGCACAGCTTGGGCACTGGGGATGTCACTGCCCCCTCAACGGGCCCATCTGGGTCCCTGATGCCCTTCAACATCAGGCACCTGCATGCACTGGTGCTTGCAAAGAGCCAGCTCGGAGGCCACATGGAGCAGTGAAATGGCCATGGGCTGGCCCCGTCTGCAGCCCCAACACAGCAAGGCAGGCAGGCAGGCAGCCCTGAAACGGCTGATTAAAAAAAGCTGGGTGACCTGGGATGACACGGGCGTCTGGTGAGTCAGTACGGCCCCAGAAACGCGCCCAATGGGTCGGGACTGCGGCGTCGCTGCCAGCCGCGAGTGTGCGAGCAGGAGGAAGGGCCCGCGGCTGACACAGACCCGGCGTGGGAGGCCCTGGGGAGCCGCTTGCACTTCCCTGCAGGTGTTGGGGTGCAGCCCGGCTGGTGCCCCCAGCCCCGCACCTGCTACTTTCTTTGTCAGAGAAGTTGCTCGAGTTCAGCTGAAAACTGTTAGTCCCGTCATGCCTCAGTTTCCCCCCTGTGCTGGGGACAGCACTGCTCATGTCCCCAGGTGTCCAGGGCAGTCCACTGAGCCTTGGTAAGTTCTGGGGCTGAGTGAGCTGGAGAAAAGCAAAACTGGGAAAGAACAAGTATTTTTGCAAAACTGGGCAAACGGGTGCCAAGTTCCATCTGCGCCTAGCACAGCCGTGCAGGGAGGAGTGCGGAGGGTGGCGATTTCGGGGCTGAGCCCCCTTAGCGAGGACGCAGGGGTCTGTGTTAGCCCAAAGCTCCCCGCAATGCCAGCCAGCACTCTCTGTCCTCCCGTTCACTCACAATTCAAAATAAATACAGAGAGTGAACATGACCTTGAGTGTGTAGTCTAAAGCTTTTAAAACTCTCCTCTAATTCTTTTAACTTCCCGCACATCTATCCTCTGCACCAGCCTCCTCATTTCTCTTTCTCTACAGTAAACTTATACCCTTTCTAAAGTGCCCAGAGAAGACACCGTAGATGAAATGTTGCTTTAGCTTAATTTCCTATTCCTAACATATGCTTTAATTAATGTCATGTGCTTTGATTTGCTGCCAGCATGCCAGTGCGGCACTTCCTTCATTTCCCAACCTTTACCGTAACCTTGTGGGAATGAGTATCGGGTGTTCCCTGCTGATTTCATCTGTTTCAGGGTGTTTATCTGGAGCTCCGTGGCTTTTCTGCGCTGCGTCGGTGGCACCAGCACAGAGGTAAAACCGCAGCGTCCTCCTTCACTGGAAGTGCTGAGTATGTGTGGTACGCAGAGAAGGATGTTTGTACGTAGACCACTGACCAACATTTCTTATCCATGGTTTTTTACACTTTCTAGGACTGAAGGTTCAATCCAGAGCAGTGAGGAACACGGCAAAGCAGGGGAGAGGAGAGGGGGGAACCCCGGCTCCTGGTTTCTCTGCATCAGAATTGGAGAGTTGTCCCCTTCACCAGCCTGGGCACATGCTCGTGGTGGTGGAGCAGTGGTTAGGGTCTGGGGCAGAGCCCCCTTCGCCCCCTCCCAGAGCTGGCTCCCAGCTAAGTGTGGGGAATGGCAGGGGTAGAAGCCCCTCATCTCCCTCCGTAGCAGTTGTGCTGATGCTCGGTGGTGCAAACCTTCTCTGTCCCATTGCACTGAGCAACAGAGCTCCATGGGCAAGAGCAGCATCTCCTGCTGTCCCCACTGCCCCTGCTTCTCACCAAATTTCATCCTTCTAGTTTATGACAGGTGCAGGTGGACCAAGAGGACCAAGAAGCTCCTTTTCCATTCCTCTCGCTGTTCCCACTGCATGGTGAGACACATATGCCCACATCATTCAACACGTGGCTGCGGGTATGCAAAGCTCTCCCTCCAGCTGGAGTTGCCCCAGCCTTGCTGCACCACCAGGTCAGTGACCTAAGCTACTGTGTAAGAAGGAAAACTGCTAATTTTGGGGACCTTTTTCCTTCTGTTCTCCTGATGGAGCCAGCTTGGTCTCCCGTCCAGGCAGAAAAGCACCATTAAGCTCCTCATGTCTTTCTGTAACTGGTACGCTTGAGAGCAGCTCCCTGCACAGTGGAGTCCAGAGGAATATTTAGCCATTGTCTATTCTGGCCCCAAATCATTGGCACTTGCATACAGCAGGCCTGAAATGGCCCCTTTCCCAGACAGCTCTTTAAGCAAGGTTTTCCTGTCTCTTTATTTAATGAATCTCAGCCATTCTTTCTCTCCTTGCTAGAGCCAGGGGCAGATGCAGGAGAGGGAGCGCACTCTGCTTCAGCCCTTCATCTCTTCCCTCTCTCCAGTTTCCCTCCTTCTACCTGCAGCATTTGGGGTTCTACAGCAGGTCATGTCCCACGAGGCAGTAATTCCCAGTGTCTGGGCGCTGTCCCAGTTGGCTATCGTTTCCCTTCCCATTTGTTCCTGTTGAGAATCCCCCCCAAGGAACAGGAGCGTGATGCCTTTTTGCAGCTCTTCCCCCCCTTACTACAGAGGCAAAGCCACCCCAAAGGCTGAGCCCTGCTTTCGGAGCAATCCTACTCTCTGGGCGAGGAGGAAAATGCCCAAAATGGAGAACAGCATTTGTCCCAGGCCTGGGCCTGCCGTGCTGCAGCCTGAGGAATGTGCTTCATCGCAGTGTCCCCAGAGCGGGACGCAGGCGTGGGAGGGATGTGACTGAGCAGGGAGCGAGTCGCCACATCCTGGAGGCTGGCTGGCAGTGAGGGGTGGCCTCCTGGTGAGCAGAGTTACGGGGAGCCAAACCTGGCCCAAGGGTTTGCCTCTTTATGGGAGATGCTTGGGGGAAATCCCATCCCAGTGCGTCCTGACAGCAGAAGGATGCAGTGGTGAATTTTGACAGGCTTTGCCGTCCTGCTTCCTAGGAAGGACCTTTTATTCCCCCTTCTCTCCCTCCCTCCCCACCACCAGCTCCCCAGCGCCTCTGAGCCTTCCAGGGCTGGGGCTGGCCCCGCAGCAGCTCCCCCCTCATCTGGGGGGCAGAAACCCGAGGCCATGGCGCTGCCCTGGGAAGCAAAACCCCTCCCAGAGGCGGCCCCTTCCCGCCGCAGTCTCCTGCTCCCCAGACCCCTGCGCAGCTCCCTTCCACCCCACTGTCATCTGCCTCTCACCTCGCCTTCCTCCATCCCGTCTGGCCACCTCCTTGCCGGCGACTCCACATCCGGACGTGTGTTTGTGTCTCTCCGCTCCGGCCTGTGAGCCTCCATGCTCAGAGGCTGGCCACCTGCGCTGCTCGCCGCTCTCCTCCGCCCTTTCAAATCACACCAGCCTTCCCGCACCCTGAAAGCCTCACGTCCCTTAAATCTGCCCTGAGTGATTTAGCAAGGACCCAGGACAGGACTGACCCCCAGGCGCGTGATACACGGCTATCGTAGGCATCTGGCAAGTGTTTAAATCCCCAGGGTCCCCGTTTGCTCCTGGCTTAGTGTTTCCCATGAGCCCAAAAGAGGGGGTGTCCCCCTGCCCGTAGGTACAGTGCCTAGCCCTGCTTCGACCCGCTGCCATGCTGCGGGGTCTGGCCCCAGCCCAGGGAGAAGGCGGTTTTCCCCTGGGCAGCACCGTGGTGGAAAGGGACTGGCCAGGAAGAGCCATGGGCTCTGGTGGGGAGCAAGGACTTGCATGTGCCAGCCTGGGAAGTGGTGGCTTTGCCGGTGGCTGAGATGATGCTTTTGCCTAAATAGCAACTGGGACACTAAGGTAAACAGCGGGAGCGTGGGCTGCAGCCTCTGTCCCAAAGCACAGTGGTGCTCACCAGACACTACTGGCAAACGCTCGTGTGTTGCTGTGCTGCCTTGCTCGGGCTGTTGTTCAGTGAGGTCTGTCCCAGAGGCGAGAGTCCACGTTGGGGTGTAACATTTAAACATGGCTGTTTGACCCAACTGGCCCTGGTTGCAGCGGCAGAGCAGCGTGCTGTGCCGCACCGGGGGGCTTGGACGGGGTATGCACCCAGCTCCAGGGCAGAGAGAGTGCTGGCAGCTGGCTGCCTTCATCCCTCCTGCTGGGAATTTCTCACCCAGACCATCATTTTCCTCTTCACCTTGGAGAACAGTGATTTCCCACAGCAGTAACCTCCTCCTCACCCCCAGCACAAATTAAATAATCACTTTGGGCAGGACTCGCCCTGAGCCCCTCATCCCCTGCACAGTGACGGGTGGATGATGCCAAGTATGCTGTGCACAGCCACAATGTGTTGCTCTGAGAGTGCACTGGTCTGGTTTTGCAATACCTTAAGGCAGTTTCTTGCTCTGATGCAAGGCTTCTGAGACAAGCCTCTCCTCTTTTCTTCCTGCCTGGTGAGAAGTGACTTGCAGTGTTGTCACTTAGTGGATTTATGTGCATCTTGTTTTTGCTCGTAGCCCATGTGCTCCAGAGCAGCTTACCCAGGAGGTCCCATGCGTCCTCCTCCCACTCCACCAAGGTCCCCGCAGGACGCTGAGCTGCCCTGGGGCTGCTCTCCCTTCTCCACGCACACGTCAGGCTGCCACCCCAACCCACGCCGCTGCCCGAGTCCCTTCTCTCCCCGGCTGTCCTCCGAGCCTCAGCCAAGGTTACCCAGCAGTGCTGGTGACCACGGCACATCTAACTGGGGACTTGTGCAACCAGAGGTGCTGACCCACTGGCCTGCCGTAAATGGCGGCGGCTGCCGCGTGCGGAGCGGTGATGGCAGGGCCTGCTCGGACCCTGACCCGGCAGCACCATTTTGGCTTGGTGCAGGAAGCAGAGCGGAGCTGCGGCCGCCGTGGTGCTTGCAGCCAGGCTGCATAAAAATCGCAACGCGCTGAGCGCCGGGCATTGTTCTGCTTTTATTTTTTAAACCATTATTTCCATTTCGGTGTGGCCCAGTTTACCTGCTCCCCATGCTCTAGCATGCTGTAGCTTTAGCACTCTTTTCATTAAAAACCAAAAAAGTAATTGCAAAGCAGATGGAGCTTTTTTTTTTTAATATATATTTTGAAGTTAAATCAGACCTTTGGCTAGGAAAGACCATTGGGGACTAGCTCAGTCTGACGTTCACCAGGACAGTCATCTCCGGACTATTCATTCTTACACAGAGTGTTGCTGAGCTCACAGTAAAGTCTCTTCGGTACAAAATGTACAATGGACTTGAAATGTTATTTTCCTAGATGCTACTTTAAAAAGCAGTAAGACAGCATATACAAAAATAAAAATCCAGAGCATTTATACAAAATTAGAGTTAGTTTTAAAAATAAAAAGAAATTCCACAAATGTTTGCTTTTGTCTGTAAAATACTTAAGCTTTTAAAAAAATGTCTAGATACATGAATATTCGCTCACAGTTTAATTATTACTGGTTATATAGTGAACATTGCCTGTTTGCATCCTACATAGCTTTGCTTGAAATTACGAGGGGTAAGTACACTTGGTACTCTGGGAAAAAATTATCAAATATCCCCAAATATTTAAAAACAAATCGGAATATGGTTATTCGTTTGATTTACCCGGTTTCAGTGGAGGTTGGTGCAAGACTGAGTAACACGTTAGTTTGCAACGTTTTAAAACATTCGTTAAAATATTTACTTAATGGTTTAAAACAAAGCCTTAGAGCCCACAAACGTGCCCAGGTCAGGCAAATACATGCGGATGATTCGACTGAACGATTTAGCAGCGGAGAATCACTTGCATTTAAAACCGTGCATATTTTCAATACCCGCTTAGTGCATCTATTTTAGGCAGATGCTTAAGATTAAAGGGCCGCATGTCAGCCCCTATCTTACCCATGCTTCCCGTCATCGTTTCTTTGCAATTAAATTTTGTGTTTTCCTTTCAGCCTAGAAGTGTTTGGTACCAGTCTCTTGGCAAAAGAGCCTGAGGAATGGAAGGGTAAAGAAATATGACCCAGCTGCTATGCACAATGAGGTTTGTAAGTCCTTGTATGGTATAAATAAGCATATTACACAGTTATTAGAAAATTGGCACTCCCTGTTTAGAAGCCCGAGTCTGGTGCTGTGTAATTCCTCCCGAGTACATGCATAATTCAGTATTAGCACTCCATTCTTCCAGCCTTATTACTGGCAAAATTCGGCAACTTTTCCTCAGTCCTCATCCATTCAAACCCTCCTCGGCAGCGTAAACCGGTGAGTTTCCGCTCAAGCCAATAAATCTATGCCAACCCACGCGGCCGGCGCTCGGTCCTGACTTCACGGGAGCCGTGGCCAGGGCGGGAGCGGGGCCGGACCCCGCCGGGTTTCCCCCCGCCGCCCTCCGCCTCGCCGGGGGGCTCCGAGCCGCCGCCGTCGGGGCCGCCCGGCCGTAGGGGAGCGTCGGTGCGCGCTCGGGGCTCGCTTCGCCCCTCGCCTCCGTCGTGGTTGGCAGGTTTTCTTGGGGGGTGGGGGGGAAGAGAAGCAGGTTTTCTTAGGGGGAAGAGGAGCGAGCCAAAGGGAGCGGCGCCGGCCGCCGCGGCTGGAAGAGCGGTGGAGCATCCCCGCAGGTAACGCGCAGATCTGAGCCCGCTCGCTTTTTCCCGGCCCGCAGACTGAGTGTAATTATTGGAGAAAAGCGACAGTAAACTTTTATTAATCGCCGGTGTTTAGGGCCAAGGCATGAACGAGCTCGGTGACAGTGATGAGTGGTTTGGAGCGCCGGTCCCTGAAAGCGGGGCTTATCCTCCCCCTGCCTGCTCCTTTGGCTCGGCGGTGATGAGCCGTGAATAGGAGCCACCCTGCCGTCGGGGATCTGGCCGTTTCTCTGCCGGGTGATGACAGTCGTGCTGGTTTCGAGCCTCGCCGTGAATTGCCGGAGCCTGCGGGAAACGCAAGGCGCTGCCCAAGCGGGGGGGGGGGATCCGACGCTTCGCCCCTCGGCTCCGGCCCCGTTCCCCCCGGCCGGGGGAGGATGAAACCGGCCGCAGGTTTCATGGGATGATGAAACCTTCCCCCCAGGGCCGGGTCCCACCGACACCGACTCCGGGGCCTCGGTTGCCCGGGCTTACACAGCACGGCGGAGCCGGCCCGGTGCCGCCGAGCGCGAAGAGCTTCAGCCGGGGCCGCAAGAAACGAGGAGGGCCGGGGGCTGGCGGGAGGAGGGGGAGGCTTTGGCTTTGCTTTAATTAAATCCTCCCCAACTGGTGATCGCCCCTCCGCCCTTCTTCTTTTTTTTTTTTTTTTTTTTTTTTTTTGTTCAAGGAGGGGAAAAAATGCATTTAACGTAGAGGAAGCGCAGGCAGCGTCCGTGATTCCCGGGGTCCCTCTCCGCGGCCGCGGGAGGAAGGCGTGGAGGGAGCCTCACCCAAACAAAGCCGAGCCGCCGGCACCAGCCGCAGAATAAATACAAAAATTCACCTTGCCATAGAGCCCGGCCCTCGGCAGCCGGCCCGGGCCCCGCAGCCCGCGGGGAGAGCCCGGCCCGCAGGTGGGAACGGCCGGCGGGACGGAGCGGGCCGAGCGAGGGGCGGCTGCCGTGCCCGGCTGCGCGCATCCTCCGCGGCTCTGCGCGGGTTCTCCCCTCCCGCGGCGGTAGGGTTGGAGCACGGGTCCGGCCCGTGGCTCAGAGGCAGCTACAAACCCGCGGAAACTACCGCGGCCGCGCACGGGAGGGAGCGCAGCAGGTCAGCGGCGGGGAGCGGCGCTCCGGGACCGACCCACCCGCACTCCCGGGCCGAACCGGGCCTCCCCGCTCCCCCCGCGGCCCCACCGGGACGGCTCCTCACCCCTAGGCCCTCCGCAGCCCCTGCCCCATCTCTGCGGGGGCAGGACGGGCGCGGGTCCCCGCTCGCCCTGGCCCCGCAGGCGCACGTCGAGGCCCGCCGCCGGCCCGGTCTCACCTGCCGCCGGCCCCGGCCCCACCGGCTCCTGCGGGAATTGCTGCCGCTCCCTCGCTCGCATCCCCCGGCCCGCCCGGGCCTTTTTTTTTTTTTTTCTCTTCCTTTTTTTTTTTTTTTTTTTTTTTGTAGGAGTGGGGAAAAGGTCCATTAAGAGGTTGACCCCAGTTTACTTTTTATTCTGCTCCTGTTCCCAATTTCGGCACCACGTGACGGTGGGAGTGAGTTTGGGTTTAAATTCACTTTCAAGAAAACCCCGATAAAAATCCTGCCCCGTGAAGCCCCGCCGGCTCATGGCGGTGACCCTGTGAGCCCGGGGCTGCGGGAGGCGAGCGGCACCTCGGCGCCCACCCGGGACCGCCCGGCTCGGGTAAGCGGCTCCGCGGGCGCGGAGAGGGGCGCAGCCCGGCCGAGGGGGTGCGCAGGGGTGCGGGGGACGCGAGGCAGAGCAGAGCCAGGCGGGGCTGTCGCGATATAGGGCGGTCCGCAGGACTGGGGCTGTCGCGATAGGTATAGCTACAGGGGGTAGGGCGGGAGCCTGGGCGCGTTTCGGCCGCGGGTGGATGCAAGGGGCCGCTCAGCACAGGGCGGGCAGCCCCGACAGCAGCGCTGCGGGGTGGTGGTGGGGGTGTGTGTCTTGGTAATCGCGACAGCAGAGCTGAAGTGGCCCGTTCAGTCGCGACAGCACTCGGGGTCCCTTCCGAGGGGCTTCTCCCCCGGATTTGGGGCTTTGGCTGGGCGGTGGGAGCCCCGAGTAGGCGGTGCCCGTGGCCGGAGGGTGCGGGGGCTCCTGCCCGGGGGTGTGCGGGGCCGGGAGCTCCTCTCCCCTCGCCGCGCTCACCTCGGGGCGGCCCCGGCGGGGCTGACCCCGGCGGCCCGGCCTCGCCGCCGCTTTGTCTGCGGCCGCCCAGCTCCTGCACGCCTTGGGGCAAGGCTCGGCGCTCTCTGTCACGACGGGAGGAGGACGCAGACCCCTGTCCCCCTCCCCGGGCTCTCCGGGAGACCCGCACCCGAAGACCGGCCCCAGGCCGGCGGGACACGGGCGGTTTGGCTGCCGGTGCAGCGGGGTCGGGGGAGCCGCCGGAGGCTGCGGACCCCTCCCGAAGCGTGACCCCCGCCCGGGCCCGGCCCTTCGCCATCGCCTCTCCCGGGCGGCCCCGGCTCCCGCCGCGGGGTCCCGCCGCCCTGCACCGCCCGGCCCGCCGAGCCGAGCGCCCTTCCAGCACGGCCTGTGCCCGCCGCGGCCCTTCTGGCCCCGCTGCAGCCCCCGGCCCGCCTCCCCGGCGGGCAGTAGGGAGCGCCGGGACCACCGGGCCTGGGAGGGGGCGGTGGGGCTGGGGGCTGTCGTCCCCCCCCCCCCGGGCTCCCCCCCGAGCAGCGAGCGGCTCCGCTCGCCGCCAGGCCCGGCGCAGCGCCGAGGCAGGCCGGGAAGGCCGCGGCCGAGCCCGGTGCGCGGGGGTCGGGCGGCCGCTGCCCCCCGGCCGGTGCCCCCCGGTGCGGGCCGTCGGGCGGGCGCGGGGCCGGGGCCGGGGCGAGCGGGCCGGGCCGGGCGGAGCGGGCCAGAGCCGGTCTGTGGGGACGTGATTGACAGCGGCAACGTCAGCAACAGGAGGGGAAGGGAAAAGGGAGGGGGGAGGCAAAGAGGGAGGGTGTCGAAAGGCCCCAAACTGGATCTTTATGGAACATTTTCCGCCAAGATCAAGGGAAAGTGAATCCGCGCAGCGGGGGATGCCCCGCACGCCGCTGCCATCGGGGGCCGCGGAGCCGCGCCCGGCCTGAGCGCCCCGCGCAGCCTCCGCGCTGCCCCGCGGATGCCCTTCATGCCGCAGCCGCCCCCCGGCCAAGCCCGGAGCCCCCCGCTGCGCCTCCTGCCCCCCCGGCCGGCCGTGTGAGTTCCCGGGGTGCGGAGGGAGGACGGGAGGAAGCGGGGGGTCCGCGGGTGCGGGGTGTCCTGCAGCCTGCCGAGCCCCCGGCCTGTGTCGGGGCGGCCGCCGCCAGCCTTGTCCCCGCTGCTTCCCCGGGCTGCGACCCGGCTCCGGCCCCGGGAGCACCGGGGGCCCCGTCCGCGGGCAGGAGCCGGCCCCTCGGGGGTCGCCGCCGCCTCCCTCCTGTGCTCCCCCGGGTCACCCGGCCCCGCGGTGCGGGTTGGCCGCCGGGAACACCCGCGCCTCGGCCGGGCTGGGGCCGCCCCGTCCCGTCCCCCCGAGCGGGGCGGCGGGACCGGCGGTGCTCGGGGCACCGGGGGGCGGGGGGTGGCTGTCGCGGCGCGTACGGTGCGGCTGTGCACCGGAGTGTGTGTGTGTGTGTGTGTGTGTGTGTGTGTCCGCTCGCACACGGCCGGGCTGTCTGTCCGTCTGCATGGCTGGAGCTCTCCCTGAAGCTCTGCTGTGGCTGGAGCTGGGGGTCTCAGCCTTGGCGGCGCGGGGCGGCGGGGAGCGGGGCTGTGGGCCGGGGGAGAGGAGCGCTCCGTCGGGGGCCGCGGGTCCGGGTGCCGTCAGCGTTTCCCCGTGGGGAGCGCCGGTTTCCCTCCCCGGGGCCGCTCCCCCTCCGCGCCGGCGCTGCCCGTCCATCCGTCCGTCCGTCCGTCCGTCGGGCGGGGAGCGGGGCGGGCGGCCGCGTCCCTCTGCGCTGTAAAAGTCGGGGTTGATGGGCGGCAGCCCCGGCGGAGCTGTCAGGCCTTATCTTTATTGGCTTTTCCCAGTCTCCGTCCAAGTTTAAGAGGGGCCCTTTTATCTCGGAGCCCAGCACTCCGCCTGTTTACGCCGCCCGGCCCTGAGCGCCGTCGGGAAGCCCCCGGAGCACCGGCAGCCCCGACGGGACGGGGCAGAGCGACCGGTCTCCCCGACGGGTACCGGCCCCGCACGGTGGCAAAAAGCGGGGGTGGGGAGAGGAGAAGGGGTCGGGGCTGGGGGGGCTGCGGCCACATCTGAGATGAGCTGCCCGGGCCTCAAGCGGGAGCGCAGCCACGCGTGGGCGGCTCCCCCGCGGGGGCAGGCGGGCCCGGCCCGGCTCTCCCGGGCACAGCGGCTTTCCCCGGGGGCCGGGGGTGTCACGTCCCAGTCTCGCCGAGTGCCGCCGCCTGAGGAAGGACCGCGGACCGGGCCGGGAGGGCCTGACCCCGCAGGTGGCCGTGCCCGGGGCTGGGGCGGGGTGGGGGGGGGCAGGGGCTGGACGTGGCCTCCGGTGCTGTGAGCTAACGGTGCGCCTCTCTCCCCCCAAGGAAATGCTCCAGGAGAAAAGCCTGTCTGAAACCGAGGAAGGGTTTCCAACAGCCCCCGCGCCCGGCCATGCGGACTCCTCCGCCGGCTCCCCCGTCCTCGGCGTAGCCGGGGGGAGCAGCACGCCGCTCAGCAGCCCGCAGCCCCCCGACCCCGAGCAGGTACGCACCGCCCGGCCCCGCGTCCTGCGCGACAGCATCGCCCCTCGCTCTGCCCCGCCAGCCCGGCCGGGGCGCGGGTGGCAGGGCCTCCCGCGACCGCGCATCTCCCTCGGCCACGACTGGGGAGGGAATTGCGAGGGAATCGCGTTTTTCTTTTCTTTTTTCTTTTTTCTTTTTATTTTTTTTTCCTCTCGTGCAAATGTGGCCGCCCCCGCCCGCCGTCGATAAGGGCCAGCCCGAGAGCCGCAGCCGTCGGGGCCCGTCGGGTGGCGGGGCCGCGGTCGCTCCTCCCGAGCAGGATCCGGCCCGGCGGTGGGTTTCGTTGGGTATTTTTTGTTTTGGTTTTTTTTTGTTTTTTTTTTTTTTTTGGTTGGTTTTTTTGTTTTTGTTTTGTTTTTGTTTTTCCCCGCAAAATAAACCGCCGGGTCCTCCCACGGCCCCTCGGCACATCGCGACTTCTCTGCCTTCGCCCCCCGCGCCTGCCCGGCGCCTCCGCGTTGCCCCCCCGGCATCCCGTGGAACGGAGCGGGTCCGCGCAAAAACCGCGGCCCTGGATGCGCACATCGTTCAGCGGATCCGCGTGTCCCCGTGGATGTCCCCGCGGATGCTCCTGGCCCCGGTTTTTGGGAGTCTCAAGGCGGCAGCGGGGCTCATCTGCCCCATCGGGGCACAGAAACCCCTACGAAAAAAAAAGAGAAAAAGTTCTTTTTGGCCTCAGTGTCCCACCTGGATGTGAAAGTCTGCAATTAAAACCGGCCTCAGTGTGTTTCTCTTATTTTTGGCAAAGGGCAGTGGAATTTTTGGGACTCCATCCGCCTCCCGCACAGGCAGGACCGAGGCCGGTGTGGCTTCGGCTGCGGCACTGGTCCGGGGTGCCCAGCCACTGAGCCCCGCTGCCCTTCCCGTGGCCCTTCCCAGCCCCTCTCCTAGGTTTTCTCAGTCATTTCTTGCTATTCTCATTGTCTTTGTTTTTCCAGACAATAGAAAATATCAAAGTCTATCTCCATGAGAAGGAGCTATGGAAGAAATTTCATGAAGCTGGCACCGAAATGATAATAACCAAAGCAGGCAGGTTAGTGAAAATTCCCCGCGAACATGTATTGCTTCTGATCCATATGAAATGTCCCTGTTTGCTGAGACTGGGTTTTGCAGAGCTACTGCAATCAGTGGCATTTTAAAAAATTATTATTGTGATTGCAGATTTCAGTAAGATCATTTTTTTCGTGTAAACTGTGCATGTGTTTGAGTGTGGTAACGAGACTGTGGATGCAAGAAAGAGTTGCAGAGTCATTTGCTGCATTTAGCCCCAATTCTCTTTGGTAATTCATCATTTTATTGTTTGTTTTTGGGTTTTTTGGTTTGGTTTTTTTTTTTTTTTTTTTTTTTTTTTAGGATGTTAGCGTGATTGTGGCTCTGCTTTTATTTTTTTTTTTCCCCAAAGCAAACCCCACTCCCCTTTTCTGCACAGTGCACTAAGACCTGTGCTGGGATACTTTGCACCAAAGTTTTAGCAATACGAAGGCTTAGGCTATGCTTTTAATCTCAAAACTGAAAGAGAGACAGCTATCACTTTTATCCTGTTAGGTGTGGAAAAAAATTCTGCCTTCCCTTGGAAACAAACAATGATTTTTACCAAATGAGAGCCCCCTCAGCGTGCACACCCAGGCCCAGGCGGGAGGGAGCCCAGCGGCTCGCAGAGGCTTCGCTTCCCCGGAGAACCCATCCCTGCGCCTGCTCAGGGCTCCCTTCCCACCCGGGCTGCTCAGGTGGGAAATGGCAGAATTAATGTCAGAAAATTAAACATCAGAATTAAACCTCGGACCTTCACCAGCCTGGGAGCCAGACGGTTCCCAACAGAACTAGCCAGCTCCCACTCTGGGCACTGAAATATCTGTCCTTGGCTTCTGCGGCAGCAGGCTCGCATCGCTGCTGCTGGAAAAGAAAAATTGCCAGACTTGGGTATTAAAATCCATTTAATTCTAACAGAGCTGTGTGACTCTGCCATGCCCTGAGGTTGCTGATTTTACGCCGTGGTAGAGAGCTGTGGAGGAGGACACTCAAATAACGGGGAGCAGGCAGAAAAAAAATCCCACAATCAATACCTATGCAGTTCTTTTTCCCTGTGGTCCCTGATCCTTCGTGCAGGGCAGCTGGGGAGCTCGGGGCGGGGGTCTTTTCTCCCCTGTATTCTGCTCACACTACGAGACCCCAGACCCCAACCCCTGGCTTTGGATTTGGGGAGTGATGAGCGGTTTCCCTCTCCTCTCCCCTGTCCCTGGCAGTGCTGCTCTGCGCAGCAGCTGGCCAGTGTGGGGAAGCTTTACTCTAATAACCAAGATATTCCCATTAGTCCCCCTGGAGAGTGGGTGTATGTCCCAGGGATCTTCAATTTGTTTGCTATTTGGCCTATTTATGAAGTGATTGTGTAGGTAACTCTGTCCTTATCACACTACATTTTGGTGTATAAAATCTTAGTGCTTGTTCTGTAGCGTCTACTGATGTGAAGAGCCGGATTCATTTTGATAGGTCTGCTACCTAAGTCAGCTAAGACTAGGGGATCAAGACCTCAAATATTTCACCCTTAATTTATAGTATCTGAGTGTGTCTGTGCGGGACGTGTAATATCTTTACCAAATTCTAGACTCTAAGCATCCCAAATGTGCATGTTATCTCTTTGTAAGTCTTAACGTGGATTGTTTAAACAAATCCATATGTATAGGGCTCAGTCCCACATTCTTTGTCCAGTGGAGCTGGCAGTACACACGTAGTCACCTTCCGAGCATGTGGATGGGACTGAGGGGATAGGGGGGTTTGACCCCAAGATGCACAGAACTTTGTTTTTTGAGTTGTCAAGCCAAATCCTCTATTTGCAAAAATCAGCGCAGCACCAGCAAGCTAACAGCATTTTTATTTTTTTATGACTAGTTTTTAATTAAAAAAAAAAAAGGGTGAAATGCTGATGAAACAGACTAGTAGCTTCATTTCTTTTCTCTGTGTCCAGCTGCAAATGGTATAAAAAAGAAAAGGGCAATATTTTTATCAGTGTTAGCAGTGAGTCCAAAGACTACCCCGCTGCGGAGCCCCGGCAGCGGGAGGGCAGCCTCCGCGCCGCCGGGCAGGGCTGAGCCGAGCCGGGCTGAGCCGAGCCGGGCTGAGCCGAGCCGAGCTGAGCCGGGCTGAGCCGAGCCGCCGCCGGGGACCCGCCGCGGCCAGGACCCGGCTCTGGCCCGGGCCGGGCTCTCCGGCAGCACCGAAAGCAAAAAATGCACAAAATAATTAGCGTGAGAACGGCAGAAAAGTCGAGCAACTTCAGTCCCGTGATCGCTTAAGTCTCTTCGTTCACACCGAGTGCCAGGCTGAGCCACTCGTGTCCGTGCTGAGCCCGGGGCAGCCCAAAAGCAGGAATATGCTGTTAATCGTGATGCAAATAACGAAATGAAAATTATTACTCCATGCAGATTTTATTTT
This sequence comes from Morus bassanus, assembly GCA_031468815.1. Taxonomy (NCBI): domain Eukaryota; kingdom Metazoa; phylum Chordata; class Aves; order Suliformes; family Sulidae; genus Morus; species Morus bassanus. The sequence continues at coordinate 9,378,566 of CM062584.1, forward strand.
ACCCAAGCTATTTAAATAAAGAGTAGCAATAGTAAACCTCCTCTTGACCCAATTAAAAAAAATGGTTAGTGGAGATTTGTATGCACTTGCATTTAGCGTTGGGGGGGGGGGAGGAGAAGAGGGAAACCGGCTAATTGCAGGCACTAATTAGGACTCTAATCCCCCTCCCAGCAGGCACAGAGATGCCCCTGAATGCAGCTAGTTGAAATCACTTAAATGTCGGTCTGTCTGACCTCAAGGGGCACAAACGAAAAGAAATTGAAGCCTGATTTTTAAATTTCAAACAACAACAACAAAAAAAGTGACTTTAATGACAAGTTCACTCAATGGAGAGGAAATGTAAAGCTCAGCGGAAGCGTTAATTCCATGGCAATGGTGTAAAATAGCCTTTTTGTATAAACAAGGCAAATATTGATAACTTAGTGGGGGGGGAGAGAGGGGGAGTCATTTGTTTCTTTCTTTGTAGAGCTCCACAGAACGAGCCAACTATAAATTATCGAGAATTTAGGGCTGAGAATTACTTTGTGGGATTATTACTCCCTCTTAGGACTGATCTTTAGGAGACATTAGGAGAACACAGCAAGCTCAGCATTGGAATAGAAATCATGTTGTTGCCAAGAAAGCTTGATTTATAAAGTGGAAACATCTTTAAAATGCACTCGCTATCTTTTTAATGTTCGACTGCTTCATTGTGGGAGGGAAAAAAAAAGAGATTATTTTATATGAAAAGGATCATCAAAAGATAAAAAGTTTGTGTTAGCAAAGTTCCCTGAACTTTGCGTAAAACCGCTCGCCTCCTTCAGACAGAAAATCCTGCCCATCGCTGCGCCCAGAGGATGGGACGCCGGGCTCCATAAATCAGAACCTTTTCTTGTTCCTCTCATTTGAGGTTTGTTCTAATTACGAATTTCTACTCCAGAGGATTTTCTGTTGCTGGGTTTTAAAGGCTGAGTTATACGCAGTGCAAAAATTGCCCTGTCTTTGCCGTTGCCTGGAGCTGTAGGTACCCAAGGGCTGCCCAACCCGGGGAGGGGGGGCGAGAAGAAAACCAGCCACGCGTGATTTCCTTAAGCGCCGACCATCGCGAGTGGCGTTCTGCAAAGCAGGTTTTTTCCGATGGCAGCGTGGCTCGGGCGCTGCCGCCGTTTGCAGATGAAACCCCGTTGTTCGGGTGGCTGCGAGCCCGGCTGGCCCCTCCGAGCAGAGCTGCTCCCGCTCCCCGGTCCCTGGTCCCCAGTCCCCGGTTCCCAGTCCCCAGTCCCCGGTTCCCAGTCCTCGGTCCCCTCTCCCAGCTCCTGCTCCCAGCGCGACCGGGTCGCCTTCCCGGGACGGGTGAACCATCGCAGCACCTACATCGAGCTGTGCATTCCTGTTTTTAAAAATAAGACTAGAATTGCTCGCTAATCCTCCCACTCACTAAAAAAAAAAAGCAAAAAAAAAAAAAAAAAAGCATTTTCCAGGCGGTGAGGTCCTATCAATTTAATCAAATTTATGAAATCAATTTAATAAAATCAATTGAGACGGTAATAAAGGGGACAGGGTGTATTGGAGGATGGAGATGCAGGTGTACATCTGAATTCCTTCCCTCTAAGAGCCCTGCTGTGCCGTGCATCGCCCTGGGTGTGCGGTCGGGCTTTGCGTAGCGGCAGCCTGTCCTAGCAAGGCGCACACCTTCCGTGCTGGTTCAGGCGTTCCGCAGTGATGAAGTTGGGTGTATGAGGGGTGGGTAAAGCAGAAAGCAAACGAGAGGCTTCATTATAACTCTTGCTTTCCAATTTCATCTTCTCGCTCTTATGTGCTGTTATTTAACTGAACAACTGGTGTTTTTTTTTTTTTTTTTTTTTTTTTTTATAACCTGGCGGCAAACCCCACTTTGTCTCTCGTAATTCTTTGTGAAATCTCATCTTCCAGACCTAATTTCTGCAGAAGGTTAATCTTCGCTCACACAATCTTCCTGGCTCAGGATTTCTTTCTTTCTATTAGTCTTTATTCAGCTCTAGCTGTTCACTATTTTTTTTCCAGGGTGCCAGTCCTGGCAGCATTGCAGTTTCTATCCAGATATTGCCAGGAATAAACAATTTGATGAAGCTTATGGCTAATCAGTAAAAAATACCAGTTCATGGGATGTCTGGTCACTTTTTTATGGACAGTTATTGAAGAGAAAATAATGCGTCATTCCTCTGTGGGAGCACAAGCATCGGGGAGATGTGAACAGGAGGCTTGAGATATTGAAATTGAGTTTTGGCCAGAATGTAGGATGTGCACAGGTACAAAGACAGCTTCAGTCTTTATGGTAGCAGGTTTTAAGAAGCATATGAAGGAAAATACTGCACAGAAAAAAAAAATCAATAAAGCAGCTTGCATGTGTGGAAAAGACCCAAACCCCCTTTAGATGTTCAAGTTTCATTTTAAAAGTGGCTTATTTCAGTTTAAAAAAAAAATCTGTTCCTAATCAACTTTAGTAAACCAAAATAAAACTAGTTTTTAGGACATCAAGGTCTGAAGAAGTATAAATGCTTTGGCTAAGCTGGTGCAGCTTTCCTCTGTGAAAAATCCTTTAAAAGTTAAATTTTCCATGGCTCTGTAGGGCATATGGATGCCCAGTTCTCATTATAATTAAAGGGAAATATTTGTCCAGAATCTTTTGAGGCAGTTACAAGAATCTCTGCTAAAGGTTTTTGATCCAAAAGCAAACCTTAATATCTGAGATCAGCGATGGAATGTGAGCCATCAATTTAAAACTTGGAAATAAAGTAGATATTTAAGGAATGTTTGATCTGCTTAGTCCTAAATTCAGGGTCCTGGAATCACCCTGTTAGGGCAAACTCCTGCTTTTAGAGAAAGGAGCGGGAGCAAACTCCGATGGCTCTTGGCCATGCTGCTGAACATGTCGACAGTTTGGCAAGGAAGACAGAGCTCGTGCACGCCGAGTAGGACAGGGATAGGATTTTAGATTTTAATACACTTCTCTCTTCGAAGAGCAATCCTTGCTTTTAGTTTGTTAAAGACATGGGATGCTCATAGTTAAGGGTGTTCCCAGAGCTTTCCCCGCTCATCCTTAGACTGGACCTGCAGCAGCACTGGCCAGCGTTGCAGGGGAGGGTTTGGTCAAGCCCAAACCAGCTGGGGAAGATGCCCACCATTGCTCAGGCTCTGCCTCTGTGTCGAAGGCTCATGGGCACAGGGACTGCAGATCATCTCCTGCTCTGCACCGATGAGCAGGCGCATGGCCTGGCATCAGTGCCAGGGCTGCCCATGGCTCTTCCAAAAGGCCCCGTGGAACCTGCACAGCTGGAGGGGCTGCACTGTCGAGGGAGCCAGGCTGGTGAGGGAGCAAACCTGCCCTGAAATGCTGCAGCGGCGGGTTGCTGGCTATGATCTTGCACAGCTTCTCTCTGAGGTACCTTTGTGCTGTGCTGCCGGAGGCTGCTGGCACCGACCTCTCTCGTCCTCCGGCACGTTGGGACCATTTCTGCTCAGCTTCAGTTACAGCAAAACGAAAGCACCGGAGAAGCATCCCATGGCAAGAAGCCTGCCCATGTTTCAAGTTACCGTGGGGCAAAGAGAGGAAATGTTTCTAGACCATGAAAGCAGCCATCCAGCTAACCAAGTTCTCAAGTATGTGAGAAACAATGTTTTATTTAAAAATGAGATGCGCTAGCCAGAAGAAAAAAATACAACCTCACCATTCCAAAATATAAAAATCCCTTAACTGTCTGACCTTCTCATCACTAGGTCATGGTCCTGCCACCAGATAAATCTCTCCTATCTGTCCATAGACTGAGAGTTCAATGTTGCTTGTGTTAGTGACAGTGAATTTGGGGCTGAAAAATGAACTACTGATGAGAACTCCTGTTGAACCTGTATTGTTTGTTATTCTGAGGCAAGGATCTGGCATGGGCTAATCCAGCACTTCAAAGTTAACTGCTCTTACTTTGTATACAGAGCGTCATAGCGGAGTGGCGTGGGTGATAAGAGAAATAAGGGACTGAGGGTTAGGATACACTGGGAAAATGGGACCCTGTTGAAAAACTCTTTGATCTCTTTAAAGTATTTTCTGAAAGCAAAAATCTATCAAAAAGGAAATGCCATTTAAAAGGCTAAAAGAAACAGCTGACATCCCCAAATTTGTTTTAATCTGCCCCAGAGAATATTATTTTTAAAGATGCGTTAAGTCAGTGGAAGAAATACTTGTCAAAAGAAGGGAAATTAGAAAAAAAAGCAGAAAGGTCATCAGAATGGAAACATGGTTCTTGAAGCCTCTGTACACCAGTCCTTTCCCTCCTAACAATGAAGATGAGGAGAAGCATCCTTAAGCAGCCATGGCCAATTCTCAAAAAGGAATTTGGGCCACATTAGTCATTATAAGGGATGTAGACATGTCATCTGCTTTGCTGCTTTGAAACCATCACTGGAGGCATCTTGGCATGCCCAGCAGCTTCTGAGGAGGTGGACTTTCAGCCGTGGTATGGCTTGCTAGCCAAGATGTTGAGTGATTTCTTGTTTTTCTGATTCTTGCACAACCTGATATGCCATAAGCATCACCTTTCCAGACAGCACTGTACAGGAGCTTCTGAAAATCCAGTTGTCGCTTTACTTGACCACCCCAAAATCAGGGACTGTAAAATCACTGTCTGTCTTTGGAAATCTTTGTGTTATCAAAACTCCTTTTGAAAAATAGGACTTTAGCTGCTGAGCTGCTGAAGGGCCGGGGGACATTTTTACCCCTTGAATGGACATAAGGAAGCGCTTGGTAGTATCTGAAGCACGATCCACACCGCAGGGACATGCAGTGAGCACCAGTCCACACATTCCCATGGGCTTCAGAGAGCACCAACAGTCTTTGGTGAAGACAAGACTTGGGTTGCTCTGACAGGACTCAGGTGTCTTGTTTCCATGTGATTTTCTTTATGGAAATAACAGTTGAGTTCCCCATGGCTTTCTTGCTTACTGTGTGCTGGTAGAGGAGCCCCTTCCCAGATAATGCAGCAGTAGGAGCATCAGAAACGATGTTTGCGTCTAAGCAAGGAAGGTCAGATCAAATCCTTGTGAGCAGGAGGGTGGTAAGGACTGAGGGGTTTGCAGGGGCCACCTCATCACCCAGCAGTACCACGGCATGAGCCAGTGTCCCTGGGACACACAGGTCCTGGCGTGCAGCGTGGCACGGCGCTGTTGGTGCTGAGATGAGTTCTTTGAGCTCTTTGATCAGCTCTGATGCTCTTGGCTTTTCTGGCTGCATTGGATTGCTGTCCCTTACCCAAAAATAAGAATTTATTGGACATGGGAGCCTTGCAGTCACCCATCTCTCCAGGACCAACCAGGCCTGCTCGCATGGGGATTAAAACACAAGTAAGATGCCCACGAAATGGCCAAGCCTGAGGAGCCTGAAAGGCTGGGAACTGCTGCCCTAAACAAAACCAAAGCTTTCCTCTTATCGCTTGCTTCCAAATCCAACCAACCAATTACACATTAATTAAACTTTGTTTGAACATAATAGAAACTTTGGCTCCATGTCAGTAACTGCTGCACGGTTAAGGGGATTGGGTAGTAATAGAATAAATAAATAAACAAGAGATGCTTATTCTAACAGTTCATTTTAAAACAATTTGTGAATATCATGTAGAGATAAAATGTGCCTAGCATAAACTTAGCTAAGCAATGACTGCTTCATTATCAGAACAAATAATTCACTCGCACATCATCTTTGAAGCTTGGGAGGGCTACAGAATTGTGCTGCTTGTTTATTTTCCTGGCTTTTACTGTTTTTGCTACATTTCATCTGCACAGAGCTGCGGGGAAGGATTTAGCTGGGGCTGTGGCAGTGCGGTGCCAAGCCCTAGCGACGCTGGCCCCGCTCCTGCCGCCTGCGGTCCCCAGAGCCAGGCTCAGCCCCTCTGCCCTCCCCAGGGCATCACCCTGCACCTCAGCCCCCAGTGACCAGGTGCCAGACTGTGGTATTTTAATGCTCTATCAGATGTCCCGCTCGCACAGGAATGAGGCACCGTAGCTCTTCTCCCGTGATTGCTTTCTCTGCGGGCTGCTTTCTCGTGTGAACATAAAAACTGATTTAACTTTTCCCGTCTGAAGGGCAGTGAGAGCTGCTGCCATCTCACAGCAGCACTGTGCCCCTGCCAGTGCAGAGAGGGAGATAGAAACGTGCCTGTCAGAGCCACTAAACCCAGCAGAGAGTTTTGAGGGGCGTAAGAGACCATCAGGATGGTGCTGAGGAGTCTGGATGGTCCCTTCTTCACTGGGTTGAGCTGGAAGGAGGCAGAAGTGGGTTTTGAATGTGTCCAAAATTGGGATCTACTGGCTCGATGTTTTGCAGAAGAAGAAACTGTCGGGGCTGATGCTTGGCTGCTTGTGCTGCATTCCCCACGCATCACTGGCTGTTGCACAGGCACGCTGTGGGCTCGCGGCTGGTCCCTGGGCGGGCAGGGGATCTGTGGGGCTGGTGGTGGCTCCATGGCTCCCGCTCACCGGTGTTGGCTGGGAGCAGCTGTCGTACCTAACGTGTGCTGGTGGGTTAGACACACACCTTGTATGGCTTTCAAAAAATACGAACATAAAGGGGAAGAAATTGGTCCGGTCCTGGACTTCCCCACCCCAGGGATGACGGTGGCGTTTGCACGTTCAGGGCATTTGCTGCAGCCCCAGGACCCTGTGTCTGACCAAGCTTTGGGTCTGAACAAAAGAGGATGATGCCAGGAATTGCTGCTCTTAATCTCCTGATTACTGGTGTCTTAAACTTCACCTAATAGTTCGTTTATCCTTTGCTGCACATGTGCCCAGCGCTTAACCTCGCTAAGCTTCCCTTCTTTGCATAGCCGCAGCAGGGCTGCAGCCGCCTTCAATGCAGGAGGTGTCGCTGAGGGTCGGACACCGCCTGCTCAGACACGCTCCCCAGGAAGCCCCAAATTCACAATTTTTGTAACCGGTTTCCACGCATTGAAACTCTCACCTGGTTTGGAGTCATGCGTGGCGGCAGGACGGAGGGTGGGTAAAATGTGGGTCTGCCTGGATCTTGCTTCAGACCTCCCACCAAAGCCAGGCTGAGCTCTCCCAGAGCTTGGCAAGACGTTGGCAAGTTTTTACTGCAGCACTGGCTTATTATTTTGCCGCTGCTGGTCCCCGAGCAATAGATGATGAAGCAAGCTATTGTCGGGGAAAGCTGGCCGAAGCGAAGCATCCTCTGCGGAGACGCCCATCCGCCTGAGAGCTCCTGCCTGCAGAGATTTGGCAGAGGGGCCGGTTTTGCAAAGCTACTACTGAGCATAGAGCCTATGGCTGTGAGTAGCTCCATTGACCTGGAGTAAATCTGGGGAAGCAGGCAGGTTTTTGGCCCCTTCCCAGGGCTGACGGGGAGCTGTATAGACCCACTGTAGGCACGGCCCCGCTCCTGGTCAGGGCTGGTGCAGCCCCGTGCCTTGCCGTGGTTTTCTGCTCCCCTCTTTCAAGCAGAACATTTAATAAGGGCCAGGACATGATATTAGGTGCTCTCTCTTGCTTTCTTTTTTTTTTTTTTAAATTGAAATGCTATGACTGCATTTTCTTGGACCAGGCTCTTTGGTTTGTCATGCCTTCTCACCAGAAATGCACAACCCATGTTTGTACTGTATTCCAAAGAGATATTTACTAAATAAATCTCTGCCAAGGGGTTGAGAAATATGTTTTCATTAAGAAAATTAAACTGACAAGTCCCTGGACAGCACATTAGTCGCATATTTTTTTTTTAAGGTCAAAATGCAGCAGCTAATAATAATGATGAAATGTCCATGCACAGCCAAATTACTAAAATCTACCCCGTGTTTTCCTGGAAAAGAATGCGGAGAGTTGGCAAACTTGGTTGTAGCTGGGTCTGTCGACTGCTGAGTACAATACTACCACTGCAAGATAGCAAGCGGGTTGCAAGTTAAGCAACACCTTCAATCAGATGTGAGTCCCCATTTGTTATCCTTAAAGAATTTCAGCTGTATATATTATAGTAGTACTTTGGCTCTTTGTATTTATTTTAGAGGGCTATACTAAAGAACATTATAAACTCAGGCATGTCCATGCTATATGAACTCCATATGCTGAAGCTTAATTTTAAATGCCATTAAAAAAGCACTTAACATTTACAATATATCAGTCCGGCTACTTTAGCAGCTTGGATGTTCTACAGTAAATGAAATGATTGAGAAAAAAAAGAAATTCAGAAGCTAGATGTTATAAAATTCCTCGGTGCAGGACATCCGCCTGGTATGACGCAGTAACTGTCAAATAGTATCCATCTCATTTCTGGTTTTTAATCAATTCCTCCTCTTTTTTGTTTCATTTTTAAATGTCATTTTAAGGCCTAATTTAAAAAAAAAAAATCTTGGCATTCAGATTGGATTCCTTATGCAATTTTTTTCAATGTGTGAATTGGGCTGTGTATTCACAATTTGAAATGTCCTACTGTATTTATCCAGGTGCTTACCTGTAGGAGGACAAGGTTAAGAGGAGTGCAGAGTTTATGAATGAAAATCAAATACGGACATTGGTAAACCACCCCTTTTTAGTCCCGGCTAATTACATGGTAAACATCTGGAATTTATGCAGGGCAGTTAAAAGAGTCAATTGAAATGATTTCGAACAGGGCCCATTTTGTTGCCCTCTCCCCAAGCAGCGACAAAATGGTGCTGCCGACCTGGGCCAGCTCGGCCGGGCGCGGGGGCAACGTGCAGGGGAAGGAGGGATAAAGGGGGGGCAAAGTGGCCTCGACGCCCAATAGAGAAACGACATCAGGATTTGGGCCCTTCTTAAATAGGGTAATTAGAATGATGCCAGGATGTAGCAAGTCTCATCCTCTGTCCCCTTATACCAGTGGAAGAGAGAATTTTCTGTTCTAGCTAGTTGCTTGAAGGCCACTTTGCTCAATTGACTTGTTTTTACTGGATGAGGGGGAGGCTTGGAAGACTGAGCCAAGAATATAGCTACCCTGAGGATGTAGAGTGCCTGATCCTGCAAATCCTGTCTCCTGATGCAGTCTCGAGCGCTCGGGAAGCCCATGGCAGTGCCTGTACCCATCAGGGCGATCTCCTTTGGATCGCAAGACCAGACTGTGATGGTATATACTGGTTTCACAGCCATAGCTTTATAAAAAGATATTCTTTAATATTGCAGAGATTCTTTAGACACGTAAGATATATATAAACATTCTTTAATGGTACACTGGTTTATGTGACATTCCCCGTTTGGTGTTGGTTGCTACGTGTCTGCTAAAGTCAATGGTAAACTGGTGGGACAGGCGCATTCTCAGCAGGGAGCTCTGCAGTGCTCTGGCTCAAACAAGGTTTAAACGGTGTGCTGTGAATTTGGGAAATTTGGGAGGGCCAGGGGAGGGGTGGTTGTCCACACCACCGCAGGGTTTAACCCTTAGACTCCCCCTAGGCTTTAGTGATCCTCAGTTTTCAGTCTGTTGAAGGGAACACAGGTTCAGCTACTGCCTAGGAGTAGTGTTGGGTCTTGGTGTCGTGGACATTGGGAACGTGTGAATGAGAAAGCTGTGCGTGCTTAGTTTCTTCTGAAGTGTAGTCAGATCTCATGACTTTTCATGCACTTTCACAGCAGCAAGAAATTTGCATTTCTGAGGCTGCCATAAGACACGTGGAGCCCCTGGGGTAGTGATGGCTCTGTGTCCGAGCCTCCCGTAAGGAGGGATGTGTTGAGCCCCCATCTGTCTCTGCACCCACCTTTTCCCATAACCCCCCCCTCTATATACCCTCATCCGTATTTGTGCCCCATTTTGCACTAGCCCTGTGCAGCCCATGCTCTGGAAAGAGTGAGTTTAATTCAGGTGACTTATAAGCAGCAATAATGTTTTGTAGCTCATTTGTCCCAGCCTGAATTCATCACATGGTGGCTCTGCCTTTTGGGGTGCTGCTCTGAGTTTCCATCAGCTCCAGGCTGCGCACTAACGTGTTAACCCTTTGCTTTTCCTAAGGAGGATGTTTCCTAGTTACAAGGTTAAAGTGACCGGGATGAACCCCAAGACCAAGTACATCTTGTTGATTGATATTGTCCCAGCTGACGACCACCGGTATAAATTCTGTGACAATAAATGGTAAGAGAACATTTCTGTTTGCCTTCTTTTCCATAAGAAAATTGCAACTGGATCGAGTGTTTGCTGTGCAAACTCAGAAACCAACATAAATATCTTCCCACGGGAGGGATGCCAACATCCCAGAGCTCTCTTTCGTGGAGCAGCAATAATACAAGAGCCAATAGCTGGAAGTTAAAACCAGACAAATATAAAATAAAATATTCTTAACAGGCTGGGCGATTAACTGCTGGAACAAACTGCTAATGGAGGTGGTGGATTGTTCGTTTCCAACGTGCTCAAGATTGGATGTCATTTCAGAGGAGATGCTTTAGGCCAAGCATAGGTTATCTGGCCATGTGAAGGTGTGAGAGGGTAAAGCCACAGCCTGCATTATACCAGAGGCTGGACTAGATGATCTGGTGGTCCATTTTGGCCTTAAAAATTAGGTTTCTACATGAGTCGAGAAGAGTTTTAAATTCCTTTGTTCTATAGTAATACTTTGCTTTTATGCAATCAGCTATAAAGCAAAACATGGGGTGGTTCACTCAAAGCCCTGGTTCAGCCACGCTGATCTGGCCGACAAAGGGAGCAGCGATTCCCCCTATTGCAGTCCAATGCCAGATCCAGTCTAGAGTTTTTTTCTTTTAATTCATTCTTCCTCTGAAGTTTCTTTCTCTTCTGTTATTCTTCCCTTCCCTGTGCCTTTGATAGTAAAGTTACTTACTACCAGTAAGGAGGCACCTATGGTTTTTGCTTTCTGATGGAGGAAGCATGTTGGTTTCTCTTTTGATTTTTACCCCAAATACGCCCAGCAGCCTCTCTCACTAAAACTATTCACTGTGCTTTTCCCAAACCCTTCCACCAACTGCTGCCTGGTGAAAAGACGAGCAATGGAAAACTTCGTAGTCATCTTAATGGGAATGAGCCTGGTGACATCCTGTAAAACTGTAGTAATTTACTTGCACATTAGGGCTGCTCTAGTTTAAAAAAAAATCCCTTTTCCACTCGCTTTTGTCCTGGAGTGCCGCTGGGTAAGAGGAGTGGACTGAGGGCCTCCGCGGCACGGCGGCCACTTTGTGTTTTAACCATTACGCCCTAGATGATGGATAGTTGTTAACTCTGTTTAATTTAGCTTTTGCCAGCCCTAGAGCTGTTTCCCCTTTTCATTTTATTGCTGCTGGAAAGTCTCTGTTAGTTTTGGTAATACTGCTTTTATTGGTGTTTTATAAGAGGAGAACAATGCACAGTAACGGGGAAGTTGCCATTAAATGATGTCTCATGGCTGGGTCTTGTGTCCATGAGATTGGTGGTGGTGGCGGTGGTGTGAGGGCAAGGGGAGCTGGCAGAAGGGTACAAGGGGCAGCACCATGTGCCAGCAGGCAGCTCCGGAGCGGGGAGCAGCCCCTTCCCACTGGAGCTGGCACCTGGCCGGGGGCTGCGGGAGCCCTGCATGGCTGCGGAGGGTGCATCCACACCGGTACCTGCTCCTGCTCACAGGTACCTTCTCCTGGGGAAGTGTGTGAGACCATCTCCCCTTGCAGAATGGCCTTGGAAGGCTTTGTCCTCTCCAAAAACCCGGATGAGCTTTCCTCCTTGACCAATGCCAACACAATTGCCACGTAGAGACACTGCCCCAAGGAAGTGCTGTGTGGGAGCAGAGACGGGTTTACTCTGCCAGCCTGGGATGCTGAAACATGGAGCCCTGAAACCCCACGAGTTGCAGGAGGCTCTCAGCCCCTGTGCCCCAGCATGTCCCTCCAGGGCTGGCGGGAGGGTTGCTGGGTTGAGTTCAAGGACAAAAACACTCTCCTATGTCTGGGCTGGCGACTGCTGCCAAGGTGATGCAATCTGTAACCGCTGTATTTGCAGGATGGTGGCCGGGAAGGCAGAGCCAGCCATGCCGGGGCGGCTGTACGTGCACCCTGACTCACCCGCCACGGGAGCACACTGGATGCGGCAGCTGGTGTCCTTTCAGAAGCTAAAACTCACCAACAACCACCTGGATCCCTTTGGACATGTAAGAGCGATGTTCTGTGACGGTTTTGGGCAGAGGTGGGCCCGCGATGCCAAATTTGTGTCTGGACTGGGATGCTGGTTGGGATGTTGCAGTTAATTTAATAACGAGGAGCAACATTTATTTTGTGCTGCCAGTGCAGCTGGGTGGGGGAGAGTTTAATACTGAGGGAGGGGGGCTGCAGTTGCTGCCTGTGTGCTTCCCTGCTCTTGGAAATGCAGCCTCTGACTTGCTCAGTTATTGCCTGCCGGATGCCACCGACCTTTTATTTTCTGCCCAGGAACTTTCCAGGCAGCGCTGTGGGATTTTCAGCCCGGCTGTTGCTGTACAGAGTACATACAGCTCGCAGAAACAGGTTGCATAAACTCATTATTTTCCAAGCTGGCTTTGGCAGCCATATAAAAGATGAAGTACTTTATTCGGAAAATCTTAATTCATGTGTATTGCTAATGCAGAAGTAGGAAGTACACAGTTATCTGCCACAGTGCATTTAATAACTTAGCACAACGGCCCTTCCAGTCTGCCAGGGAAACGAGTGCTTAGATAATGCATATAAAAATACAGACCTGTCTGGTTTGCACTGTCCGAGCTGCAAGTCACGTAAAAATAAACAAACCTTGCTGGCTGGAGGAAGGGAAGACAGAGTTTAAAATCCTTTTAGTTTTAGTGCCATCAGCTCCTCCTAGTACCACAGGTAAGAGAATCTATTTTGTATCATCATATGTGGTTTCTAACCTGCCAGTCTTTTAAGCAGCAGCAGTTTGGGGGGCGAGAGGGGCTCTGAAAAGGTCCTAAAGAAGGGTACAAAGGGAAAAGGGGTGTATCTGTCTTGCTCAGAATGATCATGCATCAAGCCTCTAAAGAGCAGGTTTTCATGTGGAGGCAATTGTCCTGATGTCACCTAAAAGCCGTACAGAAAGTTTGATTCTGACACAGCTAAATCAGACGGAGCTTTATGGGGTTGACTCTAGAGGCAGGGTGACCTTACTAGCTTAAAATGCTGTGAAAAATTCAGAATTTTTTCTGCATTTGTAATTTTCTGCAAATTTCAAACTTCAAAAAGGAAGCATGCCGATCCTGCGCGTTGCCGCCGCGGTGCTGCGGCAGAGCCGGGCTCTGGCAGGGTGACACAGTGATAACCCAGCCCTGCGCAAAGCCGTCAGCAGCGCCGGGAACTGACCCTCTTCCCCAACCTGCTGACCCCAATGAAACATGTGTGAACTTCAAAGGCTAATCAGGACCATTTAATGCTGACATTATTAATCACAGGCAATCTCGCCCCTTCACTCTTCTTTAAGGGGGAAAGTACCACGGAAATGAAATGAAAACAACTGCGTTAAGGGTTGCACAGTAAAAATACATAAAGCCCACAAATGCCGATCTTTTGGTGTCAGCAGCCGTACAGACCTGCTTGCTTTGCACGTGGCATTTTTTACTCCTGTGTTTTTCTCTTGGTTAACTGTGTAGCTTAATATATGACTGTTTATGTTGTAAAATGTAAACCATAAAACATACAGGATGTTTGATGTGGCCGTAAAACAAACAGGATGTGCAGTGTTGGTTTTGCAACTTTAAACATTTGCTTTTCCTGACTTTGTCATTTTTTAACTGTGATTTTAACACTGCATTTTAACAGGGAAGATTCGCCCCCACCCCCGGACTTTTTATAAACACCCTGTTTGTCCTCCCACAAAACTTCCCCAGTGACATGGAGGGGACCCCGCTTTGCATTTTGGGGTGATGCCTGCAGCACAATGCAGTGACCATGCTCCAAACGAGCCCTGCTCAGTCCCCTCGTGCCATGCGAGCTGTCCTGCCTCGTACACAGCCCAGCACACTCTGTCTCACGTTGCTGGGCAAATGCCTGGAATAACCTGTTTCAAGTGCTCAGGTCGCTGTGTGGTTCAGGCACTGACAGCCTGCCTGACTAAATGGGCTTTAGCCCTTTCTCGGACAGTTCCTCGTTAGGCTTTGAAATTAATCATCTGCTTCAGAGAAGTGGTACTCCACTTTTTGCTGTGCAGACGGAGGAGACCTGGACTCTGTACCAGGCGAGTGTGAGTTTTCCTAGCAGCTCATCCTGAAAACTGTTCTCCTGCTGTTGCATAGGTGGCTGATGTGCCTGGGACAAGCAGTGCCTGTGAGGCATCTGCCCGGCACGGCGCAGTCCTCCCAGCCCTGCCTGCAACGGCATTACATTATGAATAATAACAGCTTCTCATTTCTAGGAATTTCTTCCCAGCGATTGCAAACGCTGTCTTAAAACTCCCTGAGAAAAACAAGTCAGAAAAGCCACAGGGTTTGTTTGCCTTCTCGTGCTCCAGTGAAGCCTGCCTGCCATTTCCTTTTGTCTTTGATTTTCTCCAAACCCCAAAACCACGCGGAGCGATGATTTCTGCAGGCTGCTGGTGGTGCTTTTTTTTGGTGGGCGGGCAGCTGCCCAGCCAGAGCCGTGCTGGCTTGCCATCCCCGGCACCCTTGTCCACTGCGGGCACTCGCAGGTGTTGCGGCACCGGGCTCCCTGCCTGGCTCCTACTGTCCCGGGCTCCGGCTCCTGCCAGCGTCCCAAAATCCCGCAGAGCCCGGCCCTGCCTGCAGCTCTTTGCTGCGTGTGAGCGATCCCCTCCAGCCCCCGCCGTGCTCCGACGCGCGGGGCTCAGACAGAAACTGCTCGCAACTTGGGGGCAGGAGGGGTGAGGAGGCAGGGGAGAGATGCACAACGAAATATCTTTGCGCTAAATATTCTTTTTCTGGATTAACAATTTTTTTGGTATATGCTTATTTGGGAGGAAGAAAGAAAGGAGGTCTTCCAGCTCCCCTGTCTCTTCACCTACCGGTTAACATCGAGCGTGGGGAGCTGATCCTGGGGGTCAGGCTGGAGCGTATGTGGTGTTACGGGGGGTCTCACAAGAAGGATATGGTGGATTTTAAGGGCTCACAGTCGCAGAGGCAGCTGGAGCATGACAGGCTACTGGGCTCCATCCCTGTCCCCAGCCAGCCTGTGTGGTGTGGCGGGGACGCAGGTTTGAAGGGCAAACACATCGTGGCATGGGGTGCAGCTCCTCTGAGTGTGGTTCCTGGGCACTTGGGATCTCACCTGAAAAACAGACAGACAGAAATTTCACATTATTTCAATGGATTCATTGGTAAATGAATCTATGCCCTGACTCTGTGTGCTGTAATACTTAACATCAGGGACAAGCAGCCCCACGGAGTTCATAGAGATACATTTAAGGCTTAAAATAAGTAAGTTAAACAGTTTAATTAATAAGCTGTGGAGCTGAAGCCCTTGTTGCAATCCACAGAATTAGACTGGAGATTATTTACAGTGCTAGTGGGAGGGGATGCCTTACAGGCAGCGCTGGAAAGCCTCGCTTTCTGACACCCAGCCCATAAAACCCAGCCACCAACTGTTCCCCTTCAGTCTCAAAAACCTCACTTCTGCTTCTTCCACCGGCCAGTTATCTATTGCGGTAAATTGTTAGTTACAGTCAGAGGCGTGGGAAGCATTTTTCAATCCGGACACATAAAAACATGCAGATTTTTAAATAAGAAGAAATTAAGTGCAGAGCTCTGTAATCTGCCTGCAAACCCTTCTGGTTAAGCAGGTTTTGTGGCAGGTAAGCCTGAACCCAGCTCCGGCACCACAGCTTGAAAATGTGGGCTCTATATTTTACTCTTGGGGGAGTTTTCGACCATGAAAGGCTTCTTTCACATCAGGCTTAACAACTGAGAAATGCTCATGTTGAGAATGGATTAAGAAATCAGCAGCCGCTGTAATGTTTAGCTATGGTGAGGTCTATCTGATCCTAAAGAAAGCATTGTAAGCATAGAGTAAAATCTTAATTTATGTATTTTCAAATCTCTACATGCAGAGATAATCAGCCTGATAGAGCCTCTGATTTACACGGGGCTGGTGAGTGGCAGAGATAATGATTCTGGCAGAGCTGATGCTTTGCTTTCTAATGCCACGTGAATAATAGGCAGTTGTACGTACTCCATCTTCGGAGACAAAGATACTCTCTTTAAGTGCCAGCAAGCTGCGCAAGAGTGGCACATCCCTTACCCATTCCCAGTGTATTCTGCCTGGAAAGCACCTAGCTGTGTTTTCCAGGTGAAAAATGGGAATGACTCCTTCATCATGAATCAGGTTATATCATTACCAGTGCTAACAGAGCGGTTGGCTGATAGCAGCCATAGACGATGCACAAAAATAACCTCTCCATTGGAAAGGATAACATAATACCCGCATTTCTTTCAGCAGGTCAGTTCAGGGCATATGGGGAAATACTGAGCGAGTCCTGACGAGTATCTCCATAGTGATAAATGCTCATGAATGGAATTCCACTTTCTTCAGAGGTTTAAAGTATGTAAACAGTGGGGTGGAGGGCGCCCGTGAGACAGTCCGTATGGCCGGTGAGCTGCGGGGCGGCGTGGGCAGCTCCCGCTCCGGGCCCCAGCAGGTGAAGGATGCTCAGGGCGGGTGTGAAGCTGCCGAAGGGGCACGGGGGGCGGTTTGTTGGGGGGCTTCAGCTTGGACCGGCGGTGAGGTTATTCTCCTGTGCAACTCGTTTCAGTTAATTAGGTTTTTTTGTTATTTCACTGTTCGGGCTTTTCTTCATCTCCTGGCTCAAGGTATTGTTTAAGCTGCTGAGACTGGCAGCTCTTTGAAGCAAAAATCCTCTCTTTTCTTTTCCGCTTGCAGCGCTGAGCATGAGTGCCTGGGGCACGGTGGTGGCGCAGATAGCTGTAATAACCCCACAGCACACTCAGGCCCTCAGCCCTGGCTCCCTGAAACCCCTGCATGTGCCCCCATGGGCTTGAGCAGCAGGCAGAGCTGGTGAGGGTGCCAGGAAGGGTCCTGATCCCACAGGATTGCGTGGGGCAGGGGGGCTGCCTGCCCCACAGTGCCCGCAGCACCGGGCAGCGTGCCATGCCCGACAGCCAGCAACCTCCCGGTGCAGCCAGCCCTCCTGCTAATGGTACATAATAATGTACATAAAGGTACATAATATACCTTAAGGGGCAGCAAGGACAAGCAGCAAGGGCTAGAAAATGCCCGGCAAGGGTTAAGTGCTACAAAGAAGCAGAGGCTGTTAATTAGGGCAGACTTTAGTTTGGTTTTACACTCTGTACATGATAGGGAGGAAATGAGGATGCCTTTCAGGCATCAGTGAGAGGACTGGCCATGAAGAGTGCCAGCTTTTGGTATGGTATCGGGGCAGGCTGCGGGTCTGTGGCTCCTGCGCTGTTTCCAGGGATGTGCTGGCAGTGCAGGAGCCCAGCTTTGCTTGGATCTTTCTCCTGAGGACCTTTTGAATGGGGTTTTCAGTATCCAGAGGAGTTAATGATGAGCTGGATGGCAGCTCTGAGGGAAGCCCGTCTCACCAGATGCAATGTATCTGGAAGAAAACCCTAGCTTACTCTCAGGCCCCCTCTTCCCTTGATTTTAGAGCAGGCTGTGAACACACAGAGCCACGTAAGACCAGTGCTTGTAGGCATGGAGAAATGCTGGAAAACGGCAGAGGAGCAAGCACATCACATCGGGAGTTCTGCTTTTGTTGTTGTTATTGTTAATGACTCCACTGAAATTAAACCTCTGCCGGAGAAATCAGCCTTTCTCATGGGCTTCTGCAGCCAGGCCAGCTTGGAAAGGACGATCACATCACATCAGTATTTCTGGCAAGCTTCAGCTGGGACCAGATCAATTGTAAATTATCTTCGTTTTTACAGAATGTATAAAGATATTCCTGCAGAGAAAAAAAACAGAGACAAGTAATAAATGAAGATTAGAAGTGGAGATTGTGAAAAATAACAGTAGAGATTTAATTTAATTCCACCCCCCCAGCACAGTGTTGCTGAGCTTAGTTATGTTACATACCCTGTACCTACCTCGCTCCTTGGCTGCTGATGCAGCATTTAATTGTCATAATGGACTTTATCTACTTTTGAAGTGTGGGGTTATTTTAGTTCCTGAGATGTAACCTACTGAGGTTTAAATCTCTAGGGTATTATAGATGGTCTGCCACTTGTGATAGCATTTTAAGCGATATTCCTGGATTTCTTGACCCAAAGCTGCTATTTACTGGCTTTACACTTTCATGCTGATGAGTTTGTTATTTCTCTCCAGATTTATTATTTGCACACTTGGTTTTATTTGATTATCACTGAAAGACTTAATTTTTCCCCTAGTCTTGGGGTTTCCCTCTCATTTTTCTATTAATTCAATTTTAGCGTTTTCCTGTCTTTGCTCGTCAGGCGCACTCAGGCACTTTAATTAGGTTAATGTCCTAGTAATCTTATGAAACCCTAAATTTTATTTAGAGTTTTTGTTATTTGTTCGCTTTATGACTTGTGGCCAAGCAGTTTCCTCGCCGCGCGCTGGTGTGAGCTTTATGTGCCGCCTTGGTGGCAGCCTCCCCACAGCCCTGGATTGCCTGTGGCCGAAGGGATGGGGCTGCGGCAGCTCCCAGGCAAAGTCCTGGCTGGTGGGGAGAGACGCGGCCTCGCTGGCTGCACCCTGCTTGTCCTCACTTAGAGCAGTGCTGAAGTACCTCTGTAGCAAGAGAGCAGTTTCACATCTTTATTTTCAGCTAAAAACTTATTTTATATATTTTTATATATATATATATATATATACACATAAAGGATTTCTTTTATATATACGGATGGTTTCATTTATATATATATATATATGATTTTTTTATATATATATGAAATATATAAGAATTTCATACATACATGTCTCCTGTTACTAAACCAGCTTTTTTCAAAACTTGAAAAAAACCTTTTGTCTAGCCCTAAATTTGAAGTCAATTTTTCTGGAGCATCTCCAAGTCTTCTGCTGAAAGAATATCCATGAGAAGGTTATTTTCTTTTTTTTTTAACCATCCATTTTAGGAAATGTCTTACAGCTGATCTGAGAAACAGTGGTGTCCAAATAAATTATAAAGTCCGATGTGAAGTTTTACATTGTCTGCTTTGTTCCTGCTAAAAAAAAAAAAAAAAAAGGAGTGGAGCGGAGCTGTGTGCCACGGGGGATGGCATGTGTTTCGCAGGGATGAATAGATTCAAGGGTGCATTTTAAATAGCTGGGTAAGAAACGACCAGTGGAGTTCTTGGTTGAAAAGAAGATTTACATCTCTTGTGTTAAATCTTTTTATTGTTACATTACTGGTTTATATGAGTCAAATGCAGTTGATTTTAGTAAAGTTTAACTAGAATCAGATCCTGAAATCATCTTCTTGTCTTGGGTGTGGAGTTGGCCTGGAGAAGGGCAAGTGAAGTGTCACGGTTTGCCAAAGACCTTTTGCGTCCACGGGTGACACGAGGCCACGCAGCAGCGCGGGGTGGTGCAGGGGGTGCTTTGGCTAGCACGCCCGTGGATGTCCCAGGATCACACACCTCGGGTCCGCCCTGTCCTGTCCATTCAGAAATAAACGCTCATGAGTTAGTGTGGAGGTGGACTTCTCCACACCAAAGCTGTATTGCAAGGCCAGGAAACACTACCATAAATTTCAGCTGACATTAGATGAAAAAGGACCGAGGAAAAGAAAAAAAAATCCCAGCTTTGGCCTTCTCATAAGGAACAATTTGTCTGAGCTCATGTTGAATCTTTTCCCAGGATTTTCCAGCCTTGCTTTTTTTCCCCATTGTGCGGGTTGCCAGGACAGACGTGTGGGTTTGGGAGGCTCCTCCTCCGGCAGCCCGGTGGGGAGCAGCCCGGCCGGCTTCAGGGCTGGGGCCGGCTGGGAAGAGCCCGTTCCCCGCATCGGTGGGCTACTGCTGCACAGCCCTGCCCCGGGCGGCAATGCGAGGCGGCCCGCCTTTGAGCAGAGCATGGTGAATAGCTTCCTGGAGATGACTGAAAATAAATGGGATGAGGTTTAGGTAATTTTAGAGCTAGTTTTTTAGCAGCTGTAGGGGTTGTCTGAATACAGCGTTTTGTTTGGTAGAACTTGATGATCTTAAGGGTATTTTCCAACCTAAATGATTCTATGATTTTAGCTGCTTGCTTTGGGGTGATGCATGTTTGCGAGCTCCCGAGGTGGATGCAGCGAGGGCAGCTGTCCCGGGCGGTGGCACTGCGCTCCCGTCATCGGTCCCCGGAGACGTCCTGTTCATCCTGGGCAGCGCAGCTGGGGCGACTCCTGTACCGATGCTGTGTGGCATCGCTGAACCTTTGATTCGTAAAGGAAAGTTGGGTTTGGGACAGCTTATATCATCTAATGCTCTAAATATTAATCAAGGTGAACTGCAACAGTGGTTGCGATTCTGGAAGAACCTCGTTGATTACCGTGCTCTTTTTTCAGTGCGGGAGACTGAATCGTCAGGTTTCTGTTCTGGTCCTTCGTGCCCCAGCTCAACGTCTCGGTGTGGGACAAGGGCCAGCCTCAGCTCAAAGGCTTTTTCACTTTAAAAAGAATAGAAGGAAGGAAGAAAGAAGCAGAAAATATATTAAAATGAGAGATTTTATATTAGTTATGTGATCCCCAGGGAGCAACCATAAAATTATGTGGCTTTTTCGTAGCCATTTACTATTCAATATAAAAAGGGTAGTTGCCATAACAACCACTGCATCATATGACATTTGATACCTTGGCGAAACAGGGAGTGCTCTTAAATCAACTCCCCAAATTTCATATGAAAGTAAATACATTTTACTGGTGATTTCAAGGCAGGTTTGCATTGCGACAAGCAATGTGGTACCATTACCCTGCTAAGCTTCTGGGCCCGATCCTGCAAACTGGCAAATGTCTTCAAGCCCTGAGGCCGACATTACTCAGCAGTGTGCGAGATTAGATGCTAAAGGAGTATGTTTTCCTAAGTAAAATTAAATGGAAGGAGCAAATGACACCATTTTTTTTTTGACATTTGTTGCTGACTGGGGAATGCCAAAAAAATAACGAAGTTGAGCTATATTATGGCTTAAGTTCTGGCTGCCAACTCTGTGATCAGCACAAAGGAGGGAGATGGAGAGGGAGGAAGATGTTTGTGTAAGCTCACATTTGACTTTGGAGTTCGCCTCTCTCGCAATCTGGTCCGCATGTGCGATGTTGAGGGAGTAGAAGTGACATCACCCTCGAGATCCGCTTTGGCTCCTCTCTGGCCAGCAATAACGGAGTTACGCAGCGGCGCGGGGGGGTGCACCGGCAGGGGGAGGCATCCCTTCGAGCTTCAGGCTGTGCATCATGGTGACTGCCTTGGAAGGCGAGAGATCTAAAATGTTTCTCAAATACTAGAGGAGCTGTTTGGGTCTTGCCCAGCGCAGCCTGAGGAGGGTCCCTGCCGTTGGGTCCCCGCAGCAGCGCAGGTGGTTCATTACAGCCTTTTGGTGCCATCCACACCGATGCTCTTAGAGAAGGTTGCCATTACCCACTTGGGTGGTTTTTAGTGGCCATTTTGTTTCGTGGAAACGTGTATTTTCCAGGCAGAGAGAGTGCTTGGGTGGCGGTGGTGGGAGATGGCAGCCCCATGGGTGCCCGTGTTGGGATGTCGAGCCAATATCCACTTCCTGAATTTGGGGTTATCCATCTAATTTGAAGATTCTGGTTGGGATATCTGTTTGATTTACCCTTTGGTTATTTTTTTTTGTTTGTTTGTTTAAATACAGCAAAAAAATTGTATTTATTAGACTCCTAAATATGCCACCATTTCATGTAAGCTGAGCTGTTTCTTTCACAAATAGGCAAGATCACCAAGTTGCAGAGAGAGACTTTCAGTTACTAAGCCAGTGTGCCTCTGTGCTGCTCAAAAAACACTGTTTTCCAGTTTCCCTTATTAATTTTGTATCCTTGTCCTTCATCACATTAAAATTCCCCTCTAATCAATACACCAGTAACCATTTTCAGTGGCAAGACAAGGCAAACACTGTTTCTTTTTTGGTAGCTAACCTATTTCAAACTACCTACATTTGTAGCAAAAAACCATTTAAAAATGTGTGTGACAGTGTCTGACACTGACTTAATCTCCCCGTGCTCTTGCAATGAAAAAGATAAGTGCAGGAAAATATAAAGTTATTGTTTTAGCATCATCTTGGCGGCTGAGAGCTCCTACATCACCTTCTGTCCTGCTCAGTGCTGCTGCTGAAGCCCTGCCTGTCCAGCACCGAGCAGAAGCAGCCATGCTCTGTACCATCAATTAAAATACTTCTCATTTTTGACACAATTCTTTAAGTTAATCTTTCCACTGGTGTTCGTCATCGGAGTGGAATTTACATTTGTTTTGTGTATTTTTAGCCAGTGACCAGTTTTCCACAGCAGCCTTGAAAACTATTTATCCTGAATTGTTGGCATTTCACTTTGCACAGGCACAGTGTTTTGCAGCTAAGAGTTGGGAGGCTTTTTTGAATGATTGGTAGGGTTTTTGAGTGCACAAGGCTTACACCAAGCACAAGTAAGGAGGATGCGTGTGCAGACATGGCCTCTGTACACAAGTTCCTGTTTTCAAGCCTGTGAAATGTTGGTTGTGAGTATGCAGAAACTGGCCGCTGCCCCCCGCAAAAAGATATGAGAAATCACCCATGCAGCAGCCGCAGGGGGCCATCCGAAACAGCCCCGCGACTTCCCATTTTTGTCCCCAGTCTGACGTGCTGACTGCTCTGCCAAATAGCTTCGTCATTTGAGAATGGCATATTTTTATGGGGCTTTGCTTTGCTGGAAGCTGTTCCCCATCCACGTCCATGGACACTGACTCGATCGAGTTAACCTCAGGGCTCTGTGGTTCTCACATCTATTAATCATGTTTCATGCTCAGTGATGGCTGTTCGGCTTTGATCTGGGACATCTTGAGGGGGTCTCCTTTCACGGTCCCCACACTCAAAGAAATTTGGCACTTTCCAACAGGTACTTCCATTGAGACACATGGGCAACTATTCATTTCAGTGCAAGGGACAGAAATGCCCAACCTTGTAAATGCAGTGGGCGAAATTAAGCCATTTAGGGGATTTCCCCCTCCCCAAACGTCCCGCAGTTCACGATGAACCTCCAGGCAGGTTTGCAGCCACAACTGTAACCTTGAGCCTCTGTCAGAAATCCTTTCCTGAATGTGTCTATCAGGCTCCAAAAAGTTATGTTTTGTTAATTTTGGAAATTGTTTGGATGTCTTGGGTTTAAAGAGGTTATTAAAAAAAAGAAAAAGATTTTTAAGGGGGTCATTATAGCCCAGTGGATACTACTTTGAAGGGGAAACACAGACTATTCAGCCAGAATGTATTGAAACTTGGGCTGCTAGTTTTCCCTTTGAAAATCTCAGTTTAAGATTGTTTTCTTTGTCCTGCTGTTGTTTTTCTCTGACTCTGGGGACAAGTCACCCAACCTTGCTAGACCTGGACAGGCAGGGACAGGCAGTGGGGAGAGCTTAGCACACCCCAGCTTCTGCTCCAGACAACCATTATTTATCAGCTTGGCTCAACTCATAATTACTGAAAATTAAAATGCCCATTCTTATGAAAGTCTTGGCCCTCTGGCATTATTCATCTTGGCTTTGTTTTACGAGTGGCTGATACATGAAAGCACAGAAAAGGCTCCAAACCCAAACGTGAGCCGACCCTCTCAGATCTACACCCTGCACATCAACAGCCACAAAGTGGTTAAGAGACTTGATGCAAAGCTGATAAAATGCCAAAAATTCCTCATTCTCTCTCTTGGGGAGCAGGGAGGGTTGTCTGGAAAATGTCAACAATAAAAATTGCATTTAAGTGGTATATAATGCAGCCAGCTACTGTGGGCAGAGTTACGTGCAGCCAGACGAAGGGGTTTAAAGAGCACAAGCTCCCTACACTACCTCCCATCCCAGCTGGAGCACACAGCGCAGCACTTCTTAGCACAGACGGGCATGAAATGGAAAGGGTTCCTGAGCACAAACACCAATCACGGAGCAAATGTCTTCTGTTTCTTGATAATTCTCATTTAAAACTGACTAAATCCACAATTAGTGAAAACTGATGCTGCTCTGCTATGTTGTGTACATCCATCTGCCCGTCCATCCATCCATCCATCCATTCACCCATCCATCTATCAACCCATTTATCTATCGCCAGTTGAAGACACGACCCATTGCGGTCTTCCCTACTTGGCCCTTTGCCTGTGTCTCCATCGGGGATGGACGTGTCCTTGTTAGCTGCTTTGGGCACCCCAGTAAGGGGAGGGGTGTCAGCCTGTCTGGGGATCTCCTCGCCTCTAAGGCCAGCTGGGCTCGGGGAGGACAGACTCAATTAGCCAATTTTGGAGAGGGAAGAAGAGATTGAAAAGGGTTATGCCAACAAAACAAGAAGAAAGCAGTATTTCTTCTTTGCCCAGCAAAAGGATTAGAGGCTTTTCTTAAAACCATTCCATTTCTTAAAAGAAATTCCCATTTTCTTCTGTAACATCTGGACACATGCCTTCTTCATGGAAGAACCATGCTGCGGGGTCAGGCTGGGATGGGCGACGCAGCCAGGGGTCGGGCCAGCCACTCCCCACCTGGGCAGCCCCGCTCGGCCCCTAATGCTCCATCGGAGGAGCCCTGTGCTGGCCCGAGCCCGGGCTGAGCTCTCCCCGCTGGACCTCAGCGCTTACTCGCCTCCCCTAGCCCCCGCCATAAAAAAGCACCTGGCCGGCTCCTACCTCTTACTTGCAGAGACTCGAGAAGAGGGCAGAAGTTGCGGGGCGGCTGCGAGAGGTGCCCGTGACCCAGCCACCCGCACGGAGCCGCTCCACAAACAAGAGGGGAAAAAAAAAATCTCCTGTTTTCTAGTTTTCTTTTACCAGCAGATAAAAGAAAAATAGCTTTCTTTTTTTTTTCCCCTGTGGTTTCTGTGATTATTTTTTTTCCTCTGCTAAACTGTGTATTTTTCAGCTCAGTAAAGTATTTATTAGGAATCTTTATGGACCAGTCTGCTGGTGAATTATATACATTGTACAGCTTCAGCACGAGCTGGGAAAAAAAAATTACTACTTTTTTTTCCACCCAGACTGACTCTATCCAATAGCAATGAGAAAATGAGGGTTTACCAGGAAAGCTTTAAATTCAGTTCTGCTTGCCAGAGCAGCAGATACCTTTTCTGTCTTGGTTCATGTGCTTTTATATAATGTAATTTTCCCCTCTAATTTGAAAGCAAAGCTAAAGCTGAGCACTAGTGGGCTTTTGTGTTCTGCTAGTAAAGTCTGTCAAATAGCTATGGCTTGTCTTTTTTTTCTTTTTGTATTGGATTTCTCACTTCAGCATCAATTGTTTTTCAGATCATTCTTAATTCAATGCATAAATACCAACCACGACTGCATATTGTGAAGGCGGATGAGAACAATGCTTTCGGGTCCAAGAACACAGCCTTCTGCACCCATGTTTTTCCGGAGACGTCCTTTATATCAGTGACCTCCTACCAGAATCACAAGGTAGGCTGATTTTCTGGCTAAAGGTGCTTAATTTCTGCTTGTGGGCTTTTGTAACTCGCAGCCCTCTGCTGCCAACGGCTGTGAAATGAGCTTCCAAACTGCAGCGGCAGAGCAATGTCGCTGTGGTGCTGCGTTTTGATGAGCAGGATCTGTTTGCTCAGAGGGAGGAGGAGAGCCTATTATGCTGCTATTGTGCAGCAGAAAATGTCTGCTTTAGAAGACAATTTCCATCCCATCATTAAGGAAGAGTGACGAGCCAGATGATGCAGCTAAGGAGCGGCATGAACATTGTTGGGTAACAATATCTTGGCAAGCCCTGCGAGTCCAGACACTAATGAATCGGCGTGCTCATAAATGCTAAGATGTCATTCAAAACAGCAAGCAAATCTAATAATGACTAGTAAAGCTTGCTCATAAATCTACAGTGAAAAGTAATTATAGTATGTGTATTTAGTGAGACGTACGAGGAATGTAACCATAAAAACGCAGCTAAGAGCCTGCTCTGTGGTTAGCACATGAAGGCAGGAGGGGCTTTGGGAGTTTGGGTTTGTTTGGGGGGGATATAAAGTACAAAGGGCTTGGTTCTGCCCTTTGGGGGTGTGTCACACATACCCGTGTATTGTAGGCTTTGGCTTCTCTTCTTTTTTGTGCATGTTGGTTGTGGCGGCAGTGGGTAACGTTCCGTCTGAGGATTTTACCAACCCAAGTTACTAGCAGGATGGACAGCAATGTGACAGCTAATTGTCACCTCCCTGTGACAGCGGGTGCACTGTCACCAGGGCAGGGAGAGGAGAGGATGCCAGGCAGGGGATGGCAAGGCTCCGTTTTCAATCCTGCTACTGATTTGCCTGCCTTTGCACAAGCTCCTGCTCCCCTGCAGTTTTCCTAACACTGAAGTCCGACTGCAGGGTTGAATGAGGATTAATTGGAGTTTTTAATGTACATCAGGATTCATAAATAAAGCTGCAGAGTGAAGTAGTGCTGCCAGAGCCCTCCTGTCACCCCAAATGTGAAACCTGCCATGTGTTACTGGATCAGCTCCTTTTCTACACATTCATAGGAAAATACTACAGGAACAGGAACATATGTGAAATTCTTCCTCCCCAATAATCTGACCAGACCTTTTCCTCCCAAGCAGCATGCCTGTATGCCCTTTGATGCTTGAAGCATAGAGTCCTTGCAAGACTTTGCAATTAGTGAGCCAGTTAAAAGGCTCAGAGCAGAAACATGGATGTGTGTGTTATGGTAAGGCAGGGGGAGAAAAAAAGAAGGCCCTATTTGGACAGCGAAGTGAATCCTGTTTGAAAAGTTGTAGCTGTTGGTGTAAAATGACCAGTTGCCCAAACATGGTTAACCAAAAAGGCTCAAAAGAGCTTATTTAATACCTACTTAAAATGTCTCATGTGTCAATAGTGCCTTTCATCCCTAAAGTGCTTCATAAACTTAATACTTCCACTGTCACTGCCATACAACCACTGCTGGGGGGAGGCTCGTAGCTGGGTGGCAGCACAAAGTGGACCCGAAAGATTTAGGGAAAATGTCCCAGCTGAGCCCTAATTCTTTTGTGAGGATCCTGCGAGGAGCCGCCCCGGTGCTGCCCAGCTCTTGCTCTGTGGTCTGCAGGCTGCGGGGGTGGATGCCGCCCGGTGCGGGGGGAGCACGGCGGTCTGCAGCAGAGGAGCGGGAGGCAGAAGGTCTCGCCACGGCCTCACTGTGATCTCAAGAAAATGATCAACCTCGGAGAAATATCCGAATGGTTTTACCTATTCTCCTAGGCATTAACAATTAAAAACCTGGTCTGGGTACCTTTTCGGAAAAACAAACCACTGAACTATTTTTAGCTCAGAAATACCTTGTTAGCAAGAAGTGTCCTTGTGAATAATTGTCTTTCTAAGCAAAAAATGAGAGTCTTGGTTACAGAGCTGACTGTGGGCTCCCAGAGATGGAAAGCTGGTGATGGAGGCTGCCCCTGAGTACAGATCAGCGAGGAAGGTGTAGGTGTTTACCCAAAACTCCCTCCTGGGTTGGATGAAGCCAGGGGAAGGTGACAAGGAGGGACTGAAGCCCTGATTCTGCTCATGTCAGAGCAAAACCATGGTCACTAAATAACAAAATTAAATTAAGATGTACAAACCTGACGTCGGGCTGTGGGTTAGGAAGGGCCCTATGCTTCTCGTGGTTCATCAGCTGACTGGGAGCTACCCTGGAGCCACTGTGGGCTGCAAAAGCAGAGAGGAAAAACTCAAGCCCTCAAGGCTGGTTAAATTCACGGGTCACCGCCTTCCTTCTCCATCACGCATACTGGCCAGCTGTTTTCTCAGGAGTTTTTTGGCGAGGGCTGTTTTTCAACATTGCTAAAAGTGTAGTTATTACTTATAGCAACACTCTTGCGGGCAGAACTTGCTTGTTATCCTCACCACTAAAATCAGATGCAGGCTGGTGCAAGCCCATGGCCGGTGGCGGGGGGAAGCAGGGCTGCGCTGCCTCAGACAGCGAGGGGACCCGAGGGCAGTGGGTCTGCAGGGAGATACGTGTCCTGCCATGCTGCCACCTCTCCTCCTCCTGGAAAAGGTCTTTCCAGTGACAACTGGATGCCCAAGGAGATGATCCTACCCACTGGTGTCCCTTAGTTGGGAAGGACATTAAGAAGACCTGTTTCTGACCAGTTCTGTCCATGATGTGTGTTAGACCTGTCTATAACCTTACTGTCAAAGAGCCTTGGGCGTATGTTCGTGCACAGGCACACATACCTCTCTTTGGGAGATGCACAAGGGATATTTTTAGGAGCTCCTATGTCCCTACAAATGTTCTGGTGCTGTTCTGGCATTTTCCAGCTCCTGAAAAATCTCTCAGATGATCTTCTTCACTACCCGTTTGTCTTAAAAAAACCACCTTTGTTAAAAAGGTGGTTTATTTTCATTTTTCACTGGACAACCAAGTACCTCTTCCTGGCACTCCTGACCGTGGTATGGCTTTGGTTTGTACCTGCCTTAGGCAGGGAAGGGATCGGGTGGCAGGATTGGGAAGGGAAAACTATATTTACTGGGGCTATAAGACGGACAAACTAGTGAATATTTTTAAAGGAAATTTCACACATAATTTTTTCAACAGGATTTTCATGAAATGGCAGAGCTTTCACAGTTCCCTTTCAAAAGCTGAGCTCCATCAAAATTAAATCTAGTCTGAGTCAAGTCTAAAGCATTTTGACCCTTTTAATACACTGCTCCTGGGGGGAAAGGCAGTTTTGCAAAAGGCAGCAACTCTCCCTTGCCCAAAGACAATTCACTATTTGAGCTATGAGTCTTTTTACAGAGGAAAAATGACTGAATGAAGAATGTAAAGATATATAAAATTGTTACGGAAATGAGAGAGAGCCACTCCGTATGGAATAGGGTTCTTTAACACGGAGACATAGGAAATCTTATTTTAAATCAGACAAATGTATCCTCACTAACAAAAGCCCAGAATAAGAACACAGGACCCAGACTTCAGGAAATTTACATTCCTGTCCTCATTCATAGTCAGCAATTTTGTCAGCTTTAAAAAGCTGCTTCTGCAAGGTCTAGCACCAAACTTCACAGCCCAGTTTCTCTCTCAGCACTGAGTGCAGAAACACCATCTTTGCCACCACATCTTAGATGGCTGAAACTCTCGTGGGCTCGGCTTTTCATGGGGTGTCACATAGGACAGGACACCTACAGCCTCAGGCCTGCTGCTGCATCTATTGGTCTGATCTATTTTCAAATGCTTTGTGCTTGGTTTCATTCTTTTAAAGATAACCCAGCTGAAAATTGAAAACAACCCCTTTGCCAAGGGATTCAGGGGGAGCGACGACAGCGACCTGCGCGTGGCACGACTGCAAAGGTATGGCTGAGCGGTGCGAGGAGGGACGGCAGCGAGGAGGTGCTCAGCGGGGCGGCCTCCTGCCCAGCTCGTCGGGGTTGGGGAGCTGCTGCAGTGTGCACACCTGTGCACGTGTGTGTGCATGGGTGCACTGAACCCAGGCAGCATCTATGGGCAGGCAGTGTCCGACACGCAGCCAGCCAGTGCACCCTTCAGACCTGTGCCCTGTGCAGAAATACAGCCTTATGGCTGGGCTTTAATCCTCATTCTGCTACTAATGTGCTGCATCTCTTTGGAGAAGAAGTGAAAAGGTGCCTACGTCATGGGGGCATCACATTTTCTTGTGCTTGAGGGCATTAGGGCTTTTAATGTCATTTATACCCTTGAAAAGCTCTTCCTGTAATTCAGTGACACACTCTGTGTGTTGTCGTAATACTTGCCCACATCCAGCAGAACGTGATGAGTATGAGTTTATTGTATTTGGCAAAGGGTGTTGAAGTCATTGGATAGAGATGCTCTAGGGAAGCCAAACGTATATTTCACCTTTCTGTTAATGCTGGTTGCTGTCTAACTGGTAATAATTTTTCTCACCTCTTTTAGCAAAGAATATCCAGTAATTTCCAAAAGCATCATGAGGCAGAGGTTGGTGTCCAGTCATGGCCAGCTTTCAACAAAGCCAGATGTTAGCCCACTTCACGGGAATCACCAGACCCTTCAACATTATCAGTACGAGAACGGTGCTCACATGCAATTTGCAGCTTCAGATACTCAAGATCTGCCACTCAACAGCTTCACAGCACAGAGAGATTCAGGGCTCTTCTACCATTGCCTAAAAAGAAGAGGTAACTCGAGTTTACAGCCAAAAAAATATTACGGCAAATAAACCTAAGAGCATGAGCACTGAAAGACTTATCACGAATGCCAGTTCGTTTTGGATCGGTCTCTTAGGCCTTGATCTTCAAAGATACTGATGTGATCAAAGTGTTTTGGAGGGTCAGGGCCCAAAAGCTGGGTTTTTGGGCAATTATTAGTGGTTTTGTCCCATAGAAAGCAAATTAAGACTCTGAGTCAGAGCCAAAAAAAATAATCAGAATGCATAATTCAAACAGCATGAAGCTACGCTGGAAAATTATCCATTGTTAGAATCAGCTGAATTAATAATTGTTTGAAGGAGGCCTTATCTATCCTGAGATGTTCTGACACTGCCATTAGCATTAATGAAAATGTACACATTCAGCACTTTTCCAGGATGAAGCCATTAGCAATTCTCTCAATGTCTGCAAATTAGTGGTAGCTGTGTGTGAGCATCCCTTTCTTCTTATCCACTAGTTCTCAAGTTTAAGTGAGCTGTAACTACATTCTCTTCCTTTTAGTCCAGCACCAGATGATATCATGGCATGTTTTAAGTTAAACGGAAAAACTCTGCACAGAAAAAAAATCCTTTTATTTGCGTGTCTCATTGGCCACTAATTTATTTAAGCTGTGAGAAGCCTCTGATTATGGGCAAGTGAAGAATCTAACAGCACCAGTAATGAGGACTGCAAGGCAAATGTGTCATTTTAGCAGATGTTTAATCTGCGGAAGAATTCACTAATTCATCCAGAGAATATTCCTAACAACTAGCAGAAAGTTGCTGGTAAACACAGCCACGGCCATTGTAATCTGTAGGAGAGGGGCTACAGCTTCTCAGCGTAAAGCCGAGGGGAAGGACTGATGACTGGGAAAGGGCTGCTTTGTCTGGAAATATTTCTGCAGCTTTTGACATGAATATCTGGGAAATGTATAGTCATTTTTGTAATGACAGGAAGGCAGGCTGCGATAAGACCCTTTAAGAGACTTCTTGAATTTGTCAGGAGTAACACTGCAAGAGTGTCAGGGACCTCTGTTATCTGGATGAACGCGAAGTAATCTCTGATGTGAGAATAGAAGCCCAAGTCACTCACTTAACCTGATAAATGTCACCAGAATGCTTTGAGGCTGAGGGGATTAGCCTGACATTTGCAACACAATGTCTTTTTGATGTTGTACATTGTCTTTCCAAACTAAAATGGTTTAACTGGATTAATCTGAAAAAGAGCATGAGTTGGTTAGCGAAATAATCAGATTGCATGCTTGGCTTCTAAGGGGGCTCCATAAAACCACCCCAGGCTCTTAGCAGATTGCTGTTAAACGCCGTCGCTCTGGGAGCTGCTCCTGAACATGGATTTTTTTTGTTTGCAGAAAGTGCTCGGCACCTGGACCTGCCCTGCAAACGCTCCTACCTGGAAGCCTCCTCTTCTGTAGGAGACGATCATTATTTCCGTTCCCCACCGCCGTATGATCAGCAGATGTTAAGCCCTTCCTATTGCAGCGAGGTGACACCGAGGGAAGCGTGCATGTACTCTAGTTCTGGGGCTGAAATTGCTGGTGTCTCAACAGTCGATGACTTGCCGCCTCCACCTCCCCCCTTGAGCTGCAATATGTGGACTTCTGTCGCACCTTACACCAGCTACAGTGTTCAGACAATGGAAACTGTCCCTTACCAGCCTTTCCCTGCTCATTTTACTGCCACCACCATGATGCCGCGGCTCCCGTCCATCACGGGTCAAGGCTCGCAGCCACCAGGTAACAGCCACTTCAGTGTCTACAACCAGCTGTCCCAGTCTCAGGTTCGGGAGCGTGTTCCTTCTTCATCTTTCCCAAGGGAAAGGGTGCACCCATCTGTGTGTGAGAGAAAACCCCCCTCTCCGCACCTAAACGCGGCGAACGAATTCCTGTACTCACAAAGCTTTTCCTTGTCGAGGGAGTCGTCGCTGCAGTATCATTCAGGGATGGGGACTGTGGAGAACTGGACTGATGGATGACTCTGACGGCCAAGCGATGCCACAGCCAACGTTATTGCTCCAGGACAGTGTTCAATCAGTGTTGATACCTGTGGGTAACTTGCACTTCGGTGAGACAAATGTGCATTTCCAGAGGGATTTGTGTGGGTGAAGAGCTTGAATCTTCAGACACACAGAATTACATCTCCTGTCTCGGTGGGCTGGATTCATCAGTCTCTTACCGACTCCCAAATAAATTAATTCTCGCGTCTTCATTACTGATCCAGTAGGAACCATCTTCGTGACTAACAAGTGAAGTAGCTAGTCGTTTTCTTTTGCTTGTAATATTAAACATCTGTGAGCAAGTTTTGGCTATTTGGGAGAAATATGAGCTTCACTTTTATGGTACTTGGTTCGTGAAGTTACAGCATCCCAAAACTCAAAGGAAAAAGGTATCTGTTCAGTTGCGTAGTTCAAGGACTGCTGTAGCAGCACTTCTTTAGCTCTTTTTGTCTGTAGAAATTCCTTCTTCCTCTGGAAGTGATGGAGCCGTAGGAGCACAGGGGCCGGCGGGGAGGCTCAGCGGTGGGGTCAGGGAGCTGCGGTGCCGCTCCGGTACCTCCCTGGCACAGCGCAGGGCTTGTGCCATGGCACGGAGAGGAGAAGGCACCGATGCACAAATGTCTCTTCTTCCCCCCACAATACCATCGTTTGTGGCTGTGGGAAACTAAGACGTGAAGCGTTATGCCCGAGGCCAAACAGCAAATTAATTGCAGTGTTAGGAACAGACCCAGTGTCTTCAGACTCCAATCCATTGACTGAATCACACTTGCTTATTGCAATATATTTATGAAGTTTAAGCTTAAAAGTCGCTAATACTTTCCAGAAACGATTTCTGTATTTGCTGGTCCTTGATTTCTTTCGTATTCAGCTGAAATGCGCCTTTTGTGCTATGTTTTTTAATTTTGCAGCTAACTCGGAAAGAATTGTTTTCAGCATAAAGGAGGCATAGAGGAATATTTTCTTAATTGTGGGGTGGGATGAGTTCCCATGACCTGTCAGGCTTTACAGTGTACAAATATTTGTAGAACAGGTAAAAATCTGTAACCAGTATATACATTGCTACTATTGTTTACTGTGGAAGTATCTTGAACTGACTCCTTCAGCGCCGGCTTTGCCTACCAGAGTGTCCCTACGAGATAAGGAGGGATCACTCAGCAACAGCCATGGCATGAAACGGCCTTGTGGGAAAGCCAGCTGTGCTCTTTCTGGAACGAAAATCTCATTGCTTTCACCCAAAAAGCTCCTGAGCGGGGATGCGTCCTCCTCCGGTCTGCAGTGTGTCCATGCTGCTGAGCTCCGAGGGGAAGCTGTCCCAAGGGATGGCAACACAGAGGTGGTGCTGGGAGTTTGGTTCCACTAAAGAGCGCAATATTTAAGCTTTAGTCATGCACAGCGGGGGTTTCCCCCGCCGCCCCGCTTCCCAAATGGGCAAAGGCAAAAAGCTGAAATACAAATTTGGAAGTTGGGAGGTACTTCTGCGTTCTGATGAATCCATTCCAATGAAGAGAGGCTGATGGATGAGGGCGGCTGCTTGCAGTGAGACAACCCTGAGGCCACTAAAGTGGAGGTCACGTTTCAACCAGGACAATCTCATACACCCATTCAGCAGACCACGTGCGTGACTGGTGTGGATTGTGTAATCAGATTTTGGAAATCACTACAATTTTTGCATGCTGAATAGCTATTTATATACATATATTTTATATATATATATATAAAAAAAATATATATATATCACAAATGCAGGCCACGTGTCCAATTCAGCTTTGCTTTTTACGAATGAAATACTTAATAAAAATGAATGTTGCAAGGTTTTTTTGGAAAGACATCTATTTAAGATTTTTTTATTACACACCTTTGATGTAAAAACTAAGAATTGGTTAGATAAAAAGCATATATACTACAGATAAATCTTTATTAGAAACCACATTAGATACAGGTGGTATGGAATTTTTAAATGTTTGTTACATAGCATGGACATTTTATTTTACATATCAGAACATAAAGTCATTTTACTACTATAAGCTGTCTCTGGGTGCATTTCAATAATTAGTATAAAAATGTTCCGTGGTGAATTACTGGATGCCTCGTCTCTCTTCTGTCTCCTACTGTCTGAATATACCATCTCACACTTTCCGAAGGTGCACACTTGACCCTTTTTTTACCATCTCATAGCTACACCGTCAAACTTTAACTGCCCAGTTAAAGACTAAGACTAAGGGGTTTTGGTTTGTTTGTTATAGCTTGTGTTTCTTTTTTTTAATGGACACGTGAATTGATCTGACTACTCCGAGCACTATTAGGCTAAGTTAAAAGCGGCCACTGGCCTGATAACAAGAGCACCAAAATGATGTTCCTGTACTTGTGTACAGATCACTTACAACAACAATAGTGAAGAATTAAAGGTTGGAGGCAGGGGGAGAGGTCTGATGGTGTCACCAACCATTATTTGAAAAGCTCAGTTCATTTCTCATAGTGACACTGAATCAACACTAAACGAGACAAATGCTGCCACTATAACCTAAAAATTAATGGGGTCAGCAGCCCAGAGTCCAAATGACAAGCTAAACTGGATCTTTTGCCTGTTTTACAAATATGATTAACAGAATAACAATGTCATTTTTAATGAATAATCATTGCTTCTATTGTTAACCATTTTTCATATAACTTCTGCTCATCAATGCAATAGTTATTGATTTAAGGCAGTTTTAAAAGTAACTCCTGTAAGAATTGTTCCAGCAGCTTTCAGTTAACACAAGGGATGTAGAGGAGACTTGAACACATAATTAATCCAAGTTTTAACTTACGAGCACACAGCAGGCACTGCTGTCAGCCTTTGTAAAGGGCACAGCCGAGGCTCAGTCTCAAGCCAGCCACTGGAGCTGAGCAAGTGCCCTGTGAAACCCTGTGGCAAATAACAAGCTTTTACTTATAAAAACAGTACATGATATTTGCGAGTACAGGACCTGATTGTAAAAGGCTGAGTTAGCATATAAAATTGCAAAATTTGGATATATGCTAATCTGGTCATCTGGGTTCCTTTTATAGTCAATGGAGAGAGATCAGACATTTAGATTAAACTGGGATGAATCATTCTCTAGTGATGATCTTTTTCCACTCAGAGGAATCTAGCTCAGCGACTTAGACTAGATTTCTGATTTCTAAATGTCTAAAGTTAAGTTAGTGGGATCCCCTTTCTACATGAGGTTGATAAAAGCATTTAGATAGCATTAAATAGTGATCAGCTTACAAATCACCTTCGACCTGAGCACAGATCCATAGCTAGCACATCCCCAGAGCACATTCTGGTTGTATTAATTTATGGAATGGAAATGTGCTGTTCTTTTTTGGTTTTGGGGTGGGTTTTTCATTGCAAAAGTTCTAACCTGGTTTACGTATCCGATCCCAAGAGCGAGCTCATGGGCAAGGCGGGCGGCACCAGGCTGGCTAGATGAGGCACCCAGGTTCCACTTCATTTCTTCTGCATTTCACATCTGGGTAGGTTTGGCAATTGCTGAGTGTGCGACTCCCCGTCAAGCTGTGCAGTGCTGTTCTCAGTGATGCCTGCCTGGCAGTGTGCTGCCCAGCTGTGGGCATTCAGAAACAGAGAGCACAGCAACAGCAAAGTATTCTTGAGGATTTGGGACCTGCCCATTTTGGAGGCAGGAAGTTAATGGTCTATTTGTTTTTCAAATCAGAAACACTAAACTGCAGACATCATTAAAAAAAAATCCCAACAACCTGCACAGCATTAAAATAGATCAAGTATGCTTACTGCGTCAGGGCTTGATTTACTACAGTTTAAACAGCTTTTACTTCTCAAGAATGTGCAGAACTTCACGTGTGTGGAGGCTTTTTCAGCTCTAGCTCTGGTTAGATGGCTTGTTGCATCGTAACAGGGAACAGCAATCAAAGTGCAGAAAAACTAGGTCCATTTCAAATCAGATTAAGGCAAAAATTAGCAAGCAAGGAAAACTTGGATACACAGGAGGTCTGTTTTCCATTGGTGTATTCTAATCTGTACCTAAAAGGCTAGAGGATTTTTTTATTCTGTTTTTCTTTAAGGTAGATGTCCAAATTTAATATTGGCGCAAGCAAGTTTAGTTCCACCGAGTCCAACAGCACTTATGCCAGCACTGAGTTTGGACTTCACTCTAAATAGAACAAATATTTGCATCAGTTTGCTGAGTATGTGAGTAATACGAATATTTGCCAAAATTTAAACAAGTTAAACTTAAGTCATGCCAAAAGCCCCACCATTCAATTTGGTATCGTTGGCAGCTCACAGGCTCAAGAGAGGCCTAAGTCTGGAAGAGGTGGGGTGTTTTTGGCAAACACTAATTTTTTTTTTCTGTCTCTCCACATTTTGGAAAATTTTTGCCTCTCTGTATTAATTTATGATGTCATTAAATAATTCTTTTTGCAGCTTGTATAGAAAGAATGTTTCTTTTGAAGATGAGAACTCCCCTGAGGATGGTTATAGTGAAAAATTCCAGCAGGAGGAAAAAAACCTCCTCTCTCCTTGGCCACTCATGTTTCTGCAGTAGTGTTTGAACAGCAAAAAATTTACAATATTTTAATTTGAAGACCTGCTCCAAGGAGGTGTCATGCACTTGACTATGACAAGAGGCAGCCTAAATTCAATGTGATTTGAGGGGTTTTATTGCTGTGATAGTAGGTTGGAAGAGAAATCACGATTCCGTGACTTGCTGGTGGAGAGAATAAGGTTTTGAACTGATCTCCTTTCCACAAAGTACAGGATCAATATTAAAAATGAAAGAGAAGAAAACATTGGGAACAGTACAACAAAAGCAAAAAGCCTTGCCAACATGAACTGTACTTTAATGTGAAAACACTGTCATGAGTGAAACTGCCCCTTGGGCTCTGCCTATAAAACAGTCACTGCAGGCATTGGTGTTTAGATGGCAGCTTCACGCTCGGATTCACAGCCCCTCCTTGCACCAGCGCTGTGCAGTATAGACCAGCCTGTGTTGTATTTAAACCAAAGTGAAGTTTAAAATTAAACTTGGCATGGGCTGCTCAACCCTGTTGAGAAACTTCTTGGGTAACAGCAAGGGAAGTTAATACTCTTGGAGCTTTGTGCCATGGTGCTGGGTGGTTATGGCTACCAAGCAAGCCTGCATACCTGCCTTCTGTCAGAAAGACCATTATTCCAGTCACAACCAGCAAACATACCTGTTTGACTGTTTTTGAGACTGACTTTTCAAATGTCATGGTGGATTTACGCAGGTTGTGCAGCAAAGCTCCTCCAGGCTGACAATTGCCCTCCTGAGCCTGAGTCCATCTTTGGAACCGGCTCCTGAGAGAAGGAAATAAAAAAGTATATTAATTAGTGTGAAGTGCTGATAATGCTAATTCAAGTAAAATCAGGATAATTGTGATTTCTGTTAGTTAGAAACTTGTTTAACAGAAAAGCAAAACCCACTGGAATGAAAACAACAGGAATAGCTACAACAGATCAAAAGGCTATTGTTCCCCCGAAGAATACTGATGGGTAAGAGGTTTGAATGAGTATTCTGCAAATGCTGACATCTTTCATCTGTTTTTTTTGTTGCTGTTTTTGTTAGTTTTCAGCAAATACTAATTTTTGTCTTTCAGCCATATGTTGTTACAGTTTTGATGAATATTTTCACTGGGCTTGTATTTACAAACTGGAGGAAGTTTGTTTTTTTTTAAAAAAAAAGTGTGGAACGTCAGCATCGTCTCCTTGGACGCCAATGATTTTAACAATTCTGAAAGACAAAATTTGACAAATGTAGCTTCTAGTTGGGAGGTTTACATTGATAGCAGGAAACTGGGCCATTTCTGTACTAAGTATTAGACACTGCCAGCAGGAATGGATGCATCTTTTAACAAGTATTTATTAGAGAACAACATGTGCAGAGAACAATATGTGCAAAACTACCATTTCTCCTTAACAGCCTCTATCTTACGTAAGGCAGACAACAATGTGTGCTGCAGTTCAGCGTTCAGCAGAGATGAAAAAGGATATTTTCATATTCTCATGCCAAAATCATAAGGCTCAGTCCTATTTCTGTTGAAATCGATAGGAAAACTTTTATAGACTTCAGTATAGCAAGATCAGCACTCTAATCTTTTCAACAAGTCCAGCTTTCAGCCTTGGCTGTGCAGTGTACAGTTTAGGTATGAGGCAGAGCGCATTTGAGTTTGATGGATGACGCAGCCACACTCTGCAAATTATGGTTTACTCATGCCCAGTGCATCTGAGCAGCTGCTGAGAGAAGAATAAAATTTTGAATCTAATGCACTGTGTTGTATTTAATATCAGTTGTGAATCTAATACAGAAATGGATAGCTAAAAGCATATGAAGAATAAGACTCAAACCATTGATTAACCCCACTAAATCCAAGCACTCATTTTAGCCTGAAACTTTAGACCAGATTGCCCTGGACATGAGGAATCAATCATGAGACATCCTGGAAAGGTGATGAACTTGCTTTGTGCATCAGAAGTAATATGAAACATTCAGCATGCAATGGATACCTAGACTGAAAGCAAAGGTGATGGCTACTGAGCAACTACGTGCAGGACAAAAATGGAAGTAAGAATAGGTAATCAATTCAATTTAAAGCAAAAAATAGAACTAGCCACAATGTCTTACCTGATTACACATCTTTGAGTACAGATTTGGTCTAAAACTTACTTGTGAGAACACCAAGGGTGACCAAGAGGAGAAACGTACCAAAGATTTTAGCCATGTAAACATCCTGTTTTAAATGAATTTGTATTCATCCTTCCCATCCTTCTTAAAACACAACCAGTTCAAAGCTTAGATTGTTTTTCCCCCTCCCTCACCCTTTCCCTCCCACCATTCATCATTATGAAGGCAAGTAGACAGGTTAGAGGCAGGAAAAACTTCCACTGGGATTTCTGTCCAGTATCACAGAGAAGGACTAGATTTACACTCAATGTTAGAACTGAGCACATGCCTCTTACATAAATGTTTGGATGACCTGCACTTTTTCTACATTTCTGCATCAGTAACATGTAAGGAGAAAAGGGTTTTAACTCTTTGCATAAACATTGCCCAGGCGCTTCAAGACTAGAAGGTGTCAGTGCAAGTAGGCTGGAGAGGTGTGCTTGAAAATGCAAGAGGGCAAATCTCATACTTCAACACATACAGGATATTTAGAGTGAGGCATATGAGGGTTTGAATACTGGTGTCTCGATGGATCCATTGACCATCCTCCCCGTGCAATACAGAAACTCTGGGGCAACAGAGATTTTAACTCGCTTGAGTTAGTAGAGGGAACTAGTTAGTAACCTAGAAACAGAAAATACCCTGAAGCTCTGTGATCCTAGAGGAAACAAGGGCTGATCCTGCACATCCCATGCTAGGGCATGTCCCATAAAAGCATGTTCACAGTATGACTGAATGTGCTGCTGCTATCTCACCGCATGTTTTAATGTCTAGTGCAGACATAGCTCACTCTCCTCCTAGAAAATGCTGAGTTATAGATGCAAAGATGCCACTACTAAGTCCTCATTCAGACCAGCTACTAATGCAAATCAGCACGTGTGAAGCTAAAAATCTATATTTACTTGTATTCCTCTTAGCTGTGGTTTCAAAGCAGAAAACAGCTTCCACTGCAGACTAAAAACTCCAGTGAAATTCAGGATTTATTGAATGCTAATATACTCAGCAATGATTCAGTCTACAGCTGTTAGTGAACTACTTAATTTTTGCTTTGCTTCTCATACATAACATGAAAATAATATTCACTCACCTCTGAGAAACAGTTAAACAGATTGTCTGAAAATCAATTTGCATCCTATAAACAGCAAAAAAAAGGGAAGCAGGAAGTCAATAGCCAGGAACTAAATACAAGGAAAACATGAATTGGAAAACTAAAAAGAGGAGAGAAAGGAAATAATTAAATATAAAACTCCTTTTCTTGCCAAAGAGCAAAAGCAACTGGCAACATGCAAACGAGCTGCCTGAGGCTCTGACTGTCACTGGTGAATATGTGTACTTGTGGTTACATACACGTGATCCCAGTGCGGTTACATGCAGTGCATAAGGTGAGCTTCACAGTTCAATATAATTGAGATTGGGACTCTAGTTTACCGCACTCATGTATTGCAAAATTTGGCAGTATTGGATGAGACTATGGATTATATACCCCGAGATATCACTTAGTGTGGAGTCAACAACTTCACTGCTACGGAGAGACGTTTAGGTTGTTCTCCAAGTTTACTTGTTTTAACCACTTCTGTTCTCATAATATGTGAAGAACTAAGGATAACACAGCTATGCCTTTCATAGTTTGAAAAACAGGTCTCTGAAAATGTGCAAAAAAGGAGAAAAGTAACTTTTATCCTATATAAGACAGACTAAACATCCCCTTCCTCCTGGGATCTCTTGTTACTTCTTTGGTTAAGTTTCAGTTGTACAGGTACATGGGCCAGGCTTGATCATCACATTGATGCCAATAAAAAAATTCCTATAAATTTCAAAATGACGGGGTATTCTCCTACCACGTATACTGGATGACCCTTGCCTGACATGCTAATATAGTAATAATTCCTTACTTGGCTCCAACACTATGCTCAGATGTTTCCTTGGAAATATTTTGTTCATTTCTGTTGTTTCTTGCTGCAAATTGAGTCTTTGTGTGGCAATGGTTCCCTGAATTGGTTTTCCACAGCCTAGCTTCTTTTGCACCCTTCCCAGTTTTCCTTTCCATAGATACTGAAGCTCACCATTTCAGTGAATCATGATTTCTTCTAATAAAATATTATCTGAGTTCAATGCCAAAGGCCAGGTTTCTATAAAAGAGTTTCAGAATGAGCAATAAGTACAGCAAAAATGATTTTTTTGTTGTCCTGTGGTTTTTGTCCCCCTTATTTTTGGGGGGTCAGTGACTCCTTAGTAGACCAGTAGCATTAGAGGAACTGAGCAACTCATTGCATCTGTAATATTTTATATCTTTAGTCTCATTTAAGAGCTACCTTTCCTGTTGAAAAGGTTGAAGTCCATTAGCTAAGTAGGCTAGGTATTGCTGTCTTCCTTACGCTCCTGGGAAGGCCATCAAAAGCTTGTTCAGTTCTTGGGTCAACAAAATATCTGTCCTCTTATTCCCCTGACCTTTCCCACCCCCAGTTCCTAAAGCATACTGACAGGTAGCCCAGCAGCAGCTGCAAAGGGTCAGAGCAGAGGGGAAGGAGCAGGGGGCCCCTGGGGTAAAAGACTTTTCCTGAATCCTACAGGCCTGAGGGGAATCATTCTCATTACTCCTCTCACCCTCCCACCTCCCCTCTTGGCAAGAAGGCGACCCAGCGCCCAGTAAAGTGTTTGACCAAATACTCGGGACAATTACGACGGAGAACAAAGCTGAGCCAGGCTTCTTGGCAGCATGCATGGAGAGCTTGGAATCAGTGATATGGTTACTGGCTATGAATAGCCATTACCCAAATCCCTGCAGTAGAAGGATAAAAGTCAGTAGACGGTACAGTAAGGCTTCAGCTTATAAAAGTCACTATAACTTATCAACAGTGATACAAAGAAGGGTTGCTGTGTATGGCCCACCACGCCAGGAAGCCAAACAAAACTCCTTTGTTCTGGTGTTGCTCAGATGACTTGGCTGTCTGTGCAATGAGCTTTGGATATCTTACTGCCTAAATAGGTAAGATCTTCAGGGCATCAACAATGTCTTTCATGTGTTGGTACAATGCCTCACACAGAGGAACAACTGGGAATTACCAATATAAAGTGATAATAATGTCTGTCCACACATTCCATTTAATAGGGTACATTCCTTTTTGCAATATTACTGAAAATCACTAAAATATAAATGAAATAAAAACTGTTCTTTTACTTACTGCTAATAACAGCCAGTCATACTGTCTTTGATAGCCACATA
Source organism: Morus bassanus (assembly GCA_031468815.1). Lineage (NCBI taxonomy): Eukaryota > Metazoa > Chordata > Aves > Suliformes > Sulidae > Morus > Morus bassanus. The sequence goes on from CM062584.1 coordinate 9,420,632, forward strand.
TAATAACATTCAAGAAATATTTTAAAATGGCTTGCTCTACAGTAAAATACTACACTATAAATGAGACTTCTGGAGATGTTACCTAAATTAGTCTTGTTCAAATGCCCTTGTGATATTTAATCATAATAATAAAAGTTAGAGTGCTTTTGCCTTTCCATCAGAAACCGGCCTTATATGTTTTGCTAGTCCCACTCCATACTGGCAACGTGGTGTCGTGGTGTATAATTTCATAGACACAAAGACACTTCACTACCATAGCTCTCATTATTAAACAATATATTTTAATTGTCACCACCTTTCTCGTATAGACATGGGCCAAATCTATCCTTACTGGTTTCAACTGAGCTACACAAGGGATGAATTTGGCTCAATATATATAAAAATACAGCAAGTCAAGTAATAAAAAGAAATGTTTGGGTTTCTTTTTTTATAGCAGTCAGTGCTTTTTGCCATAAGAACACACATGCCTGGCCAGTAAAATCCCATGATAAAGGACTAAAATGTTTAAGACTTCGTATGCAGAATAGACCATGGTGTTTAATTACAATAGCAAAAGATGCCATGTTATAAAAGCATTTCTTACCTGGAGAAGGGATCCATGTTCTCCAATGAAGCTTAATTACCCAAGACATGCTGAGTTTTTCCCTCCTGGCAATAACCTCTAACACCAATAACTCTGCTATTTCTTTTGACATCTGAATAGCTGAATATTGTTAATTTTTGTTCTAATTTCCTTATTTGGATTATAGCCTTCCAGTGTTTTACTTCCGAGGAAAGTTTTGAACATTGTAAGAGCTTCATTCCTGGGACATTCCTCTTTCTTTCTTCCACTTTTCCCCTTGGAATTTTGCTCTCTCTCAGCCCTGCTCTGGCACTCCTGCTCCCCCATCTCTTCACGCCTTCCCAGCATACTTGGCTCCAGATGTAGATTTATGCATTTCCTCTCTTGTGATTTTTTTCCTGCTCCACTAGAAAGCATCCAGCTTCATCTCAGGCCCAGAAGGTCCACATTTCTGCAGCACGAATTTACTTAAGACCTTAAGGAAAATGTCTTGCCTGACTCTAAGTCCCAAGCACTCCTGAGCCATTGGTTTTACAGCTCTCGCACAGACACAAACACACAGATCCACACACAGGGCACAGAGCAGAAACTCTGAAATGAGCAGCAGAGGTACAGGGAGTCCTTCTTTTACTTCTGCAAAAACCCCATCCAACTGATATTATTTTGGGCAAACTGAGTCTTCATTATTTATTAAGTTATATTAGATTTATAGCTCAGATTTGTGCTGAACTTTTATTAATTCATAAGGAGAAGACTTAATTTTTATATAGAAAAACCTGCTTTTTTCAAGGTGGGGAGGAAACCTCTCCTTTGGAAAATGATGTGATATTGAGCTATGATTTAGAATCATCACCTGCGTTATCCTCCTCATCCTCTCGCCTGCATCCTCAGCTTTTGATGAAGTCAATTTCCTGAGTGCATGTGAAAGCCTGTGGCTGCAGCCTGGAACAATCCTACCTCAGTGCTTCCCTTATGTTGTTGATCCTTTAATTTCCTCCAGCCGACTCCTGCAGGGGACTAGTTCGAAGTTTTATGCTACTCTTTTGGACTAATCATTTACGACTGACTTAAAAAAAAAAAAAAATCACTTACATACTGCTACCACTAGATAGAAGGGTTACTAATTGGGATGTACTTCTAGCCAAATGGCAACATAGGTTTAACAGCAATTCACAGGAACCTAAAAATTCTGCCCAAAGCTTTATAACCAGGCCAGATATTTAGAATATTATTCCAAAATTACAGTTGCAATCCATAAAATACCTCTGCTGTGCAAATTTTCACACCTTGAAAAACCAGGCTAGCAGAAAGTCGTATAAAATTGATTCATGGATGAAATCACAATATCAAGAGAAAGATCTCCTATTCTGATATTTATGAAAGTTACACACAGGGCTCTTATCATGGGACCCAGTTCTATGTGTTAAAATCACAAAATCAAAGAGTATCTGAAATTACAGTTCTGCAAGAAAGTCACGTGCTGGATTAGAAGTTTAAAAGTATGTGCCTTAGGGGCTGTTGACTAATGACAAAACAGGAAACAAGATGAAATACAGAAGGGACATACATTGATTTCTGCAAGATTATTGACGTTAGTACTCAGTCAAATGGAGATCAAAACAGTAATTTTATTATATAAGGAAAACAATATTCATTTTACACTACTTTCCTAATAAAACCTATTGAATTCCAATTTAAATTTGAGAATCTGATGCTCATCTCATGCAACAGCTCTATTACTTTATCATGTTAATTATGTTATCACAGATACACATCCTTCCAAATATGTTCTTTTTGAATAGTGTAGCTTTTCTGAGCTGTGCTAATGAGGAATATCATGACAGTTGTGACCCAGGCTTAAACACACAGACATGAATAGTCAATTATAATAATTATTTTTGTATTTGTATACATTATAGGTGATAAAACTGTTTTGAAGAATGTTTTAATTACATTAAAGGATAAATTTATATAACAGTTTGATATATTTTACATATGAGCTACCATTACAAACTATTGTTAAATCTTAAAATCAATAAAAGTGTATTACTTCAAGTGAAAGCAGAATCACACTACATTTTCAAGAACAGAAATGGGTTCTGCTGCTATTTCTGGCTGCATCTGTTAGCCTGGCTCAGATTCACTCATACAGTGTGGATAAAAGCTATTAATTCAACTGTTTCACACGCTCATGATAAAAATCTGAGGTTCAATTAAAAACTGTTCTGGCATACTAAATCAAACATATTCCAAAATACTTTAGGAAACAGAAAGGAGGAGATAGAAAGGCTGAAGTGATCATTTATATGAATGGTTATGTATGGCAGAAACAGAAAAATCTCAAGCAGCAGCCGATTTATACGCTGTTAATTCCTTCCTTAGACGATCAGACTTAGACTGGTCTGATTTCAGCAGGAAAATCTCTGCGTAGAGATCAACACTGGTCTCAAGCATAAGATCCTAATTATTTGAAAGGCATTTGTTTTCATAGCTTTTTTTTATGTGTCCAAGTCGATGGCATTTTAATGCCTTATTAAATGGTTGTTTTACAGCAGCCCGTCTGTTCAGTCTCTGTGCCCATGTCTGTACTTTGTGCTGCAGGATTTTACCTTTCATGCTAGCCAAAAAATATTTTCTGAATTCCCTATAAAAGTTTTCGATATTTCCTAAGACAAATAGAGTGGTTTTTTTACATACTCTAAAATGACATTGATATGGTAGATATGACATGTATGCCTCTCCATTTATGGTGTGCTTGCAAAAAAAGGTGAAGGTTTGTGTTCATTAAAGGAATATGCTCGCTAGCTTGGGCCCAATTTTATATGATTTTTTTTAATTACATAAACAAATGCAAATGTTTTAATTTCTGTTTTTCTTTAATTGAGTTTAAGTCCCAGCAATACAAAATATGCGACACTCCCCTACCATGTTTTTAGCCCAGACATTGCAATGTGGGGGTCTCTAAATGGATAAGAAATAAAAAATGAACCAATTTAAACCCAACCTGAAAGAAAATTAAATTGATGAGAATTTTTATATCAAATTACTTTGAAGTGCATGTAAGGCAAATGAACATTCAAGTGTGAAAAGGAAGGTAAATTTAAAAATTATATGTTTACCAACATTCTGACAACAGTCCCAGTGAAATATTTCTTTTAAACATATGGTGAAGCCCTTGCTTTGTTGAAGTCAAATGGCAGAACCCCCACTGACTTCAATGGGGCCAGAATTTGTAACCAGGTAGCTCTTTCCCATCACTCATACACAAAGACGGTACTGCCTCTCCACTCGTGCTGAAGAATAGCTTTATCGGAACTGGCATTAAATAACAAAGCCCTTTTCTTATCTGTCTTATTAGTCCTGATGAATACGTGGTATGGATCAGCAAAAATCTTTTAAGATAAAGTATAATCAAAATTGCCTGTTTTCACTTCTTAAGGGTTCTGTAGCAGTAAGCAATAATGAACAGACGATGGAAGCAGCCAGACCTACAAAAGAAATAGTATTTTAAAAGTACTGTACTTAGGGGAAAAAAGGTTTGCCTTTGTACATAAAGAGCTCTATTCATTAAAAGAAGTTTTTACAAATGTGGTTATTTCAAATAGTCAAAAAGTGTGAAATACACTTAAAATGAGTAAAATTTGTGGGTTTTCCTATGGGTTAAATATGTGCCATACTAATAAAGCTCTCCTTACACCTCTTCCTAACTCATAGTCTTTGGCCTCATTCTGCAAGATGTTTTGAATTGAGGGAGCTCAGCACTTTGCGGGAATGGACCATTAGCCGTTAAAGTCCCAGCTCTGCAAAGATTAATGGACTTTAAAGGGATTCAGAAGAACTCATCTAAATCTGACATTCAGCATGGCACACATCACAGTGCCCTGCACCAAGCCCGTGAAGTACCTGAGTGAGCTCCACACGGTTTCCTGGGTCCTAACAATTCCACCCCAAGGATCCCACTGGAGGACAGAGCACTCTAAGGAGTAGATGTTACACTGAGTAGCTAAGCAGGCACAATAAAGGTGAAATGAGAATGGAGACCAAGTCACACAAATCAGAAACATCAAGCAGCCTCAAACCTTCTTCCTTACAGCCCCCAACAGGTCAAATTTTAAAGCACAAATTACTTTGAATTCTGCCTAGGTGCTCAGACCTTGAGTTAGTTCAGAATCCAAGCACCTCCCAAGTACACACGTATCTGGGGTCATCGATTCAGAGGCCCCAATATCAGACACAAATAACAGCTGTGCCTGCTATTTAATGGTAATGTGCTTGTTTCTGCAGGAGGGCTTCCCACATTCAAAACCAGTTTTCTGATGCTCTCCTTCCCATTCCTGTTTTTAAAGCATACCTGGCACTCATGCTGTATAAAAAAAACATATCAACAGCTGACGCATGAAAAAACCACCCCTGCTTCATGTTTCATGAAATGTAGTCCTGCTGATATAGGTCAGTATTACTGGATAACCCACAGTAACCTAACAGTACCACTGATTTAGATGCGAGCTCATTCAACAGAGGTTTTACAAAATGATGAAAATCTTTACACAACAGATTTTCCAGTGTTTGCTTCCTCCTATTGCTCAAAGAAAGCTTCAAATAGCTTTAAAATGAAACAACTGGTTAAAATCAGATTATTCATAAGTACCCACTCTCCGAGCTTTTGTCCTCTGAGTTTTCAGCTGCCTATGATGTCCACAACTTGAGATATCTGTGTAACATAAATTGTTTAAACCCATGAACTTATTTGCCTTTGCTTCTGTGACTCTGGTATCATGGTCTGCTGCTGCATGCGTCAATGAGATGCTAGAAATGTAATGTGTCGGCTCCATGATGGATCAGGTATGGAAAAACAAGATATTTAGGAAAGCATGGCTTTAGATACAAAAACTTCAAAGCTGAATCTCTGTTTGCTATAGCTATAGCAAAACCCCCTCAAAATTTCATAGCACTTGGTTTATTGTAGCAAGAAAATTATCAGTCTGTTACTTAGTTCACATGCATAGACCCAAGAAACCACGATGATATTTTATAGATAGATATAAAAGGAAGGATATCAGTCTTCCACTAAGGTACAAATTTTCTTTGCTTCATCTAACAGTAGAGATGGAGAATTTAGTAGCAGCATGCCTCCTTGAACACTAAACAATTAATAACATTCAATTTATTGCAGCATACTTATGTCAGGAGATAATAATGAATGATAGAGCCATGTATTTCTTCAATACAATTATGTTTGTTTACAAAAAAACCTACAAAATAATTCTGCCCATGGCAGGAATCCCATAATAGGAGATGATGTCTTTATCCACCGCTCCAACTCCCTTTCTCGATGGAACTCAGACTTTCAGGAGAGCCTTTTTGACAACTGGGCTTTGGGCTACTACCAGGGTTTCCCCAGGCGACCTGTTCCCGTGTTCTGGGGTAGGGCAGTGTTCGTAACAAACCTCCAGCGTTGCTCTCTAGATAAACCTGTGCTCAAGCCTGTTTCACACCATGGAAGCACCACATTCCTCCTTTCTGCAATCAGGAGGCAATGCGCCCTTCGGAGTCCCTGCAGTCAGCTGAGGATTTGTCCAAACCATATATCCTTTTCCAAAGAAATGGCAGTGAAAGTGTTCTATAGATTTAACCACTGTCAAATGTTCTTTGAGCAGAATATTAATTTCTCTCCCGAGAACATAAACTTTTTGTTGTAATAAGCCACCATCCTCTCAAGTCCTTTGATTTCCTCTGTCAATACTGCCCCCAGACCATAAGCGCTAGCATCTGTGTCCAGCCTGAAAGGTGTTTGAAACATGGGGAGGCGAAAATGGGAGCAGTTACAAGAGCTGTTCTTAAAAACTGAAAATGTTAAATCACAAAATGCTACCCACTGAAACTATGTCCTTCTCACTGAACTCATGCAGTGGTTTTACAATATTAACAAAGCCACAAATAAACTGCCTGAAATAGTAGCAGCAGTAATCCTTAAAAAAACCCAGAAACCTTTACCTGACTGCCATTGTCTGGAGAGCTGGTCAGGATTGTCCTGCCTCCATGTTCTTCTTGTCTGTGAAAACCATTCCCTGGCTGGCTGTGTTCTCATAATTAATTACTTCTGCTTGCAATGATTCACTTGTCTTTGGATTTGATTTCAGGTTGATGACTTTCAACGTATTACAGACCATTTGTAAGTACGTCAGTTCCTGTTCAAATGTTTTACTTCATACCAAGATATCATCTAGGGATAATCTGAAACAGGCATGCTGTGCCATACCTTCTCCCCATCCCCTAAAATGCAACAGGTGCTGAGCCAAAAGACATCTTTTTAAATTGCAGTGGGTCTTGTCCTCCTCTGAAAGCTGTTCCCTCCCCCTTTTCCTGTTACTTGGCTCCGCAGAATCTGCTCAGGCCACCATTTGACTTTAATCAGAACTGTGAGTGAGGTCCAAAAATTGTTGAAAGCTCACTTATCCCATCCCGGTTCATTTCCTTGATGCCCAGTAGCACTTCTTACTGCTTTGCTTTTGCTCAATAGCGGGGTGCGGAGTAATGGGTTGGTTTCCCTCAGAATCAATCTGTGGTAGACCACTGTGTGCAGGCTGTATATTTATTGGATCCAGTGAACTGATTTTTAACTGGAAAAAACTTTTAGGGAATCTAAACAGTACACTGATATTGTGATTGTGGCACAGCTAACACAAGTACCAACAGCAATGGCGACTAACTTCAATAGAGGCTCACAAGCTCAGTGTAGCCTGGAGGTACTTAGTGGACCTTTACGACTTGGATTGATCTCTGAGCTGTTTTATTTTCAAAGTTACAGTTACCTGTGCTAGCTGGATTAAAGCTAGAGAAAGTATACCTACCTACAGCATCATATGCTGTGAGGAAATGACTTGAGAACATTCTGCAGCTCTGCATTTAAATAAGTTTAGAATTTAAATTTCTTAGCACAAGAGAAAATTAACCTCCCCTTCAGATCTAGCAGCTAAGGTTTCTGCAAGGGCTTGGCCCTTAAGATGTGATTTCCATCATTCTACCTTTACTTGGGTAAAAAGATACTGTAACAAGTAGCTGCCCTACTAGTTCATTGCTGTACTAGGAAAATTCTGCTCACTGCAAATCAGTTATCTACAAATACTATGCCTCACCTGGGCCACAAAATTAAAGAAAATTTCCAGAGATTTAATTTGTAAGACAATACTTCCAGCATATATTACTCTACCACTAGCCATAACTACTCGGGTTTGATTCCCAGTGTACAGGCTCGAAGACTACACAGAATTGCGCAGTCTTCGGAAGAGACAAGAGCAGTCGTTCGGCAGGAAAGCATTGAGAAAGAATTTGAAAGACTGTGGATTGCAGCAGGAGGAGATAAGGATAAAATTCCATCTATTTGGGATCCAAGAGCGGTTATGGTGATATCAGAGGAATTAGGCAGTGAGGAACCAGCCTCGGAATGGGAGATGGCCACTCCAAAGTCATCTTTCCAAGACCTTGTAACTAGTGAAACAGGAATTTGTGAATTGGACCAAGTTAGTATCCCAAGGCTGTGGAATTTCCAACTCTGAGAAGGATAAAATCAGTAACAACTGGCTAGAATTTATGAGGCATTCCTTCCATAGCTTATCCATCATTTTAGTTACGTTTTTTGCTCAGAAGAGGATGAATTTTCAAAATCAATTTTCCCACCTTTTGGATGCATCATGCTTGCCAGCTTTAGACCAATTTATCCTTTTTCAGTCCACCTAGTCGAATAACTTTGGTTTGAGAAAGGGTACTTTATTCCATTCATTTCACAGATCCTAATATACACTCAAAAAGTAAACTGACCAAATCTAGAGAAAAGCTATAAGCTTTATCCTCGTTCCTTTGGAGCTCAGCACTTTCAGCTTCATGTCTTCACATTTCCTGAACTGATTGAAGAACTTTCCCTAGACATTTCTGAGGCTGTGTCCTGGCCAGCCTCAGAACAGTTTTTATGGCCAATTTTTTCGTAAGTCTAATATTTAACTGAACTACTTCCTTTAATTTTTCCACAGCTGCCAATTTTCCTTGTTTTACAAACCAAGATTATCACTTTTCCTAATTGTACAGTAAGGCCAGGGATCAGATTAGGATTGCCCCTTTTCATCATTCATTTTATAAACAGTACTTGAGTTACAGGATTTGGCTGCTAGGAGACCCAGTTTCTGTCCATCTTTCCAGTCATTCATTGGGGCTATGATTTGAACAGACCATATGTGCTCCTCCTGAAGCCCATAGCTCAGAAGTAGAGGGTTTGATATTTTTTTAGCTGATCTGAAATATCCCATCTGAGTATCTGTAGATTTCAAATTACAAATATTTTTTTTCTCCTAATTTGCCGTCTCTCAGAGATAACTGACTGACAATCATTTTGTGATGCTGTGGACTTCAATGTGACCTAAAGTTCTTTGATTTCATTCCAAAATTGATATTTTAGTTTATATCTTCATCTGTGCTAGGAAGTTCCAGGCAGGCCAAAATTCTCCTGCTTTCTACTATCTTCTGGTAAGTTTTCTGGGTGATGGCAGTTGGATTGCTGGACAAGACAGTGATCTTGCCAATTCAGCCCTGGAGGTTTGTAACCAGCCTTCCCATCTGGCCAGGGAATGTTGTAGATGTCCCCAGATTTTTCTTTCTTATCATAGGTCTCAGTCCTTCCAAAAAGGGCTTCCAGACATTGCAGATCTTGTTGAAATTATACCAGGCCATCTTTGATTTCTGCAAGCCCTGTAGAAAACAAGGTACTTGAGAAAAAAAAAAAAGAAAAGAAAAAAGAAGCAACAACTTTTCAGATACTGGTGTTTAAAAACACTGTCTGGATGTTCTGAATTAACATTGTGTCAGAAGAAGCCAAATGGCTGTATGCCAAAACTCAACCCAAGGTGTACTTTTATGGCAAAGCTATAAACCCACAAAATAAGTGGCTTATAATGGAAATTCTGACACGCTTTTAATATTAAGATGAGAAATATACTGGTTGTGGCAAGTAAGTATTTGACAGCTGTGGTACTCACCTGTCAGCTGTACTGCCTAAACAAGTCCATTTTGATGGTAGGATTCCTCCTTTATCTCATCCTGTTTCAGCCACATGGTTTGGGGGCAGATGAGCTGAGCCATACTCTGCAGTTCATTCTGGAGCCTTTCAAAACATTTTTTCTAGCTGATTACAGGGAAAAGCAACAACTGTGATTCACAAAGTACAGAAGCCTGCGGTCTTCTGAAGCTTATTGCGCTGACTTGGCTCCAGGCAGACAGCAGCTTTCGTCAGCTGAAAGATGGGAGGTTTTCTTTGACACCGTTTCTTTCAAGTGGCACTTCCCACAAGGTGACAAGGTGTTGTGGTCGGCAAGAACTTTGGGACTGAGCATATGGGCCTTGCTTTCAATTTGAAACTCAATCAAAAACCATCCTGGGAAACTTGTTGATACCAGAGCTACCAATCAGCCTATGCACGACTAGAGAAAGGAGCAACCTTGAGTAATACGTAGGGTAATCTATCAGTTTACATAGGCATAGAGGTTATTGACAGGCTGTGAATGTGATAATAACAAGAAAATATTGGCAATGGACTAATAAGGGACTAAAAAGAATTTCATAAGCTGAAACATCTTACAAATAAATACTATACCTAACACGATATGTTATAACCCTCATTTGAAAAAAGACAGGGGGCAGTTTTACTTGCAACATGAATGCTCTAACTGGTCACCTACATTAGTGGCCTCCCATCAATATATCTTTTACAGCATATGCATCTATATAGATATATATATATAAAGGGAAAGCAGGAGGGAGAAGAGTGAAAAGGCAGAGCCATTTTTCATCAGAACTATTTAAGACGACAATGTTCAAAACGGCTCTCTAAATGGTATGCAGTGGCTCTATCTCTGATCTGTCTGTATTGCATGTATTAAACCTGAGATTTCCAAATATAGTTAGAGGGGGATATGGTTACTTTTCCCACCCCAAGCATCTTGATTTGCAGTCACGTTCTTCAGGAAAACCAAGAAAGAAATGAGTCAATCCTTGATTGTCAGAATAGAAGTTGAGACATGCATATACTCACTTATATACACATCTTGAACTTATTTCATACTTCACACACAACTTGGAGAGAAAAGATTGTGACTCAAAGTGAATGAAATCTAAACAGCTGACAAATAAACACAGGATGATGGATTAAACTTTCCAAGTAGCATGCAAGCCTTCTATGCTATAAGATTAACTTTTGCTACTCTTAATGCACAGATTAACTGCAACAGCAAATAATAATGCAGAAAGATTTTTCTTTTAAATAAAATGGAGAGGAAATGAAAACCAAATTACACATTACTTAAAAATAATCTATCTGGAGAGGAAATAAAACATTTGTGACTATGAACCAGGATTCATACCTTTATTTCCAACATCTTCCATTAACACCCCTAGGAAATTTAACACAATTAAATTAATGTTCTAAACGGTATGCTGGATCGAGGGAAGCAGAGCCTGGGGCATACTAACTGGCTATAGTCTTTAAGAGTGTCTAACAGCTTAAAGACATAAGCAAATTTTACTTCCATCTTGAGGATATTATTCATAAATTTACATTAGCTTAGTTTGGTATATTCTAAGGGCATTTATAGAATGCTTGAAAATTAAATCAAAGCTAAAAAAAAGACATTGTTTTGCTTCAAATCACAAGCAGGCTGCTTGTCTCAGATTTGAAAAGCTCTGTGGTTCTCCACAGAACTTCCTGTAAAAACAAAATGCTGCCATAACGATTTAAGACAGGACTGAAACACTATTGACCAAAACAAAAAGTTGAATACAAGGCACGAATCAGATGGAAGCTGATGGAAAGACAGCATATGAATGAATCTTAACAAAGATATGTCTAGATACATCAATAATTATGTAATTAGAAGTTTTCAAAGTGCTGTGAATTCAGAAGAAAGTCAATGCTTATACAAGCTTGTGCTTTCCATGCTGCACCCATTAGTAGAATTAGCAAAACTGTCTACAGTCTGCCTGACAGACAAGAAACACCATGGTGGTTATGTGCTCTAGCGACTTTCTTTGGAAATACAACTGGTATGTGAGACAAATGCCCTGGCTTCAGCTCGGATTAGGAGATGATTATAAGGTAATACACCCACCCCACCCCCCCCCCCCCCTTTATCAGTTAAGGCCGATATTGTTTTAAAATGTGGTACAAAGCATGTTGCTGCTCTGCTTAGTCTACGTATCTTTAAAGTCTGCATATCTATGTATCTAGTCTACATACCTTTAAGTTAATTATTTTAGTGGTTCTTTTCATGTTTGTATATAGATAAAAGACAGATGAGGATATTTTTGATATTCTGGTAATAGTGGTTATGTTCAGGCAAACTTCTGTCATCAACAGAAATAGAAGATCCTGCCTCCTGCCTTCATTCCATATATTTTCTGAACAAGTGGTACCTATTATATCTTGCGCTATTTATTTCAGTAAGATTTTTGGGTGCTCCAAGAATATACAGACATACATAGTTAAAAATTAACATTCATTTTTAAAATATAAAATCAGTTCTGATGCAACCTGGTGAGCTGAACAAAAATATCAATGTGTCTGGGGAAAGTCTTTGGCAAGAGAGTATATTTTTCATTTTGTGGAGATCAGGCTTTTCTTTATGATCAGTCTCATATGTTTCTTGTTAGTTAGGTTAATTTTTAAATATAAATTAATGTTTATGTTAATTTAATCTCTCTATTTGGATGCTATTGGAATGGAGCCCCAGCATGGGTACATGCCCAGGTCTTCTCCAGCTGTGCCTTGCAAATCAGGAAACGGAAGGAGATTGACAGCAGCTCTTGTTGCTCCCCAGACCAGCTCTGCAAATCTACAACAGCCACAGTGCTTTCTTTGGACCAGCCTTCCTCCTTTTATTAGCTCCTAGCTGCTTTTCCGGGTAAGCAAATCAATGGAAAATGGATTTTTTAAAAATATTTGTTTTGGTGTAAAACAAAGCCCAAGAAAAGTACTTCGGGCAGAAATCTCATGACTGAAAAATTAGAGTGGTAAGATTTTAAAACCAAGTTAAGAGTTAAGGGTTTGCTTGGTTTTACTTTCTTTGGAAGAAATAGCAACTCACAGTCCCTTTTTTTGTACAGCGATGCTCAAGACCCTTGAGGGTCTACGTATCTCCTTCTGACATGATTTAAGTCAAGAGATTTTTCTTAAATAGTATTAACTATTAGAATATTAGATTTAAAGAAAGATATACAATTTTCACCACTGAGATGTAAAAGGTTTGACAACTCAGACCCCTACAGTCCAAGCAGCAGAAGAGCTAGAATATTTCCGCTATGGCATGGGAGCAGGATGTGGAAAGTTGGAAGGTCATTGGAAAAAATATGTGCCATAGGAACTCCATTTTGTTCCATTTTGAAATCATCAGGGAAAACTGAGGGATGCAAGCCATGAGTATGAATGCAACCCCAAGCAGGGGGAGTGCAGCTGTTATGGAGCTGCTGCAGCTCTGGGTCTGCAGTGGGAATTTTGAAGATCCACTCTGTCGGTGTTCCCTGAAATGGCCAGCATTCACCACTGTGCAAACCCCATTTACCTGGGCATTGCACAGAGGCAGAGAACTGACCCAGTGTCAGCGAATGTGCTGTACATAGTCAGTCTGGATGAAACAGCAGAAATCCTAAAATCACTCAGACAAAGATAAATCTGTTTCTTACACCCCTGTCTAGACTACGAAAAGGTGGGTTCTGTCCCTCGCTGCCAGGGCTGGAGAGGATGTGGTCAGCTGGGTACATTTGATCATGTATGTGGTTAGACTGCACAAAACTGAAATCGCTTTGCAGAACTAGTGTTCACTGAAAATATTACTCTAACCCTAGCAGTAGCCTTGCTGGGCGGACAATGTCAACCTGCCAAAATTAAAAAAATGAGGTTTTGTTAAGCTACTTGTTATTAGCTGCTCAAACCTTGACTGCAGCTGAATGAAGAAACCCCAACATTCCCACGACAAACACATGGCTTAACCAAAATACGGGAGGTCCTTTCCTCAGAGAAGATGACTAGCCCAGGAATAATTGTTAAAATAAATACTCAAAAACTTGGCTCTCTTTCTTCACCTACACAAAAAGGAACACTTAAATCCATAAGCCAAAGTTTCTGACTAACTTTTACAAAGTATTCTTCCTTTGAAACGGTTAAGCAGCATACTTTGATTTTGTGTATGAAATACTTCATCTTTCAGAGTAATCACAGTCAATGTCCAGCCTCATTTTAAAGTATAATTTGTGGCTTTAATATTTACAATGTTATTTTGAGGAAACACAAAAAATATAACTCATTCACTATTGGTTATGTCTGGTTTGAGGTCACAGATGTTACAAATTGAAGTTAAGATATTCAAAATTTTCACATCTTTTAGAATTTTAAATTACACCTATGGGACAAAATTTCTTCCTTCCCAAGGCTCCTTCCCTGACTGATCTCCAGTTGATTTCAGGACAATTTGATTTCTAACTGACATTAGAAGACAGAAATTGGCTGAAAGTAAATTCTGGATCATATTAAGGATTATTTTGCTTGCCAAGCAACGTTATCCTATAAGTCTATACAGTATAAACCACTATAATAAAGGAATATTTATATATGAATTATTTCCATACAAAAAGAAACTGATTAAGAAATACAGCACATGACTTTCTTATATCAGTGTAGCACTACTGTACCACATATGTCTGAAAAGGCAAAGCCTGGGGTACAGGCTGGGAGAGACTACTTGGAGCATAGATTAATGGAAAATTAAGAGCATGGAGGATGTTCACTGACTCCAGTGCAAAGCACAGCAACAACTGAAACACAGATCAATACAAATAAAAGTTTATATTGACAGAAATCTTACCTAATGTAACACATATTGTTTTATATTTAGTAATACTAAAAAAAAAAGGAAAAAGGATTGGCTCAATCTTGCAAACTCTTTAATGGGAGTACCTACAACGTTTTCATGTTTTCCTATCTTATTTACGATAAACTGTACTACATTTAGTTGCCTTAGGAATAACATCTCTAATATTTTGACAGCGTAATTCATGCAATACTCCTTGTGCAAGCAAGGAGGACTGGACAAGAAGATGGCAGTCTCTTGTTTTGGAACGACTTTACTGCACGCCCTCCAAAAGAAAACTGGCATGTGCTCCCTAGATGGGAAGATACAATATTCCTTCATATACAAACCAGCATTTTATTTGTAATGGCATTCATCTGATCCAGTTTGAAACAGAGATAAATGCAGAAGGCTACATCTTCAGAACCCAGAAAGAAAACAGGCTCACGTTCCTTGAGAGCTATTGTTACCAGTGAGGGAGTTTTCTCAAAAGGCACCAACAAAATTAAAAATAGGTGGCAAAGATAAAATTAATTAAATGCTTATCAAAGAGGAACATCCACTGTCTCTGCTCCTTTCCAACAGACATCCCCATCTGGAATTTATTTTTAGGATGCTCATTCCTTCTCACAGGTTCAATGCTACCCATTTCACACCATTTAACTATTGAAAGCTCTTGAAATTCCGGATCAGAGAAGCCAGAGCCCAGTGTATTTCACAGTGATGTAGCTAATGTGTCAGACTTGTAAAATTGCTCTTAGTGGTAGACCTCCATTTAGAGAAAGACGGAAACTAGCTTTAAATACTTAAGGCTTTAATATCTAGTCCATTACGCTGCAGCAAGGTCTTGTAAAGAGTCAATTATAGGATACTTCTGATTTGATCCACATGCAAGGGAAATCCGCTTCTTTGCCTTTAAACCTCTGTACTAAGTGTCCTGTTTAAATAATTAGTGACACTTTTTCTTTGATCAAATTGATTCACATTGTTATTCTTTTATGTTAATTTAAAACTTAATCCATGTAAAATCCAAGACAGACCTTAATCCATCATTCAGAGAGCTTTTACAAAAAGGCACTATCATGAGATTGTCCAGAAAACACGACAGGTTAAAGACAGTAGTGAACCAACTTGAAGTAAAATGCCTTTCTTTTTTTTCTTTTTTTGGCCTTCTGGAAACCTGTGAATCACCAACCAAGTTAATACTAGTAGCACGGGTAAGCAGTGTGACAATTTGGAAGTAACTGTGAGTGGAGACACAAAGCTAGCAGCTACTCTAGCACAAAACCTATTCTCCAGCATATTTAATGATGAAGCCAAAATCTGAGCGTTTCCTGCCATTAAAAATGTGTTAATCATGGAAAATATTTTAAAATAAACTGCAGCTACTTTAACTTATATTCTTGCTTTCTCTTCAAAGCTTAGTTGTCCAGGTTACAGGGAAGTTACCAGCAACAAAGGTGGAAAGGTTTTCAGGCCAGACAGAGCTAGTTAAGGTGCTTAGCCAGTAGACTACGTAGAAGAAGAAATACTCTCAATATTGATCACTTCATGTCCATGCCATTGTCTTTGGTAAGATATTTCTATAAATCTATGAATGAGAGGCTGGTAATAAAGTTACCTGTATAAGTGCATAAATATTTAAGTTTTGTCTGAGCCTGTAAATTCAGTAGACTATGCCAACCCTTTACTTGCGGTACGCATTCAAATAATTTGAATTAGAATCTCTACAGTGAGGTAAAAATTCGTTACGGTCTTAATTGAATATGAACTGATAATTCCTGGATAGCAGAGTTACATTTTACCGTAACATTTCAGATGTTTGTATGTTTTCTAATAATAATAAAAAAGTTATGCTTCTAGGCGGCAGCAGCACTGCCATTAATGACAAATGAGGCACAGGAACTACTTTGCTAAAATACTGCAGTATGTTTCTTCAAAAAGGTTGATGGAGGAGTACTTAAACCCTCCAAGTGTTTTTCTAAAATAATACTGCAACACTGCAAAAGGAATAATAGCAGATAATATTTCACAATAATTAAAAAAATATTTAAGGAAAACAAGATGATTGTTTTGTTTAACTGCATGACAAAATCTTTGAGCAAAATAATTTTATAAAATGACTAATGGAATGTAATTGCTGCAAAATTTCCACTTGAGCATGAAGAGCTAGGTCTTGAGGACCTCTGCTGTTCAGGTGGTGCACTGTACAACCACACGGTCAGAATATTGTCTCTGCTCAATGGAGAAGGTGAACAATTTTGCCTTATCTTTAGAAACTACTCTGGCTGTACAGTCACACTGAAATTTGAAAAATTATTTCATTTAATATAATAACCTCAGCACTTTTGTAAGAGAGTATCTTTCGGCCATCTGGCATTTATAAAGTTAGAGACCGCTGTGAAAATTTAAATAGCCAGTATTTCAATTCACTTGCTTATATTTGTAGACTGATGATGAAACTTGAAGATTTGCGTATATTTTCCTTTCACCATTTTGAATAGCGTGGAGTAAGAAGAAACTCACAGATAACATTGGAGAGACACCAAAGCACCAAAGTTATGGCAGACACAGTCTGGTGAGCTGTACACAGGTACATCAAACCAAAGATAAAGTCTTTAGAGAGTTCCTTCTGTATAGGAATAGTCTCCGTCTTCTAGGACAACGGCAAATCAAAACATGTAACACCCAAAAGCTGTAGACAATAGCAAGAGCCCAGTGAGGCTGCCTCTGATACCGCAGGGCAACTCGAATGGCACAAGAACGTTACCTGCAAACCAGCCAGATCAATCTGCTACTATTGAATATCACTAGCTGCAAACACCCGTCCCTCTTACATACAAAGGAGAAATATCTAAGTTACAAATACCAATAAGAAAAAGAATGTATGGTTATCAAAGTAAGGAGGCACTTTCAGGGAGCATGAGAATGGTAAGCATTTTATTCTGCCCTTTAGGTTTTGGGAAAACCACCCTCTCTGTAACTCCTGAGTATTGTGCCTACAGAGTTCATACACAATCTACAGACTTACATGTACTACATACCTATAAAAGCTGCATATTTTATATTTCAGAATATACCTGAAAAGGGTATATTCTAATCTTTTTTAAGCTACTAATTGTCCTTTATTAAGAAATAGTTTTTATTTTTCAGACAAAGTTGGATAGTAAAATTTTGCCCCAGAACTTACTATTTGGCTTTTGAATACTGTTTGAAGAAAGACTGCACAGAGAGTGCAGGCAGTGTTCTAACTCCACCCTCGGTGGACTGCCCTTGACAAGTATTCTCCTTTTAGAGGTATTAAATCTTGGCAACATCCATTGCAGTTCCCACTTAAGCTGAAGTAAGTACATGTACAGAAGGGCTCTGTCAACATATCTGAGTGGAAAGATGTTTGGATTAACTAAGAAAACCTATTTCAAATCTCAGATAATAAAATGTCGTCCTAAATCCTAATTGCAACTTTCATCTTGTGTCTTAGACCTTGCCACCAGCTGATGTGCCGATACAGATCAAGTGTTTAGTTTGATAAATGCGGCTTACTAGGGTCTTGGTATGGCTGACTGACAGAGTAGCTGAATAGGATCCAGGCTTCTAAAGGTGATTATCTGCCTAAAGAAGGAAGAAGATGAGCACAGGACAACCTTGTTTGTCATTTTGCGCACTTAATCAGACAAAGCTCATAATACTAAGAGCTTCTCTATACTATCAAAAATAAAACAAAAGCAGCTTTCAAATAAATTACACTACCATTTTACAGAGGGGGAAATCCATAAGCGTGCATTGGAGAATTATCTTTTTGTTGCTATTTTCCAGCACAAGAACTTATAACTGGAACACTAAATCATATTCCCAGAGTCTTTTCCTGAGAGTGTTGAGTTCGGAGTTTATTGCAGCCAGATCTCGCTATACAGCACACATAAAGCAGCATTCTTGTTATAATTGTTTAAATTAAACATCTTGTTTAAATTGTTTAAACCAGGTATAAAGTCACTAGAGAACAAGACCTGCCCTTTTAGGTTAAATTGTTATCTATAAGAAGTAGAAATATAATGTTCTTTCAAGGAAGCTACCAGACTGACAAGGCTAACTCACTAATACCCCTTTTCTGTGTTGAGATAACAGCAGCGGCATGTGGTCATTGCTTTATCTTTGTGTCTGTTAAAAAAAAAAAAAGGCATAAAGAAATTCTAATATAATATGACAGTGGTATATTTCTCACTGATGGATTTAACTTACAAAGCATTAGGTTTAAAGGTCAGTGAGCAGTGTCCCATTACACCTTACTTTCAGCTTTGTTTTATGTGACAAAGAAAAGAACAAGTAATTTTCATGAAGCTCTCTTTACTCCCAAAAGGGAAAATTTGAGAACGGGAAAAAAAGAAGCAGGTTTACTCTTGGTTCTGCTTTAGGGTTAATATAATATCTACAGCTGTGTTACAAACTTCTTTCTGTTTTGTAAAAAAATCTGTGATATTTAATTTGCATTTCTTTAACTAAGAGCTTGCATTACTTTAATACTACTATAAATAAAATCTGAGTATTAAAAGCAGCTGTAATCAAAATACATAAAACCCCCCAGCATTTTCAGTAGGGAGTACTCCACCAGTTAAATGAAAAATAAAACAAAACCCCCAAACCTGAAGAAGCAATAAAGATGCCTAAGTAAGGCAGTAAGAAACGAGTCAAAATCTCAGTTGAAATGCATTCAGTCCAGAAAAAAAATTGTACATTCAGAATTGCCAATAACTTATTATTATCATCACAGTTTAACAGCAATTGAATTCCTATTTCATATTGAAAGGTGCTAGTCTTCACTTGCATGTCACATACAGCAAATATTTAAGCAGCCAGTTGTCATAAAACAAATGCAAAAGTAAAGGCCATTTTCTCTAAACCTTTAGTACGCGAGTAGGCTCATCGACGTCTACAGGACTATCCCCATGAGTGCAGTCTTGCAGGGTCCAACATTGACACTAAGAACTGCACTTTTTGGCTGTTGACTGGTATCAGAAGAAAAGTACTTCAGTGCTTACAACTGATTATTGGCAGTATCATTTATTACTATTAATTTCATAGCTGAAAGGTTTTGATTATCAACTCGGTCAATCCAAGAAATTTCCAAGTGTCTTGTAATCACACCTAATTCTACATCTAAATCATTAGAAAGATAAAGTTGTTATACATGTAATGGTATTTGTCCTACTTTGAACATTACCAAACTGTTTTATCTAATCCTTTAGGAAACACCATAATGAGGCTCATCTAATGGCTTCTACGAGTTAGGAAGGCAAAATAAAAGATTTAGCTCCCCAGTCTGTCTCTAAATCTTCTAAGTGAAAGATGATTTACAGTTAAGCTATGAAAAATGTGACCACTCTCAAGTCTGGAAAGTCTCAATCTGATTTCAACAAACCTAAATCATGAGAAAAGATTGCGTCTCACTAACTACAGATTTGCTTACCTAGGGAATCAGCGTCTGGTGTGAAGCATTCATTAAGTTATAAAATGTTTATAGACTTGTCTGAGCTTCTATTAGGAAAAATTGTTAGATTTTTCACTGAAAACACTGATCTGAAAGGTTAAGTTTATATTTTAGGTATCAAACACAGAAGCTAATGTTTTTCTGTCCCACTTCCAAAATGTTACAAAATGAAATAAAATATAATTATTGTGAGAAAAAACAGAGTCACCTCAGTACACTAAGACGAATATTTACAGAAATTAAAAGAGAAAGTGGTGTTCTTTTTGTTATGATGAAGCTAAATACCCATCCTTTTTGAATTAATTGATCTCCAAAGTGTCTGAAGAACAAAAGAAGATAGTACTGACATTACAGAAACTACAAAACATTTATAAAGACAAGACTATATTTTGTTTAGAACTTAAAGCAAAGATTTAACAACTAATAGTTTCAAGGCAAGCAAATCAGGAGGTGAGAAGGGGAATGGAACCTATGTAATTGAATTAAGATAGAAATTTATTTATATCAAGCTTTGAAGGTTGATGCCTGCCTTTCGCCTTGTCAGAAACCCGTGCTCCATCACACCCTAGTACCAGCTCCATCTCCCTATTAATTCATACGAGTCTCTACTGAGTGCTCACAAATAGGTTGGAATTTGCAATACAGCTCTGCACCCAGCTCTACGCAGTTAAAACACCAACAGCTGCTCAGTATTAATAAAACTCAAGTCTCCAATAAACCAGTGGAAGCTGTTGAAGTGAACTGAACTGAAATTTTCATTTCATAATTAAACCCTGTGCAGTATAAAAAAGACAAACTGAACCTGCAGTCAACTCAAACGACAAGTCATGGCTGGGACTGAGAAGCTGAATTTAACATAAAGTTACTCTCTGGGAAAAAGAAAAAAAAAAAAACAAAAAACAAGCAAACTCAACAAAAACCCCAAAAGAAAACAAAAGAGGGAGATGTCAAGGCCAATATTGCCCTAAGTATGTATTTAAAAAAAATGTATTTCAAACGTCTGTGCCAAAACTCACTTCCTGAATCTTCTCTGGTACAAGAAGCAGCACTAACTTCTGTAGGCTTCAGGTTGTCTCTTGCCCTTTGGGAACACTGCAATTACAGCACATAACTTGCCTCTGCAAGCATACACTTGCCATGTGTCCTCCTCGTCCCCTAAACCAAAAATCCACCTCATGGACAGCAGAGGGAGTGAGGCTGAAGTAAGCACTGGAGGTGGACTGGGAAGAAGAGAGTGGGAGGAAGCTGGGACAAACAGGCAGAGACAGACAGAGAAGCTGTTGTTATTAGAGAATGTCATAGTGGAATAAGGGAACAGGCTCATGCAGATAAATTCAGTTTTGCTGGTGGCAGAACCTCCTGCTGATTCAATGACAGCAGGAGCAAAACACATGGTTTCATATACAGAGGTCTGGAAAAAATGAGGGGTACCTCACCGAGGTAACCTTACTAGAGATCCTCTCTATTGGTGCTGCCCTGCAAACCAGGGAGAAGATCCTGTCTTGTCAGATTTTAAATATTTGTGATAGTTGTTATTACTATGCTTAATTCCTTAAGAATTCACTGTTCTTCCTAAACAACAAGAAAACAATTTTTATTCTTTTATTTCGTGGGCCTCAGATGTCCTTCCTCTCAGAAGATCTCACTGTTGATTTCCGTTCCCTATTAAAGTGCATCCTCACCGTCCACAGAAAGACAGGGATGCAGGTGCCTCTGCACTTGTCACCAGTATTTCTCACTTAACTGCTAAATGACATGTAGGAACCTTGCAGTCTACAGCCAGAAGAATTGGCTTTAGATATTAGCTTTTAAGTAAAACAGCCTAGGGAATATGCAAACTACATCTCTGAAAGTAAATTTGGTTTTGAACCTAAGAACCAGTCCTAATTAGTGTCAAAGAGAACTATTTCCTTGCAAAAACATTCTTCTGTCTTAAAAATAAAGTTTTGTACATTAAACAGGAATTTTATTACTAGTTTGATGGCCAGACAATAATCACCTAGGTATATAAGCAAGTCTGCTATAGCTGACACCACTGTGCAAAAGTTAAAACAAAAAAAAAGTAAAGAAAAAAATAAATGGCTAGAAAGAAAAGCAGAATCTCCAAAAGGAAACTTTATAATGTTTTAGAATAGAGGTAAATGAATATCCAATCTATTTATCTGTAAAACCAGTAAAAGTATTTGGAATAGCCACAAGTTCATTATATTTAAATGAAAATTAAAGACAGGATTAAAGCATACAAGTTTAGCCCCATGGGTTAATGTGCCCATTTTACCTTCCTCCCAAGAACATATTCCAACAGAAATCTGGGAAAGAAACTGTTTTCATGGTCTGTTCAAAGGGCTAAGCATTGTGCAGTGCTGAGTGGTTTTCAGTTTGAACAGCAATATAAGCACACCTGCTGAAACATTATTCTTCAGTTAATGTTTACTTGGGGAATAAGAGTTTGGGGTTTGGACTTTCTTGCTACGACACCATTGAAAAAGTAATTTGAAAAGGTTATTTCAGTACTACCTCTTCAATGATCTACATTTGACTGTTGATCTGTTCTGTGCTTTTGTCTGTTGTTCTGGTGTGCTTATCCAAAGTCTTTGTTATTAGCGACTTGCAATTCATAAAACCTGTGAAAAGTTTAGTATAACTAGTGATCAAATGAAAGCATATTCAAAAACACAATAACTTTTGTGGCACTGGGTGTAACCCAAAATTGGAAGCTCTTCAATATGATGTATCACTACTTCAGCACATTGATATAACTGAATTCTATATGAAACCTTTATCATACATGAAAAAAACCCTTCCATGCTAAAGGCATTATAAAGCTGAGATATAATTTCTGTTCAACGCAGTGCTGACAGTAACAGAACAATATGATGTATGACTAAGGCAGATGAAAATGAACATCTGAAACATTCCATGAAAGCTGTGAATTGCTTACTTGTTCTAAAGAATATATCATTTGCTTTGAACTTCCCTCTGCTGTGAATGATGACTGTGAAGAATATGAAAAAGTGGAGAGAGAGCAAACACAATCCATTTTCTGACTTACAGCTCCATTGTCCTCAACTGCACTTTTCCCCCACCTTTGCATTAGGAAGAATTACAGTATTAAGGAGAATTTCCTTTACAGATAGTCATGAAAAGCTTTGATACATGGTCACGTTCATATCACAGCATTGTCAATCTATCCACAGCACATATCAACAAGTAATTTGTATTTATTTTATAAGTATTTCTATAGTATTTCAGATTTCTGGGGAAAAAAAAAGTACTCTGACAAACGGTAGATACAGTATTACTGTTCTCAGTAATGACTCCGATGCAAAATAAGGTAAAACTCCTGTCAAGTAACATACACAGAAGATGCCTACATGTTTGTCAGAGAGGTTTAATTTTTTCTCTCCTAGCTCTGATGATACAAATTATTCACACGTCCTTCAGAAAGGGAATTTAGTTGTAGGCAAATATGCCAGGCCAACAGCTCTGGAGAAAAATACTGTTTAAAACACAGAGCAATTAGAAGTTATAAGAGTCTACTACTCCACACCTACTTACTAAGGTGATTCAACATGGACCAAGAGTATCTCTACAGGTGCAACTCCTGGTTTTATCACCCATTCATTCATATTTACCCAGACTAATAACAGGCAATGACAACACATAAGATTTTCACATTCCAGATATAAGTAGGTTTTCACCCACAAATATACGCAATGAAACCTGACAGATACAGATATTTACTCTACCGGAAGAAGTAGTTTCCATTTTGATAGGCTTGGTGGAATCGTACTGAGACCAAAGGACATCTTCTGGGCGCCAGTTCTTCACCATGCCTCAGAAGTGCCCATCACACTAACCACAGTTTGTCTTTATGAAAGCTGAAGTTGCACAGCTTTCATAAATTAAAAAGCTGCATGAAAAAGGGAAAGAGCTGCTATCATCGAAAGCCCACAGAGAGATCTCTGCCTAATAGCAGTCCAACAGCATGGCAGCTTCCTCATCTCTACAGGTGTTGCAGACTTTAGTCCCAGCCTTTAGCCTTCTCAGGACTTGCCAGATCCAACAGCCTTCAAACCTTCTGAAATTTAATTTTAGGATCCTCCGGGCTCCTGGTCCCCAAACAGTGGCTTGTTCACCATACCTGGGAGGTTTTGTCCTTCTTTACAATAATTCACATGCCTGGGTCACACAACATTGATTTTAAGACACTGGAATGCAAATCTACTCAGCAGAGAATATAAGGTAAGAAGCACTAGACAGCACAAGCATTCCAATATGTCTGATTCTTACTCTTGCTATGAGGAATAGGCACACACAGCTAGAAAATAAGCCAGAGTAACACTTTTCTGTTAGGACAAATCATTTTGTAAACAATTTAACTAGGCAATGTGCTCTGCAAATAGCCTCTATTTGTATTTCCCAACGGAAAATTCACACACACCCCCTATACTTTCTAACCACATCTTTTTACAGCTTGTCCCTATTTCACTTTCATAACACAAAAGCTAATGGATAACTTAAAATATTCACTTACAGGTTATATTTTGTATTATGGTGCCACTTACAAATATTTTGTCCATTTTACAGAATTTTATAGGATTCTGTACAAATATATCTGGTAAATTACCTGCTTATATTTAAAGTTACAGTGCTAATCTCGCTAATGCTTAACATTCAATGTTCTGGCTTTATACACAGCATATCAGTTTGATTCACAATTAAGCTAATAAATGTATATCTGCAGGCACCAGGATAAAAATCTTAGAACTTTGTCAGACCCAAATGCCCTATAATGTTTAATAGAAAAATTAGTCCTTCTTGCAAAAAATAATTCATGCTGCACATAAAAAAATATATTCTTTCAACAGCATTATCAACATTTATATTGATATCCTCATAGCAGTCCATTTCGACATTGGGGCTGGGTAAAAATAACACTGGTGTTCTGCTGCCACCTGCAGCTAAACTAAAAGTGCTTGTTTCTTCAGCAACAACCCAAGCCCAGTGCTTATGTCTGAAGCTGTACACTGTTTTCAACCATTAAAATTTTTTCTCCCAGTTTATAATCCACAAATCTTTTTTTAAAAAACTATTTAAATCTTTTTAAAACAAAAGTTTTATTGTCTCGCATTACTGAAGAGAAAACTGGTGAGAAATTTGAAAGGCTGATCCACCTACTTGAGCAATTCATAATGGACTGGGAGGAGAATAAATATATGAAAGCTTTGAAGAGTATGAAATATAAGTCAGTTAAGCATGCAACATTCAATATTTGCAGAAAGAATATTTCAAACTGTTTTTTATTTAATATTTTAGAAGTGATATTAATAACTGTGGGTATTTTTAAAGTTCCAACATCCTTATCCATACATACCGTTACAAGCAATTTGACTAATTCTGAAGCTTTATTAACGCTTTTCTAAGGAAACTGTGCAGTATGAATAAACTTTCATTTTTATGCTGAACAAAACTGATTCATGTTCTGGTGAACAGTCAGCAGACTCCGAGCACCTGAGATACACACTTGTCTCCGCAGCTGGACTGCTGTGTGCCAACAGAAGAATCACATCCATCCATCATTAGTCTCAATTTATTATCTGTATAGAGGGTCTTAATAATGCCTTAGGCATCCCAGAGAGGCTGCAAAACTTGAATGTTCCAAGATCCCAAATACAAAGAATTATTATTGATACACATTCTGCTGTACGGAAGCTAAACTATTGCTGAAAACCATTGGAAGTTTTCATGAGGGGCTCTAGTGGGTATTGGCTGCTGTAACAGTTAATCTCACTCTACCCTTCCATTTTTAAAAGATGTTGTGAATATTCACATCAGCAGAAAACAGAGTATTAAAATGCATATTAAAATCCATATTATAAAAATGTATTAACATCAGGCATAAAACTTCTGTATCAGTTGTGTTAACTCATTAAGCACTACCTCTGACTTCATTTGTACAGCTGCTTGCAAGGAAGGCATTAATAGAGGATGTCATAATATTCTATACTTCCTTGTGGTCTTCTCAAACAGAAACGAGGAGTAAATAAAAGAAAATACAAGAATTTATTGCTTTGTGAATGTGCAATGACAAACAAGGTAACACAAAACCAGAATTCTGTTTCTTCAGAGCAAGCTATTAACAAAAAAAGGCAAAGAAATAAAATCCAAGTAAACATGCTGTGTTTAAAGCCTGTAAATGTTCAAAAAGAAATGCGTTAGCTACTTGTTATTCTTATCATTTCTACAAGCTTTTAATCTATTTAACTTTTCATTAATAAAACACTCAAAATATTTCTAGAGCCATCACAAACATACTTGTCGCAACTTCTTAAGCTTTACTTGTCACGACAATCTATATAAATAGTTTCTTGAGACTACAGGTCATTCTTCCTGGAATGAGGCAGCAGTAGTCCTTGTAAAGATCTATTACAGCCTCCTACCACATCCTGATACTTTTCTCTGGGCGTGTTATTTCTAAACATTTATTAACATCCAGAAGTCAACCCAGCCGTATACCTGAAATGACACGTAAGACTTAAGACACATACTCATAGAAATTAAATGAACGACCTCTCACTCATCTTTCAGCATTGTGTAAAATGCTCCTAATTTCTCTATAATCTTTAAAATAAACAGCCATTGCCAAGAAAGGCTCTGAAAGCTGCAGATTAAACTAGAAACTTCCCATAACGAATCTACAGCTTTGAATGGAGGTTCTGAATGGCCTAAATTCTTACATAAAGAAAGTCATATATATACACACACACACGCCCATATCCTTATGCATGTATGTATATATCCATATGTGTGTGTTTGTGTACGCACACATACATCGATTTAAAAAAAAGATATAAAGATATGCCCTAAAAAAATGCAGACCCAAAGTACGAACAACCAAAAAATTAAATAGGTCATATCGTGTATAACTTATCACATATCGCTTCAAGAAGGTATAAAAGTCAAAATAAAGAAAAAAATATAAAGAAAATAAACAGATATTAGTATTAAATCAGATGAGTAGATAAGAAACTGGAAATAAAGCATATACTCTTTTGAAAAAATATTTTCTAACAGTAGCATGTGTTTGAAAATTAGCATAGAAAATGTGCCCAGACATCAAATAATGTGACAGGTGGTATTACTGAATGAAAGATAAGCATCCCACAGAGGCCCCTGAAAAAGAGCAGGGAGTGCTTAATATTTCCTAGCCTGGGTATGCCGTCTGACAGGCTTAAATAGCGACTCTACCAGTCACTGGTGCTGACCGCCTGCTTTCCTTCCCATGTCAGAGCTATGAGTCCACTGCAGCTTCTTAGCTCTCTTGTCAATGTTACTATCTTATAAAATGTAGTGAGCCCCTAATGGCATTATAATTTAATCACAGCAAAAAGAAGAGTGACTGTCATGCTGACAGCCAGTGATTGACATGGCCTGAATTTGTGCTGTCAAAGATTTGCATGTCAATCAATAAGAACCCATATGGCATGTGTTTACAATGATCAGAAGTTATTTGATATCAGTACCTTAGCAAAGCTTTGACAGAAATGAAATGAGATTCATGTTCTATATTCCCAAACATAGGAACTACAATAGATTCATGCAGAGGTCTCAGTAGCTGAGTTAATGCACATTAATGCCGAGATGGGTTTGAGAACACAATGCCCTAACAACAAAACCATGAGGCAACTTCTGCTTATTAAATTCAATGAGGATGCCATGTCTACTCCTGGCACTCTGTCCCATAGCTGTTCCTATTGATTTTGCAGCTTTCCATTTTATGGAATAATACATCTCCTCTAAATGTGTATGTGTGTGAAACTCATCACCTCTGGTAATGTCATCAGCCATGAATTATTACTGAGCCACATCTAGACTTCTTTCAGAGTTTCTTTTGGCACTTCATGTGTTCACTTACACTTTCTGTCTAAAATATTGCAAGATCATCAACTAAATTTGGAATGCAATTGGAGAACAATCAGGCTGACAGAAGGATCTGAACATTAGATTCCAGAGAGAAAAATAACTTATCAGGCAGATATCCTTATTGCTTTAAATACCTGTTCAGTGGGAAACCATTCTGGATGAATGCCACAAAATCTCACATGAATTCATGCTGGTTTTATTGCAAATTCTTGATAGCAAAAAAATGCACGTCTGGTAGTAATCATAGTTGGGCATAATACCATCCTGTAATGCAATTCTATGCACCCAAAGAGTGATAAAAAGTACCTTGACCCTTCTTAGTCATGACTGAGGAGGCCGCAAATTTACCCACATGTACTGCAAGAGCAATAAAGCTTTTCTCTCCTTAAGTGAGTTTCATGTTCTTAATCCTGCCTGCACGCTGACACATTGTATCTGAGCATTCTTTCACACTGATATTTCAACAAAAAAGAATACACCAAGACTGCAGAATGACTGTACAACCCCTTTCATTTTTTGGTATTTTTTTCCTATTTCATCACATGGAACCTCTTCTAATCAGTGACCTGCTACAGCTGTTAATGCCAGTTTTTCCAGATAAGCTGAGTATTAGCTGTATGTGACATTCAATCACAGTCGAAAAGTGTAAAGTACACTCACGTTACATGCAGCACTATCTGGAGCATTCATGAGAAGACGGATAGCTGTCAGATTTCCCATTTCTCTCTGGGGATGTATCTAAACATTTGACCAAATGATTTATCCAGCAGAACAATAACAATGTGAACCTTTTTTGGATGGGGGTGGGGGGGGAAGAAAAAATGTTAAAACTGAATTAAAAAAAAAAAAACAAAACACAAAAACCAAAAGAAATGAACTAGGAAGAAGCCCAAGTTCTCTCTGCATTAACTGCCGAGTCCATGTTGTCTTGCTTGTATCAGGTACTTGCATTTCCTGAATGGTCACTTAATGAAGTAATTAGCTCATCTTTTTTAAGATTGAATGCTATATGCCTAGGCAAATTTTGCTTTTGTATATCACAGAATCATAGAATGGTTTGGGTTGGAAGGGACCTTAAAGATCATCTAGTTCCAGCCCCGCTGCCATGGGCAGGGACACCTGCCACTAGACCAGGTTGCTCAAAGCCCCATCCAGCCTGGCCTTGAACACTGCCAGGGATGGGGCGCCCACAGCTTCTCTGGGCAACCTGTGCCAGTGCCTCACCACCCTCAGAGTGAAGGATTTCTCCCTTTTATCTCATTTGAATCTACCTTCTCTCAGTTTAAAGCCATCACCCCTTGTCCTATCACTACATGCCCTTGTAAAAAGTCCCTCTCCAGCTTTCTCGCAGGCCCCCTTCAGGTGCTGGAAGGCTGCTCTAAGGTCTCCCTGGAGCCTTCTCTTCTCCAGGCTGAACAACCCCAACTCTGCTCATCTTTGTGGCCCTCCCCTGGACTCGCTCCAAGAGGTCCATGTCCTTGTTATGTTGGGGGCCCCAGAGCTGAACACAGCACTCCAGGTGGGGTCTCCCCAGAGCAGAGTAGAGGGGGAGAATCACCTCCCTCGACCTGCTGGTCATGCTTGTTTTGGTGCAGCCCAGGATATGGTTGGCTTTCTGGGCTGCAAGCACACATTGCCGGGTCATGTTGAACTTCTCATCAACCAACACCCCCAAGTCCTTCTCCTCAGGGCTGCTCTCAATCCATTCTCCATCCAGCCTGTATTTGTGCTTGGGATTGCCCTGACCCACGTGCAGACCTTGCACTTGGCCTTGTTGAACCTCATGAGGTTCGCACAGGCGCACCTCTCACGCCTGTCAAGGTCCCTCTGGATGGCATCCCTTCCCTCCAGCGTGTCGACTGCAGCACACAGCTTGGTGTTGTCGGCAAACTTGCTGAGGGTGCACTCAACCCCACCGTCCATGTCACCGACCAAGATGTTAAACAGCGCTGGTCCCAATACCGATCCCTGAGGAACGCCACTCGTCACTGGTCTCCACTTGGACATGGAGCCATTGACCGCAAGTCTTTGAGTGCGATCATCCAGCCAATTCCTTATCCGCGGAGTTGTCCATCTGTCAAACCCATGTCTCCAATTTAGAAACAAGGATGTTGTGCGGGACAGTGTCAAATGTTTTGCACATGTCCTGGTAGATGACATCTGTTGCTCTTCCCTTATTCACCAACACCGTACTGCATCATAGAAGGCCACCAAACTTGTCAGGCATGATTTGCCCCTAGTGAAGCCATGTTGGCTGTCACCAATCACCTCCTTATTTTCTACGTGCCTTAGCATGGTTTCCAGGAGGATCTGCTCCATGATCTTTTATATATATTTTTCAATACATATATATAAAAATATATATATATTAAAAAAATATATATATAACTCCTTAATCCTTTTACTGGCTTTAGTGCAATTCAGAGGTGACTCAGTTTTTGAAGGAGAGATGCACAGTTTTTATCTCGATAAGAATTAACTGGCTATCCAGTAGCAGCAAGTTTTTCCTTCCTGCACAAAACGCTTTTTCAGTTTAGCACACCATTCTTCCATTGTGACCTTAATCACATAAACTGATGAAAGTAAACATCTGTAATTCAGGAGGCATTTGATCACTGCCTTTCCTCTGCATTTGAACCAAGGGGTTCTTTTACAAGATAACTGCCCTCTCCCAGGGTGGTATATGTGATTACCCAATTCCTGTTGTTACAACAGACATGCTTAAACCACCTATTGTGTGTACTATCCATAATTATATCAGTGGTTTTGTTCTGTACTGTCTCCTGGTCTGTGAGCTCATGCCTCTCCTAATCCTCTTTAAATAAATGACACACAGTTCTAAGGCCCAGAGATCCTGTTACCAACAATCACCAATTTCTGCCTTTTTACAACACTTAAGGAATCAAACATACAAAGTGGATATTAAAGATCTTTCAAAATACATGAATCAGTAAGTCACACTGGATTAAAAGAATTTATCAGCAACCCTGTTATGAATCTGGAAGCATTAAAACTAAGAAATATTACAGTGACCCCAGAGGTTAAGTACAATAAGGGAATATAGATGATGAAATATGTGTAACGACTGTATTGAAATATGTGTGCAGAAGACACAAGGGAGGCTGGAAATGCAGTGCTAGACTGTCCCCCTGCCCCTTAACCTCGTACCATACTATTATAATTTTCATTGTGTTGGTACACCATGAATGTTCACAGTCCATTGAACTAATTAAAGCTAAAAGCCTGCTCTTTATAGAAGAAAGACTATTAAGAAATTTGTGGTACCTGCATCCCTGCAAGGTCTGGTTCTAAAGCATTTTGGGCACTTAAAAAAAAGTATTCCCCTGCTGCCAGCCCAAAACAGCTTTATTTCTATTATTTATGAGTTTAAAGTGTGCTATTTGAGGGAATCCCACATTTTCAATCATTGTTTGCTTAGACAAATACCTGGCAACTATTGGGGAAAAGCCCCTCCCCACCATGCTTGTACCTGCAGGGATAAGGAAGAAAGTAACTTTATCAATACTAAAGTAACCCTGTGGCACTTTTCTCCTTTATCATTTTGATAACCCAGTGAGTCTTCACTTGGCATATTCTGTTTTCACCTGGCAAACAAACCCTACACTTGTTCCTCAAGTATCAGCAGGTGACAAGTCCCTTGAATTATTACTGCAACCTACTATGCCATTTTTTTAAAACGTGGTTTCACTAATCCCTTCCTAGTAAATGTATTCAGTATGCTGCACCCAAAAGCTGAGTGGCATCTGAGAGGAAGGTATTTAAAGGTATTTAAAAGAGACGAACTATGCATGAGCATTAACTCTGATACCAGATAACTAAATACCATACGCCTGCAGTAAAAAAGCTGACTAATCCTTCAAAATACTATAGAGTGAGAGAGGTATTTTCCTGACTGTTTGTGTTGCATCCATTTTATGATAAAGCGCAAATAAGATCTGCATATATTTAACAAATACAATTAAAAATATATTTTATTGATAACTATCAATCTCATTCTCTGCATTTTGCACAGGACAATTTACAGGAATCAATCTAAAGTAGCAATTCCAAAACTATTGGGACTTCATCAGGCTGCAAAATACAGGTTCAACAACAAAAGTGTTTTACAGTGCACAGCATGATTGAAATCAAAGTTGGGTAAAACCCCCTGTCTGTAAAGGTCAGATGTATTTAGTGGTTGACTGAAATTGCAAAAAGATCAGAATAATAAAAATTACATTGTCCAACACCACTTGATTCAGACAGCCAGAATTGAGGTAACAGGCAACCACAAAAATCAAGGTGTACAGTTCTGGATCCCCAGTATAAGGTAAACTGGAGCAAGAAAAAGCAAGCTTAAAGGAGGGACACAACAGCAGCTTGCCAGTACTACAAGAAGGTTACCAAGAAGATGGAGCCAAACTCCTTACTGATGTGCAGCATGGGAAGACAAGAGACTGTTCGTCATAAATTAAAACAGGGGAAGTTCTGACTGGATATAAGGAAACAAAACAAGCAATCAGACAAAACAATCACTGAGAGGATAACTGAGCAGTGCAACATGGGCCAAGAGAGGTAGGGAAATCTCCACCCTTCCTTGAAAGTTTTTGAGATTGGACAAAGTCCCAAGCAACCTGGTCTGAATTAAATCCTGCTTTGAGCAGGCAGTTGGGACTACTGATCTCCCAAGGTTTCTACCGACCTGAATAAATCTGTGATAACAGCTGTTCTGGGCCACATTAAACATCCATCTGAATCCACAAGACCTTTCTTCCGAGAGTGGCCAGAAGAGACCCGGAAGGAAAAAAAAATCAGGAGAATTATAATGACCCATAGCCCAGATTCCAGTTGATGGATTTCCAGAGCTGGTAGGGTGTTTTTTATTTATTAACATCTTGTTTTGTATTCTTGAAATAATTCAGTCAATTTTTGTTGCAGAGCTTTTTTCCACGAGTATTTCTAATTGTTTTTGGAATCCATTTATGCATGAGGCACATGTTACAACCCATTTAAAGGAGTCTCACAATTTAATTCAACAATGCATGAAAAGTATCCCAGTCTTTCATAGACATCCTCCTCATTCATTGTTGAGCTCACTTTTTTTCTCATTAGAAACACTTTTTTCTTATTATTTACACACAAAGTAGTCAAAATTCAATCAAATTTGCAATGATTGCTTTGCAAGAAAGATGGCAATGATAAAATCCCTTTTGGATCCATAGTAATCCATCATTTTTATCTGTTCTCATTAAAGTTCAAATACTAAGACTAGATACAACTAAACATGTAATACTGAATCATAATTTAAAATTCAATATTGGCCTAAGAAATTATTAAGATCATTCATAACAAATATGTTCCTTCACAGGGAGACAAGTTCCATTTGGATTTGTATAACAGCCCCATCTAAAGTCCTTTCACATCAGTCTTTCAATGGATTCCAACAGAATCTGCACCAGATGTTTACTGAACAATAATTACAGGCAACAATCACCTTTTCAGGTTTGGGTTTTTTCCTCTCACAAGCCTACGTACAGGTCTACCACTTGCTGCAAAGAGAACACACCTCTAGCCAACTAAGGCATTTCATTGCTGCTTCACTCAGCCAGGCTACAGTCAGCCACACACGCGGGCAGGATGTGGACACAGAAGCTCATGCAGGAGGGCTCAGTTGTTTAGGATTTGGTATTGTACGCAATTTCTTAGTTTGAATATATTATTTCTCATTATGACAGTTCCAGAGAAGAGAGGTTAATAACAACAGAATCATAGAATGGTTTGGGTTGGAAGGGACCTTAAAGATCATCTAGTTCCAGCCCCGCTGCCATGGGCAGGGACACCTGCCACTAGACCAGGTTGCTCAAAGCCCCATCCAGCCTGGCCTTGAACACTGCCAGGGATGGGGCACCCACAGCTTCTCTGGGCAACCTGCGCCAGTGCCTCACCACCCTCAGAGTGAAGGATTTCTCCCTTTTACCTCATTTGAATCTACCTTCTCTCAGTTTAAAGCCATCACCCCTTGTCCTATCACTACATGCCCTTGTAAAAAGTCCCTCTCCAGCTTTCTTGTAGGCCCCCTTCAGGTACTGGAAGGCTGCTCTAAGGTCTCCCTGGAGCCTTCTCTTCTCCAGGCTGAACAACCCCAACTCTGCTTATCTTTGTGGCCCTCCCCTGGACTCGCTCCAAGAGGTCCATGTCCTTGTTATGTTGGGAGCCCCAGAGCTGAACGCAGCACTCCAGGTGGGGTCTCCCCAGAGCAGAATCACCTCACCTCCCAATAAAGGGCTGCCCCCACTTGTCTATCAACAGCTAGTAGATACTGTTCTTCTGAACATTTGTACTAAATTTAACTTCACATTGTTACAAAAGTTGACACCTCTCAAATTTTTCAATGTGTTTGATTCCCTCTCATTGAAAAAACTGTTCTTTTCCTCTGCTGCTGGATACACAAGAAGAAACCAGATTAATTTGCAGCAAAGATTAAGGTTGCATCCAGGAAACCTTTCTAAATCTAGAGGTAGTGCAACACTTGAGAAGGCTACTCGAAGCCTATGGAATCTCTTTCAGTGAAGATTTTTAAGGTGACAAACATTTGACAAAGGTGGTCTAATTATATTTGGTCTTGTCTCTGTATAAGGGGCCAAACTAGAATGTCTGTCTAGTCACATCCTTCAATGATTTCTACGATTGATTGGTTCATTTTCAAATTTTATCTTCTGTGCTTCGTGCAAATAATATTTTTATTTCAAACCACTCCGATCACTTGCTCATTCATCAGAGTATAAAGTTTGTAAACATCGTAATACCTAAGCAAGAGATGGTGCATGCCATGCAAAT
Source organism: Morus bassanus (assembly GCA_031468815.1). Classification (NCBI taxonomy): domain Eukaryota; kingdom Metazoa; phylum Chordata; class Aves; order Suliformes; family Sulidae; genus Morus; species Morus bassanus. Next base: position 9,455,325 of record CM062584.1, read on the forward strand.
TCTAAACATGTCTAAAGAAGTTTTATGCACTTCTCAGGGCTTTTTTTCTTTTTTAAAGAGAAGTAAACCACTAGAATTTTGTCCTATTCTCCTTTTAAAAAAGTGGTCTAAACACGCTCCTCAGAGATTTACCATTCATGCAGAGACCAATACAGCCCAGGAAACTAAAGACATACATTTTAAAAATCTAGTTTCAGAAAAGAATGGCACTTACTGGACTAAGTTATTGTACTAGCTGAAGTTTGTTTTAAATGACTATAGCGTATATCTTGGCATAAACTATTTATTCCAATACAACTAATTTTCAAAAGCTCTACTCAAATTAGATAATTTGGGAGAGTCACTTTTCTTAATTTGTTTTTTCTTTTTTAAAAGAGCAATGAAAGTATATTATTTACAAAGCCTGCTCTAAAGCAGAAGGCCTTGATATGGAAAAAGGAAACATCATGTTCAACTAAACCTGTAGAATCAGCTTTAAACTGGGATTTTCAAAGTTGCTAAAAAACGGAAGCTTCTTGAAAATGCCGTCATCAAAATGAATACATTTACCTGTATTTTCAGACAAGGAACAGTTATATCACAGAGGCAAAATAGGGCAAGTTAAGAACAAAATGATACACAAAATGAAACACAAAAACCTGCATAGTATATGTAAATCTCCACTGGGAAAAATACTCAATTACTTTCCTCATGCATAATGACACTACATAATAATTTTAAACTTATATACAAAAGGAGTTTAAGTTTTTAACTAGGGATTTAGTCACACTTCATCAGTATCATATTTACATGAGCTCAGCCAAACACAAATGAAAGTTTTACTGTCAACTTACTTTGCATGTTCTGTTATTAATCCATACAAAGTCCATTGAGGTAGTCCCCGAGGTACAATCAGTTTTCAAATGTTGTGAAGAGTGTTTAAAATCTAGGCTAAATGGATTTGCCAAGGTATGGATTTTGTCCTACGACAAGTTTAAAATGTGTAACACAATTAAAAACAATCTGTAGTACCAGATACCAGCTTTAAAGAAGACAGAGAGGTAATGCAGGGTATTCAATATGTGAATGTTATGTAACTGTATGATTTGCACCCGTAAGCATATTACAGATTTGTAAATAGAATTTAGTAGAAAAGATACAAATGATTACTATGAATACTGTTTTATTCTTATTTGAAGCTGCAAGTTCCAAAAAGGCATTGAGGGTGAAGCCCCATCATGCTAGCTGTTGTCTAGACAACACGAAACAGACTTTCAGGGGTTTGCTATCTAGATAAACAAATCAGTCAAGTCCTGTCTCTGTTAATGGATTTATACAACCTGTAGATATAAAAGATACAACAACCACCACCACCACCACAAGCACTTATGGTATGGGACAGCAGCGTAAGTCTGCATACCATTACAAATGTTTAATGTGTATTTCTATATAGCAACAGTACTTTTTAGCTCTTTAACTATTACAAATAATCGGAGGGATGCATACATGGGAATTTAAGGTCTAAAAAGTAAGTGAATATGAGCTATTCTTAAAGTAAGTCACATAAAACCGAACATTTTAAAGTCATAAACTTCCCAGTCTATTAGAAATAAAGCACGTTTGTATTTTAAGAGGTTTTCCAAGTGCAAGTGTGATTTACATTGTTCAGACACTTACAGTTATTATTCATTTCCGTGAAGCAATGCCCAGGAGAATGGCTTTGCATGATTCATCTTAAACTTGTGCCAGTTCTGTACTTTCTATTTACACCTGCGTAGATGGCAGAGTTTTTGTGGTTTGGGTTTTTTTTTGTCTGTTTGGTTGTGGTTTTTTTTTGTTTTGTTTTGTTTTTTTCTCCCAAAGCTGTATTTTTCCTCTGAACTACCTATACAAACACTATACTAATACTATTTTACAAATACCTGCCATTCTTACAGAGTATTTGATATATTCTATGTGTTAGCTCTAAGAAATTCCATATAGTAGTCAAGAACTATCAAGGTCATTTCCTTTAGATGAGTTATGTTTTGACAGGATTTTTCAATTTTTTTACTATGGCAACATATGGCCAATCAGAATAAGAAAATCCCATCTGTTTGCAATTTGTTTCAGCTACTATGTTTTAGTCCACTGGTAATATTTTGCATTCTAAGCTAAGTAGGACTTAAGCTAAGGTTTTTCTTAAAATAGACCTCTACAAAGGAGAAGATTCCGAAACAGGTTTAATTCAGCAGTGATAATTTCAGAAACAATTCTAAGGTTTTTCATTCTATACTAGCATCAGAATCAGAATAATTGCATTTGTATAATATCTATAGTTCTGTAAAAGATAAAAGCACAGAGGAAGTTACAAACCCACCTACAACTGTGTCTTTAGTATTTATCTTATAGCCCAATACAGCATTCACTGTGTTGAGATCAATAATTGCCTCAAGCTATGGTTTAAAGCATTTAGAGGAAATAGTTTATAACAAAGCATGACTGTTTCTGGCATTGAAACTACCTGACACTGGACTTGTCCAACCAGCTTTAAGTGAAATTCCTTCTCTCATCATGTCTCAAGAAGAATTCCTGCTAAACAAACACCAGGGTGGGGAAAGTAGCTGGATGAACCAGGACTGCAAGCTTGGGCTACACTTATTTTTACTGTATTACTTATAATCCATACCATTGCTTCTTTCTAGAACTCTTCCATTTATATATTCTTAGAAACTTAGTACAACATTTCACCATTTTTAAACACAGCTAAGTTGCTTTAAAAAAAAAACCACAACAGCAGCCACTGAGTGATCAAATGGTATATTCAATAAAAAAAAAAAGAGGGCAATATTTATTATATTTAAGCTTATATCCCCTACATGGTATATTACGTACCTCTGTACCTTCTGAAGCAACTAGCCAAGTGGTGTACCGGATGCTATGAAAGGTGACTTACGAGATTGCTATACTTGCTAGGCATCAACCAGAACAAGTTGCATATTCACAGGACAAGGAAGTCTTTAAGATTAGTGTCTGATAAGGGAGTAAATAAACCATACAACAAACAGGAATAATAATCTAAGCATTTAAGTTCTTAAACCTACTGTGCATCAAATCATCTTGCCACTGTGTACGATGAAAACTTTTGAAAATAAACACCTGATAAATCATTCATGCAGAGACACAGTTAAATACAAACTTATATAATGTACACAACCAAATGAAAATTTCAGGACAGATTTATTAGCTTGTGGATGTTCCTAATTATTTGAAAAACTATAGTCTTACTACCAGTAGTAACAGCAATCTGTAATAAGACACTAAATCTCAGGAAAAAAAGAAGTCACTTACTGAAGAAATGAAGAATAAAAAGAGAGAGAAAATTAAACCGATCTTGTAATGTAAAGCAAACATATGGTGGGCAAGGGCAGTGGTCCTTTGCATCAGCACTGTTATCCTGTCACTACCAACAAGGCTTACTATAAGTATGAACTCAAAGATACAATGCAGAAGTCATACCAGAAGGAAGGCAGGGGAAGATTTATTGCATTCAATTATTTTTGTTTAAAAGTTTCCTCTGGGGCACAAGCACATAATATATTGTACTTTCCATTACCTGGTGCAAATGTAAAACATACCTGAAAAACACATTTCATGCTTATAACATATTAAAACAACAAGTAAGATGTCATGGCATGAGTTTGATAGATTAACTGCCAGTTACTGATGTTGTACTATATTAGTTCACAGCAAATTAATATCATCAGGCATATTTCCTCTCTTATACCTAAAAAATATTAGTATGGAAACAGAGATTCCCATAAATTCTTATCACTAGATTCTAGAATAGGGCTTTTAATCTAACTTGGAACAAGATAAGCAGCAATTTATACATTTGTTTGCAAAAGTATTTCTCATCATCAGAACGTGTTCTACCTCAGTTACCTTTTGCAATTTAGCGACTTTTTATACTATAAGCCCCAAAACCTACATAGGTATCCATGCAATTTTTTCACTGTGATACTGATTCTACTTGACACACACGCACACACTCTGGTACTTTATGAAGTAGCTCTTAAAGAGCATTTCAACAAATTGTACTGAGTTTACAATAACTGTCCCTATTATAAAATGAGACTAGAATCTTTCATCAACACCTTTAATTTAAATTTATGTAGTTCTGTAGATTCACTGTTATTCAAAGTAAAAATAATGGGAAGCCAGCATGTTCTTGTGTAGACTTTATAGCACCACACTTATTTACTACATAGCCTGACCACCTGGAATGTATCCTCATCTTATTTCACTTGTTTTGTCTTGTCGTCCACTTTTTTCAAAGCAAGGAAAGCAAAGAAATAAATAGAAAGCAACTTGACACAAAAATCAGATGCAAACTAAGGTCTAAAATGTTATCATGTTGAGCATATGGCTAAGTTTGGACTTTCATGCTTAGCATTCCCCATGCTCCACTGGATGCGCATTTCAGTTACAATTAATTGTAATGTGACATATTGCTACGTGCCTTTCCTGGCTCCACCTTCAGAAGAAAACTGCAGGCACATTAGTTTTAGCTAAAGCACTTCAGCTTCCATTCAGATACCACTTCAAACCACGTGACAAAATGAAGCTTATTTTAATATATGGTGGTCAAGTCCTGCAAACCCCCAGCCCTAACCATGAGTTGGACACATCCCCAAAGTTGCTGTAAGTCAAGCTTTCCTTAAAAGGCTCCCCTCCAGGACAGGCTGTTCTTCCATATTAGATCCATATAATCTTCTGCTTCCTTTGACCTGAGAAGAACACAATAGTGACTCTCCAGCATATCTCTTAAGAATGGGGTTTTAAAATTAGGGTTCACAATCTACTGTCCCCGGCCCAGCAATAACCCTCGCAGTTTCTAGTGATGGAAGTACATCCTTCCTTACAGCCCCGGTTCCGTGGCATTTGAGACTGTATGTCGTCTCTTCATGTGTATAACGGAAAAGGTGGACACAAGGGTTTTACCTGAATTTAAAAAATAAATGTTTATTGGGGGATTTTATCAATATCTCATAATTTTTGAGAACTTTCTAGGCTTCAATCAAGTTTCTCAAAATTGTCTAAGACTCCTCACATCCTGCTCATGTTTACTGTCTGAATTATGAAGTTTCTCTCAATCTTTTTCTACCTCTCTCTGAAATAATTCATTTTCTCAATTATCAGAATACTATCCCATTGTCGGAATTAATAGGTTCAAATGTAAGTTCTCCAGTAATCTCTATTAGCACTAGCTGGACAAGTCAACCCTTCTAGGTGGGTAATGGCAACTACAAGTACAGTCACCCTATATGACTGGATTAGGAGTAGTAATTCTATTTAAGGCAGCCTTTGGTCAACAATATAAGCCAGCAGCTGTGGCTCCAAGCAGCACGCCTGACCTTTGATTTATATATCAATTTCTGGCTTAGACTTCCAGACCCTTGGCTGCTATTTTGGTTCCTGTCTGGCTCCAGAGCCTTGGCTCTTGAAACACTGGCTACAGCACGATTGCTTACAACCCAATCCTTCACATCGGTCAAACGATTTACTACTTCTTTCTGGGAGTTCCAGTTCGAGGAACTGTTTTGTCCCACGCATTCAAAGCTTTTTGTTCGGTTACTATTTTAAATTGGGAATCATCAAAGTTTCGTCCCAGGTTCTGAAGATTTATTGTGTAGAGTTGATATAATATGGCTAACTTCACATTCAATAAAGCATTGAGTAATACGGAAATTTCATAGCCAAAATTCAGAAGTTGTGCATATATCATCGCATTAGTGACATGGTCCAAAGTCACAACTCCAGCCTCTGAAATCTAGAAATAGTATAAAATCTACAGGAATAAACTATCAATCTCAGTTTTTCAGGTTTTTTAAGTATATTTGTATTGCTTCTTATCTTTACTGTATAATCCTGAGTACCAGAAATTTAATTTAATCAAAGAAAGTTGACGTTCATACATGCTTACACACTTCTAGGAATTAAATTGGGAACCACTCACTCACCTTACTTATCCCCACAAAGAAACTTCAGAAAATCTGTGCTCTTTGTCTCCATAACATTACCAATAGAAATGAACTCAAAACAGTACCCTGGATATTTAAAAGGAAACAGGCACCTCTTCGAAGATCACAGTGGGTGCTGCCTGCACCGAAGCCTTTGCTATAATCACCATTGGTGGTATTTCTACATTTCAAGCTTGTGTCTCAGGCTAAATTTCCACTCTATCCACAATCCAGTTTATTTTAAACATTTCTCTTATGGCTATTTTCTGTTTTCCCAGCCATCCCCCATCCTTACTGACATCCAAATTATTTCTCCAGCACTTTTTCCACTCTCAAATAAACTGTCACGTCTATAATCTATCTACTCCAAAACGTACTGATTGGCATAAGCAGGACCATGCAGTGGAGACCAGGAGTCCAAACTCTAATGCACACCAATGGACAAAGGCCGATTTAAGTTAATGTTAAGCACTTCAACGACAAAAATCTTTTAGTATTATCTATGTATGCCATTCCATCTATTCATCAACTTGATTTTTTTAAAAAATCATTAATAGTTATAAAAACCATAGAACAGAGGTAGACCTGGACTATGTTCTTTGTAAGTTAACTTTTCAGTGGTCTAGTGTGTGACCTATGGTTTAATAGGGAATGCAAAGAGGAAGTGTCTTTTAAGTGCTAACATTTCAACTTTTTTCTTTAGTATGCCATGAAGCATCAAAATGACTGATAGTCATGTTCTTTTGCAGAAGCAGCTAAGAACACTGCTTCCCTCTCCTTTACAAAACAACTCTTACAGGGTTCTAGTGTAGATTAAGTTATGGCAATATAAACCCAATGGAGTTCAGAGTCATGCTATTGAAAAACACAGTAACGAGGGAAGATTCAGCCTCCAGTTCAGTGATGACAAATGAGCTATATAAGCTGACATTCCTAGCTTTTGCCAAAAAGAAAATCAACAGCATCTTTAATGACTAGAAATCATCTATAATCAAACGAAACAATGGGTTGAGAACCCTCCTGTGATGGGAACAGGACTGTGGTAATATAGTAAAATACACACTATAAAGTAGACGAACGGCTCTACAACTCCTGCTCTAAAAGAGCTCCGCTGCTGCCCAAGAGACAGCTGGCATGTGTAACTGCAGAAAATAAAGTTTTGAAGGATCAGGATTCAGTTTATTATAAAAATATTAGTAATAAGATGATAAATAGAGAAGAGAAAAATCACACTCTAGTTATATTAATTTGTTCTATAAAACCAAAAGCAGAAGTAAGTAAACATGAATCTCTATTAAATCCCTATTTTCATATTTTCCAGATCCAGACCATAAGGAAGTATAGAGTGGAGGAAGTGGATTTGATTAATTAAAAGAGAAGCAATACATGAATGCAGCTGTTCCTGCTTAAGCACAAAGCTTCAGAAAACTTTGTTCAGTTTTGCAACCTTGATCTCAAGACATTCCATTCTGCTTTCCTTCAGAAGAGGATGAAGAACTTGAATAATTCTGTACAGCACGGCTAAACTTTCATCCAGAATCTCTTTCTGTTTTTTTTGTTTTGTTTGGTTTAAATTAAAGAAATACATTTTAAAAAGAATTTTGGGAAAAAAAATCTAGTTATAAAAAAACATAGCTGCTGAACTAGAAAGCAAAGTTGTTCTGGTAAATTTTTATTTTAATATTTTGGAGTGCTAAGCAAAAACTGTAAAAAATATCATACTACATTTAGATTATTTTTAACAAAAAGAAAGAAAAAGAATGACAGTGCCTGGTTTATTTAGAATCTAATGAGTGTTCTTAATGCAAAGGGGGAAGAAAAGTTCTGTGCAGGAATCCTAAATGAGCAAGTATCAAAAAACTAGTGAAATGTGCAGCCCAGTGAAAGGTTCAGCATCTAATGATAACAGCACAGCAGTGATTCAAAAGCAAATAAATCCTGCTAGAATGAAAAATCAATGAGCTTTGAGAAATTCTGACAATTAAAAGGTCTCTCTCCCTGTGAGATCAAGTGGAGAAGCCCCATTAACAGAGCAGCCATCTGCTTTTTCCTGCTTGTTACGTACTGTACAACCATTCATGCTACTTTCTCCTTCATCAATACAAGGACATTCACAATGGAGCAAATAGACCCAAAACTTGGGAAAAAAAGAAGAAAAAAAAATGTTGGGTGACACAAAAGGGAGCCAAAAACCTCAGCCTTTAAAACCAAACCAAACCAAATCCAGCACAGGATTTGGAAATCAAAGAAACAACTCCTTGCTGCACACACTATCTCCAGTACCAGGGAAACCAGTGAATCCATGAGGCCCCGAGCCTGATGTATATCCCATCGAGGAAACTGGTTATTCACATGCAGAAAGACTAAACATTTGTGCAAATTCTTTTGTAAGAGTACCTGACACAGCAGTGGGCAAAAAATTTAAAGAAGCCAATGTCAAACAAGCACAATTTCCCTGAATGCTGCTGAATAAACTTTGAGATGAAGGACAAATTTGTATTATTGACAAATGCCTCTCGACTTGTCTCCTTTGATTACCCACCATGTTAGTGTCTCTCTAAACAGGCTAAATGTTTCTAATATAAGGGCTGAAATACACACTGTGGAGGAAGAAATTTTACAAGAGACACCACGTAGCAAAGCCGCGGCAGATAGCACAAGCTTAAAAGAGAAAGGAAGTAAAAATTCCACTCTCTTGAAGAGAAAATTGGCTCTGATTCATTCCCTGAAGGTGACACTCATAACAAAATCCAAAGCAACAAGTGGTTTGGATTTGGGGTCTGTTTTATCAGCTGATAGTTGAAATCTAGCTATAAGAAAGGAAACATTCTGTTTCCATTCATGCTTGTTCTCTTATTGCTTTGCATGACTTTCAAAGCAACAAAATAGCTGGGAAACAAATTAATAAAAGTTAAAGAACTACTCATTGTAATTAACATGCAGACATCTGCATTTACCAAAACACCCAAAATAAAGCTCGGTTCTTAATCACAGTCAATCATGTGGACACAGTGGAGGAATGTAATGAATGTTTTGGCTACAGCACTAATTCTTTTCAGTGAATAAATATATTTGCTTAAAAAGTAATGCAAAACATACATATCCCTTTCCAAATTCCCCAAGTGCCTTCTCTTCTTTTCCCCTATCCTTTCTGAGGGACTGTATTTAATGGACAAACATTTCTTCAATTTAGTAGTCTTACAGCTAATTAAGAGTGTATGCTAGTTCTTTACCACTAGAATTCAGATCTGTTTCTCTTCAAACTCTGTTCTTCAATAGAATTTATACTGAAAGTATAATACGAGCAGACTGACTTTATACAATGGCTCTCAAGTTTATGACATGAGAAAAACTTTTTCTCTATTATTATAAATTCTAATGTTTCATTTTCAACTAGTAAAATGGGTTTTTTAGCTCCATTGATGAACTTACATATACAATATTAATTCATCTTTTTGAAAAGGATTAGTAGTGCAATGCATCAGAAAAAACAAACCCAATCATTCACCAGCTTGCGGCGTACTGGCTTTAAGTTACAATAAAAATAACCTTTATTTATATATATTTTTTCCCCCCAGAAATATCCTCGAATGTTAAAATTTGGCATGGAATATACATATATATATCTCCATCAAGCAAAACGGTATTTTAGAGTGATAAAACGGACGACAACAGTTTAAGAGGTCATAACGCCTGCTTGTGTCCCAGAAGAACGAACTGTAATCTCTTGGTAGGGTGGTTCAAACAAAATAACATTTACTCAGACACCCCCCCACCCCCCCAACTACTCTGTAAGCTTCACATTTCTTACTTTTAAAAAGAATGTACAGTACTATCATGGCTTACTACGATTTCTCAGATGATTTCCAAATGTTTCATTACTACATAGTATGGGATACAATTTCTGATCCAGATGCTTAAAAGAACAAATCTAACAAAGAAATTTAATCTGAGCTAGACTTGGCAAATTTTCCAGAAAAAAAGTAGACCGATGTTTTGGAAGCTGCTCAAACAAAAGCCAAAATGGAAATATGCATCTTTCAACCATACCCTAGGCTGCTGTTAAAAATAAAAGGACACTTAGAGTTTCCACAAGTGTGAACTGCAGCTGAGGTTTATAAAATATAAAACGTAGATGTCAAAACTGCCCAAGAATAGTTCTTTACTTTTATCTAAAGCTAAAACAACCATTTTCTACACTGCATTAACAAAAGAAATATATAAATGAGAGGTCTTACATATACGTGAAAGATTGGATATCAATTAGAACGAAAACACTTATTTTTAAATTATTATGTCTTTAAAAATAAATCATGGAAGCATGTAAATGGTAGAAAACTGATACAAGTGCACTGAACAATAACAATGCATGCTTCTATATAAAACTTTCATCTGACCATTTCAAAGCACTTCATGAACACAAGCTACATGTATGTAGAAGTTTTTCCATCTATGTACTACAAAACTGTAGGACAGAGAGCTCAAATATGTTTGGAGTCACGTACGATTTACATGAATTCAAATGTGCTGAGGTATTGTTTTATCTGATAGCCTTATTCCTCCCCTGAAAAAAGACACAGCTAAATCTTTGTATAGCCACACATCTATCTATAAACACCATAAAAATCTTTAAAATCTTAGCCAATTTTTTTTTTATTATTATTATTTCAAGCCCTTCAGAGAGGAGGAAAAAACCCCAAATTTATCCTTGGCTCCACTTACTTCAGGCAAAGAATTTGGCCAAATAACTATGAACTTAAACAATAAAAATAACCAATACCATATACAAATTACATATGGAAGAATGGTGGTAATTGTCTGTCTTTCCACCCCCCTACCTTGTATTATTGCTGTACGGTTGCAATTTAAGAACTAGAAAAGTTCCCAAACTAGAATCCCTACAGTGAACTAGCCAGACATAACTATTACAGAGACTATCCCTGCCCACTGCGTACCAGAGCCTGCGTGGTCTGATATACACCATGGATTTTAATTATGTAAATCTATAATACTATATTCATTTTATATAAATCAATTTTATTCTAATTCCCTGGAAGGGAGGAATGGCTTACAGAACCCAGAGGTATCTGATTTAGAAAACATCTGCAAGAAATCTAATTCACTCTCATTCTACTACAGCCACTTGGCTCTTAAAGTGTGAAAAATGGCTATCACTTAGTAAACTTATCGTCAAACTACTTGAAAGTACACTCACTTTAAGAATAAAAGAAAAGCCAAATTACAAATGTTCTTACCTTGATTGGAGATTTACATTTTATAATAGAACAGAAATTTACAAGAAGGGAGGAGAGTTCACTATACAAAATTACTGATGAGAAATTTAGATGCATCTAGTGAATAAAAGTTCTATGGCATTTGGATGCTTTAACTACTTCATCTAGATTTTAATTATGTAACAAGGTACAGTAAAGTACAATTTTTAAAGACTTGAATATAATCACTTATACGCGACGCTTAGACTCCTGTCAATGAATCGTGGCGCTTTTAATTTTTCCTGTGCATGACTGCTATTCTGTTTTGAATTCACACCCACAAAGGCCAAGATATTTCCCATACTGACAACAAAGAGGGTTTTTGTTACTGCTGATTGCGGGGTCAGTGGCAGCTGCACTATGTGGCTAACATAATCAGTATAAAATACTAGCTTTAACAATGGCTGCTCATTAGAATATAAAACAATCGGAATGTGGAATCTGTAATTTCAGCAGCTGCTACCGTACATTTTCCATAACTTTTAAGCATCAGCTATCAGTGCACTAACTTTCTGCTTCTTCACATCCCAGATCTCATTTTAGTGATAAAAACCATTTGTGGGATTGTACCACAAATCAGATGCCTGAAATGATCCAGTATAAAAATAATCCCACAAAAATGGCAATATTCTTAATCCAAACCATTCCAGGGATGCATTTGGCAACGCAGCTTCTCAAAGAGTTGCCCTAATGTAGCAGAGGAACAGACTGAGGCAGAAACTGAGACCTAGGAGTAGCAGAAGGACAGAAACTTTCCACGATAGGCTTTCCTTCAAAGCCAGCTTCGCCTGCAAAGATGACCTGAGTTTATATAAACAAAACTTTGCTCTATTTTTGCATCAGTAGAGCACTACTGCAAAAGAAGCAAGAAAAATGATTATGTTTTGCCACTCACAACTTCAGTGAGCACTGGCCTTGTCCGATGAAAGATCACTTGATTGTCAGTACTAGGCAGACAATAAATCGCAGCGCTGGTGACTGTCTCAGCGCTTTAAGAAAATTTTAAGAGACGTTCCGCAAGCCTAACACTAGTGTTTGGTTCCTATATTTTTAACTATCTCCCTCTCTAAAAAAATATTTAAAGATATTATATATATTTTAAAGCAAATTTCAGTATAGTGGAATTCAAATAAGCCTGACAAATAACAGCAGAATTTTTCTGGCACGCAGAATTCGAGCATGAGCAGGGAGGTAGAAGACTAATTAGCGCTTTAGTTATGCTATTTATAAAAAGAAATAAAAAGATGACATAATGTGGCTCTGGAAGTCCAGCCTAGAATTTAAAAAATAATTAGCTTATGAACACCAAACTCTTCTTTCTCTCCTGTACGCAGGTTTTCTCAGAAGACCACTTGTGCAGCAGGCCCTGTAAACAGACGTGCTTTCATGCATGCCGGGCAGGCTCATTCCCAGACTAGTCCATTTTAACAGTGCAGTCCTAGAGCGACAGAGGCACACGATTACGGATCTAGTACCACATCTAAATGGCAATAATCTCTCTGTCAGCATCGGAGATAAAAACCATCCTCAGCTAAGAGATCACCCTGGTAAAAGCATTTCATATCAGGTGCTATGAAATCATCCTACAAGGGGGATCCTGCTTAGGGGAACCTGCACAACTTGTCTCTAACCCAGACAACAAAGGAAAGATAAACTTCCAGGTGGGAAAGAAAACATATTAGTACATTTACTGGCTTCCCCCCAACAACTCTCACTTTTGTTTGGATTGCACCTCTGCTGACCAGCTTTCTCACCGATGTCTAACATCTTCTGACACTCAGCAAGCTCTACTAGAGGAGACAGAAACGCGGCTGTCATCAACCTACTGAAAACTTTGCAGATAGTATCTTCTTATTCACCCTCCTAATGACACCTTGCATGCATGAAGACATTGTGATTAATGAGAATTAAACTGTGGAAAAAGAAGAAATAGTACTTTCAGAATTTAAAAATCAAATTGGGTAAGCACTATAAATTGTATCATGAGAATATCCAGGAGGAAGAATGGATTTGATGACCCAGGAGTTGGCTTCGTTGCTGTGCTTTACAGGCCAGTTTCTGCATCCCTCTTTGTATTGCGTTTATGGGGCAACACATTCCTTAACTAGTTTGTAGTTATGCAAGAGTTATCCCTTCTTGTTAGTGACAATGGAAACATGCATTTGTACTTCTAACTATCTGGTACTTCAAGGCAAGGAGGAAAATTCATGTCTTTAAAAAAAAAAGACATCAAAAGCACTAGTAACTGCAAGATAGCACTCAGAGGTTGACATGTATTTCTCACTAAACAGGATTTAGTTTCACTTAAACGTAGCTCTCAAGGAATTCATTAAAGAATAAAATATTCAGTCCCTGATACCTAGAGCTTTCAGCCTTACCAAAGAACAGTGTAAGCATGGGTATGATGATAAATACATGGAAGATTTTGCAATGCCAACATGGAATACACTAGTATCCATAGAGGCATTTACTAAAACATTGTTTACTATTCTTCCCAGAGTTATGACCCCATTTCTTCTTCTTTAACAAGGCCATATGTTCAGCAAATAACAATATTTACAGAGTCTGCAAACTATCTTTTACTGAGAAAGGTAGAGGTAGCCTGCAAGTATTTTCAATGCATTTCATGCAATTCGAGCAGCAGTGTCAGTTGAAAAGAGCAGGGAACGCAGTGAGGAGGAGAGAGAGACAAGGAATGAATGTATTTTTGGCCAAATAAAATCAACATATTCAGTGCCAAGAATAAGTAAAGCAATTCAGGCAGATAATGCCCAGGAATCAATCGATTCCGGCACCAGCAGAAAGAAGCAACACAAAAGACCTTTTCTGAGGCCATCTATGGCTCTTCCCTTCTGACGGTGTACATACAGATGCTCTGAAAATATTTAATCCATTTAAACTTAAACTCAGGTAAGTTCCAATATCCCCTGGCCTGTCAGTCCCCAGGTCCTTAGTATGCTATTTCTCGGAAATTCTCAACAAGCCTCACACAAGTGCTCAAGAACTGGTGTGGTGGGAATAGAGTCTTTGTATGAAATAAAGTCACAGACTGAAAAATAACACAGATTAAATTTAGTCATGATTTTTAATTAAAATTGGTAACTAAACAGGTCAGCGAAACTCAAAGTAGAAGGGAAAGAAAAAATGCAGAGCAGAAAATGTCATTTCATAGGAATAGAAAAATATGGATTGCGAAGCAAAAGGAAAAGTGCAGTGTCAAACCATTGCGGACACAAGTCCTTTTCAGCCTGATTTAACAATTAGCTGCAACGCTTATGCATGCTTTTATAGAAAGGAGTGTGGTTTTATGCACTTGTATTATATTACAAACATACACATCAGTGTGCAATATTATCGCTGAAAATTTAGAAAGCATTTATTAAAGATTATGATAATCATGGTTGCAGAACTTCTGTATTAATAGTATACCTGTTCATAGCAACATATTCCCAGTCATTTCAAATAATCCAAGTAAAACAAATAATTATTTCTGCAATGCCACACCAACTATTTTCAATTTTTATCAGTCAAGTAATTTATCAAGTAAATATCCATACACCCAACAGCTAACAGTGCAGTAGAGAATTTGGTCTCCACAGATTTTAATTTTGGGTTTTTGGAAGTGTAAGATATGTCTGTCCTTCATAAATATTCAGTAATGATCTATTACATGTGAAATGTTTAAGGAATAATTTACAGCTAGCATGCTCAGTTTTTTTTAACTCGTATTGTATGAAGCAGCCACCATATTTAAATGGTGGTATCAGCTGACATAAGCAACTATTTAACACCAAGCAAATGCAGATAGACTCTGAAATTATTTACTGTAAGGAACGTCAGATGAATGTCATTATCCTCCCAACTCTCAAAGCTATCTGTTTCAATGCTCATATATAATAAATAATTGCCAGCCACAGCTACTTTTCTTCAGAAATAGTCACTATATCTTTTAGGTTATATTGTCAACAAAAGTAATGCTAAGAAAATTTAAGCTGATGTAACAGTTTTCATGGCATCTTTTTGACAACAAAGCTTGTATCTAAGATCTGACCACTCACAATTTCTAAACCAGATTATAAAGCTAAACCCATGCAAACCCTTATGGATCAGGATTTTATTTCTAGCGCTGCAAAAACTTCAGTTGTGGCCAAGTCTCATCAGCTACAGCGGCAGACAGATTACAGAAGATGTGCCATGGATAAGTATGAAGCACCACCAGCTTAAACCAATTACACACTTAGCACAAAGTTGTCAAACTACAGATGAATGCCAAATCCTAAACATGTAATTTCTATCATGCTTACAAATTTTAAGGAGAATTATAATGAACAGAGAGCTGTCAGAAAGGCAAAATGTAGCTGGGAAAACATAGGGTAAAAAGAACAGTATTAGGAAATACGTAAGATTTTAGTGGTGTGTAAATAAGGAAACCGTACTAACTCAAGAATTACCGTTTCAGAATCTACAGGATTTTTTACTAGAAGTCCACAGTTCAAACTTGCCTGCATCTTTGGCAGACATACCTATTAAATTATTTGCCAGCTGAGAGTAATTTCTTTTACAATAAGAAGCAGAGTGAGAGGTAACTACAAAGCAATCCATAGCTGTCCTAATTACTCTTTATAGGCAGGAAAATGTGTGATAAAATGCATGTTTTGTGATTCGCTTCCTCCGGTTTACTTGCTTTGGTACTGTTAACCTGTAGCTTCTGATGGCCTTCTACAGTGCTCTTAAACCATATGAAAAAAATCTAGACAGACAATCACTGTGCAATTTAAGGCACATAATTAGCAATTATTTCATGCACACTTCACAATAATAATCTGTTACGTACTAAGGGAAAGAAACATTAATGAGCTACTTCTGGTGCTGCTCTGTGTACTGTGTTTGCATAATAATGAGGTCCAATCTGCTGGAAAACACATAAAGGACAAATTAATAAGGTCGTCATTTTTGTCTAATGATGCTTAATACAGTTTTAGCAATCTGCTCAAGACAAAAGACGGTCACTCAGACATAGCCGATTATGCATTCGCGTGGCAGATGAAATCTTTATTAAACAGAATGATGAATCTGATTAACATGCAATAACAAATATACAGTCTGCGAAAACGACCGTGCCACCTCCTGCAAGCATCCCTCACGTCGACTATTAAGGCTTTACTCAGATTGAGGTCAGACTGGTATTCCCGATAGGCGCATTAAGATAAAAGTTTGCCAAATGCGGTAACATGATGAACAAAACAATATCCTGTTATATAAAAGCTACTGTCTCAACAGCTGACTGTCTAATCAGTTATAGCAACAACTCCTTAATAAGTTTAAAAATTTAATTGTCAGAGTTTCGTTCACCTTTTAACACATGAAAGACAATTTATTACATTAGCTAAGCTAGATCATAAAGCACCCTGAATCCTCTACATTTATGGTACCAAAATATTTTCTGTAAGTTCCAAAGTACTGTCTTTTTATAAAGTTGTAACCATTTCACAAAGACGACTGCAAACAGGAATATACAATCATGTAGGGTATTTTAAGGAATATAAAAAAAATTAATTTATATGCCACTGATTTCAGATAAAGTCTGAATAAGTTAATGGAGGTTTCTAGGTCAACGGCAAACACATGATCTAATTGAATTTGTAGAAATGTAGCAGTAAATTTAAAAATCTAATCTTCAATATAAATGTATAACTGATAAAAAAGTAGGTTAAAACAACTTACAAAATAAATTTAAGGTGGGATTAACAAATTATAAGTAACGAAAATACAGTGTTACCTCTTTAAATGATTACCAAATCTAGAAGTAAATTACAGATATTAAATCCAGTGATTCTATTTTAAGCTTGCTTGGCTATAGCAATGTGATTTCTATTAAACGAACAATTCCTTGCCTTCCAGAACCAACTGTACTTGATTTATAGACAGCACATGACACAAAGTAATTTAAGATGACATATGATACCTCATGACAATGTACATGATTTAACACAGGGTAGGCAGCAGTATAAACTACAATGTTGATTTTATCTCTACAAGTATATTGCTCAACAACAGCAGGATCTTGTATCCAAGAATATAGAACTGGGAGCTAAAACTGACTTAATCACAGCTTCTTCACTTTAACGCATATGTGTTTGCTCTGGTATATGATAGCATATCATAAATCATCATTTTAAACTCCTTTGACTCATTCTATGTCTTCATTTACATTCATATATTCCGAATTACAGGAAAACAACAGCCATTTGTTTTAAAGCAAGGAGATGATAAAATTAAAGCTGTATTTACCTCTACCATCAGTCATCTCCAGTCCAATCTACCTTTCTAAATAAGTAACATTATTTTGACACACACACACAAAAAAAATAGTAGCTTCCTTCCTCACCCCCACAACTCTATTCAAGTCTTCTGGCATATTAATCTAGTCAAAAGGCATACAGTTTGCAACAGATCCAGAACAAAGAAGTCAGTTCTGACAATTGTTTCACAAGTCTATTGAAGATGATGGGATATTTTTCCCCCCTGAGCCTCTCTTTGAAACAAAGACATGCATTAAGAGATTAGATGTCTCTCTACTGAAAGCCACTAGCTTTCAGAATGACTCTCCAAAGCCAGATGTGGTCTTTTTTAGCCTATGTTGCTCTTCCAGGCCTAGAAGTTGACCGAGATTTCTTTCTAGTGGATAGAAATAGAAGAACAGGAAAGGAAGAGACTTATTCCAACCCCTACCATTCCGTGATTCTGTGATTCAGAAAACCTGCAACAATTAACAGTGTCTTTCTAGCTAAAAGAAACAGAAGTAGTTAAATCTACAGGCAGGCTAAGAACATAACACTTGTTTATTTTACACTAATAAAACCACAACACTTTAAACCTAATACCAGCTGATTACACATTTATACTTGTTGCACCTGGGATGAAAGACAGCCAGTTCCCCCCTTCAGCTGCCTACCTAGCTAGCAGTACAAATAAAACTGCTGACAGTGTTTGGTTTGCACAGCCAGTCATGGGAAGCAACAAAGAAGTGGAACACAATGCTTCTGATTTCCTGGCAGTGTTACAGAGCCCCTTATTTTAAAAGTACAGAAAAAGACTGTTAAAAAGATAAAACAAGAAATCATTTCATTATACCTCAGAGGAACCTATTATTTCATATTCTTTCAGTGTACATTCCCTCAATGTAACATTTCATTATCTTTGATATAAAACGAATGCTAAAATACCATGAAAGTTTAGTAATAGTGTCTGAAATACCAACATTCATGGCACATAATGCTTCATAAACTTTATTCCATCATCACGCTGTCATATAGTGCATTTCAAATAGCTTGTACAGTGGATAATGATGCACACAGGCCAAAATGTAAGGATCATATTCAGTTTTTGGCAAAGTTTTAGTCTCAAAAATCTCTGATTAAATTAAATTATATTTACAGTATATCTAGTATATAGATATCTAGTAGTATATATCTACAGTATAAATGAAGAAAAGTTCAGAACAGGCACAGATGTCCTAAGGTTACCTGCACAGCTCTTTCAGGATGGAACCTCACCCTCTGTCTTTAGCTTAAACTAAGGGTACAGTAAAAACACACATAGCTTTCTCGTCTAGATTTCAAAGAATTCTACTGAGAATTTAGTTTGCTAACATTGTTGGGAATACAACACCTATAAAAAAAATTTCTTCCTGTTGACTCCTTTAGACCTTGTCCGTGTTCATCCATCAGGGTCTGATTAACATTTTTGTTAGTGCCACAAATAACATAAAACTACATGTCTAAAAACTCAAGTCTGACTTGTGCAAATATGTCTTGTTCTGTTTTTCTTTTCATGAAAGCCATGGATAGCTGCTGCCTATTTCCTATCCCTTTTCATAAGCTGTAATACTATAGACACTGCATCAAATTAGGTATAGACAATTACAAACATATTAAGTGACCTGAACTTGGCTCTTAGCTATAATTTTAAATCTCTGTGGTAGAAATTAGATGAAGTCATATACAATTAATCTAGATAAAATTTGAAAATATCCTTCTACCTTTTACAAAAAATGGTATTTTAATATTTACTATACAAATCATTCAGTAACCATTTTAATATCCAAAATAAACTAATTTGACTTACCCATGACTGTACTTTGTTATCGAAGTGAGTAACCTCAGCTCCTATCAAAGGACATGGAGAAATCGACTGAATGACACAGCTCCTGCATTGTAAGTAACTTGTCAGAGAATATTCCTTCTCATTCCAAATAGCATTTAAAGATAAACTGGCATTCAAGTCTTTCAAAAAGAAAGAAAAAGTGCTTTACATAGGCATCAAGAGATATTTTAAAACAGATAAAAGATCACAAGTTGCACTTCACATTTCAAAATGTAACGTTCTTATTTGACAGAATGTAACATGGTAAAGAATGCTTAGTAATCTCTGCAGACCCGGTAACTTCTAAAATACAGTCCTTGTGACAAAAATCACATATGATTAATTCTGCCATCCTAAAACCAGAACTACCTAGACACGAACAAAAGTAAGTACTTTATATCTGGTCTCTGTCACCTGAGTGCTGCTAAAGGACTTCACATTCCGTGGTCTGACGCCTGGAATTATTTCATATCAAATACATTCTTCCTGCAGAGCCTTGCTTCAACCATTGGGGCTGCAGGGTATATGCCTCCAATTCATGGATTTTGATTTGGTATAAGAAATGTAAACTACTCTGTCCTCATTATCCTTATCTTTTCTTTTTGATCAGAGCAGAACATAGGGACCCAAGAAATTTGGGAGTGGAGGGTAAACTGGTATGCATCTTCAGCTTTTGGTTAAACATGCAGAGCTCAAGAGATCTCTGGAGTTTTGCCTGCTTCCAGTCAACAGCAAATTGTGTGTGGCACTCCTTTTGCGTGTCAACCAATTCTCTCTCTCAGTTTGATGGTTGAGGGAACAAGATAGCATCTCAAAGGAAAAAATCTTACCATCAACTTTCCGAAAGGCCAAAGGCAAGGGCTGTAAGTCTTGTCAATGTCCCAGTTAAGAGAAAATAAGTGTATATAATATATTTTCTTGGCCAAGTACCACTGTCAATATCCAATTCTCCAACTTCTGTATTTCCAGTCTCCTGAAAAAACCCATTAACCCACATGGTTTTGCTGTTTATCTGCTTCCTAACCAAATGCTGTGCCTTGGACAGTAAGCTTCTACTGCCTTCAGCTTCCTCACTCCATAAAATAGCCAAACTTCTCCTCATAAGCTTGAAATAATCTCCCTCATTTATCTAAGGTCAAAGACAGTTTACGGTTGTCACTAACATCTTTCAGCATGGTAGTATCGCTTTTATGCTTGTTTCACCTTTCAAGTATTTCCTGGGATTTTCAGAACCATTGACAATCCTTGGCAAGAGGACACAAAAATACCAGTATAATTGAAAGATTTGATATTTTCATTTAAGAAAAAATTTCATTTGCTTTAAGAAGCAAAACGTTCCTTTCAACAAGCTATGAAAAGGAAAGATGTCCTTGAAGGAGAAAGCAAATGGCCAGAGCATTTAATTCATATCCAGTAAAGAACTGTTGTATATTGGACTTCCTTCAAACTTACAGAAGCTTAAGTAGGAGCAATGGAAAGGTGGGGAAGTTAAAGAACATTGCAGACCACACTGTGGCAATAAGCAAAATATTGTTAAACAAAATATCTCTTGAACAAAGACGTGATGAAGCAAGATACTGAGAGATGAACATCACCAAAGAAATGAAATCAGAATTATTGACCAATAGGTAGACAAAAATCAATACCAAGACCTTACTGACACAAAAAAGCAAACAGTGCTTGTAGCAACTACACTCAGCCAATTGCTAAGAGAGAATAAAACAGGCAGAATGCATGATTCATAACATGGTATTCTATGTCCCTTACAAGGAGGAAACTTCCTAATAAGAAAACAATTAAAACAAAACTTTAGTACAGCTTTGAACATTTTATATAACAGTTTAACGAAAGACAGGTTATAGTCTTTTTGAAAGCTCACGTGTTTCTCTTGGCTTAAAAATAGTTTCCATTAAAAATATCTGCAAACCTGCATAGTGCTATTTTGGAGAGTAAGAAGTAGTGGGGCAAGAGACTCGTACTGGTCCTCTCCATAGGAGATTTCACACATAGATCAAGAGATAAAAATGTTACCAAAATCAAAAGCCTCTGCAGGAAATGAAAAAAACCAATGTGTTGTATTTAATTTAAAGCTAGAGGACTTGACAAATGTTAGGTGGTATTTATCAGTAAGATTTACCTTCACTTTTCACCGGCATCTGATAAACCTTCAAAGTCTCTTTAAGATGACTAAGACTTGCAGCATCTGAGATGATCAACATCACATTATCGTCTTCTGAAATGGCATCTAGTTCACACATACAATTATTAATGGATTCTTTACTTCTTATATTAATATTTCTGAAGAGCTTCCACATTATTTTCAGTTCAATATTACTGTAGCAAGCTTTTCTCAAAATTCCTATAATTTAAAAAGTGGGGTGTAAGACTTGTATATACATGGTTTTGAATACAGTACTGTTCGAACATACTGCAAACTTTCCACATTTTCAAGATGGTAATTTAGGCCCTGATCCAATACCCACTGAAGTCAGTGAAAAGACTTCTATTGATGTAAATGGACCTTGGAAGAAGGCCTTATTTAAATTTTTTAACGTGTCCAAAATTTACTTTTCAATAGATAATTTTCCCCTTGTTATTACTCCCAAATTGGCCAGTGAGTTTGAATCCGCTTTGAATAAAGTCATTTATTTTCCATTTTCTCCAAACTGTGGCAGATTTTTTAACTTTCATCAATCAACTGACATCTGAGATTCAGTATAAACAGCATAAAACTTCTCACTGACAACAGACACCTTGGTAACTGCAGGCATTAAAGTACCTCAGTGATTCAGAAAGCTTTCATATAACACATAGTGATTCCATCTCACAGATTCTATACTAAATTGCAAAGATGTGACGCTGCTGATAAATTAATATTAAGGAAATGAATGAAAGTCTACTGATGAGATTACACAAGTCTTAAAGGAGATACATTATGGTTGCTGTGGGAAAACACAGGCAAGAAATAGCCTCCATCACCTGGGCCTCCCTTTCTTTCCCCGTTAGGCAACATGGACTTTGCTAGCTGGCATATGACTTTAATAGGTCCAGAAGCAATAGGGGTATCTCCCACTCTCCCTCAGGCTCAGGTGTGGTTTGTGAAAGAGGAGACTTGTCCTTCCTTGACTTCATCTGATCCAGGTAACATCTGGTCTACCTTTACGACCTGACATCTAGTTCAGCTACATCAAGCAATGAAGTAATGAGCTGCTGGCACACAGTTCCTGCCTGCTAAGGCCAGCCTCCCTCAATTCTGTGGCTGGAGAGAATGACTTTGAGAGGGTTGTGGTTTTTTTCGCTACTGTCACTTCTTTGATACGAGTTCCATGCTTGCTTCATCACTTAGTGACCTTCTGGGGCAGTGGAAGGGACCTTAGAGAAGGGGAGGGGATGTTTAAGGGTCCCATAACATAGGGGCTGCCGTAAACAAGACTATGCACAAGAAACAGGTCTCTGCTCTGTGTCTAATGCACACCTCTCTTCACTTCAACCTCCATATCATTTTTAACACCTCCTAAAAATGTAGCATTCTGGCTTGCTTTCAAGGTCCTGAGAAGTACTCGCAAGGCACAAAAAAGCAAACGTCTTCTTACCTTCAGAGTTGTAAAACCTGGGACCAGTTAAATCCTCACCAAATTCTCCCGGAGGACAATGTTTTATACATTGTTTATGTGTATTAAGCATCTATATCTAACTGTTTCTACAGGTAACTGACAAGAACATTTTGTAATTAGGTCATTACCACATGCGGCCCAGTAGCCTGATGATACAGTGCATTTTTAAAAAGTAGCAGAGTTGTTATTACCATTATCAGCTTTTTGACTTTCCCAAATTACAGTGCCTCACAAAAACAGAGACAATTTCCAAGAACATCTAATCCACATTTTGTATAATGGCTCAACCAAGGACTAAAAAGCACACTAAATTAATATGAGGTAGGTTACATATTGAAGAATAACAGTGGGATCATACGATTTTTTTCATTAAAACATGTATTAGATTCACTGAGTTACTGTGCCAAGATATTACCAAACTTCTCACAGCAACTGGTAGCAAATTAACACCTAATCCTTAGGAAGAACATACCCCAATGAATGGGCCACTATGTTACAAATACTTTCTTTCAGCTTCCCATAACATCAGGACCAGTTGCCTTCAGTTAACTCTTAAATACCAGTCAGGTTCCCATTGTACTTCAAGTTAGGTCAGTGTATCAGGACCACTAAATCAAGCAACAGAAATAAGTCAAAAAGAGATTACACTAACAGTAACTTATTGTCACTGAAATGCCAAGTAAAAATAGTTGTGTTATTGTGACAACTCTTTCTCCCCCCAAAAAATATTTTCGGCAGGTCTCCAGTGCATTTCTAAGAACTTATTTATCTAGTTATCCTATCCAGTGGAGAAATTCACCAATTATTCTAAAATATCCCTCCAGTATCCAAAACTGTGAAAGTAAAAAGATGGATTAAAGGTCCTATCATTCCCAACCTAAAACAAATGACCAGCTAAATAGAATTTACCCTCTGCTTTTGGCAGTATTTCAGCTCCACAGACAATACAATAAAGTCCTTTCTTGCAAGGCTGGTGGTGTGTTTCCTTCTAACAAGACAATATACAAATTCATGTAAATACTAGTTTGCATATGGTAACTATGCAGACTGAAGTATTTAAATATAAAGAAATATATCAAAACTGCTTCAGAGAAATATACAACCTGAAATACTCAAATCTATTTAAAAATCAACATTTATCATTTATATTAGCTAATAATTAAAATACACATCATGCTAAAAATGCTTAATCTAATCTAACTTAAATAGAAATACTTTAATATAAAATATGAGGTATTTTATAGTCTATAACACTCCAGACTATCAAAGATTTAGTTTGGAATTTTGCAAAAGACCCTAGGAAAATAGGCACCCAACTCCCGTTGAATTTCAGTGCGCTTACGTTCCTACACTTTACAAATCCTGCCCTACAAAGTACGTACTAGCCAGAAATCAGAAGCACTGCTTATACAGCAATCACATTTGCAATGAGTTATGAGCTGGACTCTGTAGGCAGCCCGTATCTGCAGCTTCTACCTGTGTTAACAGGACTTGAAAACACTCAGCCTTTTTGTTTCCCATGAGAAACAAAGGTATCTATTGAGCGTGTAAATCAAAGATCTAGAGAAAGCCATACAGACCATGAATAAACTATTTCATCTGTATTATTTCACTTAAAAGATTATATAATAAATCATTCTTATTTCCCTTGCACCTTAACATCCAACAGTAGCCACTTAAAATAGGTCTTTATCCTATCCACATGGTACCTTTCTTTCACAGGTGTAGGCACTTTGCCTAACTGTAGCTTTTCTTCTTCTGCATTGTCTCTGAACTTTCAATCCTTTAATAAATTCAAGATTTTATGATTACTTTAGACAGAATAGATCATACCTAGCTATTATATCAAAGTATGAGAGGAATTTTCAATAATTTAGCTTTTATAGATCTGGGAAGTCCAAACAAATGATTCTAGGGAAGTTGGTACACTGACTTAACTTCCCTTCTATTTACAGGCTGGGCAGCAGGGTATTTAATTTAATACTGGGAACCACCATAAATATATTAACTATAGAAATAAAGAATAGTCTTACCACTAACATATTAAATACCATAGTTAGTTAGATATAAAGACAAATTAGTTAGATATAAAGACAAATTAAGTTTGAATTTACACAGCTTTTACACCAGAAGAAACTCTCCACCCCTTAGCCCCCAAAAACCAGTAGTAATACAAAGGATTATTATCCATCAGTTGACCCAAGCAACACAGCACGGTCAGGATTTGAGTTTAGTGAATTTGTGGATAGAGACTTTTCAAGAAAAATCTAGTATCTAGAACACCAGATGCTGATATTTCAATACATATTTTAAAAAATAATGGTTAAGGAGTAATTGTATATAAATTGTAGACATTGTAAATAAATGCAAAATATTTGACATGAAGAAGGCCATGTCTTAAAGGATTTCTAATCAAAGTAAGATGCAACACAAGATCAAGAAAGGAACAATCTGCTCCAGATAAGGAAAGGAAGATGGATTTTCTTTTTTTTAATGTTACGGATTTAAAGACAGACAAATCTTCTGAAAGACAAATAAGGAACGGATAGTGGTCTATGAGATGAGCAGACAAGCCACAAGGCTTAAGTGATTTCTAGTATCTATTTAGATATACATAAAAAGCGGTACAGATGACTTGTTTTAAGAAAACTGAGCTATTCCAGACTTAGGAGGATCAAGTTGATCACCTCTTGGAAGCGTAGCTGCAAAGCTACCTCTTGCAGGCTGCCTCAGCATTTGCTCTGCAATATGGGACGGTTCTAGTCCAGAAGCCAGTTACAAACAGAACCATGCCCACTCTACTGAGTCCTGACCTTCCCTCAATTATTTAAATCTAAATTAAGTATTTTTATCTTTAGATGTGTCTTATATTTAAATTGCTGTCAATATTAGAGCTTGTTTCTGCCCTGTCAACTAGTTCAAAACCATCAGCATCCAATGATTAAGCAAATACTACGGAACCTAAACCAAGAAAACATGATCCTGATGTGGCATCCCTATAACAAAAAGTTTAACCAAAGGCCTTATATTAAGTACTGCAAGATAATACCTGTTAAAGAAATTCAACAGTATTCTTGCCATTCTTGCAGGCAGAGTATCTAATTTTATAAAGATGCATTTATTGTGTAAAGAAAGGATACAATTGAAATCCTATTGACATGAACACATTCATAGCTCTAGAGAGGTCAGAATGTTACTTAGATGAACTTCTATGGAAAATGAGCAGTTAATTTCATCTCCGCTCTCAAAATATATAAATACCTGTGAGCCAATATTAAGACTGTAAAAATCCTGCATCTTAATATTAATACATGATGGAAATGAACAATCTTTTCTTGAAAAATCAGGCATAGTATGTTTTATTACAGCAAAACCCTGGGTGTTTTGATTGCAATAAATGAAAGAAATGTTTAAAATACTTCAAACAAAAAGTAGATTGAGGAAGATTTGAAGACCTTTATGTACAAATTTAAATTGTTACATATTGCATAGAAAATGTGTTTGTAGGGCATACAAATGAGTACACGTTTTGCTATGAATATGTACAGAATCTGACCAAAAGAAATTAGACCTCTCACAAAAGAAAATTTTAAAGAAACTTCAACTTTTATATAAAACAAATAAAGACCTCTGAAGAAGCCTCTCATCATCATCAAATATCAAAATGTTCCAATACTACTTTACTACTACTACTACTATTACTACTACTACTACTACTACAACAACAACACAGCTTCTGGCAGACATTTTGACAAAAGAAATTTGAGGGAAACACAGTACTGAAGGATACACCTATTTCAGTATCTAGGCTCAACCCATCATATTTCTTGATCTGCAAAGATGCCATTCTACATAGTTAACATATTTTAATACATATTTAACTTAAAAAAAAAAGGCCTAACAAATGCGGAAAACCCTAATTCGATTATATGTGTGTTTTGCTTTCTGAGAAAAAACCCAATTGTTTGATCAAATTTAATGGCAGATTAATTAAACCTGTAATAGACAAACCTCCTCAGCCCATAATTACAAGTCAAATGCTACTTGAGCTTCGATCTAGAATTTCCACACATGCTGTCCTTTTGCCATGCAGTTAGGATGAAGAATCTTAATTCTATCTATAGAAAACTGCACGTTGCATAACTTTCACAATAAAAAACTAAAAAGTATAATGAAAAATCGAGTCTGATAGTAGCATATATTAAATGAGAACTAGAAAGCCCTCACTGCTCTACAATGAGGCTATGTTGTAAAGGCTGCTCGCCATGTGTCCTGTAGAAGCTGTCACTATGTGCTACTATTGTTCAATAGAGAAGATGACACACCTTTATTTCGTGATCTGGAAAGATTGATTTTCCGTTTTTTGGCATCCATCTCTTGAGATGCTCTCTGCTCTGCTTCTATTTCACTAGTCATCTCTACATTATGAGCTGCACTATTCTTACTCCCCTCATTTTGCATTATTTCATGTAAACTTGTGCTTCTGCCATCATCATCACCATCATTAATCATTTTTTTAGTCACACTTAGTCTTTCTGAGGTGTTGATTGCAAAAAGATCATCAGCGACTGTGGAGTTTCCACATTCAATCTGATTCTCATTTGCGTTACAGGTTGGAACCAGTGGTCTGATTTTCTCTTCCTCTGATTCTACATCATCATAGAGTTCTGGTGTGAAGTAGATACTCTCATCCTCATCCTCATCTTCTGCTGATACGTTTAACACTGAAAGTTCAGATTTCCCTCCTGCTGAAGGAAACTCACTGCAGGGCTCAACTTGAAGCTGTAGCTTGTCAGGATGCTCTTCAGCAACTGGAGCCTCAGTATTTTTAACTGAAAAATTAGTTGTTTCCAAACGTGATTCTGGTACACTTGGTTTATGTTCTGAAATTAACGATGACTGGCATTGGTTTACATTATCAGTAAGTTCACTAGCCCTATTCACGTTCTTTTGTTTGCTACTAGCTGTGGACATGCAGTTCTTGGCTACAGGCAAAGGTATTGAAGTCAGTGGTTTAAAGCAGCAATGTTCTTTCATAATATCAGCATTAGTCCAACCATTCTTTTTTTCTCTCTCTATTTTAGTTGCTGGCATTTTGGGTGTGGAGTCCATATGTTTTCTCCTTTGTGTTACATGGTGAGAACGGCTCTCTACATCAACTTTCTGGCCACCTGTGAAAAAAAAATCACAAAGCATTAATTAATTGTATATGCCTTCCCCCCGCTGATTTACGGCATGTTTAGCACATCAAAATTACCACTGTTTTATTAGGTTTACAGTTATTTTATAATACTCATTAAGATCCAATACAAACAAAAGCCCAGATGTTACAACTATCTATGCACGTGAATTGTCTTAATTAAATCAATAGATTAACTGGCACGTGTAAAGTTGGAGTAAAGTATGACTGCATTTTAAATTTGTGATTTTTTATCATTGTGCTCTTAGGTTATTTATATTTTTCTCATCTGAAATGAAGCCATAAGCTTTCCTAAAGTTTAGAAATGGATATATAGTTACTTGTAAAGCTGGTACTGGAAGAGATTATGTGAAAGGTGTCTCACAGCAATGTCTAAACAACAGATGTAACCTGAACCAAGGCACTCGTCTTTGCAATAATGTTAATCTTTGTGTGTTTCAAGTGTATTTTAAATTATCTTCAGAGTTTTCAATAGAAAAAGAAATTTAAGTGAAAACATTTTTGATTGTACTATAAACTCAAACACTATCAATTGTTTTAAGACAACCAGACGGAATGACAATTAATTTCAGTCTGTTGAGCACAGCTCAGACACATCTCTGAATAATTATAATTTTGCACTATAGCATTTCTGTAATTTTAAAAACCATTTGTTTCTTCCAAAAAAGATCCAACCTCACATTTAAAACTGTTAATGAAGTTTTTTCCACAGGAAATGCACGTACTTTGTTTAATTGTTGCCATGACGTTACTGGGCTGGTTTGGTGCTATAGGATTAGCTGAGCTGATGGTTGTATCAAAATTATTTTCTGAAACCAAATTTTGCCCCTCACTTTTAGCAGGAACATCTGGTGACAGGTGAATAGTTGCCTCCTGTTGAGAGGCTTGTGACAGGTCTTTTGAATTTGAAGGTACACGGAGAAATTCACTGCTGCACTCTGATGAACAATCAATGCTTTTCTGGTTTCTTATAGCAAATGCATGCAAGGATTCAAGTGCACTACCAAAGTTTTGATGGTGCTGGATTTGTTGACGAATCCATTTAGATAATCCTACGAAAAAGAAAAAAAAAAGTGTGTTACTACAAAACTACATCACCTATACCAGTTATTTCGTATCAGAAATAGTATCCTATTGCAGATACTTCTACATATGTATATAGACAGATTCATAAAGATTTCAAGAAGTTGCCCATGAAAGTAAGATAACGCATGTCTTCCTTTCCAGGGCTGGGAACTTGATTTAATCAACAGTAGTATTTTGATGAGTAATACTAACAATACCATCCTTTTTTATTAAAAGACCTTTACCTTTTTCACTAATACTTTTTTCAAGCTAAAACTGCTGTGTTGCAAAAACACCATTATACTTCTTTTATGCCTGGGTGTTCATTTTGCTTGTTATCGTGAATTATTAAAAGCAACTTACCAAGAGTAGACCTATTTATTAGCATACTGACAGGGTCTGTATGCTAGACCCTGTCCAATTCTAAAAATTATACAAGGAAGCTTTTGTAACTTTATTTCTGATTAAGTAACAGTAACTCAGATATTCAGAAAGAATCAGAACTGCCCAATAGCTAAAATATAATACAAATGCTCTTATACAACAATCATTTTTAAAATTCTCAAATACCAGATGTCTTGAGTATAACAGCTGTTTAGATGATGTTGGAACACACAAAAGTGAAACAAAAACTAACTTTCTTGATTTTTAAAAAAGTGTTTTTAAATCCATTTAATTATTCTTTTAATATCAATTAAAAAAAACAACAGAGAACTTGATTCTTCTGTGAAGTTCTACTTGTTAGAAAAAGTACTAATCTTATCAAGTCTTGAACTTCTAGATTATTTGTATTACTATATAAATTACTTCTGTTTACTTAGATAGTTTAAATGTAATTTTAGTACAAACAGACATGTCAGAAAAGTGGTTTGTCTTGTACTACGGCAGCTGAGCTCCACCTGCTGACGAAACTGCAACATTATCTGTTTACATCATCTTTTTGCCCATCTCTTCTAAACAGGGCAGGAACAAAGATACGTAATGCATTCCTATGCAATTTTTTTTTTTTTTAATTTTTTAAAATTTTTATTTATTTACTAAGGTAGTGTGCACAACCTGTTTTATTTTATCTGCATTTATTTATAGCCAGTATAAAACTGTAGACAGAAAATACTTCTTGCGTATTGAGCATTTGGCGGTTCCAAATGGCACAACCTTTGTCTGTTCTTACTTAAAAAGCCAGAATATTAAATTCAGACTGCTAACCCAAATCATTAAAGCTCCTTATAGGCAGAAAGTATACATCCACTAGAGACGTATCCAAAGTCCAAATAAAAATCTGGTAACTATTTTTAATACACACATACACATATATATGCATATGTATACATTATATATATTTAATATGCAAAGATTAAGAGTCCTTAAGTTTTCAGAGGTCCCATTTTAAGAAAGAATTCTTAAATTCTGCACACTGAAATTTCCATGTCATTATCCGTGTATCCAAAAGGGGAAAAAAATTAAATTGACTGAACTTTGGTATCAATGTGCTTCTGTGTATTTAATGAACTAGCAAGACACCAGGGTACCGTTTTAGAGTTTTCAGTTTCAGCTGCACAATTTGAGTTTGAAGGATATATTCCATTGTGACTTTTCCTACTCACCTGTATTTGTATAACCATACTTCTGTAATCTCAATTTTTCACTATTTGTTAATATTAGGGACTTTCCCAGAAAGATTTTTACAGCTTACCAGTTATGTACTTATTAGGGTTATTCCGGAAACGGTCATCAACTAAAATAAGAGCACCCCAGTCATTCCTATGTCTTATACACCTATAAGTGAGCAAAAAAGAGTGTGTATGTAATTAGAGTGCACATAGTAAAAACCTGTGGGGATCAGACAACAGGGATCACAGTGAGTCAGCTAGAATATGCAAAAATATGCAGGAAGTGCTTTCCTACTGTATTGCACCAAAAATTGTTATGGATGTCACGGCAGCTTAATTTTCCTTTGGTTCTTGAATTTACTATACGAAAACAGCTAAATTAAAAAAAACCCACACAAATATTCAGCAGCTAATCAAACCGTATGTCGTTTGTTTTCCACTCTTAACTGGGTAGCATAAATACTGAAAGAAGAACATGTAAAAGTGTAAAAGAAAACAGACTGATACACCTGCAAGCAGATTTTTAAATAACTATGCACTTTTTTGTTACTAAACCACGTTTTCTTAACTCTTTAGTAATGAAATGAATACTGCTACAGATCAAAGCTGTGAGTGATACCATTGAGTTCGTAATTCAGTTGTTAGAGGCCTACAGAAATGATCCAATAGTCCCTTCACATGCGTTGATATTATTTTTCACATTATTTGGATTTCTATACTGCCCTGCCAGAAAAAGAATTATTAAACAGTGATAACATAAATGAAATATAGAAAAGAATCTGTCAGTAACAGTTTAGCATTATTATCCCCACTGTATAAGAAAAGGACAACTTTTGAAGAAGTTTACAAATGTACATAAAACCACAAGCGCATCAGTCAGGGCTTAAAATGGGAGCGACAAGGCTGGCTCTCCAAGGAAATACTATTTATTTATATTTGAAGAATCTACATGATAAGAAAAGCTACCACAATGTCTTTAAGAAACAGATTTCTTCCAACTTCTCTGTTTTTCATTGCTTTAATAAGTGTTCTTTAAACTCACGGTTTAAATGAATTATGCCCGCTGGAGACATATCCCACACTTTTAGAAAAAGTAGCCCTGCAAGGAATTCACAGCATGATTGTCACGTGGCCATACATACCATCTGTTATATTCCCAAAGGCTGCTATTCCATCTCACGGATTTGTGTTCCTTCATATAATGTAACAGCACTAAATTAAGGGAAAAGTGCTAGATTGGGGACTATCATGCTTCTGCTCACTTCTATCCCTGCAGGCATCTTTGCAGTAAGAAGCTTGCCTATCTACTACATAACTTAGCATCAGCTTAGCAGACTGTTCTGGTTTTATAAAAATACTCATCGTACACTGTCATCCTTCCCCAAATCTCAGTTTACTAAGAGCTTAGCCTAATGGTATTATACACGATTTATACATTTATGTCAGAATGGAAGTCTATTTTCTCCATTTAAGTTTAGACCAGCATAATTTAATTCAAATGATAAATTTTACAACAAGCAATTTTCACTAAAACTAGATTTAACTTAAAACTTATTTCAGTGACAAAACTTCAGTCATTTCTTACTATTAGCATTCCACAACTTTCTTAGATTTTTAACAAATTTAAACTAATGGTCTTACTCTCCAAAGAGGAATCTAAGAAATCAGACCTGTAACAACAAGAATTTACAATGAGATTTTACTAATGTAGACTATTTTCTCTCAATTTTCTTTCTAAACCTTCATTTATGTAATCACATTTGTATTAGGTCTAATTCAAATAACAAGAGTCTTCCAGCTGATGTTTCTCCTCTTATCGATAAATCTGTGTCTGTACCTCTATATATCTGACAGACGTATGCCATCTATGATAGATATGGATGACAGACAGCTATATCTATCTATCTATGTATACGATAAATTTTGTTGGAGAAGGATGAATTAATTCTAATCCTGTTAATAAAATTTGGGGAGAATTTTTTCATTTGAGAAAGTAGGCTATACCACTTCTTCTAAACCTGGAAAGAGATCAGTGAGCATGATAATTGAATTGACCTTTTGCAAAGGTCTGAGAAAAAATCCCCACTATTTCTCCCTTTCAAAAATACTTGTAGGCTAAACACCAAACAACTGCTCCAAGCCCACCAAGAGCGTGAACAATTAGTACTTTTGAAATGACTTAAGACTCTTCATTTGGTTTATAAGCTCAAGAGCTATCTGTCTCTGCAAATGCTTTTCTTTCTGCGTATCTGGACTATAGGCAATAAATCCTGCAACCAAACTAAAGTGGATTCTGAATGTAAAACAAAAACCTCTGAATTATAACAACGCTGAAATGCACAACAGACCAAAAACCAGATAAGTTGCCAGTACAGAACAGCCGAAGACCTGATTTCTGCAATATGAGTGTTTTGGCCCGATTGATCCCCTTTGTGTTAACAGTGAGGAATTAATCCTTAAAGATGTAGCAAAAAAAGTTCTACAGATATATTTTTTGCATTATGTTCAGTTTATCTCACCTTCCCAGGGCTTGGTTCAGAGCCCTGTAAGCTTGAATTTCATACCACTGACTCCCTGGTAAAAGGCCTCTTGTATTTTTGTGCTGATCATTGTACTTCCTCTTTAATTCAACCTAAGAAAGAAATAATAAAATATTGGTTTTAATAATGATGTTGAAAAGGAAATATTCTAGAAGGGGAAAACAAGCAAACATTGATTAAATAAGTGAATATGTAAAGTGTGCTTCAGTGTTTCAACTTTGTATTTTGCATACTAACCAATTACGGCTTTTACTCTTTGAAGTTATTCTTAACATGTGATCTATTCCAATAATTTATATGTAATAACACAGCCACCACACATTTATCCAAATCTCTGTGCTAGCAAGAGAAGGATAAGCTGTTCACACAGGCAAAAAACCCAGATACAAGTAAATGGACTAACTAGGCCACAGTTTTATTTGCTCATCTGGAAGTAAGTGATATAATGGAGATCTTTATCCTTTCCTTTATCGCAAACGCTGACACCTAATCTATTGCTGGGATCAGACCATACTTTTCTCAAGTGAGGGTTAAGCAAATATAACCCCTTCTTCTACAGAAACTAAGAAAGTACTTTAGAGACAAAGTGGCTTCACCAAAGTACCAGGAGTCAGCAACACCAACTAATTCTTACCTGGCACCATCTTCTGCAGTTTGGAAACAAACATTTCGCTGGCTAAATGTGAAGCAAAGGTGGCAGCTAAGGTTTGCAGGCCCGTGGGCTACCATAAGGCAGAAAAGAGCACGCTCCTCTTTTTTATTAAAAAACAAAACCAAAAACAACAAAACAACAAAAAAACCCCAAAAAAACGCTCTCTCCCAGCCGCTTCAAAAGCAGATCTGATATCAACTGCAAAACAAATCCCCTGCCTCCCCTTTCTAATCATATGGATAACTGCACATACAATGCCTGGTCTGAATTTGAACAAGAATTTGTATGTGGACATGATACACAGTTCCAACATATATAAAAAGAATTTATTATTATTGGGAGGGGGGGACTGAATTTGATTTCTTTTAAAATAAACAAACATAAAACTACACCAAAAAGGGTCTTTCCATTGCTCTTTTGTACAGTATTAACCTTTCTAAACTGACAAGTGAAAGGACACGCTTCAGGAGAGGAAACAGCAGACTTCTAACCTCTTCTGACAGGTAACTTTCAAGTTGCATTTGGATAAGAAATTTTATTTTATGTACTTATGCCCTTTAAATTGCCTGTCAAATTTACAAATTCAATCTTTACAGCCAGAAAGTAAATTCAGTTTGATTTCACAGATTTAATATTTGTTCCAGTCACTCAGCATTTATTGACTGGCATGTGAGGTTTCCTTTGTAATTTTCAAAACAGAAAATGATTTCTTCTGAACATTTTATGAACATTAAAACCATTCCTTTAAAAGGAACTTCAGCATATCTGTGCATTTCTACTAATGGAAATACTACCTGGAGAAACAAAAAGGTACTCCTCACCATTTGAAATGAGGTATAAAGTTGGAAAATTTCACTGAAGTCTTTAAAATGTAACCAATGATAATATACTCCTGTACATACTTTGCATTTGTTTTCTGCTCCTGGTAAGTTTTCTAACAATTTCCTCTTTTGAAGAATTTCTGTTAGCAGTAAGATTTTCGCCTATTGTAACAAATGTAGCTTTACCACAGTTTCTTATTTCGCAAGCAGACTGTTCAAAACAGTATAACTAGTCATGTGTTTTGCACTGATAAAAATTATGACATTTTTAATTACGTGCGTAAAACCACTGAAGTAACAGCAGAACGCAAACCAGTCAGGTCACCTGCATTGTATTGCATTACCCCGTGAATAAAATACATTACTTTTCCTTTCTTCTAATACATGTTAGCATTATGCAAATGTATACTGCTTGCAGTGGACATCAACAATGACATTTCATTTCTCAGATTACATAAAAATCCATATTCTCTTGGTCTAAATGTTTAATGTATGTTTAAAACTATCCTTCCTATCTTAATTAAAAAAGAGTTTACAGAAAATAAACATTCTGTTTTCTCACTTCAATGATCATGTCTCAGCATGAGATGACAACTTACATTGCTGAGAGTTCAGTTTTCATTAGAAGTCTACTAAAGGTAAAAGGCCAGGGCATGTCATTTTAATGCAATCAG
Source organism: Morus bassanus (assembly GCA_031468815.1). NCBI lineage: Eukaryota > Metazoa > Chordata > Aves > Suliformes > Sulidae > Morus > Morus bassanus. The sequence goes on from CM062584.1 coordinate 9,490,900, forward strand.
AATCTATTTCATTGTATAACTCTTACATTATCAAGCATCAAATCAACGCCCAATTCAAAATGACATGTTACATATGTGAAAAAGACAGTCTCTCCTGCTAGCAAATATCCTAAATGTGCAGTAAACCACAGGCTAGAAGGGATTAGTTAAAATGTCAAAAGACAGACTTTTACTTTTACCTGTTCATCCTTAAAAATATACTCTTAGCTATCAGGCATGCTTTACGGACAAATAGCTTCAGTAAGCAGCAGCAGAAGGCCCGTGGCAAGCTCTGCCATCTTGTAGCTGTCAGACAGATTAGTCTTTGATCTATCTGGGAGGTCATGGTCACATTCACATTAACTGAAATCTAACAACATTATACCTGCTAACCGCTCGTTCTTTTACTGCTTAATTAGTTCGACATCTTTCACTATGGAATATTAACTGAGAAATATCAACAAAAAATAAATGCCATGCACAAATTTTTTTTAATGACTTGGAAAAATATTTTGAGGCAGTTTCTGCTATAATTCAAAAGAATTCCCAAGCATATTTTTTCAAACAAAATTAGCAACACAAGTTCTTCTTTGATAATGACAACAACAACATTAAACTACATTAATTATATTAGATTATAAGTGTTTGATAAACCACCAAAAAACGTTACCTGTGGTAACATTGCTTCACATGAAGAAACTCAGACTTATTCAGGATTCAAGTGATATATAAGTACATAAAGTAGAGTTATACTGTGATGACCATGGACTATATCAGTCAGCTTATGGCACGAAGCTCAGAAGACTAGCTCAAAAACTAGAGCTTGTTTTGGAACCCCAAAATAATCTGCAAGTTCAGATACAGAAGCCTGCAGCATGCCTTTTTAGCAACACACCAGACTGAACCAGATTTATTCAAAATTAACAAAAACATGGCTGTATTTAACAGCAAGGTATACAAATATCAATCTTTTATGAATTATTATTTGTTTCTACAGAAAGATCAATGGTTAGACAATAAAGGAGAAAATGGTGCTTTAATTTTAAATTGACTTCTTTCCATTCTGTAAATATAGAACTTCTCCTTGTTTTGCAGTCATAATTACAAGTGAGATAAGGAAATGTGAAACAATTTCAGTACATTTTAGGTATCTTCAGGTAAAGGTCTGCACAGCATCCTACATGCTAATTTACCTGTTCAGAAGTTTTAAGGAGAACGCATTTAACCTACAAAGGATAAAAACTACTTTGCTACACAATCAATTACTTTTTTAAAATTTTACTTCAGTAAAAACAAGCAGATGGTCCAGCAGACACTCATCCAGAATCATTTCATCTCAGCTAAAGAACAGGACCTTAGCCCTAAAGAGCTGACAGCAAAGCCTGGCAGGACTGGAGAATGTGCATTTGGGGCAGTTACCATTCATAATCAGAATGCTCTAAACCTATTTATCAGTGCCAGTACCACAATATGAAGGTTGAATGTGCTAAACCACAGTATATAATTTTTTATTTTGTGTCATTTAAATCAGCAAAATTCAACTGTGTTTGGTTTTACTTCATCTGGCAAAGTTTCGAGATTATTTTTAGATGCATTACTTAACCAAACGTGGTGCTACACTTTGCTTTCTAAAAACAAAACAAAAAAATCCTAAGCTCTTACTAATAGTTAACAAGCCAGGCCTGTTCTCTGACAAGACATCACTTCACAAACATCTTCAACTGTCTCCTATTTTCTCTGGTAGATTAAAAATGACCTCCAGTTTGTCACCTGTGGGATTACAAACCAGATTACCCAGAAGTCTAAAGGCAAGACAGAAATTCATGAATACAATGGCACTATTGTGAGCAGTGAAACAGAGCACTCATCTAAACCTGCATTTCTCTTTACATCAGCACTTAGCAGTGTTGTGACAGCCCAGGTTAAAGAGACACAACTGCTGAAAGGAAAAAGGCAAATAAACTTGGAACCGTGTCCACGCACATGTGTAGGTAGGTACATGTACATGCACATATGTAAAGTCATGCCCCTCGCTCGCCAACGCTCTCCTCCATCTATCCTCTGCGGAAATTAAAAAAATCAGAAAATGGATACAAATGTTTTCTGGCATTCCACTGACTTGTTTCTCTAGTTTTATGAGAGGAAAAATAGTAATGAAAACAAAGACCATTACTTATATCATCCAAAAAACTTTAAAAGACACATTCATGTTTAACATCTAGTAATTCCCCTCCTCCTAAAAACTAACAAGCAAAAAGTACCCAGAGGTCATTCCCTGCTTCCATCCCCAAAAAAGACATAAAAATGGTTTTTAAGCAAATCTACCATCCTAAAAATCTCATGTGTCCAGTTAGTGTCTTCCACCTGAAATAGCAATAATTAGAATTCTTCAAGAACATACTTGCCATCTACTTTCCTCCTGATGAATGCCAAGTAATCATAAAAGTTTGTAAGTGCAGGGAAAGTAAAAGACATGAATACCCATTGCTTTTCTTTTACATCTGAAAATCCTTAAAAAGAAGTAGCATTAACTAGTGCAGCATTTAACTTTTCCCCCCTCACTTCAAAAGCAGTAACAACGTCTGAGAGATTTAAGACTAAATAATGCACGTGTAAAGACCTGGGTGAGTCATAGAATATGCTTCAAACATCCTCACTCCTCAGTAGACCTACTAAAAGTTGTATCTAAACACAACGTCTCAATTTATTAGCCCACAGGAAAAAGAGATTATGGCAGGATGTTATCTTTAAATGCTCCAAGCATTCCAAGTGCAATGTTAATACATATAAAACAGTATGAAATAAGCAAATGCTTATTACCTAGAATTTATCAATCTAGATTCTATATATATGATAATGATTTATTAAGGCCATTCTAACCATCTCACGTACCTAAAGATGGTCACCAGACACAAATATAACACTGTCTTCCGCTTTCACACACAAATACAGCATTTCTTTAATAAACAACAGAACCCCATAACCTTGAGCACAGCAATACCATATATACTGTGAATAAGACATTATCAGCTAGAGACATGATCAATACTTTGTACTGCTCAATTATCTTCAAGACGCTCTGTGACACAGCTCCATCCTACAAGGATCTCTTCAGCAGGCGAATCCCTGCGAGGCTGAGCTCTGCACCTGCCGCCCTCCAGCGGCTGCCCCTCACAGAGGCTTTCAACTCCAATCAAGAGATCGTGCATCAAAGCCACATAAGCTTAAAAATAGTTCAGGTGACCTTTTCTGCCTGAAAATTTCCATGCGTGCTTAAAAACCTGCCTTCCTCGGATAATACGGAATAAAATAAGGAAATGACATCTCCACAGATCTAGATCTCAGACTAGCTGTATCTTGCAGACTGTTGCACCCAAACAGCGCACCTGAAAAAATACTGGGCATCCATCGGATTTAAATGTTTGTTGCCTGAATGATGATATAATCAAAACTAGGAAAAGTTACTGAAACTGGAAAACACCCATGAAGGTGGCAAGAAAGAAACTATATATGGAAGAACACTGCTAGTTTGTTTCTCCGTAGTCCAAAAACTTAAATATGACTTCAAAAAGTAAAGCCAAACCACCAACCCAACAGCAAACTACTGTCTACTAGAGTCTACTAAATGGCCAAAACTATCTTCTGGGGCAGAAAACCAGCACTGCCACTTTATGCAAAGCCATTTCTTCTCTTATTTTGAATTCACAAGGTATTTTATGACTAAATGCTTCCCCAGTATTCTCACTCTTAATCCCAGTGTTAGAGAGATGGGAAGCTTATGTAATGTTGTAACTGCTGAACACTTTTAGTATTGTCAACTACACCATGTGGCATCTCAGAGATCTGGAAGTTTTACGGTTTGACAAATCTTGTAGCACGTTCACCCCAGGTCCATCTACTCATCTCAGTCTTGTAAGCTTTGAAGGACTGCGAACAAGTGACTTGATTAAAATCTAATGCAACCAAAACTCTCCTCTGAAGAGAAAATTCAATCCATTTCCAGTGAAGCAGAAGTGAAAAAAAATCAAACAGCTTCCCTTGAGGTACAACGCTGCTGCATACGCTCAGTGCCACTGTGTCTAAGGTGAAGTGGTAAGTGTCAGTCATCCTTACAAATCCCCAAGGTGATAGCTTCACTTTTAAAGCTTTCAACGTACTTTGACAGTGAAGTAAAAACTTAAAGGTCAACACTACTTGCTAAGGACAAGATAAACACAAGAAAATCACTTTGGAATTTTTTATGGATCAGAAAAGTAAACTATTAAATGTAAAGGAAAAGTTTTGATTTGCTGTATTATTTATCCAAAGGCTTAACTTCCGGATATATTCAGGGATGATTTCTGTGATCTGTCCCAACACATTGACATTAGCCTTGCACCAGTAGAAGAGAAATGCCATCCACTAGTCTTACATGTTAAGGTGAACTTAAATATTACGCTTCTTAGCTACAGGAACGCTGTATTCCATAGGCTTTTACAGCTAATCCCACAAATCAAGCCTCTGTCATTGGTATCTTTTTCTTAATTAACACAATTTCTATTGGATGTAAGAAGAGTTTGGATAGCTTTGACTTTTCACAACCATTCTTATTTCTGGAAAAGTGGGAAATGAAAGGCTTTTGAGATATATTACTGCTTCAAACTGATGTAAGAAATTACCACAACACCACAGATTTAATGCATTGCTTGGTTTTGTTAGGTTTTGGTTTTTTGTTTGTTTGTTGGTTTTTGAGGGTGGTGGGGGTGGTGTTTTTTGTTTGCTTGTTTTTGTAACACAGGTAGCTATACCTCCTGACTCTCTCCTTTGGGGAGAAGGGGGAAAAAAAAAACCCCAAGCGATGGAGATCTGCAATATCCAGCCAGTCATCTTGTTATGATGTGATTCTGCACACTGCATTACCCCTTAGTAAGCAGTATCACAGCAGATTGCAATCATTTACAGTGTACTGCTGCAAGACAAGGACAATGCTGGCTGAATAATCTGACAGCATGCTCTTTTACAAAATTTAAAAGTATATCATCTAGATAATTGTTATTTAACATCCAGAGGCTTGCTGCATAACATTGTACATTTCAATGATGTAAGTATATTTCTTATTTATATCCTTGAGTGTTTCAAAAAGCTACTTTGCAATTAAAATACAAAATAAAATTGAATATGAAGCGGGACATGGAACAAAGACAAGTGCTGGTGTATGTGTATATATACAATCACATACACACGTTGCACTTTTACCCTATTCAGTATTTCCCTCTCAGAGAACATTCACTAAATAATACACCATGATGTTTGGCTTTCCTGTGAAAGGTCCATAAACGTTTTCCTGCTCCCCACTTTATATTTGTAAATTTTTCCCGGTAATGGAATGAAGAAGAAAGTGTAAGTGGCTCAGGTTTAGACAGCTATTAACGTACAAAAAATTTGATCACTTCTTACAAATATTTAAATCGTATTGATGTCAGGTCATCTGAAAATGATAGCACATACTGTGTCTCAAGGCTTTTACAATGACTGTCAGATTTGACTGGAAAGTCATTGCAAAGTTGGTCAGAAACATTCAGCCTACTTAAAACAACCACATCAGTAACAGAACAGTCAGTCTTCTATCTTCAAAAAAATTCTTAACTTCACAGGGAATTTTCAAATTCTACTAAAGATAAACACAACAATGATCTTCCCGTAAAAATGTAGTTTTCTGTACCTGTTTGCCCATATCTTAAAACAATAATTTATTTTGGATAAGTGAAAATATTTTTCAAGGGATCCAAAGCTATGATGGAATTCATACAGTGCATGGTATGTTTCTCAACATAGGTTAAGCATCTAAAATAACAATAACTTTCTTCGAAATTTTTCTTTTCCTAGAATATAGTATGCAAGAAATTAATTATTTCAGCACAAGATTCTTTCTCCTTTCAAGAAAGAAAAAGCATATAGGCTTAAAAATGGCCACAAGGACTAGAAATCAACTTAAATATTCAGAAAAATGCTATTATTCTGAAATGATACGAGTATCTCAATTTGTTGAGCTCTCAAGAAAGGAGAAAGAAATTTCAGCCCGATAGCTGCAAACTCTTCATATTATTAAGTTACATATAACCCAGAAAATTGTAATTGAAATGATGTGTTCCATCAGGTTTCCCAAATTATGTTGCTGGAAACAATAAAGAAAGTATTTGCCATCGTAGTTCGTATTCACCCTATAGCAGCTATGGGAAATACTTCTCATTAATGGCAAAGGCAGCTACAGCTCTCAAGTAATGTCATTGCACAGAAATCCTAGCCTTATCAAGTTTATTTTCCTTGCACATCTATTGATGTAAAAGGGTTTGACTGCATTTTCCTCTATATTTTGGTAAAGTTCTCTTAGCTGTTACATGATTAAGTACACTCTACTGTACTACGATCAAAAGCATCTGGAAAGGTGGAAGTGAAGAAATGCTCTCCGGGAAAGTTAGCTTAATGCTTGCACTTCAGAGTCGCCCATTATCAACATTTCATAGCGAGTTTCTTTATTTTCAGGTCCCTGGGGTAAGAACAGTAAATTATGACTTGAACTAAACAAGTCACACTTGGCTCCAAAATCAGATTTTCCTACCTCCAGTTTCAGGTCCCAGAGGTGGGCAGAGGAAATCCTGGTCACAGCCAAAGCAGTCATTTTTGGCTCCGAGATAAATTTTCCTGCTTTGCTAGAGCCAAACCCTACCATTGAGAGTACCAAAGCTTTAAGCAATACTTTGACATTTCTTTTATGTATTTTGCTTTAGCAACCTGATTCTTCAGCAATATGAAACCGTTTTCAATAACACAGAATTAGGGTTTTGGCCTCTTTTCTTAAATCAGTATTGTCTATTATCAAGTACACTTCTGAGCATTAAACATTTCTTTCTCCCCAACACTGACAAAGTGTTTTAAACTCTTCTCTTTGTTAAAATGAGTGAACGTGAGATACTATGTGCCTAAAATTTTTAAGTGAAACTAAACGATACTCTTTAAAGGTTCTACAGAAAACATAACCTAAAAGCATACAGTTCCTTAAGGAGACCAAATGCTTGCCATTTCATACCAGAAGCTGTGGCATATATTTAGCACAAACATATGGAGAAAATAAAATTGGATATTATACATCACACTTGACAATGAGTTTCTTGCCCAAGTAAAGACTGATGTCTGGATCCAAAATGCTACAATTCAAAATATATAACAGAAGTTAATGAATAGTATGTTAGCATCAGATAACATGTATATGGGATTACACATCTTTTTCTGTCACGTTATTTATGTTCTCTAATATTACAGTTCACTGGTATTAGCATCAAGTTACAAATCATAAAATATATTTAGAAAGCAGGTTGATCACAGACAAGGAATATTAGTGGAGATGAGCCAACATCAAACTGCCAACATAAAATATTGGTCTCCAAAGGTATGATTCTACAAACCCTTATGACTGTTCACAGTACTAGAAGTATTAAAGGGATTACTCGCACAAGTAAAAGCTATGTGCAGGAGTAAGGGGTTATAGAATTGAGTCTTAAGAGGACTTTTGTTAACCCAAAAAGCAGACATGCAAGTGTATTTTCATGTACAAGCGGAGCACTTTAGTGATTTAAACCCATCCCAGAAGTATATCATTCATGGATATTCCAAGGGAATTGTTAATCACTTGCATTTCCTATTTTTAAAAGGGATGTCATTATTAATCATCTTATCAGTTCCTTTGTTTTGTATATCCACTAAGCTCCTATTGCTATGTAAAAGCAACAGATGTACCTGTGTTCATAGTTTTATGTCTCTATAGGTCTAACTTGACTTGTGTCACTGTGTTTTGAATTTTCTTCTGTCTGCTCAAAATTCAAGCTCCTCCCAAAACTCTAAAGCTGGAAGTTTTAAAATTTACAGGTTTTAATCAGTCTTCTGGTTAGCCTACAAAACCTAAAGAAATGCCAACAGACTATATCATAAAAGCAAATGTCTTAAATATCCTACAAGCTTTAACTGTTTCATTTGGGAATTTAATGTTTCCTACAAAAAAAGATAAACTGTACAGTGTCCTCTAATGTTTAAAAATCGGGATCCTTCTAACCCCGGGGGAAAAAAAAAAAAGACAATTCCAACAGAAAAAACTCTTAATAAGGAGAAACATTTAAAATAAAATCAGCCACCCTGAAAGAAAGTCACGCAGTTATACTTGGAAGAGAGAATCCATATCTTCTTAGTATGACGAGCACTACTGATACGCTTTGAAAACAATCCTGAATAGGAAAAGGTATTTGAATAAAATACTGTAATCATATTCTTTCTGATAGTTGTATCATAAATTATTTCCACTGTTTAATGCAAGGAGTACTTGAACATCAGCTTTCACTTTAAAACCCAACTCTATTCCCACCTCAGTTCCAAAAGGATTTAGATCTGATTATAAAAGTATGGTTAGAAAATGAAGTTGCATCATAAGCAGGATGGCACAAGTATCATTTAACCCTCTGGCAATTGGGCTTATGACTTCTGGCTTCTAACTGCTAATGAAACAGTAATACAGCCAGCCAAACTCCAACTGCTTAGGACAACAGGTTAAGGCTTAACTATACACAATCAATTGTCTTTAATTAATACAGAATCTCTTTTCATTGCAGGCAATACTAATAACTATCTGCTACATGAGAGCATAGTTTATAGCGTCCCTTCCAAACCCTACAAATTTCATGCACCTTTTTTCTTCTCCTTATTGACAAAGTAATACTCCTCCAGTTCTATGAAGTTTTACTCACTGAAGATAACTCCAAAGCATTTAGAAGAATTAAAGTGTACAGGAATAAAACTTTGATTTCATTTCTAATGTTCAGGTAAGGTCTGTTGGTCTAGTGGGACTAAAGTAACAAAAAACAATTTGCATTTGCTAATACACACAGACTATTCAAAATAGGACATCACAGTAGTTTTACAGAAAATTAACAAAAGTTTTAAAAATGTAGCACTTACTTTTCTGTACCCTTTTGTATTACATTTGTTTCATTCCATTCTGGGAAGCGATACTATTGGATCAGCTCTCCCAGAAATATACATAAAGAACAGTTCCAAGTGAAAACTGGTGTCATGTCATGGGTCCTCCCTCCCTTTTTCTTTATTTTTAATTTTACACACCAATCTTCACTGTCAACAGCCAGTTTTCCTCAAAAATATAATTCCAATTCCTTTCCTGAGCTGACACACCGCTGAAAAAGATGCTTAATCTTCCAAATCTCTTTTATATCTATGCATACATTTCTACAAAGCCACTAATTAATCTCCTTCAGTGAACAGCGTGACTATCCTTCACGCTATGCTTTTTCACCCAGTTGACAATCTGAGCTCAACTGGTAAAAGAAACGTGCATTAATCCAGAACTTGTTGGGGTATCTGATAAACCTAAAGCCCCGGACAAAACAAAACATCGTTCAATTTGAAGGGAAGTACTGCTAGCTGGATATCACTTCGAATCCCAGTTCTTCAGCAAAAGACACGTTTACAATAAAAACAACTTCCCCTAGCATTATTCTAGGAGCATTGCCGTGCACCAGACAGCTCCTCAAATCTGATGCTAAGAGACTGGTGCATGCCCTTCCCTCATCTAGAATTGATCACTGCAGTGCTTTGTGCACTACCATATCTAAATATACACACTCAACCTTTAGCTGCTTGCAATTTGGCAGCTAGTGTTTCTATCCCTGCTTAAAAATTTAGAGGTTTTCTTCAGTCTAATTAAAAAAAATAGTTCAGCACAACACTGATTTTTTTAAATTTGGTTATCAGTAATGGGATGTACTGCCTGCGATTCTATTATATTACGTATTTGGTTGAACTCAAGGTAAAATCAAATACACTATTTTAATCCTAAGGAACATAATCCACTGTGAATATAATTTACCCTTGACACATTCTTTTCAATTTAATTTTGTGTCATTTAGGACACAAAAATATTGACTTTCTGGAAATCATTTGGAGTAAATTGTAAGAGTTCCACCCATACTACCAACCAAGTATTTCCAAAATATAATTTCAGTGTATGCTTCTAAAACAGACCATTTCTAACTCTAGAAAGAGTGCTAAATATTCTTTGGATGTAAATGTTTTTATACTACAGTACAGCGTATTATATTTCAGTAAGACAAAAAATGTTATGGCTGAATAAATGCTTCAAGAAAGTTATGCAAACATTGAAAGAACATTGCACTAGGCAGCCACCACTAATAGAACCTTACTAGTCCTCATAGGATGTGGGTTTTTTCCACCAGGGCTGTAATTAGGCACACACTGTAGACAACAAAGAAGTCTTTGGTTGTTCACTTAAGCTCAGAACACATCTCAAACTGAAGCTGAGTCAGTTTGTGCTTTCAAGTGCAAACCTATGATTTTCTTGTTTGATTTGGCATTACTAATAACCAGCTGTTCCTGGTATTTATGTATTCTGTGATACTTCACTTTCTTTCTTAGCTTCACAAAGTAGTCCCAAAAAGCTCTAAAAGGTATATGTAAGACCAAGCAGTGACAGTGGCTATTATCACTGGGAAGAAGTGTGCCAGCAACAGGGTGACTACCGAAGTGGCATGCACAGACCACTGAAAATTAAGTGGTCTTACAAACTAGTCAATAATAAATGTTATTTTTCAGTAAGTAGAAAGAAAGTCTAGAAAAACATTTTTCCATATTCACTGGCTTTCTTTCCCTTCATGAATGCCTGGCTTCAACTATGAAATGCCTATTCTAACAGAGCATCATCTATCAATAAGGCAAGTCCTGTTGAAGTCAAAAAGGAGGAAGTATTGATGTGGGCAATTACACAGCAGTGCAAGTAACAGGATGCTACTTTGGCCACCTGCTGAAAAATACAAATAGTCTCAAATTTCTTTAACTGGAAGCCCTTCAGAATACTATCTTTAGAAGGCACTTAGAAGTTTTTGCCTTAAGTTAGATGAAGCCTGAATTATCAAAAAAGTAACGTCCTCAGTATCCAGGAAGAGGTTATGTTATGTCATAATTTCATACCTCAAAATTTCAAGCTAATAAAGCAGCATTAGCTTGGAAAAGGTTTATAATTCCACTCTTGGTTTAAGTGGGAAGCATCATACACAGTTACTCTGAAGAAGGCAAAAGGGATTAGAAAGGTGACATACTACAGTCAACGATCTAGTGCATGAAATACATTCTCTCGTGTGTGAAATATATTGCGATTTTACGCTATAACTATCTTTATCTTTTCACCTATTTTCTGAAATAATCTTTTGATCAATCTGAACACCTTCCTTAAAACAGTATTTTCCTAGCATTTATCCTAGACATTCACAACCAAATGCCCGAAGTAATTTCATTTCTATACAAATGACATCAGTTTTGGTATATGAAAACAGCGAAGTGAAGATGGAAACATGTACTCTTGCTTGGCAGAGTATGAAGATAATGAGCATTTTAACAACACAATAGCCTTAACTAGCAATGTCAGACAAAAATTCACAATACATCTAGCACGATATATTTAGAATGACATAAATGAACCCACAAGACACGCTACACTGTTCCTCCTCTCGCCTGTGTGGAAGGTAACTCAAAGAATTCAAATGGGATTGAGAGGAGTCCAAGGGTAAACATTTAGAAAAAAAAATATTTGTGCATATTCGGTGTTTTAAACATGACATAAAAATAAAGTACAACTCTTTCAGTTGATATCCTACCTGAAGGTCTTTCACATTTGGAAACGGAATACCTATGGTTATAACTGCACGGGCATTCTCATCGCAGAAATCCAAGCCTTCACTAACTTTTCCTCTGCATACAGCTATAAGGAGGGCTCCATCTTGAACAAGCCAGAGAGGAACATACAAATCATTCCCAGTGACAAACTCAGTACCAGAAGAAAGCTTCACCAACATCTTTTAAAAAGCTAAACATAACAGAACATAAGGCACTGTGTATCAGTCTGGAAAAGATGAGTGGATATAAAACTACTTTGTTAGAGAATGAGATTAACTCCACTTTGATCAATAGTATTGTGATTCTGAATATCAGTAGTAAAATAATTTTACACAATAAAATACAGTGGTACTTAATTATACAAGAACCATATGTATCTCCTGCAAAATTTTAAATTTTAAATGTTAAATTTTGCACTCCAAAAATCATGCTATTTATTTTTTGACATACTATCATTCTTTGTTCTCTATAGTAATATTTAAGTATTTTGAGAAGAAATCCTATAGTGGCTGTAATACAAGATGTTAAATCACAGTTATGCAATGTACTATAAGTTCGATTCTTTGAGAAGCCACTCTGTGCCCTGCTGGACACGTAATTGCACATCCTTACACAGCTCACTGCCTTCTGAATATCACTATTAGGATTATGAATCATCCTGTTCTTGCCTGTATACTCATGCAGCAATACAAATAGCAGTTAATCTTCCTCATTTATTACAATAACTTATTAAGCTGAGGTTAATTTAACTGTTTATCTACGCCTTATTCTAATTGTTGAGCACTTAAGAATCTCTTTCTTTTTTAAACTTAAAAAGCCTGTATCAACTATTTCATATGCCTGAAGAACGTACCTTTTTCTCCTTTACATTTTATTGCATCATAGTATATTTTCAGCAGTTCATCAAAGTCACTCTTTGCCCCTCCTTGAGGCTCTGCAATGACTGTCTTAACCAGCTCCAGGTTTCTCCATAAGCCAGTGTGCATCCAGCGATCTTTTAATTTGTCCAACAGCTGAAAACAAACAGAAAAATCCAGGAGAGGTGTAATGAAAGGTCAATCACTTGAACTGTTCAAATAAAGCACACAAAGACACTTATTTTAGTGAAATTATATTATTCAGTTTTTGTATTTATGAGTACAAGTTTCCCTACTATACATTGCTGCATCGCTATGCAACACTTGGTAAACGTGATGGCCACTGATTTTGCTCATTAGAAACAGTGCAGATTTTCGAGATATCAAAGCAAAACTCTCTAAATCTATGGTCACTAAAGAGCATCTTCTGGTATTCCTTACAGCAAGAGGAATGTCATTCAAAGAAAAATGCAAATTACCTGTTTTTCTGATTACCAAGAGATCCATAAGTAAGACCGGAAACAAATTCTAAATTAATTTGAAACAAGCCTTTATCTCTTAAATTTCCACAACTTTTCAATATTTTAAAATTCACACAGAAAAGTTGGGGGAGGAGGTACTGATGTAGGATTTATCAACAGCCTCCTCTGCTTCTTGAAGGGCCTGTCAGCATTGCCATATCTACAAGATTCTGAACTGTGCACGTTTTACTCCAAATCAGTACCTGTTCAAATCTTGCAAGCAAATAAGCTTGTTCCACATTTAGTGTAAATGTAATAAAAATATGTATTGCATTACAAAAAGCAAAGTCTAAAATTACCACAGAAACTGAAGTCAGATGGGTGGGGGTCGTTTCGCAGTTCGCAGTCATTGCGTGCCCTTTTCTCATTAATTTCTAAACTGAATTTTATCAAGACAAGGAGCAAAAAAGTCACTCCAAGTGACGTGTTTGTCTGATGGTGCCCAGCACTGCCCTCAAGACAAGCGCAAGGCAAACAACACATTTTAGAAAGAACTGAGTAGATCTGGCTCAGTGGACACAAGTAAATACTTTATTTCACTCCTTTTACTGTTCAGTGATCGTTAGTGTGTCACTAACTATTGTGTGGTAGAGTGACTGAGCCTCATACGTACAGAGGTTTTAAATTAACAGATTCTGTAATAAGGGTTATGCTCTTATTTTGTCTGTACTTCCCTCATCTCCACTCACTGAAGCCTTTCTCAGTATTTCGCTTCAGGCTATATAAACTGCTCCATCTGGAACCTGCACTTGCCCCAGTTCATTGCTCAAAAAGCCACAGCATCCCTTAACTCCAACCCACTTGCCTTTCTGATGCACTCCAGCCAAGGTCTCAGGATCCTGAATGCTTAGATTGTTATAAAATTAATCTCTCCCATGTCCAAATATACAGTTTAAGTGTTATTGTGAAGCAGAACTAATGGGAACTAATTGTTGTCACATTTGGGTTTACAGGGAAAACACTTGCAAATTTATAGGAAACTGTTTACAAGAACCCTTGCGTATTCCGTGTTCTCAACATTAAAGATCTGAACTTATTCTCTGACATTAAGTATTTGGATTGGTTCCTTTTGGAGTATGTGTGGTTCAGAGGGGACAAATACTACGTTTTTCTTGAATTTTCACCGGCTTTGTTCAAGCCTCTATTCAGGGAATTACACTTGCTTACTACTGACGTGACACCATTCTCAAGCAAGCACAGAAGGACTAAGTGATGAACAGTAGGAACAGTTTGCTACACATACAAATGTTACTGTAGAATAAATCATCTCTTCTAAATGTGTCTGTCCTACTGTTGTCCCCTTCTCTACCAGCTCTGTCATTTCCTGGCAGAATCCTGTCTGTAATCTTTTATATAAAAGGTCATAATAGTATGACCAAGCAATGACTGTCCATCTTGCCATCCACAGCCTGCCACTGTGCCTTCAGTTCTTGGATATGACATGGAGATAATTCTGGTAAAGAAAAGAATCAAACAAATTATGCCTCTAAGTACATCCATTTGGGATCTGTTAGAGCTGCCAGTGACTGTAATATTATTAGCTTTCCAGATTTCATTCTTCCTTCTGTGAAACTAATGTCTGCCTGGGCATTCACTTAGCAATCTATGCTATCTTCACCTCTAGCACTGCCTGCTGTTTACCATGCGTGACAAAAGGAGGCCAGTAAGAGAATATAGACAGGATATATTTGGGTATAACTGAATTTGACATTACATACATAAAACTATCCATGCTTTGACTTCTAAGGGTCATTTGCCCCTGACTTTCTCCTGCCCCTATCATCTCAGCTACTGAAACCACCTGGTATTTTTCACAAACACACCCTTATGTAGTGTTCTTAACAGAAAAGTTGTTTTCTTAATTTAAGAGAACCAAAGTCTGTTGATAAATCTCAAAAAGGGCCAGATTCCTTACAAAGATTACTTAATCCCAAAATTCCACTGTATTTCTCTCATATTTGAAAGAATTATAACTTATATTCACAGTTGGAAAGATGGCAATAGAAAACCTTCCTCCAAATCTTAAGAAAACATCTTTTCTCTTTTGTGGGTTACCTAGCCCCTCCAGGCATGTATCTATTAGACCATAATAGGTTCAGGTTTCTTGTTTAATTGACAGCAACCATCAGAATAGAAAACCTACAATTTTTGATGGAAATGTGGGAATTATTCATGAAAAATCTTTGGCAAGACTGGAACAATTAATTTAATTCACACGAAACGTATTACCTCTTCCATTTAATGGAGTTTGCTAGATATGGAAACTTTCTTGTGCACAGGAAAGTATGCACAAACACACATAGTACCCATGCTACAGACACAGACACTAAAACAACGAGAACTATGGACATGACTGAATACAAATAAATAAAATATAGAACACATACATGCTTCATAAGAGCTAGAAATCAAGTGCAGGTTTCTCATAAAAAATTATTTCACTTCGGGTTGAAAAAGTGCAAATGGGAGCAAGACATAATGCCAGGAATCACAGGAAGCCACCATTAATGCCCACAGTCAGTCACTTTTTCTACCCAAGGGAATAATAGTTTCTGCAGTGGAAGGCAGTCTGTCTATATTTTATTAAATCCCTTAAAAATGGATTCTCAAATGGTTTATTAACAAATGGTCTTCCTCCAGGAGAGCAGAAAATCTTGTTAGAAAGAATCTGTCATCTTCCCATGCACTGAAGGATATTTTGATAGCTTTTTCCTTTTTTTCCTTTCTGCAATTTAAAGACACCTGTAAGCTATGATCCATAGAAACTATGAGCTCAGTATTTAGATTCACCATTCGTCTTTGTCAGCATCCTCGTTTTTAGGCAGCTTTTGAAGCACTCTTACATTTTGGGAATGGGGGAAACTGTTTCCTCAACATCTCTTGCCATCATATTGCACTCCTAGGCAAAATCCTCTCATCCTGTGTCCACGAAGGAAAAGCTTTGCCCCTTTCCATTTGCCGCTTAGTTTCATACAGTGCCAAAAATTGCATTAGGGGTTTCCCTTGTCATGAAGCAAGACCAAAGATTCATTTTATGTATTTTACCCTAAGGCAAGTTCACTATAATTTCCAGTATCTTAAAAAAGTTGAAGAGTTAACTTGCAGCAACTAAGTTGCTGGGGATGTGCTTTTTCTACAGTATTCATTACCTCCTGACAGTGACTTTTGAAGTAGCAAATACCTGAGATGAGGGAAGGTCTAACAGACAACACTGTAACATGATGAGTTCCTTATTCTGGTTTACAGCTCCCTAGCTCTTGTCCTGCTACAAGCACCTGCTACTAAATTTCTTTCCACAGAATATTCCTTAAATATTTTAGCATTGATTCATGTAATGAATGGATTTCACCTTGCCAGCACAGTAAAAGGGCATCACAGAAATAATCCCGCCATCAAAAAATGCTTGGGGAAGCAATGGAACACTTAAAATTACAAAAGGATGTTCAAGAGCAGTACAGGACAAAAAGGATCATGACCTAAGCAGCACCTAAGCAGCACCTGACAGCAGAGTAAAATAACTCTGGCTTTACTGGCAAGTTTAACAACTATTAACTATTTAATAATAACTATCAGTTACAGTTGTATTGTATATTCTTGTGCACCTGTAAAAGTATGTGCTGTCTTGTTACCCAAACATTTATATAATGATGACTGAACAAATGCTTTTTCAAGGTGCACAAAATTTACACAAATATCTTTTAGCCCTCTAAGAAGTCTGCCATTATACACTAAAACACCCACTTCTCCAAACTTCCATATTTTTCATCTTGTTTCTATATAATTTTTTTTTTAATGATACGAAGTTCCACTTTTCATTGTTATTCAGATATGAAGGGTAGCTGGGGGGAGAAAGGAAACAGCCATTAGGTTTTTCTTAATAAAAATCACAGTATTGGCACCACTGTTAGTGCAAAAAGTCAGAGATTCCCAAGGGACTAACATTGATCTAAAAGCCTTTTCCCATGCAGAGCTCTTCATGTGTTTGCTACGAGAATTTTCTTTTTGAATAAGCACTGCTTCAAATCAAAGTGTGTCTCCAGTGGGCTGGAAACGTGTTTGAAGGGTCAAATAGAAGTTCTACACGCAGTCAGCACAAAACTTCAGAAATGGAAAACAGACATCTACAGCTAACCCAGGGGCTGAGCAACAGGACTTACTCCACTAGACTCCGTTTTGGTAGAACTAAGAGGGCTATGCTACGCTTGGGACTCAAAGAGCAGTCACTTGCACAAAACATGGTTATCATCCAATCCACCAACATGTAAAAGTGACACACAAAGACGTACAGTGCTGCTATAATGGTGTGCTGCTGTAGTGGTGTACTCTTGTATCACCTTTTAAGTATCAGTCCATTAATGCACATTCTACATACAGACACCAAAATTCTACATTTACATGAAATGGAGCAAAGGAAGAGGTGGTGTCAGTTTCAGAAGCAGCTAAAATCTCATAATACAAACATTTTCCCTTCAATTTCAAGGCTATGTTACATGGTAGTGTCTTTTGGTTTTTTTTTTTTAAATGTAAGATAGACATATACATTCTTAAGATCATTTCCAGCTATGGTCTGTAAAACCTGAAGTGTCTTGAGAAACACCAAATGGAAAAGACTGGCCTGGGCCATTTCCTGCTGAATACCTACAACTGATTATAGAAAATATTTCCAAAGGGAAACTAGACTAAACTAGAACACTACAGACATGGAGATTAGAGACTTCAAACATGGAATAAAGGAATCCCCCAAACCTCTAGCAGATGGAGAAGAATATACTTTTACATCTACAAAACTGAAATACATCATGCTATTTTCCTAGTACACAGACTAGGGAAATTACAGATTATCTCATTAAACGGTTTCTTTTTCTACGTAACTTTGGAACTGTCTTACAGATTTATTCTTCTTTAACTTTGCAATTCCAAAAACATTTTAAGAAGCTGCAGATGTATGTACCTGCATCCAGCTGCACCTCTCTCCACATACAGGATGAACAACTGTTTCAGCAACCATAATTAGATTCAGAGAGAGACAAGAGAACCTGTCAAATTGAATTGTGCTCTTCTAGTCCTTTCACAGTCTTACATTGTGAAAAAGGCCATAAATTCCCCATGTACACAAAATCAACCACAAAATAAGGAAAGTGTATCCAAAGGCAATTCCAACTGCCTAGAAATCTAGCTAGGATGAGGGAACAAAACTAAAATCTACTCATTTAAATGAAAAACAATAAAACTTTTTCCAACACAAGGTGCTTTAATTTTAAAACTAGTGCTTCTTCCACTCTCATCTGAGTCATGCTTAAACTTATGAAAATGAAACAGGTATCCCTCCATATTTTAAACATACATTAATAAGGTCTTACACTTTTCCAAAGTATGCAACACAATGTCTTAGCAGCATTTCAATTTCAATAGCACATTATAAAAGAGAACAAATACATCATATAATAGACCATGGGAGAGGCAAATCTGCAACTGATGGATATTATAACCAATTCAGTAATCAAAAATAAAAAAGCTAAATAACTTAGAGACAATACTCCAAACATCTAACAATAAAACTTTAGTATTAAATAATTGTTGCTCTTTGCAAAATTTTGAATTAAAAGTTTTTTGTCTATCACTAAGAATGTGCATGAACCAAAGTCTTTTAAAAACGTCCTATTTAAGACAGACCTCACCAGCAGTATGCCTAACATTTTGAATAGCTTTTCTTTAAATTTTATACTAGATGCAAATATAATTTATACCTTCTTCAGTAACAGAAGACATTAAATTCTGTATCTTTCCTCTCCTCTTCTTCCACTATCTCATAAACTCTGTTTTGCTTCAAGACATTGAGTAACTCAGTCCTCCAGTGAGTGCTTTTATCTTATCTAAGCAATAGGAGGAGGCAGTGGAGTGGAGGAGGCAGAGGAGTGCAGATACCAAATTTATACATTGAGTTTTATCAAATGTTTTTCCTTCAATGCAGTGCTTGTATCTGGACAGAAAAGTAACAGGTATCAAAACCAAACAAGTAAGAGGCTTTTTCTTCCTCTGCATCTACTGAAAACCCTTACATTCAGAGAGAATGTCAAGAAGAAATGCAGTTTTCTTGTCTTACTATGAAATCTTTCCCACCATTTGGGCTGTCTGAAAAAAAAAAAAGAAAAAGAAAAGTACAGGTTGCTTTTTATATCACAGGACAACTCAACCTGCATCTGCATCAGCTGCCTCCTCTCCCTTTCAGAAAAGAAAAAAAAAAAATCTTTACACTCTGACAGATCCTTCTGCAAATTTAAGCTATTAGGATGGAGGACATCATATTTTCCATGAAAGTAATCCTCTGATGATCTCAGGGCACAGATGTTTTTATAATGTACCTAACTCCATAGGTATTGCATTACCTTTAATAAGCTTCCAGGATGAGGCAGTTTGCTGAGTCAGCTGGTTAGCTACAGCTGTAACTTTTTGTTCAAACCACTCTCCCACTGGTCTCAAAGCTCTAGTCTGTTCAGCATGATGGTTAATTACCTGGTTGAATGTTCTACTTCTATTATGAAAGAATGAAACTGTCTCTATATTAGTGATAATCCCAAAATACATTCAGTCATTAAATAAACGCATTTACTATGTCACTTAAACTCTAGTGGCCTTAAACTCATGTTATTTCAAAGTAACCCTGAAGAATGTATCTGGCCACACTCCACCCACGTTTTTACATCACCTACATACTGTTATTACAGGCTTGTATTAAAATAACTTTTCAAGAACTAAGATGTTTTGGAAAAATACAGAATTAGCACAAGTTATTTGACAGTTCTCTGAACTAAAAGTGTTGCCAAGCCTTTGTACTAAATGACCTGGAATCCTATAGGTAACTGACCTCCAGGACTATTGGAACTCTTCAATTTTGGGGGAAACAACAGTTAAAGCCAATGCGGTGGCATGGGACCAGTAATTAATTCCATTTCCACCTTTAGTTTAAAAACAAAAAACCAAAACAAAAAAGTACTTTGAGGTTAAAAGTGAACACAAAGGAAACAGCAGAAGGAAGAAAGTAAACAGAGCCATGAAATGGGACTAAAAGATTGAAGGGACAAGAGATAACTGCCTGGAAGGATTCAGGTGAAAGGAAAAGGCCGAGTTTCCTTCCAAAAACGGGAGGGAAAATATTTGGGCCAACTAACCAATAAAATCTAATGTCCATTACCCAAATCTTTAAAATAAATTTGGAAATAGCACTCTAAAACTATTAAAAATAGTATTATAAAAAGCACAATGTCCCTTAATAAAAGGTCACATGTATGAGAAGAAAGCAATGAAACCCAATAACACTTTTCAATATCACCAAACATATTACATGCTTTCAAAAGGACGACTGAAAGAATACGCACCTTTTAGCCACAAGTAATTTCCAAACTGGCAGAGCTAATTTACATTTCATCTTTTTTCCTTTTTAATTGGCATGTACGCTTTTTCAACTGTGATTAAGAATAAAATCAATTCCTCACCAAAAAAGAAAAAACCTCCATTTTGCTTGACACCCAGACTTTTGCACTGCACTAGGCTGGGACTATAGCAGCCAGGAATAACTGAGTCCATTGAATTATTGAAGCAGTTGTTCGCACTCAATTAGATTTTCATGAAAGGTTAAGCAATAGACTGATTCACAGAAACCTCTCATGTTTATGGGAGGTATCTAACATAATACAAGGAGGTATTTAAAATTCATTCTTTTGAATGGTTAAGCTGATACAAAATACTAATGTACCTATTCACCAAAAAAAACCAAAAGGCATTTTAAGCTTCAAATTCCATTTTCTCCATTTCTAATTATAACACATTTCACTTAAAGAGAATATTAAAATATTCATACCCAAAATATCTCATTTCTGAAGTAAAATCTACTGTCAAAATAGAATGTTAATTTCCCACTGTTAATAGGAAACTGGAGAAAAATACCAAATGCCCATATAAATACATATGCATAAGGAATCTTTTCTTTATGTGCCAAAAAAAACCTGATTTAATGCAGCATTTTAATAGAAACAGGCCACAGAAAGATGCTATTCTTATTGACGAGGGGCTACGCCTTCTTTCTACTGCACATTTGCCCAACTATTTATTATCATCATGGGGCTATGACCAGCAATGCAAAGAAGTGGTCTTTTGAGCCAGAGTTGGTTTACAGAGTACTAACTCCAGATCAATTTCTGTCTGATTTCCTTTCCCAAAGTGTTACAGAGCCTCTGTAATGAAACGCTCCATAATTGCAAACCAGAAAATATTAAACCAAAAAAATTATTAAACATTTCTTCTGCCATCAGGAAAAAGAAACCCTTCTATTGTAAAACCAATAATTAATGAATACAGGGGACGTTATATGTTCAGGCTTTGATTTCTTGGTTCTAAGGAATATGAAGACTAGGCAACACAGAGGAATTTTAATGTGGAAAGACCTTAGAAAAGTCCTGAAATAAAAAGTAGACGTTGTGAAGGAATGAGACCAAAACGTATGCTCATCTAAGTACAACTTCCAGGGAAAACACACATTCCTCACTTTTTTCAGAACCTCTCCTTTTCAGCTGATGAGGAAGATTTTCTAATGTGTATTTAACTGCTAACCCTTACCATCTGTTACAGCAAAAATCAAATCAAGTGCCTAAAATAAGAGCGCATATATTTAAAGCAAAAGTAGTTAAAAGGAAAGTGATTTTAAAAACTTAAGCTTGCACAGATAGTCACGATTCCAAAATTAAACCAAAATTGCTAAAGTTGATCAATGCTCAGCAGGTGATTAACTCCTATAAGAAAAGTTACATTTCATTGGAAAGCCTTCAACAGTCCAGAGATGGAATCCAGGAAGCTGCGAAGGGACCTCGACCAAAGTCACACATTTATTCTGACATTTTACATTTCTTCCAGAGTTATGAAGAAAGATCTTACAGCCTTTTAATTTTCCTAACAGGTGGTCTATATCATGGAGTCTTTCCTCAACACATCTCCCAGGAGAAAGTTGCCCTCAATTGGAAATCTATATCACTACTACATGTGCTATTTCAAGAGATTTTTCACTTAAACCTCTCATCATTTCTTCACAACAGAAAATCAGCTTGAAGAATAAAACTTTAAAACCATGTATGTGCCTGTGATTTTCAAGAACTTGTGTGGGAAAAGTGTCTTTTTAAGTTTAGAAGTACTGTAGTTATTTTCTCAAGGAAAAATTTTAAACAAACATGAAAGAAAACCAAACATTTAGGACCAAGACTCATGTGTTGAGATACCTACATATGCTAGGAAATGTGGGGTAAAATCTGTGCTAGCCCACACAGGCTTGGCAGACACACTGGGGGTGGGGAGGGGGGTGTAGAAAAAAAAATAAGATAAAAGCTACCACGCAACTCAACTACATAATTAAACTAAACCCTGAACATGGTGAAAAACTCTGTATTATGAACAAGATTCTGATCACCATGTGCACACTCCAGCACAATAAAAGGTGAATAATTCATAATCATTTTCGAAGAAAAATTATGCATCACTCAACTTGGGGGAAACACAGGGGATTTCACTGGTATGATTTTTCTTTAGGGACAATGACAAAGTGCCGCTCACCAGCAGGAAACCGAAGCACTGAACTGTGTTCCGTGTGCCATAAATCAACACTGCAGCCTACAGGATGTCTCTCTGGTACCAACATACCATCAATTTTTCAATAACCTCCTTAAATAATGGAATATGTGAATGGCGACAACAGTAATGAAAAATGAAATGTTTTGCACTCCAAAGACTCTAGAATAACACAGTTAATATGTTGCTTCTACAGTTGAAGGAGTTTTTTTATATAAAATCTTTTCCCAAAAAACCCAACATGTTTTATCACAAAACAATCTGGATAGCCTTTGAAGTATTCACTCTTTGAGGTCTATCGCAGCTGTTTCTAAATAACCTGGTTCAAAACAGGGTTTCTTTTGTGGTTTTAAAATTAACCAAGACAACAGCTTTCTGTGTTACAAGAACTGCTTGTACATTCACCCTAGGCTATCATTACACTTTCACGTTCCAGGGAGAGAGCAATCCTTCATGCAAAGAAAGCTCTCCAGAAGAATTTATTTTTAAAGGGATTGTTTAGATCCTGGTCCTGAAAAAAATACAAAATTATTAACTGCTCATGAATGAAGTCAGCATCCTACACTGCTGTCATCCTCTTCACCAGTCAAAAACCAAGCTCAGTCATCTTTGACCTCTTTTTTTTCCAGAATAAAGAGAAAAAAAAAAAAAGGCAAGATTGTCTTAGTGGCACATCAGCAGTGAAGCACAGTACCATCGGGGAGAACTGATGTGCAGTGTAGTCCTAGGCACGAGGCTGACCAAGTCCACAAATGCTCACACAGTAAACGGGGGCAGGCAGATGCCTGTCATGGGGAATAGACTCCAAGAGCAGGAGAGTAACAGGTTTTAGCCTTTAGTCTTCTATTAACACTAACAGAGAAA
Organism: Morus bassanus; assembly: GCA_031468815.1. Taxonomy (NCBI): domain Eukaryota; kingdom Metazoa; phylum Chordata; class Aves; order Suliformes; family Sulidae; genus Morus; species Morus bassanus. The sequence continues at coordinate 9,514,460 of CM062584.1, forward strand.
ATACTTTTAAATTTATAGAAAACATTTTACACTTGCAGTTATTAAATAATTTTCAGAAAGATTAACATTCTCCTTACTTTCTCAGAAAGATTAGTAATTTTTCCCTTGTTACATGGCAAATCAGTACATGTAAAAGAACTAAGACAATTTTGCAGCAACAACCATGTATTTTATGCACAATGTTTAGCTCTGAATAGGTAATTACATAATGATAAATTATGGTAACAGGGAATTATATCAGCTCTGATTCTTGGAAACATCTAAAACCTCTCATTTGGGAAGTAGGACCACTAAACAGAAAAATCAGTACAATTCCAGACCTAAGTCAACAAATGCAGCAAATGTTAAAATACAGAAACGCAAAGCGATAAAACTTTCTGCAATCATGACAACGCAAATGACGACGCTCACCAATGTCACCAATATTAGAAACATGTGCTTCAGTCAGCAGCAGTTAAGGAGGGAATAATAAGCAATTAAACTTACACAGTAAGAAGCTATTCCATGACTTTACTGAAAGAAAATTTTAAAGCAATCTGCCAAACTTCACAAAGTATTTAACATTTCTATAACAAACAAAAGATAAGATAGGGTTCCATAGATAAAAGAGCATGAATAATAAGAATGAATTGGGAACAGTTATCTATCCCACAAAAAGAATCTGATGCTGGGGAGGAAAACCTGAAAGCAGGATCCTTAAAGACAAACTTTGCCATAAATCCAGTGACCTCACTGGAACTGTGCTAAGTTATGCTACATAAGGAGCTGGTTTTCTGGTTTGGCATGTTGTTTGGATTTTTTTCTTTTTTAAGTATCCTTCCTTCCCAAATGAAAAAGACTTATTTGATATTATATAACTTGGACCATCTTTTTCCCCAACAGTAAATGTTTGATATACCTTCACCATATATACTACACAGTTTAAAAAAAAGGTAAAAGAAAAATAAAAAGCTAGTTTAAGTATTTCTTCAAAGTATACAACTCTATCCCCTCTCCCGCACAAAACAACGTAGGAAGAGGAAGGAATAACAGACCTTTCAGAGTAGCTGACATTCTTAAGAATGTCTCACCTCACAAGCAAAAATAGGAAGAAAAACCTGAAAACAAAGTTTCAGATGTGTCACACTGCAATTTGGCTAATAACTAGCCAACTGGCTCATTTGTAAGCCATAAAACAGAATTTTTATGTGTTGTGCAAGTTCTTTGTTTCAAAACTTTTTTGCAAAAAATAATCTATTAATGCATTGTGAACTGAAGCAAAATGCAATGAATACTCTTTAGAATACACCACCTCACCAATTACATTTATCACAAAGAAGCTTGCTTACCCCATTAGTAACTAAGTCTAAGGCATGATTTTCTAAGACACAATTTCATAGGCTTCCTGACTTCCCCATGCAGCAGATTTTTTCTGAAGATAAAATAGCCCAAGTGTCCCTTTCAATACATTTAATATTCAAATTCTTGTATATGCTGTTACATTGCTGATACAGAACATGTTACCTAAATATATGCTTTCAAGGATATTTTCTCATATATAGTGGTTTTCACACATGAAGAAGCCACATCTCTACCACATTATGCAGTGAACCTCGAAGAAATGCCAAAGGGACCAGGAACTCTGCAGGTTGCAATGGTACAGAACAACAGTAACGTCAAAGTAACCTGTGCAAAATGCACCTTCTTAAAAATAACGTGGCTTATGTATATTGCTCCTTATTAATAACTATTGTTTTCCATCCCGCTTTCTCTCCCCTTCATTAAAAGCTCCTGAGGAAAAAAAACATGCTGACTGTAATTGCTATTTACTATTCTGACTCTATCATTCACAGAGTTCAAACTTCGTGACTGTGAAAACTCATTTTCAATGCAGTTACTACTTAAATGGTAGGAAAAGTATGCAAGCAGAAAGTGTTAATTACAACAGAAATTGGAGCATGTGTTAACTAGATACAACAATTCAGCTTGCAGCACTTTGACAAGTCAGAGCTCAGAAGTGAGAAGCAATAATAGATTTTTAGTTTATTTTCCTGATGCTGTATGCTCAGGGTATTTAAACTAAGAGCATAATAAAATATTAAACTGTGCAGCTTTCAGGGTGTGAAATTCACAAGCAAACCACTCATCTACCAGTATAGCATATAATTTTTTTAGACATAATACCCAATAATCTGCCGCAGACTGTCGCTACGGATTCTACTTTATACGATGTGCAGATGATACCAGAAAGTATATCTGCTCTATGTAAAAAGCAAGTGCCACAGGGCACTTGAATAATTGCAAGTCCCTTGCTGGTCACTGTAGCAGTTCAGTAAGACACAGAAAGTGTATTTGTTCATTCTTTGTAGCCAGTAATTCAAAAAGATAAGGTGGGACTCAAATCACACCTAGAAGTTTCCCCTGATCCAACAGCACTGAACTGCTACAACACTCAGTCACAACAGCTGTTGTTTACTCGAGGAGTGGCCGTGTGTAAAATGACTGATTGCAATCAGATGAACAGCAACCAGCTCTGCCATTCCCACAGTTTGTGGGTTTCCACAGAATGAGAAGTCAGAACAGTTCATTCCATTCATATCACTTCACCCAAATTTCCATTCACCCAGAATATTCACCTGAGTAACTCTCCAGTTTATTTGGTTAATATGCAGTAAATGCACACTCAGTTAACAATGCTGTAATTTCATACTAACAACTTCATAATACAAACCATATTTCATAAAAATATCAGAATTTCCAAATGAGTATCTTTATGGATTCTCATATTAAGGCCAATCACTGAAAAACGTGTTTTAAAAAACCACAGTAACATTTCATCTCTGAGACTGAGCTCTAGCAGTATAAGGGATGATCGTGCTCCCTTTCTTGACTCTGCAATACCATCTCTTCCCTTGAGCTATATCTGACACTTCTCTGACCTCCTGATGAGGCAACTCAGTTCACAAGGCCAGCAGAAAACTAACCAGGGGAGGGGGAAAGGATGAAAGCTTTTCCTTTGTTCTGGAGATCTGAATCAGTTGACACAAAATTCAGAGTAGCACAAGAACTTCACAAGGAAAGGGGCAAGAACCTTGCCATTCAGCAACAAGCTGCTGGATCATCTCCTCTAACTTCTCTAAGCATATCTAATGTTTGGATTGACTCCCAATTTCCCAGAAACCAGGAAAATTACTCAATAACCAGTAATCTAGGATCCTGTCATACTATTTAAGAAAGAAAACAAATATTGTGCAACTATTCAGATTGCCAGTTATCATCCCCCAAAATAAAATTTTATCTTTGATATAGCCCAACAGTTTTCTTGGCCTGTGCTGTGAGTAACCCATGTGAACGGTCAAAACTGAAATTAGCCATCGGTAACCAAGCAGTGGGGGAAAAACCTCTACCCCAAAACCAAAACCCAAACAACTCAAGAGGTTAAAAAATTCTAAGTGAAAACATTCTAATAAATCATTATAATAAAACACACATCAGCTATAAAAGTTTACGAGAACTTGAATTATTCCTTTGGAGCATAAAACAGCACTATCTGGCTTTCTTATTTCAAGGAGATATGTTTGTTGTAGCCTCTATAATTACATAAGAAATCATCTTGCCAGGGCGTGAACTGCCAGCTCCATCTTCAAATTTAATTTGGCAGAGCAGCTTGATTGAACTGATGACACAGAAGGAGGCTTGCCAACAGAATTTGATTATGTACCTGGTTATAGAAACACTCTTATTCTAATTCTTTTCGTACAAACTTCACGATTCCCTTCTGCTACTACTTGAACCGATACCACCACAACAGTTTTCAGTGCCCAAGGCAGAGAAAAGAGCGTTGTGATGGAATGGTTGAAATCTTCGATCACACATCGTGATTTTAACATGCGTGTCTTTGCTATGTCCAAGTCAATGGGAAAAATGGAAACTGTAGACTTCAGAAATCACGCTGAGATTTACAGGAGCTATTGGAGCTCTCAGAAGACACCTCAGATAACGCACACCAAGCCTGAAAATTGTTCTTTTGGATCAATGTTAGGGCCCCAATAGCTAGCCAGTTTATATTACAGACATATAAATGAGGGGAAAAAATAGAGAATAAAACTGAAAGTAGATATTGTATATGATTAATGGGAGCAAAAAAACCCCATAAAACATGAAGAAGCTGAGATAAAGATCAGAAGGAAAACTACCAGTGCAGAGTAAGAGTGAAAAACAAGCAATGAAGAAACAATAGTAGACAACAGGTAAAACAAAATTCCATCTACGTTTATTAGGTACAAAGGTTGAAATGCATTCATTTGCGTCATTAGAATTTGGCTTTTTTAGGTCACATTTTCCCAAAATTATGCCCCATCAGACAGAAATCACTTCACTAAGATTTTCATCAGCGTAAGGCAAAAGACACAGCTTTAGAATCTGGCAATAAGCCTTTCTTTTCAAAGAAAAAGAAAAAACCCAAAGGGTCACTTCAATGTCAAGAGCCCTACCTCAGCCCTCTGCAGTCACTGAAAAAAAACTCCAGTGACTTCCAAGGGACATTGCACAGAGTTGTTAGTGCCAGGAAAGAGACACAGAGTGCTTCTCACGTGTTGTTTAATTACTCTTCCATCACTTTGCTCTACTTCTATTGTTAGGTACTTGCACATAATTTGAGATAGCAAGGATGACAGAATTCTATTCCCTAAAGCCTTTTCTTCTTTTTAGGGTTTCTTACATACTGTAATAGCACCGTTGCAGTTGTTTGGCTCAAACAAATAAGGCTTCTGGAGTAAGAGAATGCCTTTCCCTTGGGAGCAGCAAGCAAATGGTGTGCAGAAAGTGAGTATCATTATTAATTTACAATTATTTCATAACTTACCCCTGATATGCCAGCCTGTTTAAAGGCCTCCTTTCTTTTCATCCCAATGAATGTGATGTTGGATATCAGCTATAGTTACAACATCTAAAACTAGATGTCACATTGAAACATTCTGTTCCCTGTATCATTTTGAAGCTGTAACAGTGTAAATTACATTCTATAACATTATAATTATGCAGAAAGTTAATGTTTATGTAACTTCAGAGAACAAATTTCTGTCATAAAACGTACTTGGTGTGAATAGATCCCTACATCCTGCAAATATTTACACTCGGAAGTAAATCTCTTCCTCAAAGTACTCCTACAGCTGTCAACAGGAATATCAAGGAGAATATTACTCTTGATAAAGCATTTATCTCCACATATTATACCTAAATACACCTAACAGAAAAATTTAAGCCATCTTATGGAACCCACCCGACGTTACTAGACAATTCCTCACATAAGCACTCTGCAACCGGCGTAACTGCACCGTGGAGCAACCATCTGTGGTGCAAATAACTATTTTCCTATTTAATTTTAAATTCACCTTTTAACTGCACAAACCTAGAGGTTTCCAATTTCTCCTCCATACACATTACAAGCAAAAAGACACTGTGGAATGTTTATCTCTTATCTGGATATTGTCATTTTACTGTCTCAAACTTCTTAAAACAAGCTTTTCGCTAGGGAGGAAATCAGTCAGCATCAGACCTAGTGGGGAAACCCTGCACTTGCTCAATGTCTATGGCTCTTACATAGTTCCAGATGTTCAGAACATTAATAATGCACTAACTCAAAACCTCTTTTTGAAACTTTAGAATGTGCAAATTGCATTAAAACCTCTTTGCCCTCATTAATGGTATTGTTACAATCCCAGTACTCTGGAAAATGTTTTTTGGCATTTGTTTAACTTTGTGATATTGCCATTTACTCATTTTAACAGCCAGTGCTCAAATCTTAATGCTTTTAATAGGCCTGGCTAAACAGACTACCATCTTTTGTAAATTTATTGAAGTAATTTATTAAATAAGTAAAAGTTGTCTGAAGGCAGCATTGTTTTTATTTTATTGATGGCAGAAAAAATGGGTTTCTTATAATTTATTTACAAAACTGTGTTTCAGGAAAGTTTTAGAAACAAAAAAATATTCTGTTCTTTTTTCAGTGTTATGACCAATTCATTTTCTGCCACTCTGACATAGACTTCCCTAAAAAAAAAAATAAATTTCTACCAACCTCATACAAATCTCAGTAAGAAAAGGGGTCTGTCTTAAACTAAGAAGAGATAGCCATTCAGAATTAATAATGAAACTGTATATCCCTCCCTCAGCGTGTCATATATAGGGGTGGCACATTTATGTCCAGGCCGGGAGACAGTACGTTCAAGGACTTGGTCTCATACCCAAAGCAGACACACTGCTGCACAATGGCAGAAGTGTGCAAGAGCCAGAGGTTAAACTGAGGTCCCTCCTGTTCATTCCAAGTAACTAGAATGAACCTGAAGATTCTCAGTGTGTTTCAAAACAGCACAAGTTAGATCTACTGCCATGCTCGACACTGCTCACAGCGTTAATTAATATCGTTAAGGCCTGCTTGCCTAAAGTTGTGTAATACTGCCAAGAATGGTATGTCAACAGAATGGTAAACAGCACTTGTCTGCAACTTCACTAAACCTTTGGACAATACCTTAAACATGGAAAGGGAGCCAAGACAATAAACACAGGTGTTCTAGTCCAAATGGATTTGCTGTCCCCCAGTCCTGCCTATTCTCACTGAAGAAAATGTGATCAGCCAAGAGAACAGGAAAAGGGGATGAGATTGACAGAACTTAAAGTCTGAACTACCAGCTCTTAAAGTTATGAGCTACGTAGAAACTCAAAGATGAAATTCAGCATTTTTTTTTTTTTTGCAGGTGACAAAAGTTACTCTATATGTATCGTTACAACCTTACCCCAAAATTCTCAAGGGAAACAGCAAATGCAATACAGCATTAATTGGTCTGTACCTACACGTTAATAGTTCCGCCTTCCCAACCAGGACAGTACATGGCAATGCCAATTTATGATGAAAGGAATTTGTTCATCAGTAGTAGGATTGAGACTGCCAGATGTATTCAAGATTGGATATTGAATTGTTTGGTCTCAGATTTATTGTACACAAAACTCAGGACATGCTCACTTCCATGGAAAACTAACAACTAACTGTTGTTAGAGCTGACTCTTGCAAATGTTTATCCTTATATTTACACCTCAAGTTCAACAGCATCTGTGATAAAGTGACCTAAAAATTATTTTCTCGTGGTTTTGGTTGCTTTTAAGTTATACCCCTAGTTACAAAAGTGCTACTTCAATAAGGAAGCAGTGCTTTCAATTAGCTTTGTAATTCCTGTTTCCTCTTTTACTTTGTCTGTTCCGTTCTTTTCCTCAGTTCCAGCTCCCAACAAAGGGCTGGTGAACTGGAACAAAACTCAAAAACACCCCTTAACATAAGATGTATCAAATACCTTGGACCAGTTTGTTCCAACATATTATTTGTTAAATTTACTCTTCAACAATCCTTGGAATCACTGCAGTACGCAGCAGAAGCTCTAGACAGTCCAACAATTTTCCAGAAGATATTGTTTAATTTTAAGAAAGTCTTGCTACTTTTTCATTATTCTCCACTAAATTCTCCTAAAAACTTTAATCTGCTGGACCTTATACATACAAAAAGAATCAATGTTAATGCAATATAAGAAAGACTTAAAAATTCTGCATTCATTTTCTTTTCTATTATCTTCACTACTTTTGTAATTAACTACCCATTAGCGGTAAAACTCATATAGCACCATAGCTGTAAACCTCAAACAATTGTCACCTGCATTTTAAAACTGTAACACAACTGGGACAAAAAAAGAACGTATCTATTTTACAGACATTTGGATACAAATATTTCAAAGAGTATAGCAAATAATTTTTTAAATGTAGGTTTAGCTCATTCAGCCACTTCTAAGAGTTTCACAAGACAGACAAAGCAGTTACTATTTTTATCTTTGTAGGCTACCATTTCTTGAAATTTTCTGCATTTATCCAAGATATTTCCCTCTGCAAAACTATTTGATACAGTATAATGCAAAACCCACAGCAACACTGTGCAACTACCGAGTAAAACTGCTATTTGACCTTAAAAGTTTACAAAGCTTTGTAAAGGAAAGCAGATACAAAAGAAATGTGATTAATTTGAATCAGTGGAGAACACTACATCTTAAAGGTGTAGAAGAAAAAGAAAAAAGCAGTAAACAAATCGGGCATTCTCAAGTGAAGAATACTAATCAGTTCATAAGTTTTCCTGATGAAAGCAGGCATTTGAAGCCTTTTGAGCAACAACCTTATTTTAAAAATTCTACTTCCAAGTTATGGCTCAACAATTAGCAGATACAAATTAACCAACACCACCTCACACGAAAAAACAAACCCCAAAAAATCCAAAACTCCAACATTAACATTATTGTCCAAAGCTTATTTTGTAAAAAAAGCTACTAAAGAAAGGTCAGTTAATTCATCATGATGGATTATGACTAAAATTTATAAGCATTAGCATTTTTCTCCTTGCTGGATACCTTGACTTTGATATGACACATATTGAATGAATCATCTAAGATACAGGCACCAGGCAAGATATATCTTAATGCAGACAGGTCGGCGACATGAACCCTAATGGTCCTTATCTTAATCTTGTTTAAAAGCATCTTAAGATTTCTGAGTAATCTTTTCACCTTCTGATATTCACTTTTATAGAGTGTTTTTGCTAGAGTTGCTACTGATTTTCACATAAATGCATTTTTGTTGCATAGTATCACCAGTTTTAGTAGCCCTAAAAATGATCTAGGTTTGCAATTTAGCAAATGTTAAGATTAAGCTTATTTTAAAGAAAGTCAATGTGCCAGAACTCCGATAATGGCTATAAAAATTTGTATGTTATTGTAGATTATCCCATTCACAAAACATGGCATCATAGCTGTTTATAATGTAAAGAGACGCCTATCGAATGTGGAGATGTATATCTGATGCATTGTTTTCTTCTCATCCATATATTTTCTTCCATTGCATTGTTAACCTCAGATATTTGCCATATGTATATTTTAAAGAATCACTCTGCAATGAAAATATCTTTATTCAAATACCTGATTAAGATAAAGGCAAGTTTCTCTACTATTGCTTTTTTTGTATTCACATCTAGTAACTCCAAATTAGAGATAACAAGGTGGCAGACTTTCCCCACAAAACTGCACTGAGCTCTTTCTGCTACAGCTGCTTTGATTAAAAAAAAAACAAAAAAACAAAAAACAAAACAAAAAAACCCAAAAACCAACAAAAAACAACATGGGATGGAGGGGCAGAGAGGAAGCTAACAGGTGAATTATTTTTAATTCAGATTTTTTGGCAGTAACAGCAGTTCATACATTAGGTAAAAAGGTCTTTGGAAAGTACCTTCTCAGCCTGACGAAGTATTTTCTTAAACTGATGATTAGGAAAGGATGCAGGCTTACAGTGTTGTGGACCTTAAAGTCTTTACAAACTGGCTGAATAACATTCTACAGATTATAAATATCTGGTTGTAAGGGGCGCTCCACAGCAAAATATAGACAAGTGACTACTACCTCTTCCTGGCAGTAGACAGCTTCTTCAAAGAAATCTAGAATCTCCCAGGAAATAATCTACCTGTAGAAACGCTAATAGAGAAAAATGCAAGCCATTAATGGATGCTCTTTGCATGTATTAGCACTAGAAGGAGTATTTGACTAAAATTCTAGCTCCTGCAGCAACATACTCTGCTGACATTTATAAAACTTTCATCTCAGATGTTCTATAACCAGCATCCAGTTTTCTCATTTTATGATTAGGTTAATGTGGTGACATTTAGAATTTTACTTGCCCTCTATTTATTTACACACTGGAAGCTTTCTAGTAGGTTGATCTCTCTTCTAGGTGAGATTGAGATATTTTTTCTCTATTATACACTTCAGAAGTCTGAAACAAATCATTAAATTTCTGCCAGAGTTTGTTTCTCCAGCTCTAACATGAATACAGGGGTCATCACTTTCACCAAGTATTGGTAGATTACTTCTTTAACGTATACAAAGCAACCTGAAATTCCAGACAAATTATAGAGAAATACATATTACTTATAAAAGCCTCTTAAATTCCTGACTGGGAAGTTCAAATGGCAACGTTCACTCTATTTCTGCCATAAATTTATTTTATTTCTGACATCATGTAATGAAGTTCTGAATAACAGGACGAGCAGTAAGAGAACACTGCTTGGGTGCTAGCTCTAGGCTCCCAAACTGTGTCAGGCAGGGTTCTCAACTTCTGCTTCCTGTGGCAGGCGTTACACCTTCCAATTCTTTCTATTCCCACAGACTGAGGCCAAAAAGAGTTGATTTACCATTCTTACAACAAGAAAGAACATATACCTCTATTTTATTAAAGTGAATGAAAGTCTGTGAAATTCAAAGTGAACAGAAGTGAATCAAAGTGCAGTAAGATGCTATTTCTGTCTCTAGCACTCTCCTTATACAAAAACAAGGAAAGTAACATACAATTTACTACCTGAATTAAATTAATAATGGGCTTTCCAGAAAAATAAAATTAACTCTATTTACAAAGCTAAATAATTTGGTATAATTCTCAAAGAGGTTTTCAGGCAAAGAGGTCAAACTGTGGAGCACAAATGCTGGAAGTGAGGTACTGAAACAGAGAGCGCCATCCAAGAAGCAAGGCTTCTGCCAGGGGTGCAGAGCAAAGGGCATCATTGCTGAGCCACAAATTCTTAAAACTAAAAGAGAATGTTGAACCAAAAAAATGCATCTGTAAGTGTAACCAAACTGAAATCCAATGTACAGGCCTAAATTCAAGCTCTATCAAATTACCCGGATAGATGGTACTCAAAATTCAGAGCACTGCCCTCAGCTTTCCAGATGTTTAAGAAGACTTTATTTTTCACTTGTTCCAAAGTTGAAACTCCAATTCTTAAAACAGGTTGAGTCCTCAAAAAATCTGCTTAACTCATAATAGTTAGTAAGGTACATGACCATGTATATTAATCAGATCTTGATAGCCTTGAACAATTCCTTTAAAAGCTGCAGATTTTTTAAAGAGACATAGCAATTTCCCCATGAAAATCTCTCAAAATCAGTTCTGAAATGCAAATTTGCAGTAAGCAATATTCTGTATGATGATGAAAGAAAAATACTTTGTTTTCCCTGTACTAATGTGCTTATGCTTACATTATCCTGTCTTTTCAACATATTAATCTCAGACTTAAAGGCAACCCAATCCAGAATAGAAGTAGTAGAATGAAAAAGGGCATCCATAGAAAAATATTGGCAATGTGATTTTAAAATATCATCCTTCAATTGTCTGCAATTTATATTTATCAATACTTTCGCTGGCTCATGGAAGTGTTCCCACAAAGGAAAAACCACTCAATGTGTTTAGCTAGGTGACCTTTCAGTAAAACAGAAGGGCAGTGAGAAGGGGAAGGGTACCAGAGCTGTCCAGCAATCTCTTTCCTTCTTTATTAAATGTCATTATAAAGTCCCTCTATACTTTCAATTCAGATTACTATTCTCATAAAAACTTTCATAAATATTTGCCAGGTCTGTATACCTAAGATCAACTGTCACATACTGTTCAACATTATACACTTTAGTAAAATAATAATGACGAGACAGTGAAAACTGAAATATGCTCCCATTTCAATTCTTAAATAAATTGAATGCAAAATTTCTTTTCAGATCACTAACTTGCATGTAAGTGCAGAGTTTTGTGAGCTAGGTTAAATAAATTTATAGTCAGTCATCTGCTTTTTTGCAATGACTGTACATAACCTGGTCTAATGTGGTCACCTAATGGTTACTGTCAGTAATTGCACCGATGACTGCAATTCTTTATAGACACCCAGTGAAGAAAAAGCCCTCACTTTGCAGCCTCTTCAGTTAAATAGTAAAACTAACATGAAGGTTTTGTAAAAAAGAAGAAATCAGTTTTATTTCATTTTTTAAAATATTCTCTGTTAAGGAACCTTAGAGATGAGGGAAATGATCTGAAACCTTTATTTCCATTATGCTGGGGTTTTTGGATTTTTTGGGGTTTGGGTTTGTTTGGTTGGGGGTTTTTTTGTTTTGTTTTTGTTTGGTTTTGGTGGGTTTTTTTTTGTTTTGGTTTGGTTTTTTTGAGAGGTTTTAAGTTTGTTCATTGAGAGAATTTTTTAAAATCATAAATGATGGTTTAAAATAAAAAAAGTCACACTCTTGCAAGCATCACAAGAAAAATGGGCATGAATTACAGGATTATTTTGCAGGTTTATATTCCTGTTCCTCAGAGTTGACCATAAAAAACAGTAAGAACAGAGAAGAAAGCAGAACTACTGTGAGGTACAGATTAACCATAATTAGATATCTGTTGTCAGTGAAATTAGATATTACATCGTTTAAAATTGAGAAATTTGATTCCTTTCAGCCAATGCCAGTGAGCAATTCCCTCCTGACTCAAGAAAAATATACTAGAATCTCCACTGCAGCGAAATGGAACAAGAAACAAGGAAAGAAGAAATTAACTGGAAGAATGCTACATTCAAATAGCATACAAAGAACATGCCAAGGCATTCTTGCTGCCGACTTATACGCACAAAGTTTCCTTTCATGATGCTTGCTTACATGGAGGAGGTTTGGGGTTTTTTTGTTTGTTTGTGGTTTTTTTTTTTTTTTTTTTTTTAAATAATTTCAAAACATTCAGGGAAACAATTTAAGAAAAAACTGCAGATCAGTCTAGCTTTTTTTTTTGTAAAACTAATCAAAACAATTGTACTCATTAACTAAGATACAGACATCTGTTGAAAACAAATCTGATCTGAACATGTTTTTTCATGAAAACAAACTTGTATGCCAGCCAATATGACATCCAAGAAATTACAATGTAATAACACATTGTGATTATAATACATTTATTTTATAAACATTTATGAGTGTTGATGCATAAAGCCAAAGATTACACATATCTTTTCAAGCACATTTCAAGCAGAGTGTGTGTATTTTTAGAGGAATAATATGAATTAAGATTTCCTTACCTTATAGGATGGCAAAAAGCACAAAATTCCTTGGCCAACTGTTTGACACACTGAAAGCAGAAGTGCTCCCACCTCATCTTGGAACTCAAAGGTCTCTACGTGCTGGAATGTGGCACACAACTTCCGACCGTTAGGGCCAGCTCCAATGGTGCCAACCCAGACCTGGTATATTTCATGTTAAAAAAGTTAATTCTAAAATATGCGACACAAACTGTATTAAATTACATTAGGTTTAGTAATGAAATTTTAAGTGTGAAGGAAAACATTGAGATATTTCTAAATGAATTAATTCCAGTACTTAAAAAGAGAAGAGAAAGTGCAATAACTGATGTAAGATGGCTATGAACAAAATAGCATGACTTCAACTTTTCCAGGGGAGCGTATGTCTAAAAATTGCCCAATTTTTCATTTGAAAATATACTTTAAAATTACATTAATCCAAGCAGTAGTCTGTTCCGTACATTTCTTTTTACTTCTGGAATGGGTTTGTCACATTTTTGTTTGCAAGTTATTGTTTCTTTTACAATGGCCAGCAGTGCTCCTCAGGAGAGGGAACAACGATGCAAAAGTTTACCTGTGAGTTCCGAATAATGTGATTTGCCTCCAACTGAATAGAAAACTTCACGCCAAGCTCTGAAGAAAATGAATCCATTGGAGAGAGCGTACCAGATGTCAGAACAATTGTTCTGACGTCACTTAAGTCTGAAAAAGCCTGTGTTGGAGAAAGAGAAGGAATTTAGAAAATCAGTACAATCACTTTAAGATCTTACAGGTATTTGTTATCACTCAAATTGCTTAAGGCCTGCTACTTCACACTCAGCTTACCACGGCAGGATTCAAGCACCAAAAATTAAGCATGTGGACTACGGCTTTCTGCCGCAAACTCTTTTTATGCTTAGGCCGTGTAAAGAAGGCACTCGTATCTGAAACATCAAGTTGGTTTTCATTCATCCAAGCATAAGTTTGTTGTAGAGCAACTCTGTAGTCATCTGCGTATCTATATAGGGATATATAAATATCAATAAAAACTAAAATTAAGCAATCAAACTAAGCATTAAGCTCATACAAAGCAAAGACAGTGTTGCTACAATGCATTTACAATTTAAGTATAAAAAATAATTTTACACTTCTAGAAAAAACAGTAAAACTTCACAATACTTAATATTTAAAAATAAGATTTAGATAAAAATTTTTAGTAACTGCTGGCATTAGTAGCCAAGATAACAAGACAGTCAAATGGTAAGTGCTATGTAGAAGAACAAAACCCATGCATATTTAACTTGGCAACACATCAAGAAAATTTACACCTTACCTTCAAATAAATTTCTTCAATATTTGAATTCATTTATGAATGAAAAAAATTATTTGGTAGTCTTTAAATTCTTCCCACATAAACAAGATTTTTCCAAAGCTTTCTGTAATGTTAGTTTTGCTCAGAAGCCATACACCATAACTGAGGTGTTGCACAAATGAAAGAGGCATTTTGGCAAAGCAGCTGAATTACACACAACCACACAGCTCAGGCTATGTATTATTTGCACTGACCTGCTATTATCTTTAAAAAGACATAAAAGAACCATGAATAACCCTTTCAGCACAATCTGAGTGGCCGGGCTCACAACTGGTATCTCAGTAAGTTCCTCTCTACCAAACACTGATATTTTTTCTTCCTTTTCCAGGACAGTAGCAAGATGTTTCTATAAGAGGCAAACAAATTCCACATTTACAACATCGTAAGTATCTTCTCAAAAACAAAGCTAACATAGATACAAGACTATCAGCACACTGTTTTAAAAGTTCACTGAAGATTCCTATAAAGTCAGACTGAAGACAGAATTGGAAAGGAAAAGTAACAACGCTTTTAATGTACTTGGCTTACACAGAAAGGAAGGATAAACTTGAAAATAGGGTAAATGTATTTCAAGAGTCAATAAAAATGCAGATGGATAGAACAGACAAAACTATCACTGACTCAATGGTTCAATTTAAATAACTGTACACGATCAATTATATCCTTTAAAACATTGATTATCCACAAATCCCAGTAGCTCCAGTGCATTACTCCTGGTTTTCATCAGGTATCATTTCCAGACAGCTTTTCAATATTGCAGTAAATTAAAAGATGTGTTAGCATTTAACTTATGTACATTTTAAGATGTTTAACACCAGCAATAATATGCACTGTGGTACTCATTTATATAGCATACAACATTACCTGCAAAATGGGAAAAGTAATACCAGTTATTCCCATTTTGTGCAAAATGGTGAGCATTTCTTTTCCACTCCAAACCTTACAGGAAGTTTCATACCCTCTTTCTACTAGTTGATTAGAGCTCTCCTGTAACCAGCTGTAAAAAGAGAGAAATCAGGAATAATTTCAGCCTTAATTTTAGAGATACTTCGCAGGTACAAACCAAACCAAACCTCAAAAATTGCACCAGACTTCTATGATGATGATAAATATTTTACTACATCTAAGTAGAGAGATTCTGCTTTTCCTTATGCCAGTTATTCAGTGTTGAACTAACTTATATGGAACTGCTCTTGATGCAGCTCATTGAAGTGAGAAGAAAATTTGTCCCTGTACGTTTATATTTTATCATCATGTAATATCTTTACGTTAAAGAAAAAGGATTGAAATATAATCTGCTCTTATGATATAACATGTCAGGCTCATCTAAGAAAGATTTCTGCTGTACTTTTAAAGCCACTCATTATCAGGCTAACTGGTACAAGTTGTTTATCATCCCAGTCAATTGCAGGCTTTCCTACTAAGAACAAGTCTCGAGGCATGAAATGAGTACTTTTACTATTTATACACAGTATAGGGAAAGCGGGGCAATAAAAAGTGCATATTTTAATCTACCTACAGGTATTTGTAACTGCTACAATTTGAAATTAAGCAGAACTATAATTGTACGTACAATGCAAAAATGTAATAGGACTTTCTAAAAACACGATCTAAACATGCAGATCATCTCGTTTGTGGCAAAGCTAAAATTTTCTGTAACTGAATGTGTCCTCCATCATCCCTGCAGTATTACAAGACCTTCCCTCCGTCTAGAAAAGCAGGCAGGCTTCCTCCCTCTCAGGAAATGCCGAAGCTGTCTGTTTCATCAACCAGCAGGAGGCATCAGAAAGACAGCTGTCATGTCTACAACAGTTCAAAATATTTACCTGTAAAATCATTATCAACTAAAGCAACATCGCTTAGTGACTGCTTCAGTTTCAGATTTCCTGTCCTGTCACCGCAAATAATCTGATCAACGGAACAATTAAAAAACCCTTTCCTTTTGCCAGGTTAAATGCAAACAAAACCACATAAATACTACCATAACAATCACTTCTTTTGCTACAATTTGCTTTATCTTATTAAGGAATGATGATTGCTAACACAGGCAGAACTTCAGCAGTGTAGTACTCTGCCCCATTTCCTCAAATGTAACATCAAGATGACCTGGAACTAAAACTAGGAAAAAGCCTCTATGACAGAAATGAAACAGATTTACAACAAAACGTTTCAGGAAACGTAAAACGTCTGTTTCCCTGTTATAAACTTCAAACATCACCACATACTTCTGAAATGGTCATGCTATAAATGCAAATACAAACTTACACAACAACCTTCCCAATACTAAAATATCACAAAAAAGCAAATTCTAAAATAAATTCCATCCAATTCAATCTAACATTAAAGCACCTACTAGAAATACCTGTTAATTTATTTTTTAGAGTAAAGCAGTAAGCATAAATAAAGTTAGCTTGATTCCCAGAAAGATATCTATGGTTTTGAAGTAAAAATTGGTGTATGCTGTGTTGTCAGGAAAAAATTTAACGAATGTTACAAACATGCCTTCAATTCAAGCAAGTATATTTGCTCCTTCCCTCCCTACCAGAAAATCCCACTGTTGATACAGCTTACTCCATTGAACTAAGTAGCTGGTCCTGGTAAATCTGCATCTCATCAGAAAAGCTTGCCAGCCTACCTCTATTGGTATATCTTCAAGTTCCTCAAAAAGGTCATTTTAGCACCTCTGTGGCACTAAGCCCACGCTTAAGTGCTTTCTGGAATGAGGGCCCAGGATCTTTATAACTGAAATTAGATTTTTCTAATTACCCGTGCATTTGGCAAAGCCATGTCACTATGCAACAGTATTTTACCAATTACTGGCTATTTACACCCAGTCTTCTGCTTTCCACAACTGCTTTTCATGCTGTTGGCAGATTTGCCAAGACAATCAACCTTAGTTTTTCTGATAAGGTTAAAAAGCTTGAGGCAATCAAATCTCCAGCCATGCTGTTCTTGTCTTTTAGTAAAATTTAACATTTGAAATATCCAAGGTAGTAGAACTAGCTTCTGCAAAAGAGAAAAACAAGTCACTTGTCTCTGTGACACATAGACATTAACTCTCAGAATACAGAAAGGAGAGGAAAAATGGTGAACTACTTGCTGTAGTGTACTCAAAAGTCTATTTCACCAACCACTAATGCAACAAAATGATGATGTGACATGCACTGAATCAGAGTTCAGTTAACTTCAAAGCCCCTTGTATCATGGAGAGCAGCTCTGCGGAGAGGGATCTGGGGGTTCTGGTCAGTGGCAAGTTGAACATGAGCCAACAGCATGCCCTGGCAGCCAAGAGGGCCGACCATGCCCTGGGGTGCATCAAGCACTGCATTGCAGCCAGCTGAGGGAGGGGATTGTCCAGCTCTGCTCTGCGCTGGTGCAGCCTTACCTCGAGCGCTGTGTGCAGTTTTGGATGCCACAGTATATTAAGGATATAAAGCTACTAGAGAGTGTCCAGAGGAGGGCCACGAAGTTGGTGAAGGGTTTAGAGGAGAAACCGTATGAGGAGCGGCTAAAGTCACTTGGTTTGTCCAGCCTGGAGAAGAAGAGACTGAGGGGAGACCTCATGGCGGTCTGCAGCTTCCTCACAGAGCAGGGGCAGGCGCTGATCTCTTCTCTCTGGCGACCGATGACAGGACCCGAGGGAACGGCAGGAAGATGTGCCAGGGGAGGGTTAGGCTGGGTATCAGGAGAAGGTTCTTCGCCCAGAGGGTGGTGGAGCACTGGAACAGGCTCCCCAGGGAGGCAGTCACGGCACCAAGCCTGACGATATTCAAGAAGCACTTCGACAACGCCCTCAGAGACATGGTGTGAATTTTGGGGTTGTCCTGTGCAGGGACAGGAGTTGGACTTGATGATCTGTGCGGGTCCCTTCCAACTCAGGACATTCTATGATTCTAAAATTATTCACTTCTATTCTGTTGGCTTTATTGTTCAAGGTTTCATTAGAAGTGTGTGTTTCTGAACTCTTTCAGTCCCTGGATCCCTCAAAAGAAAGGTTCAAAAATTAAGGGCAACAGAGCTGAATTCCAAATTCTCTAGTGGTGACAGATTCTTCTGACATTGTTTCAACTTTCTCCTGTTCCCACTCCACCCAAGAGACTTTTGCCCTTGACACCTTGTTTCTTTTCCTCCTTCCTGAGCTTCTGCCCCCAGTCTATTTGCTTTCATTCCATCCCCTCTCATGATTTTCAACTTCCGCTCAGGTCTTCCCCTTCCTATTCTGTCTCCATAGTTTCTGGGTTTTACCTTCTTTTTAGCTCTTACAACCTCTTCCTCTATGAGTACAGAAAGGAGCAGAGAAGAGGAGAACATTTTCTGGTTTTTCAGCTTCTTTCTGCCCTACTGATCAACTCTTGCTTTCAAAACCACTCCCTCAATCATCCATATTTCTCCATCCACTGAACTCCACGATCCTTGGGTTCCAACAAGGCAAGTACTAAGAGATTCACCACATCCTTGATTTCAATTTCAGTACAAAAGCAAATCATTAAACCCACATTCTACTGACATAGTCCAGGGAGAAAGAATGATCAGTAACTCTGTGTGGACAACTTTTGCCTGAGAATAATCAGAAATGCGAAGAGAACGGAGCATACTCTGTTCAAAGAGTTTGCTACCTGAATTCTCTAAAGACTTCAACAAGTATCTTCTGCGAATTTGTATGTACCCCAGTTTTTCAGACCCCTCTCTCTTTGCTCAAGTCCGAGTTGTTTCACAGGGAAAACAAAGGGCATGATCAATAAATTCACTTTCAACTATGAAGAATCTGTTCCAACTAGATTCCAATCTGATTCCAAGAACAGATTCCAAACTGTTCCAAACTCTTCCTGTCCAAGGTTCTGAAAACATTTTATAAATGTGAACTAATTAATGCTTTGACAAAATAATGCTATTACTGTTTCTGTTTGCTTATTTGAGAAACATGTGAAAGATAAAGATTATTTATCTTAGGTAAAATTTTCGTACAGAACTTCACAAACCAGGACAGTAAGCCCCATAAAGATCAGCACACCGCTCAAAAGCATAACGTACTTTTCAAAACAGAATTTCAAGGCCTCCCTTTAGGACGAGTATTTTTTAAAATAGATGAAACCTTTCTGGATTCCTCAAGCGAACAAAAATCAGGTGACTGCATAGTTTGAAGTATACCTCTGTGGCATTTTGTCTGATGCAACATAGTAACCAGTAAATTGCATCAGCAAAAGGAATCTAAATGTAATTTTAAAAAATACTAATGATATAATGGAATTGGAAAGAGTTGGCTTACTTTGTCAAGGAGTAGCACACAGCCCGAAGGGGCTCATGATCCTTTTGCCTGATGTTGTTATTGACCATGAAATCCAGCTCTTCTCGAGCAGCTCTTAGCTGACTTTCCGTAACGCCGTAGCTCACTGACTCCCGAGCACAGTCCTCAATATTATGGGCTTCATCTAAAATGACTACTTGGCCTTTTAGGTTAATTTCCATCTAAAAACGAAAATTATTATCTAGTAAAACAGACTGAAAAACATTAATGAGAAACAGCAACCAACAGGATCCTGTTAAAAAAGTGCATATACTGCAATATGTAAGCAATAGAAAGTTTTCAAGCTTTTTGATCCAATTTCTGTAACCTAGAAAACAACCTGGGGTGGAGGAGTGGGGAAGAAAAAGCCTTATCTCAGCCTGGATGAATATAATCTGACCTACTACACTCTCCATAAACCAAACAATTGTGAAGTTTACAAGGGTTTCTTTTCCACTGATTGAAAAAAACCATGTGACTGATCAGCTCAAGTATGAGACCAATGGAAGCATTACTTGGAACACAGAAATGCTCATTTGGCGGGGGGGGGGTGGGTGGGGGGTGGGGGTGGGGTGTATGCGGGGGGTGTTAGGAAAAGAGAAAAAAAATTCTTTAATCCAGGAGTTATTTCATAGATAATATTTTGGATATAAATCAGATTTCAGTTGACTGAAGCCGCGGAACATTATGTGTCTAACTTCCCTTTAACTTCAGTTATTGCGATCTTCTTACATGTATACTTACACTCTCCCGTATCTGCGGGTCTAGGAGGTAATTATAAGGACAAAACACAATATCTGCGCCCACCATGAGCTCTCTGGCTGCAAAATATGCACAAGCACGAAGCTTCTTTCCCAGGCTCACTAGATCTTCAATGTCCCAAGCCTGATACACCCTGTGTGCAGACTGCAGGGCGTGGTGCTCACTGAGTTTATGAACACCATGATAGTAAAGACAGGACTTGCCCTAAAAGCAAATAAGTGCAGATAGATAGTTAGTGCTTACAAAAAATAATGAAAAACAAGTAAGCTTAAATCCTCCAAGTTGTTATGTGCATTTGACTTTATTTCCTGGAAGCATTTCTAACAGCTACTTTTTATCTCAGACAATAATGGAAAACACATCATGTCAGAAAGAAAACTGGCAAATCCACTGTTCCTAAAATGTACATCAATAAAGGACACTTCTTTCTTCTTCATCTATAAAACCAAGGACAATTTAAGTCTTACTAAGAATGTTAACTTAGCAGTCATAAATACTATTCCTATCATTATATATTTTTTCAGTATTAATACCATGTATCAACATTTTCTAACAATTAATATTTAATTTAAACCAAATTACCAGAAACATTTAACCAACATAGTAGTATAAAGAAGTCAAAAATATTACTCATTCCAACTGTTCAACTACATTTCATTTTAATATGTTTAAATGAATGTTCATTTTCTGAAATAAAATTACTCACATGTTTTCCTTCCAGCAATTCTACACACATTTCGTTCCTGTTACTACCACTACTAGATACCACTGGATGAATACAGGTATAATCCCGGCTAGAAAGAATTGTCATAGGGACGCCGGAATACGCCGTTCTCTTCAACTCTCTAGTAATCTGGGATATTTGCTTGTGTGTTCGTGTTCCAAAAAATATTTTGGGAATGAACGACCGATCTCCATTTTCTTTCTTCTTTGTGTTACTAGTATCTTTATCAGTTTCTTTTCCAGAAGAACAGGAACACTCAGTGCAAGGACCAGAAGACTGCAACCCAAACCAAAAAAAGATTAACAAAATCCCAGAGTAAGATGAACATGCTAAATCTGCTTATGGTCTATTTAGAAAATGCCCTCTAGGGTAGTTCAAGATAGCCTGTTAAATCACCAGCTTGGCCTATCACACTTCAAAAAGTTAGATACAACTTTACCATAACCCAATCATAGAAATAATTATTATTCCAGTGGAGTATTTACATTTGTGAATAATGCAAATAAACTTCTCACATTTAAGCTTCAGCATAAGGATACTCCTGTTACAAAACTAGAATTGTCCAGCACCTTAAATGAAGAAACCTTGGGACCAGACACCCAAATTAAAATACTAAGTACATTTTTTCTTAAAGCAAGCAGAAGAAATCTGGATGGTTTGAAGAAATCTGTT
The DNA here is from genome assembly GCA_031468815.1 of Morus bassanus. Classification (NCBI taxonomy): domain Eukaryota; kingdom Metazoa; phylum Chordata; class Aves; order Suliformes; family Sulidae; genus Morus; species Morus bassanus. The sequence goes on from CM062584.1 coordinate 9,536,184, forward strand.
TGCAGATAAAACAGACTACATCATATACTCTCCATTAGAAACATGCTTGCTGTGCCATTATGTTAAAGGCCATCTAGTAACTATGAGAACAAAATACAAAATAGGGAATAATTCTGAACAGAACCTAATCCTGTAAAATATTTGTTAAAAGCCAATTCTTTTCTTCTTGAGAAGCACCAATATAAAATACTGGAACAACAGTCATGAAATTGCAATAATTAGTCACAAAATTGTAATTAGTGTGAAAAGACAAAGAAAACAAAGTAACTCATAAGTAACCATGCCTGCCCACACACACCTCCCATAAAAAGATAATTAATTCTTCTAGTGTAAAAGAGTTTGTGTTTGGTTTTCAGGTGACAGTGCAAGTAACAACATGTAGTTGCCCACTCAAATACTCCTCCCTCCCCTTTTAATTGTAATCAGTAAGATTACCCATTATAAGCAAATGCTAAGTTATGCCGTGTGTTACACCACAGTTCTGGGGATCAAGCTGTCTTTTAGCCTCCACTCTGAGGAAAAGCAAGTTCGTATTACCCTTAGTCCCAACTCAGCCTTGTCCGCCATTAAATATTACAATACATGATAGAACGCATGTAAATGTAACCCTTCTGGAGCTGTCACTCACTGGGATAAAAGGTTCACTGATGTGCCAAATAAACAGGCCCTCAAAGCAGATAAAGTTACACCCATGCTGGAATTGTTACATTTGCCTCTCAGGTTGCCAGTAACAGCAGATTTCATTACGGTGTGCTGCCACATTAAATAGCCAGTTCCAAATATCCTGCCTTCTATATTGAATAATTACTTATTCACTGAAAGGATAAAAAGAAGAGTTATGAATGGGGCTCTTGTCAACAGCGAAGCAGGAAACAGCTGACATATGGTATATGTTACATATGTGGCAATACTCAACTTGGTTTGTACTGACACAGAAAACTGCAATGCAAATTGTACCTTGATATTTCTATCATCTATATTCTGTTTTGCTCTTTGAAATAATGAAAACCACATTACCATGCCAACAATTAATGTAACAGAAGCAGTTTACTTACTGCGTAGGGCCTTTAAGAACACGTTCATCTTTTAATTCTAATTCAAGTCAGATTGTGTTTTCAGAAGTAAAAAGAATACACAGAACTCAAAGATGATACCATATCACTAATAATTCACTGCTAATGCTAAGCTTCGCATTTAGTTTGCCAAATAAAAGTAGCAGAAAAACATTAGGACCAATCAGGCAGCTATTTTGCAAAAGTTGTTCTAACAACAGGAAAATGCAGTTCAAGCAAATATATACACAAACAGAAGGTTCTTCTATGATGGGTTTAAAAAAAACAGATATATTTCTTTACATAAAAAGAATTAAAAGAGTGTTCTTATGTGTAAGGCTTATGAATTACAGTATTTTACAGGTGGCCTTAAAAGTTTTCCTTAAAAGGTTTGAAATTGGTATAATACTGGCTTTAAGAAGCACTTTATCCAGTATTCCACTTTTAAAATGTTACCTTTAACTTTTTTAAAGTTTTTTTTTTAAAAAAACCCAAACAACATTGAGTTGTAAACTCAGACAGATTTTGTAGTAACTAGTACGAGTATAAAACTGCCTGCAGTAGTTGTAACATTTCTGAAAGCCACAGACACCATTAACCCAAAATACGTAAACAAATAAATAAAACCTCTCTAGAAAGTCTTATAATGAAGAGGAACTTTAAGAAAATGGTTAAAACAGTTTAAAAGTTGACTTCTCCATGTTATTTGCACATTATTCAAGTGTGTCAATTTCCACTTGAATTTTTTGTTATCCTTTGGAAAATGGTTTGGCCATCTTCACATTTTATTAAAAATAAACTATTTTAATGCTGTATTCCTCTAAAAAGAATTTACTATTGATATCACATAGCAAAACCTAACGTGGTGTTAATCTCCCATTACTACGGCAAAAGGAAAGAGAGCGCTCTCCAGCTCAACAAAGTGATAACTCCAATATGGCAGTTCCCATAGCAGTGTTGCCTCAAAGGACAAATTTTTAGACTCATAACACAGATATTGGTTATACTAGAGTACAATCAGAAAATGTTTCAATTTATTTATGAAAGAATCAGGGTGGTTGAGTAGAAATAATATTAAGACAACAGAAAACTATTTCATAATACCCTCTGGCTTCAGAACTAAACCTGTTTTCAGCTGTTTGAATCTGGGATAGAGATTTTCATTTGGGGGGGGGGGGGGGGGGAAAGATCCTCCTCTACTTTCTGCGGTATTTAATCAGAAACATCCAGTAACAGATGCTGTTAGAGATCAGATACCAGACTATATGGACCTTAGGCTAATCCAGCTTGGTTTTACTTCTGCCAGGGGGTAGATAAAACAGCCTATCACATCAATATTTATATGGCAAAAACATGGAAGTCCGATTAGAAGAAGAATAATGAAGTCCACCAACCTGTCCTACGTGTAAAATAGAGCTAAACAAACACTGAGGCTATGATCTTTGAAACACAAAGAGGTAAGAGGAGTTCTTCATATCTTCATCTACATTTCCCAGCTACAAAGCCATCTAAATGATACAGCAGTGAATACCTCTTGTGTGAAATATCACACAAGCACAATCTAGTGAGATATCAGCACTGACATTACCAGAGCTTTTCAGCCATTCCTTTATAAGCTCTCAAAAAGCACAGTATTCTGCTGCTGCTGCAGCCTCTTGATTAAAGTACACAAAGCAGCTGTTTATCCTCTCACAGTAACCAGCAGGTGAACCCGGTTCAATATTTATCACAGGCTTTCACAGATCACTGCTAACCAAGCAAACGTTTTAATTAAGCTGGAACTTGCTTCAAAGAGCTTATTCAAAATGTCAATCAGCAGGAAAAGGATCAGATACAGTGTCAGGTGAGAGCATGTAATACAAATCCACAACTTTCTTCATCCCATCGTGGTAAATTAGCCTATTCTGGAGTCCAGACCATGATTGTAACAGGCTGCCAGTCTCCTGGAATGTGTAACAGAAGTCACTCAAACTCCATTGTGAAGGTTGTAAGCAATATGTTAAACTGCAATGGGCTAGCACATTAAGACAGATTCTTTTCACAGTTGTTTTTTGATACCCCAAGTGTTTGTTACACTGCTCTCCATTTACTGTTTACTTTTTTTACCTAGTATAAATGGGGATTCCTTAACCCAGCTGCCCCAGTTTCTCAGACCATATGCTTTGACAGAAGTAATCAAGAGAGTACCATAAGGGTATAATTTCTCATTTAAACTCACATCAGAACTGCCCTCTCTTGCAAGAATGAGCAGCAGAAGGACACAAAGGGACTCCCAGGCTCTGGACTGAAAGCAGCTAAGAACAGGCAGTCACCTTGGGCAGAAGATCCTCACCCACTGGATCTGCAGGGGCTGGTCTGATGCAGCAACGCTGGGCAGCACCTCTCGTGCTCTTACAACCACCAACCCACTCCCTCTCTGTTGGGCTATGAAAAGGAGTATTTGACAAGGAACTAACTTTGTTTTAACCACAGGACTGACTACAGTGAAGGCATACAAAGGGAGGGTCATCTCATTGATTAAGAAAATATTTTTATTGCATTATTGTATCATCCTAAACACATAGTCCATTATGATAAGTGTTGAACATAACCTCAGTCGATTTTATTTCATCAACTACACTAGAAAAGCATTTTTATACCTAACAGCCTATGCTGTGATGTTCATGCCTTAAATGTAACGTAGCTAAGCTGCAGAACTACTAATGATAAATAAGGCCTTACTTTCTGGAATTGTTTCTTGATGCCAGACAAATTCTCAGTCTGCTAAAGTAAAAGTTTGTCACTGGAAAGTAATACCTTATTCCGTCACTCTTAAAAAGAAACCCTTTTTTCAAAGAAATAAAGTGTCTTTTTAAGCATGAAAGGAGTGTTTAACAGAAATAAACACTTTTATTTCTTCTTAGGTTACTTCTTTAGAAAGAAGTAGTCAACAGTATAGTTGACTAGTACACTGTACTGTCAGACCCACCGATACTGCATTATAACACACACACGTACAACTGAACTACTGTTACAAAAATAAGTTTTCTTTGAAAATCAGATTATGATTCAGTATTTTATTATTTAACAGTTAGTTTATCTATACTAAAAGTTTTCAGTTTTCTTCACTACATGAAATCTCTAGAAGCTGTAAATCAAGCTTTTCAAATACCCACACCAAAGTACCAAAGCAAATTTTACAACCAAGGAAGAAAGGTCTTTTTATCTGAAAATCAACAGCACACTCTGCTGGCCTTTGTTATTTCAAACTACCAGTTGAAGTTCAGTGGCACAAAGCATTTCAAATCCTACTCAAAAAAATTGACGGAGCTTCCAAAACTACTAAAAATTACTTCCCATCAAATGACCTAGAACACAGATCACTTTTGTCAAGAAAAGGTTTAGCTCCCAGTGTCTTAAAGTAGTAACAAAGCTTTTGGCTTCTTTTCTGTTTACAAAAGCATAGTATACTGGAAAACAGCCCTTGAAGCTAAAAAAAGAGAAGCTAATTTAGGACATAAGAAGAGCCAAGTGCTGTTAGAAGAGGTGGAAAAAAGAACTGAAACACTTGTTGAACCCAAGCATATTTCCAAACATGCATATAAAACCCTCAACTTAGAAGCTGAGTTACCTACAGATGGGTATTACCATAAAACAACATTAAAAAAATATAATGGAAAGGGAGAATGTTCTTCACCTTTTGAAAGAAGAAAGTAGATTTCTGAACTGAAGAAAGAAATAAAGGTCAGACCTTATTCCTTTCTTGTATTTGCCTCAAACTCATACAATTTCATGATTTCATGGCATGCTCCTCTATTTTAATATTGACAAGAACTATTCCGTCACAGCCTTTGATAAGCATTCATGGGAACACCACGAACATAATTCGGGATCTGACATCGACCTCTACTGCCTCAGATTTCTTCTTCTACTGGTTTTGCTTCAACAAACTTTTATGTAAAATCAATAAGATTCAAACACCAAGAAATGCAGAAAATGCCTAACAGAAAGCTGCAGAAACAGCTGCATATCTGTATCTCAGCTTCTTATGTGATATTTCTGCTATGGAAAGTGCTAATTTAAAGAAAACCAAACAAACAAAAACCACCCCCAAAACGTAAATGTATCACAGTAACACACAGGATTTTTCTTCTTATTCAAGTGCAATATTTATTACTCATTTTTTACTATAATATATTGTAACGATCAGCTCCCACTTTCTCCATACTACTTTAAGTTCTAAAAGGCACACATATTAATATTAATCGGTGTCTTTCATTTACTACATACACCACAACACAATGAATGGCAAGTCGAACAAAATCTACAAACTCTGATGTCACTTAATTTCCATGGCCCTAGTTTCAAGTTCTTCCATAACATCATAAATCTACTATGAATTGGAACATAACACACAGATTTGTATCTGCTGTACAACTGCTGTCACATATTGAAAGTTTACAGGCTGAACTGCTGTGACAGATTCTGTGCTATTGGGGAGCCACGGTGTAAGAGAGTTCAACCCACTGTTGAGAAGAACAGCTTTCACAGCTTTCATAATTTCCACTTTGCAAACCACATTGGTTAGACAGCACCATTAGGAGTAAAAGCCACTGCAGTTCTCCCTAGCTAAGAGTGACAATATATTATTTTAAAGCGACTTACACACTTGGGAACCTTTACATTAGGCTGTAATGCAGCCAGAGGGACAGTGTTTTCTGAAAATATATTAACAAGCTGCATTTCATGCATAATCTCTTTACAGCAAAATATTTTTTAAAAATTGCTCTTGAACTAACAGTCCTCACGTAAAAGATATTACTATATTACTTACTATTTTGGGACAAAAAGTAGTGGTTTTCACACTTTTTTCAGAGTGAACAATCAGCTCTCCATTCTTCCTTTGATGATAAACTTCTAAAGCATCAACTAGCTGCACTCCTTTTGCAAAACAATGACGTTTTCTAACCTGCTGGGGAAAAAAAGTACTGTGTTCAAATACACTGGACAGAAATATGTGCTTAAACAGGCAGTCAGTGATTTTGTTTCGACTGTTTTCCACTAAGTCTGTTTCAGTAACACAGTGCATCACTGATACTCGTTAACAGTTTAATCAAATCTAAGCCACACAAAAGTAATTTGGGAAAAGCTATAAAGTTTTAATTACAAAATTCAGTAACAAACAAAAATCCGTAATTATTGCTGAGCTTTTCTTCTTTCACTTCCCACTGTTACAAAACTGATAGAATTTCTAATACTATATAGATATAAGCAGAAGACTTGCATAACTAAAACAAGAAGTAAATTCAAGCCATATTGATCTAAAAACTTAAAGAGAAGTAACCGTCTGAGCAATACTCTAAAGCAATGTAAAAGCTATTTACAGTGCACATCTGAATACAAGTACTAAGTCAGATGAAAACATTACAGAATTATTGCACTCCACGTATTAGGCCAGAAATAACTACATTTGACAGGATGTAAAACAGAACTCTAACACATTCACATTATTATTTGTCTTCCTAATACATATCTGCAAGAGCACTTTCAACTCTAGAATCTCATACTTTGACTTAATATTACAGATCAACTGGGGATAAATATATTTTGGGGATATTAAGTGTTTAAATATGCAAGATGCAATTTAGAAGATGATATTATGAACAATTTAGCGTAACAATGGGCTCCTTTGTGACAAGTAACAATAAAAATGAAGCAAATATCTGTCAATCTAAAGTATGACTGTGACATGACTCAGCTATTCTCTATGCCCTTCTCTGAAACGTTGATTGGCAACTGACAGCTTTTTTGAGCCAAGCCTGGATTATTTTACTGCCAATAAATTTGCTCACCTGCTGCTCAGTTTCTAAAGGACGAATCCTTTTCCTGTCTACTTGAAAATCATCATTCTCCTTGTCACATAGAGATAACCTTTTTCTGGCAGACAATTTGGAAGCTAGCGTTTCATTTTCCTTATATTCTGTAATTAAAAATAAAATAAAACAAAAAGGTATGTCCACTACTAGTAATGTATTAAATAAGGGCAACATTTTAAAAATAGGATTTACTATTAATACACATGATGTAGGAAATAGTATTAGACATTTCTAGACCCATTAACCACCATTTACATACACATTTCCATGCAGGGCAGAATCATGTAGCACTCTGCTATTATGATGGTAAAAAAAAAAGTCCCTGACTTGAAAGTAAAAAAAAATTGACATCACTGGCCTCGTATTTTACTTCCAGAACAGATTTTTAGCCACCTATGTATGAAGTTACCTGTGTTTGTTAGCGGGCTTCCAGGTTTTATGGAACTTCCTGTTTCATAATTATTATAAGAACAAGAAGCACCATGATTCACACTTGTTGCAGCCTCGTTGCTCTTAGATTGGGAATGACAGATACAGCGACACGGCAGTGAGGTCTCTGGCTTTCTGTCTTCCTTTTCACATGACGATGCAAGCAGTGATTTCTCTAAAGGACAGAGTCATTTGTCTTCCGTTAAAAACCACTCAAGACTATACATGAGAACTAGACTTTCAAAACAGTTGATGAAAGCTTTTGTTTAGGTACCAGTTATAAACCTTGCATCTCTACAAAGTCCAAACAAGCTATCATAACCCTTTGAAGAACTGCAGTGCAAAGAACTGTTAACAAGTTGCAGAACTGAAAAAGACCCCTCTTTTCCAATTCAATCTGCGTAAGTACAACCCACAAGTATTTTCTTTCAAAGTTCCAACAGCCATGTAATTCCCTTATGATAACAGATAGCTAAATCCAGCTTAGTATTACTGGCTATTACTGTTTTATGTTGCCAATAAGGCAATATGTATAATGGTGGACAAAGACCTGGTTAGATTCCTGAAACGAAATGTTTAAGGGCTGATAAACAACAACAAAAATTCACTGTAACATATTTTGGTAATAAAACTGGGCAAACGGACACTAAGACAACTCACCATACAGAGACTGCTGCCATGATAATGCAGAACAAAGTAATGCCAAGCTTTTGCCACTTCCTGTAGGGCTCTCCAACAAACAGTGCTGCCTATTATTTAAGCCCTTAACAATCTTTAAGGAGAATAACAAGAACAAAACCAGAATTAATAGGAAAAAAAAACCAAAAAGGATGCCTTTAGCAAAGCTGTAACTAACTTCTAAAAATAGATCAGGACATCTGCTGTCTTGTTAAAAAAACAAAAAAAAAACCCACCCCAAAACCCAAAGAAACAACTCGCCCCCCAGTCACCTTTAATAATAACAAAAAGTCAACAAGCCTTAGCTGTATTTCTCTCAAGAGGAACATGCCTCATTAGCAATGCTCAGAGGTTCACTCACAGGGGGCTGTGCAATACCTACCTGCTAACAGCAATACCTGCTGGGGCTAGCTTACTTTATTTAGTCTTACAAAACATTGAAAACATCTGCCAGACAACCAAACCATTTGTCCCACAGAGAAAAAGTGTTTGAAAATGGTTAAAACTGTTTAAAGTCTAATAATTCATTTAAAAAAACTCTCCAAAAAGGGAAAACTTATTGAAATATTACATTGTTTAAAACACAGATGTTTTACTGAATCATTCCCTCCTTATATATTTGCAAAATTATATAAAATTTCTATTACAGTATATCTAGGTAAATAATCATATATATTACATAACGCATAACTTGTTTCTTAGCCTAAGTGTTCACAAATCCAAAACATACTTCAGCATTCCCTAGTCATGGGCCAGATACCATTGTACAGCACAGAGAACAGTAAGTTGTGTTACAAATGAAATTCTCAAGATATTGGAGGCTCTGAATTTAATATGTCAGTTTTCTAAACACTTATAGGTACTGGAAAACAGAAGCCATTTGTTTAGCAAATGTTAATATAAACTGTACTTACAGCATTCATCATAGCAAGTTGTGAAGGGTAAGCCTTGCAAGGGAATATGATCTTCACTCCCCCAATAGTATATTCTGACACATCAGAAGACATTGCCACTTCTTCCTCCCATTTACTTCAGGTTTATAACTGCAATAAAAAAACAGTATTAACAAGTCAACACTAACAACCAGGCAAAGCGTGAAACAACATATGGCACCAAACAAAACCAAGCAGAAACTGCTAACCTGATAAGGGGGCTAAGCAGTTCAGGATATTTACAGAACTGGCATATAGGAATTTGTACTACACACACCATCAGTTCAGACTCAGTCCTCGTTACAAATAAGAGCAAGCTGCCACCATCTGATGAGTAACATCAGCAATTTAAGTAAAAGTATGATGAACTGTGCACATCATTTCAGATTCTGTTTCTCAGACTGAATGTTGTGGGGATGAGAACCCAAATCCTTGGGGGAAAAGTATGTTAGGATATTTAATAACTAAAAATAGCCAGTTTTTAAATTCTGCAGGTCCATTAGCTTGAATCCAAGACATTGCAAACTACAAAGATACAGCTGACAACAGTAGCTTGTACTGTTCATTTTATAACAACGAGAAAATAAAACTGGACACTGCCTTTAAAAATAAGATGTTTAAAAACTAACACTTTTCTTCCACAAATAATACAGTAATTACTCAGGGGAAAATAAATGAGGCGTCAGTCACTTTACTATTCCGTGAATATTATCTTGCATTTCTCTCACTCTGGATAATAAAAGAAAGTCAGTTTCCCTATCATGCTGAAGTGTTGAAATTACTGAATTAAAAATACTGAAGAAGCATTGATGGCTTAAAAAAAGGACTGCATTTTTTAAACAACATAGTTTCTTTTCTTACAGAATAAAAGAGCAATTTTAAATTGGCAGATTCCCCGTGATAAATTAACTCACTAACCTGTGCCCTCATCTGACTTTTAATGGGTAAACATATACATCAAAAAAAACCACCGATGCCTGGCATGATTCAGCTTCATCACCAACTTTCTCAACAGGAAAAAGAAATCCTAGCAAAAACAGATTGCTAACACGACCTTACATCCTAGCCCTCCTTCCAAAAATGTAACCGCACCCCATTAAAAGGCTTTTCCGTAACACATTCGGGGCGGGGTCGCTTAAACGAGCGCTACTTCGAACTGAGCTTTGCCCAAGAAAAAAGCAAGCCCCGGTGGGGGCGGTGGGAAGGAGTCAGCGCCAAAGGGGGCAGGAGGCGGCGGGGGTCCGGGACACCGGGCAGGCGGAGGGACCCTTCGCCCCGCTCCGCCCGGGAGCGCCTCCGGTAGGACCGGGGCCGCTCCCCAGGGAAACTCCGCCGCCGCCTCGGCCCTTCTCTAGCTGCAGCCCTGCGGGGAATTCTCCTGCCTCGCTGCGGCCGAGGGCAGGGAGCGCTGAGGAAGCTGCTCTCGCCCTCCTGTGCGTGTCGCCCAGCCCCCGCCTACACAGAGGCACCTGGGCCTTTACCTTCTCTAAGAGGAAGGGGCCTCCAGAAAGCCCCTTCCCTCCCTCTCCCCCCGCCCTGCAGCGAGCCCGCTCCCCTCAAGGCCGCGCTCCGCCCCGCGGGAGGCAACGAGCAGCCGCTCACCTCAGGCGGCGGCAGCCCTCCTCAGCGTCCGTCCTTCCCGCCTCCGCCCCGGCACCAATCAGCTGACAGGAAAGAGCCCTGAGCCGCCAATCAGCAGATAGCAGACTGAGCCGCTCCCGCCTTCCACCTCTGCGCTACTTCGAACCAATCACGGAGGAGCTCGTTGGCTTCCGGGTTGTACTCGTTGCTGGGCAACCACGCGTTTACCGTGGGGGGATTGTATTGCGAAATACTTTAATACTTTTTATTATTGTTTACCTTGTTTTAAGCATAGCGCACAGAAAACACTGTATTGGGAACTAAAAAAATGAATAATTGTTTTTAGTAAAGTCAGTGGCTTTTAAATACAGCCATGCACAAGAGGCCCTGGAGGAGAAGGCCCAAGGCGCGGGGAGCCTCCCTCGGGTTAAGCTGGGTCTACATCTGAAAAACTTAAAATCAGTAGAGGCAGCTCCCTTTGAAATTAAAAGCATGAATATCTATGATTTGATCTAAATCGCACACTCATTCTTTTTTATTTAAATACCACTACAACATATAAAATTACACTTAGAAAAGAGGGGAAAAAATTACATACATTTAGATTATTTACATACTTTACATGAAGATGACAAAAATAGACTTGGTAGCCAGAGGGTGTTATTGGTTACAGCACGCTGCTAGTCCTGGAACGCAAACCCTGGAGTGTTTGGCAATTCAGTATCAGCCTTCCCAAATCCCTGTCCGACACAGGATGCAAGATTTTCCCAAGGCCACACCAAAGAATCAGACCATTAATTTCTGGAATATAAACTGGTTTTAACTGAAAAATATTTTACTTATTTAAGGACCCTGGATACTGTCAGTGATGGATTGCCAAGTTTAGCAATTCAAGTGTGCTGAAGTACTACATTCACTTCTGGCACAACAGCCAAACCTTTATTTTCTTTCTCTGCCGCAAAAGCATGTGCTGCCTCACATAAGAGCTTGTGCAACCTTCAGAAAACTCCCAAATATTGCACCACGCACCCCGTTCTGCAATGCCACAAAACCCATCTGTCGAGGCTAAATCCTGCAGCTTCTGTATATGAAAGAACAACCAACTTCATGCATGAAGCACAAAGGATTCAAGCTTCTTGTCCACTGAGCTGCATGTAACCACTTCGGTCTGGCTGAAATTTGTCATTCCTTTCATTATAGGGAAATTTATCCTCTGTCACCGTCACCCTCAACACTAATTTCTTTTAATCTTATCCCGATGACAACTTCAGATACCTCTGCAGTTATTTCTTGAAGTCTTTTTCATCTCTTTTAAACTAAGTGATGTTAAAAAATATTAAACCATCTCAGCTGCATGAAAAATACATATTCTTTAAAAAACACATTTATATAGCTCATTTTGTAGTACTAGTACTTTTTTTTAGAGAAACTTTTAGACCAGTTTCAAACTTTTAACGAAGGCTGGCTGATCTTTAAATGAAGTTCCTGATCTCATGAACTGAAACTTTGACCAATGGTTTGAAACACAAAAAACATTAAAGCATTTTCTTCATACTCAATGTGATGGTGCAAGTTAGTTACACCACTTTTTCTAGTCTTCCTTGGAGTATTTTGTTCCATCGTGCTCTGCAAGGCTCTGGAACAGTAGTTCATTTAACTTAAGCAAAGCACTTCAATCTCGCATTTTTCTTACCCATTATTTTGCTGTTTGCTCAACAAATTAAGTATTCACTTTTCAGAGTGTTATAAAACTCTTCTGGGTGGGCTGCTGTTATCACTTCAGAAACCCAGCAAGCCTGAAAATGACACTCTGTTTCACTGGAAATTATTCACCGACCCCATCAGCCTCAAAAATTTTCACGGGAAGCAACATAAGCCCCTTCAGAGAATTAATTTCTTTTCAGCCATAACTGAATCGAATGAATGAAAACCATGGACTTCTTGTGCTCCTGTTCCTCAGTCCACTTTCACAGCTTTCTCCAAATACAGACACCGTAGACCATGGGACTAGGTACAGCACAATTTCATTTGCGTTCTTCCTAAACTCCACTGACGCTCATGTTAATTATTTCAATGATAGTGTTTTCAACACACTGGCATAACCGAACATCAGGGTCCATGCTTGCAATGTCCCTTGAACAACTTTTGTTAGATGAATCTTTAGAAAGTCCTGACATTTCATGTGGTTTCTCCTTTAGTTGCTGGAGACCTAGAAAATTAAGTAAAAGAAGCAAAGTACATCTAAATAAATAAATATTTTTTTAAAATGATGATACTACGCCCATAACACAAACATGTATGCTATGAAATCGCAAACTGGAGCCATCACCCTTTCATGCACCAGGCTTAACTCCACACATTATTTCTAGAGACACTACAACATTTGTTTTTCATTTACCTATGTCTGACTCCTTTGGGGTTTTTTACATTCCCTCTTACTTCTTTTAACATAAATATCCCAGCACAGATAGCATCAGGGAACTTTGTATCACATGAACAGAGCATTTGTCTTTAGACAGAAAAAGAAACAACATGCTCAAGATCAACTGATACACTTAAACGGTTAATCTGTGTTCACACAATCACTATATATTTATCCAACCATGCTATGTCATGTGTAAGACTTCAGGTAGCTCATTTGACTTTGCATTTCCAACAGATCAGGAAGGTTTATATGGCCATTATGCCTCAGGTGAGGGGTTGAAACGTCCTTGTGTTCTCAAAAGCCCGTGGCCTTTCCTCACGTCTTTAATCCTTAGACTACAATGGCAAATTCTATGCACAACACTTGCATGCAGGGATACCTCTTGAAATGATACAAGCAGGGAAATAAAACAGAAGGAAGGCAGCACAAATTTTAATAAAAAGGGTACTTTCAGCCCCTTCAGCCTCTAAACTCTCTCCTCCAGTGCAGTAAATCCACCTATCCCTATCCCTTCTATATTTACAAGACAACAGCAGTTAAATTTCATACTGCATTCCAACTACACTCAAACTTTTGAAACATTAACATAATTTTCTCCCTGGGATCATGATGTTACTTTTGAAATACAAGGTGTTTTACTTACGTGTAATAATTGGGTCAAAGTCTCTTGTCTGCGTAGCAACATCAGAGGCACAAACTTGTCCTATTTGTATCAGCAGAGACATAATATCCTCATACAAAGGAGGAAAGGCTTGACAGAATGACACCAAACAAGGCAGGGTTGGCATAAAAAAAGCATAGCGCTTCGACTGGGTTAAAACTACCAAGGAAAAGGAAATGGTTAAGTAAGAAGGAATTATTATAAAAATCCAGTAGTCAAGAATTGTTACTTTTACACTCATAATGAACACAATGGCATTTAGACAAAACTGCATTCAACCTAGACAAGTAATTCCAATTTACACAACATATTTAGGGGTTGCTGGAGTGCCTACCTGTGAGTAGGGTTCCCATCACATTGATAGCTAAACGAGCCACGCTGAGAGATTTAGGTAGCGCGTACTGGATACACAAAAATGAAAGTAACTGGATGGCAAATATCTGTTAAGTAGGTGAAAGGCAAAAGAGAAATAAGCAATAAAGTTAGATTGCTTTGCACTTTCTATCCAAAACTCTTCATGTAACTTACAAGTTAGTAAATATTCCCTGTTTTCCCAATGAGGAAATGAAAGTCAGAGAAGCCTTAATGATAGTTATTGTGCAATTTTTCTGCTGACATTAAGAAAAAAAAAAAAAAAACCACGCATTTTAACATTAATCAAATACCAGCATTAGTGTTTCAGAATCTCCCCGAGAGACACAATTTGTTTTGACATTAACAATGAGCAAAGCAACATGCAATTTACAATATAATCCTTGTAAAAACTGTTTAAGGTCTGATGTGTTCTAGTTTTAACTTTAGCTGAGTGTCTTCTCATCAGCAGTAACTTTATATTTGAGAAGGGAGAACAACTGCAAAGTTGGCTTGATGTAGAAAACAGGAATCTTTAGCCCAACGAATTCCAATTACCTACAACCAGCCAAATATGTAATCTCCCCATGTCACACTATACCAAATCAAGGTCTACAAATTGCTTTAGAAAGTAATAATGAATGATTATTTGCCATGGTTTTTCATAATCATCATGAGAAGACCTTCAAAAGTATCAGTGAAACATTTCAAAATCAAACTCCTGACTCCCCGTTTGCTGAGCTTGTAGTGGGAAGAAACAACCACTCTTCAGGTTCAAATAGTGTAACTTTGAGGAAAGCTGCACATGTCATTCTAGCAGGCTTTGTTCTTGCAGTTAGACCAGGGAAAGAACTGGTAAGACAACTGGCAGAGGAGAAATTTCAATCAATTTCAAAATCTACACCTTACAGTCTAGTCCCAAGCTTGCTTCAAGAAACAGTAGTAATATTCCCTGGAAAAAAAGACTTAGTAGTCAAAACTTTTCATGAACTTTTTGATCTTAAGGCTGCTTAATCTGTTCTACAGGATATCTTTGCAAAAAAGATTTCAAAATTTAAATCTTCATTGAATATCCTATAGTTATAAAATATCAGATAAAAACTTAGCAGGCAAGACCTTTGCCAACCGATTTATACCCAATATAAAGAATGAATGAAAGTCATTATTGAAAAGTGCTTTTATTCATGTTCTTGAAGGCAATATTGAAATTAATGAGTATTTCCTAAACAAGTGTACAAAGAGAGATATGTTAGTGGAGTTGTCACAATTCCCAATTTGGGGGCGAGGGCCACCCTTTAATTTAAGGTAAAAGTGCTGCAGATATTACCTTAATATCCTGGGCAAGTTAGAACAAGACTTTTTTTAGTGATCCTTTTATTTTCTCCCCTTAACCAATACTTCATCCAGGTTAACTACTTAGAGTGACTCTCAAACTAGATGACTGTACAGTACCTGTTTTTCAAGTTCAGGCTGGGCAATGAGCTCTGGTATGAAATCCAGACAGATATGCATCGATGGAATCCCTGCCACTGTCAGTGCCAGCAGTTCACATGGATAACCCTGTGTGATAAAAGAACACATATGACAAAGGTTTTAAAAATTCTGCTTCAATTAAGATTTTAAATTAGATCTTCGTTAATGGTTTTTTCAAAACTAATATACCTGTATATCTCTTTTGTTCAGAATTATAAGCAACAGGCCTGTATTCCAAGGCAACAAGAGGCAGGCTGGCTGACAAACCCAGGGTCTGAATCAGTTCTTTATCCTCAATACTCAGTGTATTATTTGCATAGAAACTCCCCCTCCGCTCCCCAAACTAAACCAGGCTGCAGTGACCGTTTCCTCCTGTGCCTTTCCCCCGTGTTCCAAACCTCACAACAGGCCCCAACTTGCTTATTTCACAACTGCACCATCATGACTTTTTTAGTCACTTAATCAGTTCCAGGTCAACGCAAATTAACTCCTTTTAAAGAGACTGCCATCCAGCAATAACCAATTTAACACACACGAAACCCACATTTATATTAAAAAATTCGCTGATCTCTCCCCCCTTCTTTTTTTGAAGACATACAGCTGCTTTGGCAGGGGCAACCTTTCTCCTTCCACTCTAATGAGATAAACTGTGCCTAACAAAAAAGAAAGATAAGAAGATGTTTACATTTGAAGCCAAATTACAGTTTTGAATAATGACTATACCAATTCAAAAACATGGCCAGAAAAAAGTAACCCACAAAAGATGTGGAACAAGTAATTTTAAGATGATTAGGCCAGTTTTCCTTGGCCTAGAATGGACAAACTATTTTGGTATAAAAAAGGGCAGAGGCACAAACAAAGCATGTGTTTAATGATGAGGAACAGGCATGGTTTAGCTGCTCCCTTCTTGGCTACAACACAGAGTCCAAGCACTGAAATCTGGAGGAAATGTAGGTGCCACAAATTTGGCGAGATGGGAAGCTCAGCAGTGGGCCATTATAATTTCTGAGGAACACAACAACAGCATTCAACACCCTTTGACCACTTTATTTGGGTCTTTCTTAACCAGAGAAACCATGGGAGAACTAAAATAGTGCAAAGCAGACCTGGAAATGAACTAGCTTGACTATGTTGGGATCAGCTATATACATCTGATGCAGCAGACAGCAGATCAGACACTGGACCTCTCGAAGATTACACAGCAAGCTATCATCTTCTTCTTCTAGTTCAGGACTCTTAGGGCCTGTGGTACTATGAACGTTCTTTAGCAAACTGTGGGTATTACTGCTCTGGGCTTTCTCTTCTTCTGTAGGTAAGCAGATCTCTAGAAGAATCTGCACAGCAGCACTGTCCTGTGAAGAAAATAAGCAACAGAACATGCATAAAAAAACCCAGTGAAATCAAAGAATTCCAATACAAATTGATGACAATATAAGAAACAGAAGACTGTCAGGTGGCCATGGATTTTTTTTTACATAGAACAAAAACAACTCAGTTCAAGAATCACAAATCCTGTAGAACAGTAAAAAAACCCCAACACTGTATCTGAATCAAGACTCAAAAGAACAAAAGCATAAATCCAACAGATCGTCATAATCACAGATCAAAAAAGTAGGTTCAAAGGAATCACATACTGTTTCAAAATAAATATCCAATGGTCCCTTAAAGCACCCAGATCAGACAAAATACGCACATGGCCACGTAATTCACAGTATTCAGGGGAGACTACACTACTCATTTAAATATAAAGCTTCCTATTAATTAAAATATCATCTTCTAATAGGGACTATATATGTGACATTCTTCCAGAGAGAGGTAAGAAGAGACTGTCTGTGAGACAGGATTAGTCAAGAATTCCCATCATGTCAAGCTAAGTAAGTTAACCATTCTTCAGCCTCACACTTCACAATGCTGGCTGCTTCTCTTAAGCAATAATAATAATAATAATAAGCAATAATCAAATGATCATGCCTAGGTCTGTCACATTTATTCATGTTTTAGTGCTCCAAATCTAAGTACAGAAAGAGCCTCTGGATAGCACAATCAACAAGGCAAAAGGGCTAGTAAGCAGAACTCTTCTAACAGAAAAGAACACTATCAAAGCAGTTAACCAACACAATGCTCCAGAGTAGAAAACAGAAGACTGAAAACATTTAACAATCTGAATACAGCGGTGGTTTTCTTTTTTGTGGTAACAGAAGTCAGCAAAAAAAAGAAGTTAAAAGGTCTCCTTTTTTAATTTCCTGTTTCTGTATTTCTGTTTTATCATTGTCTTTCCTCACAACATTTAATATCCATTTCTCCCCTCCTTACCTGAGCAGCAAGCAATGCATTTTTTAATTCTTCCCTTGTAACTTCTGGGGCCTCTGGACCCATTGCATTGTTTTGGGATGGCCTAATGTCCTGCTCTGCTGTTTCTTTTAGGTGAGCATTGAGGTAAGCTTTTGAAGCAAGAAGATATCCATTCAACATGTGCAAAGTTACATCCATCAGAGGAGGACTCCTGATATGGGAACACATGATAAAATAAAGGCATTTCAGCAGGCAGAACAATAAGACAGTAATAATACCAACAAACTAAAAGCACTCCTCAAAGGCTCATTTGGTTGTAGGCTGGTTCATACTAAAGCTGTTTTCCCTAACACAGCAAAATACTAAAGGCCACAATCCCTTCTGCTGCCCTGCCATTCAGTCCTACTTCTCTCATGCACACACATGTATGCGTACGCTCTACAAAAACAAGGAACTGCTGAAGAGACTAATTTCTGATGAAAAAAGGAAACCCAAAAAGTGTTGGCTGTATGTGAAGTAAGGAAAAATAGTGATCTGAATGACGGGGAAAAATAAAGCAGACAAGCTCTGAACTGCTTCCACAATACTAAGATGATAGTTTTCAAATCACATTGCATTATAAATCTCCCTAATAGTTTTAGAAATAAAGGATTTTCAATTTGCATCCAGGGCTGAAGGGACATACATTTAAATATTTCGCCTATGGGTTGGGGATTAAAGATGTCATCAACAGAAACTTAAAAGTCTAGCAGAGTTGTAGCAACTCAAATGAAAACTGGATTCGTGGCTCAATTGCTAAAAAGGCAAGGAGGGACAGATGCATACAAACAAGAACAGGAAGCACAAATCAAGTTGACTATTAGCCATTTATTATGAAAAAAAGGATAATAAAAAATGGGAAAAATAAACTACAACTGACAGAAAACGTGAAAAAGAATACAGAAGGAATAAAACTAGGGGCTGAAGTACATTTACAGTGATTAACTGTTATCTTTTTTAGAATAACAGATGCAATTTTTTCATTACTATGAAAAAGCGAAGTTATAATTTACAAATTCTGACTTGTTTGCATTATTTCATATTCTCCTTAAAAGCTGACCATTTCACTACTAAAATTCTCAGCTTATTCTTCTGCATCAGAGTCATAAAGTAGCATTACGCATCCTCCTCTATCGTCACTGACATCTAGAGGGACTAATTTCTAAGTACTGCTAAAAGACTTTCTTGAGAAATTATGCAAATCTACCTTTGTCATACCCATCAAGCACCCGCTGGCAGAAACTGTTACCCAAAAAGATGGAATACCTACAGGTCCACGAGGGATGGCAAAAGACAGTGTGCAGTGGAAGGATGTTACAGCTACAGCCTCAACCACCACCACCACCATGTGGCAGCAGCCATTTTAAGTATGCTGTAATGTCTATTTAGAACAAACTCACAAATCTAAAATGGATGATCTATGTACAAATCGCAAAGTTTCCAAAATGGAACCGAATGTAAGGTCGTCCAACAAGACACTCAGCTGGACAGCATGACGTGCTGAAACAGCATGTACAGCTCGCTCAGTCCTCCGACCAACAAGCTTAATACAAAAAAGATGGAAATTACAAGCTCATAGGATTAGTCTGAAAATATGTTTTGAAGTACTGAAAGCTTTTAAAAGTTTTCTATGAGACACCTTTATGTTTAGCATTCATTACGTATCAATGTAAGTACCACAGAACATAAAAAGCTGAAGGAGCGAGATGCTTACCTATGAACTCTCTGATCGCATCTTAGTACAATCAAAGGATCAATCATCAGATCATTCTGAGTGTATTTCTGCTGCCGGACTATTTTTACTGAAGGCTGCAGAGCATTAACAGTCATCACCCACAACCTAAAATGAGAATGTTTTTACAATTTCTTAGTAGATAATCCATATGAGAAATGGGATCACGTAAGTGTCTGGACACTTATTTATCTCAGTTAGCTGTACTTTTCTAGGCCTATCAAGGAGCAAAAACCCCATACTTCATTTGCAGCCCCTGAAGTTAACCAAGATATAGTTAGCTTACATTCACTGGAATTACAGCAACCAAACCGTTTTCATGGCAATAGAGCATCCACCTCCTCAGAAAAGGCATGGTCTTACTGGAGTGAGGTCGTGTTTCATCAGTAATTCGTCATAAACAATGTACCCTTTAAAACCATGCTCCTACATTTTAAGCAAACCGGTGACTTCCTTTCCCCAGAGAACAAGTACCACCTTCCTTTTAAATACAAAGGTTAACATTTTCAACAAAGCAAAAAGAAATGCAACTCCAACGCATTCTATTCAGTCACAACCTCCAATTTCCCAGACAAAGGCATTACGGTATTATTTTTGAAACAGAAAGTGGCATTCCACCTATCTGCAACAATAAATTAAACAGTATTTTGAACCCACCTTCTTGGCATCACGGTGTTAAGAACCATCCAAAGTTTATTGACAGTCTGAAGAATCCTCCGAGGGACTCCAACATTCAGCAAGCGATTCATATTTGATGTCAACACTTCTGCATATGGGATCAATTCACCAGCTGAGAGAAGTGTTAAATGTTCTAAGATCTGCATCAGCTGGGTGTGATTTCCAGGCAGCATGGAAAATGCTATAAAACAAAGACAATGGGATCCTGGTAAAACTGGATTTCTGGCATTTTTTCTGACTCCTTGACCTGAAGATCATATATTAACAAGTTTGCAGCAGAACATTTTCATTATACAAATGCAGTATGATCAAATTAATTAAATGGCTACACACTTCCAAACCCACTACATGCCAACCAATTTGGAAAGAGCACTGCTTACTTCAGATGAAGTTATTTACCTTCTTGGAGCTGTTTGGGAGAGTGATTCTTCGCAATGTTTGTGAGAAGCATCCTCCTCAGTAAGGCATCAGTGCCCGTGATCTGTTCCTCACAGATCCAGTCTTCCACAATGCAGAGGTGTGGATAGTTAGTTGCAAGAAGGCGTAACAGCGCAGAATGCAAGCCTTTAGGATATTAAGAAAGTATACATCTTAGATTTAGGTAGCTACATCTTTCACCTGAAAATATTTGTGCCTATCATTTCAACAACAAAACTTAACTGAATCACTGCCAAACGTTCAATGAGATACATGTTTATAGCCTGATATTCTAACTCCAACAGAAAGGAAAAGCTACCTTTTGGAAAGGTGGGAGGACCCAACAGTAACTCTTAAACTCAGTCTGGAATAATTATGAATTCTCAGGCAATTCCTACTCGAAGACCTACCCTAGGTAGGTAAGACCTACTCTAAAAAGAACTGCCTTCCTCAAACTGTCACTATTACTCTTCAAACATACCTGTAATCAAAATGGTTACTACTGACAAATTTTAAAAGAAAGAGAAAGGAAGGCACATTATGAAACAGACTACAGCCAGAGCTGGAAACACGCTTCGCCTTCCTTCTTCACGCACGTTAGGCTTTCACACACAGATATACCTCCCAGTTCCTGCTGCAGTCCTTGAGCCTGCCGGATAAGGTACTTGATTGGAATCTGATCCATTAATGCTGAAGAGTAAGACTTGGGTTTTTTCTGCATGGCAGCTATAAGGGAACAGGACAAGAAACCACGCATAACAGTTACAGTTGGAAAAAAATATCTCCCCACCTGAATCACTAAAGAAAATATAAAGCACTTGTCTCCATATTATCCATGTAAAATAATGAAATTCCCTAATAACACACCTCACTCCTGTTAAAGTATTAAATTAGGCTCTTCAGGAAACCAATTCTGTGAACATTTCCATTTAAAGATTTTCCTGGCATGTAGATTTGTTCACAAGATCTCCATACTATCTTTGATGAAGTCAAACAGATTTTGAGATCATAGCTCAAATCTGCACTTTCATTATTCAAGGTTTTTTATTCTTAAAAAATATGGTTATCAGTTGGTACATGGAATTCAAACTGTTAGCACACACAACGCCCTGTCATGAGGTGGAAGGTATAAATGCAGGAAGAACTGTAATTGATTTTATAGTATTTCAGTCTTTCTTGAATAGCATGAAGAAAATAGCACCGATGAATGCTGGAAGTTTTGCACCCTAAAAAGGGCAGGTAAAAACACACACCAGTTACAATAAATACTATGTTTCCACTGAAGTTAAACTCCATTAATAAACTACACAACGTTCTTTTAGAATTAATTTAAGGTCTCAATTTCAAAGGTAAAAAGGGATCATTGAGTACTGTCAACTATAAAATGGCCAAGCCAAAGAAATGTGTCTGCAAGTCTGATGGCACATGAATAAATGAAGGTCTGAAGTAAGTCAGAAGTTTTTGTTAATTGTCGCTGTATTTGTTAGATGGTCATAAACATTTCTGGTAACTTTTTGGCCGGCTTGGAGCTTTTTTAATCTGGAAAACAAATAACTACAGAGTTTTAGCCGAAACTTTATCTCCTGAACTTCTACACCAATGCTGTATTTCTTACAAGAATCTAACCTTTTTATGCTGTGCTTGAATCTGACAGCAACATTAATTTTTGTTGTTGTAAGAATTCCTCTCCTTGCATCTAATTTTCAGTTGATCTGTTTTCCAGTGATGCACTCACACATACCTAGTATCTTTGTGTTTGCCAGAAGTGCTTCTTCGTACGACAGGACGTAGTAGAGGACAAGCAACTGGGTTGTGATGCTGTATCGCTGAGCAAGACGAGTATTTTCTCCCTGTACATAAAACCACATACAAAGGTCATGTTGCATTCCTGATTCTTGAGAACAAAAACTTGGATTTACCTGCAAATATGAAGAAAGATAAGGCAGTAAGCCTTGTATAAAAATATCAAGCCATATGAGATCTAAGCTGAAAGCTGCAGGGAATTTTTCTTCCCCCGCCCCCCCCCCCCCCCCTTTTTTTTTAAATGAGCTTCAAACACAAAATGTATTTTTGATATTTTGGGACACTAATAAGGAGTAATCCCAGGATTCCAACGCAAGTCCATGCTTGCTACTCATTCTATGTGTGTCCAAGTGACCATCCTCATACTTCTATCAAAATTAAAATGCTTCTTTCAGAAACAGCTAGAGTGCTTCCATTAAATAGTACTTTTATCTAACAAGATCAAGTTGGTAGAAAAATTATACAAATCCTACACAAACACCTCCACTTTTCAATCCATGGAAGTGCTTTTCTTTGCATTTTTAACTGCATGAGTTAGTGAGTTCCCAAGGAAAAAGGCAAAAGAGGGACAAATAGCAATTGTCCTAAAAATCTGAGTAGCTCTAACAAGATTCACTTCAAAACACAATGACGATCACTGTAGTAGGAGGCAGTTTACTATACATGCATTAAAGACAAAAAGTGAGGTGACTTACTGAATCTGTGTGAAGCATATTTACAAAATACTGAACCACGCGTTCACATTGAAGTACACGAAAGAAGCAAACAAATCATTTACCCCAGAGAGTCCTTGAAAAACATTCAGTATCTCCTGTTCCGTGACAGGCTGATTTGTGGCCTCTGGGTTGGATTTAGATGCAGGAGTAAGAATAGAGTTAATGTAGACATCAATAAGAGGAAGCAACTGAGGATGGAGTGGCGTGGTGGTTTCACAGAGCTGCCGATAGATCCAGTCCTAGAAAAAAACATGACATTACGTGTTCAGTTTCAAAGCTGGAGGACAATTTTTTTTTTGTCTGCAAGTACATCCCCTTTTAACTAGTTAGAAAAAACATAACCGAACGAGGCTTTGACTGTGGAAAGTGTAATACCAGTTCTGAGCTGCGTCTGGTCATAAACTGTATATCCTGGACCCTGCTCTGTACAGACCCACCAATAAAACTTGTCCTGGATGGAAATATCATTCTGACTACGATTTTATTAAGCACAGACAGGGAGAGAAATAACTTTCTTATTCTTTTTAACTTCACTAAGTTGCGGTCTTTGGATTACAGAGCTAAAACTGGATACCCTAATGTAATACACAGTTCTTTCTTAAATTATATGGTAATAGGCCATAAAATTAATCTAGAATTCTGTTACCATCATTCAACAAAAAACCTGCCTGCAAAACCTAGTCAACATTCAAAATTATGAACAGAAATAAAACAAAGGTCATACCTTAATGGATACTTTGTGCTTGGTGAACGATCGACTTTTCAAAAGTTGGTAAATGCAGTGAATCGGTAAGAACCCAGTAATGTTGGCACTGAGATTGCCCGTAACAGGCACGCGAACTGCGTGGGCTGTAACAACCTAAAGGAAAGTTATAATTAACAACAAAAATACCACAAACACTCACCTTATCGCAACACATGAGCACAAGGTGACAAAGACACACAGCTACATTCTTCTTGGCATTTACTTCTTTTTAGTTGTTTGGAAGGTGAAGAACATTTTTATGTAGTTTAATACAGTATGTGTAAAACTAGCACACGTACTACATTTGAGAACAATTTCCTGCTACTGCAAAAAATAATGTCATAGTGGACAATTTTTCTCCTTTGCTTCCCCATTATTTAAAAAAGCCAAATGTTCAAAAAGCATAATCAGATCCGACTACAAAAAGAAAGAGCCAAGGCTCTTTCAGTACCAGCAGGATTCTTTTTGTAGGTCAAACTGAAGCAATTACAGAAGAAAGAAAAAAAGAAAGAAAGAAAAAAAAAGGTGGGGGGTGGGAGAAGACCTAGGCTTAAAATACCTGTTCGGTGAAAATCTCCTGTGTGAAGATTGTCTTCATTCTGCTGAGTGAGCTGGGCTTAATAACAATCTGAAACAAAGAACAAAGTACTTGCAATTTTAAGTTCTAGCTTTCTTATTTATAAGTACTGCAGATTTATTTTATAAAGTGTCAACTTTTAACCTTTTTAAACTTGTCTTCACTGGGGTACCACAAAAATATTCACATCTATACTTCTAATGTGACCTTTGAAAATATTTTTGTTTTACAAGTTCTTATCCTAAGAACTACCTCCCTAGCTTTTACGTTTGATGAGACACTGCTTCATGATAGTAAATTGAAGGCAAGTCTTCCTCGGTAATTTTCAGAAATTAATTATTATATATGTAGACATTTCTTTAAACTATTTAAAATAACAAGTTTGCAGCTCAGTTTGGAAACTACTTCAATTCATCTCCAAAAAAGTTCATTCCTTGCAAATAATGATTTCAACAAGTCCGCACTTTTTGAAGATACTTTTATCATAACATTCCTCTGTTTCAAGAGGTATGCATGGTTTAATGTTATTTAGAGGAACTAATTTAGTTAGGTACCCAGTTTTCTACTTTACATTTGCTTTAAGTATATTAGCAAAACCAAAGTTCTCTATATCAAAACTAAAGTAAATACAAGAGTATAAATACACAGTAAAAAGTTAATTTAACAGAGAAATGTATGTGCTAGAAACAGTCTAGGATTTACCTTCATTCCCAAGGTGGAGCAGACCAAATCAATGATAGCACTGAGCTGATTACTATGGAAATACATGGCTACTAAGAGAAGCATCTCTCCAAAAGAAGCAGACACACCAGAAATGCTAATGATAACAAAGAGGAAGAGTTAATTTCCAATAGGACATAAGTAAACGTGAGATTACTGGAATCACTAAAAACAAACGAAGCCTGCTCTCACCTTTCAAAGTAAGCTTCTTCCTTTATCATCCAACTAAGCCACATTACCATGAGTTGCTCCTGTTCCGGGGTGCTGCACAAAGAAAAACCATAGAAGATCCTTTCCCCAGGAACTACCGCTAGTTTTACTAACAATTACTAGCAGAAAAGCCAGTGTTTGAGAAATCTTATGCCAGGACACTTTCTGTCACTTTCACTTTAGCATCAAACAGCTGATAAGCACTGATATTTAGCACAAGCTTCAGTCCAATTGTCAGGCAATTTCCTGCCTTGAATGCACACAGCAGATAGCTACATCCATTAAGTACCTACATTGCTACTCTTTTTAACGGGGTCTCTAATGAATTTAGCCATAAACTTGTTCAATGGAAAAGTGAACTAGTAAGACCTGCTTTAGCATTCAAAAACCATTCCAAACTAAGCTAACGCTGATGCTCCCTTCTCAAAAGATTTGCTATGAACAAGAGGGAGGGCAGACTGGAATACCAATTTACTCACCATAGTGTGAGACAAACCCCTTCAACCAACACATGGACATTTGTATAAAGAATTAGGAGAGAAAAACTGTGCAGCTCTGGGGAGGTCATTGCCTTAACCGTGTTAAAACAGTAACATCTTTACAAAGCTCTTCTGTATGGAGAGGTACCTGACAAGAGTGGAGAAGGCCAGAAGCATACAAAAGGAAAGAGATACAAAGCGAACACCAGCTGGAGTTGCGGGAGGCCGGCTGGTCATCAGCTGCAGTAGCTGCTCAGCTTCCTCATCAGTTGGCCTGAATAGGACAGAAAAAGAATAAAACCCACGCTGCTAATTTAAAACCGAGGAGGTTTCCAATCTCATCACACTGGTTAAAGATTAAATTTTCTCCGTTACTTAATCTGTTTATCAAGTTGCCATCAGTAAGTGAGTATCAAGATTAACTGGCAATTCTCTTTGAACTTAAAGACATCAAA
Organism: Morus bassanus; assembly: GCA_031468815.1. Lineage (NCBI taxonomy): Eukaryota > Metazoa > Chordata > Aves > Suliformes > Sulidae > Morus > Morus bassanus. Next base: position 9,562,484 of record CM062584.1, read on the forward strand.
ATCTCTGTTAAGAGATAACAACAGTGAGAAAAGTTCCCCAAGATATAATCTTGCCTATTAGTACAAAAATACCGAAATTAAAACTAACAATGCATGACAAGGCTACATTAGCACTCTCTAAAAAGTAAAAGCAGAGGAATAGAAATTCTAAATTCATGTCATGGATGTTGCTAGAGTTTTCAGCTGCTTTCTCTTCTACACACTGCTCCAACCACTGAGGCCTAGACTTCTTTTAACAAGTCAGTAGAACTGTGTTTGCAGCATTAAAGAGAGCGCCACATTTCTTGCATTATTTTATATTTTAAAAAATCAGGAAAGCTGATAAATGGATCTTTACCATTAGAATGAAAAAAACTCTTCCGATTAGAATAGTACCGGAAAGTAAAAAAGAAACCTGTCTCCACAGACCTTAGCACTACATAGCATTTGCTCTCTGCACTATCAAGAAAATTCCCTCAGCTGGCAACTCCAGCTCTCAGCACGTAAGAAGGGCCTCCCCTAGTAGGAAAATCATCGAGTCCTGCCACGACTCTTTCAAGGACACAATGGCATTAAAAGACAGCTCATGTTAAAAGTGCCCAAAGCTCTCAACCTCTGTTTAAATGGACAGACAGTGAATAAAAAACACAGAGCATGAAAACATTCATTACTTCAGCCCAGCAATTCCCATCAAAGCGCAATAGAGACGTAACAATGCGCTGGCTTTCACAACATGCTCTTCCTTCAGTCCTGAATACACAGACACATTCGGCTCCATATCAACATCTGCTTCTTCAACAATGTGTGTGCTGCGAACCGTGGGAAGGATTCCCATGAGCTCCAGGAGCAGCTGCCTCCTCATTTGCCAAAGCACAGAGCTGATATTATCTCTTTTTCTCTGTGTAAGAGGTTAAAAGATGAGAACAACAATGTAAAATTAATCCCATCAAACAATGTATTACATAAGAGCTTCCAAAATGATAAAGTCAAGGGGAAAAAAAAAAAAAAAAAAAAAAAAAAGAAGGGGGATGGGGGGAGAGTAATTTTTTTAAAATACAATTTTCAGTACCAGGGCAACAGACAACACATGATCATATTACGACAGCTTATTACATCCAAACACAAGCTTTAACTAACTCAGCTAAGCAAGTCAAGACACAACTTCCTATTGTGAACACTGAGGATGAACATATTTATCAGCTAATTATGAACTTACAATTCCCTGGTTTCCATGCCTATTGAATCATCCACCCAAAAATCTCTCAGAGGAACAATCAAATAGCTGCCTTCAGGGACTCTATTTATAGACCTGACGGTCCCATAAGACGACGTTGCCTTGTACAGGTTACTCCAAGACAGGCAACAAGATTTATATGCATTCAGACAAATATGGGTGCCCGCATCCAGAAGAGTTACAGCAAGCTATTAAAAGTATTTTTTAAAAAGCAGAATATTTAAAGATTTTCATACCTGTTGGCCATTTCGGATAAAAGTTCCAAACCAAGTTCGAACCTTTGCGTTTGTTCCAAGCAGCAAACCGCTCACAAAACACACCAGGTCACTCACTCCATCATCTGAAGCTTCATTTTTGGTGTGATCCAAGGTCAAAGCCACACCAAGTCCTGGTAGATGACACTCTTCCACCTAGATAAAATGCTCAGGCTCAATCACTTTTTTTGGTTTTAAAGCTTCAATAAGGATCATTACTATGATTCTCATGACAGACGAACGACAGACTTACCACCATGCCTCGGACCCTCAGAGCTTGGGAAGGGTTCATTTTACACAGGTGGCGAAGTGCTTCTGTTCTACGACGGCCTCCAACACTTTCCTCGTCCTGCCGTTCACCATTCTTAATCAAACCTCTACAGACTAAATATCCGACAGGAGGTGTAAGTAAATCCGGCCTTCCCAACAGACAGCCACATAAACATAAACACACAAAGCCAAGCCGTTCTGTTCAGCTCACCATGATTTATTAGCTGGGCCACACAAATCTTGTCCAGGCAAGAACTCGTGATCTATACTATATAAGCAGAACAAGGAAACGGTCTTTCTCCTCAGAGAAATTACAGGGTCATTACAGATTTACACATCATCCAATTACTACTCGTACTCTATCTAATGTAACCTGTGCATCTGGCAGCCCTGGAGACTGAAATCTTATGGCGAGGTAAGGGATGCCACACAGGTAATGCCAAAACAAATTTTTCACCTCATAATATGGCTCAGTCTAAGGGACAAGAGCTATTAGCAAGGCTAGACCAGTTTCGTAGTCCCAGTCATTCACTGCCTGAGTCAGCCTTTCTAAGGGTGACCTACAGGCGAAAAGCTGCAACGTGCACACAAGGAGTCTACGAGTAGGCTGCGAAATGGGGAATAAGCATGATGAGAATGGGAGCCTATCTGCACCTCTAGGTATAAATGCATTCGAATTACATTTCATAAGCCAAATGCTCTCCCGTTCAAATATTTACGATGCCTGGTTTAGGCCAGAATTAACTATATTGCTAGAAAAAGTAAACTGGACGAGAAGAAACTGTTACTCACCCTCGTTAAAGCTATCAGGAACATTGGCCACCAGAAGGCAGAGGAACCAGGCTCCATTTTTAACGTGCAACAGAGCTTCAGCCACATCAACTATTGGCAACAGTGACGGCAGCTCTGGATAAAGAGAGTTTTAAAAGTCACGGTGTTTCACTGTGAAACAAGTAAAACCTTGCTTTTAATATGCATTTCAATAACACACTCAAATCAATAAGTGGAAAATCAATCTGTGATCTATTCCTCTTTCAAAGAGCTAGACAACCTAGATTAACCTTAAATCAGTCACAACGGCTCCAAGTTATTTTTTTACGTTTGTAGGAAGTTAGAAAACACTATGAATACAGAATACTACACCTGCTTGCAAAATGCAGAGAACATCTGCTGCCTCCTCCAGATAAACAGGACTCTCGAAGAGCTCAGAAGATTTGAGAAAAAACTCACCATTTGATTCTGACACCTACAAGACATTGTTCACCGTCACTGAACAGGTTTTATGAAGGAATTTGTCTTTTATGGCTTTAAATTCAGCAGATGAAATACATTAAAAACTGTCAAAAATGTACAGCTATAAACACAGAACAGGCAAGAAAAGCGTTTAGCGTAAGAAATATTTACTAGTGGAAATACTTCAATACGGCTGGTATCATTGCTTCTTTCCAGAAGAAAGAGAAATAGCTCACTGACGATTCTAAAAACATGGTAAATTTACACAAGGAAAATAAAACGCTGGGAGCGGCAAGGAGGTAGAGTATGAGAAATACGGTGGCTAATAACATACAAAGAACTAGATGGAGAAAAGTCATCGTTTCATTTTCAAATACAATTTCTGCACTGATGCATCACAAAATCACGTTATGTTTGAGTACAGCATATTACAGAATATATAGTTTATATCATATTAGAAAAGATTACCCTCGTTTGTTCTGAGGAAGAAAGACTGCCTCTAGGAAGCTGGGTTCACGAGGAGTTTAATCACAAGCCACTGTTCAATCAGACTAAGACTTTAAGTCTTGGTGAAACATGTAAGAACTAGAGAAGAGTACTCACGCACAACAGCAGCACCAGAAACAGAACGTGACAGCCTATCAACCTGCCCAGAGTGCATTTTCAGTGACACAAAATTCACAGGTTCTCAGATATGGAGAAATTTACCTTATTCATAATTGCTAGTAATTCGCTAAGTACGAGACGAAGCCGACGAGGTGAATCGCTGTGTTCAAATTCCAGTGTCAGCCCATGCTGAAGCTGTGACACCAAGATGCTTTCTCCACTACCTCCTCCTAGCTTGTGCCTAACGGCCAATTAAAAACAACAACTGTTAAACGCTTCTGCAAACACAGACATTTTATCAGTTAGAGGAAGAGAGTAATTCTGCAGGGATTTCTTCTTCCGTGCCAATGATCAGAAAAGACTGCTGTACATCGGGAAATCTGTTTCAGTAGGTTATCGAAATTTCAAGGGCCTCTTCTCCCCAGTCGCAGATACAACAGTCAAGAAAGTGCATCCACCGCCCCTCGCTTCACTTCTCTCTAGTCTCTTCGCTAAAGGGGTGACACTTCCTAAAGGAGGGTCAGCCGCCCTCCCAGCCCCTCTCAGACCGGGCAGCCCCGCCACCGCGGAGAGAAGAGCCCCGAGACAGACAACTCAACCCCGCTCCCTGTACGCTGCTCTCCCAAAAATCGGGGTTCTCCCAAGGGGTTACTTAGGGCACGAAGAAGCGGGGCGCGACCGGCCAGGGCAGCCCGGCACTTCCACCGCCGCGGCTCTCCCCACGCCGTCCCCCGCCTTACCGGAGCTGCTGCTCCTTGCTGGCGTCCTGCTCCAGGGCGTGGAAGTCCACGGACAGCAAAGCCACGATGGAGTTGACGGCCTCGACCCCCGAGAGGAGCCGCAGGATGAGCTTCTTGTCCTGCGCCCAGCTCTGGCTCTGGTCGGCGGGGGCGCAGAGCGCCATGCGCACCAGGCAGGGCAGCAGCAGCCGCAGCTCGGGGTCGCTCAGCGCCGCCAGGCGCACCACGTCCACCTTCTGCATCGCCTCGAAGGCGTACGGGCTGACGAACTGCAGGCCGGAGCACTCCGCCATGGCGGCCGCGCCTCCGCCGCGCCCAACCGCCTTCTCTTCCGGCGCACGCCGAGCGCGTCACGGCGGGAACGGCGCGGGGAGTGAGGTCATCCCCGCGCGGCGCGGCGGGAAAGCTGAGGGGCGCAGCCCCGCCCCTCCCCCCGCTGGAAATAAGAGACACCACAATCAAGGCTTCATGAATAATTTATTCCATTTGAAATTTTTTTAAAAAGTATAAACCTTTTTCATTTCCTCAATCACAATTTGTACAACTCAGTGTTTATGGCATTCGGCAGCAATAGTGTTTGTTCCTTAATCGCTTGTATTTTGTTTTTTCTTGTCACGATAAATACGACTTGGCCCATGGCGTGTGGCGGCTGCGTGAGAAGGTAGAACAGCTCCCTCGGAGTGACCCAGCGCTGCCGGGGAAGGTGACATGTCCAGGAAGGAGGAGGCCACAGGCTCTGTCATCCCGACCCCGGCGCGCTGCAAGGTCCTCACGTCCAGTTTACTTGGAAAAAAAAAAAACAACCCTAAAGCTAGATTGGTAACGTCCTGAAAAGGTGACCCTGAGGATTGTGGTAGGTCCCAAATCCAGTTCTACTGTAAATTAAGCTTTACTCCACTGAAAAAAAAAGTACACCCACAAACAACAATAATAATAACAAAAAAAAAAAACCCTCTAAGTATGAAGCATAGTCCTGGGTCCTTTACTAGAAAAGAAAAAAAACCAACCAAAATCCAAAACAAAACACAAAAAAAAACCCCACCTTCCCAGCTGGAGGTTGTCACGACAGTAATGTCGTACAATGTCACCTAATTAACGAATTCCCAGAAGAAACCCAGATCAAAACGTCGTTTATGCAGCATTACTATCAAAACAGACTGATATGCTGTGCCATACTGTTGTGCAGCAAATTATATGGTGCAATAGCATTTTTTTAAAACATTTTACTCTTATTTTTGAAAGCTTTAAAATAATGCGACATAATATTTTGATATTACAGTATTAACAAATAGTGCTTGATTAAAGACATCTGCAAGTCTTCATAGCAACACATGAAGTTAAAATTACCAACGGAGGTAAATATAGAAATACAATAATCTGCTCCATAACTGACAGCTAAGTAAGAACATAGCTGAGGATTTAAATATAAATTCATTTAACTTTAGTTATTTCAGGAAATATTAGAAAGACCTAAACGTTACAGCCACTTTAAAACATAAGGGTTGTTTGCAAGTACAATCGGTGGCCTGCTGGTCTGGCACCAGGGTTTTCTGAAATCTAATTCAAAGAGTAGCGAATCAAAGGTGACTAAATGGCTTAAACACGGTAATAGCTAGGTCAAAATACCTATTTTTTTTTTTTTTAATCGGAATGGAAGGATCTCAGATGCTTCTTTCACTGGATACTGAAGAGGAGGTAAACCTCCACAGCCACTTAACAGAGCACTGCCAGGAACGGTATTTTCTTGCAAGACCATTTTGAGAAGCTAGAGCTGAAATTTTCAAATACTTGAGCTTGTACTTGCTAAAGAACCCAAGTTATTGGATTGTGATAATTTTATTTATAAACTGGCTATTACGTGCACTTAAAATAGCTAAATGAAAGTAGCCAACAAAAAAAAGTTTGCCCAATGTAGTAGCTGGCTCTGTGGTGCTGGCAGGTTTGATATATACATCGCAGGCTGTGACTATCACTCCAGAAATGGCCCTCCTAACCTTTTCTAGTGGTTACAATATTAACATTTACTTTAACTGCACTGGGGTGGGGGGAGTGGGAAACTGGCAGCTTTCACAGTTGGAGAGTTTCACAGGGAAGGCTGTGGTCCAGGTAACAGAATACAGTTACACCAATGTTCAGGCAGCTGATTCACTTACCTTTATGAATACAAGTCAGATTTAACACAAAGAAAGCCACACCAAAACCCAGCCCTTGGAACTTGGCTAACTGAGCCAGGGTTAAAAATGACCACTGAGCAACAAATTTTTAAAAAAAAAAAAGATAGGACATATGCTTTGAAAATTCCAGTTTTAGGAGCACTTTTCCACTTCAAAAATCTCAGCCAAATGAGGGAAGGAAAAAAAACCCACAAACAAACCCACCCTTCTCTAAGACAAAAATGGGCTGTTCGATCTGCGGTACACTACCATTATTAAGATAAAGTAATGGACAGACCCAGTTTTTAACTCTATTTATCAAAATATGCTAGCTTCTGATTGCACTCATGTTATTTTGAAGAAATGACTGAAAATTTTCATCACCAATCGTACAACTTCTTTATACAAAACCAAAAAAGTTGCTAATATTGTATATACATGACTCAGTGAGACTGTTTATATGAAAAATGACCTCAGGGAGGTATTTCGCATTTACGAAACATGATTTTCATCAACACAGTACGTTTTGCAAATGCAAATGCAAGCGAATTCTTCCTTGTAGGGGATTAACAGCGGGTGCACAAATGGATCTTAAAACCTGCTCCTTTAAAGGTTTAAACCAGCAAGACGGACAGTATTAAGACCCAGGACACGGGTTATCGCAACAGGCTCACGTGAGCACTGCAGGAGTTAAGTTTTTAATCTGGCAGTCAGATGAGGAACCCAGAAAAAGCGTATGCAGTTGCTCTTCAGCACCCGTAGGGGCTATTTTAGAGCAGCATCAGACATTTGGCATGTGCTAGAAGAAAGGAAGGAAACTACTGAGAAAAAATAGTGACTGTAGATAGAGGGAGACGTTTACAAAAGCCTTGTGATTTGTCAGTCCCTTCCTTAGGGAGGGCTAAGCCTCCTTGGCACGTGCCCCAGCCAGAGCCTGAAGAGGGGATATGGGGAAGGCCATACACACTGATACTTGGGACCTTCACCACAGTGCCAAAAATACATTAAAAAGGAAGATGTTCAGCGTTTCGTGCTGTTTTTTTTACTAGTGGAATAAAATCTGAATACCAGAATTCACTGAGAATCTATATACACCACATTTTAGTTAAACACACACCAATCTTTCAGTCAAGATTGACTATTTTTGCATTTGTGAAATGGCTAGAGCTGGGCTAAATTTCAGCCTTACAGGAGACTTTGGATAAGATCAGAGTTTTCTGTGTGTTCCACATCAGATTCACGTTTTATCGCAAACGTGGAAGAAAATAATGCAGTCACCACAGTGCCAAGAATATCTAGGCAACAACAATGCACAGCAGATATTCCTGTAATATTAAAACTTGTGTACTGGAAATAGATCTGAGAATCTAGCCACAGCCCTGAACCATAACACAAACTTCAATTGAAGAGTTTATTCATTTTATTCTCACTACAAGTTAAACCACCTACAATATCACTTATATATTGCCATTGTTACTCTGTAAAGGTGTGATATAAAATGCTGTAAGACCCGGTACCTTTTCAATTTATATAAACACAGTGAACTTCATTACTGTACATGTACTCTGCAACTACAGCTTAGCTGTAAATCCCCCACACACAATGGTATGGACATTAACCCCTCTATCCCCATTAAACTGTACATCAAGACAATACAAATTTACTGTCCCCACCCACCCCTTACAAAAAAATAATACTCTAAAAGCAACCTACTGCAACTTTTAATTAAGACGATTACATATATTTTAGACCAATTGCTTTAAAGCAAGAAGGCAGTATAAACCTTCTAGGAAAATTTTTATAAAAGAGGTTAAGAAATATAAGACAATTTATACATTTAAAAACTTACAATAAATAAGAGATGCAGGCATTTTTGAATACTAGGTACTATAATCCAATACAAGAACATCTTGATGTTCCGAAGCCATAGGTTGAAACTTATTGTTCCTCATGTTTCTTCTCGTCTCCATGCTTTTAATATTCATTAACCATGACTGGGTACTATGGCTCATTACTCTTCACAAATACTGCAGCTGGGGTAAAATGGTTAATTTTGCTACTAAAAATGTTATAATACACTTTCTGATCATCATTCTAAAGCGTCCCCCATAGTCGATGACTCAAAGACAGTAGGGCGGTTGGCGCCCCTCTCCCAAGTCAAAACAATATTTGCTGGAAGTAACAAGATTCATACCCCATCACAAACAACTTGCACTGAGAAGAATTATAACTTAGTCCTGCAGTGAAATATCCCTTTTCCTCATTTTTGTCTTGCAAAATTCCGATGAAGATCACAGCATATTCATGATAAAGTTATACAACTGATTCAGCACCACAAAATGAATTGGGAGACATGACCGTCTGTCCTGGGTTGCAGGATCACAGGTTAGCCAGGAGAGTGCATTGTACTGTTCCAGAACAAACCTGAAAAGCAAACAAGCTTCCATCAAGCCAACAGATTTTCTCACCAGTATTTTACAGTCGTGATTTCATACAATCCAGTTTCTTTGGTATTTAAAAACATAAAATAGGTTTGCCAACATTCTGAAATAACATGCCTTCAGAATTAGTACAAGCAGTTCAAAGCTAAACTTTCAGTGGAAAACTGTCATTTTAATTGTCTATGCTTAATTAGCGTCAAGAGGGTCACATATTAAAAAAAAAACAGACACAAAATAAAAAAGCCTAACGTTTTCTCAACAAGTGTCATATGTTTACATGAGTCTCTCTAGACTCTTGTACTTGAGCATTTCAGTATTCCCACAAGATTGCCATGCATGATTCTGGCTTAACTGTATCTTCCAGTCATTTATGCACCGTCTTCTGTGTTACACTTCAAACTCTCTTCTACTAGAGAAATTCATTGTCTTCCAAATATTTTCAGTTGTAATCAACATTGATTAGTTAAAGAAGGGCTTACAGATGTTTAATTGCACTGTTCTGTGATAAAGCCACCTTTTAATCACTCAAAGCACAGCAATTTATATTTTATCTGTGATGTACTAAGGCTATCAGCAGCACAAAGTAAAAACAAACAGCACAAAACCCAAACAAATATGTAGCTTCACTGCAGCGGTATTAGGAGTGAAATGTACAGTATTTTTGCAAGTGATCAATCATAAATACCTGAGCACATCAGAAGTTTGATTAGAATCAAGTGGATGGGAGTGTTTACTGTGGAGTAGCTCGTCTGATTGCACTGAAGGCACATGGAGGTGCAAAGAGGCCTAAGAAAGGAAGAAAGATGCCAGCAGTTACTGCCTGATTCAACCACAGCATATTTTCTTCCCTCTGTATTGTCGCTTTCTTCCCTCTGTATTGTTGACCTGCACCTTGCAGTCACCTTCTACTCCCTGACACACAAGCCAAAATAAATCTTATCTTTAAGGCCATCATCAAGTTCAGGAATTATCAGAATACAAAGGAAACACACTCAGATCTCTCCTAAAAGCACAGTGCTAGTAGTGTAATACACCTTAGGAATTTTTTTTTTAATCCCTTTGCCTATATTAAGTCATTATTAAAAAAGGAATTCAAGTGGCCCAAGATGTCTGGTAATATACAGACTTGAAAAGTTCAGTTGCTTTCCATAAGACTGGTCTATTTATATTCCACATATAGAGCTGCTTAGGATGAATAATAAATCCTCTGTTCAAAAATATGTCTTATACCAAAGCCATAGCTGAGCTTAGGCCAAGAGGAACTGCTAATCCAGACACAAATAAGGCTGAAGAAGATCTATCTGTATCATTAGAAAATAAAGCACAGTATCAGAAATGCTAATTTAAGTAAAAAAAGAATAATGTCAATACAGAAAGTTTCTCTGTATACTAATGTGTAGCCTTAAATGTGCCAAGTATGCCTTGATTGTGCCATAAAAAGATGAGGAGATCAGACAATATCCAGACAAATGATACAATGACTATCACTTGGCAACAGCCAACGTGGAAAAACCTAGCTTTTATGCTTTGTGCAGTACATGAAGAGATTTATTTACTATTTTTCTTTTACCCAGTGTAAATGAGACATTACATTACACTTGTGTACTTCCCTCTGTACCAGCAGTCCCCACGGGAGTCAAACATTAACCAGAGATCTGTCTAGAAACTCAACCTCTTCTTACAAAATACTGTAGCACAAAGCCAGAAACATAAAAGGAGTCCAGGCTACCACAAAGAAACCATCAGAAGAGCAGAACCCTTCAGAACATCTCCTACTTCCATTAATCATTTTTATTCCTTTAAAAAAAAAAGTGAACATAAGAAGCCAAAGCTCAAGAATTTAAAACCCGACCTCTCTTGAAGCAAAAGCAGGCATATTCCAAGAGACATGCACCAACTTTGTTTTAAACACAGTAGTTCTCCTAATTCAGATCCCTCCACACTGCACAATTTTCTATGACAGACTGTCCAGGCAGAGGGCTGTACAGCCTGCTGAAGTTACAGTACCTTAAGAAACAAGGGACACTGATTTTGTGCTTGAGGACACGCTGACCAAAACCAGTCAGGCAACGGACCTGCTTTGGCAGTTGACACAAAATAGCCAAGGGCCAATGGCTGTTGCAGTATATTTGTTACTTCATCATGAGATTCTGTTGAAAGCAATCGATCTGTACCTTGACCCTGTAAAACAGCAGGCAATGGTTTAATATTAGGAGAGCACAAACTTAATAGAAATTATCTGTAGCTTTGAAAACACAGAGCGTTTTGAAATATCCAAGGATTACATGAATCTTGCAAAGACAATCCAATACCCAATTGATTCAAAACATTTCACAGGAACCTTTCGTTCCACAAAAGGAAATTAGCAGATGAAAAAACCCAACACCCCACCCCCCGCCGCCCCCGCTCTGTATTTACTCTAATAGTTACCTTGCCCATATCACCTCCATGGGGGTAGTGGGACCCTGGAGAATGTACAGGGGATCCAGTAGGGGATGCAGGAAGAATATTTATAATATCAGGATCAAGATCATCTCCAGTGTCTAACAAGTCAAAGATTCCCATTCCATCTGCTCCATCTTGAAAAAGAACAAGACCAGTGAATTTCTATAGTTTCCCTACGTACAGAATATGACAACGCATTCTGAAATCAATAAATTTCCATACAAGTCTTGTGGTTCATTAGAATAAACAGTCTTTTAGTCTTATTATAGGGGGAGTGACGAGGGTTTTTTTTGGTTCGTTTGTTTTTAAAACAAGAATAAATCCAATCTACTAACCATTGTTTGTGTTAAAGGCCAGATCCAAGTTTTCAGTGGTGTAAGTTGACGATGCTACTTGCACAGATGCAGATGTGGGAAACACAAGTATATGAGTGCACGATGTGTCCTGTGGGGTATTCAGCTGAGACGTCTGCATATTTAAAGTGGTGCTGCGTCCAAATACAGAACCGGTCGATACAGAATCTTTGGAAGAGAAATCAAATGTTTCCTTAGTTTTGGCTAAACCCAAACTATAAGTTCCCTTGCCAAAAAAAAAAAGAGAAAAGAAAGAGAGAGTTTCTCAAATACCTGGCATAATAATGAAGGACCCCTGTGGTTCCATTGCCACCAGACAAGCACTGAGAATGCTGGGAGAGTCTGCAGCAGAGATACCACACATTCTGCACATGTCTTTTAGTCTTTTACTAAGGGACTGAAGGTTTCGTCGACTCAGCAAACAACTCCAGTCTGAGGATAAAGGATATAGGTTTGTCTAGGAGAACAGTGCTTGCTGCAGAACACATATTTTACATATGACAGTGCGTGGTGTAAACTTCACGTCTGTTAAGTTTCAAATATGCAAAGGAGCTCTAAAATTATTTAGGTTTTGTTCCAGTAACAGGGACAGACACTTTATATTATTTAAAAAAATGAAAGCTTCAAATCAAGTTTCAGACTCTGAAAATGCCAACGTTACCTTTTAATTCCCCATGTCCTATTCTTCCTAAACGGCCTATTACAACTCTCCACGGCAAAGAGCTCATCTGCACAAGTCCCAAGCACCATTCCCAGAGTTTCTGAAGACCAAGCCTGCGGGCAGAGCCCTTTTTCCTGCGAGCTCTAGAATGAAGAAAGGGGGGAAAACGAAGCTAGAACCCATCCACAACAAGTTTTTATTGCCACATTTAGAACTTATTTGTATTCACCTGAACATTCACAGGACCAGGAACGTTAGTATTGTAGTACGTCAATTGCAACTTCAGTTTGTTCGTTTGGTTTTTAATTAATCACATACTGGCTTTTGATGTCAGTGTTAGAAAGTGGGGTGGGGGGAGTATGAACACACAGACAAAAACACTCAATCACATGAAACCAAATAACGTTATTCTAGACACTTAAAACAATATGCACATAATATGGAAGATATCCATTTGCTTTAGCTAGTTTTGCAATATAGTCAGTCTACAAAAGTCAGAGCTATTCTTACAGCATCATAAACAAACTAATTCTTCAGGAGAATGAAAGACGACACACAAGCTAGAAGTTAATTTAGCAGTTTTGTTCTTACCTGTTTGGTACATCAATATTAATTATGCAAGTTTCTAACTGTTCTCCATAGAGATCTGTACAGGATGCAAGAAGCCATCTTTGATCATGAGACAAACAGTAGCCTACAAAAAGTACGTTATACTTCTGGCCAGCTTCTCCAAAAGTTTCTCCTAGTTCTGTCTGCTTGTCCTTTACAGGAGCCAGTATAAAAGGAGGGGTGTAGAGTCGAATACACTCAGGTCTCTATAAAGATGACAGAACAGACAATGAAGTTTCAGGAAGCAATTATTCCTAAGAACTCTAGTTAGTTAACATGAAAGACACCAGTGATTTAATAAACAGGGACATTTCTCTGATCTGCATATTTACACAACCACATTAACAACACTCACATCAGGGCTCTTAAGAGCAGTTTCCATGGCTAAACCTGGGCCAAAGCCAGTTAACGTTTTCACGTTGGTGGAAGTTGGAAGAGGTCTCCGACACTGAGTAAAAGCTGAAAATGCCAAAGATTTTAAATGCTGAGTGTAAATCTGCCGGTCTTCGTGTTTCACAGGTTGTAGAAGGTACTGACATGGGACAATCTAGAAAAGGAGGAGGGGAGAGGGGTGTTAGAAAAACCAATAATACTGTTTCATCATTAGATTAAAAGGCTTTTGAGATAGTATTTGGGTACGCTGCTTTTAGAATTTCACTTTGCAATCAGGTTTCTCTGGTTCTTGGATATCTCCTGCCACTTCTTCCAAAGCTATGTGGGACTTCAAGCAATTAGTCTCATTGAGATTTTCTTCAGAGAAAAAAGGAATTTGTTTAGAAGAGAATCTTAACGATTCCTCCAAAAAGATGCCCTCTGTTCACTAGTTTTGCAGCCGCTGACAGCATTACTGTCGGATGTCTGTCAGGAAGGAGCACTTTCTAAAGCCCAGCAGGGTCAGGCTGGCAGCACAGATTCCAGTGACGGGACAAGCAGCAGTCCCATACTTCACTCATTATTGGAGCAGGCCACTACCTTTCCTCGGGGATAAGAGTGATGAGTTTGGAATCTACTACAGGATTTGGCTTTGGTTAATAACGCCCAAACTGCTCCAAAAACTATAATCTTAATGATTTAACAGCTATAGAACTGTAAGTAATGTTTACAAAGCAAATGAAGCTTTCAACTTGAGAGCGTTATCGCCTCCAAAACACAGCCAAAGCTACTTTGTTCAACATGTTTCTGTAAATGTTGGCTCACCTGCACAGAAATTATATTCTTGATGTTAGGAGGAAGAACCTGAACCATCTCTAAAAAGCAGCGCAGAAGTCCAAGTGTCCAGAGACTAGATGAGCTACTGTTCTCATCCTTTTTTTCATATGTAAAAGGATCAACTATGTAAACTACAATTGCAGGTGGATAGGTGATAGCATGTGAATCTCCATCTGTAGGGACTCCAACTTTATCACGATCCATAGTGCTGGAAATGAAATTTTGAAACCAGTTACAAAAAGCTGAGTTTTATAATGATTTATTTTTAATTTAAAACTAAGATCAAATTGTCAAATATTAGTCTGAAAGACATTGAGTCAACTGTGGTGTAAAAACCAGTCTTTTTGTTTCATTTTTGTACGTGACCTTATCAGCAACTCAGTATCACTTGTCTTTTCTTTAGCCGCCTTTATGACAGAAGCTCAACAGCACATAGTTCTCTTGCTTCAGCTGGGGAACAAGAATACCTACAAGGTCAGTCTCTCAGTTAAGAGCTGTCTTTACTACAACAACTTTGGTAACAAAAGTAGAACTTCAAGATGGTGCCCAGTTATCTATTTCTGTCCCTCCCGCCTCCTTTAATATATAGAAGTGAGTAGTTTGGTGACTTTTTTCTCTTTCTCTAAAGAGAAGAAGAAAGAAAGTTTATTTTTGTACCACAGCAGAGACTGAAATGCAATTTCAGCTGAGACTGGAACCAAAAAGTTTGGCTCCACCATGAATGAACTCTCATTCCCCTAAAAAGCAGCCTGGCAATTCAAAAAGGCATAAGAGATTTTTTATTAAGGGGATGAGATCGACTTTAACAGGTTCACATTAGTTGAGCTGAGGGTTTTTTTTTTTTAGCTGAAGCAAGTTTGACTCTGCAGTTCATTACCTTTCAGAAACCTCTGGATGGGGCTGTGCAGGTGCTGAAGTAGTATCTCCAGACATCCCTGCTGTTTGCAGTGTTGGCTGTTGCTGCTGTCCTCCTGTTTGCCCATTTTGGACTGTCGCAGCCTGAGCGGGCAGGGAGGCAGAAGTGGTATTGTTCATACTGTTAAAAGGCGGAAATGAAGAAGGCTTGCTTGTTGGTATCCCACTGCCTATATTGGCAGAAGAGGATGATGGGGCAGTGGTAGTCAACGTTGAATTAGCTGTAGTAGCTGCAGAAGACATGGCACTGTTTGATGTTGCTGTCATAGAACTACTGGTGGGAGCTGCAGGAGCAGACGATGGAGTGTTAGGATTTCCAGCATTAGCTGTCACTGGAGGCAGAGCAGAGGTCGGCTGGCTGGAGGGAGGGACCAGATTTGTCTGGGAAAGTAAAGAACTATCCAAAGGCTGAGAAGCAAGATAAGGACCTAAAACCAGAAAAAAAAGTGTAAATTTTATGCTTAAAACCAGGTGCAATATAATTCATCTAAGTAAGTCTATAGTTTTAACAAAACAGAGAGCAAACCCTTAGCATACATTCTACCATTCAAATTAAAATACCTGTATTAAATTTTCAATTCTAGTGTTCTCATAAGACTTACAGAAATATCCAGCAATCTTATTACTGACAAAAATACCTGAATAAATGATTTATTTTTATTATTTATATTATTATAATATATAACAAATAATAATTATATTATTATATTATTTATTATTGGGTTTTTTTTCAGCCATGTTGAATTGCTAGAAATCACTGCTTCAGAATTTAAGTCATCAATACAAAAAGAGAACCGAAGTCCCTGTCAGACAGCAACACTGCTGTTCCCTAAAGATCCTGCTAGATGATAAGCCATTTTAGCACATACCTAAACATATGCAGGGGGTTAGATTTCCCCACCACCACCTCCCCAAGCTTAAAACCAGAGAACTGCACCGAACGGTAAGACTCAATGAATAAATGCAATGATTTTTTCTCCTCTGCTGGAGTGGAATAAGTGATAATTGTATGAAATAAGAAACACTAAAAAAAAAATTCATACCCAGCTCATATCTGCAAACTTGAGCATATAGTTTGAGTTTGGAAAACGCTTCGTTGTTGGCATTAGCTGTCTGTGAGAACCATTCTGTGACCAACTTCTCAGAAAGTTTCTTCGAAGCAGTAGGTCCAACTCTCATGATCCCATCAGGCAGTAACTTACAGATAGGTCTGTGCTGACCAAGCCTGCATGACTGCAAAGAAGGTAAAATAGAAGATGCAAGATAATGAATTTGTAAGCCTTAAACACTGTTAAAATATCACACAAAGGAGCATATCTATAAAGACAGAGAACTCATAGTTCAGTTACGATATTCCAACGTAACATTTAGTTCTAGAATACTATGCCAGTATGAAATATTTAACAGTGATTTTATGGTTTATTTTCAGGTTTTCCTAAATCCAAGAAAAGGGTTGATACATCATCTACTCTAATCTTAACCACAATCCAAGTAATACATGCATTTAATTAATTAACAAAATGTAGCTGAAACAATTGAAGTGGTAATACAGAGTTTTACCACCAAGTGGCGTTTATCAGATAAAGACTCTCAAAACAGCTATTACTAAAAGGAATGGTGAGCAGCATGAACAACCCTTATCTTCCAAGTGCCCATTCCTAAAATCCTTTCTAGCAGCTTTCTGAGATAGCATTCTGTGCCAGCGTTTACATCATCTGAGACAAGCCTGATAAGTAGTTATGAGTATGTATTAGAAACAGTCTTTCAAAAATCCATTTCACTGCTAACTGCCATAAATAATGTACCTCATATATTGCAGTCAGATCCCTAAAGAAGCTCTTCGCTCCATTCAGCAGAGCCTCATTCTCAGGGCACACCACAACATAAGCAACATCTCTCTGAGATCCGTAAGGTTCTAACATCAGCCTCTCCCAATATGGCAAAGCAAATGGAGACAGCACCAGAAAATCGTAGTCATATCCCAACAAAAATGTTGGGATTGGCAGTGGTTCCGGGGACTCATCAGTTCCTGGAAAAGCAAGACACATTTTCCAATATATTAAGCAGAAAGCTTAAAATTAACACCCTGCTTCTAGGAAACATGAATAGAAAAAAAAAAACCAACACACTAGAGTTCCCAGCATCTACCAGGAAGTAGCACTGATATAAATGGAATAGTTCTCATTTTAACAGATACAAATGGAAAAACCTGCACGTATGATCCAACCCTCTGCAAAAAAGAATCAGCTAATTATTTTTATTTGAAATGTCTCAGGGCCTTCAGAAGAAGTCCCACAGTTGTTTAATATTTCTAACCACATACAGACAATCAGGAACAGATCTTTACTGTCCGGGAAGCCTTCCCCCCAGAGTAATCACAAAGAGGGGAAACAAATGTAAATACTCTAAGCAGATATGTAAAGGACCACAGAAGGGAAAAAAAAATAAACCCAACTTAAAAACATGCATTTACATGTACCCTAAATGTATAATTACCATGTTCTAAATATAGCTACAAAAGATCTGCTGGTGAAAGGTCACTCCTCTATATAGTGGCAAATCAATCTCATATGCTAATGAAGACAGTTTAAATCTTGAGCGCACAAAATTTACCTTGTATCTGTAAGTGTGCATCACGTGTTGGCCACTCCAAATATTTATCATGGACAACACACTCGATAACCTCAAATCTTCAACATAGTTCTGAAACCACTGAGCAATAAAGCACACTTTTTCAAGCGTTTCAAAGCTAGTATTTTTAACTACTCTATTTTTAGAGTAATTAAGTGGAATAATTCTTTTGAGTAAAAAAACCAGAGCAATTACTGGTTTTAACATTAAATCTGTCTTTGCAATTTCAATCCCTCACTTGGAGAAGCGTCAGGTGTATATAAACCATGCAAATGAAGCTGTTGATTTTAAATACACATATCTTGAATTCATTTACTGTTTGAAGCAATATAAATATTTTCTGTTTTTCTAAAGAGAAGAATTCTCCCCTGCCTAATAGCCCTGTCTAATAGCTTAAAGAAAGGTCAAATGCTGTTTAGAATTCCAATAGGCTGAACAACATCCAGACAATGAGGTTTGGTGGCCGGATCAAGTAGAGATTAGCAGACAGGAGTCTACACAGCAGTTTACCGTAAGAGCCTCTGCCAGCCATTTTGTGAAACTGTTGCCACGTGAGGGGGCCTTGCACACCCCAAGACCGCACTGTTCGCTTCTTCTGAATTGCATCCTGAAGAACTGGCTGGAGCGAGAGGAGCATACGGAGGATGTCCTGGGAACACTGCATGCTCACATCCACAACTGAAAGGACAAAAACTTGTCAAAGCCTTCTGCAACAAGAGGATAAAATAAAGCCCTCTATGAACAACCCAGAATCCTAAACCACCTTGATTTTAAACGAAGTCACTCTCTTCTGAAACGTACATGCAGGCTACCCAAAGGCCATGAAACAAAGAGTTACGCACACGGCGTTAGAGTCCTCCCTCTTCCCCTCTCAGCCACTTACAAAACAGACGGATTTTTTTTTTCTTTAGAGTTTTTTCCCTTGAAAGCCTTGCCATCTTATGATTTAAACTAAGGTGAAAAACCCTAAAATTAAAAACAAAAAACATAATAATACTACAAACAAGTTGTACAACCGTTAAACTACAGGATTTTCCCTCCAAATAAAGGAGGGTTAGGCAGACTGCCACCCAGTGCTCACTTCAGAGAAGTTGAGGGAAGCCTCAAACAGTCACATCCCATTTCATCAGCTTGCCACCACTATGCCATTTAATGTACAGTGTTTAAGAAGAAAAAGCTGACACAAAATTTGGTATGGCTATAATTTCATAGCCTTCCATTTAAAAGTACCTTTACATCTTTTTATCCTAAATACCAAGGTCACAGTAACACTGAGTCTTCTCCTGGGTGCCTGAAAACATTGATTTATCTATAGCCTGGGCTTTTAAACTTAATCCCCCACTTCCTAGCTGTGTTTTACTGTTAGTCCTCCTCATCGTCATTAACAACTATGAGTCGCAGCTAACTGCTATCAAAGTTTCATATGTCACTGTTCACCCTGCTAGAGCTGCTACCTGAAAAGACTATTACTGAGAACTTTGCAAATACACACAATAAAGGGTATTCCATGAGACAGTATATCATTAGTCAGGGCCTACAAAGAAAAATCCAAGCATCTCTGGCAAATCCAACATAGAGCGAAGGCTACAATAATGCTTTATTTGCCACACATGCCAGTAAACTACCGCCCCCCCTTAAAGAAGGGAGGGAAGCCAACTGAATCATAAATCTTGTTTAATTCTACCACAGTAGCCTTGACAATACAGTCAGCATTTAAACCACCTACACTTCCTATGTACACTCATTCCACAGAGCCTCTGTAGATGCAGGCACCAAAAGCTGCTTTAAAAGAATAAGCCTAGTGAAGTGCTGTGGACAATTACCGTGGTTCTTACATTACGCTTCAAATTCACATTAGGAATTTACAATTGATGGTAGCCAAGGCCTACACTCTGCTTGGTGTATGGTACCAGCACAGAAAGTAAAAGGATTGGTTATTCTGAACACCATTAAAATAGAAAGTTTATACAAGCATGCAGGTGGATAAACAGTCTTAAGCATCCAATAGTCACAAAGGAAAAACATAAAAAATGAACCCTTAAAAAAAATTCATAGGTGGACAAGTATAAAATAAGCTGTTTTCAATATTTACCATTTCTTTTTGACCAGTGGTGCAAGCAAGTAGTTTTCACAAGTGCTTCATCAACTTTCCCTCCTGACATATTGTCCATGAACTGCCGTCCATGTTCCAAGGCTAAGTAGCAGTCATTGCAACAATCCCTTTCTTCTACACGTACCAGGTTGCTAACAGCACCAACTTTGGGAATGGAATCTTGATCTGCCGCTCCAAACGGTGAGAACAAGTTGGTACATTGATCCTGCAGCAAGAGTATTAACTCATCGGGCAGTTTCTCAGGTTCTTTCAGTCCTCCACTACCATGTTCAACAGAAGTAGCTCTGAGAGCTTCAAAGCGTTTTTCTGCTTCTTTGCCGCACTCCGTATTACGTCCTAGAATATCCAATTCATCTTCAAGAAACAGTCCAGAACTGTTGCCAAATTTCCTATTCATAACAGCACTGAAACCACAGGTACACCTATACTGGGCCTCTTGCGTTGGATCAGGAATGTAAACTCCAACATCAGCACCTTTGATGTTCATATTGCAAACACATATGCAGCAGCTGTCAAAGTTACAGTCTTTGAAGAGATTCATTACAGACTCTGAGAGAATGAGATTCACATAAAGACTGTGTGCCTCTGGAATGGAAGGCACAGTTGCAGGTTCAACAGAATTAAGCGGTCTACACGTCGATGGTGTGGAAGCTGGTGAGTATAAATCAGAGTTCTCGTATTTGACTGAACCCTGTGCACTTGCAGGTCCACCAGCTCCACGAGGTGTTCGAGGAGTCCTTGGTGTTCTAGGAGTTGGGAAACGAGGGGTGGAAGGAGAAGGGAGGATTCCAGCTCCACTGTTACTGGGAGGTGCGCTACTTGGTGGCATCCCAAATGGAGTATGCGTTTGTGGTGTGTATGCAGGGCCGTACTCTTGATCCATAGTGCTTCCATCACTAATAGCGGCCACAAGAAGAAGGAAATACTTTAAGTACACAACATACTGGTTTGGAAGTTTAAGTCTCAAATTTCTAAAGAAGGACGTTCCTAATTAATATTTGCTTTTTTAAACTAGTCTTTCATAATCCACAGCAAGATCTTCATTCCCTAAGGAACTTCAAGAGCATTTGTTCTAAACGACTTTGCAGGACTCCCACTGACAGCACTGTTAAAGAATGTTTCCCCGCCTCCTTTCGTCTTTTCCTTTGCACAAAGCTTCCAGGAAACAAGCGTGGTCAGAATATATTATAAATTGTATGGTTGTATGGAGTCTAAAGGACACCTTTTTTGTTCATGTTTTATTTACACCCACTGAGAAAATATACCAGGTCTATCAACAGCAGATTCAGCTGGATCCATGAGGAAGTTATCACCTGGAAACATTTAACATTTTCTTTCCTAAGCAGCTGAGTATCTCCAAAGACCTGTAAGGCTAATGTGACCTGGAAATATATTGCTTATGAATGATCCTAACATAAGCAATGTCAGTATTTACTCCAAGATTTAACATTCAGGTAATTTTATCAATAAATGGATTAAGGCAACAAGGAGGCTATGTATTTATACCAGCTGCTAATGCAGAAGAGAAAGAGGAATGAATATTTTCTTCAAGAAGAACTGCCAGCAAGACCGTGACTACCAAATGCAGATTACAGAAATGCCTACTGCAATACTGCTGTTACCAGGCAATGTCACACTGGGCATAGCTTCCAGTCAAAGGAAATGTATTCCTAGTCCCAATACAACTGAGATTACTGCTATTTAAGAAAATAATTTAACAAACAGAAGCACACCTACTAAGCCCTTACAGTACCTACAACATCACCCCAAAAACAAGTCCCAAGTTTACATTTATCTTGTTATCATCTTCATTACTTACTAAAACTGGACTTGCACCATTAAGCTTCCCCAAGAAACCTTTAAATGAGACAACGAATAAAATGTATGCACAGTTAAGAAGCTATTTGAGAAGACAGTCTCTTACAGTAAGGTTTAATTGTAAGGCTTTTTTTTAAAGGCTCTTGTCAGTTGTATAAACACAGTGTGACTTGACAAATATTTGTCATTACAGGTTTACAAAAAAAATTTAGGGGTACTTCCTATAGTGTGGATAACTGACCACCTTACAAAGCTGAAACATTTGTGGCACAGGTCATACCCATCTTTGATGAATGGCATGGCAGGTCCTGGAGGAAGTAAATCCAACTTTCCCACGGTCCAACTCTGGCGATAGATGCATTCTTCTGGCAGTTTGATGGGAGGAAGACACTGGCTGGGAAGCGTCTTCAGTGGTGCAAACATGGAACACCCCACTAAAGCTTGACAATTCTCGGGTTTATAAACATAAGAATAATCCTAGGAGTTAGACACAGTAAAGCATCAGCACGTTAATTAGATCACTTCAGCAATTAAAATGCTTCTCAAAAAAACATGACTAAGTTCAAGCAGTAGCTCTTTAATATTTAATCCCGATATAGCTACAAAAGAAAGTTAGATTTACACACACATCATTCGCACCCATAGTTCTCCAAAAAGCAATATGGCAACATAAAACAAAACAAACAATGAACTACAATTACGCAAATGCATTCCTTCAGCTTACATATGGCTAATTATGCATTGCTCTTTCTGGAAGCTTAAGTAGTAAAATACTATATACTACTTAATAGAATGTGCGTTGCCTACCCCAGTATAACACAGGACACAAGTTACAAATTGTACTTAATTTCCCACAGTTCCTATTCAGAATTGAAGTAATAAACTGAGCAATAATAATTAGAAACATTTCTCAGGGCTACCAGCGCTACCTACCTTTATTTCAGCAGGTTTGGGGCTGCAGAAACCCTCATCTACTTCAATTCTGAACTGAGCTCCCACACTAGAGCTATTCCCTTCAAGTACTGTTCCTCCAAGTGTAGTGTCCATACTGCCGTATTCCTTATTATTCATGTTCATTGGAGAAAATCCCATAATATGTTGTTCCAATGAAGGTGGAGTTGGATACATTTTATGGAGATCTGCAGTGCCTAATTTCAGAGTAGAAGTAGGCTTTAG
Source organism: Morus bassanus (assembly GCA_031468815.1). Lineage (NCBI taxonomy): Eukaryota > Metazoa > Chordata > Aves > Suliformes > Sulidae > Morus > Morus bassanus. The sequence goes on from CM062584.1 coordinate 9,585,324, forward strand.
AGCATGAATATATTTTGAAGTATTTCCTTTGCCTTAAAATTTCAGAAGGGCAAATGAAGCGTATGTTTCCAAATTCTCACAACATATTAGCAATCAAATGTTTGGAGCCAGTATTCTATTTAGAAAAAAAAAAACCACAAATAAAGCTTACTTATGCATGACAGTGGGTCTAGATTTCCTGCTTTTGCCTCTTTGCAGTTGGATTTGTCATCAGTGCCATTCACTGTTCTTTTAGATCCAGGCTAAGAAAGAAAAGTAGTATTGTAATAAAATCACTTCAGACACGTTCATGTTTCCTGCTAACAGGAAATTCCATGTGCAGTGGACATACAAAGCTGCAACTTTGTGTAATATTTAGAAAAATTAAAACAAATCAGAAGCCCAATGCTAGTAGTTGGGGTTACGCTTGTCCTCCCTTAATACTTGTAACTCAGAGAATGCTCTCCCATCAAATCATGATGCTATTAAAATGAAAGACCAGTTATAAAATAACTCTCAGCTTGTTAGCAGACATATTAAAAAAGCTAAATAGGGCTGCCCACAATCTATCAGAAAAAAACCCATACACACTCCCAAAGCCATGCTAACGTTACTGATGTTACCACATGAACAGGAATAGAAAAGATAGAAACACAAATCCTGGAACAAGAGGTACAGGGAAGAAAAGCTGTTGAAATTAAAAGAACAAGAGATATATTTTACAATGTTTACACAGTACTAAAGTCTATAGAAAATAAGGAGTCTTCACGTTTAACAGCAAATACACTTGCTGTATTTAATGATGACCTTTGATGGCTATTAAGATCCTTCAGCCCTTACTCAGCTACAGCTCCCATTAAAGTTGATGGGCATTTTGTCTGGGTAAGGGGACTTAGGATGAAGCACGGAGCAAAGTACAGTGCAGAAAAGAGAACTGATTACAAACAGTATTGAAATAGAAACTAGAACGATAATGGATTCAGAGCCATCAGAGACTGCAAGAGAAACTGTTCCAAGATAATAGCTGCTGCAATGAAGCAGCTTATTTGGCAGAAAGTCCACGTGTTTAAATGGCTCTTCTCTTTCAGAAGTTTTTGTTTTGTTTCAGTATTACCTTTACTGACTAGTTAAACAGAACCTAGACCATAGGAAAAGAGCACTAGTACCACTGTCGAATCTGTAAAATTATAACTAGAGGTATATTCAAGAAACATATACTGTCTGGATAGTAAGGATATAAGATCAAAAGCTTGTTTGTATCAAAAATATGATTGTATGAGTCAACCAGAACAGTACGTCCGCTATAGAGGAGCTACAGCACTTGCTTATACACATGTTTTGCAACCTCTCCTACAAACACAAAAAAAAAACCAACCCAACCAACCCAAAACCACAAGAAGCCATACTTGTTCTTTGCAGTTTTCTGTCTGGCAGCTGCCATTACTTTTGCACATCACTTACTGTTAGTTCATCTTCATCAGAATTGAAGAGATTGTCAAGGTCAGTATAAGAGACCACTAAGTCTGTTTCATGGAACAGGCTAGTTGATGCAGTGCGAGCATGAGCAGCGATACGCTGGGCATCTATAAAGAAAAACAAACATTACAGAAACACTGGCAATATATGTTCATTAAAAAAAACCAAAGACATCGAGAACTATTTCCAGAGCTGGGGCAGGGGGGGACGGGTGTTCTCAGTTCCATTCAGCTGTTTTACACGTAAGTGAGGTCCCTTCAATTTTATAACATTTGGATTTTATAGCCAACATTTATTTGCAAGGTGCAAGAAAGAAAATGTGTTCCAAGCAGATTCCTAGTTCTGAAGGGATAGGGAAATACAAACCATAAAGTAAAAACTTAGTAGCCTATGAGAACCTATTGACTATTCCAGAGATCATTAACAGCACAATTAAAAGAGGAGAGGGGAAAAAAAGAAACCTCTTTACCTTGCTTGACAGAAGGACTAAAAAGAGACATAGCATCCTCTCCTTCATGGGATAAAACTGTAACACTAGATGTCCCATCCTCAGCCTATTAAAAAAAAAAAGGTAGAAAGTTTGCTTTAATTAATTGGGGACGTGGGGAGCATTTTATCTCCCTATGGGAATTCTTGCACATATCAGAAGTATCAGGTTCTCATTAGCCTTCTAGCTCAGCAAGGAGTAGTCTGGGGGTCTGGTTTGTGGTACTTGCTCAGGGAGAAGGAAGCTTGGAATACAGACAACATGCTAGCAACACACTGATGATAAGCACAGATGAGAATGTAAACCTTGGTTTTTGTGTTGGGGATAAGTTTAAAAAGCAAGCTGTGGATTCTTGCTACAACACCTTATTGAAAAACATTTGATGTCAAGTGCTATACATTAACTATGCTGGTTACTGAATGAAACTCTCGATACCAAGAGCGCATACACATACAACTAGTCCCAATAAGCAAATTTATCTCATATACAAGCTCCCAACACAGTTATATTCTCTCCTTTTTTGGAGGGTGTACTTCTGTTTAAGTAGAAGCCTCATATAGTTGGTCCTGGCTAAAGCGCAAAAAAAAAAAATCAATTCAATTCACTGTCCAGGCAACGAGTCAGAGTTCACCTCACCCACCCCCAAACCTTTCCGCACACAAACAAAGCACTTGCCTTGTTCTTCCTCTCGTCCCCAAGCACCTTCTATCACCCATTTCTACAGAAAGGCTACTGAGCCAGATTGATTTTTGTTCCAATCCAGCAGCACTCTCCCAGTACACGCCATAAACCCAAAGGCAGTAACACCACCAGCATGCCAAAAAAAAATTTAGGTGTAGTTAGAAGCATGCTGCATAATTTCATCGATCATTTCTGCTAGAATACAGGGGTTTTTTTATGTACTTCTAAATATGCAGAGAAGGATTTAAATTATATTTGGTGACTAAAGCAATTTGTTTTCATCTCGTGACTGATTTGTATCGTCACTCCTTTACTCACCTTGTGTTTCTTCCCAGCTTCCCTCTCAATGTTCTGCCTGTCTTTTTTACTATCAGGAAATAAGAATTCCACATCACCATCCACAAAGGCATAAGGATCGATTTCAGGTTCCTGGTCAGCTTCTGTCGCTACTGCTGCTAGGTATTGGTTTTTACTCTGATACTGTTGCACCAGTTCATCTGAAACCTTTAAAGGTTTCCTACATTGCACCATTAATCTGAACAGAAGAAAAATAAAAATCACAAAATATTATTTATCATTTATTATTTGGAAATATTTTTGCTATCACACAGCCTTTACAAGAACAACTTCATCTTCCCTTCCCACTTTCTTCCTTTCCATCCCAGCTTCAGAAAACTTTCTGGGAAAAAGATTAAATCATTAGTCATTTAATATAACCTCCTTACACAGGTCAGACACAGCAGTATGATTCATTCTGCCCATCTCTCCTCAAGCACTGTCAATTCAGATAAAGATTAGTAATTTATCCCAAGTCATAGCTGTCATTTATAATAAAGTACAAATGTATTAAACTATCTATATCCACTAAAAAAAAAAACTCACCAGGTTAAAAAAAAATTACTCATTGCTAGTCCCTACCCACGTTCAAACAAATGATCAGAAAAAAGTCATTAAACCTGAATTTTCCATACTTTAAGAATCTAATTCCTGAACATTTAATATTCATTTAAATGTAGAAAGTACGCCAGCCCTCCCAATATCCGGCTGTGTCTAACACAAACAGACCAACACCCTGTTGTACACAAAGCCTGGATATCCAAAAAGCCCAAGCAATAACCACTACTGAAGCACACAAATGCCACTATGTTTAGTAGTCATTTTTGTCACTTATATCAATACAAATGAAGCTTGCAACACCCCAACATCTAATTTGCTAATGAGAATAATAAAAACACATTCACCTTTGTCAGCATTTTTCTTTTCTTAACATTTGGAGCCGAAAATGGAGTTGGTAAGTGCACAGAAATTAAGTTTTTGTACCAGGATTGTTAGTTTCACAGATGCAGCATTGCACCAGCAAAAAGAGATACTGGCAAGCAGAAAACCATTTTACAATTATTAGCTATACATATGCCCCTCTATCTTCTACCCCTAAACAAACTTTATTTTATGGATCCCAGTGTACAAGAGGCACCATGTGAGGAAGGTATTCCTTCAAACAAGACAAGTATTTCAGGAGTGTCAGACTGATGTAGGTACACAACTTCTTCTTGCTCCAAGACCTCTACCTCCCAAACAGCAACAGAATGACCAGTGAGAAGCATTTACAGAAGTCTCACACATAAGATGAAAAGGGACGTTGCAAGGATGAAGATTACAGAGGGATACTTCAAGTTCAAGCACAGGTTTCAACATATCTATTGTTTCCCTTCTCAAGCCTCTGTCCAAAAGGAAGTGCTATCCCATAAGAAACTAACGTGTCTCACAACTAGTAGGGCTTGCTTGTGACAGCCTAGATGCAGACACCGATCTGGAGTTGAGAATAAGCTAGGCTTACATTTCTCCTCTGCGAGACCAGAAAGAAAAGCGTGATATAGAGCAATTCAAAGACTTCAACCCTGAAATTCTGCACACAAAAAGGCACGGTGATTCCTCAGAGTGCTCCTCACTGCCCTGTACATCCCTGTCAACTACATGGTATGAGAAAGGACACAGAAACAGTTTTACTTTGTCAAGACACTTCCTAGAAATAAGCTTTTCAAAGAAACACCTCACAGCCAACAACATTGTCAAATCCAACCATGCTGGTCATGCATGCTCAATAAAATCCTGTGTTAGGCGTGACCACCACAGCATGACCACCCCAGACAACAGTGCACGGGTGCAGCTTTGTGTCAAGCACCGTTGGCATTTATGTCTGGAGTAGCACTTGATGGAGTTGAGGATTTCCTCTTTTCCAAATCCTGCAAAAATTACCATCAGAAGAAAAAAAAGAAAAAAAAAAGGATGGGAACGACTTTCAAGGAACAAGGAATTAAACACCAAGAAAAAATACAGAGCAAAAGCAAGCAGCAGTTTCTATTTTTGACCACCAAAGAGGAAGAGAAGTTAATAACCAGATACTGGGGGGGGGGGGGGGGGGGCAGAATGTTCAATAAGTTGTTAAATCAAACTAGAAATCAAACAAGGAAAGACTGTGTCTCAAACAGAAAAAAGAAAATTTTGAAGTAGAGCATATCTTTCTCTGTCTGGTTGGCTGAAATGAATTCAAGACCAAAAAAGTGCTAAAAATCCTATAAATGCACATCTTGAAGAGCTGAGACACGCACTAGCTAATGTAAACTCTTAAACAGTGAAAACAAAAAGATATGGCTATGAAAATGTGCACAAGAACAGACCAACAGCTACAGCATATTTACTTCTTCTCACAGCTTTCCTACGCAGCAAAGTCAATGTGATTGCCATCAGTGGCTTTCCACTGCCAGCAACGAAACAGAAAAATCAACAGAAAATTTCAGTCTTGTGAGTAGCTGTTTCAACTCTCCTACCACAGATTAAGTAAATTAACGCCTAAAAAAGAAAAAAAAAAACCCCAAGCCTCTCAATAATTTGATACTGACCACATTAAGAGTCTCCTTTCACCTAAACAGGAAAAGAAAAATTTTGGACCAAAAATAATCAACAGCAAGTGAGTAGATAGCAGCAACTCCGGGTGCACTCGAGGTGCATTTTTTCATCCCTCCATCACAACCCTAAGCCAAAGTTTGTCACCTCCGCATCCAGGTCCCAATCATGTTAAATTTATACTGCTATTGAGCAGCCCTGTCAGCATCTGTTGCTTCCCATTGCCATCCTTTTCCTGCGGCGTGTCCTCACAAGGAAGTGTTGTAAAAGACGGATGACAGGAAGAATTTCGTACGCAGTACAACGGCAAAGGAGAAACAACCCAGAAGGTCAAGTGGTTTTGTTTCATGTTTTTTGTTCTTATGGTTTAGGTTTTTTTTTTTGTTTGGTGGTGGTTTTGGGGGGTTTTTTGGCTGCGGTAGCCTTTTCTGGAGAGTTTATTTTTGCTTTAACTGGTACAGAAAAGCCATACTGATTCATTCTGCAGTAAAACAGAGCTCAAACGTAAGTTTTAACACTAAAACCACTAGTGTTATTCTTTTCCTCCATTGCCTCCAAGCTCCATAATACATGAAAACTTAGGCAGTATCAAAAAAGTGACCAATTCCTTTATCCTGACTGAAACAGATAGCAGCAGAGTGGAACATTGTAAAACCTGGTCCCAGATAACACTGGCTTTCAGAAATAAATTCTATGTATTCAACAAAACCCATTTTTTAGATAGTTATAGACTGTACATACTTTATTTCAAGACAATATTAGCTTATGTTAAAATAAAATAATAAATGTTCTCAAATACATTTCCTGTAGCTCAAAGGCTGAGGTTCTAACAACGATCTGGTCTAGACTGACCTAATATTTCTTGAGGTTAGACAAGCTTTCTTTAACGCACGAGGGTTTCCCATACGATCTGAGGTCCGAGAGCAGTAACAGTAGACACACCAGTCACTTGTTTTCTTTGAATAATAACCTCAAATCCTTAAGCCTTTTGAACACCACCACAGAGAGAACGCACCATGCGCAAGAATGCCAGTTTACATTACTTATTCCAAAGGTAGATTTCTGATATCCGAAAGCAGTTGCTTAATGTAGATTAAAGCTAACATCTTTCAGGAAACCAGATTATCTTCCTCATTGGTCGAATCAGCCATTTAAATACCAGCTCTTCTTTATAAAGAGCAGAGCTGAGGTAGAAGAAACTTTATCTTTAATAAGATAAGTCTGCAGCCGAGACCATCCATGCTTTCTTCAAAGAATGAAGAAAGCAAATATTAAAATGAGAAAGGCTGGGTTTGTTTGGTTTTATTTTGGGTCGGGGGGGGGTGGGGGGTGGGGTTCAGGGGGGAAGGCTTTTAAGTCCCAGATAGACATAATTTGGCTACAGATTACTTTTACAGTAGAAAAATAAACTTCATTGCCATCTGCTAAATCAGAGTTCTAACAAGAAAAAGCTGGAAAGTCTTACTACATATTTGACACACTCAGCATTACTGCTCAAGCTCATGAGAACCACATTACATTTCAGTGACAAGCTTGCTTATACAGAGAAGCTACTGCCTTTGGCCTTTCAGTTTCCTCACTTTCTCACGGTAGTACTCTAGTATTAAGCACTACTTACTCTGTAACTGATGTTACGTTTTCCTGTCCAGCAGGTATTACTGGATCATCTCTCAACTTATCATTTGGAAGCTGAGGTGGTAAGAATTCCACATCCTTTTTCTTTGGAACTTTATAATACTTCCAAGTAGTATCAGCTTCATCTTCCTCCAAATTCACTGCAGTACCAACATACATTGTAGGCTCTATAACTTCAGGAAACTGAGCTGGAAAAGGCTGAGACAAGCCATCGAGTCTGTCTTCCATTGTTTTTGTGGGAACCAAGGGGTCTGGCGTTGGCATCTGGTAGAAATGTTGACTCTGTGGAGTAGAAGGAGCTTTAGCGACCCCTTCATCAACTACATCACATGGGTGAGGACTAAGTGGCGGTGGCTGAGGTGAATTTGCCATTTCAGCATTATGCATCTGAGGAGTCTTTGCTACATCATTAGTTCGGATATTTGAAAATCTCACTTGACTGTCTGGTGCAGTCATCACGAGCCTCTGACTCGCTGAATCTGCCTCCATGGCAACATCATCACTGATAGATACACGATGATGAAAAGGAGTCAAAGGGCGTTTCTGTGGCTTATCCCCTTTGTCTTGCTTCTCATTTGTCTTGTGCTTTGGAGCTGCTTGCTGTTGTTGGCCCACAGGTGGTGCCTGCCCCTGTTGACCTGAATTTCTTGGTTTGAGATTTTTGTGCCTGCAGAATTAATATAGGGGAAAATACTTCACATTAAACTTTCAAATATGTCTATCATGTTCTTTTTCACTAGATAAAAACCCACTTCTAAGCCATTAATAGAAATCTGAAACTGACACCATTCTGAAGTGAAGCTGCCTCTTTCTGACCATTACTTAATTTGAATGACTTCAGTAGCATTGCAAGATTTTAGAATACCATTTTAAAAAGCTGAAAAAGCTGCCCTATGAGCCAAACGCACACATAATCCTCATAACTGAAGACAGTATTTTATAACTGCTTTTAACAGAAATAAATAGTCACATGAACACATTGTCGCTTTTAACTTCTGCCAACACTGATGAATCAGTAGAACAACATAAGAATTAGTGAATGACTTCTTGAATTCAAGCATCAATACTAACCAATAGTGCTGTCCAAGTCTCTATGGGTTAAGGAGTGGAAAATTAACATCAAGAATCTAGAAGCCAAGCTCAGTCCTACAAAAGCTATAGCCATTTACCTACAAATTTAACAAGCGTGGAAAAAAGAAAAACTCAATGTCTCGACTGCATTAATACAGTTAGTTTTTTCCCCAGTATAAATGCACTTGAGCTTAAATATTTCATCTTGAAGTTCAAGATGGCAACTTTCTAGATCACGTGACAGAATGAGAGACATGAAATACTGAGGTCTAGAATGAAATATTTCTGATTTAGCTATTGAACTGCATGTACATCCTTAGTGCCTGGGTATTCTTTGCCACTCTTTCATTAGAAAAGTTAAGCAGCATGCAATTTGTATTTAAAAAAAACGACACAGGATTAGGCAGGAATAAAAAGGTAAGAGGTATCAAAATCTATTTACTTTAAACTCTCATACGCATACACATTTTTCATTACTTAGAATTCAAAAATACAGAGAACAGGGTTTTAAAAAGTCATTGCAATTTCTATTTAGGCAACTGCGTATTTCTAATACACACTTCACACAGTTCATCGATTGTTTTCTCTTAACTAGTGTTATCATATCTAAATTCTCCTTCAACTGAATATTTAATCCTCCTCCATCTCCCAGCTCTTCTCAGGACACAAGTATTTCCACACAACTTCAACCAACCATGTCAATAAAGGAGGAAAAAATGCATTTCTTTCAAAATGCTACATCCTCTAATTTTGGGTTGGGTTTTTTTTTTTGTTTGTTTTTGTTTTGGGGTTTTGTTTGTTTGTTAAGATTTTGATATTCATTGCAAGGTGATCAGCGTAACATTTAAATCAGTGAAAGCATTTAAACCTTTGCAACACTCTAGTCACCAAAGATTAGTATTCTGCCATAAGTACAGAAATTGTCAATTCACTGAAATTAATGTTTCCATTATTTTAAACACCTGTATCAGTCTGTGTCGTGGCACAGTTTCAAAACAAAACTCATAACAAAAACTGGGAGTTACATTCAGACTTTCCCCCCTGTCTTTTGATCCTTTTTTCCCCCCAGCTAATATAAAAAACACATATTGGCAATCAACGCACAGAAAAGCAGTTTTATTTACGACCACCCATAGAACGCCGTATTTCCCCAAAAAGCAAAACAGGTTTGGGTTTCTTTTTCATATTCATCAAGACACAACGCTACAATCATCTTGCTGTTGATTAACAGCTTTCTCCCTTCAAGGCTAATGCCACAGCCCTCTAGAAAAGGTTCTTAATTCCTAAATAAATAGGCGTTCCCTTTCCATTGCAGCCTGAGAAAGTTGCCCATGAGATAGTTTCTAGCCACATACAGGCCTAAGGAATTCCAGCCCAGGTCTCAGGAACTGCCACTGAACTGCCAGTAGGTCCACTCAGATGATTCTCTTGAATAAAACCTCTGCATTATCTTATTGGGCAGAGTTTCAAGACCTACAATGACATTTAGGATATGAGATACAAATTTGGTTACAGCTTTCCTACAAGCAGCTATTGCTTAATTACTCCTAAAGGAGTCATCACGAGCCCTCTTCAATCTCAATGTACATTGTTGGACTGCAGGTTTGCCAAGTACGGTACCTTGAACAATTGCAATTTGTCCTCTGCGTGGCTTCAACAAAATCCCAAGATGCTACCTTGTCAGCTGTCTCTTCATCACACAAACCATTTGATGTAGCAGAATACTTCCTCCTATGATTCAATATCGGGAGAGTTATTTGGGATCCACATATGCTCTTTCCTTATCTTCTGTCAAATCTCAAGAGCAGTTTTGTGACACAGGATTCAGCAAAGAAATTATAAATAGTCTTTTATTAACATATTAAACGGAGAACTAAAACTACTAGTTAGGAACAAATTAACTTCTTGGAAATGTTTTATTACTAAGAGTAAAGCACCTTCAACTAGCAGTCACAGCATCTTTAACAGAACTACTTTCTACAACGAACACACAAGGTACCATGGGGTTTTTTAGCTTCACAAAATGAGTACATACTTGTTCTGTGCTCTGTTCATATTGCATTCTTGCCAAACTCTGTCCACCACTTGATTGGCTAGCTTTCTAGGTATTTTGCCACCATGATGGCTAGTACTGTCAGAGATAAATCCATCAGAAACTGAAGAAAACTTCACCCATTTCTGGGCAGATTGAGCATCAACTGAAAAGCAGCACCAGAGGAAACAGTTTTAGGCAATGCGGCGATACACTCACAACCACTATTACTCCAATTCAACCACCACAGGAACATCTTAGGAAGAAAATTATCTTCTTAACTCAATGATAGGAAATAAAAACAAAGGACATTTAGGTAGAGTAGCAGATTATTATAACATGGTTCTCTCTCATAAGGGGGGGAGGGGAGGGAAGAAGCACCGTATCTGTTTGTTATAACTGGGCTGGCTATTCTTTATCTTCCAAGAAACTATAGACCTGAAAAAGAAAATAACTTGAGCAAAGCTACCTGTTAGCAAATTTAACAGCATTATTAAATAAAAGGGTCGAACTAAGGTAACAGAAGACCTTAAGGGGAAAAAATAAATAAAACCTCTTCTGCACAAGAACTGTACGTGAAGCCACGTGAACCTATCAGCGATCCTTACCCACTTTGACTTAAAGCTGTTTACCATAACCATTGCTCACATGCAGTTCAGAGGGCACGCAGCCTTACTAGAAACTGAACTACAAAGAATATTCCCTGTACTATGAAAAAGGCTGAAAACATCACCTTGCTCACTAATGACCAAGATGCACAATGAGTTTTATAAAGCTATGCCAGAATACATACATGCACACAAACACACAGAGAGGAAAAAAAAAAAATCCCAAAACCAAAAACTTGACCACAGAAATTTAAAGTACTGGATAACATCATCAGGTACAAAAGCAGTCCTCATTTCAGCAACTTAGAAAAGCGTTGAAGTTAATTTTGCCCACAACTGAACAATAAAAATTGGGTTTACTACAACAGACTTATGACTAAAGGTGATTTTTGGTAACAAGTCAGTTGTACGGAGAACATCTGAATCCAAGACTGAATCCGAACACTGCTAGATTTAAAGGAGAAGCCATCAAAATGATTCGCACATGCAGAAGCTAGTTTTATTATACCTGTTTGAACTTCCTCTGGGGACGTCGGTGGAGTCAGAGTTACTGAAGACATGGCAGGATCTCTTGTGGAAGCAGGCACTTGGTGGACACCCAAGCAAGTAGTTGAACAGTGAGACGCCCCTACAGTACTAGGAGCAGGGATGTCTGTCTGAGGAACTAGAACGAAGCACGCTGGGTATACCATTCGCACACCAGCTGGACAAAAATTAAAAAAAGCAAGTCGATTTTACAGCTGTTTACCAAAAGATTATATTTAAAATCATCAACAAGTGGATCATTTTACCAGTCACTCCTAACTTTACCTATGCTTTCTACCTACTAAAGCATTATCCTTGGACAAAAGGTCTGCTGTCACCCTCATCATTACTTGATGATTTGCTTTATACAGAAGATTTGGGTGAATGAATAAAAAGGGCTTTGTGTATACAGGCAGAGGCAGCCCTGGCATCTACATGCTACTGCTTGCTTCTATCATTTTGTTTTATAAAGAAGACTGAGAACATACTTTTTAGTATCACGTAAAACTGACAGTATTCCCTTCCCCATCATCATCAGGGTCTCCAGCCATCGCTGCAATACAAGCTTGTAACACTCATTACAGAGAAATGATAACGTTCGTTAGCAAATCAAAGGTCAACATCCCACAGCAGAGAAACAAACTACTGCATCCCACAGCCTTAGATTTTAGGAACAGCAGCAGATAAATGCAGTGCCTGAGTACATCAAGTTCTCCAGAACTGTGGTTTTGAAGACATCCCTGAAAGGCATGTCTGTTCCATTTGAATTTGCACAGAATCTGAAATAGTACAACATACTTTTGATGCATCTCAGATGTCAACAGTGATAGTCTAGGGGTTTTTTATTATCTTTTTTATTTATTTTAAAAATAACCTTGCTTTCTCAGGGCACATAAAAACACCTCCTACTAATCGGTCTGCAAAGCCCACTTTAAGCAGCAATTCATTTTAGAAAGGCCTGAGCATTGAACAGAGAAGAAAAAAAAAAAACAAAAGAGACTAAGAGCAGTTGCAAATAGTTGCAAAAAGAATAAAATGGGGTCATTCTGCATTCAGAATTTTGCAGACCTAACCAACCAGTTTATTTCAGTAATTAAAAGGTAATCAGAACACTCACCAACAAGGACTTCAACAGCAGCTAAAGAATCATCCTCCCAATCCATTTCTTCTTGTTTTTCCTCAGATCCCTCCTTCAAGTTAGATGAGACAGGATAGAATTGTTTCCATTCACCAATAAGCTTTTTTGTCGATGAATCAGAAAGCTTGAATGACTGCCCTGTGAGCGTGCCATTTAATCCGAAAGGACTGAGAATAACTAAAAAGATAAATAATAATACGTTGGAGGTTCTATCTAACCAAAATTCACTCTTTCCTACTGAAATAGCTTTACTGTTACTTCAGCCACATCAGATAAACAGCTTACCACCGGTAAGTCAGAACGCACCCTAATCACATTTTACTTTACTGCACAAGTTGTTGGTAGTAGGTACACACTGTTAAATGTACGTGTACTGTAAGAATCAAGGTACCAGAATAACAATTACAAATTAATCTACTGAAACAAGCAACAGGCAGGTTTTCATCTTGGCTAGCAAGGCGTCTCTAACATACAGGTAGGATAAAGAAACGCTATTCCAAAATCTGACAGAGTTAAGGTGTTTCCTCATCCTTTCATTCTGCCTGATACAGTTACAACAACAATGTATAGACAGGGAAGTAATCTGTTTCATGTTTAGTCTTGTCCATATTAGGAAAGCACAGCTGCCGTTAAATTGCATTCAAAAAAAGCAAGTTTGGACACTGAGCATTAACAAACAAGGGCAGTGTGTGGTCATGCAGGAGAACCGACTTCTATAGCCAACACAAGTGTGTCTAGGACAGGGATTGATCAAATAGCCCACTAACCAGACTCAGGCCCCATCACTCCTTTGTCTTCGAGAGCATAGCCTGCATCTGCTGGTGGAACCAGAGGAATTTACAGGCAAGGAAGAGCCAAATAAAAAGGGGTAGGGGGAGTGAATAGGTTAAGTATGTGGAGTCATAAATGGATTTCTAAAAGAGGCGTCAACGAAGATACATGGGCATTCTAAAGCTTGCTGAAAACGCAAAATATTTAAGTCACCAATAAGACAGTACTTGGAAATTGTTTATTGCATCATGAAGACAAATTATTTGGCTACATGCCAAGAGATGAATACAGCAATCATCCACCTGCAGAAGAGCTGAGACACACCAACTGGCTTCCGACTATGTCAGCACAGGGGACGTTTGGGGAGAGGGCGCAATCAATACAAAACAGATAAACGCCTCTGCTCCTCCTTTCCAGTCTTTGCTAGACGTCCTCATTCTGAGCAACTCAAAGGATTGCTTCATTTTAATACTCACTACTGACTGGCAAAACCCACCTTGAAAAGGGCTGTTAGACTGCTGGGCAAGAGTGAGGTGTTCTTCACTAAGCAGGTACACAGGTTGATGCTGACTGATTTCCACACTGGTGCAAACATTGCTATCTCCATGTAAGAAGAAGGTGAATGAGCAGGACAAGTGTTCGCTGGGGAAAGAGAAGTGGGGAGTGGGGGGGTGGAAGGGAGAGAAGAAAAAAAAACTTAAGTATAGAACTTATTTAAGTTGATGGCTTTCTCACTAGTTTGAAGGCATCTCCTTCCAAAATATTCATTAATGAAGTAATCAAAAATCCCTTTTATCTAAATAGCAAGAAAACACTAAATACATGTTCCCTTGGAGCATTTACAAAGTATTCCAGCATTAGATACAAAACCAAAGATCCATCAGTTGGAAAACAACAGACTAAGTTTTCAATCTCTTTAGACTGACACTTTATATTTTGAGGTTTGGAGGAAATTTAAAACACAACTTTTTGCAAGACAAAGAAAAATATATAAGATATAAAAGTATTAAGTTATAGTTATTTAAAATCTATACAAATATGTATGAACATATATTAATTTTAACAAGGTCATATCTAGGATCTCCTGTCACAGATTCACTAAGGAGAATTTATACTTTAAGATTTATATTTAATATTAGCCAACAAGACACATATTTAAAATCAGGAAGAATGGCAACAGCTTTGAGAAGTGCTGGTTTTGTTGGTTTTTGGTTTGTTTTGTTTTGTTTTTTGTTTTGTTTTTTTTTTTTTTAAATTGAATCTTATCTTCGTGCTCCTGAAGCCAATCAAGTAACTGAAAATGGAATCCCATACCTACACACGAAAAGAAAGATACAATCAATTAAAAAAAACCCAAAGCTTAAGTCATTATTAATTAGTCATTAAAGCGAGTATCAATGTTTAATATCCGATGCTTCACTGATAGCTTCTTAAAGTCCTGTACAGCAAAAAGCACCCCAACAATAAATATCATCTCCTTCATATAACTCTGAATTAAATGCTATTTTCACAGCACTGTACATAGTTATTAGTTAACAACTCCATAAAAATCTTCTGCCTTCCACAATCATGCTTCAGAGACTTCCCAATTTTGCAGCTGTTAGCTGTTGTTTTGTTACAAAAATATAGCTAACCCCCTGCAAGTACAACTATCAAAACATTTTATGTTGCATCCAAATCAATTCAGTGGTTTATGTGAAATATATTTTACCAATTTTAATTAAAGGGCAGGAATAGAGCAGGAAGGCAAAAAAAGCAGATCCCTGCCAGGACGTGGCAGAAGCAGTACATCTTCATAGCCAGTTCCGTCTGAAAAAACTTTTTTTTTTCATTTTAAAGAAGTTATAACTGAAAATTGCTGTGCCTGTACATCAGCTGCAAGTTATCTCAAGTGTCTGCCAGACCAATACACTCGCATAGGAAAAGAACACATGTTTAAAAGCAGGAAGATGCTATTCACATTGGACATTCAATTAGGTCCACCATCTCAGTTAACAGAAGAATTAAAGTCAAGGACAACCTTAAAAGTACTTCATAAACTACGGAACAGAAAATAAATCCTTCTCTGTAAGGAAGGTAGCATCAAGCACCTGCTCAGTCTCAGGGAGAAAAAAAAAAGAGAAACAAGTCAAGGGAAGCAGACTGAATTAAGTCAGTCAAAATAGCAGATACTAGTGCATTTTTTGCAAGGTCAAATGGAAGCGACTCTCCATGAACTACTGTAGCCTAAAAAGACTGTATGAACACAGCACCACTGTTTCCCCAAGAAAATAAAATGAGACCCCATCAACTAACGTCCAGGATCGCGTGCATGCTTCTCTGACCTCATGAAATGCTTACATTTCTTAGTCCGCAGTGTGAGAACGCAAAGCAAGTTTTGCGTTCCTGAGAAAGACACAAACAGACCTCCAGGGCACAAAGACCTGACAAACTCCAAGCACCTGAGCAACCCTATTAAAATGCAACCTCCACAGGTGCAGTTACTGGGCACATCCTTAATGTGATTTCCAAGATGTTTCTTTCCTCCATCCAGAGGTAGATGGTGGGACAGTAAAACAGTAAGGGGAAAATAAAATGTTTCTGGAATTGGCACAATCATAGATTGGTTCAATCTACGGAAACAGAGATAAATTGGTTCACCGAGTCTCACCCCAAAGACTCAAAGGGCAGCCACCAGAGTAGTCACCACAATGAGGAGAAAGGCAGCTAGTGTTAAACACACGGCTTTGCCTACCAGCAGATTTAAAATTAGGGACTAAAACACTTCAAGGATGAGAGAACCCACAAACCGTTCAAGGAGGAACAGGAAGCACAGCACATTTTTATTACAGTAACTTAAAGCAGGCCATGAAGTGAACTCAATGAGGAACTGCTCTAAGTGGCTGGCCCTGACAGAAGCATAACAGTTTTCAAGGTGCATCAAGTCTGCATCGGTATGCTGATCCGCTGTTCAATTTTAATTGTGTTTTAGGATCAAAAAAAAGTAGGATCCAGATGAGTGAATTACCACTATTCATTGACAACTACTCAGCACAACTGCTTCAGTGATCCAGCTCTGGACAGAATACTCCCTGCAGATAAAATAACATACTGCTCAGGAACCCCAGTAAAGTTAGCTTCCAAAATGCAGTGATGATGGAGCTAAGCATCTTGTTGATGATTTCAAGTTCAAGTGAAGTCACATGGTTAGCAAACACCACTAAATTCCTATATGGAAATCTGATTAAACTTTAATCCTTATGCAAATAGTTGAAGACTGATTTTCAAATTGAATTTTACTTTAAAATAATATTGGATGGTTTAAGGTGAAAGAGTGGAGAGTGTTCTTGGTTCTGACTACAGATAACAATTTAGCAGCTTAGTATAAGTGAGGCAAAGTTTAAAAATAAAAAGCACATATTCTTTAAGTACACTTTAAATGCAATTAAGCTATGTCTCTTGTAAACACCACATTATTACACAGATAAAAGGCAGACAATTGTAGCATAATCTGATGGAATTCAAATAAACCAAGACAAAGAGAAGCATCAGCATGATAACAGAAGCATTTCAATTCATTACACTGCAAAACTAGTCCTAAGTAGCAGCAAGGAAAATTCAAAGTCATTACGCAAAAGCCAAGTCCAAAAAAAAAAAATCCAAACAAAAAAGCCCCCCAAATTAGAACTCTTTTCTCCCCCGACTCAGCAGGGGAGACGCTTCCAACTAAATAATAAAGTAAGAGAGTAGCCATTGTTGTCACTGACATCATTCAGCCAGCTTTGGCATGCAAGCTGCAAGCGCACTACTCCTACGGCTGGGAGAGCAGATCTGCTCTGGTACAATTCATTCTAGAAAATCCAAACATTATAAAATTTTCACTAATTCTGGTTATAAATTTCAGTGTTAAACAGCAAAATGAACCACACCACCTCGGGTTTTTGTTTCAGTACTTTCAGAGGCGCAGCAAAGCCTTCTCAGGCACAGTAGGACAATATTGTTTCATAGTAGAAATACATAGTGAAAGAACAGTGCTGTCCTTAAAATCAAGCTAAGGGATACAGATTTCCACATGATATACACAGTATCTCCTGAAAACATAAGTCTTCTTTAAACTAAAGGTTAACAGGAAAGGCAAAACTAACACTTTATGTACTCAAACACAGCATTAAGTTTCTTCCTAGCTAGTCAAGCTCAGAAACTGTTTCTTCACATTTAACATCATTTCTGTTAGGTTGCAAAACTTTAGGATTTTTTTTTTTTTTAATATTAATACACTCGTACATTCTCCAGTTCCTTAAGTTTCCAGAGACTGATTGCTAGTACACAACCTCAGCTTAGGAGGAATCTTCTCAAACCTTACCATAACCTATTAAACAACAACAAAAAAATTTATATATATACACAAATATATATAAAAAAATAAATATCTCCACCATTTCTCTATGTCTCTCTCTCCTATTCTCAGTAACTCACCTCACAGCCAAAAATCTTAATCAAGCAAAAAAATTTACCTACTTATCACTTCGGGGTAAATAGGCAAATTACCTTCACAATTCAGTCAAGGACACAATAACAGAAAGAAAGCTGGTGGTTTCCTGCCTGCTAACGCAGAGTTCATCCTATGCTTCTATTTGCAGACATTCTTTAAGTAGCTGAGATCACTAGATAATTTGTGAGAGCATCTCATGACTGAAATATAAAAAATACCTATACCTCAATGCTTAGAACTTTTGTCCTGCATGAAGAGAGAGTCAGTGAAGTCCTTAACGTGCAGACACAGCCAAAAAATAATGGCTTGTCTTAAAGCTACTATTGATCCCTCCCCCCCCCCTTTTTTTTGTACTTTTCCCGATCACGATCAGGTAGTGTTGCGTGTGCATACATAAGTCTTAAGAGCAGAGGACAGAATTTTAACAGAAAATTCTGAAACCTAGTTTTCCCAAAAATCTCATTTTTTCGACTGACCCTGAACATGAAGTTACTCCAGTAATATTTCTAAATTATCTTAATATCATTAATGAATTACTTTAAGTAATCTCAGAACTTAAATATCAATAATCGCGTTTCCAACGGATCTCTGAATACAGATGTTATGAAGTGTCATCAGAACAAGCATCCTTTATGAATTTTGACGTGAACACACCAGAATTCAGTCAGAATGAGTTCCAATACCAAAAGCAACTTTAAAAAGGAAAAAAAAAAGAAGAAAGAAAAGAGACACACTCTTTGGGAGTAATGCTATTTTAAGCAACCTTCAGTCCTCACCTATGCTCCAGTAATATGCATTTCTATAAACAACATTTTTGATTCCCCCATGCTCCCTCTTCACTCAAATCATACAAAACAAAGATCTTTTCGTTTCAGAGACAAAAGGATTATGATTCTACATGAAAAGAAACAGACACCGGTGAGGAAAATTTCAATACAATTTCTACTTCCACCTTTGCAAGAGAAACTGAAGGGAAGGAGGGGAAAGAACACTAAAATTTACATATACATGAGGTTTCTACATCTCCATTAGCAAATCTGAAAACACCTCCTTGATAAAAAGGTAATTAGGTCTGGTTTTTCCTCCACATTAGTACTTACATAGAGCTTTATATCTTCAAAGTGCTTCACAAACATCAGCTGCATTAGAACCTCACTAATCCACACTTCACTAGATAGCATACTTCAAATCAGCACCACACTACGGCTGAAAGGCAAGGAGACTGCAACAACATCAGAAGCAACAAGGAAGTCTCCAGCTAAAAAAAATCCTACAGCACAATTAGTAGTAAATTCAAAAAAGCATGAAATGTTTCAACTGGAAGAGAGAATGTTTTTCTTTTTCTTTTCCTTTTCGCTTTTTTGTTATAATTGCAGTTTCATTCTTTGTAAATTACTTCTGAGTTGAACCAAGAGTGCCTTACCAAGTCAAAGCACTCCTAACCCTACCAAAATATTTACCATATCCTTATAAACTATATATTTTCTACTGCAGTTTCCTGGATGAGGAAAATAGACATTGCAGAGTCAAATTCCTTTCCAGAACTAATGGCTGTCACAATTAGGATTCTACCATTTCCCTTTCAATGGGGTAGGACACACCTTGTTTAGGAGCCCAAACACATCAGCTAGAGTTTCGAGTCCCTAATTAACAGGCATCATTATTTCAGACTGTTATAAAACGTTTGCCAAAAATTGGTACATACTGGCCAGCACCCAGAATCCTTCAGGGCATTTTGACCAAGAATCAATATATCATGACTGGCTGACAACAATCAGCAGCAGCAGCAGAAGAGCTGAGAGTTCCCAACTGATGCATCATCGCTGCCCAAATAGCAGCATCTCCAAATAGTTATTCTTCGCTACGGATATTTTGGTACACCACTTAAATAAACTGAAAGTATCAAAGAAGTTCCTTTTTAAAAGGTGACAGTTGTCTTCTACAGTAAATTCTTGGGCTGGAGAACACACTCTCGCAATTAAATAGGTTCTTTTGAAAATAAAAAGTTAAATAGAAAAGAGTTTTAAGGTGACACACACACGCCATGAAGCCCTAAGACCCTTCATATTCAGTTGCTTGTTTGGTTCCCCCCCCCCCTTTTTCCTTTAACCAGGTTGAGAGACAACACTATAGCAACCAGCACAGGATAGACAACAAAACATAACTGCCAAAGAATAAGTCTCGAGGAATTACATACCTGACCACATGCTCAACACACACTACATCGTCCTCTATGCTACGACACATTACACTATATGCTTTGTTCTTTGTCAGGCAACCCTCGAGGGCTTTTCATCACGGAGAAGAAAGAGTGAAGCCGCCAAGCCACTTGAGGCTTTCCGAGCTACCAGAAGAAAAACAGAAGCAACTCCCTCAAGACAACCCATCTACCACCTTTTCTTTGTAAGTGCTTGTTCAGAATTGTTCTTTGTGACTATACACATCTTCCAGGTATAGCCATAACACTGCAATGCACTAATGAAGAGAAGCTTTCTATGCAGCCACCTTCACGCCTATGCTGCTTCAACAGCCAGTCTTACTTTAAACATGGCATCTTCAAATTCCACTCACCGTCCATAAACCTGAATTACAAAAACTCCACAATCTTAATGCAGACAGAAAGGAGCAGGAAAATAAGTATGCATTTGCTGTAATAAGCAAAATATGAAATAATTAAAGTACTAAAAATCAGATTGTTATATTAACACAGCACCAAAAATAATTGCCAGGAAAAACATTTGAGTTCTCTTGATTTAAGAAATGAAAGAAAAAAAAACCACCCACAAGGCAAGTACACATTGTTTCAATTATTAAACACTTCAGGAGCTTTCTTTGGTTTTGTTTTTAGTTATTTTTGAGAGGGTTGTTTTGCTTTTTAAGCGCTGGGGGCTGAGGGAAAGAGAGGATAAGAGAAATTAGTTCCTAGTTCCCTAGGAAGAACATGCTATCAGACATACTCATTACATCGCAGTACTACTTTTTACGATAAGAGTTTGAATCATCATTAATCAATTCACAAACATGCCCTTCTTGCCCTTGGCTACAACTTCCCCTATAACATCAGAGTTTGTATCAGCCCCATCACAAGGTCTGCACTGCAAGCAGACACGGTGGCATTAATATCCTTAATGTGAAAGCTCAATGAAATCTAAACAAATGCACATCTACATTTTCTAGTAAGTTACATATTCTATATCTCAACATGAAGTAATAAGATCTCAAAATACAGATGCTTCTCTAACAACTGACAAAAAGATGGAACAGCAGACATTTTTCTAAGCATCTCCAAGTTACTCCCTATGGTCATGAAGGTAAATATAGCAGAGAGCTGATTTTGATGATAACACAAAGCAAAAAACATAGCTAATAGCAAAGTAGAAAAAACTTCCAGTTCAAAGCACATCGTTAATGACTACTGTCAAAAGGCTCTCCAAAATATACTTCACATAGCTGAGGATGTTTTGATTTTAGTCAGACCTGCGAGTTAAAAATATTTATTTATTCCATAACCAAGGTAAGTGCACTAAAACAAATACAAATGCAGCAAGTGACCTGTGTTCCAGAATAAGTCATATTCACCTTAAGGACTTCCACATTTTTAAATCAACTTCATTATTAATGAGCTTAGCTTCATCCCAATAAAAACAAGGCTGAAACAAAACACAATTTTATTTTTGTACACTACTAAAACTATATCATGACATCTTACAAAGAAGCAAAACTGATTTTTTCAGAATGCAACTAGCAGTTTGTTTATACACACACATACATAAGAAGTATATATTTCTCCAGATACAACAATTACAAGCAACACTACAAAAAGAGTTTGCTCATGTTCCTGTATTTCAGAACTTAAATGAAACTAATAAACCTGTCATCTTATATTTTAGCATCCTTTAATTACTGAGGATGCAAATCTCAGTTATCTGAACTTGAGCTTTCACAGTGAAATATACGTCTGCTATAAAGAATAAGAATCCAGCACATATTTGGAAAATGGATAATAGCTAGACATTACTCTGTTTCAAAGACAGTGTAACGGCTTTCAGTGTATTGCTCTTTCCCATTCTGAAACATTTACAAACATCTTGTTAAGCCAGTGTCAAAGGTCAAAATTGAAATGCATTATAAAATTTTCATTTCACAAAATCTGAAGTATCTGTATGGGTTTTGTATTATCTTATTGTTCAGTGAACAAAAAGAGCATAGATTTATTGTTGAAAGCTAAAAACCAAGAGCCATATCATTTTTTCATTTTTCCTGATGAACCAACTACCACTGTAACTTAAGCTAAATAAGAGAAAACTGCTTTGTGATGTAAAGTGCTAAATTTGTCTGCTTGTAGTCTCTGTAGCAACCCAATATTCCGAAGAGACAATCATGTGATCAATGCTCTCAGCTCCTGCTGTTTATCCTGCACTGTCCTACTTACAGCAGCTCTCAATTCCAGCTGTCTACAGTAAAAGGAAAAACATCACCTGCTCTCCTGCCGGTACATGATGCCAGAACAGCCTCATTAGAGCTGTTGTAAAAAAATGTTGACATTGTTTGATTTAAAGATTAACACAGGGAGGAAATTTACACTGCAAAAAGAGTGGAGCAGACTTAACAGAAAATATTCCAACAGTATCAAGGAAGAGCCTCGTAGTTTCAGCTATTAAGGTTTCAAATTAAATATGTAGAAATAAATGCAAAACCTGTGGCTACATGTTCTTCTTGTACAGTTAACTCTCTCAAGTATGAAGAAATTTTTGAGCTTTAGCACCCACAAATCTCCTCATCCTGTTCCTTAATAATACTTCACAGCATCATTCCAGAGGGATCAAGAAGCAAACTACTCCGTTCCTACTGAAAGGGGACCCCATGGGAAATAGGAAAAAGGTAGTCAAGCCAGGGATAAGGCAGAAATGTGGGCTCAGGACCAAAAGCAGAGCATTCCCTTTGTCGTCAGGGCAGTGAAGACCAAACAGACAATAGCTGATCTCTGTCAGAGTAACTGCTGTTACATTATCAATATAAACATTTCCGAAGAAGGCAGCAGGACCATTTCCATGACCCAACTGAAAAAAAATACTCCCCCCTCACCCCACTGCAGCCATGGCCACTCAAGACTGCAGATGTGCCACCACACTTGCAAACTCGGGAATCACATCCATTGTGGCTAGTTTCACCTCCTCCTCCCAGCAAGATGAGGTAGAGAGGAAAAAAAATACATATATTCGGAACTCTGATAAGCACGCCTTCAAATCAAGGTAACTACACGTACAAAGGTTTATAACAAAACCAAATTTATACCTAGAATATTTTTCAGCAGTCATTTCCCATGAAGTCATATACTGGTTATTTACATCAAGTAGATAAAATAGTATTTCCATGAAAAAAAATAAAAAAAACAGTGGGCTGGCATTATAAAACCCTGTACCCAGACTAACGTTAAACAGCATTACCTGTGAAACCTGTGCAGCAAGTTTCATTTTGTAAGCTATGATAAGCTTATCACTTATGATTTTCCAAGTGGGTTTTTGTTTTTTGGGGGGGATTTTTTGTTTGCTTGTTTGGGGTGTGTGGTGGGTTTTATTGGTGGTTTTCTGTGTTTTGTTTTTTAAGTGAACTTGTCAGGCGCAAGTTCTGGTTTGCCACCCACTGCAATCGGTTATATTATTTCCTATTTACAAGGGCGGGGGCGGGGGGGAGCAACCATACCAGCAATATAGTAGGTTTTAGTCTTCTAGATTTTCAGCTGTCTATCAGATCCTCCCACAAAATCAGGATTACTCAATTATTTGCTTACTGGTATTTCAATTGTGTTAAAGTTTAGCAAGCTGTACTTATTACCAAAACTTCAGGAGATATTCTCCATGTCAGCACTTCATACTTTTGTTTTGTTAGGAGTCTCAGATTTAATCTCCATTAAGGAATTGTATCTAAAATAGCGCTTAATCTGACAAGTTTCTTAATCATGTTTATTCCAGACATACACTACTATTTTACCATCCAGTTGGCAAGGGGAAGAGTCTCAACCAAAGGCTGTTATTTGAGCAGTCTATCCAGAAAAGGTAGACAGACAATCAGATGCAGCAGATCACAGTCTCCGTCTCGTACATTTATAGGGTAGACTTTTGAATAAAGCATACACAACCATATTTCTGAACGTGGCAATAACACAATAGGTTGGAAAGGAGAAAAAAAAAAGAGAAAAACATTCCTATTTGTCAAACTTTGTAATTTAATATGCAGTCATTTAAACCACATTATTGAGCTTCTGTAATCTACCTTGCTTTAAGAGATTGAAAAAGGTTGTGACAAGTACCGAGGCAACGTTTTTTTTTTCCTGTTTGGTTATAACTAAGACCATTAGCAAAACCTTCCCTTTAGTCTTTTATTCTACTGTTGTTCTCCTACTGACCCCCATCACCCATTCCTGAAACTGAAAATCGCCTACTTACAAATGAGCAACAACAAAAAACCCACTACACACACTTTAGGGAGTTAGCTACTCCATTCCTGCCCTGTCTATAAACAGAAATGGAACTAGCATAGTTGAAAACCTCAGACAGTTTCCTCAGGCATGGTAATCGTGACTTGTTCTAACAGATCAAATTTCACCAAATACATGACTGTCTCACTTTGCTCCATGCTGGTTTTAGACTGGGGAGAAGTAGGGGGAGGGAGGGAAGAGCAGGTCATGGTTATTACCTTGCAGCCTCGTCAACATGCAGCATGCGAATGCACAGTGCAAACATCAGAGGTTTTTACTTTTTCCGTCGCAAAATTTTTAAGAGACATTGAACAATAATATGAGGTTAGTTTAATAAGTTTGTTTGTTTTCAGAGTCACATCATTAAACATAATTAAATAGTGAACACTTAAAACCATCTAGTTCTTATTTTCTTATTCACACACCACAGTGGCATCAGTTTACGAACATTAAGGACTATCCTCTTAAAATTAAAATGTATGCAACGCAATGATTAAATCACCTTTTTTTTTTTTAACATAACCTTATACAAGGAGGAAAAATATCAGAGCAACAGACAGGAAACCATGGCTGCCTGAGGATCTGCCATCACAGCCTTACGTCTGTTGCACTACCAAATACATACGAAAAGCACAAACACCACTGACTTCTATTGTTGGGAGACCAGATAGCAGAAAATCTCACATATCTGGAACCACATGCTTTCAAACAGAACGCAGAAAAAAAACAGATGGAATCAGCTTCAAATGAAAGAAACAGCTCTATTTGTGCATCCTTCAAAGAGAAGGAAAGTGAAAAAGCGGGACTAAAGTCCTGCACATTGCTCAACCACGGCTCCAGAAAGCATATGTTAAGAAGTTACCTCCACCGTCAAGAGCACTGACTACTCAGTCTCTAATCAAAATCTTTGAAACTAAAGATTGCCAGCAAGAACAACCAACCTTATCGAACTCTGTAGTTATAATACACAGAGAACAAGTCTATATAGTGGCCAGCCAAGGCCCAAAGTGCAGGGTAATATAAACTATGATCTGAAGCAGGCTGGTAGCAGACTTCATATCCTCAGTATACTAAGTGCCTTTAAATTACGCAGGCACGTGAATTCTATCTCAGGCTTTCTGAATGTTAATGCAAAGAACAGTCCCAAAGAAAGCAAAGCACACATAACAATACGGTATGGAAGTAGGCACTAAAGATAATAGTAACAAGGTCTGAAATGAATAAAGACACCATTCATGCAGGGATACCAAAGAGTGGGGCAAAACCTTCCTATTTTCGGGTACACGCAGTTTCTTCCTGTACTTCTCCCACTATTCAGTGTTTTTTAAGAAGGAAAGGATGAATAAAATACACCAACACCATCACGAGTAACTTTTTTCTTCCTTAAGAATGAGATATACATTTAATCAACATAAGCAATATAGAGAAGTAATTACAACCTTCCTGAACAGAAAGGCTTTATTCCCTACGACAGACGCAATAGCTGCCACATTCATCTGTGGCCACTTCTACATAGGAGAAGCGCTACTTTTGGGGAGATATATATTTTTCTAACAGAGGAAGAAACAGAAAGCTTTCTGAAAAAGACTATTCTTCCTATATCAAGAAGATATTATGACATGCTTTTGAGATTAGCATTATGAATATTACCATTCCTGTTCCTTGAAAGATGGTGAAAATGTCCATGAGACAAAAATAAAGCTTCAAAACTGTTCTGATTCTTAAGATATGTGCATCCATAATTATGAAGAAACGAATGGCTTTGATAAGGGGTTGGTGGTGGTTTGTTTTGGTTTTTAGTTAAGTCAGCCACACCTACAAAAAAAGATAAACTTAGTATAGGTCTTGCTGACTAAATGAATCCTGAGGAAGGAACAATATGTAAAAGTTGTCTAGAATTAACAAAAGCTAAACCTTAATACCAGCTGTCTGGTAAAAAACAAAGTAGCACCCTGGGTGCAACATTCAGAGCATTTTTTAGGCAGGCTGCAAGTCCTTCTGCGTTGAGTTAGGGCCTCAGGCTTTGCTGCAGTGTCATGCTCCACATTCGGTAAGAGAGAAACGTCCCTTTTGACTAGAAGAATATTCCAATTTATACAAGAGACCAAAATCCACTCAAACTATTCCACTTGACATTTCCTCCTCGATCACAGAGCGACACACTTTCTAGCTACAGAGGTGGTATCACAAAGCACCTATTTCAGCCATTGGGGGTTTCTCCCACAGGAAGTTGCTGGGAGCAGCAGAGGCCGGAACCGATACCTCTGAACAGCTTAACTTTCCAGAGAGCACTGATTACCCAAATTCTAGATACTCCTAGAAAGGATAAGCCAAATATGCCAAGAGTATGCACATCTGTTAACCATTCCCCCTCATTTCATTTTGTAAAAGCCAGTACTCAGAATATCACATGGTATTGAGCTACCTGGTATGAAACATTGAGATTTCTCCACGAAGAAATTGTTTCACACAGATCTGCGTAAATCTTTCTACATATTTTTCCAGTAGTTCTGGACTACTTATGATTAAGTTGTTGTGTGGGTAAGCACACAATTCCTTCAGTTATTTTCATCAAGCATGCTAACCTTCTGACCTTCTTAAAAACAAAAAGAAATTAAACAAACACCGCTATTTTATTTTAAAAGCTTTCATCAGCTTTTCCAGCTGCTGTAGAGAGCTTTATAGAATTGCTGTAAGAGATACCATGAAATAACTAATGCTAGTTTCAAATCGCAATTTTGAAAACCAGTTCTTCAAATGAGGAAAGCCCAGGCTGTGCCAAGACTATATTGGCCTAAATAGTTAAAAGTAAACTCTTTACTATTGATTTATAGCAACAACACACAGAAGAAATGGATGGACAAGGACACCCCAGAGAGGAAACATTTGCCCTGACCAGGGTGGAGAAAGAGATGCCTAGAACTAAAGGACAAGTTTATTCATAAATTAAAAGCAGCAGTTCACAACTACTAATAGAAACACACACAAACATGTGCTTCTGCTTCTTTTGCTCCAAAACAGCTCTAGTTTTCTTTCAAGTTCAAATTTATTGCAGAAGATGCCAACAATGGCCAACCCCACAGCCCCCCCCCCCAAAAAAAAAAAAAGCCAAGCCACTGATCTCAAAATTTCCTGCAAGCAAGATTTAACACATACATATACACATACACAAAAAACCACACACACACAGAAAAAAAAACCATCATCTAAGCTTTAAATTACTTTGGATTTTAAAAGCTGATTTGGGAACAGCGATTAAACTTGTTCCAGCTAACCTAGTTTTTATTCATTTCATTATTTATTGCTAGGCAACATAGACCGTGTCAAACCACGTTAGAACCATGAGAAGAAGTCCTTCCAATTTAGATCAAAAATTCTCCTCTCGCCCTCCTCCCCCTCAATGTGGAGACCAC
Source organism: Morus bassanus (assembly GCA_031468815.1). Classification (NCBI taxonomy): domain Eukaryota; kingdom Metazoa; phylum Chordata; class Aves; order Suliformes; family Sulidae; genus Morus; species Morus bassanus. The sequence goes on from CM062584.1 coordinate 9,612,993, forward strand.
ATGTACTCTTTTAACGCCAGCGTTCCCAGACACAACCTTCTGTCTGACCAGGAGCTGACATTTCAAACTCTCTTCTCAACATCTCCCATAAGATGCAATTTATCCAAACCTCCTGTGGTGCCTGTAAATTGCTCTCTAGATCCCACTTGCTCAAAGAATGAGTCTCTCTCAGTATTTACAATTAGAATTAGTGCCGGTTACTCTACTGGCAAGTCCAGAGCAGGTATCTCTTCACACAGGTCTCCTTTCTTCCTTTCCAGAAGACTCTAGCTTCTCTTCCAACATCCCTATTATCTGTGGTCTGTATGAGTACCAGTACAGAAGAGACTGCCTACTATCTTTAGTATTACTTCCTTTCATCATAAGGAAGTTTTGAAGAACTCCAAAAAGGCAGAAAAACAAGAAAGAGCAGAGATCCAGGTTCCCAAATAAACCATAAACAGAGTGCTCTTAATTAAGTGTTTCTTCTAGCATGAAGCTTAAACAAACACCTACAACTTCTTTAATAAAGCAAAATAAAACATCTTACCTTTTGTTTATAGGTTTTTCATCCTTCTCATAAGGCTTCACAAACCATTTCCCAATGCGTACAAAATTCCGATTCATTAAACACCTCTCCAACAGGTTGTGAACAGCTTTGAAAAGTAGAGTGCGACATTCATAAGAAAGTCCATTCTCCCAAACACCATCTTCCTCTTCTATAAGGCAAAGGGAAAAAACAAATTAGCATTGAATTCCACCCTATTGTGTCATGCACATATCACAATATCCTTTTCTCTCCCACAAGCTTTTAAGACATTCACAGCATAACATGCAACCAAAAAAAGCCTTTAACATTCAGATAATAACTCTACTCACTTTATAATAGTGTAACTGCTAAAAGTAATCAGCTATGAAAATATCTCATCTCCCACAAGAAAGAAAGATTCAACAGCTATTTGTACACAGAAGGAAACAACTAGCACCAGTACCTTATATATTTCAGCCTGCAAGATCACTGCATACTGATCTGTCTGCAAGGTGGGTCACGTTTTGGGTAGTCTAATTTACTTATCCTGAAGAGTTAGCTGACAATTACACTTAAAAATAAGTTGCCCAAAGCCAAACTTTTAACATACCCTAGTGTCTTTAGCTACCACTGACTGAGGAAAGCTGGGCACAAATATCATTGATAAACTGACCCTTAATGTTCATCAGTTTGCTAGAGGAAGGAAAAAAACCAAAAACCAACAACAAACGAACACCCAGATTCAGAAAACCGGTAAAAAAGTGACCTGATTCTCCACAGAAGACTCTCACAATTGCAGTTTTTCTTTTTAATTCAAAATAAAAAAGAAAAATATTTAAGTAGGCTAGTCCTGCTTTCTGATCTATACATAGGACAGAAGAGGAAAACAGCAACCACAAAGACAAAGCCCAGTTCATACTGATAGGATTCTGAAGTGAAACACTGAGATCTTATGTGCCCCACAAATCACACACAGTCATGGAATCCAACTTACACAAGCCAAGCTGATTTGCCAAATCGGAAAGCAAGATTCATTACAAGAAGCTGTAATCTCTTTAACCACTCTGGCGTGTAATCAGTGTTTGAACATAGTTTACCAGCCCTGAACGTATATGTGCTGGTCCAAAGAATTACTATGGCATTACATTACACAAGTAAAATGAGGGACTTTTGATAGATCCTGTAGTATCTCCCAGGACATATGTGATATCACTCATTTCCCAGCAACACACCAATATGAAGGATAATATAAGAAAGCTCAAGATCTTGTCCTTAGATTACTGGCAATCAGGTCTTATCTTAACGTCTATAACTCCTTGTTTATCATGTTGTACATATATCCCTAAGGATCTGCTACTGGTCTCCTTGGACTAATCTAGCATAGTTATCCTTATAATGCCATTGCTTTTGTACTCCAGGTAGCAGCAGAGACTAGAAGATTGTCTGACACAGATAAGGAGACATATTTTTACTTCAGTCTCAACCTAAATTATTCCATGACTATCCAGAAAGGGACCTGTGGAGGTCATCTGCTCCAACCCCCACTCAGAGTTCGAAGTTAGGACAGGTTGCTCATACAGTATCACACCGATCTCACTTCATTGCCCCTCACGCCTTCTCTGCGCACCTCCAAGAAGTGAGACTTGGGTTTAGATTTACTTTCGTACAACAGGCCTTACAATAGGAACCTGTCTGCTCACCTCCCCTTCACAGAGGTTTTTGGTTCAGATAGCTTTCCACTGGTTTGCTCGATGGTCAGAAAACCTCAGTAATACAGCCAAGTCCTTGCATTTTAAATCTCCCTTTAAAATAAGCCCCTTCACCTTTATCTGGAAGCCACTTACAAGCTTAAAAGGTTGCAACAGTATTAACTAAAGTCTCAATATCCTTAAATTAGAGAGCATGTAGAAAACCAGACACGTAAGGGTTTTATTTAGAAAAAAGAGATCATTACAATAAAAAAATCTTTAAGACAAAGGATGACAGAGAAAGGAATTTCAAGATACTGTTGCAACCAGAAAGTGGTGGCCATATTTGTATATTGCTAGATTATACACAAAAGTACATTTCCACCCAAGATCAGTATTGTGAGTTAAAGAAAATGACTCCTAGTATCCTTCTCTGATGGACAGAAGAAGAGTAAACAGACCTGCCCCATCATTTATAAATGAAGAGGTGCACACCATTACAAATGAATCATTACATGAACTCATTTTCCGATAAAGAGAAGGAAAAGCAAGGAACCACATTTCCTAAGAGACCTCACCATGAGTCTCCCACCCCATCACCCTATTCCAGTTCTGAAGTTCAGCAAGAACTTGTTTTTAAAAACCACACAGCTAAAAGATAATATAGTAACTCACTAAAAGAAACATCGTACAAGAAGCTTGTAACAAAAAGCAACAAAGGTCCAAAGTCAAAGGGTATAAAATGTTTGTGCCAAGAGGACGCATGTTTCCCCAGCTCCGAGACTCGTAGACATACACAAATGAGCAGCTATATCCTACAGGCAGCTTTGCTGCTCAGCACATACTGCTCAACTGGTGGCAAACAAGCAGCTCAATAGAGCAAACATTAACTACAAAGCTTAATGATATTGGACTTTAACTGCACAATAAACTCCACACCATTTCAAAGGTTAAATAGTTGGTTTCTATATGGCTCCCGTAATTTAAAAAAAATCATTCTAGGAACATCCCCTGCATCAATTACCTATTATAAGAGGCAATAGAAAGAGCTATTTCCAGCCTTTATGCCTAATTCTGTTTTGACGTATTAGTGTATCAATGAGAAGAAAGATGCTGAAATCGCAAAGATACCTAAGTGTAATTCAAAGCTTGTATTTTGATGGTCATACTATGGACACAAAGGAGACGTTTCAATTTTCTGAAGACACTACAAAGTGCTAGGTATTTCATTTAACATTCATAGTTGTGCTGACAACCAAGTTATGCACAAAAGTTTACATGCAAGAACTTGCCACAAGACTGTAATCCTTAAGAGCTCTCCTGGCTGTCTTAGTTTATTGCTGAAACAGAGAGCTCTTAGATGAGCATATTATGTGGGGAAAGTGTAAGGCATTAGACAGAAATTACAATTAAAACTCTAATATTTAAAAAGACAGCGTGCTGTAAGCATGCCTACTGATCAGGAAAAACGTCTGGTACCCAAAATAAGACCACCTGTTCAAACTGAAGTGCATCTTGCTATAGAAAGGGAAGGTTAAATAAGATGACAGTTAAAGATACCCTCATTTCAGAACATTATTCAAATTCATGCAAAAAAAAAAAGCAGTAAGCATTCTGTGTCTTTTTGAAGTCTATTTAGTCATTCCCCCCCTCCCCCTTTGTCAGAGTGGCGGGTGGAAGGAGAGAAATATGACATCTGCTCATATCTCCCAACTATTTTTCTTCTTCATTCAAATCATTGTTTCTCAACATCAGAAAAATCCTCCTACTTAACAGACATTGTACGAAGTAAACCATTTTTAAAAAGTGAGGGAAAGGAAGAGGCACTTTTGTCTTCTAATCTTTCTTAAACACAGTAACTTCAAATGTTCAGTGCGATAGTGATAATAAACCAAAATAAGTTGCTGACTCATTTTAAGAAGGTGTTAAGTGACAATTTCACTTCAGACGAGTGTTATCCACAGAAGTGCTCCGGCAACCTGAAGGTTATAAATATTTTGGTTTTGATTAGTCCTCTTAGCCATCCAAACCACTCAACTCCTCTGCGCCATACTTTCATGTCAATCCATTGAACAAATATATATACATATCATCCCACAATAACGAGTTTTGTTCCCTCCCTCTTTACACCACATATTAAGCAGAGAGTTTCCCTTAAAGGAAGCTAAAAATCATCAGGAAATGAAGAATTAATGGAAACAATGGTCAGGAAAAACTAATTTTCATACTACACATAAATAAACTTTTCTCAGTCAACACCTCCCTGATACTACTACCATCCAATTTCAGTGGAACAGCTGTAGGAGGCTATTTGCTTTCAGTACTTTTGTGTTCTACTTCACATTCTTCATGCAGTTTACCTGAAACAATGAAGTTCATTTCTGATTATTAAATATAAATTACTAAATGTATTAATTCAGGGTTGCTAACAAATAAACATATTTGCGTAATGTATGTTTTCTGCAAGAATATCAATTTTGAATTTCTTGAGTTATATTGCAACAGATAAAGATATAGCATTACAAATGACATTTTCAAGAATGCTTTTAAAGAATGTGGACTTTCCCCCTTCTTCCTCTTAACATATATCTGGACACATCAGCAAAACACCAGTAAGCATCAACTCTTGAAAAGGCTGAATATGTTTACCATACCATTAAAAATATCTTCCTAATGCTCAATGAACCTCTAAAATAAACTATGCAAAGAAACAAACCACAATCAAGCTTCCACTTTGGACTACAATTCCCCCCCCCCCCCCAATTACATCAATTACACAGAGGAAAAATCCATTCCTGAGTATCATGACTGAGATGCGTCTTTTAGAAGTATTACTTACCTTCACAGGCTTCCTTTCTGTCATCATTTGACAGCATGCCAGTTATAGAAATAGACTGATGCAAAACCGATTTATACAATCAAACTCCCTGTGTAAGCTTCAGATTACAAGGCAAGTATAATAAGCAAAGCAGTGTGAAACTGCTGCTGTATACAATATTGTATAATATGACAGAAACACTTCAAGTAAAGTTTTCTATTTAAAAAACAGATTTTTAGATTCAAATATTTTAAGGTTCAATAAAATCACTCAAAGCAAGAATTATCCAGTTAACCTACCGAAAAATAATTTTGGAGGGCCTACATCCCTTATGAAATAAGTGAGAACCAACAGATTTTTGTGTGAAAAAAAGGACTGATTACAATTCAAAAATACCAACTTAAGAATCCAAGTAAGACAACTTAAGGTTGTTTCTGGTAGAGTTGTATCTGTTACCTACATTCACTGAAAAGAGTCTAGCTATAAGACTCTAGATATCCAAACTAGTTGGAAAATTTCATCAACTGAGGAGCAAGCCAAACATGACCCACTGTCCAAAATACCATACTCAAAATATTCAGCACCATTACAAGTTAGTTTTTGTAGTGCTAGCCCTGTACCAGCATCACATATATAGGTTTTATGCCTTCTCCATCCAGCAGAATATTTGTCTAAATACTAAAAGTTTTAAAGTATGACCTTTTTGTAAGCACGTAGCTACACCTGTGAATAAGGATAACAAGGTAAAAGCTTTGCTTCACTATTTGTTGGGTGTAAGTTTGGCTGGTCTGGTCTTCATGGCCACAAGCAAAGAAAAGTGAAGAACTTTCTAGCTAGATGTTCCAACCTCCTCCATACCATCTTTAAGTAATTCCATATGCAGATATATTGCACTTATATTGTTAAATCTTACATTTAGTGCCCGTATTTATTGCTTTTATTTATACAGGTATATTATGCATGTGACATTGTACGTACAACCAACGTAACATGAGGCAAAATCCTCATTTATTGCGACAAAGTATTTTTCACCTTACTCCACAAATACTTCACATGCATGTTGGTCAGGAGAAAAAAAAGGAAAAAAGTTACACATCATCTTTGACCTGGTAACCACACCAAGTCACAGAAGTTTTACAAAACCGCTTCACTAATTTCTGCATAACGCTTATCAGCAGTTTGGCTTAAGTGAACACCTCTCTAACATGGAGGACTGAAGAAACGCTAGAGCACCAATGCACCACATGGCAAAGAACATTCGTAAATGCCTTCTTATATTACATACCCAGGAACATACGTATCTACCACAGACAAGTTACTTAAGCTCGCCGTACTGACATCAGGTGCAAAATTTTTAAGAAAGCATCCTTTTGGTTTTTCGGTGGTTTGTTTTTTGTTTTTTGGGTTTTTTTGGGGCAGGGGGGTTTGTTCGTTTGTTAGGTTTGGTTTTGGGTTTGTTTTGGTTTTTTTTTTTTTGTAGGAGTTAAATGGTCTTAGGAAGCAAATGTTATTTAAAAAAAAAAATGCAAGCCACTAGCTGAACTATTTTCAAAGCTCACTTTGCCAGCTTCTTGCAACTGGCAGGCTTTTCTGCAGAACCCTCGGTATGATAACTGGCTCATACGCTGGTTTCCATTGTATTAAAAGTAATGAGAGACTCAGTGCTGACATCAGCACAACCCAACCAATTCACAGATTTGTTTGGAGACAAGGGTTTGATCTATAATGCACGTATATTGAGAACTACACAACACATAGAAGTCTTTGCTGCCACAACCGGTGCTGTTTTTACCATACAGTATCAACAGACAAGCATCAGTATACAGACCTTTTTCCTTTTTCTTTAAAGCTCTCCTACAAGCCCAGCAAGGAGCTAAGACTAGCATTATTTTTATACATTTATCACCCACAGAAGCATGAGGAAGACTGTTCAGCTAACAAAAACTGATTAACTTGATATATGACAGGTACAAGGAAAATTCTTTAATTTTTAAAGTAAATTAACAAGATTTAATAGACACCAGAACAAAAAAGATGCATCTTATAGCTTACCATTTAAAAGATGCAATTTGAAGGTCAAAGACATATTGAAACATTCCCCTGTCCAAGCATTAATCAAATTGTAACCATTTCCTTGGGACTATGTCTTGTACATAATTCATACCCAACTGTTCCCAGGTTTGAAGCCATCTACTACCAATTTAAAAAACAAAACAACAAAAAAACCCAAACCAAACCAAAAACCACAAAAAAACCAAAAAACCATACATACAAGTGTATAGGTAGCCACTTTAAAACAAGACAGAACCTATCTGATAAAATAACTGCTGATCAGACCAGCAGACCAGAGACCATTGCCTTCTGAAATTTGAAGATGTCCTACTTTAAGGTTTGAGTTGCAGGAATTACTATGATCAAGCCTCACTGCCACAACAAAAACATAACCTTTGAGGTTGTTAGAGGATAAAATAACATTTCACTAACTTCTGTCTGCCTCTAGCTATGTTGGGGTAGAAAGAGACTTATGGGGTTTTTTCATATTACATACAGTAAGTAGCTTCCTAGGGAAGGAAAAAAAAAATGATTGAGTGAAGTCAATATTACTGATCAATCAGCATCTCTGAACAAGTCTCCTTTTGACATGCCCCCAGGCAACAACAAACCCTGACCATCAACAAGACAGTTATCCAAGACTTGATACAAGAATTCAGATAGAGCCAGCAGCACGCATTCAAACATATCTCCAGGGCAAAGAATGAACTTTTAGAATGTACAGAAGAGAGAGAGAGAGAGAATTTATTTTTTAATCTGATATGCATAGATGTACGCTATGTATAGCATGATAGATGTATAGATACCCACAAAACCGTACGTTCCCTCTTGAGGTGACCTTGAGAAGGCACTCTGTAAGGGACAAAAGGATTCTTGAAAGCTGCTGTATTTCAGATCCCTGAGGGTTGATAACCAAGACGTGTTCCAGACACTGGAAGTCCATTGTTCATGGAAACTACAAATCACCAAAAAAAGTCAAAAACTGTCAAAATACCGACCTCTCCTTAACAGGCATAGTTTCACACCAAAGGAAGCCAAAATCAAGTTACTAACATTGCCCTGGCATATTTCTAACCACAGCTCGTTCAAGGCCCACCTCTCCAAGAGAAGTCTGTCCATAGGCAATAAAGGACACACTAGCCACAAGAGACCGCTGTTAGCCCCTCTCTTCCTCCCTCGCCCCATTCTTCAGGGCAATTCTTCACCTACTGAGCAGATAAGTTCTAAATGAGGCAGCACCTTAACCTTCAGCAGCAAACAATTTCCAACCAATTTTGCAGGTAACAAGCCTCTACTAGGAAGTAATTTGTCTTTCCCATTGAGAATGTAACAAGCAATCATTGGGAGAACAGGGCAGCGTGAATTACTAGGAGAAATTGTCCACCAATGAAAAAAATCCATTAGGTCTATGACAAAGGTCAGATAACATTGTTTGGGTTCAGCCATAATTCTTTCTCGTATGAGGTTCACATTAAGATTTCGTGTAACGGGAAAGAGAAAAAGTGCAGGTGCAGACACTCCTCAGCCATCTCCTCCACAATCTAGCTGATTAATATCTTCACCAACTTCTGGTCAGAAGAGCCAAGCAGACTAATACACTCTGACAGATTATAATGCCTCCTTTTTAATTAAAAGGAGACAAAAACATGCGGGCAAAAACAAAGATGTCAGATACCTATGTCTATGTGCAGATGTAACAGTCTCATGCGTGGTAAGCATTTATGTTGAAAAATATCTAACAGCAAGACGTGTGGAATAGCTCTACTGAAGCATAGACATCCACAGGTGACCTGACTAAAGAAAATACCCAAAACAACTGCAAAGACATGGCTGGGAGAGCCTAACCCTCTACTATCTCTCCCTTATACCCTCAGAGAGGTTAAGAGTTGATAAGTACCTACGATGATATGTGCTTATCTACCTGGGCAAAAGTGTAATTCCGTAAAAGCATAAATACACGCTGATCTAAAAGTTCAGCTAAAACACACCACTATTTTCAAAAGGTACCTCTATGCTAAATCGCTAGTAGATAGATTCTGTTGCTCAAACAAATAATTTTGATGGCCAGGTAGCGCAGAAATTCACTCTCCAGATGGCTTAATTTTTATTTGATCTTCCACTCAAAAAAATAATGCAACATTATTTGTCTCAATTTAATCCCACCAGCCAACAGCATACGAAAATCTATTACACAGATACTTTTGCACAAGCATTGGTCTTTGCTCAGGGCAGGCCCAGGCCAAAAATAGCATTTAGTCTAAGTTACATCCCAGTCATACAAAGGATGTTCCCTGCAGGTCAAGACCGAGGTTATTCATAGGGCAAAATAAGGAAGCCTTCAATGCAGTAAAATATCAAGCAACCAAGAATATAAGTGTCATTTAAGATGCAGAGTTTCTAGTTCCAGGAGAGATGGGAAGATGTGCAACATCCCAATCTTTGAAGTCAATTATTCAAAGAAATAAACGTAATATTAGTGTGTCAATTGTTTTTTAGATCATATTATTTTTGTATCAAAATTCCACACATTATTAAATTGTTTCAAGTGAACTTCCTCAGCGGCACTTCAAACTCACATTTGTTCTTCAGCTGTCCACAAACACCAACAGCATTAACAATTTCTGCTTACCGGGTCACCAAACCTTGGTCTCGTTCTACACTTAAGTTATCTGAATACTGTACATTATTTCAAAGGAAACTGGAGTGATGTGACTTAGTTTTTTTCTAGAATTAGAATAGTCTCACCACTAGACTTACACAGGTAGTTTAAAAACCTAACTTTGTCACCTTATTGATAAACAACTGGAAAGCCATCTACTTTGGGAATTGAGATCAACGGGTAAACATTTGCAAAACAAGGTGTTAAATTCGAAGTACAACAGTATTGAGAAAGATAAATATTGTCAGTCTTTCAAAAGTCTAAGTTTGAAAGCAGGTACAGGTTCAGAGCACTGGGAAAGGGGGAGAGGGAGATCATAAAAACACATGATTTAGAGATCCTTGCATGAAAACAGCAGGCTAGTTTCAGATGCCTTCCTTTGAGGGCTTCCCACCAATCATTCGATTTCCAGTCAAAACAACTTCCATATGGTTCAAGAGTTGCCCAGATCTCTACAATTCTTATCATATGATAAAACGGGGGTTTTCTATTTGAATTTGAAAGTTCTAATTGCCCAACAAAAGGGATCTTATCAAAACATATTTAAGACGTCACTTCTGAATCACAGGCACAGCTTTAGGCACAGCTTTCTTGTGAAGAAGCTGCCAAAATTCATAGGCTTGGGTTTTTCAAAAGAAACAAGTGGAGAGCAAAAACTTGTTTCTTGAAAATCTAGGAGTCCAAGACCACCTAAAGACAGACAGTAGCTGTTTGATCACTGCACTGCCATAACCATTTGGCTTTTTTGAGAGCTCTTTCCACCACCACCATAATCTCAAAGGTGTAGATTGTAGCAATAAATTTATCTTATCTGTAGACAACAGTTCATCTAGTACAGATTTTCTAAGGACCGGAAGAAGACAGCACTGAGTAACAGCATCCTTACACTGACCGAGAGAAGGTATTAATTTCCTCCTACCTGAGAGATCATGATGAATAAGGTCAGCAAAGTTGGGGTCATCACCCCACCAAAATATCCATAGCTCCCTGCGTCCGGGTCTCTGGTCTCGGCGCCAAACACTGAGTACATCCGCCTTCAGACAGCGACTGAAGCTGCTCAAGATAGGGTCCTCTTCCGTGACCGGAAAGAGAATTGGGGCAGATGTTGGACCCTGCCATACATATCGCTTCCATTTAATCCCAGTTAGATCAGCCTAAGGGAAGGAAAAGAACAACTGTCAGACACTGAGGTAGGTACTTCCCCAACAGAAATATCCTGCTGTAACAAGGTGATGGCACAGGAAGACGCACATGGAAGGAAGAAAGGAAGGATTAATCCAACAAAATTTAACAGAAACCATACTTGTGTAACTTAGAAGATAAACTGGAAATAATCAGGCACCCCGTTTTAAAATCTCCTTTAATAACTGCAGTAAAGCAAGAGCTGTTCATTTTCACTGCAGCTTTAAGATTACAGATAGAAAAGTCAGATTTGATTTAAAATAAAAAGAGTAAAAGGTGAGCGAATAATGTAATTATTTGCAGACTGCAACTGTCCAAACTACTAAACACTTGCCTTAGCAAAGAACATCTTTCTTTTTGCTTACTTACACATACCCTACCTTTTCAATCCAAGATTACTCTAAGGAAATAGGTAACATAGTAAACCTAACTCAAACATACATTCTTCCAGTCAGCTACTACTTTAGAAAATTTCACAAGTTTCTCTATGGTAAAAAATTCTCTGTATCTCACACAGGAAGCCGCTCAAGTACACTAATTTTACCAAGAGCTATCACACTTTTCATTTCTCACACCATATCTTAAGAATTTAAATCCTGTTTTTATCATTAAATCAGACTTGCGTCCACATTGATGATGATTCACTAAATCTCCTCTAGGCAAAAATTCATTTGACTTTATAAAGTAAAAGAGCCGTTACTATATGTAATGGGAAATGGACAATTCCTGGCTTATCTACAATGCAATACCATACCAAGTTTTAGGGCTAAGTTTCTTCACGTGAGGACAGCCACTTTAAGGCAGGTAGGGGAGGCATTGCCCCTGGGTTCTCTCTGAGAAGTCAGAACAAGGTAGGCTGGCATTTGCTAAGAAGTCACTAATTTTTTTGCTTCCCGATATGACAACACACAAAAGATTACTGCAACATTTAAACCTAACATGGCAGCCTTCCTACCTTCAGAAGGAGAAGCTATTTAGACGAAAGGTCGGGAGTCTGCAACAGTTGATACTTTAGAAAGACTTTAAGATTTAAAAATGCACTACTAATATGGAGCTGCAGACCTGATGCAGGCTACAGACGTGTTCACGCTGTCCAGACTCCCCCCCCCATCCGAAAAATATTAGTACCACAGCTTGGCACAGGTTTTTTACTTGTAACAATCTCTAGAATAATAAATATCAGGCAGTCAGTCAAGATTAGCTAATTTGCGTTAAAAAGCAGATGGAACAGCTCAGCACAGCCACCAAAAACTGCATCGCAGCCCGGTTAAATCAAATTTACTTTGAGAGCTACCAAACCAACAATTTGAACGATTGCATACTTGGGTTTAAAAAGACTACAAAATGGTGCACAACAAAACATAAGATACCACCGCTTCAGAGGGAGCGCATCACCGAAAGCAGATCTCCAGAATAAAAACAAGCGGTAAAAGAGATCACTTTAAAAGCAAAGAAGAAAGGAGGTTTTCAGCTCAGATTTGTCCGGGATGTCACGAGTGGGGAGAGAAAAGAGAAAGTTCCCCGAGATGTGGGGCTGAAGGAAGAAGGAGCAGCAGATCTCCTTACCTCCTGCGAGAAAGCCCACGTTCAGAAGCAGAGATAGGAAGATAGGGAGAAAGGAGGAAAAGTTGCAGGCAAGGAAAGGGAAGGAAAAGGCGAGTTGCAGGGAGGATACTGTCCAGGAAGAAAGCGGAGGGAGGGGCAAGGCTAGACAGACAGCGATGGAGGGGGAACCAGAGGGGCATGGGAGAGTTGGCTGGCTCCAGGCAGGGCCTACTCTGAGGACTCATCCAACAGAAGCTATGCTAAAAATGGCTGCTTTGCTTCCACTACCCCTTCCTCCCCTCCCCCAAACCTCCTCTCTCTTTCACTCTGTGTCTGTCGTGCGTGTGCGAGCCGGTGGCCGACACTTACCAGGCAGAAGAGGTTGGAATGGCAATCCTCCAGGCTGGCCCCGTTCGGCACGAAGCAGGAACTCATCCTCACAGCCACAACCCACACGCCATTATCCCACAGCCTCCGACAAGAAAGAAAGAGACAGAGAGAGAGAGAGGAGAGAGAGAGAGAGACAGACACCGAGAGGGAAAGGGGGAGGGGGACTATGCACACGCACAAATAATAATACAATTAAATAAGGGATTTACATACAGACACACACGCACGCGAAATAGTGGCAGGATAAATAACCCAGGAGGAGAGTGGTATCGGAGACGGGGGTTAAAAAAATATATTTTAAAAAAAAATTTAAAAAAAAATTAAAGAGAAACTCGGAACGTTTTCTCTTCTTCTGGCTTTCAACCGGGGGGGGGGAAAGCCACCGTGGAAGGGGAGAACAGAAAGAGGGAGGTGGTAAGTAATCCAACGACGGGAGATTACGATCAAAATCCTCCCCGTTCCTCTTGTCTTCTCATTCGCGTAAGGAGGGGAGGGAGAGGAGGTAAGGTGAAGGGGTAATTGATCCAACAAGAGAATAAAAATGGGGTAATTAATCCAGGGGGGGGGCTAGGGGTAAAAAATCAGTTGACATCCCTCCTTCCTCTCTTCTCAGATGCCAAGCAAGAGAAGTAGGGAAAAAAAATAAATAATCCAGTGGGGGCAATTAATCCAGAAACCTCCCTCCTCTTCCTCCTGTTTCTTTAGTCATCAGATGAGAAAGGGGCAAATTATGGAATGACTGGGAAGGATTGGCTGTGGGAGAGAGAAAAATCCAGGCTCGTCTTTTCGGAGTCCGAGGGCAACAGGGTGTGGGGGGGTCAGATTCTTCTCCCCTGCTCCAAAAATATTCCAAATAAATTAAAATTTAAAATCATAAAAAACAAACTTCGGGGGCCAGAAGCAAGGCGAGTCTGAAGAATTCGTAAAGGCAGGACAAGAAAAATTTCCTGGGGTGTACCCCAAAAAAACATCTGCGGGGGCAGGAGAGGGGGGGAGGTATTCCTTGGGCGAGAAAGGCCGCAAAAGTCTCCTCAACGGGGGATTAAATTCCCCTGCGGAAACCCCCCCCTCCCCAAAAAAGAAATGCTCTTCGCAGAGAGGGCGAAACCAAAATATCCTCCGTTGGGTAAAAATCCTTCCGTGGGGAAAGGAGGGAGGGGGAGAGGGGTGGAAGGAGGAAATTGCGGGCGACCCTCGAAGTCTCTTCGGGGGAGGATGGAGGAGTCTCCCAGAGGCCGATCCCCAGTCTTTTCGGGGGAGGAGGAAGGGGTAAATCGCAGAGTGTCTTCAGGGGGGCTCGCCCCCCCCCCAGCTGTCCTCCGGGGCCGAGGGAGCCCCACAAAGTCCACACGGCTGGGCGGGTCTCTTCAGGGGAGCCCGGACCCCGCCAAGTTACCGCCGAGAGCCGGAGGGAGGGGGGGATCCGGGGCAGGGAGGGCCCCCTCCACCGCGCCAAACCCCGCAAGACCCCTGCGAGCGGGGGGGGCGGGGGGGGGAATGAGGCGGGGAGGGACCAGCCCAGCTGCGAGGCTGGTCCCTTAAAAAAATAAAGGGGGGGGGGAAATCAGAGGGAAAAAAGGGGGGGGGGGAGAAAAATATAAAATGATAGCCTTCAAACGGAGCGGTCTCTTCTGCAGGGGGAGGGGAGCGAGCCCCGAGACCCCCCCCGGCGGGGCGGGGGCCCCCGCTCTCCTCAGGTGAGGGCTCTCCGGCTGCCGCGGGAAGGCTCCGCTCCGCGCCGCGCCGCGCCGCTCCGCGCCCCGCTGCGGCGTCCCCGCGGGGGCAGTGGGCGGAGGGCCCCCTCCCCGAGGTCTCCTCGGGAGGGCGGGGAGGCGGCGGCCGAGCCCCGGGCTCTCCTCCGCCGGAAGGGCGGCGGGGGAAGGGGTCGGAGCCCCGCGATTCCCGGCCCCGCCGCGCACCGAGACAGAGGGACGCGGCCGCCGCCGCCGCCGCTGCTGGCGGAGTCGGTTTCCCGAAGCCCCCGCCGGCGGGTCTCCTCCTCGCTTCCCCTCAGCGGTGCCTTTGTCGGCGGCTGCCCGGCCGCGGCATCCTGGTCGGCCAGCTCCCCCCTCAGCGAGTCTCCCCCATGTCGCGTCGCGGCCGGAGCGGGGAGGGGGAGGGGGGGGGGGGAGGGATTCTTCTCCCGTTTAATTCCGAGCCCCTTTTTCTTTAATGGCGGCCACAGGGACGAGAGTCGGGGCCCCCCTGCCGCGCTCTCATTGGCCGGCGCGCCGTCACGTGGGCCTGCACCGCGATGGCGGCCGCCGCTGCCGGGGGAAGGAGGGCGCGGCGCGGCCGCCAGGGCCCCCCATGGCGCTAGAGAGCCGCCCGCCTTCCTCGCTGGGAGGCCGCCACCTAGCGGCGGCGCCGGGCCGTGGCGCACCGCGCTGCGCCGCAGGGTTTTGCGGGGCGCAGCGGTGCCGGGACCCGCGGGTTCGAGTCCCGCCTCCCCGCCGGGCCGGGCCCCCGGGGCTCGCCGTCGTGTCCCCCCCACCCCACCCCAGTGCCACCGCACCGAACTCCCGGGGCCGCCGTGGCTCCCATCCGCTCGTGGGCATCACCTCGGAGCCGTACGGGAGGCGTCCCCCCTGCATCCGCCACTGCGGGTCAGCCCTGGGGCCAAAGTCCGGGCACGGACTGTCCCACCAGCAAAGAGAACACTCGCCCTGGCTCCTCTTCTGCAAATTCCACCTCTTGGCAGAGGTTTCCTGAGATCCGTGCTCAATACACACCGCGTTGGCGCTTTGCGCCGCGGAGCAAATTCCATGCTAAGGATCACGGAGCCTTTTGAAAAAGATATGCAAGTATTCGGAAAGCTTGCACTAAATATTAATGCAGGCATTAATGCTTACACTAGTCCCACAGCCATCATATCTGCTGGAGCAGAACTGTGCTCCAAAATTCAGTTTTTTTCATGCATACATATTGTGAGGTTTGTGAGGATGAAGTAGGTGGTTTCTCTGTTAGTATATACACAGATTCGCAGAAAGACTTTGAGATTATTCAGAATTAAGATGCTACGGTTGACAGAGAGAGCTATTTTTAAGAGATATTTGGAAAGTATATGCATCTTGTTAATCCTCTCATGTTACATATTAATTTTCTATGCAATGGTTTGCACATAGAATGTAAAATTTTAAGTTACTATATACAGAGTTTTTTGACTGCAAAGTTGAAGTGAAAATACAAACCAGCGTAAAGCGCCTAAAGTAAAAGAAAGCCTTGACTGTCTCCGCTAACACGACATTCACATTAAAATATGATACGTTCATGCAACAGCAGCACATTGCATCAAAACTATGCAACATGATGATGTTTCAAAGGCCCTGCAAATTATTTCAGGACTCACAAACGAGACGAGCGGCAACCTTCTGCAAATGTCTTGGTAGAGTAGGAGGAAAGAAGGACACTCTTTTTTTAACTTATCATATCAATTTATTTATAAAGTGAGGCTAGATATTTTCACCAAGAGAAACTTTGAAGATTTACTCACACGAAGACTATTTTTGTATGTCAGTGTAGGCAAGCAAGATTCTTCTTTTTATCTAAATAGAACCAGAGTATTTTTAACGCAGGAGATTCATTCCCTCACTGCTCGTCGAAACACGGCAGCTGGGGACGGAGCCGGGATGCGGGGGGAGGGCGTGCGGAACCAAACCCCTTTCCAAGTGGAACAGATGGTTTTCTCCGTGGTGACTGCAGGCGAGGACCACGGTGCGAGGAGGCTTCGCTCTGCGCCGGCGCTCAGAACCCGCTCCTGCACACTGCCGTGGGTGCCGAGGGGCAGGCGAAGGCCCTCCGCGGTTTCAGCGCGCCGCTTCGGTCGTTGGAGCGATTCTCTCACTGCGCAGGGAGATGGTATTAAGTCACACCCTCCGTAGGAGAAATCCAGTGCTTTGAAGGAAATAAAAGAAAGCAGCATTTCACGTTAGCACTCAAGAACTGGTATGGTTTTCACTCTAAGAGGAAAAAGTGTCCTTTGGTAAAACTGGGATTTGGTAGAGGGAACGGAAATCCAGTACGATGACTCTGTGTGGGCTCGATGCACGGCAAATGTGCTCTTGCGTTTCCCCATTGGTTTCAGACGACACCAAATTTTCACTAGCTGAGAATCCATTTCTTTTGCCTGAAACAGCACAGCTCAACATGGGGAAGAGAGGATTAATCTGGTGTCTGACACTGGTTTTGGCACTGATTCACTTCACGGTTTTGAGGAACTCAGCTTCTGTGTCTCAGTTTACTTATTTGTAAAATGCATTTTGAGATCCGGTTCATTAGTACTTGGATATTAGTCACAATACATTCTTACATAGAACCCCAGCACAGTCAAGCACAGAACATAATTTTTCCAGTAAACATAAATTCAGGATAACGAATCAATAAAATACTGACAAAGGAGGAAAGAAAACTAACACAGCAACTAGATATTTCTTTAAGAGTCATTCCCTTCCTGCTTCGTATCTGAATTACAGAACCCATAAGCCACCAGCTTTCCCAGTTACACGTACAGCCATGAATAACAGTAAGACACACAGGGTAACGGTCATATCCATGTTTGGCAGATTTTGGACCTGAGACATCACTCGCCCTTTGCATACTGTATGTGCTATGTGGGAAATAAAGCCTCCTTAAAAAACGGGGAGGAGGCAGATTAAAAAAAAAAAATTGTGGAAAAAATGCTATTGAAAATATGCTTTCTATTTTTTTAGATAGGTTCTTATATAGTTCTCATCTCTGCAACTTCCAGAAGTGCATTAAGCTGCATAATTAGCATCTGTCACATGTAGCCTTTTCCTTCCCTCTTCCTCTCCCTAGAGGGAAACTGCATGAAGAAATTTTAATATAAATTTTAGTATATACACTGTGCAGTGCATTTATATTAGGGAAGACACAGTCAAGTAAGTTTCTGCTCTATCTTAGGTTCATCTTTGTGTAATAGAAACTTCACCGGTTTAAAAAGAATGCTGCTGATCCAATTTAAAAATTAACTAGTCTTTTGGAAAGACAAGGGTAGCGGGGGCGGGGGTGAGATGATCCCTGCTGCATCAGATTTAAACCAATGGAATCGTTAAGAACTGGGCAGTTAACGCTCCTCACTCGTCCTGGTATTACATCCTTACACTCTCACATAGTCACGCTGAAACATCTAGCCAAAGGTGGTGAGGGATAGATGATTTTCCCCTTTAGTCAGAGGTTATTTATTCTGACAGGAATAATGATATCTTGAAAAGCATCAAAACAAAAAGTAGGACTTTATATTGCTTTTTCATTCACATTAAAGGATACTCCACTGTTGAATATAAAACGTCAATGGACTACAGCATCTCCTAGTGAATCTCTGTAGACAAACTTAAAAGATGACGCTACCTTTTAGAAGCAAAGACTAAAAAGAAAGAAATGCAGCTTAAGAACAATAGCAACATGAAAAACAATGACATTATTTAGCACTTGATTTCCATTCGGACTGTCTCCCAATTTTTCAAAGCATTTATTTTCTACTTAGTTCAAAGAAAATTGAGATTACAGTATGGGACATATTGCCAACAACCTGAGATATGAAGTACAGACCGAATGCTTAAACTTCAGCTATGGAGGTGGTAATTATTGTAATGGGTCCATGTGAAGCAGATATATCAAGCAGTATAGAGTTCAAACTCATGCAAGTCAGCCTCCAGTTGGCACCGACAGTTCTATCAGGAGGATACAGAGGTCTCAGCAGGACTTACTATTGGCAACTGTTCAACAGTTCTCTTCTCCAAATGGTTTCAAGGGGATTTGGGTGGGAAGAAAGATAATTTTTAACAAATTAAACTACCTAAAAATGGCTAGATGCCCAGAGCCACCTAGTCTGCATTAGTCACTACTACCAAACAATTTTAAAAAGAAGATTAAAAATATCATTGCTGTAAAAAAATGTCTATCCAGCTTTAACAATACGATCAGATCATTGCAAAGTTACCCAAACATGTACGGTACACCATACTACAAGTATGGATATAAGTATGTCCAGGGTAAAAGGTACAGCAGAGTATTTACACGGTGTGTGTTTCTCAGAAAACAACTAGCTCAAGTTACTGGAATCCAAGTATTCCTATAAGGACATGCCACAGAGTTTCAAGAAATTAGAGGACCACTTACTTTTTAATTAAAAATGACAATAGCAAAGCCCCCACAGGAGATAAGATTAGGGGGACTGTTTATTTCCCATTAGGATTTATCTTACAGCATTTGTAAGGTGTCCAAAATTGTGGTGTAGAACATAATTTAGATTTTCACCGAGAGTTTTCACAGGACACTCTGCTCTGTGCCATATCAATGTTCGGCTCCTTTGTTTAGATTTTGCAAGAATGCTTTTTCCAAATGGTGAATATGTCATTTTTAGCAGAGGTCTCTGAGAGAAGAGTTGAGTTTAATGCACGGCAATAAAAGGAGGAATATGGGAATTCTTGCTCTCTCTTCAGTGTCAGCTTTGGTTAAGACGTATGAATGCACATGAATAGTCTTGTCAGAATCTCTGGGGCTACTGACATTCAAGATCTAACATATTATTACTTCTGACCAGAACATTAGCTGCTATGCAGTAAGGAGAAGGAAAAGAGAATAAGATAGGACCACTCCCAAATCAGACAGAAATTGTTATGAGTTTCTCTGGTTGGAAATCTCTGAAAAGAACTTTTCTGCTGTGAAAATAAAATGCTTATTTTCTCCAATCCGAGATGAATGACTGTACATACTCTTTAAATCTGCAGCAGGAAAACCAAAGGAAATAATTGTTTAATGCCTGATATTGCACCTTTTACTCATGGAAAGGATCCTAGTTAACTCACATAAATAAAGCCTGTACAACCACGGATTACATCCTCGTAAAGGACGCATGCTTATCAGAAGAAAGGTTCTAGCATTTCTAGCTGCTGGCTCTATTTTTTACCACTGAAAGTTTTTTTGAATTACTAGTTTCAGATAAAAATAAGCTAATTAAAGAATTTAGTTAAAATAAGATAATTTTAATTCAAACGTCAGTATGTATCAAATCTGGATACCACTACAATGGAAAGGGTCATTCACCAACACCAAAAATCTTACAATGTGCTTCTGGCTGAGTTAAGAGAAAATGCATTTCAGGTTTTGTTGTTGTTGTTGTTGTTGTTAACAATTTGTTGCCAAATAAATTGAATTTATTCAAAAGCATTGAAATTAGTTTGTCCTCTGAAATTTGAGGTGAATGAGTACCTTTCTTTTATAGTACAACAAAAGAGAATATCCTGCACTTTGCAACTGAAACTACCTTTAGTCCACATTCACGAGTTACAGCATGTCAGACAAAGAAACTGGTTTGTTTGGTGCAATAAATGATAGCAGACCTTTACATATTTGAAGTGCAACAGATGGTCTTCCAAGAGAGCATAATGACTGGCAGACAGTACACTTCGTTAAAGTGGCTTGGAATGTCTTCAGCAATTACACAGGGAGTGTTTGGGGGGGAAGCCCTGTCATCTCTATGATTCTTCTCATGTAAATAGCTGTGATTTCCCTGTTTAGATGCTAAAAACTGTACCTTCTAAAACCCAACAAGCTAGCCAGTGAACTGGAAAAGGATGCACCTTTGGCCCTCCCAAGACTATTCAAGATGAGGCTCCAGATATTTTGTCACCTGAGAAAAGAGATGGAAGTAGGAAAAAAAAAAAATTAGCATTAAGAGGAAACAACTTTGGGCATGTAACTGTAAAACTATTAATCCACGGCCAAGTATTCCATGGAAATGTAATTTATGGAAAAAGGAAGGTTTAAAACAAGGTCCTTCAGACATTTAGGAGCTGGGAGGTCTACAGATACAACACACAGAATATCTAGGAAAAAAATCAAAAGACTAAATTACTGAATAATAACCTCCTTCCTTTGGGAAACTGGTGACTTTTCGAAGAGACCTCTTCAACATGAAACACTGTGGCTACAGTTCTTTGGGGCAGGGTGAAGCGAGCTTTTTTGAGGCTGTGACAGAGTCTTTCCATTTTCATAGACAAGTTATTCCACGAGCCAGCAATTAAGAGTTATAATAAACAAAAAGAGTAATAAAAATCTTTAATACGGTATATGTGGGTTAGAAAAATTTAACTTCTATCCCTCCCTCCCTTCCCCCTAATCCTAGAATTAGTCTTTTCTGTTATAAAATCTTCCCCACCAAATTCACCCTAAGTAAAATTTTATGTGGCAACATAAACACAACCAAAACATGTCCTTTAACAATGTAACTTAAATGTCGATGGAATCATAACTGCATTACTCCCTCTCCAATTAGCAGCAGCATTCTTTATGTTTGCTTATGAAGCGTAAACTGTTCGCTTGTCACTACAAAGACCTTCTGTAGAGGACTTAAAAAAACAGCCACAGCAATTAAAATGACAACAACAGAGGTGGATTGGTCACATTATGACATAAAATATCCAGCTGTTTCTTTCTAGCAAAAAGATACACCAACTACCTGAAATATTATGACCAAATTTTGTCATAATGCTGATGGGTATTCTGGCAAAAGTACAGATTTCCAAGAAAGGAATAAACCAATACAGAACTAAATCTAACCTCACAGATTGATTTTTTTTTTTCCCCCACCCAGTCAAGATTATCACTCATCCTTTTTACACATACAAATTTCCCTTTTTGCTAGAACAATAGATACTCTATTCTGTGAGACATTCTCTAAAATCTAAGAAAAATTGACTTGTTTTTTGTCATCCAAAATAAGCAAGGCAAAAAGTAAACTGATAGGGTTAGGAGAAGTAAATTAGATTTTAAACTTATTTACTTCAGTTGTGCTAAAAACATTCTAAGAGTTAATTAAGACCATAAGTCTCATTACACCCAGGCTATTACTTATAAAACACTAACCTCTGTTACAATCACATCTGTCTACGCTGCCTGTTCTGCTCCACAACCGTAATAACACGGGGAGTTACTTGTAATACAGGTAGAGATTTTTAAAAATTATGTCAAACATACAATTAAATAATTTTAAAAGTCTGAAAAGTAAATGTTTCAGGTTAGCTTTTCCTAGTTAAGATTATAGGGATCGAACATCTGAAGTGATAAGGTAGATTTGATTTCTAACACAGCAAGAAAGACTGTGAAAAAATAACGGACACATGCAGAACCAGCCATTCAGGGGGAAAAAAACCCAAACACTGTCTGCACAATCCACCTACAGATATGTCCTTGGAGAAAAACTGATGAGAACAGTATCAGAAATATTTTCATTGCTGTTTCTTTCCTGGAAGTTTTTGCCTCTTGTAATAGCACAGACATGGCAAATGATATGTATCAGAATTCATCCATGCATTATATTTTGCACATCAAATTAAGTTGATTGTCCGTGACTTTTTAGGCAAACATAGGAATGCAGAAAACATGTCAGCTGTTACATATAGAATATAGGGGCATTTCACTCCTTACTTTATGTTTAGAAAGAGCAGCAGATAATGAGCTCAACCATTACATTGGGAATAACTTGCATTTGCAAGTTCTGAAGTATCTCTTTCTCCTTATCTGTTTTGTGAACCAGAACTTACAGGTAGCTCATAATATTTGTCTTCTGAGTTGTGTTTGTCTCTAGAGTAATTGCTGTAAGTGGGCAAAAACTTTAATTTCTTCTTTATACCTTCAGCCATACTGGTTTTCATAAGCTGAGAACTTACAGACTCAAAACAATTACTGCGAAATACACAGGACAAGAAAGAAAAAAAAAATAAGAAACCCAAAGAACTATCTTTTCCCTTCCCTAAATTCCCAGAACTCATCTTCAGATTTCATCCCCGTAAATTAGGTAAAACATTTTCAGACTATAATATTACCCTTCTGTATGTTTCATCTGACAGAATTGCTTGACAACAAGCATCTCCTTCTCAGGGAGTATTCTGTAGTGAATTTATTCACACCAGGAAAAACATTAGAAAGGTGTCTAATTTTAAAGTTTGCAGATTAGACAGCAATAACAAATTTAGTGTGATGGCATAGGCAAGACACAACCTTTAACCATTCTGCAGTTTTGGGGACACACCTGTAATAAATCCCGAGCAATAAAAAAAACGCCAGTATGTTTGAGCAATATCTCATAAATATAATTATTCTTTGCAGATGTTTGTTATTTAATACAATGAAAAGAATGTTTTGTTCCATCTGGCCAAGTAGTACCAGACACCATTTTTACTAAGACAATGAGCACAAGACTGTTCTGTCTCAAAAGGTAAACTCCTTGACATTAGGCTAATAAAGTACTTTGAGATTTTGTAATATATGTGTTTCATACAGTAATCACATTTTATTTTGTAGTTACAAAAATCTATTCACAAAAATACAGAAGCTTGTCATGCATTCTTTATTTTCAAAGAATAACACTCATCCCTGTAAACAGTCCGATTTAAATCACCATGATTGCTTGCGTATGAAAATTACTGGATAAAGCAAATAGTATCTTATTGGAATGTATTGGAAACATGGAAATCAGAATATCTTTTGTGACTTGTTTTGCAGCCTCCTGGAAGCCACATATACAACAAAGTGTAAAAGTAAAGCTTTACATTACAAGCTGGAAAGTAATAACTCTACCTACATTATTGTCTCTGTCAGCTAATTCACTCATATTTGTCTCAGAAAGGACCGACTACCCATCACTAAGTCAGAAGGGAAAGTACTGTAACAATGGCTTAATAAGATGTCCATTGTTCCTCCAAAGTCCTAAGCTTTCACATGCTCAGGAAGCTAAAGCTTTGAGTCACTCATTACTGAGATACTCAAAACCAACAAGTCTAGAAGGCATTAGGTACTAGAAATGCTATCTGCTTTCAAACACAATGGGCCTTTCTGTTCACAGAAGTCTTGTGGAATTCTACAGTGAAACAGAAAAGTGTCTAAATGTGGAAGACTTGATAACTTGGCCCCAGAATGACCGCAAAATGCAAGTAAAGCATTAAGCTGCAACTGCAATGTAGGAGTGGAGATGGAGTTCTAGCTGGAAGTTGAATCAAATCCCTTTGTATAAGGTGAATGACCACTACTTAATATCATATTTAAAAAAAATTAGAGCTCTATGATCTGACCAGTATAAAACTGGGTTCTGTTTGTCCATATATCAAAAGCTCTAGCACACTTAGTCAAAAAAAGGTCATCTTTAAATAAATAACTTTCTGGAAGATTGATTGACATTCGTTAAGTACTGGATATGGTCTGAATATTAGCATGCTTCACAAAAGTGTAACTTTGCAATGTAATTCCACTAAGGCTGCAGACCTCATAGAACTTGCAGAGCAGAAAAGTAGGGAGAAGGGAAAACACTTCTCGTGCAGGAAAGACCTAAAAGATTCAGTGAAGAAACTGATGGGAAGTGCCCCTCCTCTAAAGGCAGATACCTGCATAGCCACAGTAATTGCAGCGGAACAACCAAAAGGCCGTACAAATGTCAAGACAACATGGCAGCCATAGAGCAGGACGTTCCACTGACATATGGACCCTGAAAACACAAACTTCTGGATTACAGCATCTGGACGTACAACAGAGAATAAAACTGCACTTCTGTCAGGTGGAGCAGGAGCCTGTGTCAGCAAGAATCACATGCTCATATTATTGCTCAACAGATGTACTTGAACTAGAGGATAAACTACTTAAAAATACATGGAAGGTAAGTGCAAACTGTTTTGCTTCTTGTGCCTCTTCCATTGCAGGGGAAGTGCACACTAGCCAGGATTCAGAATACCTTACTCTGTGGTAAGCGAAAAAAAAATGAGCAAAAGAAATTTTGTCAGTACACAATCACCCAGTGTGTTATGAGAAGGTGGGAGGACAACCTCGATAAAGTACAAGCACGGATAAAACCAATACATATATAAATTAAAATATAGTGCGTACACTTACCACTGAAAAAAACTGTAAGTAAATCTCTCTCCTGAGGAAGGCTTTAAGACTATTTTCCTTTTTTCAAATCTATGTCACCAGTGAAGTCCCGTAAATTAATATTCTCTTGCAAATAAAGTGATGGTCTTCTCTTTTTGGCAACTGCAGTAAGAACTGCCTTACAAAAAAGATCCTGTAAGTAGGTTTTATTCCTGTGAGTAATCTCCTCAAAGAGTGAGGGGAAAACATGACCTAAAATTACTTGCACAATCATGTTTCCTAACCATTCACAACCTACTGGTATTGGTCCTTCCCTTACCCAAGTACAAAAATGCCCAAACTTTTCTCCCTCTTTTGCTAAGAGGAAAAAAAAAAAAAAAAAATCTGCTTATCCTCAGACACTTGGAGTTTGGAGGAGCTCAAAACAATGGAGCACTGTGTGCCCCACTCATCACATAGACTCTGGAAAAAAAAAAGTATGGAAAAGAATGCACAAAGTATGTAATTACTGTTTCACAAGATAATTTCATTATTAATACATCCCCGAAGATAGCATGCACAGTACTGCAGTTTAATTACATGATAACTGGAGGGGGTTTGAATTTATGAGGTGATAAATATATTTTGGACTAATAAACTCCAAAGCTGAAATGTTTACTAATCTAGAATATAAAGATTATAGAGTTGATAGGAGACAACCTCAGGTTGCACTGAGAGGCCTATTTTTTATATATTTAAAAATTAGTATTTTCCTTCTTTTAGGAGCTAGATCAGAAAGCCAAGATTGCTGTGGATGGTACTGAACAATACATAGTCCAGCAACTATGTGTTCCCAAAGGCAAAGACTATTTAGATCTCAGAAGATGTTGCAGTTTTAGTTTCACCTTTTAATCAATTTGTCACCTCCGGAACTATTAAGTACTGCAAATATACCCTCTATACTATGCCTTCTGACAGCTGTCAATGCCTTATTGTGATGGTGAGGAAGGACAGATTCCTTTGTAGGATAACCAGAGCCTTTACAAGACCAAAAGACCCCTTCCCTGCTCCCCCAAATACTCAATTCTGTCTCTATTTTCCTGCTTTTGGATTCACCTGCAAGACTACACCATGTGGTGAGCAAGCACATCAATTTTACTGTCTCATTAAATTTTTTCTTTCCTTAACATGGTTCTATAAACTTTTTGCCTAGTTCAGCACATTAAGGATTTGGAAACTAACTGTTCACCACTGTGAGGATTTATATCCCAAACAGCTGTGCCAAGAAGTCAGAGGAATCAAATGGCATAATCTATTAACTTGTCCTCGGATAGTTACAACTGGAGCTTTACAAATTGCCATAGAGTTCAGTCCATTTAAACTCCATTTCTCTATTATTTTAAAAGTGTCAGTGTCCCACACAGGCAAGACAGAAGGCCAAATTTAGTCCAGGAAAAACTGTGCATGATTGAAGTCAAAGACCAGATTGCTTAAGCCAAAGCTAAATTTAGGTCTGAGAGAACTACAGAGAAAGAAAAAGGACGAAGCACTAGGAGGAATAGCGTGTGGCACCCTCTCCCCACAGATGAAACAAGAGTGACAAATGCAAAGGGAACCCTATCCACACGTGACTGAGTGATGGCTGCTGTGGCATTAACGGACAAAACCAGGGAAATCCTGGATGTGCCAAAAGAGCCACGGCACACTGGGGCAGAAGCAAGGGGAGGAGGAGAGGGGCAAGGCACATCACACGTTAGATTTGTTGGCAAGAAAAAAATCCCGCTTCTCTGAGCCAGTCCATGTTGAGTGACAGCAGTAAGAAAGTTGTGTTACTGGGGGCTGTAAAGATTTAAAGATATTCAAGAATATGTTTATTAATTAGCTTAGGTGATCCAAATATAACTGGCCATGGGTTCAGACAGCTTCCAGTCTGGCTGCACAGGTTCAGAGCAGAGACCTCAACACTAAATCCTGAGAAGACTGTACAGAATTAATGGAAGATGACGATGACGGCCATTTCCAAAGCTCCTGCTTTTTAATTCCCAGGCTTATATACTCTCTCCAAATGAAACAAGCAACAGAGCTAACTTTCCAATATTAAAATCTCTAGGCAGTATGTTATTCATACAGCTTATGTAGATGTCTTTACCCTCTGGAAAAACAAAGTTTAAGAAAAATGGTTCTATCGTTGGGGAACAGTTTAAGTCTCAGGATAACTACATTAGGAAATCTAACTCTATTACTTTGTATCTTACATTTTATTACTAGATTGGTAATAGGAAATTACCAAATAAAATTGGTATTTTACTTGGTAATTTTTTTCCGTGGGCCTCGTCTAATATGAAAGATGGTGATCATCAAATTTATTCAAGTTTTCCTGTCAACAACATCATTAACCAAATCCCTCAATTTCAAAGTAAATAAAAGCATCTGGGCTTCTCGCACAGCAAGACTGACTTGCATATTTAAACCTCATATATAGATGAATTTGCACTGGACCAAATTTGCATATTAATGAAGGACTAATTGCTCTTTGCAGTCAATTTTATGCAGATGAATTTACTCCTCTCAGTACAATTTTCATAATGTTCAGAAAGAACCAAAAAAATGTAAAACTTTTTAAAAGTACACAAATGTTAGACAATCAAGGAAGAAATATCATAATGACATCAAACAGCTTTACATTAAATTGTATATAATTCATCTTTTATATTGTTGCTTTATTTTAACAGCCTCCCACAAAGAACGGAACAATTCATAGAATAACTTCAGCCTATTCCCCCTCCGTGGTCTCAAATTTTAACAGCTTGTAACAACCCATTATATTATCTTGTTTCCAGCTGGAAGGATGAAGCCTGAATTTTTAGGAGAAGTTAAATTTGCTAAACAGGAATTTATTTTCTCTCAGTCATCCTCATGCCACAGGTCAGTTAGGAAATACCCTGCCCCCCGTGATTTTCAAGTAGTTTTTACCCAGTTTTGCACTATTAAGAAAAAGTTCAAGACCCAAATCCCTGTTCAGTCTCTCCTTCTGAGCTAAACTACAAAACACTGAGAAAAGGCAGGGAAGTATATGGGAAAGAGAGACACCAACAAATGCTGAGGAAAAAATGGTAACATTAGGGAGGAAAGGGGAAAATATAATAAAATAAATATAGTAATATATGTATTAATTATATATGGTCTATTATATATAAATATAATATATAAATTATATAATAATTATATCTATTATATAAAACATAATAAAATATTCTTCTTCTGGAGTAGGAGAGGAAAGGAAGCAGAAGTGGAAGGAGAGAAAATGATGATTCAATGTGTACATTCAGGTCTAGCTAAAAAGAGGAAAACTGAAGGATTTGGGGTAAAGTTCAAGATGAAGTAAACAAACAAAAGAAAAATGCAACACAAATGTACCCGCAAAAATGTAAAAGAACAGTAAAGATAAGGAAACAAGAAATAAAGTGAGAATCAAAGAATAAAAGATACATAAAGAAACAGATAAAAAAGAAGATATGAAAGTACAGTTTTTCCTAATTCTGTTGGAACATAAGGGCAGAGTTAGCGGAAAAGCATTAGGAATCTGAATTTGCATGTATAGCCTTCCCCTTGCCAAAGAGAAAAGCCTCATTTTAACCACAAAGACTGATAACCATAATATTTATACGTAGCATAAAATCACTTACAGAAGGCAATTTTAATCAGAAAAGGAATAGCATAAAAGTTCTATCTTTAAATGACTTCAAGGCCTTTTGTGGAGGCAACACGTGAATATGGTTCACAGTCACGATATCGGCCACATCTTTGATTGCGTTTGTTGCCCTTCTCTACAGCTTTTGCTGTCTTAACATATCCTTTTTAAGACACACAGTACTCAAGATGCAGATATGTGTTGGTTTCATAGTGGTATCAAAAAGTTACTCATGTTTTTTCTCTATTTCTTTTCTCATAATTCCTAGCATCCTACTTGCTCTCTGGACCACATAGCATTGAGCTAACAGATCTCCTATAATCCCACAGGTTTGTTTCTGAGAAGCAACAGTTTATAACTATCACAATATTTCATTATTAAAATAAAAGTCTTCAGTATGAACATCTTTTGACTGAGCTACTGAGTCCTTCCCACAGAAGAATCAGAATAGCTCCTGAGCCTCAGATGCGAGGTGAAGGGTGCACAGAAAAACTGCAGGAAGGTTGCTTTGCAGTCTCTCCTTTTGGTCTTTCTAACCTTGGTGACAGAAGCCACGACATATGGAGCATTTGTTCAGGATACGCTTCTCCCATGAGCAATAAAGGCAATGGTCGTACCAAGGCAAGATCTAGCCATTGCAAAACAAAAAAAAACCCAAACAAACCAAACCAAAAAGGCTTTAGGGCAGAAGAGTTGGCAAAAAAAATATCGAACTGAGGGGAAGGACAGGGAAAATGACCAAGAAGCTTTCACTAGCATTCAAAAAAAGAACAGACCACAGAACAAAGACAGAGTTATAAAATAACAACAGTAATAATTGGAAAAGAATGAAAAACACTCTACCAGGAAAATATTGCAATGCTACTGCTGAAGAATTTTCACCGAGGAAACATGACTTAAGTTCAGCTGATCAGCCCGGAGGACTTGCTTTTAAAAGTTATTTGAAAACAAACTACAGTTCTTTGTGTACTTTGAAAATACAGCTTTTATTCTGGATTATGAATTCAAAATGTCTTCCTACGTTGCTCATCGAGAGGAATGAAGGGAAATGCATCCTCCTTTATAACTTATGTATACAGCATTTGAAAACCTGCTATAGGCACTCCCCCTTTTTTTCTAAAAGATGTCTGGTTCAAGTGATTAATGCTATGTGAATGTAAACAAAGATAATTATTCAAACAAGAACAAGATGTTCCACCCAAAATGATTAGCTTTTTCAGTGGATGAGATGCCTACTTCTAATCATCAAGAAAGGTTAACCTGACCAGATTTAATTAGCTACTTAATACAATAATAATGATGCATACATTATTGGTGAGGAAAAAACTGCAGAAGCAACACTGAATCCAAACAAAATACCTCCATCAAGCACAAAGCCTGGGCTGTTATTACATGATTACACTGATGTAAGAACTCCCAAGTTCTTATATCCACTATACATACTTTTGCAACTGTCTATGTGGAACTTCCCCTGATTAATAACAGTATACGTATATTAAACAAACAAACAAAAAGCAAGAAATAATATCCCTAAAATTCAATGATAAAATGAACCCAGTGATATTTCTTAACACTGGGCTTCAAATCCATAGACAAAGTCAGCTGGTTTGTACAAATTATTTGAGGACTACAGCCTTAAAGTGAAATAAGTTACTATTTCCTCATAATCAAAAGAAGTAAAAAATGTTTGTCACTTTTTTGGAATCACGGCTGCTCAACTAAGCCGTGCAAAGCAAAGTTCTGGTTCTGAATTAGGAGACAGATCTTCCTGCTTAAGTGTATCTTAATAGCTACTTCTCTGCAGAACAGATGTTGTCAAGTTTTGTGGGTATCATAAATACTAAGAACTGAGCAATACATTTTTGAAGGCAGCTCTCATTAATCTGCTTGCATTTGATTTCTGAATAAGAAAGACTATGTCTTATGGAAGATTTTATAATATATATAGAGAGAGAGATATCAGACAGATGTTTTCAACACAGAGTTGATATTTTCAAGAAAAAAAAAATACTGGTCTTACTCTGGAATATTTCCCTAATAATGAAATGAAAGCTTTCTAGTACAGTAATAAGACAACTTGCAAGTATTTAAATGTTATATATTGGGAATACGGCAAAATATATCGCATATCAAAGAATGCCAGGAAATTTTATTAGCCTTGTATCTGTGGATAACATGTATAGCACTTGCTGGTTGAGGCAGGTTGTATCTCAAGTGTTACCGAATGAGTTTTAAAGTGGAAAACTGGGCATCAGACCTTCCATTTTCTTTCAGTAAAGTTTAAACACCCCTAAAATAAACAATTCAGTGCCAACCAATGTATCTGATATTGATTTATTCTATTCATAAAAAGTAACAACATAACAGTAAATTCAATCTATTCAATGAGAAGTTTATGAGCTTAAATATATCAAAAGGGCTATGAAAGCTAATATATAGTGTTTAAATAAACAATCTGTGAGAAAAAGACACACAACTTTCAATTCCATTATACCGAAATCATATACTGATGAAAACCAGGCTTTTGAAGGAAGGTTTCAAAGGAAGCTGCAGCCATTTGGCCTTTTTAGCAGCTTGGAAGTTCACAAGGAAAGATTAATTTATCATGTAACAGAAGTGTATCTCAAAGTAAAGTTTTTGATTAAAATCTGCATTTCTGAGCCTCCTGGCAGTGCCAGTATTGCTGAAACAGGACATCAGCTGCAACATCAGCAATTCTGGAATGCAATGCCATAAACTGTAAATCAGTTTTGTCCTACTTTAATATTGGTTTAACAACAAAAGAAGAACTTTGATGTTTAATATTTAAATGGTATAATTATTCCTTTAGAACTAAGTCCAGAAGGACCCTTGATGGGTACACAATGCAAAACAACAATGAAGAGAATGTGGTTTTGCTACACCAGGAGGCTTTAATTTGTAGGACCCAGTTGAAAGGTACAGCACAATTTCTGTGTGCTGCAGGAGAAGATTCCACAGAAACTCTTTAGAAGGGGAAATGCTCTCCCACGATGAGGATGATGCCAGTGGATCCATGCACAAAATTGAACAACAAAGCTTAAATACCGTCAAAGCAGAGAACTGTGAACAATATCCACTACAGTTGCTCAGAAATCATCACCAGCTGGCTATCCTGGTGCCTTGGCTTTAAAACCCAGACACAAGGGTTGCTTTCTTCATCATTATTTTTGAAGTGAAGATTTGAGCAAGCAAAGCCACTCTTTCCCTTTTCCCTCTCTCCTACCTTTTGTCAATTCAGGATGGATGAACACAGAAATATTTAGATTTTGGAGAGGAATGCCTATTATTATGAGCTAAGTATTCTCTATAAACATTTAGTGAATTAGTAATGTTCAGATGCAATAATTTTTCTGTGTTGGAGGAAGGTTAGTCAGAGGTTAAGTTCTGCACCTGTGCTACAACCAGGGAGTGCACGGTGATTATAACTGCAACTGTCAGTTTTTGCCAACCATACAAGACACTAGAAATAGAAAAACATTTCCCACTACTTAAATAGATCCAAGGTGCTGCTGTAAATACAAAGACAAATACAATTACCTGCTGTAACAGAGAAAACTCTTGTATGTTCAAGGAAATGCGAGAGAAAGATGTCACTCATTTCGACTTAGAATCTGTTGGTCAGATCCAGCAATTACAGAGGAAGGATGAAAGAGTGATAGAGGGATATAAGCTGAACTATGACCTTGTAATGCAAGGAAAATTCAAAGCAACAGGAGGTCCTGCAATGCAGAAGACAAGCATTATAACATGACTTCTGGTGGTGGGATCACAGCAACTGCCTATGTCTACATATACTCATAAGCCAGTGCTGTACTGCACTATGCAGTATTTGGCCACTGTGTTTCATATACATTACAAGCTATGCACTGGAACTAAATCATGGTTATCTAATTAAGAAGTCAATTATTTATAGCACTCTGCCTTCATTTGTCCCAGAAATTTAAAAAACAAAATTTAAAAAAAGTGTAATGAATAGAAAAGGAAAACAAAAGAAGAGAAAGTTTCATGATTAAGGCAGTTGAATACTATCTAGGGAACTGAATACTACCACTACTTCTACCATGGAGTTCCAGTGCAATGAAAGGTAAGCTACATAAAGCCATGCTCTTCAACGTTCAGTTACTAATTGGGCTCTCAACTTGAAAGCATCATTAAATGTAAAGTCTGGTTTCAGTTCTATTCCCTGGGATGGTACACAGCACAGTTCAATTACAGGAAGGAACTGTGACAGCTGGAACAGGCTCAGGAAACATAGGTTCATCTGAGATTTTAGTTGCTGAGGTCCGTCAATATGTTTACAAAGTTGTGGATGCAGACTCTAAAAGAGATTCTCTCCCATAGTTTTCCTTCTAAAATGCCAAATTTGTAGCCACATTTAAATATTAGTACAGGCTAAGGTCTTTCATACAGCGGCAGTGGGATATGATGTCTCAAATCTCGAGGTGTCCTCCTAGCTGTGCCTGTCTGCATTAACCATAAGCTGGAGTCATGGCCCATTCTCTCCAGCCTGCTACTTCACATGGGCTTGACTTCAGCCTATGCATGCACTGAAGTGGTTACTTGTAGGTATAAGGCTTCTAGGTCACTAGTATAGGACAGAGACCCTGGTGATTCATCTACATAGCCAGGGCCTACCAAGGCTCTACTAAACACATACACACTCAAAAAGAGAAAAAGATAATTGGCGCTCTTAAGAAGGCAGAGTTTGCAGTCCCACCAGTATCATCAAGAAATGCTGCTAAAAATGTAAAAAGTTACATAGTGATAATTAGCATAGTAATTGCTGTTAAGATGAAAATTCATATTAGCATCTGAGTACTGGAAAATAGTGCTCACCTTTAATAACAATTGGAACCCTGACTTATTACACTGAATTAATTTTGAGAATAAGGAATCTTCATATCTGAATGCAAATAAAGACATCTACTTCACCAATGTAGTAAGAAACTGGACACTTAATGAAAACAAGATGGACTATTTATCATTGCACTCTTGCTCCACAGTTTTCAAGGGCCATGTAATAGCATGGTGAACTGAAACAGAAACTAAACTGCAAGTTTATTTGCTCAAGCGTTATTTACTATTTGCATTATTCCAAAATGAAAAATAACTAAATTTCTCTGTCTCTTGTATACTTGTATAAACACTCAGGTACCTTATACACCATTATTCTTAGTGTTCAGTGACTTAAGTCCAGAAAGTGTATGTACACATATGTCTAGACAGATAAGGATCTACAGATTACATGTGTACAGAGAGGGAGTGCGCATATGCAGGCATTTGTATGTAACAGAAGTAGAGTGCTATTTACTACCTAACGCAGATGGATAAATCCACTTTGGAGATCTCTGCAGACTTGTGAAATCAGGATGACACATTTGGAATTCTTCCTCTCTTCTCCACTGCTGAAGTAACTCAGGCAAATGCATGTTGGCAGCTCCTCTAAAGATTCAAACTAACCCATTTACATAATAACCTTCAGCTGCATTAAACACAAACACACAAAAACCAGGTAGCGCAAATACTAACGTCTATCATCACTCACATATAAAATACACAAAGTCTGAATAATTTTGCAATTAAATCATACGTAAACTAAAGTAATTTTTACATTAAGTTGGATTGTCCATGAGACAGATTAGTCTTTTAGGAGCGAAGCCTGCACCTAGAGCAAAGTTCCAGTAACAAAGTGGTGGGCTTTCCAAGGCAACTGAGGAACAGCAAATAGATCAAGTCATCTCTAGACCTATTGGTTCCTACCAAATCAAGTAAAATTCAGCCTCCTGGGGTACTATAAGCCCCTGCTCAGATCAGCTCCGTCAAATGCAGAGTGCAAGTGTTCTGCATTAAAGACCCCCCTTATTCCATAGCTCCTAATGAGCATTCGCCTCATCACTGAAGTGCATGGCTTTCATACTCTTTGTCTATTGATCTATTTGTTGCTGGGCATAAGAAAAGCTTAAATCATTGCTCTCTGAAATACCAAATGAAACTAATCTATTTCCAATCTAAATTTTAATTAACTATTTTACTTCAGCATTGCAGTTTATCACTACAAATTACTTGGAGGTATATGCAATAAAGAAGCTCTGTAGAACAACTGAATGCATGAGAATGAACATAAAAATATTTACTTTGAAACATTCATTTCTTTTTCTCCAAATTGTTAAAAAAAAAAGTATTTGGTTGGTTGAAATAATGTACAGACATAGTAACAGAAATATTAGGTGACAGAAGAGAATGGACCAGATCCTTGTGAATCAACTCCATTTTACCAGGCACATAAAACTAAACTAGCCTCAGCTTGATGCAACTGTTATATCTCCAAAACGAATGTTAGACATGAAATAGAAAAAAGGCCGGTGAGCCAAATTTATCTTATGGGGTTTTTTTTTGTTATTATTCCCCTTCTACATTTTCAAAATATTCCTTAATGCTCTTTCCTTTCAGAAGGAAATCTAAGTCTCTCAAAATAATATTTACAATCTCAGCTGCAATATCCTCCATGGTAATTCACTCTGGATGTTTGTTACTTTTTGTGAGGAATAGTTCTGCTTGAGTTCTCCACTTAGAACAAAAGAGCTCTGTTTTCCTGATATACTTCATATTCAAATTATTCCGAAGTGTAGCACAGAGAAATTAATTAGATAAGGGCATAGGGAAATGTGTAATCCATACATGGCTGCCATGATGAGCTCACCAGTAACTGATACAGCTTTGAACATTGAAACAACTTTAATGAGAGATGATATTGACCTAAATGCCAGAGTTATCACCACTACTTCCTTAAAAAAAAAAAAAAAAAAAAAGAAAAAAATTGATTTAACTTCCACTTCAGCAGTCTCCACTGACAAATAGTTTCATATCTACTTCTGATTTCCACTTAAAATACCTGTAGATTGCTACTTAGATAAATGAGAATTTCAAAAGCAACCTCCATCTTAGTTTTCTACAGACCTATGATTTCTACTCTCTCTCATAATTAATTGAAAAGAATTCCAACTTCTTTTCTCTTTCTACCTAATTCAAAGACGGATGTAATATACCCTATCTTTTGCTACCTCCTCTCTAAATTAACAACATTGTTTCTGTGCAGCCTTTCATAAAGTTTCCAGGTGACACTAACAGTGTCTAGTGCAGTTGTTTCTGGTTACTGCTAACACAGAACCAGATACAATTCTTTCTTTCCTACACCTGTGTCTCCATTGCAGTAAGAAGTGCAACCGTACGCACACAGGTACTCAGACTGCAGCTCTGAAAACCAGCAGCAATATAGCTGCAGCAGCACAGCCTACAACCCCTGCCCTCAGTTTCTGAGACACTGCTATCCACAGCGGGTGGATTAACACAAGCTTAGCTGCCCTATGCATGCTGTAATCACAGAGCTGACTGCTGTAGCAACGCTGGTTGCAGGAAACCGAAACTATAAGGTAACTTTCTTGATTAAGATGAGCTATCAATAATCATCTATTTTTAAGTACAGCATCCTATAAATCCTCCTAATTAGTAAACTAGATGTCTTCTTTTTAGCAAATAATCCCCAGCCTACTTCCTTATTTATTTTCTTGAATTCAATTATATTTGCCACCTGCTGGCCCAATCACCTAAATGACAGATTCTGGATGTAAGATAGAAGCTGGGCCATAAACAATAATTTCATTATAGTTCAATTTAAAATATTTGCCTGCACCTATTTTCTCTGCTTTACAAAGAATGTTTATGCTATTTCCTCCTCCAGGGCTCTGCTGGCTGTAGGACTCTGCACTCCCGTTGGGAGACACAGCAGCAGCACCGGCAAGAATTTTGCACTGCTCCCTATCCTCCACTGCTGACCCCATAAGAAATCAAAGAAATCAAAGCTGAGGTTTATCTGGAGGGGAAGGATGACTAGAGGCTGAATAAAGAGTGGAGAAGTCATTTCCAAACCTGGACTGAAAAATTGATACGGCTCCAAAAAAGGACCCTTGGTAAAATAAAGGTTAGGAAATATTTCCTTAGAAGATAAGAATAATAGAACTTCTTTTGACACAAAAAGAAATGGAGGAGGCTGTACTCCTGTTGTTATTTACCTATCATGGGGCCCTAAAATCCATCTACTCCATAAACGCAATGATTTACCTTTCCAAAAATCTTCCTGAATGAAATCCAGTCTGTAAAATGCACATCTTGCAGACAGTTTAACTTGAAGCATGAATTCAAATGCTTTGTTCAGTGTAGCAGACTACTCTCAAGTTTGGTCAAAGTAAGTAGGCACTGAAAGCATTCATTGCCTTTAAGGATTAAATGACGTAGAGGCGGATTGCTATCCAGCTGTGAAAGTACACAGTCCTATCACGTGTGAGCAGCAGCAAAGACTGAAGACCGAAATCTGTTTTGGTCCACTTTGTTCTTGACTAGAAACTCAACAACATCCAAACCATCGGGGTTTTACAGTTCAGGCCTTCAAAGAAATCCACATTTCCTTCCATCACCTTTTGAAACATAACTTGCAAACCTACCTTCAAAAACTTGCTGGTACATTCTGAAGCCATTACACCTTCCTCAAAAAAACACCACAAGCATGGAAAAGCTGCCCTTCTGAAACTGAGTTAAGAAAACTCAGTGTTGTGATAGGAGACAACAAAAGCAATGACCCAGATTCTTGAGCATCTTCCCCACTTCCCAGTATTACATTATATATAAATCCATGCTGCTTTCTTTATAATTGCAGAAACTTTCTCCATTATATTTTCTTACAACTAGTTAAGAATACATATAAGCACAAGTTATTCTCTAGCAACTCATTTATTCCATGATTCTGCATCTTTCATTTCACCAATCCTCTCCCAGATTTATTTTCCATTGACTTTCACAGTTTGAAAATTAATGTAAAGCCAATATTGGGTAAAATTATTATTTTACCACACTTATTTTGCAATAAATAGTAATTTGGGTGAGTGTATAAAACTGTATTCTATATAAATGAAAACATTAACCAAACTGGAGGCATACAGCCAGTTAATGCCCTAATAGAGGAGCCCTGGAGAGAGAAACTGTACAGCATTTTTATGTAGCATGTGGGAAAACTGTGCAGCATGGGAGTTTTGAATGTTAATACTGCAGCTGTACTAAATCTACTGTGTCAGACTCTGTCTGCAAGCAAACCAGATTTAAGGAAGTACATTTTTACTGCAGCACGGGAGGCTGAAAAATGGTTAACTTGGTTAAGCCCAACAGAAGTAAGTTCAGCTTAATTAAAAAAGAACAGACATGAATTATGTGCACCTGTTAAATAGTCACAGACAAATAGTTCTGTATGTAGACAATTATGTGACCTGTATAAAGGTTCAAATTATGGATCAGAGAGTAATGCATTTTACAATTATATTTTAATGCTGTGGCAACTATGCGTGATAGAGAAGAATTACTGTATCAAGATCTAAACAATGAAAAATATAAAGCATTTCTGTTGACCATAATTTCATTGCTTAACGCCTTTTATCTGCTCTCACGTCTTTCTTTGAATGTACCGTAAAATGTTAGATGAGTATCTGAGTGACCCTGGGCAGGATGCACAGATATTATTTTGTTGTAGTGTTTCATAATTTCTTATATGTTAAAAGAAAAAATAATGTTCTATTGCACACAGAAATACACCCAGGACAAATGCTATTCAGCTGCTGTTATCACTATGACGCACTTAAGAAATTTAAACAAACATGCCAACTCTTCTGCAAGCCTTGAATTAGTTGTTTTTCCATAAGCACCGACCACAACGTTGGCCTCACTGAAGACTGTGCAGAAGACATTCTACAGGCCCCTTCTGACAAGAGGCGCAAACATCCTCTGTACAGAGAGGTTCTGTAAGATGGAATGCATGACTGGTAAGTTTGGACAAGTATGTACGCACACATCCACACACACATGCAAAAGTTTTGGGCATCTAGTACATTATAGCTGGAGTCCTAACAGTGCTATGACATTTAATTTATGGGTTAATTTACCTATATCTGTCCCCCTCTCCTCACACTGTTGTTCTCTAGCTCTCTCCCCTTTCACTGAGCTGAAGAGAATCTTTTGTTGGTCTATATGTTCCTTGTCCACAGCCCCTGCTCACACAGTTGACATCTCCACTTGGTCTTCCCTAGGAAGCCACTGTCAAAATTATAACTGTAATGACTTCAAAACAAACACACACCCACACCCCCCAAGCAGTGTGGTGTGATGAACTCAGCATCAAAAGCAGAAATTACAGAGTGTAGACCAAACTTTTCAAATTTGAACACCTGAAGTTATGCATCCAGATCCTTATCTACACATATTAGGACGCCTGTTTTTCACCAGTCATGCTCAGGCCTCCCAGTTACTAGGGCTTTCTGCATCACTCAAAAAAGGCTTTTTATTTAGGTACTTATCTATGGATTTCTTGCCTAACTTCAGGCAATCAAGTCCTCCAATTTTCACTTACAAACTTTGGTGCTTCAGCTGCCACATCAATAAAAATGAGTCTGTTAACTTGCTGGAGCCTGAACGGCCTTCAGCAAACTTTTTGTTTGTACTTTTGATCTACGAGCAGTCAGAGACATGGCTGAAACTGATGGACAAGACAGTCATTTTCTACTGAAAACAGGGAAGACAACACCAGACTTCGAATCATGCAAGCCTACATGCTTAATCGTTATAATGTCTTCTGAAAGAAGTTATATGTGAGCCTAAGATGAATTCCAATATTCCTTCACCCGTGTTTTACTTCATAAGTAGTTCTTAGTTAAGTAGTAAGTACTCCTGTAAGTAGTCTTCCATTAATTCTTTCTATGAATAAAAAGTACCGAGCGAGCTAGAACTCACTCTTAAATTAAGATAATCATTATCATAAACAGATGTTTTATTTGACAGTTTGAGGGATATGGGTGTGCTGTGATTTGGTTCAGAGACTTTACTTCAACTGAAGACTCAGACCATAAGATTAAATGAATTAAATAGCCTCACCCTCGTCTCTAATTGTATAAATCATAAAATCATCACTCTAAGGGAAAGAACTGGAGATCTTTGCAAAAAGACACTATTTTTATTTCGTGACATAAGTGCAAACATACTGAATTTTCTCTACCTACTCAGAATCGGTTTTAAGTATGCCACTGCAAGAAAACAGTACATTACAGCAAGATAACAAATGTGTCTTGCTTAACAAACAACAGTGTTATCTCCTTTGACCAGACACTGAGTAGATGGCACTATCTCTTAACCATATGCTGCAGACAAAGCCTCCGGCAGGTTGAAAGTCGAACGGCTCATACAATCATATATCCACTTATAATATAACTAAACCACTGAAAAATAAGTATACAGCCAACTATGATATACATATGAAATTCATGGGGGAAAAATTCTTCCGTGGAAATGAAGTGTCACATTTGGAAACGTAGACTAGTCAACTCTAAGGTTGACAAAAGGTCATCTATGCATTTCCTCCTAAACCATACAAGCGTGACTACTATACTCACTCTGACTTAACTGAAAAATGGCTATGTTTGTGCTTGCTTTCCAAAACAAAAATAATTTTCGAATTAGGAGGAGTACTCTAATTTTATTCCAGAAACCTTTGCCTTCTGAATTAACATCTGCATCTTAATTTTTACAATGAAAACATTTGCATAGTTAAGCATTGGGATGTATGATGAACAACTGCTTAAATGATACCAGTTTCATATGCAGTATTTAGTTCAGAAACGTGCTGCCTCTTCGCCAAGCCATTGAAGTCTATGCGTGATTTTGTAGTAACTAGGGGCACAGGATATCCATATTATCAGCAACAAGTAATTCTGCATTTTGCATAATTCAGTAACTAATTTTTCGCTTTTCGTGAGCTACAGCGTTACTATAGCATACTATACTACTAGCCTCAAGAACATCTGGAAACATGTGCTTATTGCTGTTAAGGTCAACAGAAAGTCTATCACTGATTTCAACAAAGGCAAACATGATAAAATTACCACACATGTTTCTGTGTGATACATATCCTAACAAATCCTGTACTGAACAACCATAATTCCATAAATTATACAAACATCAGTATCTCCTCTCCAACTAAACCATTTTCATTAATGAAATGAGAAAACAGTGAGCTCTATGTGGGCATAAGCAGAAGGATTTCCTGATGGCAAAGCAAGTATTTTTATTTTTATATAATGTTGACATAAAGAGGGCCTTGGTCCTACAAACTCATGCAAATAACTTCATAGACAAGGAGCCCCTTGATTCTAATGAGACTACTCACTAATGTATGCTAATCACATACATTCATAGGATTACAGCTTAAAAATTACAGCAGAGGTAGACTGCACTGCTGAAAGCACAGTAAAGTTCTTGGGGAAACCGCTGCCAACATACCTCAAAATGTTTTACTTGTTCTTTGTATATTCAATTTTGCCTACAATTCTGATTAAATTAGGGAAAAGTTATATAGCTTTGCCTCTAGATTCATAAATCTCCTTGAAAATCATGATGGGCATAGTTTCTGCCACTTCTATAAACTCTGGTGGACATAGAGATTCTATGGTCATTGCTTTGTAACAGGAAGTAGTTAGACATGGCTAGAAACTTGTATTAGAGAGATATTTGTTGTGAATGAATACAATAAAATTGTATAAAGAGAATTTTTTCCCCTCACAATATTTACATTTCAAAATCTGTGCCCAACCTCTTCACTAATCTATGCTCCTTCTCTGAACGGATTACTTACTTCACTTAAAAGCCTGTCAGTCTTTTTATTTATTTGTTTGTTTATTCATTTTTAAGACCAGGTTAAGCACCTTCACTCAGGATTTGTTTTTCAGGCAGCCTCCTCAAGTATGCTAATGCCAGACAACTTCATTGTAAGTAGGTCTGGCCCATGAAAATCCTATTCAGCAGGCTACGCCTGCTTTCATTCTAATCTAGCACTAGCTTTTCCCACCAACACATAGAAGAGGAGTATCTTGTCCTCAGAGAGTTGGGAAGTTTCTCCTAATGCCATTTTTCACAGTTATTAATGCTTGAGCCTCCCATTATTAAAAATCAAAACTAGCAGAATATGTTGGCTTCCCAGGGTTGGAAAAGAATCTTTTAGTGTTACATTTTGTATTACAGCAGTCATCTCTACTGATTTGTAATACACTTGCAATAATTAGCTTTGAGTTTTAGTTAAACCAAATCAATTCTGTTTAGGCTATTAGTCAATTTTAACAGCAACATATTGCTTTTACGGTATTTTGGTAGGAAAAAAAATATTAACATGTATTAACCTACACATAAATGGAATACCAATGTTTTAACAAGGAAGAAATTTGCACTCTCTAATAAGAGACCCCAGAAAGTTGGGATGGGTGAGGAGGGAAATGAAGGAAGCACAGAAGAAATTTTCATTTAGTGATGGTCAAGAAAAGCTAGTACAGAAAAGATTACTCTAATTTATTCTAAATACTGGAGAATATTTATGACAGGGAGCAAAACAGTGTGTTCTTGAGCCTTTAAAAGGACCCAGTGCTCACTTCTGTTACACCTCCAAACTGGTGAACGAGGACTCTAGCTCAGCGTCTGAACATAGTCCAGGATTTCTGAAGGAAGGATCCAGGCAGTGCTCACCTACTATCAGATGAGAATCTTCAAAAACACTTCTCAAGATAAAATAAAAATCTGAAGAGAAGCAAAGATGAAAGCAATAGCATCATGCAAAGGCAAACTACCACAGCTGATGTTAAAGTTTTTTCTTTTTTTTTTTTTCCCCCTGTTTCTTTTTCTTTTTTTAACATATTTGACCATGAAGGACAAATTTTCAAAATGCCAATACTGAAAAAAAAAAAACCAACCAAACCCTCTAAACCCCACACCATAAAAACCAGAACT
Source organism: Morus bassanus (assembly GCA_031468815.1). Taxonomy (NCBI): domain Eukaryota; kingdom Metazoa; phylum Chordata; class Aves; order Suliformes; family Sulidae; genus Morus; species Morus bassanus. The sequence goes on from CM062584.1 coordinate 9,655,269, forward strand.
CGCATTAGGGTTCTATGGTTCTTTCATGGGAAGTTGGGATATGCAAGAAATCATGCACTTGGTCTAGATGCCAAGCATTTCCTTAAGACATGCTTGGTGATCTATTCAAATTTAATTCCCAGTAACATTTCTATGAGCCAAAAATCTACATGTTGTCTCTGAGGTCCTTCTTCAGCCTAATTATTTTATCCTATGTAAGGAACATTAAAAAACAAAATACTAAATCATCATTTAATGAACAATGCCACACTTTACCGAAGAACTTGACTGGCACAAAACAAGCACAAAAATTAACTGATGTGGAATTCCTATTTTGCAGTCTTAGACAATTATTTTTAAATTCGGTAATGTATTTATTCATTTTACGCCTTTTTTTTTTTTAATTATCCTTTCTGTACTTGTAAAATGTTATAGGCATAATCTGGATAATCTTATTACATGATGAACATGATCTTACTTGTGGATAAGACTTCCTAATAAACCAACACACATCTGTTAATACAGAATCTTTTCTGTTAGAAAAGAAGTAAAAGCGCCCTCCATATTGCTAGAAACAGAATTTTATATACTGTCACCAAACTAAAAACAGTAAGTAAATATTAACTTTGTGAAGTGCAAAACAAGTTTTATTGACCAGTGAGATAAATATTGACTGAAGTGAAGCAAATATTTATGTGCTGACGTTAATGGGACAAATCCCATTCAACGCGACAAACAAGATTTTGCCTACTACATTTCTGTGTTTGTATTTATTCTGAAAGTTCTGAGAGGGAATATCTGGAAATCTGTCTACAACAGTAATGCTTTTTAAAGACAATTGTTTTTCCTTAGCGACTAAAATGGAGATGCATTCAGAGGGCCAGAATATTTTTTACCTCGTACAAGGCAGAGGTTTAACAAACGGTTTTCAGACCGAATGTGTTAACTCACTAAAATCTGACCAGATAACAACATCCAAGACCTCTGTTTAGCCGATCTCTAAAAAGGTAAACAGAGAGTTGGTCAATTTTCAGCCACTCATAAACCAAAATTTTTCTTACACATGTAGTGGTAACTAACACCAGAAGATTCTTTATCTCACCATTTGTTCAGGTTATAGTCAGTCAAATGAACTTTTCATGGCAGGTAATCTTAATAATTACAAAGAATCATTACAAAGAATTACAAAAAGTAGTGGTTTTTTTTTCCTCCTGTGAGTTAAAGGCTGCCACCCAATCAGAACACGCACAGAGCAGTTACACGGGTGCTTAGAGGAAGCAATACCTCAGCCTGAGGTACCAACAGAACCAGCTTCAGGAAAAGAGCATTCCCTCCTATTGCCGATGTCCCACAGCAGCCCCTCCCGCCCCCAATAAAACCCTTTCCCACTAGAAAACACAAACTAACCTAAATTAATGAACCAATATACCTTCTAAACGTTTCCATTTTATAAGTTATGTTAGAACATTCATTTGTTTTTTGAACCTAAAATATATTACTATTTACCAAGGAAAATAAAGAATCAAGGATATAACTATAAGCAGGTACTACAGATCGAATATAAATCAACAAACCTATCTACCCCTTCCTAGTAAATCCACTCAGGGTAGGTTTTTACATACATGAGAACCCATTATTGAATAGAACGGTTCACATAAAGATTCACACATTCAGATTAACACATTAGATTGGAAAAAAAAATTAATTTTGAGAAACTTGAAAGATTCTGTTTAAAATTCTGGCACCTTTAAACACACCTATTAGAGAATACCAACGTCTTACACAGTGGATGATGATTATAGTACGACTTCTGACCTAAATACCTTTCTAATGGTCTTAAAACAGCAATTAACACACGCCTTCTAAAATTCTTAAACAGCTGAATATTTTCTAAGTAATTGTATTTAACAGATCCTTCAGTGTCACTACAAGAAAAGACCAGTTCAGAAAACAGCTTCTCCACTTCATTCTAATGACCCTGGGAATCGCTCTTTCTTGCAGATAAAGACAGAGGCTGAGCACCCTCCTGTGCAGTGAGCAAAAATTACAACTGCCCTTTGTGGCTCCGCTATCTAATTTTCATTCAAGTCTCTATCTATATACAAAACCCAAGACTCCAGGATCTAATTCACCAGTTTTAAAACAATTATATGACACCATTTCAGTGGAACTACTCTCGGTTTGGAATGACTTAACAGAAACGAGCACACTGCTGTACACAGAGAGCTAGTAAGATTTCTGGAAACCTCAGGGAACAAGATGATGTCATTGCATTATAAAAATATCTGGTTCAAATTCTTCGCGAGTCTGCTTGACAAAGCTTACAGGATCAGGCTTCAACAGTGAAATTCAGGCTCCTCTGCCATCACTCCAGTGAGGAGTTTTCAAAACTGGTCTCTATTCTTCAGTGTCTTAAATATGGGAGCACAGGAGCTGTTTTCTTGTGCTTGAAATTCAAAGTGAAGTAAAGGTTGTATAATTGCAGGAGCTAGTTTTAAAAAGATTGTGCATTCAAAGCTCACGAAGCATTCAAATTTCAAAGGTTGTTTGAGCCTCTTGGCAAGACTTTCAAATCCTTCAAAAAATTTAAACTAAACCCTCTTAATTTTGCAAAAGTCTTCCATACTCAAGGAACATTTTGTGTAGAATGAAGACAACCAATAAAGCCTTTGAATATTCAGGACATTTTGCTATTTTACACTTGTAAGGAAACAATTTTTTATCATATCATTAACTACAATTCCCTTCCATGTATCTGAGATCAGTTCCTTTAAATTTCACCAAAGATGTACGCTGTACACCTAATTTTAAAGGACTAGTTCCTTCCACACCTTCTGATGAAAAACAGTGATATTACAGTTTATTAGGAGGAACAAAAGATGAAGATTGTAATTCCTTAATCGGCTCTATGCAGGAAGACTTCTGCAGAGCTCCTTCAGGAATTAGGACTGGGATACAAAATATTTTCTTCTAGTATTTCTGTGCATAGAACTCAGCAACTTTTAGTACAGAGTAACTGTCGAAAATGCAGGTATTGTGCTGCCAGGGCATCACCAGCAGAGTTCCACGAGGATCAGTGTTTGGTCCAATATTGTGTCATGCATTTAGCAAACACAGGAAAAGCAGGAATACACTGACGAAATCTGCCGATAGCATCAATTAAGGCGGTACCACCTATAGCTAGGACGATGAGAAAGTCTGGGATACTTAGATATAAGTGTATATATACACCTGAAAACATGCCTGGACACTGATTCAGCTGTCTGTTTGAAATTTATGGGCATCCTAGGAGGCGAGTCCAAAATACAGATTGGTAAATTTATTATTAGGTATTACATGACCTAATGTGTGCAATACCCATGGGAAAAGACTTCCAATTTTATGTTAATAATCTCTGAAATCTTTCTTGTGTCAGGAGTTACTAAATCCAGAGGTCATTAATAGCACCACAAAAACATACCTGTTAAATAACAACATCACTGAGGAGTTACATACCTTTTAATGAGCTGTGAATTGGAGATAAATCGGCAAGTGACCTGCATGAGCAAACATTATTGATTAATAAGCTGCCATGAATTAATTTCATATTTCCAGTGCATGTAACAATGAGAAACAGTTTGAGAACTTTGATTTTAAACTACATTTGTACTTTAATGCATTTAATAATTACAAAAAAGAAACAGCTGAACAAGGCTTTTATATTTATACACTTCCAAGCAACGTACAGAAGGCATGCATAATTTGCAACCATAAAATACTATTTAAAAATAAAAGATTTATAATTGCTTTTCCTGACTTGAGAATCAAATTAAGATTTTTCACATTGTCTTTCATAATCCAAACACTATGCAAATGACTAATTGAGCAAAGAGTAAGAGAATGAACACTATGGCATGGCGTAAGTCAAACACAACAGTTTTGTGTTATTCTTAGAAGGATGGAGATATAGCCATATAATTCTTAGAGTGCTTCCAACCAAGCATCTGAAATCTGCATTGGTGCTGCTACTGAGCAGTATTGCGATAATTAGGCAGTACTATAGAAATTAGAAGGTCTTCTTAGTTCAGAGGGCCTACAGGAACAGGAGGCTTGTGGGTTTGTTTAATACTTCAGCGTATCTTTAGTAACCAGCCCAGGTTTCTTCCAATACATCAGCCACAGCCCAAGTGAAATGCAGAGGATATGAGGCCTGAAATTTCCAGTCAAGGAACTCCAGATACAGGTTCCAAAACCATCATAAAAGTAGACCACATTGCTGCAGATGCCTCCTTAAAACCTACCTCCAAAAGAAACAGAGATGTGTCCAGTGTTTTCAGCTTCTTCCTCAAGTATAAGAGAAGGTTTCTGATTAGATGGTATGTGTTACTAAACACCAGGCTGCTTTGCTCTTCCAAACACTTAGTTTTTCACCTCGTGAGATCTGATGTCTAAGTGCCCGTCCTTCCCCTCTTCCGGGGTTACTGACCCCGCAGCATTTCTGTATTTAAAATTTTGAATTAAAACAGAAATATTGTTTTAATTCAGCACAGCACAACACAGGACTGATTTTCAAAACTGCTCAGATATTAGGCACCGGTTTCAGTGTGAGCTGCATACCTAAATACTTTTAGAAAAATATCTGAGCCAAGGAAAACAGATGCCATTTCTGGATGCAAACTAATTTATTCAAAGGCATATTTTGAAAGAAAACCCTGTATCTATCTAGTTTCAAGCTTCTCCTCAGAGCTACAGCGGCATTAACTAGGGCAGCATTTTCCTCAGGTTTCCTAGGAGGCAAAGCCAATTTCCAGACAGCAGGACTTCCCTGCGGCGAGCGCTAATCGCCACTGAGAAGTAATGATACTGCAGTACGTATATATTTATATATATTTCTTAATTTCCTTTGTTATTATCGTCTTCCCAGGTTAATTTTAATTGAGGCTTTAAATAAAAAGCAAGAGGAACCACTGCCCGCCCCCCCCCCCGCCCCGTTTGGCGGGCCCGGCCCCGCGGCTGAGGCGAGCCCCCCTCACCGCCCCACAGGGCGCCCCCGGCCGCCTCCCGTCCCCCGACGGGCCGAAGGCCTCGACGAGCCGCGGCCGCCCGTTGCCAAAGCAACGCCCAGCTCGGGGCCTTCCTCCTCCTCCCCTCACGGCTCCTCCTCTTCCTCCCCCCGCCGCGCCCTCTCCCACCCACTCGGCCTCGGCGGCGGCGATGGAGGCGGCGGGCGGCCGCGGCCTGGGCCGAGGCGCCGGGCGGGAGGCGCCGGCCGCCTGATGAGGTACCGCCGCCGCCGCCGGGCCGCGGGTCGGCGCCTCGCCGGGCCGGAGTCAGGGGAGGGGCGGGAAAGGGGCTGCCGGCGGCCGCTCCCCCTCGGAGCCCGGGGCGGCGGCGGGGGAGGAGGAAGGAAGGAAGGAAGGAAGGAAGGAAGGAAGGAAGGAAGCGGGGACGCGCCTCCAGGGTCGCCCCCTCCCTGCGGCGGGGCTCCTGCGGGGCCGCCCCGGCGCTGCCCGCAGCGGCAGCCGCTCTCCCGCCGCCTCACGGCGGGCTGGCGGCGAGGGCGGGCGGCGGCGCGGCCCGGCGGGGGGCGCGGGTGAGGCGAGGCCGCCGCGGCCCAGCGCCGGCGGAGGGAGCGGCGGCGGGGAAGGGTCTCCCTTCCCAGGTGCGGCGGGAGGCGGCGGCGGGGGGGCCCCGCTCGAGAGGAGCCTTTTCAAAGACCTTATTTTATCTCGTTTTGGGGGGGAAGGATACTCTGGAAGGCGTCCGCTGCGTGCGGATTTCCTAGGCTTTGAAATGCCGCTTAATAACTTAGTTATTTGAAAGTTTGTTAGGCAGAGCGCCGAGGGAAGCTGCGTTACTCGAACAATGGGATCGCTCGCTTTTTCTTTTAACCACCGAACCGTCCGTTTTTGCGGAAGCAGGCCCTAAACCACCAACTGAGGAGTGCTAGTGCGGGTTTTTGTTTTTGTTTTTTTTTCAAATGTAATTCTCCTCCTTTTAAAAACAGCATTCGTGGCCTGATCCTGCAGGCACACGGAGTAATACTGCTCGTGCAAGTCAACGCTATCTCCAGTTCATTTGCTTTATTCATGTGCATAAAATTACAGAACATGAATTTTGGCTGGATTGAAATATGATGTAACCTTTGGCCAACAAAAACGTAGTAGCAGCAGCACTTCTAAATGGTAGTAAGTTCCCATATTCACATATTGTTAAAATTAATGCAATTTACTCTTCTAATATAATCTCCACTTCAAAGGCTAAAGGATTGTAGGGTTGTGCAAATATATTAAAAACTTCTGGCAATGCAAAACCAGTTTTGCTTTAACCTCTTTGTATCCCCAGTGAAACTAGCTGTGTATATACACAAAGCTTTGGAAAAAATAATCTCAAAGAGGAATCTGGAAGAGTTTTAATTATCAAAAAAGGATTATATAAAAATTTCCCATGTTTCAATAATATTGTTCGATAGTGACATGGTATTGTGCCAAATCCAGCTTCAAAGCGTTCTCCAAAATCATCACTCTGATGTCACACCAGTCCAGAGAAGTCGATTTAACACTATTTGACCAATGCAAAGACTTGCCACAGAAGTGAAAAACTGCCCAGGAAGACAACAGAAAAATGCCAAAGGGAAAGATAAATAAGCCCTCATTTGGGTGGCCTCACTCTTAGCTTACTGCTTGTTGGCTGCACTTCTTTTTTCACCTAGACCATATGGTCCAGGCTCTTTTAAATGCTTCTTATAAAACGGACTAACCTGGTTCTGCTCACTTACGCAGACAGGATAATCTCGTTAATAATCTCATAATGGCTCTCAATTTTGAGCATGCACTGCCTTTCAACTACACTTGTCTGAACAAATGCGTACCATTTTATGGATGCATGTAAAGTACTCTTTGCTTCCTTCCCATCGTTGTTTGCTTCTTCTTTGGCCTGTTACTGTTTTTGTGAAATAATGCAGCACTTCTGAGATCTCATCTGTACAAGCTAGTGCGGGTCTCCTATTCAGCAGCTTTTGCTGTTCTGATGTGCGCTGAAGCAGCTTCAGATTTTACTAAGGCAGCCAGGTTCACTGCAGGCTAGAAAATCTGCACGTGAATGTGAGGAAGTAATTTGATATGGCACACAGAAAGTTGGATTCAGGGCGCAAACCCAGCATGCCAGCTTTCAGAACAAAGACAATACAGTATCTCTCAGAAAGAGAGTCTTTACTTCATGCAGGCAATCACGCAGTACAATCTACTGTATTTTTGTGTTGGGTTTTTTTCCCCCCCTGAATTAGTTCTCTCTTCCTTCAGCTGTGACTTTTTATATCCCACTCTAGGAGACGAAACAGCAAGATCTGGACCAGAAAAAAACCCCACCATGCAACCAAACTGCAGTCATCTCCACAATGTCCAAGGGAGTGGTGATGACTCTTCATCTTCTCAGAGCGCCCACGCAGCGAGGTTGTCAGGAGAGAGCTCACGCCATCATAGCGGAGATGTTCGCATACAGCTAAACTCCGCTGTGGGAGAAGCCAGAGAAAATGCGAGTTCCCAGCATTCAAGGCCAGGTTCCCAAAGTCACTCACATGGACATGCCCACAGCGAAGCAGGGGCACCTGACAATCCTACTCCAGACTCAGAGGAACACAGCGGCAGCTCCCTCTCAGAGCTCAGATACCTCCTCCAGTGGCTACACAAAAGTCTGCCGTATATCTTGATTCTGTGTGTCAAATTGATCATGCAGCATATAATTGGTAGAGTATAACAAAATAAGTTCTGAGGGAACAGAAAAAGAGAGATATACCAATAACCGTGCCTGAAATTAATTCAGTTTATTTTTAGCTTTATTTTTATTTGCTTTATTCATCAGAAAGAGAGATTTACCAAACTACATTTCAGTGGCTTCTGTTTCCTTTGCTGGCATGTGTACAATATGGTTAATTATTCTGGCTTGATGATCTGAGCTATTAATTGTAATTACAAAGACATATTAGAAGTGGCTGGTTTTTTTAACCCAGTTCAGTAATTTTTTTTATTTTCTTGTGTATAACTGACTTTTTTCCTAATAGGCATTTCTCTTGGAATCGGGCTGCTAACAACTTACATGTATGCAAACAACAGCATAGTAAATCAGGTTTTTCTAAGAGTAAGTATCACCCTATGCAAAAAAATCTGTAAGTTAACCAAGACCTTTATCAATTTTTAAAAGAAACGTGAATGGAGATACTGTTTTATTTACCTAATAACATTAGGTGTTAAGCTTTCAAGGTGGAAGCAAGGTCTTAATGCTTCTGTACAGTGTAGAGCTTCTCAGATAAGTAAGGTTTGCAAAATTCAAAAGGAAGCTTTTTTTGCCCTCTGACTTTGAATATTGAAATAACTTCAACTGATAAAAGCTTTTTGGAATTTATGGAAGAACTTCTTAACTGTATTTGTGGAATCAAATAGCAGTTGACGGTTTAAACTTTCAGCTGTCTCTGTTCACTCCTAAAGGAAAATTTGTTGTTTCTTCAGAATGGGGTGGGTTTTGGTTGTGTGTTTAGAAAAAACCTTGATACACATAGAAATTGTTATGTTGAAAACACTAAAATTACTGCTTTACCTTTCCATTGAGTTCTCCCACTTTATTTGGCCTGAAACCACTAAGATAAAATCCTCTAGTAGTAAAACTGTTCAAGTGCAACAGACTTAATGCTTTGGAGATACATTTACAACACTGGTACTGAGATAAGGACTGTAATATGTCTTTATGGTTACCTTACAGGAACGGTGCTCCAAGTTGCAATGTGCTTGGTTACTAGTATACCTAACTGGATCTTCTCTCCTCTTGTATTACACCTTTCATTCTCAGTCACTGTATTACAGGTAAGTAGAGGAACATCTCTACTCACATCATAAAACGTTTCCAGTTAATATTTGAGTAATTTATCTGTGCTGCTGCTCTTTTTCTTTAATTGTGGCATTGGTTTCTCTTTCATTTTCGTCTCCATTCCTCTCCTCTTCTGTCAAACTGAACAGGTGCTGTCCTTAAAACCAGTATGTTGGAATCTGCAAGGTTAGACCCCATACTTGACTTAAGGGTACTACTGTACCATGGGGAGTGTAGCTGGGTTTGATTCCTAGCTTTGACCCTGCCACCTTGCCTTGCGAATACTGAATATGGCATTCTTGGGCTCAGTGGAGTTTGTCTCCAATTTATTTTTTTTTCCCTTACCGTTCGGTAGCTACAGTCTTGGCTGTAAATCAGTCAAAGGCTGTATTGCTAAAATGGGAAAGAAAGCCTATCTCTAGAAGATGAGGTTGTGACGAGGATACAGGAAGGAAGATTCAAAAATTGAAAGGTTGTCAGAGATCATAAATGATCAATTTGCAATAAAGAGTTCATTTTCTTAGCAAATATTTTTCCTTGATGTAAACCAGGTTTCCTTTTTTAATTAAACCTGCCGTGATAATCTCTGGCTATGCTTTGCTCTAAATAGGGTGCTCCAGTAACTTCTGATAATTCTTTTTGTAGCTTAATCTTTTTAAAGCCTACTGTGGATTTTATGAACTTCTGGGAGGTACTTTGGATTGTGGGAATCACAGACTTTATTCTGAAATTCCTCTTCATGGGCTTCAAGTGCTTTATTCTCTTGGTGCCTTCTTTTATGATGTCCTTTAAATCCAAGGTAAGAAAACAAGCTATCGTCTTGCTTCCTTATGAAGATCCTTTTACTGTAAAATTAGCCAATTATTAAATTCTACCCAGAGAAAAGCCTTTTAAATTAAAGGTCTGTATATAATCCACCACTGCACTGTGGGTAAGAAAACCCTGTGGATTTCATGTTCATCCCTGCTTGGTACTAAGGAAGGTTTAGTCTGATCTGAAACAATTACTTGTATTATGTCATCAGATAAATGGGTTTATTTCTCTTTCTGAGTGGGGGGGATGAAGAAACCTTTTATTTGCTGCCATATAAGAATGTGTATACAGGCTGTTAGCATGTAGCAGCTCATGCACCGTAAGTTTTTTACGTGTTTGACAGTAACTGACATGGGAAGATTTTAAGATCTACACACGCAAACAGCTGTATTTTCTGTCTTTTCAAAATAATTCTGAATTTTCTTTTTGTTAATAAACTTAAGCAATATTTTTGTCAGATCAGTGAATTTGATTCACAGCTTAATTCCTCAAACCAGTGAAGTTTAATGCTATTTATAGAAGCCTACATTGGTTGGTGGGGTATTTATTTTCATCTGCTTCCTGGGGCGAGACATGCAAAAACCAATTAAATTTTATGTCAAAATAGCAAATACTAGTACTGTTTAAAAAAAAAAAAAGAAGAAACAAGTACAGTTCATAGATGATAGCATTTGAACAGGATGTTTTGGTAGCTTTTATCTTTTCAAATGTACCACGACAAAGTTTTTCTCGGGGACAACCCGAGAATCTCTAAATACCAGTTTATAATCAAGCTTGCCTTATTTTTAAAAAGCTCGTAATACAACATCCAAAGAATAACTGTTGAAAATTCCATGTGTGACCTAAACTCTGGATAAATTAAAGAGAGAATCTGGTCAATAGTGGCAAATCATGGCATTATCCGGCGTACATTATAGAAAGAGTACTTCTTCCCTGCTATAAATCTAGTTTTAAAGACAACCTTAAGGAAATAAAGTAAAAGCTAAGCTAAATATTTATGATTATACATGCACACGCACACAGTGCTCTATAGAGGACATTTTTACTTTGCAGTTGTTACTCAGTGATTTTTAGGGTGTCATTGAACGCTGTTTACCTGTTCAGTCCAGCAATTCTGTGGTTCTTTCTCCCCCTACCACCACCATTTTCTTATCACCCCATCCTGTACAGGAGTTAATTATCACAAGATAAGGCTTCTTACACAGGCATGAAGTAATGTTTACAGGAAAACTGTCTGTAACTTATTTTTGTTAATAAAAGAATGTGCCTTACTCTCTCATTTTTTAATCCTGAATGCAGGACATGACTCTGCTAATGACAAGCTGATGTATGTGACCAAATTTGTCTTATCTTCTTTTTTAATGCTTATGAAATTAAGTCTGATAGCATTGTTAAGTAGGTAGGCATCTGACAAAGCCATCCTATTTTTAGCCTATTAATTTGATTTTCTGTAGTAGAGCAATTAGTTGTGTTATTGTTATTTGTACAGTTGTGGTGAGACTCATCATCTGATCTTCATTCTTTTTCATGCTTCCTATTCAGTTGTTTCAAGACGTTACGAGAGGAAGTTACTCAAAAGAATATTAATGCATCTTTTCTCTATATATTTTCAAAAACCTTTGTGTGTTAAATCTTGAGCGATTCCTTTGCATGTCTTGCTTAGGGCTACTGGTACATGCTGTTAGAAGAACTCTGCCAGTATTACCGTATGTTTGTCCCCATACCAGTTTGGTTCCGTTATCTTATTGGCTATGGGGAGCTGGACAGTGTTCTAGGATGGACCCTTGGGATATTGCTGGGCCTTCTCTACCTCATCCTGAAAGTATGTAAGCTTTATATTCCTCTCAAACTATTTTGCAGTAATTATCACTGGAGGGTTAGAGGCACATGAACTAACACATTTTTGAATGTTCCCCTGTGTTAAACTGAAGCATCGACTTGCAAGTCAGTTCAAACTGATAGAGCCTTCCAAAACTGATAGGAATACTGGCTCAGGGCACTAAATCTGCTTTTTCCTGCACCTGGCCTGGGAATAGGTTGAAGTTGCATAGCAGAGCACAGTGTTACTATAGGTCCCCTCACATCAGACATTGATCAGACTGTTAACAGATACTAACGAAGAGAGCTTGCAAAAATAAAGGTAAAAATAATGGCTAAAAGAATCAGCATTTTCCAGGAAACTAGATTTTTTTTTCTCTGCTAGAGAATCCTGTGCGATGCTAAAAAGTTTCATACTGGGTGTCTACTTCACCAAAGAGCTAATCTGCCCCAAATGTAACCAGACTCAGTACTCGGCTTTGAACACGAAAAATACTTTATAATGCTAAGGTATCTAAAGACTCTTGCATATATGACAATAACGCTGTTATATTTGCACTGGAGTGCTTCGTTTCAGAACCTCAACACTATTTTTCTTCTAAAGAACCGACACCTACTGGGAGAAAACTTCAGGCTAAATTCTTAGTTTGCTTATATATTAAGCAACTAAAATAGGTATAGTTTGAACTATAGCTTTGCTTATGTTACTGCCAACATCGAACTAGCAGTGAGACTTTTAGTGTTGGGATCTGCATAAAAGCTTGGAAGCTTTTTAGTTCACAGAGAATAATACTAAGCATAACTCAGGTTTTCTTTCCCATTTCAGCTTTTGAGCTTTTTTGGACAATGGAGAAACTTCAGGCAGGTCTTACGGATATTTTGTACACGACCAGTGAGTACTGAATTCTCTTACGACAAAACAATAAACCCAATTTATATGAAAATACTTCTTTTTAAAATACCTCATTCGTATATTACTTTGTATTGCTCTAGCAGTAGGTAACTGCATTTTTACAGTAAAACCTGTATACTTGTTGTCCTGTTTTGCAGTCTGAATTTCTTGACTATGTGATTATGTTGTCATCTTAAACAAACAAACAAAATCTAGTCTGTATGTCTCTTCAGATAAATGTATGTGAAATAACACACCCTTTTTGTCCTGCTTCCTACTTTTTAACTGGAATAAATATTGGTTGGGTGCAGGCAGAGCTTTATGCTGAAATAGACTGAGAACTGAAGCTTACCAAACTAATTAAGATGCAAAGAACTTCTGTTAGAATTGTAAGTTTCTAGATATTCTTTCTCTGTAGTAAGAGGTATTGTTTAGAGTCTGCTATTCATGCAGTAAAATGTATAGAAGATTTTGGAGCACAGTGTCATTGAACTAAAAGAATAATAAAGCACTTCTCATTTTCTAAGTTCTATCCTGATCAAAATGGAACTTAACACAGTGCTTTGCTCAGAGGTCACTGTTAAAATACAGCTGATAGAGGTTTTTTCAGTAACTGTGATCAGGGGAAGATACTAACTAGACAGTAGGGTAAGTGGGGGCCTAAAGGCTTATGTGCTCCAAGACAACTATTAAAAAACTTAGCAACATTTTGTTGGATTAGGGATTGAATAGTTTTCCTGACATAGCAGCCCTTACTCCCAATTCCTTTCTGTCCTGGTCTGTTTTGGTGTTTTGTTTTGGCTTGCCCCCTGCCCCCGAAACTAACATCTGCTGAAAATATCTTGTTTTACAGCACTATGGGGTGACAGCTAGCAAGAGACAGTGTTCTGAATCAGATGATATTTGTTCAATCTGCCAAGCTGAATTTCAGAAGCCTGTTCTGCTTATCTGTCAGGTAATACACAATCAGAATTATTTTTTGCAAACTTAAGAATGTTTTAAACAACTGGTAAACAAAAACTACATAAAGTTAGATTAGTGAGTGTATGTCTTACGATTATTTTTAGAAATCAGGCTATGCAAATAATATACCGTCATATAAATGGAAGAGCTTAGAAGCTCTAAGTTCTCATTCTTTTCATTACAGCACACATTTTGTGAAGAATGCATCTCTTTATGGTTTAATAGAGAAAAAACGTGTCCACTCTGCAGAACTGTTATTTCAGACCATGTTAACAAGTGGAAGGATGGAGCTACATCTATGCATCTACAGATTTTCTAAAGCATGTCAAACAACTTGCTTTACAGTTTGTTTGTTCAAGCTAAGGTTTTTCAGTTTACTGCAGATTAAGTTGTAGGCAGCACAAGGAACGAGTTTACAAATTCTAGATATCCTGCTTCTATGAAATGTTCCAGTATTTAAAACAGTGCAGAAAATGTTAACTTGACCTTAAGTATAGAAAAGTACATTTTCAGAATGAATGCAGAAAAGCCAGCATTGCTTCTCTTGTGACTCTTGCAGGAAACAATCAAGTCCTTGAGAAATGCTGCATTACTTCTTGAAGCAGCTTCTTAACTCAACATTTTATTTAAAACTTTTAAGTAGAGTTCCAGACTGTACTAAATTGTATTTATGCTTCTAACATGACTCAACCCAAAAGGTCAACCTACCAATTCTATTAAGATTATGAGCAAATTTTATACTCTGGACTACAGTGAGAATTAGAGCTACTTGTCACAACTTGGCATTAAAGGTCCTTTAATGCTAGCCCAATACATCAGAGAAATTAGCTTCTTATTCATGCACCAGTAACAGCAACTATTTCTCACTGTACCTGGAGATAAGCCACAAAATCAGACATTTCCCCTTTAGGTTCTTGTAGACTTCTAATGGATCTTTGGCTTAATACATAAACCAACCACTGATGTTAGATTTTTTACTTAGCATTTTATATAAAGTTGGTATTTTTAAAACAAATCTATAATACTATATTTTTGTCATAACAGGAACCAGATTTTCTTACAGGGGAGAATCTATTTTATACTATATTTGCAATTTGTAGTATGCATAAAAATCAGAGAATAAATGCATTTAAATCTATTTGTTTGGTGCATGTTGAATAAAGAAACAAGATTCATTATTGTTTCACTATTAACTTTCATGTAAGCACATAACAGCTCACTGCTAGGTATACTTTTCCTGTTAAACTAATGTCTGAAAAAACAAAAAACCTCCAAATGCTACAACTTATTCATGACTAGTCTTTATGTAATTATAGAGCTAACTTATGTACAATCTCACCTTTTTTTCCTGCTTGTCTTTTTTTCACCTTGCTGTTCAGATAAGACTGAAAAAAAAAAAAAAACCCACTCAAATTATTGTTACAACCAAGTTAAATTGAGTTGCCATTACCTTGAGCTTGTCTTAACTGAATATCTTTAGGAAACTTCTAAATTAGGCAAAAAACGGAATTAAAAAGTTAAACACTTACTTGATGAATGACATAGCAGCTCAAACGGCCAGGCAGACTGACTGACTACTGTGAAGTTGCAGCTGACACAGCCAGATTTATAGGGCTGATAGGGCATGATGGGAGAGTGCCCATAAAGGTACAGCTAAAAGTGTAATACTAGTAGAATTTAGTATTCTGAAAAAAAAAAAAAAACCAAACAACCTAATGAGATGGAAGATTCAAGCTAAGAGGTATCATTTTATGTTCAGCCTGGGTTTTGCCATAGCATGCTGTGTATTTGCTCATTGTATTTTTGTTTGAAGTTTACTGCAGTTCAGAGTAAATGTGCCCTACGATTGTTCCACCATGGTATCTGAGTGACTGGGGAAAGACTCCAGCTTAAAGAAAACGGGCAAAAGCTTCTAAGTCTGTAATTGGAAACTTATGGGAGTAGAAGAGACTGGTTCTCATGGAAGCCTTTCCCAGCAGGTGAGGTACTTAGTTTGGAGAATGTGCAGCTGAATGGTGTTAGAGCAGTCTTGAGGGTGGCAGGGAAAAATTAGAGCTTGGCCACAGCCAGAGCTGTGCTGTAATGGGCTTGTGGCTGTACCTCCACTAGAGTCAGAACAAACTGCTCTTTGTTTCCTCAGAGAGATCTAGCTATGCCTTAGCTTGCATCTGAAGTTCATACAAGATCAGAACTGTTTGTTATTTAAAGTTCGTCAGTGCTGATACTTACACTGCTGCTGCAGCAGAACTTCCCTTGAGAGATGGACAAGAACAGAACCAGTTAAGGAAAAAAAAGAGTAGGGGGAACTTAAGGCTGGATTCTGAATCTCTGATGGGCCCACAGAGAGTTTGGCAGCTCACTTGGTTACACAATCATATTTAGACTTTGCCAAACTTAATCATGAACATACAGTTTAGCTAAAGAGTGTTTTAAGTTTTTTTTTCTTCATACAGGTATTGTGTGAGTACTGTGTAAACAATTTGAGTGCTATATTTAATTCAGTCAACAAATGGCACCTTTAAAAAAAACTTTGCTTGTGTGAGTAAAACGTGTGACTAAGCCTAATACAGAGTTTTTAAGGGCATGTATAATAACCAACCCTTTCTAAAATACTGGGCAACATAAAAATTGTAACTTATCCTGGATTAGCTTTTCCTGAAATGCTAATACCAACGGCTTAATCACTTTCTAATTCAAAAATCCTCTCAGAGAAAATATAAACTAAAATTTACTAGACTTGGACATGATGTTAGAGCAAGGAAATGCACTTCCTAATACTTGAGTATTGATTAAATTAATTGCCTACCAGTAATGGGTAGCCATCTACTAGAATTCCAGTCCTCTGTGACAGACTTTGAGAAATCTTTTTAGAACAACAAGTCTAAATGACCTAGTCCATTCCTGGAATATTACCTGGGAAGGTACAGATTCTGAGATGCACCAGCTGCTTAATACAAAATGTTGTCCTGAAAGCAGAGCCACTACCCTGCTGACTAAGGGAAAAGAAC
This sequence comes from Morus bassanus, assembly GCA_031468815.1. Taxonomy (NCBI): domain Eukaryota; kingdom Metazoa; phylum Chordata; class Aves; order Suliformes; family Sulidae; genus Morus; species Morus bassanus. Next base: position 9,671,580 of record CM062584.1, read on the forward strand.
AGAATCCTAGAAGGTATGATTCTATGACAGTGCAAAGCTGAAGTGGTCGGTCAGGACCAATGGCTTGGACTGGCAGACCTAAGATGAACAAGGAAGGTAGTTCAGATCAACAAACACACTGCTTTACACATACCCATTCAAAGTGTGCAGGGAAATTTGAAAGAAACTAACCTGAACTAAATGTTCTTTTGCTGTAGAACAAAATATTTATGAACTACTTACCTCAACAAGTAGCTCAATATCTGAGACAGATACTGTACATTGAGAGTTAAGGCATCAAAGACAGTATGCAAGGCCAGCATTATTACTGAAAAATATGAAACTAATTTAGAAGCATTACACTTGTGGTTAAGAAAAAAAACCTGAACACAAGAAACTCAACAGCGTCATCTGGCCTGTAGAGCTCACCAAGACTATTTTATGGAGCACAACAAAACATGGTGTCAGTGCTTTAAGTCAGCCCGGACTGTTGCTGATCCTTTGGTCTTTTGTCTAGCACAGAGTAGTAACACCACCTTACAAGAATAAGGGTGGATATGGGTCAGAGATAGGACCAGGGAACAAGTTGTCTTTTATTCTCTCTCTCTGTTGATGAATTTCTTTTTCCTTTATGATCCAGTGAAAACTATCCAAACCCAGTAATACTATCAAACACAGTTTATTAAAAAAACAAAACTAAAAAGATAATTTGATCAGCCAGTTTAGATTTACACTTCATAAATGAAACAAGTCATTCTCATCTTAGTTACAGAGAGGAAAAAAAGTAACTCACATCTGTGAATGACATCCCCTCTGGTCCACTTGTCAGCATCGTGCTATTAAGCTGCAACTCTTCCTCATCAAGCCCACTCAGGCCAGGGTAGCTGCCCTGCTTTCCACACACAGCCACACAGACACCCAGCATATGTCTGACTCTGCAGGAGACAGAACAGAGAAGAGGACGACAATTGGTAATCAACAGCCTCTTTTTAAGAGCCCAAGAACCTAGGCGAAGGTACCAGCCCTTGGTAAGACAGACCGATCAGAACTAGCGTCTGTCAGGTCCTGTAAGTTCTAAGTGGAATCCCTCCTCCCTCCCTTTTTCCCTTCAAAGCTGTCATGAAAGACAATGATTTAGATCCACAGTTATACTTACGGCCTACCTACTTCCTTAAAAAAAAATAAAAATAGGTCACTTGGATTAGCATATGTTAAAATTTGCATTTAATTGCTATTCACTTCCATCTTATTCAGCAGTTGAGTATATTTAGTTCAGTAAACTGTGACAGATGAAAAACAGAATATGGATTACCTTTATTTCTCCTAAGGTAGCTCAAGTTTGTTTCTTGAAGACAGCTACAAAGCCAAGTTAATCTAGAAGAGAACAATCTGTGGAAGTTCACATATAGGCACTGCATACAGTATATTGTCAAGGATCTGCAGGAAGAATATTTAAGTAATTTGCCTTGTTCTTAATAATTAGGGTAACAGATTTCCCTCCAAGCTGGGAAAATGAAACAGCAACTACCCTGCTGTAGAGACAGAATCTTAAAAAAAACCAACCAAAACCCAAGTACCTGTCCTAAGAACAACAGTCGTCTCCCTCAATGTTTGATGCACTTTTTGATTAACAGTGCGAGCAGGTTGGGAGTTAATATTAAAAAGAGAATAGACCCCAAGTAAACGTCCACTGTATAGTAGGAGTGGACTCAAATGTCCTCCAGCAGTTAAGCTTTTAGAAAGCAAGACAAAAAAAAGGATATTCAAAAGAACAATTGACTCATTTATTTTTATCTTTTATTATGAGCTAATACCGGGATGACATTCAAATGTCAGATGGCACAATTAAGACAGTCTTGGTAGGAATTATTCCAGCATTCCCAAAATTACAATTTAGTACACGAATGGCATCAAATGTATGCATCACTCCCACAGAGAAAAATTATGGAATTCTGAATATCTTATACCAGAATAGTTTCTGCATCAAATGGGAAAAGAAAAACTGCTGGTAACACAGCTGACCTACAAACCTTTTGTGATAATGACCTGCAGAACAAAATATTCCCCTATTTAACACCTAGTAAAAAAAAAATGTGACTTTTGTTCAAGTTTAAGATTTAATACTTTTATATGGTTAGCCACAACAGGTATTAACCTCAGTTTTACTATATTTTTGTAATGCTACAAAAATCCTATAAAATCAAATTATAGTGAATTTTTCAGTGATTATAATTAAAAAAGCGCAGCTTGTACAAAATAAAAAAAATAAGATTCTATACTCTAATGAAAAATTTAAGACATTTTTAAATGAACAAAAGAAAGCACTTGTTAAGCTCTCCAATATTCAATGCATTCTGCACTTATCTGAAATAGCCAGACAGGAGCTAAAACTCCACTCCCCTTAGTTCACAACTAGTAATTTTGACACTATTATATATATATAGAGGATCTATGTCTGATATTTTTACAAATAAATACAGGATAAACCATATTGCATAGTGTGTGCTTGTTGTCTGAGTCACACTCCAAAAGTTTCACAGTTATGGTAGGGAATTAAACTTATAATCTATGGGATGAAACATTGACAGTACATGAAATTTTATTCTAAAACCAATGGATTTTATCTGTAATTAATCAGTGAACTCAGACAAACAACTCTTGCCATTCTTGCCAGCCATATTAAAACAATTCTACTGGACAATTATATCCAGCCAACCAAAAAGCAACTGTTAGCTGTAACTAGGACCACAAGAGATCTGCCTCAAAAAACATTTTTTTTTTTTAAACTAAGTTATTTTATACTCAGTAAACATGTAAGGAAACCTATTTTAACAAGTGGCACAGAGAGGCACTGCTTGAAGTGTTGCATATTTGCAAGTATGCATAATGCAAACACACACGAGCACTTTGATTTCAGTTTCACAACATGTCACCAGTGGCCGTATTACCAAATGAAAAATGGCAATCTTCCCCTATGATTTAGATCGCTATAAGGTAACTTGATTCTCCTTATAAAACTTAAAAAAAAAAAAAAATTCCAACAAAAGGCTTATCAGGAAGAAAAAAATACTAATTTTTGCTCAATCATAACCGTCTTTTTTGTTGGTTCTTTGTTAGTATCAACAAGATATCGATGAATCCTTCTGACTTGCAAATTTTAGAAAAAAAGCACTCCAATTGGATTCAACATGCTTAGAGTTTTATGGCTTGGATCCTATGGCTCAAAAAGATTCAGTATACACAGAGTAAGCAGAATCTATAAAAAAATCCCTACTGTTGTGAAACACTAGAAGTAGACTTTGCACAGTTTGACTAAAGATAATGCAACGTGTGGCAGGCAAAAAGTGACAGGACTTGTATGCAGTTGCATGATCATATACACACACACGCACACACCATACACACTCTAACTAGTGTAAAGCTCTGCAGATATTAACCCTTTCACCAGCTATGTTCATGGAAATGCTTTCTTTAAGGCAGGAAGTATTTAAGTAAGGTAAAGTTACCTTTATTTTATTCTTTGTACCTGTAAGTCATTTGTACAGATTGTGACAATTTCAAAAACATAAATAGTGTCCTTAGAACATGTTTCCTAAATTAAGTTGCTAAAGTTCTGACCCACTGTGGAAGACATTCACTGAAAGGCCATTTAACACTTTTCTCGTACAATCAGCAAATTTATTGCCCCAGTGTAGAAAAAAATGTTGATAAATTTAGAAATGTATAATGGCAGGGAACTCCCATAAGCAAAATTTTATTTAAAAAAAAATCTTCAAATTCTTACCCACTGGTTACAAAAAGGTTCATGTCCTTATACAATGTAGAACTTGTATATGTTTCCTGTGGTACTTCCTATATGTTTCTACTGACCTTGTATTCCGATGCACTTTTTCCTGATCTTTTATATGGGTAAGAATCTGAACGTATTCAGCTGTCTCCGTCTAAGGACTAGCGTATACAAAAGTGATGTTTCCCAGTGAAATGTCTGCTGAGGACAAGGATGAAATAAGCAGGACATGTGTGTGAGCCCATGGCTTCCAGTTAAGCCTAGAACATAGCAGCATTGCCGTTTGATTAGATCCATTTGTCTTTGCAGGAACAGGTATTTCAGCTGGGTAAGCAAGTGAAACAGTTCTCTCCCACCCCACATTGCCAAGCTGGTAATTGAGTGATTCACTTATTGGTTTGTTGTTTCATGAGGAGAAGAATCAGAACTTGAGCTTTTACTTTCTTCACAGCAACCAATTATTTTGCATTTTTAATTTTGGGATACTTTCCATAATGAGCTGAATCAAAAAATCTATTTGAAAAATATATATTTTTATATATATAAAAAACTCATTATGTTTTGAGTGTGAAATACCAATTAATTTTATCTTTCATCTTTGATTCCACCCCATTGTAGGAAACAGCTTAACCAAGCTTGCATGCTAATTATTCCTCAGACGCAAGCATACAGGCATTTCATACTTTGCCTAGTGAAAGGGCTAACCCTCCTTGACACATTCACGACTAGAACAGTGATTCTGAAGCAACATCCTGACCCTTAATACTGTCAGTTTCAAGCTATCAAGCTGAAAAATCCTTGATAAGGTGAGAAGATGTCACTGTGAATCAGTTAGATGATGTGCCTAGAGTTCTGCAATACCATTCTCTAAAGTTTTTTATGCACCATTGATTGACAGAAAAAAAATCCGTTTTTCTTTGCTTTCCAAGTCGCTCTGTGCAATGACTGACTCTTTGATACTGTCACTTTTTAAAAGTAAACCATACAAGCCCTCGTATTTCCACTTCAAGGGGGCTTATGTCCGTTCTTTCTTTTCCACCTTCAAAGGCTTAAAAAAATTGTGTTGTCATAGATTCATGCGCAAGTGCTCTGGTCGTTTGGAAATCATGGGAAAAGCTTGTTTTTTATATGGCCCAGAGTTTGGTTGCCGGATTGGAAGTGGTGCCGAGGCCTCTCCACAGACTGTCACATCCATTTGTTCTATTCCACTTGTCTCCATTGGATATTCCACAGGTGTCTGAGTATTTGATGCGCTGGCAGAAGCACCTCTTCCCCAGAATTCCCCAGGGGAAAACTTTACAGGGCTTTAAAACAAGAAATACAAAAATCAGAGATGAAGATATACACAGCACCAAGGTACGTCCTTTACTCTGCAGGAAGCTGAACTCAAATGCCTACTGAGAAGCATTTATAATTCTTCCTTCCACTTCCAGAAGTCTGAGAAAGTTTCCATGTCTAGCTTCTACCACGGTCTCTTGTAAAGTAAAATTCTCTCATTTGAGTAGTGAGGATATATTTCTAGATGATTGCAGAAGGAATTTTCTGTACTAACATGATTCTTTAGCGGCACATAAGTACTTAGGATGTTCTGAAACAGTTCTAGAGGAATGGTGTACCAAAGTCACCAGACTGTGAGGCTGCATCAGCGTTGAATAGCAAGCAAATTAGTACTACTTGTGCTGCCAAACACCATCGATTTGTCTCTAACAATGTGGTTTGTAAAATAGGATCGATGCTGCACTTCTAATGGAAGTGATGGGCTTCCTGAGAAGAAAGGCCGCATTTTTTTATTTCTAGTACAAATCCATTTCAACTACTTGCCAAAAAGTGTACTACAAAAAAAAAAAGACCAAAAAAAAAAAAGATACCTGACTGGTGTCCTAGGGCTACCTATGAATCTGCGAGGTGATCGAATTTTTGGTTCAAAAGAAAATTTCTCTTTTACGCTTTCAAGTACAGATGGAGCCACATACGTAAAACCCTGCAAAACAGGAATGAATGCACTGTAACTCACAGGCAAGATTTACATTTATGATCACTTGTGCAGTTATGATTGGCACGAAATAGTAAATGAAGATTATAAAAAGGAGAGTAAATGCTGACATACAAACTTCTACTCAGTTCCCGAAGCAAACAGCAGGACTTTAGGGAGTTCCTCACCTGGGTGGCTGCACACCCCAGAGATTTCTACTCAGATCACAGATTCCCGCAGGCATGCTCAATTTGATTAATTTTGATCTACAGAATGGACATTGTTCTCTCTGCATGATTATGAAAGCGATCACACGTCCAGGGTTCGTAATGCAACTACGAATTAGAATGCTGACATTTCAGAAAGTAAGCCACATTTGTTGGCCATTTTATCTACATAAAAGAAAACGTCAGCAATAATCAAACTATTTTCAAAGCCCTTAAACATTTCAAACCTGTTGCAGAATGTGTGTTTAAAATTACGATAGTTTGCTTCAAGTATCGGGTGGTAAGAGTCAATAGAACTGATTTACCTGAAATGCCCTGCTGTTTCCAAGTAACACAACATACCCCTCCACAGTTACACGCTCCTCCCTGGCTCGCTTACCAGAAAGACCTGGTTGGCACTTTCACTGAGAGTAGAGTCATCTGGGCTATCAACAGGTGTCTGACGTGTAAACTTTGAATCAAACTGGCTCACATCCTCTTCAGATTGCTTTGCAAAAACAAAATGATTAAGGGTTTATATTACAGATATCAACCAAATGGCTTAGCGGTGATGAGTGTAGCCTCTGGATGGAGTTCATTCCATAGGTTTTTGGCAGAGCTCTGCTGTAGTAAAACCCTGGAGTGGTGTCGGAATCCTGTCGCTGCCAGTGGGAGGTCACTATGGGCACTGACACTGAGAAATAAAGGCAAGGGGGAGGGGCAAAAATTATGGATCAAAAAGGAACACAAATTAAAAAGATGCCTTTAAAAAAAAAAATCTCAAATTACAAACAAAAACTTTTAGAAATACAATGCCAGTTTCTTGCAAGTTTAGCCCATGTCACAACCAGTATAGAACAGTTGCAACTATTAGTTTTTGGAAGCCTCTCCAGATAATTTCATCCCATTTTTGCAGATACAGAAGTCTTTATATTGTGAGGGAGAGATGACAACTCTGGAATAAGTGACTATGAAGAATATTGTTTAATTCAAAGAACAACAGACGTAATTCCAAGATCCCTTCTCTCATTCATAAGCGTACGTAACTGGCAATACGCATTCATTTGTGCAGGCCGTCGTGCAACCATGGAAGCACACTTTCAAAAGCCATCTGGTTTGTGCAAGTAACTTCCACAAAATTTGCTAATAACAGGAAAACCCCAAACTACCTTCAGATAATTCGTTTGGAAATATCAGCCTTGTGTCATTCTGAATTTCATTCAAAATGGTGTGGAAAAAGTCTGGAGTCCCCATGCTATAGTATGCTAAACACCAGTGACGCCTAAGTCAGTTTAAAGTGAGATTTTTAGTAGTCGGGAATTATCGGGGTGGCAAGACCCATTGCTGCTGTAGCTAATTGTACCCAGAGAGAAAAAAAGACAGACACCCCACACCATGAAAATATAAGACAGGATAATAGAGGCTTAGTCATCACCTCACTTGTTTGAGGTGAACTTTAATTACTGCCTATAATGCACAAGATGCATTGTAAATATTAATAAGCAAATGTACAAAATGCTTAATTAGGTGACTTCATTTCCTTTTGCTTAACAACTATTTATCATCTTCGTTTCAACTAAGTACTGACTTACTGTATAAAGTTTAGAAGCAGAAATTCAGAGAAAACTGCACTTGCAAGTCTGTTTAACCTAGAGATCAGAAGCAGGAGGAATTAAAACTGAAGCAGAACCTTCTTCCTCCAGGAGACTGAACAGAAGGATATATTAGCTCTTAGCCAATTTTTGCCACCTTCTCACATAAAAAAAAGCAAGATCCTATTCCAGTGATGGATAAGTACCATGCCTACAGAATAATAAGACAGAACAGCATGCTCATGACAGCCAGCCTTTCATACTGTGTGGAGACTTAAAAGAAAGAGGGTTTTTTAAGTGTTGATACAGCATCAGTTCTCAGGGGAAAAAAAAATCTGCATCAGGTAGTTTCTGTCTTTAATTTGGCAACAATGAATCTGAGAACCAGTAACCTAAGTTGATGCGTTTAACTTCTTAAAGTACCAGAAATCAACGGCACTCCAGTTTGTAAGAGTGAGCATTTCTAAGTTTTAGGTTCCACATTGTATAAGACCTTTCCTAAAGGCATTACAAGGAATATCTCACAGCATTCTGAGTACATACCAATAAGGGTTTAAAAGGAGGTTCCACCTTTCGTGCCAACAGCTCATCCCAGTTAATGTGTCTGAAGAACGGGTGAGCCTACAAGAGTCAGCAATAGCACGAAGTCATAATCTACCTTCTGGGTATAAATCACAGAAATTTAAGAATAAGCATGTTCTTTTCAGACGCTCTCTGTGGTGTCTTTCTTTCCAAAACCACCTATGGGTCTAGTGTAATATATTCTGCAGCTCTGCAGCACATCAGAGTAGCTGGAAGAGCTGAGAATTGATACCATACCTCCGGGTCAGACAACATGTCCCTATCACGTTTTCCTTGAAAGTATTAGAAAAAGTGAGTTGACATGCAAAATACCTCTATGTTTTTCAACTTTAAAAGTTAGATATCTAAAAATAATGACAAAACACTGTATTAATGACAAATTACCAGAACTGTGAAATAAGGAGTACTCTCTAGTACGTTGTTAAGCTCACCACAAAAAAAGTCAAGCTGGAAGCAATAGGAACTTGACCTCTGCCTTAACTTTTAACTGTGCAACACTGAATGCAGACTAACAACACTTTTCCCTTGAAAGAGCTGCACTAAATGCAAGAGCTAGGAGGTTTTTCGTCAGACTACCAGAGTATCATTGCTTTTACACGGTTGCCTGTACAATTAGCATTGTGCAACTAGTAGAAAAGATCTACTGGAAGACGGAGCTAAAGAATAAAAGTTATTTTCCAAATCTCAAATTGTCAGGTAGACAGCTGCTTTCATCAAGCTTTAAAAGCATTCAAATTTTGATCAGCTGTCACGTGTGGCTGCCTTTTTCCTCATTACACTTCAAGACAGACACACACTCTTTCCCTGATGTACTCTCAAAGCTGTTTTATTTTCAGTGAGATAATTTAAGAATTCTTGAGTTAAGCAAAAGTTACCTGAACTTCTCCAGCATCTCCAGGACCAGCTCCTAGACGTGAGGCAGCATTTCTTTTTAGCAGCTTAAGGAGAAATAACATCCAAAAAAGAAAAATGAGTTACGTCGTTATGACTAGACTAGTTTTGACATGAATCATCATCTCTACGAATACTGTGCAGAATGAATACAGAACAATCAGAAAATCTGCATTCGTTAGAAAACAAAACAAATGTATTTTCAAGGAGAATCACTTGGTGTACCACGCAAAACCAAGACTGACTTATTAGCAGTAAAACAAGCATGGACTGAGTAGCCATAGTGGCATCATTATATTTCTGTTTTCTACATACACATGTAGTACTGACATTTCATTAAAATTCTACCTTTTTAAGCAGATCTCTGGCTTCTTGTGTGAGGTAGGGAGGCAAGTTGAGTTTACACTTGAGAATCTTGTCAATTGTTTTCTTTCTGTTCTCCCCAGTGAAAGGAGGCTAGAAAGCACCATTGTGATGGGAGGAAAAATAGGACTTGTTCAGGTCTCTTATTTGGGTACACAGAACTCACTTCAGTAATTTATAAAGCAGATAAAATTACTGCAAATGGGACTTCCGAATAACTGTTTGGATGAGAACAGCTCATGAGTAGTCAACGTAAGGGTAGCCATATTTTAGTTCTATTTCTTACTTGCAGTTTGTATATATACAAATCTAAGTATTTATACATGCATCTGAATTAGAATACAGGTAACTACAGAAGCTACAAAGAGAAACACATGCAATTATAACTGTGCACCTACTGCTCCAGTCAGCATGTCATACATTAATGCCCCCAAACTCCACCAGTCCACAGCACGATTATGCCCACTCCTCATCAGGATTTCAGGGGCCCTATAATCGGAAAAATTGAAAATATGGAAGTATTTTAACAAGCTTAATACTAATTCTGACTACTAGTTTTCAAACAAAACTACATTTATCAAGTAAAATTTCCACAGGTTACTGAACATATGAACTGAACCATCGGTTAAAAAAGGCAAAACATAGCTATTACCCCCAGACCAGAGTAATACTTTTCTGTTTCATCATGCAGCTCACATGTATTCAATTGTTCCACAGAATGTGTGTGTGACTGTTCCATCGTGAATAGATTCTTTACATAAGCCGAAGTCAGTCAATTTTACATGACCTGAAATTAAATATATAAAATTCAAGACTTGCCAGAATTCTGACATTTGTATAAGTAACATTAAAAATAAAAGGAATTTTTAACATGCATATGTAAGAACTCTAAACTACTTCCAGATACCTTCAACGGTCTGACAAAGCAATACACCTATAAAACAGAATGAGGTAATCACACTTACAGATAAAACCTCTGCCTTATACCTGCATAAGAAAGTGTTGCTGCTTGGTGAAGAGAAACAAGACAAACTACCAAAACTTACTCAAATATAGACAAATGTATTTAAACATAAAAGATTGTAGAGCATCTTCTGGATAAGAAAGTAAGCTATCGAATTTTACTGCTTACTTCAAAGTTCAGAGAGCAGCCTTCAACAAGTAGTAAAGTGCCTTGAATAATTCAGTACAAAGACTGAGACCAAGTAAAAAGTTGTTCAAGATAACGTGAAAATACTGGATGGTCCAGACTGCCAGACTAATCAGTGTCATACCATCAATGTAACAGTGCGTTCACGAATTGCCGCTGCTGTCAGTTAAAGCGTCAACAGCTAGATAAATCATTTCAGCTACAGATGATTTGGCATCCTACCCAAATTGCCTTTCCCAACGTCTTCAGTCATCCCCATTACTAAAATGTCACTGATGCTACACTGAAGACACAGACCATTATGTACTTTAGAATGACCCAGTAGAAGAAAAATTTCAGAGCTGCAGAAACAGCAAGTCAGCCATTCCAAAAATGCCTGTGTCCATACACACGGAACATGGAGCTTGCTGTGGCCTATTAAAGCCAAAGAAGCTGTGATTAAGGGCAAGTAATTAGCTTTGGCAATTCTTCAGTTATACCAAGAGTGACAATGAACATGCCGCTGTTCTAAGGAAATTCGCATACGACTGAAGTGTTGTGACCTTTGAAGAATTGTTTGGAAATGACTGGCAACGTAACTGTTACTATATTTCTACCTTGATGATTAAGCATGATATTTTCTGGCTTCAGATCACGGTAGATGATTCCTTTCTGATGCAAGTGCCCCAGTGCCATTGAGATTTCTGCCAAGTAAAAGCTGAAAGGAAACATATGCCACAAAATTAGACATATTCAATCATGCAGAGCATCTTAAGCACTAAGACTATTAGGTACATAGCAACGGTTCCTTGAAAGTATCATTAGAAGCGTTTGAGAGAATAAATGAGAGAAACAATCATGACTTTGAGGTTGGTTTGCCAAAAGGCATACAGACTGCAAGATGAACAACAAAGTGACACCATTAGCATTAGGTTTACCTGTTCAGTAGCTATCTTATGAATATATCTGGAGGAATGTGAATTTACCAGTTAGTGGTTAAAGTATGCTTCAATCTGTATTACCACATCTAGATGGCAAAGTTGAAGAAAAAAAAAAAAAAAAACAAAGCTAAGAAGGTAACGGGCAGCACCAGAGTGCTATCTGTGGAACAGGGTTACAGCCCCACACGTACGTCAAAGCTTTTCTAAGGCGTTATCGGCATGCACTGTAGGAAGATCCAACTGTATTCAGTTGTGTGAAGCCTAACCAGTACGGGATAATTTCAACTTGTTGGTATGTACAGTATCACTACTCAAAAGGCTTTTCCTCCTTCGTTAGCATAATTACTTTCATCACTTCACAAATCTGATCCTTAGAATACAGCCATTACAGTGACTTAAGAAATTCTGTAACTGGCTGGTCAAATTGTGTGTATCAAGAACAAAACAAAAAAAACCACGACTCTGCATTTATAGCAAGTCTTTCACAGTCGTTTTTTCCAACACCCCAAACACCTCCTTTACCACTAGCCTATGTAATACAGCCTCAGCAACCAGCAATGGACCCTCTACTGTAATAAGACTGGCACAAACGGGTAAGTATGGAACACGTTCTTCCCAAAATCCAGTTAACCGCTCTTTTCACTAGACTAACGAATGAATAGTTAGAGTCTTTCAGGTCAGAATATACCATTTAAGAACTTGGGGGGGGGATGGGGGACAGACCAAACCTGTTCATTTACCAGAATAGTTTCACTTACCAAGCTGTGTCTTCCATAAATATCCCTTCTCTCTCTAACTGCATAAATAGTTCTCCTCCTGTCATGAGAAAAATGAGATTATACTCTATTAAAGTGCAGTCTATCATTTTTACTCAGTCAAAATTCTATTTTCTAAAAAAAAAAAAAACAACTATAAGCAACAGGTATTCTCTCCTGCTGCACAGAAAGGTGTTTCACAAAAAAAAAAAAAGAGAATTTACTATTCTGTTATTCTCTGACTTTTAGCAGTTAAAGAAATGCCAAAAGAAATCAAAATAGCATGCTGAAAAAACCAGCATTTCTGTCCCTGTTTTTTCTTATTGTTATTAACTTGAGCCAACTGCTTCTAATCTGTGTCTGTTTCTATTCATGAAATAAAGATAACACTTTCTTGTTTCACGAAGAACTTGCAAGGACTAAAACCTCAGGTACTGCATTATGACTGCACAGGATCTAAGTGTGACATACAGGAATTACAAGCCTGATGGAAGAGAAGGTATTAAAAATCTTCCTCTCCTGTACCGTCATGAAAAATAACTATTTTCTGTTTCATTCATTTTTACTTTATTGAGTTCGAGGGTTTATATATGTTATTCTATGTATTCTTAATGCTAACCTATTTTACATTTTTAAGACAGCATGCCAATAGTTAGCTGGCTTTTTACAGGCGGAGTAAGAAATCCAAATTCTCAGTTGCGTAAGATACCAAGAAGCAAGTAACAGAATTTCATATACTGACCACTGAGATACTCAAGGATGAGGTAGAGTTTTCCACCAGTCTGAAAGGCATAAATTAAGTCTACGATGAAGGGATGTTTCACTTCCTCCAATATATTCCGCTCTGCTTTTGTATGAGCTGTATCCTTTGCATTCCTTACAATCATTGCCTGCAAAAAGCAGATATGTGAGCACAAGAACATGCTAAACAAGGCAGGCTTTTATATTTAATTCCCTTCTGAGCTTACTAAATCACAACACTACATGTGATTTAACAACATAATAAAAAAAAAGAAAATTTCATCATGATATATACATAACATGACAGGTTTCTTGTGCAAGTTTAATTCTTTATTTATTTCAGAGAGTCATGTAATAATTGAGGTTGGAAGGAACGTCCCGAGCTATTTAAATTAACTGCTAAGAACTACACAGACAAAACAATTTAGTTAAAGACTAATTATAATTCCAACTCTACCTGGATAACAACTGTATATATCACAGATGAAGTTTAATTTTAGGTATATTATATAATTAGATAATTGTAACAGCCAAAGGGAGGGATAGATTTTTTAGATTCAGACAGTAGTGAAACGTGAACATTCAGGTTACCTTTTTAAGAACTTTCATGGCAAATATTTTCCCAGTGTTTGCTCCAGTTACTTTCCGCACTTGAAATACCTATACAACACCAACACAAAAGCAACTGCATATTATGACCGCATTACACATCTTAAGTTAAAAACAAAGTTCTGCGAAGGAGAGATGAGATCACCTACAAACTGCAACGCTGCCTGAAGGAGAAGAGCTAGAGATTGGAACCAGAACCAGCTTGGGACATTTTCTACTGCCACCAGCTGGTGAGGCTCTGCCCATGACCTCGGTCCCACGACACCAACCGCGGCAGCCCTAAGGTTACCTTGGGGTTGAATGAACTTTTCAGAAAACAGGATGGGAAGATTAGACCTTGCCAAAGGCAGCAAGCAAGCACTTTAACCGCCTTCAGCGTAATGGATTTACTTCTGTACAAAAGAGTTCCTTACCTTTCCATAGCCACCTTTGCCAAGTACGCGTAGTAACTCAAAGCACTCTGGTCGGATCTTTTCTGGACCTCTGTTTACACTAGTTTCTGAAATCTCAAATTTTTCACAATGTTCCATGCCACTGGATAAAACCGAAACAAGAATATAAGACTACCTGATACTCAAAAATGATCAAATGAAAGTAAGCAAGCAAATTACTTTCTGAAAAGCATACAGTATCTCTGACATAACTGAACGACTGCTTTGGAGATTTGGAGAATTCTCAGCATCAGAAATTTTATTTATGTGTGTGCAAAGCACTAAGTTGCAACTTGCACAGAAAAGATCACCTGCAAATTTTGGGGACTCAGAGTATCAAGATTTCCTTCACATTCCTTCACTTTTATGCATAATAAATCTCTGTATTACACCAGAATTAAGTTTAAAAGACCAAAGCCTCAAACTGACTTAGATATTCCTACAAGACCTCAACTAAAAGCAAGGCTCTAAAGTGTGTTGAAGTTTCAGATCACATTCAGCAGCCCCAGCAGTCACGGTGAGACTTCTGTAATGCAAATATCTTGCAGAAAAAGCTGTAACAGAGAGTCTCACAGTTCTGAATAAGCCACAAAAGAAGACTGAACCATAATTTAATGATGCTTCTAAATTGTGCTACAGTTCTGCAAAAGACTAACAGATTGATGCTGCTAAAGTAGATGTAACTGAACTGTTTTAACTATCACTGCTTTCTTCTCACAACATGGTATGCTGAAACAATCTGGAAATCTGTAGATGAAGTAATGCTAAAGGTAGCTGTCTCCTGAACTTCCAATCAGAACTTCTGAATTCTCATCTGCTTTAGACTGCCATGCAAATCTGCAGCTGGAGCCTTTATAGAATGGACAGAACATACAACGTTCTACAGACAGCGCATTACATTGACATTACAAATATTATTCAAGTACAATAGATAATCTTAGGAGAAACAAGGATTAAAAGACAACAGCAAGTTTTGCCAGAATTTTTTTTATTATTGTTATTTTATTTCAAGATACAATTCACAAATTTTAACGTGAAGAAATAGTGAAACGGCTAGAAACAACTCAAAATTGAACAAGAATGACAAAATTTTCTATTTAACTTAACAATGTAACAAAATTAGAAGTTTTATGTAGTTGGCATGAATGGTACAGAACATTTTCTAGCAGCAACTTACAGGTCATATTGGCCAACTCCTCCATGGTCCATGCTCTCACTTAATTGACCCTGGGGATGGGAGGGGTAGAAGGAAGATTAATTATAACAAAAGAAAAAAAAGAAGTGTTAAAAATAAATGCACTGATGTGTTTTATAACTTCTCAAATTATAGATATGTAATTTATATTATATAATTCAGTAAGCCTAAGGGTCAGGAATAAAAAATTATCAGCAGAAAATAAGAAATCTATACAAAATTCTGTGCAAGATTTGCAATATTTCCACATATCTCAAATGGTGACACACGGTACCACTATTTTACCCAACTGCATTGTTACTCAATCACTTAAATATTAGAGGTAACAACTTCCCACCCCCCGCAAGCGAATCTGAAAAATGTTAAGGTACTGCATTTTTTTTTTTTATGGTTGCTCTTACATATGAATTTTAAAATCCTATGACAGTATTATGCAAATTAGAAGAACGGTAAAGATTATGTGAATAGATGAACGGGGATTCCTACATACTAGAAACAAATAATCTACTGAGGGGGTTTTATTATTCTATATCGATAATAATCAAATCCCAATAGTAATGAAAGTAGTAAGCTTTACGCTGATGTTAAATACCTTTTCTGACCCATAATCATTCAGCTAGATTAATGCATGCAAATAATACTAAAGAAGGCTCAAGCACTTCAACATCAGAACTAGTCTCCATTAAAGAATGTGATTCAATTTTGAAGAGATATTTTCTTCAAAGAATTTTCAACTTGATCCCTTCTGCAAGACAATACTTCCCTATAATTATGGCTCTACATGGCAAAAGAAGCGCAGACCAAGCAGACAGCTGGAATGAATGCAAACAGAATGTAGTGGGCAAGCTTCTAATAAGCTTTATACTACACCTTCACATTTTTATTTTTAAAAATATGTACATAAAATAAAAACTCCAAGTTAGTTGGGAGCAGCCCAGAATCTACAGACTGACTATCAATATATTGAGTGACGTGTGAAATTCAGAGAATCAGAAGGAAAAAAACCCATCGAGATCTGCAAAAAGCAAATCAAACCAAGAAGTGCATTTTTAAGTGTTATGTAAGTGAAAACACGAACCAAAGAAAATTAAAAACTTTCAATAGCTTCCAAACCATTTAAACATTAAAGTTTACAGAGGCTGGTTTACTTTGGTGGGTGATCTAGAGGGGAATTTACCTCCTGGTTCCACCTACCAGCACCACAAGCAATTATGGAGTCCAAAAGTTCAAGTTTGTTTCCAGGTCAGAGAGCTGCTAGCTCACGTCCTCTTGATAACGTTTATTAGAGAAATTCAGCTTATTGACATCTGTTTCACAATAAAACCCGCTACAGCCGCCCTTGACCCCACCGTTAGATGCCAACAAACAAATTAAAAAAAATTCAACAAACACGGAGAATAAACACCCATCACGGTCCTAGAACAGCTTCTCAAGTTACCCAATGGTTCTGGCAAAGTTTACACATGCTATTCTTGCCCCTGTGAACTATGGTTTTCATTCTCAGTATTAACTTGAACAAAATCCACTTTAGATACCATTCCACTATTTTCAGGATTTCTTCTCATTTCACAAAACCAAGAAATGCAATGGTATTCTGGCTGGAAGGCTCGCAGCCCTTCTGTCTTTACTTACTGTTCCCTTTATTACAAACACAAAAATTAAGGCTGTTTTTTTCACCACAGTAATTAATGCAAACAACCCTTGGCTTATGAGTAAACTCTCCATTTAAACGACTCTTCAGATTTTATAGAATGGCAGTGCCTATTCAAAACTACAACTGATCTGTTCTTGCTACTACTAGGCTACACCTTCCAGGAGGTACCAGGGACCAGCACCACAGAGATTAAACAAGATAGCCCAGACTTTACACCTTGCTCACTTCCAGTTCACTGATCTCAACCGCTCTGGCTGTAATGTCTTTCTGATCCCTGTAAGACATGCACAACACCTCAGGATAACTTTCAGTTGAACATCTTGCCCCTTACACTTTCCTGACACTTCCCCTTCCCTCCTGCTCTTATGTTCCCTGCTTTTCAGTTCTGTTTTAATTTCAAGTCCATTCTCATCCTCCTTCATCTGTTTGCCAAAAGGCACCTGAGAAACAAATCAGGTTGCCAATGGGCATTCATGTCCACAGTTCCGCAATAAAAATTTCAGTCACAGCAATTTTTTTTAAAACCCACAGTAATTAATGAGTTTTTTAATTGTTCCCTAAGACTGAATTATTGGAACGTGAGAGAGAACAAATTCAACTCTCTTGCCGTCCCCCTTAGAACCTGTTCCTGGCAACATTAACAGTGTGATGCAAGCGACCTTTTTTTTAAGCCAAGTACTTTATTGATTATTGAGGTGACAGACAGTGCTTCTTCCTGCAGGTTGGGAAGCGTTCAAGCCTTCAGCTGTCAAACACCGTCTCTACAGTTTATATGCAGCGTGGGTGTTCTGACCAGGATACAGAGTATCCTGTTATCTCAAAGACTCCAAGACGGTCATTAGTGTTTAAACAGCAAAAAATAAATGCAGTAGTAGTTTAAGCAACAGCAAACGTTTAATATACAAAACAATATAAAAAAGCAACAGCAGCACTAGAAAAATATGAACAGAGATCTTGTAATAGAACTCCCCAAAGCCTTAACAGAATCTATATGAACGTTACAAAAGGACAAACTACAGATTACAAGGCGAACCGTTTACGAAAGCATGAGATGGAGATGCGTGTTGATCCGTACAGACGTCTAACGCAGCATTTTAAAGCTTTGCTTTTAATTTTGCCGCTAGAGCAACGACTTCATACAGTTCCAGAAAGATTAGCATTTCTGCACTGACGTTGAAACATGTGACAAGAGGGGGAAAAAAAAAAGGCAAAAAAAAAAAAAAAAAAAAAAAAGCTCCGCTGCGGCACTTGTGCTAGCGAACCCAACGCAAAACTTGCAAGGGGAAAAAAGCTCCTGCAAGTTTGGCGAAGCCCGCAGCCGGAGCGCAGCCGCCGGCCCGGGGGAGCCCCGCTAAGCCGCCGCCTAAAGCCTGCTCCCGGCTGCGGGCGACGCCGCCGCTTCCTCCGCGCTGTCGGTAACCCCCTCCCGGGCGCTGCGGGGCCGGGCAGGGCGCGGAGCCCGCCGCAGCGCTGCCGGTCGGGGCCGGCGCTCCCCGGGCAGGGCGCGGTCGCGGTCGCCTCACCTGCGCGGGGCCCAGGGCGGCGGCCGGGCTCCGCGTCCCGCCTCGCCCCGGTTCCCGCCCCGCCGCAACCGCAGCGCGGTCCCTGCCCGCCTCCGCGCCGGCCCCGCCGCCAGGATCCCCCCCCCCCCCCCCCCGCCCCGCTCCGGGCCGGGCCCGCGGGCCGCCTCCCGCTCCCTCCCCTCAGGCCGGCCCCACCGCCGCTCCCCGCAGCGGCCTCCCGCTCCCTCCCTCCCCGCGCCGGTTCGGGCTCCCCCCTCTCACCCCCTCCTCCAGCTCCTCGTCCGAACCCGCGTCCTCGGGCTGGTCCAGGTCGATGTCGAAGACGCCCGCCATGGCGCGGGTGTAAGCCGCCGCGGCGCCGCCGCCGCTTCCCGCCGGTGCTGGGTGCGCGGGGCCTGGGCCGCCTCATGGGCCCGCACCCCCCAACTCCGCCACCGACGCCATCACCGGCTGCCCGCCCGCAGCGCGCCTGCGCCCCCGCCCCGACTCCGGGCGCCGCGCAGGCGCACGACCCCACCCGGCATTGGTCGGGGGGCGCACTGAGCATGCGCAGCGGGAATGCCGCCGGGCGGACGGGCGCGGTGGTGGGGATGAGCATGCGCGGTGCGCGGCCGCCCGCCTTGCTCCTGGCACGGAGCGTGCGCAGAAGGCGCAGCGAAGCCGCGGGAAGGAGCGTGCGCATAACCCTTTCTGAAGCCGAGAGCGCCGACCCTTGTACCCGACCTGCCCGGCGTTCCTTCTGAGCATGCGCGAAGCGGGTTGTTCGAAGGCGCGTCTGGGTCCGAGCCGGCGGGGAAGGGGCTGGCGGAGCTGGGCGGCCGCGCATGCGCTCTCGGCCCCCGAGCGCTTCAGCGAGGGGCGTCGAGGTCAGCCCTGAGGAGGGGCCGGCGGCGAGCGGGGCCGAGGGCGGCCGGCGCTGCCCGGGCCGGGGGGAGCACCCCGGGAGGGCGGCTGTAGCGGCGGGGCGGCCGGGCGGGGGTGGGCCGGCGCAGGGGAAAGGCTCTGGAAGAGGGCGAGGCGGCCGAGCGGCGTGAGGGGCGGGCGGCCCCGGGAACATGGCGGCCCCGGAGGGCGGGCGGCCGCTGGCCAGGCCCCGGCGGGCCCGAGCGGGTCCCCCCGCGCAGGCAGGTGGCCGCAGGGCAGGGCCCGAGCGACAGCTGCCTGCTCCGGGTCACCCCGGCAGCAGGCGCGGGAGGGTCGGTACCACCACACGCGTGGGTTGGACGTGAGCCTTTTCTTAAAGTCATTTACGCATTTATTTCTTTTGTGCTGTGAGGAATAACTCGGCCTTCCTGTAGCCCAGGCCATAGGCTGTGAGGTGCAGGCTGGCAGCGGTGCTGAAATCAAGCACAGGAGTCAAAAATAGCACGTACCTGCCTGCAAAATGCAGCAGGATCGAGTTACAGGCGCTGGCAGTTAGCCAAAGAATGCTGTTGCAGAAGTGCTCCGGCACAGCTGGGATGATAATGAAACATAGCAGCCCAGAATAATGAAGCGAGTTAAAAAAAAAAATTGACCTTGTTTCTGTGAAAGGAGAATAGAAAAGTGAGAAATCGCAGCTACTGAAAATGCTGAGTGGGGGGAAAAATGTCAAAACGTACCCGTTCTGAATCAAAAACTCTGCTCTCTGCGGTGGAAGCGAGGGGAATACTCTAGGGAATCCTTTTGTCACCTCAGCAGATTTTGGCATCAGGCCCACAGCTGTACAGGACTGGAAACCAGCTAGATTTCTGAACAGGCTTCACATTTCAAAAGGCATATGGTCCTTTCTTACTATGCCTGTTATGCTTTTACAGCCTAATCCTGTAACTTTGTTGGAGTTACAATTATTTGTTTCTATCCTGCCTTACTAAGCAAAAGTAAGAAACCAAAGACTTTGCTTGCTGTATGTTTGGCATCAGCCCGTTCAGATGTATAGCAACAGTAAACAGGCTGGTTTCCTGTAAACTGCCATCTGCATTCTTCTGACGTTCAGGAGAAAGTGCTGACAGTCTGCTTTTCCCCAGAAATAGCCAGTGGTTGTAGCATGGCCTTCTCCTTCTCACTAGAGGTTCTTAAAAAATTGCAAAACTGATCAGAAATCTACTTGTCAGAACTTCTCTCCCCTCCCTCTTTTCCACAGTTACTAAAGACGTACTTTTCTCTTTTAGGCTTAAATACAAAGTGAATAAGAATGTCAATAGTCACAGTCCAGCTCGGTCAGTGTGGCAATCAGATTGGTCATGAGGTGTTTAATGTTATCTGCGGAGACGTCCGTGGCACACATGGGTTGTGTTCCAAGAAGGAGAACGAATCCTACCATGATGCTTGCAAAGAACGTTTTTTCAGTGAGGAGGAATCTGAAGGTACAGCGTTTCAGTGTTTGTTTCCCACAGAGGGTCTGGTTTCCAGCTTAATGCAGAAAGGAGTACAGAAATAATAAAAGTCTTTTACCTTCAGTCTTGGAGAATTGTCACAACCCTCTGTCATCACAACATTGCGAACAACCACAGAAGCAAAATCAGTGCCATAATGTGTCTGAGACCACAGAGCAAGTCTGCCAGTTGCACAGCTGGAAACTGAGCATATATGCATAATCTTTCCTTCCAAACATCTGCATTTTCTACTGTCGATAGATTATACCGTGGAGTAGGGCCCAGAGTGTCTGAATTCGGTGTTATCAAACGCATTAAGTGGTTTCTTTCCTGAAAGATCTATGGTCTCCAGATTTGTCTTTGGAACAACAGATCATTCTGCAGAAATCCAGGGCATTGCCAGGTCCTCCTTTCCGTACCTGCCTGTACTGTCCCACTAATAGTTCGGCTTATGTGGGTGGGAGGAATACAGTTTGAGCCGTGGTGCAAGTCCATCCATCTTACATAAACAAGTTCTAATATTGGCACGTTATTCTTTGTTTTGTTTTTCTTCCTATCCAGTACCTGTTGCCCGGGCTGTGCTTGTTGACATGGAACCTAAAGTAATCAGCCAAACCTTATCAATAGCCGCCAGGTCTGGCTACTGGAAATACGATGATCGGTCGCACTTCTGTCAGAAGCAGGGGTCTGGGAACAACTGGGCAAATGGGTAGGAACAATTGTTCCAAGCTTCGCTAAGGGAACTGTAGAAGCTAATGAGCTGTCTAGACTCTCTACGAGCGGTACTATTGGAGCTGTGCGCAGTACAGAGTATATAACACTAACTTGATTTATTTTTAAGTTAGAACAGCAATTTATAGAGTGGCAAAATTTCTAAACTTTTTTGCAAGGGGGAATTGGTATTTACAGGGAAAATGTAATGTTTTAGAATAGAGTGAATATATTTGATTGAAGAATAGGAAACAATAAGCACACTTTATAAACAGCTGTTTTGCAAAGTGTCACAGCTGAAGATTGTTTACTGCAGATAGAATGGGTGACATAATGCCAGGTTATATAAATAGTAAAAAGAGTATCCTTCATGAATAGCTTTACCATACTGCTTTTATTTTGATATAACCTGCCACGTCTCGCCGTTTTGTCTTTTATTCAACAGTTACTCTGTCCACGGGCCTAGACACAAAGAAGTAATAATGAATCTGGTACAAAAAGAAGCAGAGAAATGTGATCGACTCGGTGGATTTTTCACAATAATGAGCATGGCTGGTGGTACAGGATCTGGCTTGGGAGCATTTGTGACCCAGTGTTTAAGAGATGCTTTTCCAACCTCATTTATACTAAACCATGTTATCTGGCCCTACGGCACTGGTGAGGTGAATATCCTGTTTCCCAGAGGTACTCTACAAGTTCATAATCGCTGTTTACTTCTAAACATAAAATACCTGCAGCTTAAATAAACTAGAAAAGAGTTACGTTTTAGTTCTAAAAAGTTCAACGCAACAGAGAGTAACACAGCCAGGTAATTGTTTCCCTAGTATTTGGTGCATGTCATTTCACAAAAAAAAATCTTGGTAAGTGCTAAAGTATAATACAGTTTCATGAGAAGCTCGATTAGCTAACTAGAAATCTCCTGTTATGGTAGTATCTCAGCATTATAAGCAGTTCCTAGACAGATTTTATGCTATTTTAACATTTTACTTGTGTGTGTATGAACTGGGAAGGATAAGCATGATTTTCACAAGTCTTGCTCTCTTTCCCTGCAAAAGCTCTGCTAGCTCCTGACCTCATTCTGCACTTTGGCAAAGAAAATGAATCATAACTGAGGAAATGACAGTAGCCAGAGGATTATAAACTAGAAAGAGATTAAGTTGTTTGACTCTCATTTGTGTGGGTTTTTTTGTTTGTTCCCAGGTCATTGTTCAAAACTACAACTCTGTTTTGACTCTGTCACATCTGTACCAGTCTTCAGATGCCCTTCTTGTTCATGAAAATGATGTCATCCACAAGATCTGTGCTCAGCTGATGAATATTAAACAGATCTCCTTCAGGGATGTAAATCAAGTCATTGCACATCAGCTGGGGAGTGTTTTCCAGCCCACTTACACAGCAGAAGGTGGCTTACACTATAGCAGAAACCCATTAGGTACCTAATTGTAATAGAGCTGCCTAATGCATTCTTACACATCTTTCTGTAATCATTTCGTGTTGTGAATTTAAGTTCTCTGCCCTCCTTACTCAGGTATTCGGATACATCCCTAGTTTTAAGATAGGAAAAGTGAAGCAAAAGACTAATTCAGAAGTTCAATCCCAATTTTGTAATAGAGTCAAAAATAGAACCCCCAACTTCTGGTTTCGTTCTTTCCCAAAAGAACCCTGTTTCTCCTTTTTCAAGTGATTACAGAAACCTTCTTACCTATTGATGTTTCAGAGGAAATTTGTGCAGGACAGTAATTTTGGACTGAGTTTTACACTTCACTTTAGGTTAGAAGTTTGTATAAACTGAAACAAAATGCAAGTTTTGTGTTTTGCTCAGGCAGGAGACAGCTGGCACGCAACCCAGTAGCAACAAGCAACAGGCTGACATTTGTATCTTTAAGGGATTAGAGAAAATTACCTATGTTACCAAGAGTTTTGCTTGTAAAATTAAACTTCCACATCCTTCTGTCAATCTCTTTAGCGGTGCATAGGCTCTTTGAGATCTTGAGTCAGACTATAAAGCAAGACAAGTGTAAATGGTAAAATAAGAGCTACTAACACGCTTGTATAGAACTCAGCAGTACGTAGCAAGTTTGCATTACTTCGTCCGATGTGTCCATATATTTGTCAAATTAAAACTTTATATAGCCTGCTTTGTTTCTTACCTTAAATTGCTAGATCTTTGTAAAATTCCTCACTCTTCTCCTATTTTAGCTAGCCTAGGCAGTATTTTTGTCAAACATGAGCAGCTGTTAATTTCTTCTTTCAGGAGACTTAATGGAGACGTTAGTTCCACATCCCGAATTCAAGATGTTGGGTCTTCGTAACATACCTCAGATGCCTGAAAACTCCCTCGCTTATAGCACATTCAGTTGGCCTGGGCTCATCAAACATTTAAGGCAGATGCTCATTGCTAATGCTAAAATGGAGGAAGGTAACAAGCGTTCACTCATCTTCAGTATCCATCACTCTTTAAGCATTTATTTTTACAGATGAAATAAAGCTTATTGTTTTGTGGAGCTCACTGGCTAGCTTTAGTCGGTTGAGAAATGAGCTGCTGCCCTCAGACAGCAGGAATTTGCCTCTACATAGCCAGCTGCTCCTCTAACTATTCACTCAGCTGCCACAGCAGCTCCTGGCTTGCTCCTGTTTTCGCTCCCAGACATCTCAGTTAATTATAACTATTGAAAATACGCAAAACAAACAGTTTTTGGCCGTGCACTTAATTTACATGATTCATTTAGAACATTCCTTGGATAGTTAGTTCTGCTATGCTTTTTCTTTCTACACCTTCTACTAATAAAAATCATACTTAGCTCTCCCATATCATTTACAGGGGGAATTCAGTGTAGCTTCCAGTTATGCAAAGAATGGGCTGGCAGATTGCTAAGTATAGAAACAAGTATCCATTTCCTCTGGTACAACTAGTGACTACCAGGCAAATACTGCTGGATTAGCACTGTTTTTCTCTAAGAATTGTGTAACTGCTGCTTAACTAACATGCAGAAGCTACAAACTCTAACATGATCTCAGCTTGGGGCACAGTGTTAGTTACCATCTGACTCTGTAGCTAGTCTGAGTCCATGTTTCGTGAAACATTAACTTTCTTTTATATCTTTGTTGCCAAAATCTCACAGGTATCGATTGGCAAGTACGACCACCGCGTCTAGGCTCCTCCATCCCCTCCAGTCATTCCACAAACAAGCCGCTGCATTTCAATACTTCCATTGCCAACCTGGTTATCCTGCGAGGAAAAGATACGCACAGTGTAGACTTAGGTAAGAAGGAAAAGCACGGTACCTCTGTGATTCTTGCTTCACACCTCACTGTTGTCTTTGCAACCATGCCTGATGAAAGTGAAAAAAACCCGCGGCCACATATTTGACTAAGGTCAATATTCCCTCTAGAAACATTTTGATGTCCAAGGCCACGTCGTCTAATTGCTTAGGGCTGTTGTGTTTACAACCAAGACTTCTGTGTTTCCTGTAGCACTTCAGGGAAGGAGGAAGAGACAGAAGTCCATATATGCGATAGGATTCTTGGCTATATTGTCTGAAAATATGTTTAGCCCTTCTGGAATGATAAGCACAGCTTGCAGATGAAGTACCAATACAAGAGTATGCCTCTAGATAATCTGATGAATCTGCTGTATTTTCAACAGGCTGACTGCTCTGCAGATTTTTTTCAAGGCCTGAATTGATCTGCCGAGCATTGATTAGGTCACACAGGACTACTGAGATCAAGATGTAGGAGCTTGTAGCTTTACATTTGACAAAAGAGCTGTCTTATTTCTGCCACAGGAACTTTCCGAGATCCCTCATTATATACATCATGGCTAAACCCTCAGGATGCTTTTAATGCATGGAAAACACCGAGAGCATTTAACAAGTACGAAAAGTCTGCTTCTTTGGTCAGCAATAGCCAGTTCCTGCTGAAACCTCTTGACAATGTTGTAGGAAAAGCTTGGAATATGTTTGCTTCCAAGTAAGTGAAAATAATTATGCTGATTCTTCATTTATAACTGCCAATATCTTCAGCGTTAGCAAAATCATTGTCAATACAGCTCGCTCTTTCGGCAAAGTGAAGTAATGGTGAATAAGCATGAAGACTGTTCCCACACTTTAGCAGAAACATGTTTATGCTTGAAATGTGATGGCAGGGTGCAGAACACAGAACAGTGCTTATGTTCTCTGGGTAAGCGAGACCACATATTCTAGTGCTGTCAGTTTGACTATTTTCTCAATACTAAACCTCCCCAAATTTAGTGCATGCCAGTGTGACCACTCTAAAAATAACACATAGAAACTCTTTTACTGATCATATAGTTTCTAAAGTGGGTACAGACATGCTGCACAGTCCGGGAAACATGTTCCTGGCTCAGTTCAGAAGCATCTGGGGGATTTGTGTGCTTACTAAGGCTCCCATGCTATTAGTTTGATTTTTCACTGGAACCAAGAAATCTAGAAAATACGGCCTCTTTACTTTGATCGTCGTGAAGCCAAGGTTACTGCACATCACAGCAGATGTCTGTTAAACATGAGCTTCTAGTAGAGGAATTCTGCAGTTAGAAGCCAAAGGAGGAGAACTGCTTTCACTAGCTTAGCTCCTCGTTTTACCGCCTGTTACAAAAACACCAGTGATGAGAAGCAAGCTATCCTGCACCCACGGGGTCAGGCTTTGCATCTCAAATCTATAAATTACTTTTCTCATTTAATAATCACTTCTCCTTCCATTTCTCCATTAGCTCAGTTTTGTTAGCTGCAATTCTGTTTCCTTAAGCAATACACAAAGTTATAAAAGCTATTAGAAACAAGTCATGCCTTACCAATAAGTATGAATTACAAAACGAGTTCAAGCGAGCACAGGGGAAACTAACCGGCATGGTTATTGGGTGGAAACCAGTCATCATTTGAAGTTGGTGCAATAACTATACAATGCGATTTCATGTGTCGGATTTCTAATGCCTTAACCGTTTTCCTACTGTGACTCCAACACACAGAGCCTATATTCACCAGTACACTAAATTCGGAATCGAAGAGGAAGATTTCCTGGACAGCTTTACAGCTCTGGAACAAGTTATCTCCAGTTACAGCATCCTTTGATTTTTTTTTTTTTTTTTAAATGGTCTGAAATAGAGCTTTCCTGAAAGAACCGAGCACTGGAAAACCTTCCATCAGCTTCCTGAAGTACATAAATTACTGGACTGTAGCTATTTTTCAGTCTTGTAAGCAGCGTGTGCGTGTGTTAGAATAGTAAGAACTGAATCAGAACTATAAATATATTCATAAGGGCACGTATTATTCATATGTAATATATCTAATAAATAGCTGTTTTTCACTACATTTGCTCTATATGGTAGCTAAGTCTTTGAACATCATTTTTGGCACTTGGATATTTTTCATACATTTCATGTCTGTACAGAAGGATGCTTCTCCAGGCTAAACTCTCAGCGTCTGAACTATCATGAGCTAATGTGTGATAAAAATTAAACGTGTGCTTGACTACAGTAGTAAGGCAGTCCTGATCCTCCAATTTCAATTTTTCATGATCACACTTTGCCCTAGAATGCTTCAATAGTGATAAAAAGGCATGGTAGCAGGATTATTAATCCAAACTCCATGTGGGTATCATTCAAGATCCCAGGTATTAATTGAACGCAAAGGAAGACCTACATTCTCTTTTAAGGACTTTAACCTGGACAAAATAGCAGACGTTGTGAACCATCTTTTAAAAAAAAAAAAAAAAAAAGGTGTGAAGGGTTCTTCATTTTCCTGTCATCCTCTATTAGAGATGATGAATTATATGCTTTTCTGGCCATTTCCCTTGTGCCATGTTTTCAAGTGGTGTTACCCACCAATTGAAGAAAAAAAAAAATCCCTGTAGCACATCAGAGGGCTTGGCTATTTGTTATAGGCGAAGCCTAGCTTTATGCAAAACTACAACTCTTGCTCCTCTTCTTATAAGTTAGGATCACTTAGGGTTTTGGGGTTTTTTTTTAATTAATTTGTTATTTATTTAAACAGATTTGGGAGGAGAATTGTGGTAGATTTCAGATGTAAGAGCCTGTAATATAATAAATATAATAATAGATTGTGTAATTTCAAAAGTTGACTTAAGAAATGGGCTCTTTTTTTGCACAGATTTTACCACGACCACAAGGTGGTGCCCCCGGGAAGCTGCAGCCTGCAAACACTGCACTGCACCGGCCGGGCGGGGGGAAGCGATTGCAATGGCTGGGGGGCCACAGGCTGGGTGCTTGTAAAAGCCTACAGGAGGCTTAAAGCTTATGTTGCAACACCGAGCTTTCTTCTGCTGCTGTTAGCTTGTCCCTTAGTGGTAGGGAGAGCTTTTGGAATTCTTGCCATTCCTCCCCCCATGTCACACTCTTCTCCCATGCCAATAATTAAATATTAAATAGGTATGCCAAGAATAAAAATTTAAAAATCAATCTTAAGGACTTTTCCCTTGACAAGTGGACAAACCTCATAGTTTGCCTCTAGGTTTTAGTGCTGTTTCATGCCAGGCCTCTGAACTTTTAACTAAAAGATGAGCACGCACATAGTATGATGCTAAATATGTTAAAGACGTTTGCAACATGGCTAGTGATGCCCACGTAGAAATCTTAGCCTGTTAGCGATTCTCATTTAGATGTAAAATCTTTAATGAATTAACACAGTGGTAGTTGCAGAAGAGACCTTGTAATTCTGCTAGGCCTCAGTTAGAGCACAGCAGACACTCTGCACCACTTTTATCTTTATGTCCTTTCCTGGTTTCATTTACCTCTTCACTTTTGTTCAGGCCATGTACAGCAGCACTAAAATTCCCCTCCTGGAGCACCTGTTCTCAAACCAGCTCTGGCACACTGGGAATGGCAAACTGACTTCTTGACAAGGCTCAAGAAACTGTACAATTGAATCTGAAGAAAATAAAGTAAGTACGGGGGCTAAGTTCACAATTGCTCAAGCACGGCCGTAGTAATAGCTGATCACTGGCATGGCTGTGTCGACGCAAGCCACAATGGATTCTGATAAATTTCACGGTAGCTTATGGACAAGCAATGTTAATCTCTCATGCCTTCCAAAAAAAAAAAAGAGTTTTAACTGCCCAGACAGTAGGGCAACTGTCAGCACCCGTTAGAGTTGAGTCTAGTCCTAGTTCATGCAGAAAAAATACCTGTGTGAATTAAGAGCTACGTTGGCACTTCAATAGCTAAATTGTTAAATATACAGGGGAATGAGACTCATTCGTGGGGTGGGTGGGGAGAACATGAAAGGGAAGGCAAAGAGGAGAAAGCAGGTAGGGTAAATATACCAAATAACTTTTCATACAAAAAGACACTTGACATTTATGACAGAACATTTTGACAATATTCCTGCAGACCACAGTACATAACCCTGGAGCCCGGTCTGGTTTGCTTGCTGTTTTCACTCAGCTGCTCTAATTCCTGTTTTAGGAACTCCCTCTCAAAAGTGGAAGACACAATAATCATAGTTCAACTATCCAGCCGTACTTCAAGCCCTATACCCCTCAGTAAAATTTGAGTTGTTTGGAAGTTCAAAACTACATATAATTTTGTTATAAAATATTATTTGTGATATTTAATTTTTTTTTCCCCACTAAATTACTTCCTGGCAGCTCAGAGCCGGGGGACTGTTCTGATCAAAAGGGCTTTTCTAGCGTCATCTTTGTGCCAGTTTCAACCATTGTCTTTAACTTGGGGCATTTTCACAGAAGAAACTGGAGGAAAGATTGCACAAGAAGTTAAGATAAACAGCACAGGCAATTCAAGTTTGCAAGGAACAAAGGGTCAGGAAAGGAGACAGTACGGTGAGGTTCTCCCTCCTCCCTCCTTCAAAAGGCACAGGATGTTTAGCAACCTAGAAATAGTTTTCCCTAGTGTTTTCAACAGATATCAGACTGAGAACTTCTTCCAGTATCAGAAATGAGAATAGGTAACTCCATGTCTGAAAGAATTACCAAGTCCCAGGAATGCATACTCGTCCTCATTGTTCCACCGGACAGGTAAAAGAGATTTTTTTAAAAAGCTAAGGACAGATAAGTCGTCTCAGAAATAAGGAAGAGAGCTACGGGTTATTATACTGCTACATCAATAAGTAACTTTATTGCAGAAAAAACCTTACTTGATCTCTTATGTATTTATAATTCTGAGCATAAAGCAAATACAGCAGGTGCTTATTGCACCTATGAATGACAGACCCATTTATCCATACTTTAGTAGAAGTACATTTATTATTTATGGCTTATGTGACTTTTAGTGAATGGAGCAAGATATTTGGGGGGTTTGTTTCTTTACGTTTGCTGGCAGAATTTGGGCCACGTCAGGAAACACAGCATGCAGTAAACATGTATAACCCTGAAGCAAAAATAAAAATTTCCTTATTTAATCTCTAGTTATAACATATGAAAACGTAGAGGAACGATTCTGCAGCTCAAAGACAGCGCTAGGCTAATAGTTTCATTATGCTTAACAAGGATACTTCTGGAAGAAGTTGTTCACAGTTAGGATTCAGGGAAAATACTCCTACTTCCATGGGAGAACAAAGTTTTTCAAAGCAGCAATAGAGGATCGCAACCATCTGCCAGATTTTGACAACACAGATTCCTCAAAACTACAAAAAAAAGAAAAAAGGAGGTGAAAACAAAAGCGTAACTGTTGTATTAGCTGTTACAATTCCTTTCATTGCTCTGGAAAAGAGATTGATAGGAATTGTTTTAGGCATCTCTAGCCTCCTTCCTGTTAGTGTTTTTCACTGCTGACCTCAGTTCTGAAATTCTCACACCCTTTTCCAAACTAAGCCTTCATTTTTTTGATCTATGGCTGGATTCCTCTATTTTTTCCCCAGGATGTGGAGACGAGAGGGTCAAAGTGACAGGAAGTGAATAGCTATTATCAAATTTTCATCATCTGCAATTATATTCGAAGGCGGAGTAGTCATTTTCTATTTTATTGAGAAAATTAATTATGTAAAGAATAGTCTGAACCTGGAAGAGGGCCTTTATCTCATTAGAACTTAAAATTAATGAGGTAGATCAAAGGTCAGCACAAGCCAATGGCTCACTGAGGCAGGGACAACAGAATCGGTGGCCTTGACCTTGCTAGTTTTAGGCAAACTACCCACAGGATGTCCATAAACCAAGGAACAATGCACCAAATCTGACTATTGTTTTTTGTAATGGACAGGTGCAGCTCACTTGGAAGTTGATTCAAGGACTCTAACTGTAGCAGATATATTTAATGAATAGGATAACATTTATGTGACCACAGGAAAAAAAAAAACAGGAACAAAAATTAACCTGTTACAAATACTTTAAACATAATAACTATCTGGTAAGCGACAGGGCACTAATGTAGTTTTAGATACAATTTATTTGGACTTATCTATTGGTGCTTATAAGGCTAGACTGACTACCAGTACAGAAAGGAGAGAACTGTAGTGTAAAAATATAAGGAGCTTTTAAGAGGATTACCTGCACAGATTTACCAAAGTGAAACAGCTCAAAATTAAGGGCAAAAATCTGTGGTTTCCACAACAACTAGGACTTTATCAATAAGAAAGGAGGAGTTATGTTCAGATCACCAGCTGATACACTACTGGGAAATATTAAGGTACAAAAGGATATCGAATGAATAAGTCATGCCCTTCTGCATTTGCTAATAAACTTAGTATAGAGAAATGTTACAAAATGAGGGACCAAACAGCCAAAAGGAATTATTCACAGATGTCAAAGTGTAGTTTAAAGAAGTCTGCGTTTTGCTGGACACCACTTTAAAAACTGCACAAGAGTCATCAGGAGCGTGATTCATGGATCTGATATGGTACAAAAAAAACTTCCAAAAGGAATTAAGCTGCTGCCTTTCCTGCCCTGCTTTCAAGGGCAGCCCAGACACAGCCGTCCCAAGGCAGCAAATTCCAGCGTAGGCTTCCTCCTCCAGCCTCCTGCCTCTGGGCTTCCTACCCCACCGCTGCCCACGCTCCAGAAGCACAGCCTGGACACTCAGACAGCCTTTAACTTGCCTGGATGTAGAGCTGATAATCCTGAATTTTAACTATAGAGCCTTTCCGGCTCTTTCAGTCAAACTCAAAGTTCACAATGGTCCCTTCTGATTTCACATTGTATGAATCCTCTCCCTCTAGACAGCCACTTCCCCTCTATCCGGGTGGGGTAATGAGTCACCTACCTCCATCAATCAGCAGAACCTGCTTAACCCTTTCCCAGAAGCGTGAACAGCTGCAAGTAGGGTGGTGTTTCAAACAAACACTACTGCCAGCCATAGGGAGCACACTGGAAAAGGTGAAGGTAGCCTGAGGTAAGAGATTAGAGAGGCTGCTTCTGCTCATTAGGAAGTTTCAAGGCAATTTTTAGGGGTATAAATGTGTTCCATGACAAAGATCATGGAAGAAGTCTAAACCTTAACCCCATGATTCACAGAAGCCTGAGAGATTCTAAAAGGGGACTTTTAGGAGAGTCTAGGGGTATCAAACAAAGGCACAGGCCTCTCTACCTACCTGTGTGAATCAGGTTGCAGAAACCTTCCTGTCTGCTGGTCTTAAAAGCAAGTTTTTTAAAACATGGAATTTCACACCATAAGATAGAAAAATAAGTAAAATGAGGACTCCATCTAGGCAAAGATTCCCACTTTAAAAGTAAGAAGTAGAGAAACTAACTAAAATAAGCCACTGATTAACATAAAGACAGAATAAACACTGCTTGAGCTTCAGTGAGCTGCGAGCTTTTGTTTCACTAGTTATATGTGATGAGAAAAATACCATCTTATATGGTGTATTTGCATTTAAATGGGTGCGTTCTGCAAAAATGATTATTGTACATATTTGGTTACATGTACAATGTAATGTTTATTTAAAGGCTCACAAAAATACACTTCAGTTGCCTGAGAGTGGTGTAATTGTGGTCAGATGGCATGATTTAATTTGAACTTTTGCCCAGTAGTCTCCAATATGTAATAGATCATTTACAGGAGCATGTAAGCAGAACGCGCCGAAGGAGCCAAATGGAAAGCAGCCTTATCCCACACGCTGAAGGTGTAATAAAATACTGACTCTGTACTCGGTTGGCAAGGGCAGCTGTAGCCGTTCATTATAATATCCCCAATAAGTATGGTGAGAGCTGGGCAATAGTTCAGAGCTACTGCTCTCCAGATGGCTCAGAACAATACTGAATTCAAGAATCCATATTTCCATGTAAGACTGGTTGCTGCTAGCTGTCATGCATTTCTGCCACTTGCAAAGAAAACACTGGGAAACCTCCTCCCCGCCCCACTTTGGGCAACTTCAGCCTGTATTACTACCTGATTCTGAGTCATCTAGTCAGCAACTGTATTCATGTAGTTATCTGATGTTGTGAACTAGCGATTTCTCCTTCCTAGGCCAAATTTTGGTGAAAAAACCTAATGCAACTGATAAAACATTAAAAATATACATTCAGCAACTGATGAACAAAAATCCAATTAAGTACTCTTCTCCCAAGAAGAAAGCTTCCGCTCCCTCCCTACCAGACACTAACTCAGGTTTTCACATTATTTTCCTCTATAAAGATTTAGTCAGGCTTCTCCGCAAAACTACTATTTTCAGAGTGAAGTATTCTTATATAAAAAAATAAATACAGACCTAACGTGTGCTGTGAAGGGGGAGCTGATTCTTCAGTGACATTATAAAGGACACCGGAACTTGCTCTAGTACACGTGGGGTCCTGCTGAAGTTGAACAAAACTCCAGTCAACAGGCCTGAACTTGTCCAAAAATCACTAAGCACTGAGGATGGGCAGGGACACAAGAGGGACTGAGAGGAAAGAAATCGGTGACAGTTTTAAGCGAGGGCTCTCAGGATCGGGTCTGCCAAACAAACACTTCCCTTTTTCACTTAACTGGAATGATCCTCCCTCAGCCAGAGCTGAGATCCATTGCCAAAGGCCAGCACAGGAGATTTCCACACCTCACTTAAGAACACCAGGCTCCTCGTGGGCAACCACCACACTTTTAGTTCACACACAAATGCTGCAGCGTCATTTGCCACGTGGTGGTTGTGCACATTCAGAAGTGTTTAGGACAGCTTTATAGGAAAGTTAAGGGAGGCATCAGAATTAAAATCACCAATTGCATTAGCATGGATCTAGTAGGAATACTGCTTTGAAATTTTTTTTGGCATCCATTACTTTGAACTTAACTAAATACCAGCTTCAAGCACCTTAAAAGTTTCTCCCTTCCTTGCTGCTCCCCACCTAGAGTCTTACGCAACACACGTAGATGCATGTGACTGTATGTCACGAGAGGTCACCTGGACTGAGGTGAGACGTAAAAATCAAGGAATCAGAGAAATGAAATCTGTTGCTATGAAAATATCCTAAATATTACAGCTCCCAAGAAAACAGCTGCAGCGAACAAGAGGCACCAAGAGAAGCATGATTTCTAAACAGAGATTTTGTCAACGTGGCTAGATTTGTACAATGTTGTAAATCTAAACGTGCGTTTTCTCTTTACACAGGTCCAGTTTCTTTCAGAGACGGAAAAGAAATGCTGAGCGCACAAACCTGCTTTTTTCAAGCCTTTTCAACAGGTGGAAAGAGCCTCAGAAACATGCGGTCTCTTAAAACTCACATGGTTTCTACACGTAAGTGTGAGCCTCAAAGTATTTATGTGGTTTAGTTAGCAGCAGCTTCTGCAAGAGAACTGCCAGTTTCTTTCCTGACAATATGGAAGGAAAATAGAGGTGTACCACAAGGTCGTTGCATGCAGCTAGAACAAGCTTTGGGAAACGCATCTAATCTCTTAAAGAATTTCTTATACTTTGTCAAACGGTTTGAGGCAGAGTTTAACCTCCCCAGGCACACCGGGCACTGGTGGTGCCTGTGCTCAAGCGGCTTAGAGCTCTGGCTGACATCTTCCACCAAAGCGATGCCACCTTGCAGTGAAAAGGCTTTCGGCCTTCGAAATGTCACGCAGATCAGCTGGTACCCAAGTAAGGCAATAGGTGACTACCTACAGATTGATGTCATCAATCATAACTGTGGTCATGATCCTGTGTAAAACTAAGCTAACGAACACTTCAGTGTAGCCCATAGAATCTGCCTAGATCTGAATTAATCTTTGAGGTAAGGGCAATACTCCATAAAGCAAAAAGCAGCTAAATGACACACCACCAAGGCCACAAGGAAACAAAAAGGCCCAACCACCCTCCTGAGGAGGCAGAATCCAACCTGTGTGGCCTGCTCTGTCACATTAGCATTAAAAAAACAAACAACCCAAAACCCAATAGCGGTGGATTATGCTTTAAATCACATGTACTGAACACACAGCTTTTCCCTCACAGGACCCCCCAAGCAGGAACAGCCCAGCAGTCACCAAAGGCACCAGCTCACGCTTTTTACAAGGACAGAAAAGCAGTTTCTGAGGCCATCGGGAGAAGGGTGGGGTTTGCAGGGCAGTTATCAGAGCAGGGAACAACACACTGAGCTGGCAAGTCCTATCTCTTGCCTTTCATCGGGAAATAGCAGCTAGTTTCCTTATTACCAGCTGCCTGGGCAACTCATTTAAGCTTCTTGGGAAACCAGAAGAACAATTAAGCTGGGAGTAACTCCCCTGAAACAAGGAAGATGCAGCACAGTTACTTATCCATATCTGAACAGCTCGTCAAATGAGGTTTAAAGAAAGATGACCTTTGATTTAATGCTAATGTAGTCAATGCTCTTTGAATCATTCCAGGAGCGAAGAAGAATAATAATTAAAAAAATCCCTCTAGCACAATAAAGAGCAGAGTTAAAGGCAAAGTAAAACAAAGCTTGGCCCATTCCATGTGTGAACCAAGAGGTTCACATTTGCATGTTCCGTTTTACCACAACTGAACGTCAATAGCACTGAATAGGCTGAATGACTCCACAGCTCAACAGCCTCTTCACCTTAAATTCAGCACAGAGTAACAGTCAGCTTTTTGGACCAAAACACCATTTTGCTGAATTCCTAACGCATGCCAAGAAGCCCATCGCAGATTGCTGGGCTCTCCCCATTTGCTTCTACCTGCAAGGCGATATAACCAGACGTCT
Source organism: Morus bassanus (assembly GCA_031468815.1). Classification (NCBI taxonomy): domain Eukaryota; kingdom Metazoa; phylum Chordata; class Aves; order Suliformes; family Sulidae; genus Morus; species Morus bassanus. The sequence goes on from CM062584.1 coordinate 9,707,056, forward strand.
TGTGGACACGCGATGAGTTTTTCTGCATTTGAGCTCTTTTCACTCTTTGGACAACTGACCCAGGTTGTTACAGCCTCTCCCATTCACGCCGCTACCAAAACTGCATTTTGCTGCATTTTATAAAAACCGAGTGGATGCATCAGTAAGGAAATGAAATGGATAAAGAAATAAATGCTAACATTTCATGCCCTCAGTTTGACTCCTGAATTAGGAAAGTTGCAGCAGGCTCAGAGAGTTTTTCAGTATTATCCTTTTAAAAATGAGTTTGTAAGAGCATATACAAATATTTACCCTCAATCTAGTTCTGAATGCATTAGCAGGGTGTTTCACAGGGAAGGTGATTGCTTCAATCCCTGTTTCCCGAAGAGGTTACAGCAAATCCACCAAGGTTCCAGCAATTAAACCCTCACCTGGGCCAGCCTGCTCTCACAGCAAGGGGTGACAGCACAGCAGGAAGCCCTCCCCAGCTATTGCTCTCCCACTTTCACACTCCACTTAGTGCTGCAATCTGGAGAAGGCTGGGCAAAGTACTTACTGTTCCTATTTCTTCTCCTCCTCAAAAAAAAAAAAAAAAAAAAAAAAAACAAAAAACCAAACCAACCAAAAAAAACCCCACCAACAAAACAAACCCCAAACAAATTTACAGAAAAAAACCATAGAATTTTAAATTCTCAGAAGAGCAATTTCAAATACCTTATGTATAATTACATTCAACCTTTTAGTGCTGATTACCAAGTATTTTTTAACCACGTGCTTCTAAGAAAACTGCATTACTTTTACCTCCAAGGAACACACCCAATCACCACTTATTTTTACACCTGCCATCAATTTTGTTCACTAATATTTGTATTTCTGCTTGATAATCAGGGAAACATCCCCAGTATTTATGCTTGCAATTAGCACTGCCTGCAGTGAGAGGGAGGCTGATTCTAACAAATTAAATAATGAAACCCAAAAGCACAGCAGGGAAGGACTTTCTGGAAAAGCATTAAGCCATCTTCAAGTATTAACGACAAATATCTTATAGCATGAACAAGCAGCTGGGTGATTTCAGAGGGAGCTGCTTTAACAGGAAACACAGTGTGACACCGGGAGGGAGGTAAGAAGCTACAAGCAGTGACAGGGAGCAGGAGGTTTCCTGGTGGTTTTAATGGAGCTGAGGAAAGTGTGGAACTGGATGATTCCATCTGACACGGCCTGTGCCCGTCTCTTGGCTTGGCCTGGCGCAGACCAGTGTGACCTTTTTAGCTTTGCTTACATCAACTCGATTCTTGCCCTGAAACGGGTACATCGTGGCTGCCAGGGCGAGGGGCCCGCCAGCATGCTTACATCTCACACGGCCTTCAAAGTGCGTTGTTGGTGAGGCACAACTCACAGGTCACCAATAAGCAGGCAGAGAATCAGGAGAAGGCTCAGCTGCAGTCCTACCTAACCTCAGCTCTGACTTGCTTCTTTGAATTGTCAAACTGGCAAATAGGGCCAACTTTCTGCTTTGCTCCCTGTTTACAGTGTGCTTGTGAAAGCAGAAGAGACTAAAACAATCTCTATGGCCTCAAAGTCATCTCTGATGTTTAACCAAACATCAGGTGTTGGTACGAGGGCTGTTATTTCCATGTGATTTTCAGTAATGCCAAGAAAAACAAGCAAGATGCTTTATTCAGTGTCTAAACTGCAAGAAGAATCAGCTAAAAATACAGTGATCCATGCTAAGATTGTTTCTCTCGCAACAGAGCTCACTTAGGATTTTTCCCTAACACCCTTTAAGCTCGGTGATTGACTGCTTCCAACGTGTAAGTGAAAATATGTACAACCAAAGGGAACTTTGGATTAAGGGAGCAAAAAACATGTTTTCAGGTGAAATGCTAAAGGCTCTGGGTCTTTCTTTGAAGCCACAAAATGCAACTGCAGATGTATCTTCTAGATTCACACTCATTGTAGAACGCTTGGGACAATTGCACAGCGCAACAACAAGCTCAATATACAGAAATGGAAACAATCCAGCTGAAATAAACACCGGGAAACAGTTATTTGTTTGTTTATTTAAGCAAACATAAAACTATCCATTTGCAAATCTCATTAGGTTTGCATAACTTTAATTTCTATTATTTGTTACCTTTTACCAAGTCTTACTATCTCCCAGCGGCCGAGCAGGTAGAAGCAAGTAGAATGACCAGTCCCTTCTTTAAATAACGTTAGAAAGGTTCAGAACAACAGCAGAGCTTATTGGAATGGACACATACAAACATGAGTTGCAGAAGAACAGATATATGTATTTCTCACTATATGTATGTACACATAGATTGCAATAAAAGTGGGGGAAAGCTTTCAGTTTGTCTAGTGGTCTTTCAGTAGGCAAGGAGGCATAATTATGAGGAGACTGCTAAAGCATTTAGCATGGTATAGTTTATTGGCTCAAGCTCTAGGAATAAGGGTTTTTTTCTTTTTGCTTACTATTACACAGTCTCCTCATTTCAGTCTGACACCATACAGGGGCCTCTACATGGCATAAATTTAATTTACTCTCACGAAGGGCCTTAGGACACTACCTGAACTGTGTGAAGTAAATAGCAGTGTCCCTAAGGTGAATGGCAGATTTGCGGGAAAAAAAAACCTGCCAGTGAAACTGGGGAAAGTAGCAAACCCTTGTTTCCCTAGTCCAAGTATCCTGAAGAAAAATGAAACAAACGGCTATGAACTGCTGACCTGATCTTGCAAAGTGCAAAATTAAAGTTTTAGTAGACTGGAAAAAGTGAAGTATCAGATAGAGCTATGCTTTTTTGCATGTGTACTGTATTAGAAAGAGTTCTTTGCCACGTTATTTTCAAAGACAATATTTAGGCCAAATAGTGAAAAAGCTGCTAGGGCCAAGATTTAAGAAATACTCTTCATCTTTTACAAATCCACAGGGGCAAATGAATGGCCTTTGTGCTTTTAACTATCTTGCACTGCCTCCCAGCACTCAGAGTTTTAGATATTTAAATTTAATCTACTCAGCAGCTCTATTGAGAGAAGTCCCTATGAAAAGCTTCCCCATTCATTCAGTAACACCGTTTAAAGTCCTAGAAGCAGCTTAGGAGAGAAACATTACAAACCTCATGCACAACTGAGATGAAACTTGAAAAGATGCTTCTTATGTAGACTGCTGCACTGCATGACTTCTGAACTCATTTCCATCTAAACTTAAAAACATTTACATGCTATTGATGTTCAATGAAAACAGTTGGAGATGGATGAGCGAACGGTCAGATGAGAGATACCAAAATGTCAGACAGCCTACCGACTGTTGTTGCCATGAGATCCAACAGTCAACATCAGTCTGATAAGCTATCCGACAGGATGGTACAGCCATGGAGATGTCACGACGGTTGGCAACACAAGAGGACATTCAGGCAAGATTGAACAAAATACATATTCTCACACCTCGCTCGAGACCTGCCCTAACCTAATGCAGGGATAACTCTAACCTAAACAAGAGCAAGATCTAACCTACTTTGTGCTCATACGCCACCTTTTGATAACACTAATTGAAAGTCTAATTAGTTCTTGTTACTTACCCCTAGGATAAAAATAAAAAACAATAGTTCAAAAATTATTAGAGTAGTAGTACATGTACAGTAGCAGTGGAATGGATATCTACTTACTAAAGAGGGAAAAGATCCGTTTTAATGTTGGTTATGTTCATGTACATTAGAACTGGAATGAGCACCGATTCAGAACAAGGTTTTAAAAATATCTGACTTTTAAAGCCTAAGTTTAAGGTTCTCTAAGGTTCTCTGCATCATTGCTGGGTTTGACATCAAATCTGTTTTCAGCTGGAATCCTTACTCTTCCCCCTCTCTTTTCCATCATTGCCCACGGTGCTGCGATCAGCGGCAAACATCTGAGAAGAATTTACGATTACAAATATCCCTAGCTATTCAGCTTGCCTATTTTAACCAGTGAGCCATACTTCAAGCAAGTGATATGCTTTCTACTTCCTTCTGCTAAGTAAAGAGTTCTTAAGTAAAAAAAAAAAAAAGAACAAAGGGCTTCAGCACCATTTGTGCAGGAAGGATGAGTTAAGCATGCCATTCATGGGATTAAGGCTTAATAAAGAAACTAAAGAAACTGAGCATACAGAAGTGGAGAGGAAAAGAAACAGCTTAAAAAGACTGACACAAGAAATTCTGGAATGATCAAAGATGACTTTATAAAGTTGTATCTTAACTTCATTCTAAATATACAGAATAAAAAATGCCAGCTTCAGCATTTTGACATCAATCATCTCTGCTAACATCATGAAGTTTAAGAGGGTGGCTTTTCCAACCGAGAGCACGTGCAATGCAATGGGACACCGGAGAAATCAGGTGGAACAGCCTTACCATGAGGGACATGCAACAGTTTGTATCCAATCTGTATTCATTTATATACATTTTGATGGTCTTGAAAATTATGGAAAAAGCAAGCCAGCCACCGTTCGAAATAAAAAGTTACCCTTAGGTCAGTCTGAAGTTAAATCAGGAAACGGAGAGTATTAAATCATCAGTTTTGGAAGTAATTTGGATGGACAACATTTGTGTTAAACTCCATTTAACATCACATTGTCCATCCCATATAATACAACTCAGGCATGTAAAGCATTTACACCTTACCTTAACATTTATAAGTTTGTCAATGAAACGTCTGCTCTAATGTCCAAATTACTTTCAAAATTAAATAAAAATTTGTTATAGTTGAAAATTGATGTTAAAAAGTCTTCCCCCATTTTGAATAATGCTGATTTTTAAACATATGGAAAGATGTGTCATTTTTTGTGTCTGCTAAAACCCATTCCAAGGGTTTTTTTCCAAGCTCATTTGGTTTTTTCTTCCGAGTACATCTTCTGTTGCAGTCGTTTGGCATAGCTCTGGGCCATGGAGTTGATTATAGATAAGATAAAATAACAAACCATGACAATCACCAATTTTTCAAACATCCACGATAGCCAGTTTTCCCCCTGAAGAGACAAAGACAAAACAGAAGAAGGAGGAAAATGAAGATTAGTGGACAGCACAATGGAGAATTCTCCATTTTCTGGGTGAAAGGGAGAAGCCTAACCTTTTTTTTTATTATGTAATTTATCAAATTAAAAACAGGAACCGAGTGCAAGCTGACAGGATTCCTGCAGGTCTCTCTGTAAAGCTGACTTTAGTCCCCTGAAAAACAATGCAGGAGGGCTTGCCAAATACACTGCAGGGCAGATGATGAATCCTTCATCATTACTTGTGTGCTAGTGAAGCGATTTGTTATTCCTAGTATTGCTTTGTCTTTGCTAACAATTCATAGAGTTCAGAATTCGCAACCCCGACTGTCATTCCCTGTCATGTTCATTGCAAAGAAAACAACAAGGTAATTGTTCAACAATGTTTTTTTCCTAAACTGCATATACTGTGTTATCTTCCAATTAGTATCCGATTCTCCTGGTGTCACCAGAAGTTAATGCGATGACCTCGGCAGTCCCACTTCGAGCGTTTTCCACGGCTACTCTTAACTTGTATTTTTTTGTCAAAGGAGGGCAGCAATGCACTGCACAAAAATTACTTCAATGTGCATAAAAGGAATCTGCATATTTAGTTATTCCAGCCTGACCCTCCCTAATTTAGTCTCTTTTTTGGTAAGAAACGGGCAAAGAAACGTTTGTAAGAGCTACAAGTATTAAATATGAAATGTGAGTTAGATTAATGGATTTTATCTAAAAATGCCTTAGTAGCCTAAGGAATTTCATGTCAAAGTTGCCCTGTCCCCACTGAAAATTCAGGGTATGTTCTTTAATATACTTTTTTTTTTTTTTAATGAAAGTTCTGCCCCTTCGTACCGGCTCTAAACACAGTATTTTTCTTTTCCTTTTGAACAGCAAAGGCTTGGGGATTTTGTTTCTTATTGGCCATTAAGCCACAGATCCTCCTTGCTTCTGAAATATTGATGCTGCACAGTTTGTTACCGTTTCACATGTAAATGTAACTTCTTTCTGCTTAAATTTCTCTTTCAAAATAGGCACAGCTAATACAGAGGCAAGACGTGCCACTGGTCTTGCTTTATTGTTTCCTTTATTCTCCAAGAGGTTTAAGTCCAGTTGCATACAATTACAGTATTATTTTTAATTCCCAGGTTGCTTTTAACATAAGGTTTTTATCTATTCCCTGGGCCACCACAAATCTTTGAAAAACAGAATCAGGAGTTACACCGGTAAACCTGACAAGTCAAAAGACGGCTGGAAAAGGGAAAAATTCACTGGGGAGGGAGGCAGAGAGGTTCTTACCTGTGGCACGCCACTGTCAGGTTTGTGGTGAAGTTTTATCCTCTGAGCTTCCAAATATTCTTGAAATGGCTTCTGAAGAGAAGGACCTATACTTGGAATAGCACTGATGCAAAGTTCATCCCAGAGAACAAGACAAAATAGGGGAGAAAAAAAAACAAAAACAAAAAACAATTTTTTTTTTTTTAAACTTACCACTTTGACCCAAACAGAACAAAGTTCAGACTGAGCTACAGCTCAGGAGGGCATTGCTACTTGAGAGAGCAGCTAAACACAAAATAAACTGCATATTTCGTCTTTTTATCTGATACTTCTGAAAGGGACATATTTCCCCAGATCCTCAAAAAGTGCTTAAAAAGAAAAATATTTCAGAGCAAACCAGTGACAAATACACTGCTGGTAACATAGAAAGAAGCTGTGAGCTAGAGCATTTCCTTAAAGCCAGGGAGAAGCCAGCTGAGGCTGTGCACTGGTGCAGTGCTGAGAATAAAATGAATGACTTCTCAGAAGCCCCACATTTATCACCAGCAGTTCCTGTAAGAACTGGTTTGAACCGATTAATAAGGAAATGACTTGTGCTTGTGTCATCCCTCAGTTAAAAAAGAAACTGCTCGCCCTATGACTTGCCCCTATCTTCTCAAAGAAGACGGCCCCTTTCTCAAACTAAGTCCTTATTAGGACAATCTGTGCGTCATCCTTACCCAAAAAGAATGCATTAGCAAATTCTGCAGGCGCCTCCCACAAGTCAGTGATTAACAAAGGAACAAAGAAGGAACTATGAACCCTGTTCTGAATCATGCCATGGTTTATGGCAGATGACTTGCACAAAGGCTACAATACATCACTGAACACCTTGTTCTTACATTAACGTTGTAAAGATCACGGATACGTTTTTGGAACTAAGAACCCTCTCCTACCTCTAAGGCGTAAAGGTGTTAGCGCTGGACAGACTCACAGCAGCCTCCAACTTCCATTCTGCAAATACCACAGCCCGTCCAGACTTTAATCAAAAACAACCTAAGTAATTTTTCTTTAAACCTATACACTGTGCTATTTAGCAGGAGGTCCAAGGGACTTTAATAATTGTCACAACACTTTAAAAAAGAAAACTTACTTAAATACTCTACAGAAAAATTACCACTAGCACCAACACTAGCTGAGCTGGTGTGGTGAGAACACTCGCACAATCCGAAGGCTCCCAAGGTTTGATCCACACACGTACACCAACACTCCTGACTCCAACCACAGGAGGGTTCCCATTACTGACAAATGCCACTTTAATTTCAACAAGAAGGGAGATTCTAAATTTTTTTTTAATTTTAAAGAAATTAATATGGTCTTCTACATTAAAAAAGTCACCTAAATTTCAACGCTTCAGTTTTGACTCTTTACACTACTACTTCAGGGAGGATTTAGTAAAACATGCCTCAGACACCAAGATGCACATAGTCAGCTTTACAAACTGATCATCTCCTCTCTGAATGACTGTGGGAAGGCTAGGTCTCTCAAATTATTTTCCTCAGTCACCTGATTTCACACAATATTCCCTTTTCCAGGCTAAAGCCCAATTAAAAAATAACAGCTTTCTAATCTTAAGAATGTATGAAAATGCACGGACCGAAGAAACAGAGTAGCTCACTCTCCTCCACTAAATCTATTTCCTTCAATAGCCAGGGGCAAGTAATTTTTTTGAACGTATTTACAAGAAAAAGATTGCTTCCCTCATGATTCACCATCACGATGATACAAATGGGTGAGTAAATTCTGTGCCTGGACTGGTAAAATTTCAGTGAAAAAAAAGCAGAGACTAAAGCACATCTATCACACATTTTACAGAAGAGTATGTCAACTTTTACAAATGATTTCCAGTTTTTCAGAACCATCCCTTACGAAGCTGACTATATTCGTGGTACAAATTCTCCTCATGACTCGCTGATCTGTACGAGTCAGTTTTAAAAGTGAGTTACATTTTGAGGTTTCTTTTCTTTTTCAAATGATGCTTGGAAGCCCAGAAAGGCTACTGAGAGGTAATAGTTTACTTTTAAACTTCTGCATGATTATGAAATGAATATTTAAATGATGAGAGATGAATGATTAACAGAACGGTTGTTCAAATGCCTCCATTTTTTTCTGAAAACTGAACTAGAGTCAGTGCCCAATTAGCATTAAACAACAGAACAAAGACATGAAAACCAAGTTCAGACAGATGAAGAGATCCTGGTGCATCAACACTGTATTTCAAAATTTTTTTCACTAAACGTACTCAGCTTTTTCCCCCCCTTTTGTGAGCATGACTAAGAATTAAGTGTACAAGATTCATTTTATTAAAGCTATTTTGAAGAACTGTAAGATCCTGAATGCAAGGACTTTGGTTTCTAAAAGTCTGCGATGTTTTGCACATTTGCAGAGACTTTAATACTGAAAAAAAAGTGAATACATTTAAATAAGGAGTAAAATGAAGCAGAGTAACATCTAGAAAATAATGAATCCACAATACTAGGAATAAAATTCTTGAAATCCCAGTTCAGCAGGACAATATTGGTTACTCTTTAGACAAATCCAATCATTTAATCAAGCAGCTAACATATATGTCACCTAATATCCAAAGCATGGACATCATCTTAGATCTAGCAGTCTTAAAAATCAGTTTTCATTTTATTTAATGACAAACAAGTGCGTGGTAACCCCCCCCCCCCCAACCTAATGAAGTCCAACTCACTAACCCTGTTCGTATCAGAGGAGGAGGGGGAAGACTTCAGTATGAATTTTCAAGGATTACACTCAAAGCAGAGGCAGGTACAGAAGGAACAGATTTACATCATAATTCTGCGCCACTTAGCAATGACTTTAAGATACACCTTCAAAAGGCTGCTGTAGTTTCAGGAGTCTAGATGCAAACCGCAGGCGTATTTACACATCCGACTTAAGAAGGGAAGATACTGGAAGATAACCCTGTTTGTAGAATAATCTAAAACCAATTCCTTGCATTTTCCTTTGAGAATCAAGCCTATTGTCTTTCAAATAAAGAATATGAAAGGATAAGAAAATAAAAGGACCTTAGTGCACAACAGAACTTAGCTCATCCACACTTTGTGGTCTCTATCTGCCAAAACAAAACACACAAAACCCCCCCAAACACACAACCTGCCGTCCCTTCTTAAATGCTTAAAACGTAGGTCTCAGTGAGCTGCTTAAGGACTTCAATTTAAAAAAATAAAAAAAAAAATATAAAAAAGGTCATTCACTAGAAGTTGACTGTCAAAATAAGCAATGAAATACATTTCACTGCTACTACCATTGCTATTAATGAATTTTGCAGCTAATCAGCAAGAAGGATGCACTGCTGGGAAGAGAGGTGCTGTTCTTGTGTACTCTTGTCAACAAAATTTACTTGAAAACAAAGAGACTAGCTACAGTTTTACCATAAGATTCAGAAAAAAATGCTTTGGATTTTTTTTTTTTTTGAGAAAAAAACCTCTGAAGAAATTTTGATTCAAAGACATTTTAGAAACAGTTAATATTAAAAACCAATTTTTGTTTAAATTTTAGCAGAGAAGCAGAATGAATTAAAAGTTTCACATGGAATAGAAACTGAAAACAGACTTCCAAAAAATTGCACTAGCCTTTGGTACGGCCTAAATGCATTAAAATCATAACATTTCAGTAAAAAACATTACTTGCATTCTAATACTACAACATAAACACCCGTTAAGAATTTTGCTTCACTGAACAGAACAGCAGAAAACTGTTGAAGACTGTTTTCAGAAGTTTTACCTGGTATTTGTAATTAAACAGATGCATATTTGATTTTTTTTAATTAAGAGCCACAATTTCTATCCAAATGAAAAAACTTACATAGCTTTTTTCCAAGAAATAAAACTTCACATTTATCTGAAGCACCACACTACAGAGATTCAGCAAAGCTGTTCTAGGATTAGTTTAAAAATGACACCAACTATGTACAGACTCTGACAGTATGAGTCCTAAAACTTCTATTCCAGTTACAGCAAAACTGTGTTTATTAAAATACACTGTACAATTCATTAATTTGCTTTTCAAAGAATGACTGTCAATATTTGAACCTCAAATGCATGTCACTAGTCAGGAAGTGGTAGGAAAGATTTTTGGGAAACTTATTTTTAACAGAATCTTTGGAACTACAGGTAGGAGTTTTCTCAAATGCACATGGATGAAGCACCAAACCAAGAGGAGAAAAAAAAAAGTATTTTCCCTCTGCCAGCTTAATCAAAAAGCAGAAAGTTATTCAGTACTCCAGTCAACTGCATTTTTACTACTATTAAAAATACTTCTTTAAAACCATTTAATCATTATATTTGCACTTTTGAAAGGCATATTTTTCATCTTACGAGATCTTTAAGAGTGCGGGTTACTCTTGAGTCATTGAAATTTCATAACCTATGCTTTTAGAGTTCGTGAACACTCCAATAATTACAAGCTGTGCTAAATGCTGAAGTACAGCTCTCTATCAAATGCTGCGTTTTTGTATCATTGTGCTAACACTTCACAAAAAAATCTATCCGTCCACAATTTAGGATGTAAAGTTCCCATCTTATAAAAGCTTCTGCGCATGTGCATATTCGCCTTCTTTTTCAGAGGGAAATGTTAGAATTTGCAAGTATTTTCAAGAAACACCGAGGCTGCCGCTGTAGACCCACATTTTAGGAACATTAACATGGTGGGGGTTTTACTGCCGAGGAAAGTTTCTCATTTTTAAGAAGCCTCTATCAGCAAGTGATTAAGCAACTGATTAAGTAGTTCCTAAACTCCATTTATTTTGATGGAAATTAAAAATATAATTAGGAAGTTCAGCAGCATTCAGGTCTGAATTTTATACCCTATCCAGCAGCTGATATGAACAACTGGAATCAGTCCCCCACATGCGACGATCAAGAAACATTAAGCACTGCAGGTTTAAAAACATGGAAGTCCATTTTATCGGGGAAATAATATTCTGAAGGGAAATGAAAACCATAATAATTGAATAGATGGTGCAAACAAGCCACCAGGCTCCCAGGCTGAAGCACACCGAAGCCCTGCTTGGAAAGGTGATGCAATATTGAGTCACAACCCCATTTTATGGATGATGTCTCTAATACCCACAGCTGTTAATTTGGAAAAACCGTTTAACTGTTAACACGGGGATTGATTTTGTCAGACTCTCTGGCATGCACGCTTCGTCCGGACCCTCTCAGGGCCTTGGGACAAACAGCGGCGTATACGCTTTGCTCAGATTCAGCTATTCGGGCTAGGCCAGCTATAGAAAAACATCCTTTTAGGAAATGCCAGCGCTACAATTCAAAACGAAGACAACAGCGAAAGAAATTCTGAAACAACAGAAAACCAAACTACGAGGAAAAGGTCATTGTGCGTTTTGTCAGCACAAACCCTGCACGCGTTCAGCATCTCACCCTGCCGGCCTGGAGCAAGCATGGCCCAAGGCCGGAGATTATCTCCTTCTACAAAAAAGGGAGTTAAGTGGCACTGAAGAACGTGACAAAGGAAGGAGGGAGTGTGCTGGCATGGAGTCTTCCCTCCCAGTACCGCCAACTCTCTCTTTTTAATAATTTATTTAAATCAGACTAGCTATTGACAGCTAGGCCAGAGGGCCAAAGCAAAGGCTTTCACCTTCCAAACAATTATGCAAAACGTCACTAAATCATCACACCCAACACCCATTCCGCCCACACAGAGTTCCTCTGTACTAGATTCACATTTCTATATTCCCCTGTCAGAACACAAGAAAAATCCATCCTGAAGCTCAAAAGCAATAAGGGATTCAGTAAGAGGCACCACATTTGGTTATTTTAGCCATTCCTCCCTCAAAAGAAACTGGAAGTTTTGCTCCAGCACGATATCAGCTTCTTTGAAAGTTAGACATTCTATAAACTGTTGAGAAATAGATTCCACCGGAAATATTTTTATGCCTCTGGACAATTAGCAAAGCTGATTAATTTGCATACCGTGTTCACTGTCTAAACAGAGCACCCTTCTTCCTGCAAGTTATCTGAACCTTCAATGGTTAATTTTTTTCCAGACAGTGATCTAAACAGGCTTAACGGTTAGTATTTTAATGAGCTGTCATTTCCTGTGCTGATAAAGATTCTCACAGTATTTAAACCATCCATTTCCCTGAGGCTCCGCCAATAACCAGGACCCTGCGCAGTGACTCAGTGGACCTCAGACTCCCCGCCTGACTCAGCCCTGATAGATGATGCTGCAGCAAACCTGGACCCTGGCTCAGAGAGAGCATTCGCAGCAGAACCTGGGCTATCTCCGAGGGAGTAACCACAGCCTTCAGCTTCTATCACCACCACTTCGGCCTCAGAGCATTTGGTGAAACTTAGATGTTATCTGCGTTCAGCGTTGTAAAATCGCAGAAAATAAATCTGGCTTATGGTCAGGATCAACAGAAATATTTTGGGGGTTAGAAGGCTACTTGGCAGATTCACTTGCTTTACGAGATTAAGAAAGAAAATACCTTGTTTGAAGATTACTAAGCTAAAATTGTTACACGTTTGACATCATTTATACCTGGAGCTACGCTCCAATACCCACATTAACCAAGCTGTCTGCAAAACATTTCTTGGGACATTCTGTTACATTAAAATCAATGCTTTCAAAAACAGGAATTGCAACATCTCTGACCTGCTGGTTCTTAACTCTGCTCTGCTCTTTGTAAGGAAACTTCTATTTGTATTTTAATGATATATTTTTATACACAATTCAGAAGAAAAAAGCTTGCTTGTTTGGAGTTAAATCCTACAAGCCTTTTGCAAATAAACTTTTATAATTCTGTTGTGATCCACTGGAAGGTTTTCAACACCAAAGCTACTCAAATTTCATCCACATCTGTGTCCCTTTCAAGACAGTAAATCCGTTTTTGTGCAGAGCTGATCTATTGTGTCCAGGGTGTATAACGAGGGCACAGTCCCACAGGTTTCTGATATACTTGTGGGAGGAGAGCCATTGATTTATTGTACCAAGAAATGTCAGGTGTATTGGTATAACCTTCCAGAAGCATTTCTCTGAGGAGACTTTGAAGACGCTGCTCAGTTATCCATGTTCTCAGCCACTTAGGTTATTTTCAGTTGAATTCTACTACACAGGTTTTATTTTAAATATTGATTGGAACCTGTTTTTCAAAATACCCTTTAATGAAGATGCTAGTTCAACAGGATATGGACTTTCTGGCACACATGCAAAACAAAGGCCCACCAAGTCAGAAGGTGTGGTTGGCAGATCGTGCCTGGCTCCTTTGATGCCCAGAGCAGAGCAATGTGAAGCAGCGGAGATGAGCTGGCAGAGGCCATGCTACAGGGTCACACCTTGCTGAAGGCCCCCAAAAACCCCAGGCAATTGCATGACACAATGTGAATCAAAAAAAGGGCTCTTCCCGCCCCAGGACAACTGATTTCTGGTGTAGCCCTTTCTATCACTGTAGCTTCTTGATTTATATTCTAAAGAAATAACCTAAACCTATATTGTAAATTGTTTTTGGAAAAAAAAAACCACAACAAAACAAAAACAACAACAAAAAAACCAACCCAACAACCAAACCAATCTTTAAGCAAAGTTTCCAGTTACATCAGTCACCATAATTTCAACTGTACTTTTTACGTGACAGGAACATCATGCTCCTTACAAGAATCAACTGAGATTAAGTTGTGAAGCAAAGAATTATGGCACAATAAATAGCAGCAAACTGGTTTGTCAAGGCAATGGTTCAAGGGCCTGTTACCAAAAAACTGTTTTTCCTTTAAGACATGCAATCATTCAAACTGGCCTGCATAGCTGGTAAGCATGAAAATTTGTTCCACAAAAACCACCAGGTTAAGAAACCCTTTGGAAGCACTGATATTTTGAGGTAGATTTTCAGGTCTGAGTTTGCTGAATTACACTTCACACTGTTAACACATCTCACCCACAGAACACGGCACTAACAAATTAACTTTTAAAAATCTGTGGAAGTGTGCAACTTTTTTTTACATGCATTTCACTGGCTTCCATTTAAACTTCAAATTAGTTTATTGACTCAGTTCCTTAATTGAATAGATTAGTCTCTACTTCTCTTAAAAATCAACACGGCATCGTTCACTCACTTTGCTGAGAAGATAGCATACATGAGCACTTCTCGGTGTTCATGCCTCCCCTTTGAGTAACTATCACAGCCTCTGTCATTAAGACCTCCTGCAGCCTATGGGATTTTTATCATTAACTTAACAATAGCCAGAGGGAATCTCTCTGTGGGAAGGGTGGGATTTGTCCAAAGGGGATGCAGCCCTACCGTTTGCTATTGAAGGTCAGATGCTTCTGCGGTGAAGGCCACTCGCTGTCTAATGCTGTATAAAACATGTTCATGAATTTTTAGATGTCTGTTGAAGTTCTAAAGTGATTAGCTCTTTTTCACAAAATATGAACAGAGCATGGTGAATTAAAAAAAAGTTGTTTTTTGGGGGTTTTTTTTGGTTTTTTTGTTCTTTTTTTTTTTTGTTCTGAACATTCACCCAGAATTGATGGCAGACAGTTTTGTGGATGGTGTGTGCTTTGAGAACCATTTCTTTTAGTAGTTTTCTGGGAATTCTTAATCCGCATTTGAAACTGCCACTTCAAAGAAAACATGATCGTGCTTAAAAGCAATATGCTTAGTGTGACTTCATAAACAATCCTGCAGCTGTAGGTAAAAAAAATTAAACGGAAAGATTTAAGAGCCAAAATAAAACCCACAACACACGTGATAATTAAACATTTTAAATGGGCTAGGTTTGGCCTAAAACCTGCATCAAAGTATTTTACATGGATGATCAGTAAGTTGAACTCTTCTTTAAGTGGCAGAATACAAGGCAAAACTCTTACACACGATCTTTCCTCACAAAAGCTTACGAACGTAATACAACCTGAGAGAAAACATTATCCTCTTCCAGCATTTTAGACAGCAATAATACAACTTTAAACTATTAACTGGTAGAACAGGTTGATAATTACCAGCCTCATGTCAGCTACCAGTATCTTTGTAATCCCCTTCAGCTTTGATTTCAAGACCCTTGCTAGCTTCAGTTTCTTAAATCCATCCAGGTCCCCTTCTCTGCAGCTAGCTCTGACCTTGTTCCTTCTCACATGGCTTGCCGTGGGACAGCTGCCATTTGCTTTGCGGCTGCCAACACCCACCCTTCCTACCTTTTAGTCTTTTGTACATTAGCTACCACCAATGTTTGCAAATTTTTTTCCGTAAACAGCTTCTTAATTTCCTGCCACATTTTCTTTTCCTTTTCCTTCTATATTTAATTAATAAAAGGAGTATTTTATGATCCTTTTGTAATGGAGACCTAGACAAAATTGTAAAATCAAATTACCCTAAATTATATTAAAAAAGCCTGGTTATGGCAGGCTTAGTGTGCAATGCCAGCAGCATCCAGTTAGAGAAGTAAACAACTACTGAGCTACAGGCAAGGTCTGCAGGTAAATCGTTTTTGCTTTTTGACTAAGACTCATGTAGTTAGAGAAATTCTCTCTGGCTTACAAAATCAAATATTCTCAGACTTTATCTCATAACTTAATCTTCTGTCTAGATTTTAGTTATCCTGTATATTCATACGTTCATTATTTTAAAGTATTGTGCTTAGACATTTCCTATTGTGTAAGAGCAACATCCCAGACAAAAAAAGTCTTAAGTCATTGTGTCGGATAGAATTTGATTAAAATAAAGTTACCGGCCATTAAATAGAACTGTATTTTAATTTAATAATAAGGGATTTAATGCAAGCTATTGTTTAACATGTTTTATACTCCACTCTAAAAGAAATTGATGAGGTAATGCTAGCAGACAGCTTGAGAAAAGTCAAGGATACTGGGCCACTCCAAAAATCTTACTGTCTCCCGAGAACATTTTTAAACTCTGACATCAACCATCTAATAAAATCTGAATCCAGCAGAGGTCTTGTGAAGGCATTCGAAGTAATTCGATGCAAAATTATCTCCAAGACAGATGAAGTAGGAAAAAAACACTAGTTTTGGCTCAAAGATTTGCTGGAGAGTAAATCTTTGGAAATATACCTGACCTAGTAGCAGTGCTGATCAAAAGTTAGTAGTAAATTGTCTGGTGTGATTGATACTAAGAAAAGCTAAGCAGTGATGGTTAAAAGTAGCCACATTTCTCTCTCTCTTTTTTTTTTTAGGTTAAGTGTTCAAGGTAACAAATTAATTTTGAAGTTTGTTACAAACCAGACACCCAATCAGAAGATCAGGACATAATAAAGTCAGGATTTGTTTCATTAGTGAAATGCCCTAGAATGTTTCTTCTGACACGCCTTTTTCTTTGCATAGCATTACTACTTCAAGTTTACATATTTTAAAAGGAATTATTTCCAGACATTCCTCCCCTGAAACCGTGGCTTTTTGGTTTTAATGTGAAAATAGTTATTACGGTTTGGATAGCAAAGTGTCAATCAACTTGCCCCATATAACAAGCGAAAGACCTTGGAAAAGTAGAAAGTCCTTAGAATTTATTTTATGGATCCATATTAGGTACCTAGTTTAAAAAAAAAACGAAAACAAACACCCATAACCATAAAGTTTTCTATTTAAATAATGTTAGAGACTCACATTTAAAACTTTAAACCTGCATCCCTGGCATTAATCTGATCAGTGTACTGAACACAGGCAGTAGCTTCCCCCCCAAGAACACAACTGTTCCTTTGAACAATTAAGCATGAATTTTTTATGAAATCCATATGATTTGATCTAGTTTCCCACATTTAAATTAATTAAGTCGCATACTCTGTTTGCATTCAAGCAGTTTATGAAACTTCTGCAAGGTTAGAGAGGCACTGTTGCAATGTTATTTGCTAGATTACCAGGCAGGAAATGTTAACATCAACAATGGATTTTAAACTTACACAGAATTTCATGACTGAACAGGTAGATATGAGGCAAAAATCTTACACTTCATCATCAGTGTCCAATCTTCATTCAAACCCACTGAGACAACATGTAAGTATGTTGTTTTGATTGTCTCCCCCTCCCCCAATTGTTGTTAACTGGGTTTTTTTCTTAGTTTTCTTGTTTTAAACTGAGATTTTCACTTAAAAAAGAAAGTAATAATCAATTACTAAAGAACTCAGTCTGAAAAAGAAGATAAACTTTCTCAAAATAGGAATAGTTTACCCATGAAAACTGACATTTCTACTATGAAAAGCCAGGTTTAATAGAATGGAGATGTAACTCTACACACCAAATTTCTCATTCTGATATTTTACAAGAGATTTAATATTTTAAACGTATAAGGTAGTTGAAATTATGGAAGATGTCTGTTGTCATCTTGGCACACTGCATGAATCACAGCAGTTCTTTCACGTTTTTGTCACAGGATCCCACTACAATGTTGAAGAAAGTCCATAAAAAAAACCAGTCTATTTGCAGCTAGAAGTGTAGCGATCTATAATTGGAAGAGCTGTATCGTATTTCTGGGTGAAAGTTAATTGTTGGTACTATATACTCAGGCCATCTGACCTTCAGTGCTATTATGTTTCTTGAAGTACTTGAAGCCCTTGAGGTGAGGAATGAAGTTGCAAATAAGACCTAAATTATGTGTTGGCCAAAGCGTGCACTTCGAAGCAAGGCACAATTTTCAGCACATTTAATTTGACTCCTCCAGTATTTTTCCACTTAATGAGTGACGGTATTACTGTGTTAAAGAATTACTCACCCAATTAGGGACACCATCTGCTCCACTATATGTTTGCTGAATGTTATAATAACGAAAAGTTTCTGTAGGAAGGAAAACATCAGTTAGAGAAACATTTGATCAAAAGGGAAGCAGAGACAATGGGGTACGACAATTTATGTTCCTTTCCAACCAGACAGCTTCTCCAGCACTCACACACAGTTTTCCCTTCTCTTTTCTTTCAAGATCTTTATTTTCCAATATGCTCTTCAAAAAAAGGCAGGAGAGAGAAAAGCTGTTTACTTTATAATTTTATTTCCTCATAGATTTCATTTCTTGCAGTGTTTTTGTAGCCTGTGTTACTAACCATTCGCATCCTCCCCAAACTGAAATTCCCAGAAGCTCAAGGTCACTTTACTCCGTCAACAATGTTTTAATGGAAAAACAGTCATCACTGTGCAGAAAAATTCACGTCCCCTTACACAAACACATGTACTTAAAGATCACAGAACTGAAAAAAAATATATCTTTTAGTCCCCTAGTTCATGTGCTTCAGACAGAAACATAACAAAAAATACTTAGTGAAGAACCATTGTAAGAGTAAGAGCCATTGTGTACCTGTCTGTTCAAAAAACTTAGATTGTCACTGTCTCAAAGGCAACAGACCATTTGGAAAGGAGCAACTTCAATAAAACAAGCTTCTGTAACACTTATTTTGCAGAAAATCCAAATGTCCGTAATTTTACCATACCCTTCTCTTCTAACACAAGTTAAAATTTTGTTAAAATAGCCTTTGCTAATTCCTCTTTCGTCATATTTGACAGCTTATTTGCTTGCAAAGAGTGAGCGAGACTGTGTGTAGGTGCATATACACACACACAAACAGTTCCCACAGTCTCCCCAAATCAATTTAAACATGATCTAACGAGAACCGCATTCACTAGGCTGGAAATAAGGGATGTGACTGGAACTACACAAAACGATTGCGTGGTCCGGAGGAAGAGGCCAGTTAAAAGCAGCTCCAGGATGGCCACTGCACCAGAGCCACTCGCTTCCTGTCTAGAGAAAGATTTCATTAAAAGCCCTTTCCATGACTCTTACATTTCCTAAATTCCAAATTGCAGCAAGATCACTACAAAAAATCAAGGCTATTGCACAAGAGCGTGCTTGAAATCAAGCATCGCAGAAAAGAGAATTCTAATAGCTAAACCTATTACAAAATAAGATGATTTACCAACTGTACAAGACACTGGGAAATATTTTTTCACTTACATTTGATCTGAGTGTGGAGCACTATAAATTACATAGCAAACATTCTGCTAGCTAAACAAGACAAATGAAATAATAAAAGGAGTATTACACAAATACTATTTCACTTATGTTGCCAGAACACATTCTAACAGTAAACAAATTTAAAAGCAGAAAACTTCAGATAATACAAAAATAATTGTGGAGAAAAAGTTGTTCTATCACAGTAAATGAAAGAATTTTCAGATCCATTTATTATTTTCTGTTTAAGGACTGAGCAAAGTAAAATAACCATTTACGAAAAGATGGGAAGAAAAAAAGGGTTGAAGATTGAAATCTTCTGTTCAGGGCAAAAGAAAGATTTTTAGGCAGCTTGATGAGGGTACTAGGCAAGTAATTTTAAACTCCTAATAGCTTCTGCTATTTTAATGTGGTGACAGCAAAGATTTCCAAGCAACACAGCTACAGGCACTGCACCAGTCCTATGGAGATGCTTAAAAAAGACAAGCCCCAGCTGAAAACATTGGTTCCAACCATTACCAACAGAGCGATGTAGCTCGTGACATAGCACTAACCACACCGCCACCAGTAAAGAATCGCCAGGGAATCAATACTTCATCTTTCATTGGACAAAATGGTGACGCATTTTAAAAGCAAGACTCAAAATTTTTGAAAGCAACTGAAGATTCTGATTGCCAAATTCAGAACATCCAGTAAGGCTCTGAGTTAGCAAGAAAAGCTGAACATGCTCTGAAATCAGGCCCTTTCAAAATTGTATAAACTGAGGGCACCAAAAATTGCTAACCATGCTTGAAAGCTATGGACAATGTGCCCATTGACATACCCTCAGACTGCTTTCTGCAGGGCCTGAAAGGAGTGGGGTTTTCTCTACACACTCAACCGAGATAAAAGGGAGCATTTAAAAGTACCGCTTAGCCGGTAAAGGCTAGTTGCAGTGCTCTTTGAAATGAGTATTTGTTACCAAAAAGGCAAGTTCATTATGAGTACGAAGTCCTTTCAGTCTGGTAAAAACCGTAGGTAAATAACTTGGCTAACCACCAATTTCCTGAGTGGTGTAGGCAGCGAGCTCATTAGTTTGTAGCTATAAATTATTCAGTTGCCTAAGTTTTGAGCATAAGAAGCCTAGCAGGTCCTTTATTGTAAATCCTTTGCACCAAATTAATTTCCATTACTTCAGGTCAGGAAGGGAGACTCCAGAATTCATTACGAAGTAACACGGGGTAACAGTAAAAAGGAAAAAAAAAAAGTAGTCTTCACCCCAGACCCCTAAGGGAGGTGTAGTACTTGCCTGGATGTGCATTTTAATCACTGCTTTCCCAATCAAGGTTGCACCAAAGAAGGTCCAGAAGGGAACCAGAAAGTGTCCACATGTTATCCCGGCCAGGTCAAACAGAGGGTTTGGAATCTATGAAGTGCAAGGGAAAGAAGTTCATGAATTGCAGCACTTACTTAGATGAACAGGAACACGACAGACCTTGAAACTCTGAAAAATGAACATTTTCCCCTTATTCAACTTGATCCAAAACTCTTGTGTCTTAATACTTACAAAAATGTTAATGTCGCACCACATAACTTAAATCTCTGGGATTCAGCTAGACAATGTCCCAGACAATTCCATTCTCATGGTCCCTCCTTACCCCTGGATTTTAAAAAAGCTAAGAAAAAGTTTTCCATGTGAAATGCACAGAAACCACAGTAAAGCCATTTTGAGTGATTTATCAAATTTTCTCACTGACAAGCACATCGCTCTTGGAAGCTAGTGTTCAAAACGATCCCCAGTGATTTCCATCTGAGAAAGTACATTAAAAACTGGCATTTATAGTCATATGTATCCACTTTAAAAGCACTGATTAGATTTTATTAAGCATATGCATTTCATTTAAAATTAAAAGTTTTTTTTTATTGTTAAACTGTTGGCTTGACGTTTGGTATTGTGATACTATCTGTAAAATATTTTTGAAATTAAACCAAGAAAGTATCCAAATTCCAACCTTTCACACTTCGCATGCAGTACAAGGGCAGACTGTCTGAGTAAATGCATGGGGTATGTTTAATTCACAGTAGCAGTATATTACTGGGCTAATATCCCGCAATATTTGTGTTGTTTTGTTACACAAACTGATAAATAAAGAGTGTGGATTGTTAAAGACCGTAAAATATAGTAACTTTGCAACTAACTGAATGGAAATCTGAAATCTGTGAGAAAGCTTATGAGGGTTATACTTAGCTGTTATAGACTAGCAATTCAAATTTATGAGCACCCACAACACCACCTGCATAGGAAGAAATTTGAAACGGTCTCTAATCATGCCCCGAAACGGTCTCTAAACATGCTCCACTTCAGCGAAAATGATCCTTTACCTCTGACAGCTGTCTTAGGCATAGGAGGCTAGTGAATTATTTACTTATACCACAGCCAGATAATTTTGCTCTTCTGAGCCAAGTCTGCTCTAGGTCTCAAGTATGTTCTTTGTTGGTTGGTAGAGTTTTTTTGTAAGTTCACAGTATTTAATTACTGGATTACTACCACCATAGAGGGAGCAACATGCTTTAGGTATGGATAACTGTGGATATCACCAGCACATTAAACATGTCACAGCAAAAAGTTACTCAACAAGTCCACGTTAGGGTATATTAGCAGGCCAGCGAGGTTTTCTCTTTGTTTTCTAAAACACGCACACATGCACTACCGAGAGTTGCCAAAAAAGCCCACAAAAACAGGAGGGCAAATTCTCACAAGTCACAGCAAGGATCTTCCAGGGCTAATTCTTGCTTTGTTCCTTCCCCAGAGCTGTCTTTACATAGGAATTAAGCTCCAGACAATAATATGGCTTTCTTATTGCCACTAAACAACATTACATTCAGTTGACTTCACTGGATAAACTTGCAAAGTTTTAAATTCAGTTTGATTGTGTTTTTACGCAGCACTTAGAAGCCACTACTTGACAGACAACAACCTGCAGCTAGGACAGTCCTTACCATTTCACAAGCAAGTTCTCTAATCATAAAAAAACCACTCAACTAAAATACTGCCTAAAATCCAAAAGTAAGATCACAATTATAAGGAGAGCAAGTAAAGGAGACACCTTCTAGCATACAGAGAACCAGCAACAAGTAAGAGAAGCCCTGAAACAAAGCCCTGAAGCTCACGGGGGAATGCACAAATGCAAGGAGCACACGTGGGGGGGCTGCCTTCCTCATCTACAGATGCAACAAAAATGTACAGCTTTGAATCCCTAATGCTTTTTGAATGCCTCTGCCACATTTAACCTCACCCTTTTTACTGCTATTCCGCAGTTATTCTGTAAACACATTTACAAATCCTCAAGTGCACCGTGGTGGATTCACGATTCCTCATCCCTTCCCCAACCCAGGGCAGCCTACATAAGCAAAAGGAAGCTGGAGCTCAGAGTGCGTTGAAGAACAGCGCAGCAAGTAGGTAAGAAGTTAAGCAAATGCTTAAGTATTACTAAGCAGGAACTATGAAGAGTTTACACATCACCTCTCATGTTTACCAACTCCTTCCTTATGTTCTCCATTTATCCACACTTCACCTTGTCCAAACACTCCAGTAACTCATCCCTGCCATCTACAAGCTGCTGCTCCGATTACACAAGACAGACAAAACAGCCTATGCACTGATGTCTCACAAGATGGTGACTAGAGGGTAATGAGTCAGAGGCAGTGAAGGAGCAGCCTAAGAGCTTACTGGATGGAAAGATTTAAAGAACAGCTTGTAACCTACGTCTCCACTCTAAACACGAAGACAGTTCAAAAGATTAGTAAACAGAAGTTGTAGGCCAGCAACTATAATCAGATTAATTCTTTCCAGCTAACACAGGTTACTGACATTTCAGCAAATAGTTAGCATTGTCATCTCTGCAATTTAGGAAACTAAGAGATGCTAGACAAGAGTGGAATTAATACCTCATCAGCTGGCTAATGGTTGTGGTTATTCCGGAAGAATGGGATCATAGGGGACCTACACTTCCCCCCTTCACTGTAATCACATTTCTGTGCATCACATCCCATATTTTGGGGGGTTGAGGGGGGTGGAAGAGTAAGGCACACCATTCCTACCAGTTTTCATCAAGCTTCCAGAGAAAGATTCAAACCTCAAATGGTTCAATATTTTTCTACTCCAAAAGAACAGTATTACCCTCTTAAAACACTAAAATAGCATCAGTAGAGATATTCGTATCACCTCTTGCTTAGAGAGAAAAAAACCTACAAGTAGTTTGTAGTTCATACAGCCATGACTCATAGTGGCTTCCTCACTCCGCTCCGTCTGGTTCCTAGTGACCCAAAGATATCTCCAGAGCAGACTTAGGAGAATTACTCTGGATGGATATCCTAATCAGGATTTATACAGGTAGTTTTCCACTCTTCAGTCTGTGTGTATCTTTGGATTAGAACATGTCAAGCTCCGTAAGCTACAGGCCGTAAACACCTACACAAATTACAATATGGTTCCAGCAGAATCTATAGGTAATAATACAGCCCTTGCTATATCTTGCCAGTTAATAATGTAGGCTAGGAAAGTCCCAACAGTGTAACTGTCAGTGGGGCATACGGTCTGATCTGCCAAATATCCACCAACACAGAGCAGTGAGCAGCAGTGTGCATATGCCTTTGTTACAGGAGACATGGCCTCAACATCAAATGCAGGGAGCATCCCTGGTCTGAAAGAGAAACACAGAAACTTCTTGAATTTTATGAATGTCTTAGTTCAGCCTCTTGTAGTTTACATCTTCCTTACTCTGACAAGCCCCTGGCATCTTTAGTGAACTGACCTGTTTTTATCAGGTTTCACCACATCATGCTGAACTTTAGAACTGTTAGCTGTGCTTTTATGCAGAATTCACTGTGTTTGGTACTAATCTAGGACTGGAGTTTCTCCATGCTATTGTACTTGCCAGTACCACAACCATCCCATTTCCCTAAGCGCCACAGCGAGCACAGAAATAGCAAACAAGGCATGAAGATCCATATGGGCTCAAATAAAACCAAGTCACATTTCACAGCATTAATTTCATTGCAATACATTCAATCTGCAATTTGTGATTATAAACCCCTCTGTTACTGAAATGAACTTACTGAAGCGCAGGCCAAAATGCCGAAGAACCCAACCTTCTGCACCAGGTTCTGGACAGCCAGTTTAGCCCGGGAAGCAAAATCCTGCAAAGAAGAAAATGAAGCATTAACAAGGCAAAACCCAAAATGAACATCCCTCAAAATGTATGTGATTTCAATATCCTCCATGATATGGGATTTTCTAATTAGCATTTGGAGAACTTTTAAAACAAAAAAGCCAATTTGAAACTCTGGCTTAGAGGAAAGAGAGAGAAATTCACAATGCTCAGTGTGAAAATCTGACCACCCACATGTACTGAGTTTTGTTTTTCCAAACCGTGCAAGTGGCACCAAGTTGGCACTACTATGGAAACAGGTTTTCTAGTATTTATTTCCCCATATCTTTGAATTGCCAGTGCTGCTTATACCTTATTCCTTAAACAAGCAAAGTGAATTAATTTTCTTCAATACCATTTACAATGTTAAAAAGGTACTTTCTCAAAACACAAAGCTGGAATATAATAATCCTATTATATCCTGAGATCTTTGCTCTCAAACCCAGGATCTTAATCAAAATAGCTAATTCTACAACAGACTTGCAAAGTTCACTAAATCCATAGTGTTGAATCTAAAATACTTTAAAAGCAACAAAGGTGGCAGACCATATAACATTTGAGCTGTTCTTCACAAAAACATGCTAAGAACATGCTGCCTACTTCTGTTTTGTGAACACAACTATCAAACACATTCATGACAAACTCAAGAGTCTCCAAGTTTATCAAATACACAGTAAACATTTTTAAAAGCAAAAATAAAGATTCTCACAAGCAGTTTATTTGAATGTGAGAAGTGAATTTACATGAGAAGAAAATTCTTTTGAAGCAAAACTATCCCAAAACTTAAAAACAAGGTCAATATTATCTATTCAGGCTTGACAACAGTAGTTCTAGAAAGCTGAGTATCTTTGATAAAAGCAAACTTTAAGAAGTAATTATTAGTTCTTTTTTTAAAAAAAAAACAACAAACTATGAATAAGCAATAAAAAGCCAATTTTCCAGGAGCAATGCAATATTCACTGATTTGCATTTTGTAGGAAACTATCAGATAAATTTCACAAGGAAGTTACTTTAATTAATAATTAATGAAATTCTAAATTCCACACTTCAATATAACTACAAGATAATCCAGATGAATTAAATTATGCAACTTTAACTTTGGTACAATTCTGTTGAAACCTTCAATACTATATACCAATGCAAGTAAATTACAACTACTTGACAAGGTTCTTGCATATTATTTAAATTCTGAACTACAGAACTGCCATAACTTTCTATGCCAGATTAAAAAAAAAAAATCTGTGAGAAGGCCATTTGCCATTTTTACACCCCTTTTTCAAGTAGTAACTCTTCTTCATTATAGTGCTTTAAAAATAGTTAACAAATTCCCAAATAACCCCCCCGATTCCTACTGAAATCAGAAGAATTCTACTTATTATACTTTATATTCGAAAAAATAACCCAAATTAAAACAAATGCTTCAACTTAAAGAAAAACACCAAATAAATGAGTTTTCCTACATCTTACAGTGAGACATTTTTAACCACAGGAGAATATAAAACCCCTTTTAGAATAGTCTGTAAGGGGTCAATTTGCTAACTTTCACTAGGAATAACACCTTGGGATTGTGAATGTCTTACTGCAAAATGGAATAGGTGAAATATTCACTCTTTGTTGAAAACTTGTTCCTGACATTTTTTCTATTTAACTTCTAGGATACGTACAGTATGCTTGAGTAATTAAAACGTACTCCCAGTGAGGCTGAGCTCATGTTACTTGAGCTTATGTTAGCAGAAACAGGTCTAGAACATGCCTATGTGACAAGTAAAGTAAATTTTTTCATGCTTTTCAATTAAAAGAGTGTATTTTGACACAAATTGTTATAAAGAACAAAACATGATAATTTACCAGTGAACTAAGTCCAAAAATCTTGCAACATCAAGGGCAGGTCCTTCCCAAACTAAAATTCCCTCATTATTTCCAAGTTAGTAAACAAAACCGAAACAAGTTAATATATCATCACTAATAGGGGTCAGCACTAATATACACATTCAGTCCCACTGAGGATTTAGGACATGAACTGCAAAGGATGCAAGACTCTCTTGCAGAGGGTGATCGCACAGCTATCAACAAAGGAAATAAAATGCAGCACACTAAGGAGACGAGTATTCTAATTCCTTAACCAAATACAAAAGTAGAAATATGTGTTCAGAATTTCTCTACAAATTAATTTAAAATGAAAAAGCGTGCTAGAGCATAACAGTAACATTGCCCATTCAACAACAGATTTTGTTCTTTGAAAAGGTGAACTGAAAAAGTAGTGCCTTATATAGGAATTTCGTAAGAAGTTTCCCCCTGGACTCTACAACAAAGCTAAGTGTGACCATGATATTTTCAGTTCCTATTTTGTTCACCATTTCACAATGCTTACGGGGGTTAGAACAATATTTTCACTTTTATAAGCCAATACAGATTTTTTTTTCGCAGCTCCATAAATCTCACTGTAAAGTATCTTTAAAAGAAAACACTACAAACCAATTATTCAAACAGGTCCATGATATATTTCAATGGAAGTTGTTTCTATTCCAATTTTAACATATTTACCCATTATCTTAGAATGCATTGCTAATACACTGTTGTATTAATTTTCACAAGTTGGAATTGGAAACAAACTCTCTAGCAAATTACCTATAAACTAATGCTTGCAGCACAGCTGGTTTAATAAAATATATTGTAATTATATATAGATTGACTGCATTAGCTTAGTGTAAGCACAGTGCATTATTTTTCATCAAATTTCTTAAAAATAAACAGCTTCCCTCACCCACCTTTCTAGACTGCTGCAAAATTCAAGGCTGCCTTAAAAGTAAATTTTTCTCTCCAGCTAAAAACATACAATTTTTGTTATAAAACCAATGATGAAAATGTTGAAAAGTGTAACAAGTTTGTCTCAAAAAAAACCCAACCAGAAACCAACATTGGTGCAATTTTTTTCACCTTATTAATTCATAACTTTTTTTTTTTAAGTTATTACTCAGATCTTTTCTTCTTTCTTTTTTTCTTACATTCATTGCCTATTACAAAGTACTCCATGGAAAGCACAGCTACAGTTCTAAAAATTTCAGTCAAGAACAACTGATTGGTCTTCCTTTTCAAACTTTCTAAATAAGCCAAAAGAGATAAATGAGGAATTTTTTTCCTATTTTCTATGATCTAATGTAATCATAACTAAGAATAATTTGCATGGTAATACAAGCATCAGGGTTGCAACAAAACTATCTATTTGCAGCCTCAACATTTACTTTAATGAAAACAAGTTCAGAAATACTTCTGTTTGGTTGCTTCCTTAAATTTTGTTTGTCAAATCTTTGCGACATCTGCAATAATAAAAAAACCTTAAAAGTTTCATTTCTCTGAGAATATAATCATCAGTTTCACAACTTTTACCTATTTCACAATATAATTTTTCTGTTATAAAGCCTGCACAGGCAACAATCTTTTCTCTACTTTTTTTAAGCATTTGAAATAAAAGCAAAACAACTTTCACAACTTATTGCTTTAAAAAAAAAAGACATAAAAGTTCAGCTACTTACAGGCAAAACATTTTCCCCCAAAATTAAAGTATCTAGACTGGACTCGACTCTCAGCTAATATGATTCATTCTCTACAACATTTCAGGATACTTTAGCTCACTATGTCCCTTTCAAAGATGATTTGGTTTTTTTGGTTTGGAAATAGATTTCCTGTGACTGCTACAATACAGGCAAAGGAAGGTTAAATGATTAAACATTACTTCATTGGGTTAATCATCAGATCGCAAGAATTGGAATGGAAATAAAAGGCATAAAAAGGTCAGTGCTGAAATACTGATTCACAAGTCTCAGCCGGCGGCTTGAAGAAGCTTGCTTCATATCTGCCTTTAGTAAAATGGCACATTGTATTGATACCAGCATTTCATTACTACACGTTGTAAAAGCACAGCACCCTCACAAACATCCAAACCTAAAGGGACACTGAAGAGAAATTACATGTTTTGCGGCTAAGTAAGATTTACCACAATGTTCCTCCTTTAAATATGCATTATGTTACAGCTTTGAGTATAACTTAACATGGACCATTTATTCCTATAAAAAAAGCCCTCCTTCTTGAAAAAGTGAATGGACTATCTTGTCTTAATTATAAGGCTTCGTCCAATTCCTCTGTTTTATTTTGTCTCCATTTATAATTTAAATCTCTATTTCTTCTTTCTCCCTTCATTGTAAAGTAAGTTGCACAAGCTCCTCTGTACTAAGTAAAGAACGTTTCACCGGATTTAGTTAACAAGCTCAAGAACAAATAAAAAAAATCAGTTTTTACTCTTTTCCTTCTATAACAGTGATTTATTATCAGAAAACAGAATGGTCACAATTTATTGTTCACATTGAAATTGTGAAGCCTCTTTTTTCTTAATCTCTAAGAACAGACATTATTGATGGATCCATAGCAAGTAACTAGTTGATGGTTACCAAGGAGCTCTGAATAATCAGCATTGGATTGAATCCCATAGCCCTTACAGAAACAACCCATAAGGCTTCGGCACAAGCTATTTTATTGTGAGACTGCACAGATGGTCCTGTAACGATTATGTAATATAAGTTTATTTTCTAACATGAAGTTGCAATCAAGTTTTAGGGACATCAAGCGAGCTATGACTCCCCATCACAAACCAACTCTTCCTTGCATACAGCAGTGATGATAGTTGTCAATCTCTGAAAGATATGATCCAGAGCGCGAATGATTAGAGGCCCAGAAAAACCTTTCTTCTATCACAATTTTTTTCTGCTGTAAATACATCAAGCACTTTACAAACATATTGGTAATACTGGTATATTGGTGGATATAGCACAAAGAAGGTGGCCAGTAAAGAAGGGAAGGGATATATGAGACTAAATTCAATCAGAAGTTCATAGTTAATGTATTCTCTACCAGTAAGAACAGAGAGTGACTTAATGTAAGATCGGGGGAAGACAGTGATGCGATTATTAATGCAATCACTCAAGCAGCATATTAATTACCTAGCGGATGGTAGCCTTAAGCAGTTCAAAATATATTTCTGGAAGGCTTGGGAGGGGTTATGCAGGATTTGTTACTCTAATAAAAAACATAATCTTGAATAAACGTTAAAAAAATACAAAGACATAAACAGAGATCTGAAGTGAATGTGTTGCACCTCGATGGAATGGGTCCTCTACAAACAAGGAGAATACTAGAGGTGCTGTAGAGATAGGTAGGCCAGCAGACTCCCCTGATGCGAATGTGGAACTTGCATGCGAGGAAGAAGTGGACAACCCTTCAAGATTTTAGCAAAAATTATATTATGGTTATAATATTTACTTACTAGGAAAAAAAATTAATTATCCAAATAATAATCTGAAGAAGAGAACTTTTTCCAAAGATCGAAGACGATGTATGAAGCTACCATCTCAGATTATTAAAATTATAAATTCCCTAACATTTAAAAAGCTGCCTACAGAGACAGTGCTCCTTTTTATGTAAAAATCTGAGTTATGTTAAAAATGAGCTGCACAATATTTTGTTTCTTCTGGCTTTCTATTACAACACAATGGAATCAAACACAACTTATGGGGGAATGACCATTTGTGGTTAGGCAATGAATTCTAGAATCTCAGAGGACTGGGAAGAATTATTAACTCATTGAAATAATATATTAACTGCAGAAGAGCAGTTTTAAAGAAGTCTGATAGCTACCTATAGGCTGAGAGGTTACAACATACACTGATGCTAAAAAAGCAGTAGATCAGCAACGACGATTAATGATCAACACAGTAACCTGGAGTAAAGATGAGAAGAGAGATCAAGATACAGTTGATAGTCATTGCCTATCACCACAAATACTTCACTACTCAGGGACCAAAGAAACCATTTCACACCTCTCCTGCAAGACATCAAAGGTAACAGATCTCATGAGTAACGTTCCAGTAAGTTGCAAGCAGGAATATTTTGATAGTGGTTCATGGTGGTACTGATCTCCCACTCCATCAGCTGCAGTGACTCTCAACATCTAAACATGTATGGAAAGTGCCGTGGCCCTGGATCTCTGTTCTAGCTTTCTCAAAAATACTTCCAGCTTAATGCAAATAAGGGGCAAACTAAAAGGGGATATTTCCATCTCGATGCCTGGAGAGAAGAGGGTGTGAGAGGTAAGGTTTAAACTTACTTATTTGAAACTCTGGGAAAGAAAGGCCCTGTCCCGGAAACTGGGCTGTCAAAAGAAAGTTAAAAAAGATTTTCAAGGATTACTGAAAGCAGCTAAGGGAAAGGGGCAGATCTAAGCAAGCACTGAAGTTTGATAAAAGAAAAGTATTTACATAGGATAGGCATAGGACAGGCATGCCAGATTAAGAGGACTCGCTCAAATTCTAAGCTTGGGATGGAAATAAATTTCACTTCACAAGAAGTCTGGGTTTTCTGAGACATTAAATTCTGGAAGAGGAATAGGGTACTCATATAGGAAAGTTACAAGAGAAAGATATGGCCATGTTGAAAATGAAAACACAGTTTTAGAAAGTACAATGTGGAGAAGACTGAAGAGCAATAAAACAGGGCCCTTGACTTCACAGGCTTTACCAAAGAACTGTGGAAAGACAAGAGAGCAGTACCTACAAAACATCATTATACAGACAATGTCAGAGATCTGCGGACTTAAAGCTAGTAAGATTTCAAACCATTATTCAGAATATTTGTAGGTAAGGATGAGCATACAGTAGGTACTACATACAAATCCCAAGTCAACAAGAAATCAAATATACAGGTGAATTCTTCTACTAGCCTCTCCTAGGACAAGAATACTGAATACAGACTGTTGAGGGAAATGCACAGATTTATTTCCACATCTGTTTGTGTTCAAATTCTTGAGGTTGGTTGCATGTTAAGGGGTGATGCTGCAATCCACAAAGATAATCGGAAAGATGCTCATCTTTGGGACTTTGTAAACTCAGACATATGAGTAACTACAATTAGCTCTTGTGCCAGAAAAATTGAAGTTTTTCCATAGAAAATACAGTTAAACCTATTGTCCTCGTAATCAGATTTTAAACTGTTGTTAGAGAAAGAGAGACATAAAAAGCCATAAAGCCACATGCAGAGTTGAATCCTTCGCAAGTCGTATGGGAGCAGAGTGTAACAGAGGGAAGTGCTCATTCCAACAGCAAGCTTTGCTTTCCCATGTCATTTAATTTTAACCTGTCTTGAGTAAAAGTGTGAAACTTCCAAGTAATGGATCCATTATATGGTAAATAAGACCTCCCATTAACAGGAGTAGGAAGGAAGTCAACCAGCTCTGGATTAAACAGACTGTTAGCATTACAACTTCCAGATATTTTCTTCATTTCATTAACCAACTGTACCATGGTAAGAACATTTTATTTCCTTCTCTCACTTCTCCCTCTCCCCTAGACTTTGGGGGAAGAACAAGCAAATGCTTCTTCATAACAAACTCCATCTCAGAAGCTTTAGTTTCAATACTTTAGACTGTTACAATCCAATACCATGCTCAAGCTTGAAAGGGATATACCGAAATGAACACGTTCTAGAGCTCAGCAAGTTAGTAGGCACTTTCAAACTTAATGCCAGCATTTTCCACAACTAGAACTGAAGCTCTCAGACTTCTACATAAAAGTCTTTTTGCTTCACACTGTAAGAATAAAGAAATATTGTAAAGAATAAGACACAATTAAAGGAAACAGTCTGAAGGAAGAGGAAGGAGCATGTCCTTTCAGTCTTATCAGATCTGTCCTATAGAGCAGTAGCCCTTTTAACTACATCCCCTGCCACCTCTACTCCTCAATTCAGGTCTGTGCAGCAGCATGTCCCCTGTGACATTTTGCAATTTAATACTGGTGCACGAAAGCAAGAAACAAAATTTATTATTTCTTTGCTTGCTAAAGAACTACTTCCTATTCACATCTTGTAGGAGATCGGGCAGTGAGTAGATCCTGCAGTCTATTTCATGGAAGGGAGTTGTCAGTTTGGTGTGTCAGGGAAGCAGCAAGGCCATTAGGACAGTCCAACATTGGAAGAGATTACCCAGAGAGGTCGTGCAGTCTCCAGCCTTGGAGGGCTTCAAGATCGGGACTTGACAATGCCCTGAGGAACCTGATCTGATCTCATAGACAACACTGCTCTGAGCAAAATATTGGACTAGAAACTGCCTCAGGACCCTTTCAAGATGAGTTTTTCTGCGATTCCATAATGAGATACTAGCAGCCACCTACAGAGAGAAGAATGAAGTAAAAGACCATCCTATCACTCTGGTTCCCACGTACCAGCCATTGACCTCTGCAGCCTTTGCTTCTACAATTGAAAGCATACGCTGGCATTGCCTCCACCAACGTGCTGGCTGCCTAAAATACCATTGTAGCTGCACAGTGAGTGCTCATTTATCTCAAAGCTACAATTGCAATTAAGTTATTGTGGCCACAGGTCTGCCAACCTAGTTATAGT
This sequence comes from Morus bassanus, assembly GCA_031468815.1. Classification (NCBI taxonomy): domain Eukaryota; kingdom Metazoa; phylum Chordata; class Aves; order Suliformes; family Sulidae; genus Morus; species Morus bassanus. The sequence goes on from CM062584.1 coordinate 9,739,910, forward strand.
GGCATGACGAGCAATTCTAGAATGTTGTTAATTTTTTTTTTTTATCAATTACAAATTATAAAGTCCTATTTTGGGGGGGGGGGGGTTTAAGATCCAGATGTTGTAAGGAAGGGCTCATGATTGCTGGAGTGAAACAAGTTATTGCTTTGCTTTAGCTACCATCACCAAGAAAGGAAGCAATTTTTGATAATCAGACAAATAGATTGACCTTTTCAACCCCTGACAAAGCAGAGCCAAAGTCACCAGCACTGAAAAAAGTACGCTGCTCCTCCACAGAGAACTTAGAAATAAGGAAGAAAACCCATGCATAGAAAAACCACTTGTAGAATATAAGTGAGCAATTTCTTACACAGCTGACAAATCCTTTTGCGCACACAAGTCTTCCTACTCAGCCTAGACAGCAGACGTCCAATGCTAAGCATACCTCTCACTTGTTCTCCCTGGGAAGTAGCAGAAGTTCCCAGACAGCTTAGAGAAGTGGTCTGCATACCAGACTCTTGTACAACACAGATATTTAAACAGTGTCTGGAGCAGGATAAAAAAAAGGAGCCATTTTCTTGATTATGATACCATAATTAATTTCTATCAGTTATTGAAGGCTCTTCCTGAAAAAATATTTTTTGAAGCAGCTTATCTGACCCAAACTTTTGATCATTTCTTGGTCTTTCTCAGAATACTGGGGAGTGAAACAAATATTTAGGACCAAATTGTTCCCTTAGAAACTTGTGTCGAGCATCCCCAACGCACACAGGACAGAGCATGCAAATTCAATGGCAGAGTTCAACTGCTTCTCCACAGCTACAGTGCAAACGCAGCTTGCAAGGTTTCCAGTAAACTTGGGGACATTCTTTCTGAAGAGGTTCATTTATGTTATAAAGTGAGGGATTTGTTACTACTGAAAGAATTCCTCTGAGCTAATACCCTAATATTGAGTGAAAATATTGCAAAGTAATCCAGATTTCTTCAGTGGCTCAACAATTTCTGATTTATGCACTTACCCACTAAACATTAGAATGACAGAGGGCTGAGTAAATGAGTTTTAGGGAACAGACCTTATCACAGAGCCGTTCAAAGAAGAATGTGGAAAAAGTCCTCTCTAGATTACCATTAGCAAACGGAATGTAATGCTCATTGCTGTTTTTTCCTTATCTGTAAGCAGGTGTGCAAATGAATAGAACAATGCAGGCACAAGACTGCCCTATTCTCTTGCCAGTGTCCAAAGAAATCCAGCAAGGAGGTGGCTTACACATTTGTTACTCATAGCTCCTATTGTCTATATCCTCTGCCTACGTTAACTCTTTGCTAGCTCTTTTCACAGGAAGTCCTCTCTAACAAGTTCCCTTTTTTAAAGCTTTCATTGACTCATTCCAAAGCTTATTTCGACTCAGTAATTTCAGAGAACAATTTAAAACTAAGCTGACACTTAGTATATTCACTGCTTATTATATTGACTGTGAAAGAAATCACCACACTTTACTATTAGTTCACCATCAGTTTGCCATCCCACTCCCAAGCTACAGCATTCATCAGAAGTTTCTAAAATGAAGCTTCAAGGTTTGATTAGTTTTGAATTTCCATTTAGTTATGGGCCAAGATAAAAGAGGTAAGATACCCCACCTACATATCTTAACAAATGCAGGATATCACAAGTATCAAACTTCAGGAATGCAGTGTGTGAAGACAAGCCTCCTGGTGGCCACCCATCAGGCAGCCTAGACCAAACACCAGCAATCTCTTTGTCGTACGGCACAATTCATAAAGAGAGGAAGCTGATGAGGAAAGGAGGTGACTAGAAGACTGAGCAAGAGAAATTATGAACGGAATTTGATGTTGGGTTTAAACAAGTTATTTCTGGGAAAGCAAAAAAAAAAGGTCAAAAAAAAAAGTCAAGGTTTTCCAGTTATTGTATGTGACTCTACCACTTCCATTTTTATGATAACTGCTTTACAAAAACCTGCTCGTGGTCTGCCTTAACTTCTTTTTTCTTGCACCGAATACCCTTAAAATCTTTTCATTAAACAAGCCAGCAGCCAGGGAATCCTTTTCAAGCAGGACCTTATCAGATACTAGCTGTTAGTTTAATCACGGGAAAGATCCATTTTTAATTTGGCCATCTTCTTTTACACTGCTCATTAAGTAACATTTTGCTTATTAGTTGAACCCAATCATTCCATTTGAATTAAGTCACAGTGTCGTGTCAGAACACAGTGCTGGGTTCTCCCAGTAACCATGGCTGGGTGTGGTAGCGTACTTTGTTCTGCTTCTGCAAAGAGAAACCCCACATGAAGATGTGGAAAAGCAATCCAGCTCAAGGCACCAGACCTTTCAGAAATGCTGGAAAGATGGGTTTAACATGTGTCTAACTGTCACTATCGCAAAAGTTCATCAGTTCAGCTCCTTGCGGACAAGAAGCCGACTCTCCGAGCAGGAAGTTGTTTGGTGGAACTCCTGACGCAATGCAAACCGAAGCAGTTGCAGCTTAGTTTAATACAAACCCTCTTGAGTCCACGTTGACAAATTCTTTAACAAGCCCTGTGGTTACAGGGAAGCTGGTTTCAGTCTGAGTCACTCCTGTTCAAACAGTTTACTGGAAATGGAGGGGAGGGGGAATTTTCAGAGAAGTCATGTGATGGCCAGACAAACCACAACCAGTAAAGGTTCAGTGGAGTCAAAAACAGGTCCCAGCAACAACTGACATTCAGTGTGCAGATGGCACTCAATCATTTACAAACGAGTCCTGCTGCATCTCAGCACTTCTATGGATTTAACCCCTTTTCAAGGTTGTATTCTTTCAGAGGCAGGACACAGTTTGGAAAGTAAACAAACAGCAGTGGCTGATAGTAACATAGGCAACTAGAAAATATTTTTACATGGAAATTTGGCTGCGGCAACGCTGCACAGAAGCAAAGCCCGACGTGTAAATCATTAGTTTTTTAAAATATGCCACTTAATGTATCCAAACACTTACGGTCATTAAGGATTAGATATACAGCAAATATATTAGTACTTTCTCCTCCTAGCAAGGAGTACCATGATACAGCAAGGGCCCACGCATTATGCATTATCACTAAGTACCTTGAGGGAAACTGGCATTGAAAGCTTCATTTTCACCAGAAACCTCCATCAGCTTTAAGTGTTTCAGCATGACAGAGAAAAGATGAGAATACTAAACAATCAGCAACTGTTAAACTGGCAAGAGAGAGTCCCTACGCATGCGTGTGTAGTCATGAAGCTGTACAAAAGTATGCTTGCACTGTGTTATTACCAATGTGCTGTCCCAGCACTAAGTAGTAGATTCACTTCCCCTAATTGAAAGGTTGGTTTGCTCGGCTGTGCTGCAGATACTCCCCGTGGCTAAAAGGGGAGCTCTGATAAAAAACTTCTTTGCTCTGGAATTCGACAGGAAGAGAGTTAACAGCAACTGAGACACCGTTTCAAGCATTTGTAATTTTTAAATACTGCCTTAATGTATTAACAAATCAGACCGAGTCGCTCTGTTCCTATAGCATGCTGGGCTCAGCATTGTGTGGAGCTCTGAGAAAAAAAGAGCCCTGCTTGTAAACCACACTCCTTCTCCAGGGCAAAGCCGCTCGATTTTAACAAGAGCAGCCAAGAGGCAAGAGAAGCTCTGACGTTCCCTTTATGTAACTGGGACTAACTCACTGGCGTGCACACGCAGGGACGCACAGAAAGGAGAAGTGAGTGTTCCTTTAAAATGAGGGGCTTTTTCTGAAGTATGCTAATGGTAAGTACAAGGCAGACTTACACATCCTCTGCAGGCTAATAAGCTTTCTCAAAACCTAACCTAGCTCAAGAACACAGGTCGCTTAGATCTGAGATTTATGACAGAAAATTCATCACTAGATTCTTTAAAATAAATAGTATTTTACTTTGTGTAACTTTGAATGGGGCACTAAACCTTTATGCCGTTTAATCCTTTTAGGTTCCTCTTTTTGTTGTTTTTTGAAGTGCCAAGCTAGCAAGCAGCACATTCCCCCTCACAGATCCTTCAGGCTGGATGTTATATTCATGGTCTATTCTCACCATAGAAGATCCTCATCTGTTTCTCAAAATTACCATTGTTTTTGAGAAATAGCAGTGACAAGCTTTCTAAACAAGACACACGCAGGCAAAAACGTCAAGCCATTTGGCTTTGCCTTGTAGGCATATAGCAGCTCAGCAGAAGTAGAGGGGGAAGCTATTCTTCAAAATCTAACACACCCATTTTCATGTCTTTCAAAAAGGCAGGATGAAGTGAGACCTTTATACTGAAAGAAGGCTCCTGTCATTTGACGTCAAACATTTGTAGTAGTCTCCATGGCATAAGACACTTGTCACATCCCCCGTGTTTTCTTAAGCAAAAGGCTTCAACCTGGGAGAGTGGGAGAAGCTGATGTAGGCAATAAAATTGTTATTGAGCAATTTAAAAATAGACATCATAACTGCTCATGAATAGCAATTACAGAAGAAATAGTGATAAGCTATGCTCAAGATTGGGATTTACTCAAGGTCATAGGAAAAGGCAGGCCTGTCTCCCACAGACATCTAGCAAAAACATGATTGAAGCCAAAAGCAAAAAGGAAGTCATATTCGCAAATGGAAAAAACTGGACTGTCAGTTTTACGAGCGCAAAACAATTTAATCGGGCTGTCAAAGCCTCATGTTAAAAGAGTTTTATAGAAACCAAACCACAAGTGGAGTTTAAAAAGATTTTTTTTTTTTCCTGGCCATCCATCCACAAAACAACATGCTTCAATCCAAATTCAATTGCCAAGAAAATAAAATCAAAAGTACTGGTAAATAACATATTTTTCTTAATTAATTACATAACACCATTAGTTTACCAAAGGCAGTCAATACAGCTAGCTATATTTTGGCCTGTCCTGACAAAATGCTCTCTAGCAAAAATTTTCTTCCCAAGGATCTTACTGTGCATTCTGGAAACCAACTCTGGCTGCTCCCACAACTGTACACGCATATAATTTGCTGGGAGAGTTTCAGTAAACACAGAGAGGGCTTCAGCTCTTGAGTTGGTTATTTTTTTATTTGTTTTTTTTTTTGGGTTTTTTTTGTGTTTTGGGTTTTTTGTTTGGTTGGTTTTTTTGGGGGGGTGGTGTTATTTTTTTTTAACTGTATAAAAATCAAGTCATGGTTAGGGATTACTTTGCAAAGCAAAGACTGATGATAGGGTAAAGAACAAAGAATTTCCCCCCCCACACACTGCATCTTTAAAGACATAGAAGAATTCACTATTTACAATAGCAGAAAAACCCTTTGGAGGCTCTCGGGAAACACAGGGTTTACTGTTAGAATCACTAGATTGCACTCCAGACAAACCACTTTCATGGAAAACCTTCATCCATTTCTTGAAGAGAAGGACAAAAAAAGTAAAAGTATATATTTATATCAAGAAAATACCCTGGCAGAACAGTTTAAAGACAGCAGCGCATGGTAAATAGCATCTGCTGGTTTCTTAATAGCAGCCTCGTGACCCATTTCAACTTAGTGGCAGACAAAACAGGATAAGAAGGAAAAATACAGGAGAGAGATTCAGTAGCAAATAGCTTGAGGAAAAAATGTTTAATTTCTTCTAAAACACTATCAAGAACTTGTGGACAGGATGCCAACTCCTGACCTGAATGAAAAATTATCTACTACAATATCTGACAGATGTACAGCATCAGTTGCAAACCGTGCTGTAACACAAGCAGTATTTAATCCATCAAGAAAATAAATTACAAGAGCAACAAAAAGGGTTTCAGAGCAGTTTGGTTGCATTTTTCACATCAGGAAAAATATGTTTCCTCAGGCTGGTGAATGGGCCATGCACTGGCCCGAGGGTGTTAGTGGCAAGGCAGGCAAATGTCATCAGAAGGGGATGAGCTGACTGAAAATCATCTCCTGGCCCAGGGAGGCTTTAAATGCAGCTGTAACAACCATGACTATGGAACAGCACCCCCTCTGTCACTGGTTTGTTAGCCCACTTTCTCCCTACCTTTACTGTACTGTTCTTGGAAGTCTAAATAGATGCAGTATTTGTAGCAAATACTTTGGCTGTACCATTGTATGTGCTTCAACAAGCTGCATTCTTGTCCCCCCATCACCAGAGGTGTCTCTACCCAGTGGAGGATCTTTTTCCATCCCTGGGAAGTCCCTCGTGAACTCACACCAACTGATTTTTGGCCCATTCCCATTTCACTGGAATGGTTATTTACTCCATCTAGTTGCTCTGTGTTTTATTAATTCTGTTGTTTTGCACTGTTCTTACTTGTGCAGTCTCTGCATGTTCCAGCATCTCCTCAAATTCCTGGTACTCTTCATCATCAGGTTCAGCACCAGAGAGTCGGGCCGCCCTCGCCATAAAATATGGAGGCAGCTCTCCAATGGCCGTGCCAGCACCCTGGGAAAAGAATAATTCTGATTTATTTTCGTGTTTATTCTTAAATAGGAAACATGTGATATGCATAGTCCCGTGGACATTTCAAATGATTCGAACTGACAAGACCAGCTGCTTTGAGAAGTTTGCTCTTATCCACCAGATCGAATTTCTCCTCATTTCAAACATAATGCTGTTCCTTTGAAATCCCACTTTCCTTGTTTAACAAAAATTCAGCCTCTCTCAGCGCAGACCATCACGCTGCAAGCCAGTGGCTCCCAAGCTGTGGTCGGCAAGGTCAAAACGACATGATCTGTGCATCTCTGGGGCCCTGCAGAGTGGCGCGTTGCCCAGCTCCGGCAGAGCTCCGCAGCCGGTGGCCAGCTGCTCCTGGCGCGGTGGGGAGGCTGTAGCTTGTCGCTGTGCTGCAGCCAGCGAGCCGGCCAGGCCAGGGGCCCTGCTATCTGACACGATCCCTGACTCAGCACAGCGCTGCCATCTCACCCCACCGCATGATGCCAGACACATTTGTCGGCATGTGACAGCCCTTGCTCCTGAGCGGCCTTCAAAATAATCTGGGAACTCCTCCCTGGTGCCGTCACGTAGTTTACTTGTTCAGTCATGAGACTTTGTGCAAGTGTTTATTAGAAAACAGGCTCAAGTTTTGCTACGGCTATGAGCAACGAAAATAAGGTTAAGCAAAGCTTGATCTCCAGTCTTCTCTCTCCTTTAAATGCAGTAAAGAAAGCCAAGAGAACCTGAGATGAAAGCCTGGTTGCTTTCTCACCACAGGAAAATTATATTTGTTTTCTCAGGACATCAAATGACTCACTTCAATCTTGTGGGTAAATGCAACTTTAGCTTAACCAAGGAAAGAAAAAAAAAAGAAAGGAGAGACAGCTAGGATTGAACATATGGAGGCTAATGAAACAGGAACTTGGACTAAACTCAGAATGGTTTAAATATAGGACAGGTAATAGCACAATAGTTGGGCACCACACTGGAAAAGTGCTAAAACTTAGCTACATGCAGATGGCTTTTCTCTCTTAGGGTCAGTAGTGAGTAACAAATGCTTTTCTATTCCTTTGAAGCAACGTGAAAGCTTTTCAATTTCCTTTGTTCCTGCTCTATATGCAGCTGCAAGCGAGAGAGAATTCCAGCTGCTGTGGATATTCCAAATCAACAGGTTGTGGTTTTAAATACAGCCGCTCTCTGCAGTAACCCAAACTGTTAAATTCTCGGTTTAAGCATATAAAGTGCACAGCCTCATATGTTTATGCCCTTGTTTTCCACAGAAGAAAAATTTAAACGAGTGCAACAAGCTGAACTTCATTAATCTGCCTATTTCTGGCACAAGGAATGATAAGCCTGAAAACAGTAGCAACAACGTTTCAGAAAAATTAACTTGAGGTTATGTTCTCAGGGTGATGCAAGAACAAAAAGTCACATTGCTTCTCCAGGCTCTGCCAATTTGCTTTGGCTTCATTTTGTTAACTGAGGAAGAGGTTTGCATGCGTGTACTGGACATGAACTTTCTTTAAATTAGATAAGTCACATGCTCATTATTACAAAACATTTCAGAAGTGCAACAAAAATCATATGATTTCATGTCTCCTGGAGATAGGTTCCTTAAGTGCATTAAAAAAAAAAGAGGCAATTAAGGGATCCAACCCAGTAACTATTTAACTGCTTTTTGTAACATTAGCTGTCCGTTTTCACCGTTTAACTTGGAATGCCAGTTTTACACGGAGATTCCTTGGACTAACAACAGCGAACTGGAAAGGCAAATGCTAATCAAAATTCTTTTACGCAAATACATTCAGAAAAGGAAACTGGGAAATTACTCCACTAGAAAGAGTCTTTTAAACAGATTTTATCCTGGTCAGGACACAGGCCGCCTGTTCTGCTAATCCTGAGCAATTAAACATTTTTATTCTTTCCCCTTATTTCTTGTAAAAAACAAAAAAGCTGCAACACATTAAAAATGTAGGGCACTATTGAATTCCTTGTCCCTGTGGGATGGAAGGCTGTGAAAACTGGCATACACCTAGCAGATTGTTTTTGAGAGTCCTTCTGCAGGCCAGGACTGGCGGAGCCAGCTTTTATAGTGATTGAAAAAAGCATCATTTTCATTTCACCTAATAATTCCTTAGATACAGTGATATTTAATCCTCGTAACACTCACTATCAGCAAAAATGGCTATCACTGACATGCAGGGGACTAGTAATGATTTTAATCTCTGGAAAACACTGTACCTGGTTTAAGTTGGCTGAAACAGCTGCCGATGTTTTTGTGATCTGAATCAAATCCCTTGTGCAGATAAATCCCCGCATTCAAACCTTGCAGGATGCTTAGTCTGGTAGCTTTATAGTCAGAGGTCTGCAAAGTCCCCACTGGGACTGACTTGCTTTCAACATTTCACATGAAAACTTATATTGCTACCACCCTCCTGTCTCCCTCCAAACAATCAAGGAGATTGGCCAGATTTCACTTTGGAGCCTTTCAACATAACTTTACTTTACAAGTCTAAAAGAAATAGGCTGTTGGTGCTATTGTACGTGTTCCTCACAGGGCTACATGTGCTGCATTAGGAGCACATCTGTATACATCCATTAACTCCTTTTCTTTTGCATTTACCCAGGGTTTGCCATGATGAGTTCAGATTTTAGACCCAATTACAAGTTGCTGGTTCCATTAAGGAAAAAAAAAAACAAACCAAAAAAACCCCAAAACCCAAAAGATTTTCTGAGCTCATTCAATCATACCCAGTTTAGGAATTAAACTCAATATTCCTGATTTCAGTTTAAAAGCAGAAAATTAAATTCTATATTTTTTTTTTTTTTAGTAAGGGTTTTGATTTGCATAAAATCAGCCTTTTTCACTTTCTGGAAGTCACTGTTACTTTCCTGTTAAGATGGACATTTGGTTTAAGAGTGACAGATTAAAAAAAATAAGTTTCTTCAACAGCTTCCATAAAAAGTGAACTGGAATTAGGACAAAAGAAACATACTGGAAGAAGCAGCAGCAATTGCCAACTTGATTTGGCTTACAGGAAATTAGCAAGCAATGTTTATGTACTCATGAAACATTCCAAGAAAGCATAACATTACACTAGACACCACTGGTAGACAGAGGATGCTCCCAAGGGAAAATCCAGTGGAGACAGAGTTCAGTGAAAAGGTAGCTGACAGTGAATTTGAAGGCGAGAAGAAAGAAAGGAGGGGGGGAAAGAGTGGGATACAAATGTTCTGGCTTGGTCCTATTCCCTTGTCCTTTTCCTTGCCTGAACCAAGAAACACAGCTCAAATGAGAGACTGATGGTACCATTTGTTCCCCCTCATGGCTGCCCAGAAGGACACAAGCTTTCAATGCTTGCAACTCTTAACTCATTTCTAAACTACTTAATTCTCAGCATAGTTCAGTTATTTTACATGCTGAAGATTAAGCAATGGATGTTTACCCTGAGCTACATTTTTATTTTGCAACCCTAGAAACGTAATTGTAAATGCCATTTTTATTACTCTAGTCTCCATGAAACAAACTTAGGCAGAGGGGGACGAGGAAGAAAATAAAAAGAAATCCTGTATTTATGGTCTTGTAAGTACTTCTATGTTTAGCTACTTATCAAGCATTCAGGCAATTCTGTCCTCTCATTAGAAAGAGTGAAATTTAAGGTGTACTTTGCTTCTTGAGAGGGCTGTAAGTTCACTTTCTCTGTTACTATTTTGACTTTGGTACTGCTACACATTACTTCAGTCTGGAATGTGTACAACCTAACTGGAGTTTTTGTAGGTAACACAGCTGCTGATAATTTAAAAAGCTGTAGTGACCAAAGTCGCCTTAATATACCTTTTCATGTCATTAGAAGGAATACAAGGGCAGACAACAGATACCACGTATTTTCAGAATTTCCTCTCTCTACATTTGAATTGGACAACCAAAAATTTAGTAATTAAATCAGTCAGAACAGGAAGTCAGTAGTAAACTAAAGTTAATTTGGCATGCAGTTCACAGCAGATGCATCTGTGTAAACTGCAATTCAAAATAATCTACACGTAATGAAAAAAACATCTGAGCTGACCAAAATCCTCCAAAAATCAAACTTCTATAAAAAGCTGTAGAAGGAAAAAAAAAAGGAAAACAGAAAGGAAGTTCCAATGACCGTGTTTCCCAAGACCCTGATTCACCTAAAAGCTAACCTGCTTCTCCTGTTTTAAGTGAAAAGTTTGCCATGATGGAAAAAGGCAGAGAAACAGAAATAAAATACATAAAAATGTGCAACATAACACTCTTGATTTAATCCAATCTATTGAGGCAACCCAGAAAAACATTTCAGCTATGATATTAGGGCCTGAGTCCTTCGTATGAGTAACTGCAACTTCACTCAAGTTACAGGCTCAAAATCTTTGAAATCATTTATTGCTTAACTGCATGCAGTGTAAGACCTGGCAGCTGCAAGATCATTTGGTTTCAGATACCCTTTCTGAAACTTACCTTTTACATCAACAGTTTTGAAGCACGTGAGCGTTTTCTGCTAGCATTTAGAAAAGTAGTCAACACCGCAGCTGATAAAAGATAGCCCAATAATATCCTATTACTTCTCTTCAAAGGAGATTAAAATTATCCAGAGCTAGTACAGAGAAGGTTGATCAGGAAAGCAACTATTTGTATTGCAGATATACATGTTACTGTTGGCAGGGTAAGCCATCGTTATTTTGCCAATTCGGGAATTTGTATGTATTGCTGAAGTAAGCGCATGAATTAAAATTGCTGAAGTTTTATAAACCAAACCTTACCCACATGCAGGCCTCCAGCCTGACTTTTGAGATGATAGCCCATAAAGAGATGGATCCTTCAGTCGCCTCCTCATCAGGGCAGATAATTTGATCCGGGTAAGGAGGCTCAGGAAAATTAACTGAGTTACATTCATATGCAGCAAGAGTAACTGATGCTATGTGTGGACCCTGAAAAAACACAAGTAATTTCAAATGCATTTTATGTTAGTTATAATAAAAGTTAAAATTAAAAACCCAGATTTGTCCCTGATGCAAGGAATCTAGGCTAAAACTTAGTGTTTCTCACTGTGGCCATTAATAACGTTATATATGTAAAATGCTGGTGTTTTTTTTTTTAGACTATCTGAAGTGCAATGTTGAGCTATTAATGCTCTTTCAAAAAAAAAACCAACAAAACAAAAAACAAAAAACCACCACAAAAACAAAAACACAAGCCAAAAAACCAAAACAAAACCAGAAAAAAACCCAAGCAAAATCCTTCTTGTGATCCACGAAGAATGTTAAGGAGCCTTTCAGCTTTTGCCATGCCATTGCACAGTAGTATGAGGTTGCCAAGGAGAAATAAGAATTCTTACTTCTTAAAAAACAGGAAAATTTTCAAAACTTTAAAATGTTCTCCTTGAGGTATTTATGGCCTACAGCTTTATTAGAGCAGGTGTTTTTCCTACTGTTGCTTTTAGGGGATGGAGGCATTTAAATTCCGTGTTAAATTTTTTTTTTTAATAACTGGGACTTTACGACATCTTACAGTGAACCTTCTTAACTTTTGGATCTTTCTCCAAAAATCAGATCCTTAATTTATGTCAGGTTTTTCTTTGTATACAAGAAAGTATTACTTACTGCTCTTCGTTAAGTGGTTTGAAATATAATTCAAAACTTAAACATTATTTAAATGCCATATAATTGAATTACTTCAAGCCTCCATCTTACATTAAAAGATTTTTTTGGACAGATCTCCAAATAAAACTAGCATAAAAATCTATTCAAGGACTGAACTGGTACATACTTTAAAAACCTGAAAGAATTGCCATTATCTTACTACAAAAGAAATGAGAAGCAATTCAAATAGTGTATGGCCTGAACACTAGGCTGTGTAGCTAAAAAAGAAATCACTTAGCAAAAGGTCAGGGAAACATTGTCTGGGGAAGAACGTAAAAAAAGAAGTACTGAGTTAAATTAAGATCTTTTCATAAAGTCACAGATTTAAATAAATTTTAAATCTTTAAGTGCAGAACAAATTACACAAACCTGAACTTCTGCTATTAATGATTTGATGGGTTTTGACATCATTGTGGGAAACATTGTCAACAATTTTCTTCTACGTTTTTTCCTTTAAATGAGTCATGGTTTATTAGACCAATAAGGGAGCCTGATGCCCACCCCCCCCCCCCCAAATCAAAGCTATATTTAGTAAAGTGTGATAGACTTCAGCACTGCCATTCCCCTGCACAAGGCTTCCAAAGCCCGCTTTGAAATGCAGGAGCCAGAACCATATTCAGAGGACCCTTCAGGCTTCATTTGCACATTAAAGGGTGAAATTCCACAGCAGGTCTCACACAAAAGGTGAAGCTCCATTGCTTTTTCTAGACCTGCTGGGAAGAAGATTTTAGTTGGGTTCACTCACATCATTTCAGGTCCCACTGAAGTGACCAGAGCTTTGGACTTATGCAATTACATTGTTACTGTAATTTTTTAATGGCAGGGAAATAAGAATGTTGAAAAAATATCAGTTATTTTTCTGTATGACAGCTGTGACTACTGTTGTATGTAAACAATTCAAAATAAAACCATTCTTCTGGCATGCAATTGGTAAAAGACACACTGCTTTGATACCAAGGAAATTATTTTATTTATTCCTTGTTACTTTACAGGAGACTAATTCAAAGTTCTTTGGCATACTTTGGATTATATGAATAGATAGATACAGCCTCCTGAGATGATAAATGAGGCTCAGCCTCTCTCGCAAAGGAAAAAAAAAGGTTAATTGAAGTAAAACTGAAAAAGAAGAGATCCACCAGAAGTTGATACACAAGAGTGATTTTGATATGGCAGGGAGAACAATGAACAGATGAACGACCAACACAACATTTCTATAGGCCCCAATGGCAATGGACAACTTCTTGGTACTTGTAGCAAGATCATCCGTGTCCCCAGCAGCTTCATATCTAAACAAATAACGTATTTCTATTTTACTCATCGAGGACAGATGCAAAGAGAGAGTTGAAACTTTCCTAAAATTGTGAAGTACCTTTATGGCAAACCTGGGAACCTCTTTCTCCACCGTACTCTGAAACTTAGGGAATTTAATCCCATCCCCTGCTTGCCCCTCCCCAGTCTGACAGCTACCTTGGGACACACAAGGTCTCAAGCCATCTTCCTTAAATTAATGGTTTTCACCTGCAGAAATTTGCAGTAAAATTCTCCTGAATAGCAAATTTGCATGGAGGAAATCCCCACGTACTTGAGTCGTAAATGACCATTTCCTACCTTCCCTTGAGAGTAAGGGTAAGGCCGTTGCCAAGGCAGTGAGATATAGTGTGTGAATCAAGACGTATGATTTTCAGTTCCACAAAATTTGGAAGACATGCCACACTACAGTATAACTACAGCCAGCTGTGATGGGAGACTGTAAGTTTCAGTTTTAAAATAGTAAGAGACAAATTTAATCACTACCACAGTGAGGCCCCCAACCCCTTGCAAGGCTTCAGTGACAGCATTACCAGCATTTCTTCTCAAACTGCACACAAGGTGTGTAAAGAAGACCGTATAATCTCAGGAGAGCAAGCAATGACAAAATGCCTAACAGGAGGCTGCTGCAGGAGCTTCTTGCCACGAGCAGCTTCTCTCAACAGAGTTGCCATCCTTGAAATGGCTTAACGGTCTCAAAACATTGCCTCCTGTTAACAGAGCTCTCCCAGTCTCAACAAATGTCTGCAAAAGGAAAAAATTTACAAGTAGCCAATGGAAAAAAAGGCATTTCACAAAGCAGCTGTAAACGGCCAATGAGCCACCTGAAGACTACGCCAATTGAACATAATTCTTCCACTGTAATGTAAACAATTCTACAATGGAAAAAAGTTGGAGTTATGGAACCCACAGAAGCCACATTTTAACTGGAAGAAGAAATAAAGCATAAACGGTTCATTTAGAGTGATGAAGTGGGGAGTACTGGAACTCGGAGTGAGCCGAAGGAAAGCAGAACAATCCTGTGTCCTCCTCTGGCAGCGGAGCCCAGCTGCCCTGCTAGTCAAATGGACAACGTCTCACAGTTTGGCAGGCTGCATGCAACATCTCTGACATCTGCTTTTGTTCTAGCTCAGCCCTGAAAGCTTACATAGAGCATTATACTTTCACAAAGCCATGGTTACCAAGCACCTCAAAACAATGGTTGGCTAAACAGGACCATGGTTGCAATGGGGGTGGGGGGGAGGAGGAGTGGGAGGGTCACTGGATGTTTCATAAGAGAGGTGCCATTGCTTTATATTTAGCAATAGTGTTGGTTTAACTCTGAACAGAACAGGGAACCAACTTCAAAAGAGCTTTACATGCCATCTTTGGAAAATCCCAGTCAATATACACTCAGATGTTTTCTTTATACTCCTCCCTGTGCCAGAAGGATTGATTCTCATATAATTTTTTAATCCTTTTCACAAATAATACCTCCTCCTTCTCCGCGTGAGGCCGCAGTAAATACTCTGAGTGTTTTGCCTCTCCGCAACAGCTCAGTTTATTTCAACACTTTAGGAAAACCTCTAAGATATCCCCTCTTTGACTCTAACTGCAGCTCTACCTTTACAAACAGCATTTACAAAACTGTCATACCAGACAACAAATACTAAAACCAGGCAATTCAGTAGACACGCTGCTTGCCAAACCAGGAAGAGTCGCTGAAATTCAAGGCATGTAAGATCCTGAACACCAACTGTCTTTCCCTCACCCTCTTCCAATGATTTTTTTTTTTTCCTCCTAATTGCAGGAGGCACCAACAAGGGCTAACAGAGAAGAAATTGAGAAACATTCTGCTGACTCGGGTGAGAAACATTTGCTTGCCACTACTGACGACCAGAAGGAGCCTGTGGTTAGGCTGGAATGTGATTTGTTAGAAATATCTGTACAATTTACAAATCCAACAAGACAAGATCTGGTCATCAAGATCAACTCAACATAAATCTATTTTTTAGCAATAGTAATTTAGGGGAGTTTGGAAATCCCTAGCTTTACAACCCTAACGTCTCTTAGAAGATAACCTCAAACTCTTGAACTCTCAGGCCTTCAGAGAAGTTTTAGTTCAGTGATTGAAGACACCCAAGTTAGAACAGACACTGCTAATCCTTAGAAATAAGTTACTTTAAATGTTGTATTGTGAAATTTCTAGAAAGTATAATCTTTTTATCTATAAATTATGCTTGGAAATTCACCAGTGCAAATGAAAAGAGACAGCAGGCACATAAAAAAAATCAGGAAGTTGAAATCCTTAAAAGCATGCTGATATGTATAATACTTAAAACAGAGAAGTCCTTACCGTAAGGAAAAATGACTGAATATCCAATTAAAAATGAATCACATTTTTACGTTATTAATCATTCTGTGCACCTAGACTGTGAACACAATTAAAACTGCAAACAAACTCCATATCAAATGTTGGTTTCTCACATGCCCCTTCACAGGGCAGCCACCCTGCTGAAGCGACATGAGCACAAGAACAACTACATCTAATTTTAACCTTTCGTATTTGGGGAGGATATAATTTTAGGCTGTCTCTAATTTAGAAACATTTCACAAAGAAAAGTGATATGTCTGCCAGCAAGAAAAATATTACAGTGAACTCATTGCTGAACTTAATGCACTAAAAATCTGTTTTCCTCCATGGATACACTGCTTTTCACACTGGGTTCAAGACTCAGCCCTTCCACAGGGGGGAAACATGTCATGCTCTATTTGATTAAGATAAATTGGAAAAACAAAAGCTTGCTTCTCATGGGAAACATCCTGCAAGCGTTGCCCCAGGCTGCGACTCATCTCATACTTATCTATGAAGTCATTACACCTCTCAAGAAAGTTAACACCAAGTTACAGCATCTTTTTTATCTTCAAGAGTAGTGGACAACTACCCACAAAGAAAACTGCTCTGTGATTAACAGGGAAAAGCCTGATCTGGAGGTGGCTAGTAAATATCTCAATCTAGTCTGTCTGTCTGTGTTACAAGATTAAAACGTCTCGTGATTTTATATAATGTCTGGTATGCAGGGCTGGCTGTAAAACAGGGCTCAGAATGAAGAAGGATCCTGTACCTAGAGCATCCGCGAGTGACACAAACATCCATCAAGCAGTCAGGGCCAGTTTTAGCAGACCATCATGGCATTTCATGCAACGTATTAATTTTACAATCATGTGTCTGTTAGCAAGTTTCTATTCCCACTTCAGTCAAGCCTTGCCCCACAGTGCAGAGCTGATGGAAATTCCAAACGATGAGCCACAAGCTCTGAATATGACTGAACAAGAACCACCGAGGGAGCAGGCATGTGGTGCCACCGCATGCGTAACAGGGCCACGTTGCTACTTTGAGGAGTAACATGAAAAGCAGACGTTTTGTAAGGCTGTGCCCACGCTACTTTCTATAGGAGCAGACACATGTCAGGGAAAGGCACAATGGGAAGAATCTAAGTTTATACTCTGGTGCTGACAGAATACAAAAATAATCTGTCAGCATTCTCTCCTTGCCCTTCCCAAGCCACCCACTTATTATTTCTGATGAATAAATCACAGCATCTATTAAAATTGACACCAGCAGTGATGATTGGCTTTAACGTCTCAAATTAGAGATCGCCTTGCACTGTTATCATTATTTCCAGCCTGTTCAAGGAAGCAGTAACATGAAAAGTACAAAGTTCAGGCTGTGCATAAAATTAAAAAAAAAAAAAAGAGCAGAGACTCCAAGGGAGCAAATGAGGAGAAAGCATAACGTGACCTTCCAGCAGTTAAGAGACACAGAACCAGTGACAAGGAAGTGGAGAGCAGATAATGAAAACAAGTCATCAGCATCTAAAAGGTAAAGTCCATCAATCTTCAGAAGGAAGAAAACATTGTACCGATCATCTTACTAACTCCTCAGCTTGGTGCAAGTTCAGATCACTACAGCTGGCCAAGATGCTCAACATAGCTTAAATATTAATATGACATCAATATTTTGCGGACTTCTGAAAAGTCGAAGTAAGGTAGCTAATCCTGCCCAGATGGAGGCACTTCACGTTAGCTGTTTACTGCCACAGTTCCAGCTTTAGATAAACTGTCCAGACTCTGACGTACACCACTTTCAGCAGCACTGGAGGCCATATATGGAACTCGCAGTCACACCATTTCGGGCTCTGACTCATGAGGTCCAGCAATTCACGGTGGGGCAATATGGGAGGTTATTGCTTCCAGCTGTTCCACCAGCCCCTATGCAGAGGTTACCACCCTCGAAGCACAACAGTGGGACCAGCAGTCTCTGCTCAGTAGTCGGCAGGCTCGTGCCCAGCAGAACTTAAACAACCATCAGTTTCAACTCACGTTAATGCACCAGACTGGGGGCTTGGGGCTCAGTCTGCAGTCCCTCAGACTGAGCTGCAGCAGTTGAAGGGATTGCTCTTCCACAGTGTAATGTAAACCAGAGGCGCTGGTTTTATTCTCTGCAGGTATCTGTTGGTATCCAACACGTACAACAACAACGGGTGCACTTAGAGAGACCAAGACTCCAAATGAACTTTTCTCCTTGAAAATACCATTTTTAATCTCAGATTTTTTACATGCATTTTAAGAAACACCCAGGTTACACAACTAATCTGGCAGCAGTGTCCAGTTTAATTCACTGGACTCTTCCAGTTCATTACTGAACCCTACACTACACACTCTATCCAGTGCATTATTAATATCAGTGCTGCAGTTTCAAGCAGAACAGAGCCCATGTGAGCTGTAAGCAGGAGTTCCCATCAAGAGATGGTTAGCAGAAATGATTTTTTTTTTTTTAAATTATATGTTGATTCAAGTATTCCAGGATGTTTCAGTTCATTGTAAAAAGCTTAGGACAGCTGGAGGAAGTAGGTTTAAAGGCATGAAGGAAACAAATGAGAAAGTAAGAGTCACAAACAACCCTCACACGAACAGGATCCATTTTCAACTTACTTTAAAATTAATTTCAGTCTTCTGCACCTACCATGTATTTTTCTTTCAACAACCTTATCAGGTCAATAGCAGTAATCTGAGCGCAGATATTAGACAGAACCATTTTTTATTTCATTTGTTTAAGGCTTGCAAGTTGACATGTGAATTGAGGAACAGTATGGACTGAAAATGAACACCTCACTTAACAAAAATAATTCAGCACTGGGAAGGGGAGCACTGCTGCACCCTCCTACCTGGCTGAGGCAGCTCAGCTTTTGTTTCTCACTTTTTCCTTTACACACAGAACCCATAGTTTTCTGGGTTACTGACACTAGTTTTGAACTATCCAAACAGAAAGTGCAAAACTTCTCCTGAAGCTGACAATTACTATGAAAATACTCCTATATTAAAGTCACAAGTAAATAAATGGAGAAAAAATGACAATAAGTTCTGTGGATTTCCAATTATTCTGTCTACTTCATAAAAGTAGAGTAAGGGCTGTTTTGTGAGCTTTTCTTTTTAGAAGCACTTTAGTAATCTTATAATGAGTGTCCTTACAAGCAGCTCAGTTCCTGGAACCAGATAACTAAAAGGAATTAAATCTGATTTTAAGAAGTTTTCAGTAGTCCTGGCAGGAAAAGTTTTTTTTGTATTTGTGGGTTGGGTGTGGGTTTTTTTTTTTTTTAATTATTTAAACCACCAACATTTTTTTTAAAAGCTAATGGGCTCATTATTGCACAAGGTGTCTGGATTTTAAATCTTCAGGTTCTGACCTAAACCAGTCCAGATAGGGCCAAAACACGACTCATTTCAGCTGCAAACTACCACCCTTTCGGGGGGCCAGAATGTGACCCCTCGCCAAAGCCAAACACTGGAACCAATTCAGAACAAAAGCAAGACATTGAACCCTCAAGCCCAGATAAACTCTAGCTGGCTCTAAAGCCAGCACTGTCAATAAGGACACTGTCTTTTCAACTCACTTCTCCTTAAAGGCAGTTTTCTGTTCTTTTTCATGGCCTGAAATTATTGCCGTGCTCTCTTCCACTCTGCTACAGAGCACCCCAGTAAGAATTAAGTGACAAAGCCACATATTACAGTTCTGAAAAAAATTCGAACTCCTGCGCGACCTCCGCACACCAAACATTCCTATTGTACCTCACGTTTCCTGTTTGTGCTAGTCCGCACCCCGGCCACCAGTGACAACCTTTTCAGCAGTTGCTCCACTTGGCTCTAGCAGCAAGCAAGCAGAGATCCATATTTAAGAAACAAAAACACAAACAAATGCAAACAGCCGAAGTCCTCTCTGCACTTTTGACCTGTAAGGAATTTGCTTCCATTCATCCCCCACCATTACAGATTGTAACAGACCATACACAGACGGGACATTTATCATCCGCTTCTCGCGCAAGGCTTTTTGATAGGCATTAATTCTAAGCTGATTTTGTTTGCCTCGGCCGCATCTTTTGCAATCCATTCGCCAGAGCTGAACTGAAACCAAGTCACGAGGCAGAGCATTGCGAGAAGATGGCAATGGCAGCGTGGTCCCAACCAAGCGCTCCACCTAGTGTCCCCCGCTCCGCCCGAGCTCATTCATTTCATTTTGCGGCAGCAAACAGACCTCTTCAAGACGTACAAATGCAAGAAATTCCTGACGAGTTACCCTCAGTCACCTTCTTTTGGTAATTAGGTGATTCATGCCACTTATATTTTAATATACCACCAACAGAAGAGAAAACATCTCACGACTAAGGAAAAAAAAGCAGCTGGGTGCTGCTAAAAACAGTATTTAGAATTGTTAATCATAATAGTTTTATTTCCTACAGAACCACATCATGATTACTATTTTTAAACTGTTGTTTTTAAAGAATTGTGAAAAACCTTTAATGGACTTTGGGAAAATAAGCCAGTAGACTTGTTTTGAAAGTGTCAGAATAAAAAGGATTCTTGGAAGAGTGGCCTGATTCCCTATTTCTGCGTTGAAGATCTGTTCTGTGCCAGCCCTTAGCTCAGTGCCAATATGCAGCACGAGAATCGTTTCCCAAAAAGCCATGTCAAATTTTACATTTACTGCTGACTACAACTAAGGAAGCTGCATTAAACTAGGAACCAATGCAGCAGACAATGTTCAGACCCCTCATAATATAAAGTTCTTGAATCACAGAAAAAGCAATAAAAAGCCTATTATCAAAGTAACAAAATCGACCTCTCCCTCCTAGACCAAGATGTTTGGAGCAAGAATGCGCTGGTGACCAACAAAATCCAAATCACATGTGAACTGATATTAATCAGGGGCAGTAACTTCCCCTCAAACTGAGACTGCTTTAGATTGTAAAATCTACTTTAAACAAACTGTTTCCAAGCAGCCTCTTCTCAGCTAACCCCAGGATGTCTCCTGGCACTTGAATTCATGCCTCTCCAAAAAGCTGCTGGTGAGAGATGCTCTGAAGAATCCAGACAAATGACAGTTTTCAACACTGGAAAAACAGCTAACCAGGCCAGGGAAAGCAAACATCCAGAGTCATTCATATACTGTGTCTATTGCATAACTATTTCTATGATTTTACCAGCTAACAGGCTGTGCTTATGAACAGTTTGATATGAAAATAGTTGTATGCAGTAAATGGAGGGCTATATTTAAAAAAGATGCACCTGTGTCACAGCTGAGGAAGTTCAGGCACACTGAACAGGTGCCTACATGCCATCAATTCCTACCCCTTGGCCCTTAATGGCAGAGACAATACTGCAAGCATCAACAAGAGCTCAGCAGCACATGGGTGGGCCCAAGAGCATTGTTCTCTAAGCATGTAATTGCATTCCCAACAATCTCACTGTACTTACAGATTTCAAATGAGCAATTAATTAAAAGCAATTTTAAAACGCTTACTGAGACTATTCTCTACTGCCAGCAAATCCAGGCACTAAAGCAGGAGAGGATTTGCTGGTTTGTAACTTTTCGTTTCTTTGAATCAATAAAAGAATAAGTTTTACCATAATGAAGAATGTAATTAAAGTATATGGAACATGAAAAGTAGATACACAGTAATGTAAAAGTTAATACAGCCAGTTCCCCACCTAACCTATCATATGTCTACTTTTAGAGGCAACTGCTGCACAACTAACAAAGCAAATTAGTTTAAAACTCCTCCTTTTGAAAGCTAGAGCTCCTAATTGCATTGTTTCCAGATGGGTTAAATCCAGAATACTATTCTGAAATAATTTACCCTTAAAAGTCATACCAACAGTCTTAAGTTAGAACTCCGTGTTTCCTTTCACACAAGGTGTAGGCTCAAACTGAGGAGATAGAGGAGTGTGTTACTACATCGATAGCATATTGCTATACATACTGCTGTTATAGCTATATTGACAAGAATATTAACAGTTCAGACACTTAAAATGGCAACACACTGTTAAGGCAATAAACTTGTGTTTTTACACTCCCACTGCCATCTAGTGGCTACAAAGCCAGATACATTCCACCAAATTACAAACCGTTCAGGGTTCAGACAAGCCTTCAAGTGCTGAGAAAGTGCCGAGAGAGTTCAATTGTCCTAAATTTGAAGTCCATGCTCATCACTAAATCTTGCACAGGAGAAAAAAGGAAAATGAATCTTTGCTCCTCTTTCTTCCCACGCTCACTGCCTTTATGGAATTCCCTCAGTGTAACAGAAACATGCTTATCTGTCTCACATATTTAAAGTATTCCTCCTGTATTGTTACATATTAGATGTTGATGGTATAGTTTTATTACATTTTATTCTATAACCACCTTCTAGTTATTCAGTGCAATCTATTTTCTGTCTGGTTTCTATGTCTAATCTATGTCTGGTTTTCCCCTCCTAACAAAGTTCTCTGAAACCTTGCCTCTTACATTCCAAATAAACACCTTCACTATGTCTGCAATAAATACCTGCACTAACAACTTGAAACTAAATTTCTTTGCCTAGGCGATGCACCCCCCTGTAATCTTTGGAAGGCTGTTCATCTCCAATACACCCACCATAAATTATATTGATAAGCCAACAGAGAAGTAATATTTTGTATGTACGTTACTTAAATGTCAGCTCAGGTCATGGCCTACATATATCCAAGAGGTTTGCATACCCCACAGGAAAACTTAAGTGATATGTTATGGAATTTAATTTGTTTTGTATTAAAGTAATTTAGAACTATTTAAACATCTGGATTTTTAAATACAGCATAAAAAGAAAGGTCAATTCATTCCACCTTCTTTTAGAAAAAACATGGTGCTGTCTTATGAAGACTTCTTTATGTGACAAAATCATCTCTGAGTGCCTAGGGTATAAAATGACAGCACTCTTGCTACCCTGTGTCAGATCAATGTACAGCAGAGAAACACTACCCACTTTCAAATACAGTTTAGAAATGGTGCATAATATTTCTTATTTACCAGATTTCTGACACAACATGTGTAAAGATTAAGAATAGGAACTGTACAATAAGCTCTCCAAACTGCTTCAAAGAGAATGTCTAATTACATGAAATCTCTGATTAGAGGAAATCTTAAGTTGACTCTCACTGCTTGATAGCCTGAGAAAATAGATAAAAAGCAGAACAAGATTAAAATCTATCATTTAAGCTGTTTCCTAAATCCTGATTTAAATCATGGCCAACTGATTTCTGCAAACCTGGAATTGCTTTCTTTTCCCTTCCTCCCTCTGTCCTGCTGAACAGCTGGTGATCCCATCCTGCTGCGTTTTCATTCCCACCGTAGCCTGGCAGAGAACCCAAAGCGAGCCGAGTTTGTGAGCTTGACTCCACCTCATGCATCACTTGGTGCTGGTTTGCCTCCCCAGCGAGGCAGAGCAACTTGGTTTGGGACAGATGATTTTGATTGATGCTCCCTCTGTCCAGCCCATGTGTCTTACTGTCCCTAAGCTATTAACAGCATCGGCTCTGCAAGTCAGAGAGATCTGTACATTGTCAATTCACTGCTGTCTAAGCAGTATCCAGCATTACATAAAAATGTTTAGACACTGTTCAGCAGCTCTACTGAATTTCCATTTCCAATTATTTAGACTGACAGCAATATTTTTGTCTAGAACACTATGCATGCAGAAGCTCCTTTCTGTTTAGCAATAGTTTCCTTTTTCCTGTACTTTCTGCCTCCACAGTATTTAGGAGAGAGGCTACACTAAGAGTAAGTCTAAGAGTCCTGCAAATGCAGCCCATACAGATGCCACTCGATCTAACAGGCATTGCCCTGCTGTGTGGAAAAGCACGAGTTTCTTGTTTCTTGTAGTGTTTTCTGTGTTATTGTTAATGATTAAAGCAGTTCTGAAAGTAAACATCTGTAATTGTTGCAAATACAAGATGACATTTGTTGCATAAACTGGTTTTAATTATTTTATGGCCATGAATCTTTCTCTTAAATCCAGGACAGTGGTTTCATAAACAAGGAACTAAACCAATGGGCAAAAGCAAAACACACCCAAACACTTCCCTAACTTTCCTAGCTAAGTTGAGATAAACAACATCATACAAATTTTCAGAACAGATACTATTTTATCATTGTAAACAAACATTTTTCTTGCTATTATTTTCAAAGCAAAATTAATACAGACTGAACTTTAAAATAGCTGCCTATTTCAGCTGTTTCAGCCAGAAAAATGGTCATTTTAAGCTACATAAAAGTATGCTGAAAAATTTTAAATGGAAACATTTGAGCTGCACACACTAGAGAATGTTTCATTTAAATCAGGAAATTAGAGGATAGAGCTTGCAGATTTTGACTCATTGTTTCACAGCGAGGATTAACAGCAGGCTAATATCTACAGTTCAACAAATATATAGCATACGAACTACGAAACAAGGTTATGCAGTATAGAATATGAATAGCATTCACTAAAGCCCAGAAGCATTACACTAAGTATTTCTTTTCCTTCAGAAGTACTTAACATTTAGGATTTATGGAATATTCTTTATTCACATATTTTAAAATATGCAACAGTTAAAATACTTGATTCAGAAAGAACATGGTATGGAAATATCCTTACCAAATAGAGCAGGAAGGTGTGGAGACCTGTTCCAAGTCCAACAGAGGACAGAATGCCTAATCCTACCCAGTAGGCACACCAGAAGAACTTTTTCTCCATATACCGCACATACTGAAAAAGAAAAGTCACAAAAGAAAAAAAAAAAAAAAGAACAAGAATGGTGATATCTC
The DNA here is from genome assembly GCA_031468815.1 of Morus bassanus. Classification (NCBI taxonomy): domain Eukaryota; kingdom Metazoa; phylum Chordata; class Aves; order Suliformes; family Sulidae; genus Morus; species Morus bassanus. The sequence continues at coordinate 9,764,407 of CM062584.1, forward strand.
CTAGGGGAAAAAGTTAAAGCTACAGACTAACACAGATAGTTATCTGGATTACAGTAACTGAAATAGAATCCTAGATACTTCTATTCACAATTTATTACAATTACAGCACAGACATGTACAGAAAATAGTGCACTTTCAAAAGAAAAACCCACACGCCTTAGAACCATCAAGTTTCCAAGGAGATAGATGAAAAATTCAGGTTCAACAGTAGGGCGCTGAAATCCAGAACAGGCATATTAGGTGTGAGCAGTGAGCAGCAAGCCCCAGACAGCATCTACTGGAGCCCAAGCAGTGAGCAGATAGCTCAGGGAATTGCCTGAACAGATTAAATGAAGGAATAGAACTAGCTGCACTCTCAGTTAGTCGGTTGAATGTTTTATCTTGGACCAGTGAGTAACCAGGTTTGTTACTTCTAAGAAAAGATTAACATGTTGGTTGTGTGTTGCACACGAGGGGATGTAAGAAAGTCATGGCAAATCTGGACATAAAGTCCAGCTGGGTACACTAGGGAAATAGGAAGCAGTATCTCCCTCTCACTGCCATGAGGGCAATACCAAAAGGATGAGCCAGGCCATCAACTTGTCTGTACCACAGCCCCAAGAAGAGGTGCCATTTCATACCACCCATGGACCAACAGCACCCAGATGAAGTTTACCAGTCTTAACCAGGCTTCAACCTGCCAGGGTGTAAAAAAAGTCCTGAAAACGGCAAGTGAAAAATCACAAATACACTTCACTACTGAGTATCCTTTCAGAAGAAAGTGGCTCATATTCAAGTATATGTTGATGATACGCAGAGCCAGGTAGAAGCACTAGCAGGAGTCGGACTTCAGGGAAGGAGCTCTGGAGGAAGGGGGATGGACAGATACCTGCTGGCACACACGACTGAGACCCCCCAGAACAGAGAGCTCCAAGCACTGGCTGGCCCCTCGCCAGCCCCAGAGGCACAGCTTCATTCCCAGCAGGCTCAAGGAAACCTTGAGCAGCATCGCTCTGCCAAGCCTTGGCACAGTGCAGGCCCAGCAGCCAGCTCAGGGGCCGTGCGCCTCAACACCAATTTGCAAGAGCCATCTAGTGGCAAATGGTGCGTGCATCACACTCTGGCCTTCATGCTGACAAGGCCACCAACCGGGGCAGTTTTTAATGGAGCAGGTATTTGTCCATCAGGAACAGGCCACCGATCTACCATCTACCAACTTGCTCTGCAGGTAAGTGCTTAGGACTCAAGCATGGGATTGAGTGAGCGTGAATGCAATGAGCTGAAGCAACTCATTTCACTGCATTTCCAGACCCGTCCTGGGAAGCCAGGACTCCTGTTCCAGACCTGCATGTCCCTCAGGCAGCCAGTGACACACCAGAGCAGTATGGATGTAAGCAAGTTCTCTGAAACTGGGAACCTGCTGATTTCAGAGTCAGAGCGGTAAGATGATTCAGCTGCACAAGGAAATGTTCTGCAGGGTTTAAAAGGGCTGTCTGCTCTCAGGGAAAATCTGAAACTCAAGGAGAAATGGGGAAGGGAAAGGTGTAGACAACACCATCACCTTATGCTTAAGCAATGGCTTACACTTCAAGTGATGCAAAAGCATCAGCCTTCATGTATTCCAAAGCACAAAAAGAGTTTTTAAAACAGCCATTTTAAAACAATGAAGGTATAAGAAGCATTGCAGAACCCGATTTGAATGCTGAAACCATTTTATATGTAGATATATGCCTATCCTAGCATGGGATAGGTGTCAGGAGACCCTTCTATAGCAGCAGAAGAAACATTTCTCAGGAATCACGAAGTTCTATCATGACTCAGCTTAACATTATATCTCAACAGCTCACACCACTATTAAAAGCTTGTTAACAGCAGATGGGAAGGAGTGCTGCAGCACTGGACGTGCTGCTTATTCAGGAACGGGTGAGAAGTGGAACACCTACAGATGCAACAGAATAGATCGAATGACACAGCTGATCGTTCCACATCTCCAAAACACAACTCATCCATAGACAAAAGAGGAGTCATGACACGAGAAACAAATATCCTTAGCGAGTAGGAGTTCAAAAGATACATTACAATTTCATGAAGACCCCGTTCAATTCCCAGGACATCTACTTTAGCACAGGGACAGGAAGTTATTAGTCACTAAGGTAAGTAACTTGAAAACCTCATACCTGTTGATGTGTTCCTTCAATGTAATACGTAGCTGTAAGCACTGCAAGCGTCAGTAAAAAAGACACCAAGATACTTCGCCGATGCCACAATCTTAAAAGACAAACGGCAATTAGGGTTTTTCATAGTTTAGCATGCATTTCAAAGTAACTTAGTTATCCCTGTAGACTGGGTCTGCGTGGATGTAGTCAGTGGGGACAATGGCAGCTGAAAAGTTTGCTATTATAAAAGCATAAACCTCCCAAGAAAATATCTGGGGAGCCTTTATTCTTTATGGAAAAATCTCTACTTTGCTGTCAGTGAGAAGTAAGATCAAAGTTCAGCCATGCATATTTCTTTTTAAATAAAGAAAAACAAAGTAACTGCCTGAAAACAAACAATCTGAAAACAAATATTCAGCTTCTGCAGCCAAGAGCCTCTCAAACACAGGACCACGAACAACATCCGTGGTTAAACGACGTGCAAAGCAGGCACTGTGCTGGCCCTGGGCAAGGGACGAGCTGTGGGTGGAATACAGAAGTGCTAATTTCAAACTGCGTGTGGGGAACAAATCTTTACACTGTTTTGGTTCCCCTGATCTATTGAAATTAATCTTTTGTAACAGCTTAAAGTTTAATAAATACATTTTAGCTAATTATAAAGTGTGATGAAGCTACTGCAGTAAGGGGAGAAAAGTGTTTTCCTATGTCATTTGACTTTTGAGCCTGTTTAGTTTTACACACACATGCTGCTTGATGTGTATATGGCCACACACAGCAGATTAGCAAATACATTTATTATCTTCTCAGAAACACTATTATACTGTCACTTAATGATATAAAAAAAACCAAGTGCTAGCACCACTTAAAAAGCTCAGACATGAAATAGCAAACTTAACGTAACTTATCCGTTTAGACAGAAAAAGATAGAATTGAGATGTGTAATACAGGAACACAGTCAGGAATGTTTCATATTAAGCAAGCTGACAAAAGTCACTAACTCTAATTTTAAAATAATTTGTGCTGCTTATATTAGTATGAGAACTGGATTTTCAAGTAATTGTCATCATTTAAATCACAATTTATTCAAGTGGAACACAGGATATCATTAAGAGTCAATCTGAGGTCTCAACAACTTGTAGCAGTCAGTGTTATTTTCTGTAAAGATATTGTCATGCTAGGGCTAGACAACATATATGTGCTAGGCAACAGGGGATGCAAGCGCTATCTGAAACAGAATTTGACGTCTAGGAAGCCAGGTAGTAGTCAGCTTAAAATAAGACCTCAAATATTATTTCTGCTGGTTTAAATAAATGCTTGGAGGTTGTCAGAAATGGCTAACATAAGACCCAATTAAACAGTTCTCAAACAATTCCCCATGATAGTTGAAAGAACACACATAGTAAAATCAGTAGGTTTCGGAGTTAGTTTTTTTTTGGAGGGGGGGGTGGTGGTGGTGGTGTGGTGGTGTGTAAAAGGGGACTAAGACTACACTACGTAAACCTGGTATTTTTCACACAAATCATTTCAGAACATCCAAATGAAAAACAGCAGTTTCTCTCAATGGATCGTATGTGTCAGCACCTCGAACCTAGCCCAGAAGGGTCCACGAACACAGCCCGTTATCACCAACCTCAGCTCACTCTGCCAAGGAGCAGTCCCACAGCTAGAATCACCCAAGGTGATATTAGATCCTATCTTCTGACTGGGAAAACAATTGTAAACTCAATCCCAAACACAAGAGATTCCAGTTACCAACACAAGCACCGGGATGGCTGCTACCCTTGGCTTTTTCAGTTGCCAATTTTACTCATTTTGGCGCTCTAAACCCTCTCAAGCCTAGCGTGTTAAGAAATAGCGATGCATTTCAACATTAGTAGGGGTTGTTAGGGCTGCTACTCGCAAGTTTTCTAACTGGAATAAAAGCCCATTTTATCCAGTGTGTAAATAATGCTTAGGGAAAGTGCTTCAATAAATCGTTTCCTGCTGAGAAAGGGACCACATAGCTTACAAGCAAAGTCCTCTTTGCAGCATCATAAACATCACTGCAAATTCCACGTAATCCTGAACCCTGCCCTAGCTGAGCTATTTGAAGATCATTCAGCAATACTAACACACACATTAATAGATCAGTACTTAACACGGCAGTCATAAGTACAATATCTCTTCCTTAAGGATCCCAAAACACTGTCCCACTCCTTCAAATTGGAACGTTCAACTCTTCAGAAAGGAAGTTTGCAATTTTCTTCCATTGACACCTTACTGTATTTACACTTATGTAATATAGGCAGAACGTCTGAGCACACAGCTAGAAGTGTGGTGTGTTCCAGTAGCCACCTTTAAGGTACATAAATAAATGTTTTCTGAAAGAAGAATTTTAAAGTTGTGAATCATCAGGCAAAGCGAGATGTCAGAATGACCTACTGAATCAAAGCATAGGTTTCCCCAGAATGCTTAGTAGAAGTTAAAGAAATGGTCTTTACTTTATGGTCCATTCCTTCAAGTTTATTAGAGTTTCCAGGAAAAAATACTGCAAGGTAACAAGCGGTTGTCTCCACAGTACAATATTCAACCTCTCTTCTCGGTCCCTTCGCTTCCGTTCACTCAATAAAGAGGAATCTGCAAATGAAAAGCAACAGAAATGTAAAAGCACAGGCTGAGAGCTCAGATTCCATCCCACCCAAAAATATACTGACTTTTTTTTTTTTCTTTGTTAGGAAGTTAATGTGGGCTCCCAGTCATCATCTCCACTCATCACAAATCATTTGCTCTAAGGGTATCAGAAATCAGACCTCCAGCAAAGGAAACAAGGTGGCTTTTTCCCCCCTCCACGTAGCTGACAACCATTCAAGAATCTAATCGGCCCAGGGTGCAAAAAGTCTGGCATACCTGTTAGCCTTTATGCAAGGTACTGCGGTACTAGTTACAAACCAGCTAATACATTAGGCCAAACGCGACTATCACCCACTAGACCGCATTTCACTTTGAACTTCTGAATTTGGTTCTCTTCCAAAGCTATTCTCGGACTCCTCCAATCGAACTAGATTGAATTACGTGTGCTCCTTACACACTTCAGTCACCATGTAACTGGATAATAGCATCTACCCTCCCAGTCAGGACCCTCAGGCCATGGTAAGCTTTGCCACACTGTTCAGCTTCTCCAAAACGAGCCCAGTGGACAGGAAGTGCTGCCATGAAAAGGACCTACTTTTATGCTGCAGCCCTTCGCTGGACTGACACGACACATTTGGTTGCTTTTAACTGCAGTGATTTGGTTATAATGCAGAGCTCAGCACTACTGCACCAGCAGTCACTGCACACTCCCATACAAGTATAGAAGAAAGGTTGTTTTAATAAATGTACTATTTTGCGCTTACAATACAGTCAAGGTTACTAAAAGCCCAAGCTATTTTTTTTGGATGAGAATGGCTTGTTCAAAGGTTGCCAAGCTAATGAGCCGTAATAATTTTTAAGCTTTTAAAGAAAATTAATTCTGAAATAAAAGGAAAAAAAAAATCACAAAACAATGGAAAAAACCAAACAAAAATAACTCTTGCATCCAGACAGACATCAAACTTGTTTAAACATCACTTACTACACAAAGTCAAAACATATGTATTCTGTTTTGCATACATTTAAAGCATGGCAATAATATTCATAAATTTGCAAAAAGCTGTTGCATTTAAAATATTAATCTAATCCAAATCCCCAGCATATTGCAACTCAAGATGTATTGCTTCAGTCTCATTCCAGTAATTGAAACATGCTGCCTTATCAGATGCTAATATTTACATAGAAATTGCATACCTCATTGGTCACAGAGCCCATTTAATTTTGTATTCTTGAGCTGTAAGCATCAGTTGTTTTAGATGAACTAAGAAATCCTACAACGGCAAATACTGGATAACATCCACATTCCCTCAGAGTTACAGGATGATTTAAGCCTTTAAGTAAAAGGCTTTGATTTGTTCCATACATACAAACATACAGTTCCTTTTTAAATCTTGCCGCATTCATTGTGTCAAGAATTTCTATTCTTTTTTCACTTAATATGTCTAATAAAAGAAATACTTCAACCTTGTTTTTTATGACTTTGTTTTTAGTAAAGGTCACAGAAGACAATGGTGTAGGACTGCACACAACTTGAGAAATCACTTGGTTACAAAACTTAATTAAATATGGAACTGGCACATTCAAAGCTGACAGGAAACAAACTAAAACGGTTATCATTTCTATGCTATACTACACAGCACAGATAATTCAGTGACACAAGGCCCTTCATGAAACATTCTCAAGTAATTTTTCATGAGTCCTAAACACTAACCCAAGCCTACTTCAGACATAACCACTGGGAAAAACAGAGGCAAGGCAGGAGATGAAGCAGTTAACTGTTCTGTTCGTAACTTATCATCGAAACTGATAAATTATAGTGAAGCTAAATGTCGACAGAGCTAGAAATGGGAGACTAATAACTGGATTTCTCCCAGAGTAAAACAGATTTTTATTACCAAGTACAAACTTTTCAGTGCCAAAGGGTGGGGCTGTATAGCCTGACTTTTACAGCCACATATTTGCCAACATAGTTTAGTTTTTCAGCTCACTCCTATTGCAGGCCCTGTTGGTACCCAAGTCAGCTTTACAGGGCTCACACGCGTATGAACTACAGAATAAGAACTTTGGAGGGAGAAAAGAGTATAAGAGAAAACTGAATGGAAACACACAGTATAAAACTATTCTGAGGCTTTCAGTAAATAAAGCCTCTAGACTTCAGATTTAGAGACGACTGAAGTTTCCAAGATTGCTTCAGGCATTCTGGCCCTTCGCATTATCTGGGCTTAAAGTGCAGCAACATAAATTCATTTTGAGTATTGTGCTGGCCATTTTACACACCAAGCTGACCAGCTGAGAACATTACATCGTTTTCCACCTACCTGTAAAGTTTCCATTGTGCTGTTCTTTGATCATTCCTATGCGTCTCTGGTCACAATCTGTTCCATTCTCTGCCATTTCATAGATCAGTCACGTATGGGGATCTAATAGCAGAACAAAACCAAAAAGCATAATGTCTCCATTTCTGGTTATAAAGACTCCATTTACTCCACAGTCAAAGGACACAAGCAAACATCCAGCAGTTCTCCAAATCCACAGTTATCCTGCATTACACCATTAAAAAGGAGAAAGTGATTCAGTTCCCACAATGACAAAGATTAAAACATTTTCACCTACATACATCTAATTTTTTCACTTAAATGACAAAACTCCCTCATTTCTAACAACTGAACAAAAGCTTGTTAAACAATCCCTTCTACTCACCAGCCCACTGTTTGGGCTCCAGAAGCAGCAGACCTTCATATAAGCCTCACTTCAATCCTGAGAGGCGCTTAATATTTGATTCTCATATTAGAAAGCATCTATTGTGGCACTAAGCTTCCAGGTAGTTAGTTTGCAAACAGACCTCAAAAACATCACGGCCTAAAAAAAATAGCTCTCAAGATGGTAACTAAGATACAGAACTGCATCTTGTGTTTTGCACAGTCTAATATCTGTAACCAGAAAAGGTAAACTCTTCAATGGAAAAGAGTTCTCTGATGGAACGCTTTTTTGAAAAGTGTACATTCTGTCTGCTAGCTTAGCCTCTGTCTAGTGAGAGCAGCCTTAAAAAGTGCAAAAGAACAGCTGTGGTTTTCCTGATTGAGGAGAGTAAATAATGCAGTAATTGGAAGCCAGCATAAATCAGAATGTTGCAAGAGCCTCTTTTTTTTCTCCTTAAAAAAATGCCAAACTGAAATGCTGACAATTCTTATGCAATCAAACACAAAGAAAGTAGCCAGTCAGACTCCCTGCTTTAAAAATTCTCTCTTGAATCTTAAAACATTTTCTGCAGTTTTATTTTGGAAAAAGAGTCCCACAGAGCTAAAGCATCTTATTTGCATTACATTTTTCCCTGAAAGCAAACATGATTTACAGTATTTGATATGCTGCTTTTGTTGGAAAGAAAAGTAGTGCCATATTAAAATGACAGATTATATAAAACTGTTTAGTGGAGGAAATTAAAGTTTTACAGAAAAAAATACTTCCCCTTTGATTTATGTTAGGCTTAAGAGCCAAGCAGCAGCTCAGGTTTGGTAAACAGGAGTGAGATCACCCCTTTGATTCAGACTGCAATAATTTTGCCAATTTTTTTATTAAAATGTTAAAAGATTTCAGATACTGTATCTGTTTAATATTCCCAGGGTTTCACAAGTCAGTTTTAGACAGATGTTCTTCTGAACAGGTACAAGCCTTGTGCATTACCTGTAATACAGATAAAATTGCTAGCTAGAATGTGATTATTAAAGGGGTTTTACTTAAAAACCAATAGTCAAAAGCATCAAGGTCTCAGGGAGGAGTCCTTCCTCCAACACCTTCTTGAAATGAAATGCACAGAAATAGAAATGGGTCTAGTTAAACAAGCTAGCAGAAACTAATCTCTTGCATGTTACAGTTTTTATTCATTGACACTGGGGCCCCAAGAATACCCAAACCACCAGGAAAATTAATAAAACAGCCTTGCCAAAGTTTGCTCGTGAAAAATGCTGAAGGGCTCCATAGTCAGCCAAGGACAACAGAGGAATGACCTGCTGCAGTAAGAGCTCTACAGCATCATTCTGCAGTCACGTGCAGTCAAAGGTTTGCTCTGAACTGCTAGCCAACCACCAGAGCAATGGGAACCTCTTTCTCTCCTCAGATCAGTTCTACAGCAGCCTGACACCCTGGAAGTCAGGGGAGTTACACCAGAACTTGATTGAGGATAACTGGCCAGTTGCTACAGTGATACAAGGATCAAATGTTTAGCCATCTCCTAATTTCATTAGGACAGCAAGTCCTTGTAGATGGTGCGGTGTTTTGTTTCTACTGACTGCACTTGCTCATCGTGCTCTTATTTTTTATACTTATAAATACATATTTATATATAGACACAATATAAGCTTGTATACGCACTGCATATGTATATCACACACACACGTGTTACACACACAAAGCTCGAATTGCAGAGGGGAATATTTAAATTGGGCATCCACAGTTAGAAAGCCTCATGTTCACAGAAATCTGCTTAGGAAGCAAAAGCCATCAGAGCTGTTCTGCACACAGCCATGCTAAAAAAAACCATTCTGGTTTAGGGAACTTCAGTCACATTTTGTTGGCTTAAATATAACAAACATTAAAACAAAACAAACTTAAGTGGAAGCCACATGTTCCTCATTTTGAAGTTAATCTTTTTTCCTTGTGCAAATCCAGCCTTCAAAATCGAAGTCTGAATTGGTTTGGTCTCTGCTAGCTTAATTACATTTCAAGAAAGTCAATTTGCTGTAATACAAACTGCTCTCCATATTTGATGCTAAAATCTAGGCTGTGCACAACTCTCCCTCTCCATGAGCTGAATTCCACTGCAATCCGTTAAACATCTCACCGGCACATAAAAATCGTCAATCTCTAGGGATCTCAGGTGCATCATTACGGACATATTACAGCTTTCACAAACTCAACTAGCAGAGCCGGTTTTACCCTGCCTGCTTGGAAAGGCACTAATCTGGGATTAGCTTTGTGTAACACCTCCTCAAGTACACAAGTCAATGTTTACAGCAAAGCAGATAAATAATCCCCTTGCACACTTCTGTGGAGCAAATACTTGTTAAGAAGGTCCTAAAGTTCAACAATTCTGCAGAAAAGCTCTAAAAACTTCTATTTAAGAATACTAGTTGACTAGGAGATTTGATACCTATCACATGGCACGTCCAAACGGGCTGCAATTCAGAAACCAAACCCTTACTGGTTTCAGAAAAAACTCCTTGGTTTACCAAAGTCTAATTATACTTAAAACATCTTAGCAGAAGGAACTGCAGGATGTGCATCCAGAAAGCTCAGCACTCTGATCTGTTGCTCTGTTTGACGCCTATTAAAATCCCTAGTCCTGCACTAATGTCTCCCCACGGACATTATCTGGAGTGGGAGACTGACCCAAAATGGAGTTACCCTTCATTAACAGAGTCCATGTACTCAAGTCTACACTAAACCCATGATAGTTCACCACAGGAAATTAAATTCCATCTGCTGAACAGAACTTCGCTTCTTACAAATGCTGAAAAAGGCAGAGTCCATACCTAAAAATAAATTTGCCTAATACATTGAGCAGTTAGCAGCAAACATAAAAATAAACTATTTAAAAGAGTGAGAAAAACAACTTTGAACAGTTTTTGTATCAGTGTCGCGTAGATCATTTGTTAGAACTGTGCTCACACAAGAACTGCTTTGTAGGGCTGAACAAACAGCCCACAATACGCTATTCAGCTTTAGTGCAAACCATAACATTAAGTATAAAAAGACAATTATTGCTAGTCGAAATGTAAATTGGTCAACAAAAAGGGCTTATGGTAACTGTGACTGGCGCTTCACAGCATAAGTGAGACAAAGCATAACAAGCTATTAGAGCATGAGAACATAAAATTAGGCACTGCAATCTCTGCACTCCGTAATCAGAGAAAAGGACAAAAGTCTCTTCTTTCTGAAGCTCTGGGGAGGCTGCTGAAGCACCCAAGCGTTGGGTGCACTTACGTAAAAGGAAGCAGTTTAAGACAAGGCAGTTGGGCGCTTGCACTCTCACTTGGAGGAACAGGATGGGGACTCATGTTCTGTACTAAGGATTTTTTTGAGGACTTCTTTCCAACGTGCTGGAACAACAAGGAAGCTGTTAAACTATTTTAAGGATATCACTGCTTTCCCAGGCATTGTTTGTATCACTAATTCTTACCACTTCTTACTTAGAGACCCTGGAACCCTGACTCTCATCTCCATCAAAGTTACTTGCCATGCAGCCACTAGAGCTAGATTTATAGCCGAGACTGTTTTGCTGATGTTTTCTCCCAGCCACCGTAGCAGCACACCATTTTCAGCCTTTTGTAATTTCTTGCATTTTAACCCACATGCTCCAATCCTGCCAGTACCCTGCCCCTTCTTTCCCCCCAACTTTTCTGATAACCATTCCTTCTTCTTTATCTACACCACTGTTCTTCAGTTACAACAAAGAGAACAAAAGATTAAAAAAAACAGACTTTCACAGGTGGATCAGTAATTGCACTAAAACAGACAGCGTTACGCATCTGTAATACAGGTTTGTTTCAGTCATCAAATGCTCTACGTAGGCAACAATTTACACAGGGAATAAGTTAACAGTTTCCTGGAAAAGTAACAGTTTGGAGAGCACTTTCCCACAAAAGTCAAAGACTGCCTGGCCCACGAACACATTTAGGTAAAGGATGAGATCCGTCTTGAAGTGAAACATTACATACCCTTTCAGCTCCGCACACCTATGTCACTCTTCACTACTTCTTCTGTATTTGAAGCCAGTGGAACAGACAACTACGTCCTCAGCTCTGCAGACATTCAAGACCAAAGCGACTGCTCTTCCAAACCTTCTGTCCCTAAAGAGTACGATAATACTGTTCATCATGTGATACAAAACTGACACCGTCCCTAACCTGAAGGTTAATAACTTTCCTAAAGACGACAGAAAATAGAAAAAGTAACTGCTTGATTTTTTCCAGTCCTTTAACACTCATGGGAAGCATTCAATTAAAATAAATTAGGACACATCTGAAAGACGTTCAAAATCTCCGCAGATTTAGCTATAATGGGTTACTTTGATATGAGTGCATTTATTCCCATACTAAATATGTTTTTTCTAACTAAAATAGTTTAATCCCTCAAAGGAAAAGTAATTCAGTTAAAGACCACAGGTTTCCATTTTGTGGGTTATGCCTCTGTACACCAGACCTATTTTCCAATCCCTAGCAAAATACTATTTCAAAAAAAGTCATCTTACAATTCAGAGTTAAAATTTCCACTTTTCCAAAAAGAATTTGGGACATCTTTTAGGAAAGAATGATTTAATATTGTTGTAACATGAGTTTCAGGGATGCTGCGCATTTTCTTTTGAGGTTACTAAAAGGTCTGTCCCTGCCGTTAAGGCTACATGTATTAAACTGTTCTCCCTGGTGGATTTTCTCAGGTGAAACATCAATATGGTCTGTGTAGATCCAGCAATAGAATCAGGTGCTATAATAATACAGTAGAGTCATTACACAATATATAGATGAAAAGGCATGGAAGATGGTAGGAAAGACAGAATTCAGGTTGTTCGGGTCTTTCCTGCTGAAAAAAGAAAGATTTAAATAGAAGAAAGAAATGGAAATAACTAGGAATGTGAACATTATCAGTGCAGCATCTCATGCTACAACACAGATCGCAGATCAGTTCTGTGCTCCTTACGCTGGCAGGAGGCAGCCAGCCTGGGGTGCAGATCACAGCCTGCAGAATGAGACCGCTCCTCTGCTGACTGGGACAACGCTCAACCGGTCCTGTGAAAACCACTTCTGGGTTATCAGAGAGGGTAAAACACGCTGCTGAGAGGGTGACCCGAGGAGATCGCAGGAGACCTCCTCACTGTTACTGCTGTGCTGCTATGCTAACTTCAGTTTCCCAAGCGCCCAGCTCAACTACATCCAGATTTTGAATGAGACAGAATTATAATACACGGTACTTCATGCCCTCTCTCACACAGGGATTCAGTGACAAGTACTACCACAGCACTGATCGGCGCCACAATAACGTACCTCACGGGGAGGGCGCGTCACGTGTGCCCAAGCAGCCCTCACGGCAAAATGGATGACTTGGAAAGACTGATAAAAGCAGAGGGAAAGTCTTTGGAGAGAGGGGCCACGCAACGTTGGGAAAAAAAGACCATAACTTAACAATCAGGTGACTAAAGAGACACAGTATCTTTCACACCCTCGGGTCCAGAGGCCTACACAGAAACCCACGCACATATTATCTGCCAAGACGTTTGCCTCGCAGCCCTCGGACCGCATTCTGCCTTCAGAAGGTGGCAATCCAGCTCTCCGCCATCAGCCTCCCTATGCTTCCAAAAGGCACAGAGAAAAGAAAGGTCACGGGAATTGTCACGAGACAATAACACATCCCGCACAAAAAAAGGCCTGCTAAAATTTGAGTAGGAAAGAACGCGAGTTAGAAAAATAAGAGTATAAATGCGGCCTTAAGAATTGCCACCTCCGACTCCTCCAGCAGCTGGTGGAGAGTGCAGATTTGGTAGGAACCTTGTCTTTATCCTATTTTGTAAGTGCTGGGAGACAGTTTCCCCACAAGAAGATGCAAGAAGATGCTTGAACCTGCCCAGCTGTTATATCCAGAGTGCTTCTTCTCTACGAGGAGGTACAACAGAGATGAAAGGGAATGAACAGAAGTACCTAACAAACCCCGTAGAAAAGACTAGCTTAAACATGCTCCTGAGACAACGACTTCTGCTTTTCATAGACGTTAACAGTCTCTAACTGGAACCAATTCAGGTTTCACTGTGGCTGCCTTGGCCATTCCATGAGAACACACTGCCCATACAAGGTGAATCACAGAGGCTAATTCTGAGCCTTGTAAGAGAGAAGAGTATTCTTTTAAGAAGTCTGAAATACACTGAACAACTCCCTGCCTTGCTAACAATGTCTTACTGTCTTCTGGGTCCTCCCGGTCAGTGCAGCACCAAAACCAGCAACGTGCTGCCTCGTGACTACGGTTCCAACCTGCTATAGGAATACAAAAAGCTTAGTGTTGCAACAGCTTCAAGGCCGTGCTCTTTGTTCTCATGGAACGGCAAAGTCCATCCAACTCAGACTTCTCCACAAGTAACAGAAGTTAAAGTTCTAACCTTCAGATAACAATGCATTTCCCATCACCATTATACCAGAAAAACTGGACTACTCTTACTATACATCAGGAGGAATAGTTTTTTGCTTTAAAACCAAAGCTTAAGAAATAAGAGGAGATCTCAAAATATGCCCTAATTACATGGAATGTTCTAAGGAGAGACATTCACAAGGTGTAGTCAGAAACAGTTATGACATTCAAAAGATATTCAAAGACAACCACAGGAGAAAAAGCTTTAAGATGGAAATAGTGCAGGCATTCCAGCTAAGAGGCTTGCTTCCAGTGTACTCACCTTCCTCATTGCTACTACCCACTTAAAAGCTACTAAGTCTCCTCCTCTCCTTTCCCACAGAAATTACAAGTACCATTGATTTCAGCTGTTAAGTAGGACGAGAAGCTTAGCTCAAATTAATAAGTGGTGCTCACCTCCCATTGCACAACTGGAAATGTGTTTTTTCAAACTCTCATCTAAAAACATGGGATGAAGCAATCATTACAACTGCCATTACAACCAATAAGGAATAAAAAAAAGTCCATCCCACGCTGCAGAAATAATGGATTGAAAGAAAGAGGACTGACACAGCGAAGCCCATTTCAATAGGTAAATTAGTGCATTAAGAAGAGCTTATATACGCGATTGTAAGGTAAGATGGTACAAAGCATGAGGACCCCCAGTTGACCTATCTGGCAGGAACTGGGGTGAAACAACCTTAGAAGAGCAGAAGTGCTAACAGTAAAACTGTACCAAAAGCCACTGCTCAAACAAAATTCATATGTTCCAAGGCATAAAAGAGTAACATCATGCTCTCTCCACCTCAGAGTGCTCAACCTGTATTATTAACCTTAACTAAACCAGGATACCCACTTGTTGGTAAGCACACAGCAGAGAAAACAAGGACAGGAGAGGACCCTGAAGGAATGTCGTATGTGCAGTTCGAAATGGATAACCTGGATTCACAGCACTTCATAGATAAACAGCCATTATCAAGCAAATTTACCGCCCCCTCCCTCAGGTCACCTACATAACTGGCCAAACATCAAAGGGGCAAAACTGGAATGAAACAGGAATTTTACTCCTTTATTACCTTCTGTACTCACTAGAGGACATTAGCCAGAGAACGAAAAACCAGACAAATGCATCTAGGTGCTTAACTTTAGTCAGCAGACGTGAGTCACTACAAGTCTTCCCAGATTTGGGCCTACCCACCCCAGTCCATAAGACAAGCCGCCGCTGCTAGGAACAAGGAGAGCCGGCACGATGCAGAGGATGCAGTTAGCAGCCCGGCTAGGGAAGCCCAATACGCTTCTGCGGGAGGAGCAGACAAAGACTGCTGGTATCTGACTCTTTGCAGCTGGAAGGATGAATTTCTCCCTGTGTCATCGGGCATCCTCCCTTGGGCCAAAGCACGGCGATTCTATGATACGGTTTGCGGGGTTTTGTCCAGCGCGGCGTGAAGCGTCCCGCGCGGAGCCGGTCTCCCGTGGGACGGGGGATGAATTGGCAGCAGCAGAGCTGTGGCCCTGAGCACGGCGAGGAGCGTCCTCCGCACCTCCAGCAGCTCGGGGGCGGCTCTTCCCCTCCCGGCCTCCTTCACCCTCGCAGCGCTCGGCCCGCGGCCGCCTCCCGGTTACCTCCCCCCACCCCGCACCGCACCGGGCCGGGCCGGGCCTCTCCCGCCGCCCCCAGGCTCGCACAACACCGACGGCGCGGGCCCTCGGGCCGGACCCCCGCCGGGCTGCCCCGCCGCCACTGTCACCACGGGGACACCGGGAGGGGAGGAGGAGGCGGCGGCGGCCCCGGGCTCGGTGCTGAGGGGGCGGGATGGGGGACGCGGTGCCGCTGAGGGGACGGCGACGCGGACCCCCGGCCGTGGAGGGCCCTGCGGCGGCCGGGCCGGGCCGAGCCGACCCCCGTCCCCACACTCACCCCGCTCCGCGCCGGTAGCTCCCGCTGGGCCCGTGCCAACCCGGAAATAGGGGCGGGGCCAAATCCGGGCTTTCCCGCCCACCACCACGCGTCACTTCCTACGCGCCTCACGCCCAGCCCCACCCTCCTCGCGGCCGGCAGTCAGCCCTCATCTCGCCCCTCCCGGCCACGCCCTGTTGCGTCACCTCCGGGCGACGGCGGGGCGGTGGCGGCCTGGCGGGCGCGTGGCAGGTAAGCGGCGGGGGTGGGGGGGACACACGGACCCTGAGGGCCCGTTTTACCGTTTCTCTCACCATTTTTAGGTGTAGTTTTCACAAAATTGGCGGGTTTTTTTTCTCTTCGTTCTGCTTTCCGAGTTGAAGCCCGTCACCGGTAAGTCGTGCACCGTCACCGGTGACGCGTTTGCGAGAAGGCCGTCACTGGGGGCGCAGGGGACCGCGCACCGAGAAAGGCGCCTCTGAACAGCCTTTCCCAGGGCACGAGGATGGGCTTATTCTTAGCGAACGCCGCCCCCGCACAGCCCGGTGCGCTCTCACAGGGTGAAGAATCCCAGAACGGCGGGGGTCGGAAGGGGCCTCCGGAGACCATCCCGTCCAACCCCCCTGCTCCAGCAGGCACACCCAGAGCAGGGGCACAGCACCGCGTCCAGGAGGGGTTTGAATGTCTCCAGGGAAGGAGACCCCACAGCCTCTCTGGGCAGCCTGTCCCACTGCTCCGGCACCCTCACAGGGAAGGAGTTTTTCCTCATATTCAGGTGGAACTTCCCGTGCTCCAACTTGTGCCCATCGCCCCTTGGCCTGTCGTTGGGCACCGCTGAAAAGAGCCCGGCCCTGTCCTCTTGACACCCACCCTTCAGATATTTATAAGCATTGACGAGATCCCCCCTCAGGCTTCCCTTCTCCAGGCTGAACAGACCCAGGTCTCTCAGCCTTTCCTCATAAGGGAGATGCTCCAGGGCCCTGACCATCTTGGCAGCTCTCCGCTGGACTTGCTTGAGCAGTTCCCTGGCCTTCTTGAACCGGGGGGCCCAGCACTGGATGCTGCACTCCAGATGCGGTCCCACTAGGGCGGAGTAGAGGGGGAGGAGAACCTCCCTCGCCCTGCTGGCCATACTCTTTTTTTGTGGCTCCAGTAAACCCTATCTTTTCCCCTCCTTTCACAGCCAGTCTCCAAAATCCACCATGGATTATCTCTCCAAACCTGGGCTCCTCAGCGTCATCGCTGGCGTCGCATGCGGAGTGTGCTTGGGATGGGGCATTCGTGGAAGGTTTTTAAGGCAGCCCAAAGCCAGAATGACCTCACCTGTGAACAGCCTGGGGAGCGAAGCTGATGTCATGGGAGAGTCTGGGGAGTTCAAGATGGTGCTGATTGTCCGCAATGATTTGAAGATGGGAAAGGGTAAAGTAGCAGCACAGTGTTCCCATGCTGCTGTTTCCGCTTACAAGCAAGTTCAGAGAAGAAATCCTGAACTCCTGAAACAGTGGGAGTACTGCGGGCAGCCAAAAGTGGTCCTCAAAGCTCCCGATGAAGAGACTCTGATCCAACTCCTGGCTGAAGCTAAACACCTTGGACTGACTGTGAGCTTAATACAGGATGCAGGTCGTACCCAGATAGCTCCAGGCTCCCAGACAGTCCTGGGTATTGGGCCAGGACCAGCTGATGTGGTAGATAAAGTTTCTGGTCACCTAAAACTCTTCTAAACTGGGGACCAAAGAAAGCTGGATGCATTGGTGTGTATCAGTACCAAAGGGATAAAAAAAATCCACATTTTTGGATTTTTCTCTATGTTCTCTCACTATAAATAAAATAACCAGGTTTTGTAAGAGATGTAAATTTGCAAATCATTGAGCTTCTCTAACTTCTGTATCGTGTTCTAAAATGGGAGAGTACATGCTGGGCTCAGTGGAGTTGAGGAAAGGAGAGGTGGCAGAATTTGACTACCCACAAGAAGGAACCCAGTATTATTAAAGACTTGTGCAACTGATTGAGGATTTTGCACTTTGTCTGCTTTACCAGCTCAATAGACACATTAATAAAGTTTAAGTGGCTTTGTCCCATGTGCTAAAAATGACAAGTTTTCCCCCTCTCTGCTTTACAGGAGGGTTTTTTTTTTTTTTTGAGAGATACATTCTTTAATTCAGAAAATATCAGCTGCTGAAGCCGTTAAAAATTGCCCCGTACAGATGAGGGCAGCTGTTGCCAGCTTCCTGCACAGTTTCTAATAGAGCGATGCAATAGCTTGTGACTGGTGTGTTATACACTTATAAAGTTAAGGTTGAGGCTGCAAAGCCTGCTCAGGAGCCAGTAGACAGTTGTGGGGAGGAGCTGTAAGCCATGATCCTTTGTGGAGGTGTCTGTAGAGCTACTGCACTTGCAGGGATCTGCAAGCCAGTCAGTCCTAGTTTAGCCAAGGTACAGAGAGTTACCCTATGTATAAACAGGTTGTCATACAGGGACTAACTTAAATCTTGCTTTACTTGGGATTAACAGGTCTTCTTGGGTTAAGGAAGGGCTTGATTACAGAAGTTACAGGACAGAGTTCAGATCATGCTGATCATGGCTCATGTGTAGATTCTACCCATGCAGCTCCACTGCAGCTCTAACACTGTAAAAGGCAAGTTCCCTGCACTTGTAATGAGGTGGACTTTCTCCGAGTCCATTTTATAACAAATCTGTTTTGCAAGATCTGTGTGGTTGAGCGCATTTCTTTTTACAACCTCGGCCACATTTTCCAGTTGAGTACCTATGAAATATGTTGTAAAAGAGGGAACAGAAGGCTTTGTCTCCATCAGTCAAATTTACAGACCCAGAGGCAATGTCAGAGGGGTTGAAACGCAAGCGTAAGCAAGTCGAGTAAACACAGAGAACGAAGAAGTTTTTATACTGTGCCTCTGGTTTAGGTATAATACTTTTCCAAGACTGACACAACTCACTGCAGACCTTTGCTCCAGCACCCTCTTGAACAAAGACCTACAGCTGCTTACAGCCTGCAGCAGGTTAAGCCCCCCCAGATGCTGACACCCACCATCACACATAGAACCACTGCAGTGCTCAGCTGACACAATTAACTGTGGAGTTCACAGGAGCAAGCAGGAAGAGGATTCAGCCTCAGAACTGGAACCTGACACTGAGGACAGAAGCTTCTACAGCTATCACAAATATGGCCAGTGCTGTAATACTCGTTACACTGAAATATGACAGTATTCATAGAGAAACATTTAAGTCAATTTTATTTGAAGCTAAATATATTTAAGGCAACTTACATACCTAGAACATGATCTCAATTTATCTGACACGCCCTACTACAATCCTAATGTATCATCTGGTCAAATATGCTGTAGTCGACCACAATGCAGCCAACTATTGGAAAGTGCTATTTTCTTCTCTCTGGTGTAATCTTTCTACCGAAAAAGCATTACGTATTTTCTTGTATTGCCCCTCAGTGCAAGACACCGCTAACGGTCTCCACTGCCGCTCTCCTAATGGGCCCTCAGCCCCTTGAATGTACACGCTTGCATGCCCCATACTACTAGCACTGTAATACTTGGTTCGAGTGCGAAGGTCCTTTTTGAAGACAGTAAAGTGAAGCTACCACTATGCAGCATGTCCACAGTCCAGTAATTTATTTTTAAATTGAGTAATTTCAAATTGCACAAACAAAACTGAACAGCAATATGCTTGAATTCTCTCTTCTGTACACTCAAAACAGTGATCTAAAACACCACAATATCCAACATACACAAACCTCAGGGCAGGGTTAGTAAATACATAGATTGGAATCATGGTGCTCTGTTCCTGAATGGAATGTCCCACAAAAGCACAGGATACAGCACAACATAAGGTCAGCTGTTACATATGGAGTGAGCAAAAAGACACTAGCATTTTCTATATGCATAACTGGAAAAACCTGCATAGGTTAAGAAAAAAAAACAAAACCTTTTACTCATTTTAAGTCAGGCAAGGTTGTCTGTACGCACTTTAAATTCTTTTAGAGCTATGAATCCAACCAGGGTAGGATATGCTGATTAGTGTTGTCTCTTGTCAGCAGTCTTGCAAGGTCAAATACAAGTATCTTCGCTTTAGCTTTCTCCGAATATACAGTGAGACTTAAATGCATTTAGAATAGACAGTACATACCGTAAGCTGCTCACATACAATGAACTTAAGATTCAATATTAGAGTTTAACACTATAGAGTGCAAATCAGAATCTTCACAATAGACTTAATGGTAATAAGCAGTCCTGCAAAAGCCCACTTGAACGAAGTTGTTTAAACTATTCCCCTTTTAAAGTAAAGTCTAAATGACATGGAATGTGAAAAAGATTTAACATAAGTGATTCAAATAGTTTGCGCTAGAAAAAACAGTCCTTCATGAAATAAAGGTTACAAGAACACGAGGCAGAACTCTTGCTTTTCCCTGTTATGAGTTAAAGCGGGGAGGGACGGTGGAGTTTCAGTAAGAAAATACGCTAGCTCCAAACTGACTTGTGCTGCATCTTACATGCTGTACCCAAAGCCAGGCTGCGGTTGCCCATAGGGAGGTGCAGTGTAGCCATAGCCAAAAGGTGCTTGTGGAGGAACTGCGACACTGGGTCCTGCTGTCAACATTAGCTGTGGCTGACCTGGAAGACAGAACCATTTCATCTTTATTCCTCGGTACTGAGAGTTCAGCCAGCAGAATTCCTGCAGCTTCCCTGGAGACATTTGTATGTTTAACAATAACTCCCTAGTATGAGCTGGGGCAATCTTAAATCCTGCGGTCCAGATCCAATCTTAGCCGCAGCATTACAGTTGTGCTTTATCTAGTATTTTGGAACACATCCCCTTAAGACTTGATTTCACATGAAAAACGTTCCCACTTCCAAGGACTTCCTTGGGAAAAACCATGACTGGAGAAGTGTTGTTTTAAAAGCAAAATGTGTTACTGATAACATTCGAACTAAAGCATTACCATAAACGATAGGTTGTGTTTCCGTAGCTTGCTCCTCTTCCTTTCTCAAAGACTCTGATGCATCCAGTTTATCCACCTGGAATTGAGACCAACAATTAAAAAAACTCCTCTAAAAGAGGTACTTATTCATGGCAGAGAAGTGGAAAAGCCTTAGTGGTATGTTAACACCCATCAAGAAAAGGAGACCATTTACAAGTTAAGATCAATTCAAGTAGCAATGTTGGTACTGGTGCAGTCAAGATTGTCTGTTTCCTGAAAAAAAAGTCCCTAATTGAGGGAATTGTGGAACTTCTTTGAAAGCTCACTCCAGGCTGAAGGTTTGTACGAAAGGTCCCATACCGGACTAGAGCTACTTTGACATCAGTAAGCTCAGTCAGTGTTGCTCCAACTACTTCAAAACCAACAGCCTTAGGACACACAAACTCAGATTTTAGCAGAATGTCACTTGGAGACCTTTGGTGTTGGAGCAATTGCTAAGATAGTGCCCAGACCTGGAGAAGTTTCCCTGAATGTAACATTGAGGCAAAGTAATCTGAAGTTGGTATTTGTATACAGAAGACTGCAATAGCATCCGACATGTCACTTGAGCCTCAAGATTTCACTTTCCAAACCCATTCACTCATGCAATTTAAGTTCAAATGCAGAGAATGCATGTGTATAAGACTTGCTTTTTTTTTTTCCACTCTAGAACTGTGTGGCAGTCAGCCTAAACCCACAAACACTCAACTTGTTCGAGCTTAATACATAGGAACAACACAAGACTAGCCAGCTTCACTCTGCTGCACAGCAAGTGCAATTGTGCTGTTAGCCCACCCCTACAGAAAGGCAAGAGAAGAAACTTTTTCTGTAGTGAAGTATTGCTTGTTACTAGAACAGATCCAAGGAAACTCAGCATTACTACAGTCTAAGGCAGGCCCTGAAACTAAAAACCACAAAAATTAGGTATTGATATTTTACCTGGGAGATAAGATTTAGAATAAAGTCAGAGACAATCATGCCAATTACTTTTTAAGACAGTAAGACAATTCACAAACCAGATTAGTCTTTCATTTCGTTTCTGTCCTTAATAACGGAGTTTGAAGACATGTTTCCTGTACTTACACAGGGTCAGCATTAGTTATTCAGCTACACCAACATCCATGAGTTGAACAGTTTTCAGCTTAACTGTGCTACACGAGCAAATATTTGCAGGCAGCTGT
Organism: Morus bassanus; assembly: GCA_031468815.1. NCBI lineage: Eukaryota > Metazoa > Chordata > Aves > Suliformes > Sulidae > Morus > Morus bassanus. The sequence goes on from CM062584.1 coordinate 9,786,367, forward strand.
AACAGCTTTCTTCATTTTAGTTGTGAATTACAACATGTGTTCCATAAACCTGTTAATTTGTAACCTCAATTAGAGGTATAAATCCAGGAAGTGGCATAAGTCCTGAGCTTTATGAGTTCATTCATTGACTGGGCTTTCATGGCAAGCCTTTTTTGTTGCCTCACACCAGTATCTGGCTTGCTGCTGTCAAAGTGCACAGGAGTGTATGCCAATGCTTTGAGACTCATTTCCAGACACTGTGCCGAGAACTGCACTGTTTTTAACTCAAATAGCAACACACTGAACACAGAAGCACAAGTTTAGAGATGCGAATCCAAAGAGAATGTGCGGTTTGCTAGTAAGCGGAGGTATTTGGCTTACGCGCACTTGGAAAGCCTCCAGCTCAGGACATATAATGCATTTTTGACCCAGTTTTGATGCCTCCCCTCAGAGCTAAACAAATATTTATAACAACAAGCACAAGCTTGAAACCAGCCTGCAGGATGGTTCCTACACCACTTGCTTGAGCATCACCAGGTTCAGCATCCTACACACTTGTAGCAAGATTGTTTTAAAGGCTTTTCCACAGGGACTGCAATAAGCTGCAGAGGAAAAGTAACATGCATTCAATGTTCTTGTGTTATGTGTGCATGAAAAAGAGGCAAAAGTACTGAAGCAAGAGTGAGGTCTGAAGATGACTGCCATACAGGCTCCCCCCAAAAAAACCACACGCAGCCCACAGCAATGCCTTGTAGCTTAAGGAATAGTGGGATGTAATTGCAATGACTGCTACACATGCGTAGTTTATGCAAACACTGCAGTTCAATTACCTTTTTTCACACACACGCTTTCTTACTGCCTCACTTACTAGCTGCTGAAGGACCTTACACTATGCATTTTAGTCAGGTTAGCCTTGAGTTCCAGTGGTGTAATTACAGACATCTTGTCACCAAGAAGCAGTTTGCATTCAGTCCATCTTCAAGCCATTTGTCAGTTTGTTCGCCCTTTGCTCAACCACATTAATGGAAAAAACTCACACTAGGGCTGACCTCTGGTCTAAGGAGAATCAGAGTGGTATTTGTACAGAAGCAGATGGACAGAAACTTTAAGAGATTGCCCTTCGGAAAGGCAAAATTGCATAGCAAAAGGCGAGCCTCAGAGTAGCCTCAGAAGAGCCATAAGCATTACCCTTTTTTCCTTTTTTTTTTTTTAAAATGAGGTAGCAAGAGAAGTTTAGTGAAGCTGAAGAGCTTGGAAGGCAGTCTTTTTTGCACAACTACAAGAAATTTACTACAGGGAAGAGAACCACAGACTTTGTCTAATAGCTGAAGTTTTAAGTTGCTATGTGAACTAGAGCACCATGTGGATTAGACTAGCACCATAAGAACTGGACACCTGAATGAGGAAGAGTCTCTTCTGAAGCAGCTAGTATCTATTCTGCCTACTGTCAGCACGCATTAGTAATGGTCAAGAGATCAGAAACTGGATCACAGTCCTTAAACTAGCAAATGTCATATTGATTTATGGTTCAGAGACAGTGGTCCAACAATTAGTTCTTGTTGTAGGAGGTTCTTCCAGTCAGATTGGCTGTCAAATAGTAGCACTTGTATATCCTTTCCATACCAGGTTGACTGTGATCCAACTGATCACCTGCATGTCCTTCCTAAGGATCTATTAGCTTATTAGTAGCAAATGAGTCTACTTTTGTCCTACAGCACTAGCTACTTGTGGAGTTAAACAATTTGCGTATGCTTTAGTGATATTTTGTTTGGGGGAAAAAGCAGTAGCAGCAGTGTAGTAAACATAGGAAAGAAAAAACTCATGCAGAATCCTTAGACTTAGTCCTCCAGACTTAAAGATGGAAAACAAGAATCAACTTTCACCTTTTCCTTTATTGCATCAACCTGCAAAGGAATTCAGAAGGTGCAGCTTAGAAAAATCAAATTCCATATTTAGCATATAAAAAGGTAGAAACAAAAGCGTCAGGGAAGAAATAATTAAGGTACAGGTGAGTAAAAACAAAGATACACCAGAAGTATCTGCTTTAGAAAGGCAGCTCTGCTTGTTGCTAGATCTTACTGCATTGATTTCATTAGCTACACTACAGTTACATCCTAATCTTTTAGCAGATCATGAAATTTTAATGTTTAATGTTTAATAAAGAATCCTACTCCAAGACTACTACTCTCAAGAGAGGCCTAGTATTAGCTTGGTACATCAGGCATATCTGACAAGCAGTGCTATTGCTTAGATAGCTCCCCACCACCCCCAAAATACAGCATTTAAGGATAACAAATTGCTATAGGACTACAGAGTAGTCCTGCCTTTAGAAGGAGCAGCCAGGCAAACCTTCTGGACAAAGAGGCCCTCCAGTCTTCATTGACTCAAGCATCGAGTTAAGCTTTTTCTTCTCACAGAAGGAGTCTTAATCATTAAGGAATTTACACCATTTCACTGGAAGATACTCTAAAAGCTTCAGCTGGGCAAATCTTGCTAGTGACAGTTGGTATTTAACTCAAGTCTGTCAGAGCATTACCAAGTACTTTCCCCATCCTAAGTCACTTCAAACGAAAGCCAAGTCATAATTAATGCCATTAAGTATCAGAGCCACATTTTAGGTTAAATGCACAGCAGACCAAGTTAGCTCAGAAGATCTAGCTATAAAGCTTTTTTAGTACACAGTCTAGAATTTAGTTAGAGCTTGATCCCAGCTGGGATTCCTGACCGACACAGCATATGAAAAGCCTCAGTCCTAGAGCTACTTTAAGACACTGCCCATGGTCAGGCAAATACTACTGATGTAGGTTCTGTATTTGGTAGATAGGGTGGAGTCTGCAAGTGTTTCAGTCTCTTAGAGGGCGAAGTCTCTCCCCAGATGGACTGAAAAACAAGTGTGGACATGGACAGACAGACATTTGACAAAGCCCATATCAATGTTAATAGCAAGCAGACAGTCTCAAGACATACACCACAGTAACTAACAAGCCTTCAGTGTTGGAGAGGCACCTGCTCTTACCTTGGTCAAGTACTCCTTCATGACCTGAATAAAGTATGGCATGGCAAAGTCCATGATGTTGTGCCTCCATGCTGTTTCCAAGACAACATCCGGCCTCAGGAGATCATAGCAGGTGAAGAGACAAGCACCAAAGCATTCTTTCTTGTTCTCCTGCAAGAACCACTGCAACAACTCTTCTGCCAGCTCAGTATCTTTGGACTCTGAAGCATATTGCATTGCGTCCTACAACAGGAGAGGGTCTGTTTAGCCCCAGGTGCCATAGTACAGTCACTGACATGGATGTGGTATTTAACTAAGCTAGAACTTATTACTGACATTAACAGAGAGGAGGCAGTCTATGACTTGTTTCCAAGAAACCTACCCATCTACTGCCAGTCTGAAGCAAGATCACCCAGATTAGCAACAGGCACCACCTAGTGGCATCCAAAAAGATTCAGCTTTACTAGAAAGTCACAAGTCTCCAAACAAGCCAGGTATGCTAAGCCAGACCTGTGTAGTGGTCTTACCTTATACAGTCTGTCTTTCTTACAGAGTTCTACACTCTGTTTCCAGCGGTTGTTTCCTTTGAAGAGATACGCAGCAATTCTTCGGAACTCTATTAGTTCATGTTTCTCCAAACGTTGAGCAAGAGAAATGTTGTCAAAGTTGTCATAAGCATCTATAGAAGTCCTAAGAGCCTGAGTTAAACAGAAAAAAGCTATTCACACCTCAAATGTACAACTGCATTCACAAAGATGCAAACAGTGGTATTTTTCAGTAGTGACTGCTGATGTTATGAGCCTCTGAATACCAGACAGCCATTCTCTGAAAACAGTAGAACAGCTAGACATTGTAACCGCTTGCCCTTTTTGTGAGTTCTTTCCTTAGCACCCACTACTTGCTTTAAATAAAAGCTGATCTGTCACACTCATAACTAAGTAGCCAGTCTATCCCCAGTGGAATGACCCAAAAAGGTCCCACAAAGCCACTAACAGTTCTCCACTTAATGCTTGACTAGTCACTGCTAGTTCAGTTTGAAGTGCCAAAGGACACATACTTCGGGAATGCAAGTTAAACAGCAAGCAGGTAAAATCTATTGAAAACGAGAGAGAAACCTGTGTTTCTAGACATTAAATGCACACCCAGAATATTAGGCTAATACCAACACAGAAGCCAACTTGAATAGGACTTCAAAATTCAGAAATAGCTACTTCTATCATGAAGCATACAGAACATGCAAGTCGATATCCATTCCAAATTCTACCATTTTGAGGCAAGACATACCTGGTAGTCTTCTTCAATAATGAAGAGGTTGTTCAGGGACTCATTCACTGATTTGTTGTTGTGATTTTGAACAGAGCGCAAGTAAGGCTTAACCAGTGGTAGCTGTTTAACCTTCAAGGAATCAGGTAGATAAGTTTAAGTCAAGAAAACTTTTTGTAGAGGTCTCCTAGCATCTTCCCTGTGAGGCAGCGAAGTAGCTAAACATTTTAAAATGCTACTACAGCTAAATGTGTTTCCAACTGCAACTTTTTCTTTGATCTGGATAGTAGGAAAATTACCTTTGTGAAGAAGGTGACAGCACGAGTGTGGTCAAGCCGAGGGGACAACACCATCAGTAGATCATTGAGCAACAGAGGTTTAAATTCCAAATAAAATTGAACTGCCTTGTAATACAGCTCCACATTTGCCACCTAGAGATGAGTAAGGATGCACATTCAGAGCAGAAGCTTGATTGTAGAGAAATCCAAATGAAAGACCGATATAACCTTAGATATTCCAGCACAACTGAGCCACCCATCCAAGACTCATTCTTGTCTCTAGAAATCTCTTTAGTTACTGTAGTTGACTTGCTTTCAGATTATGTGGCAATATCAAGAACTTTGAACTTTAAACAGGCTACTAGTGAAAGAAGAGATCTGAAGTGCACATAGCAAGAAGTTTACTTCCTTTCGCTAGGAAAGTAATACCTTAGTGATGATATCTTTGAACTGGCCTTCTTTCCAAGCATCTGTTGGGTGATTCATCATTGTGATTATGGCGTTATCATATTCTTCATACTTATCATACAAGAACACCAGTTCAGCCCAGAGATGGGCTTGTTCTGCAGCTCTCAGAACCTAAACAAAAGGCATATTAGAAATTCCAGTTAATATATATTGTTATCAGCGTCTATCAGTGCTCAGACTTTAGAGCTATTAATAACCTCAAGAGCTGCTATTACAAAAGCTAGGGTACAGACAAATCCTGACAGATGCATTGGAAGTTAAATTTAAGGCCTCAGACTTTCACCTTGGGGATGTTGACTCTGGACCAGAACAGCTCCAAGTGCTCCCTCATCTTCTGTGGCTTGAACTTGGAGTAGAGAATTGCCAGCTCTGTAAACATCCCCATGTGTGCTCGCTCAAGTCCAAGTGCTGCTTCCAACATAGTTATCAGCTCTTCAAAGTAGCCACGATCCTAGCAGATACGCAGAGTTAGAGACGTTTTACATTAGGAACCAACTTCACTCAATGTCCAGTTTTGGACAGAGTTGCCATAAAAGAATTTAGTCTTTGACTGTACAACAGGAATCCGCTTAATTACCTGGTAATAGTTAATTAGCTCTTCCAACTCGTCTGCATGCACTACAATATGGAGTCCACACATCTGGGCCAGGCGGAACTCTTTTCCATCAACACAAGCGAAGCAGACCTGGAATTAACAATTGCATTATTGCTTATAAATCAAAGCTTCTGAAGAGGCTACAGCTTTGAAGTCCCTTGGCTTATGCAATCAGTAAGCATACCTCTTTCCATGTGCGAGTACTGTTTGCTTTCCGAGCACCATCCACAGCTGCCTGGTATTCACCTAGGTGAACTAAAGTTGAGGCTAAACGGCCAAAGTTGGACACATTGTTATACAACAGCTTAGCTGCTTCATACATCTTTTCATCATAACAGCGATCGCCAACCTACAGGAGAGCATAACCAGGTTATTCTTGCAGATTTTCAGTCAAGGGCTTACATAAAATGGGTAGCATTCAAGCCATTATCAAAATGGAAATGCCTTTAAGGTCCAAGATCTATCTGCATATCCAAGGAGACAGAATTCCCAACACCCCTCTGGTTAGCAATGCCTAAGGAGCCTTCTGCTGTGATTCAGCAGAAATGAAAGTCAGTCTCACTCACTTGCTGGATATGTGCATTGTTGGGTCCATTGATAAACTCCTCTAGCTCTGCTAGACGGTTTGTTTTAGCAAGAGCAAAGATTAATTCCGTTTCCACATATGACTCCCGGGCCTTCTTGCGTGCCATCTGGAGATACTTCACTAGTTCTTCCCAGTTTCCTATGAAACAGAGTTCAAGATGCTTACTTCCCACCGTTAAGGGCACTTGTGCTTAAACTATACTACCAGCTCAACCTACTTTGACATAAGTATTTCCACAGCTATTCCCCAACAATCAAGACCAGCCTTCAGACTGCACATGCTACATTAGATTAATAAGGTCACCTTATGATGGGCCTAACTAAATAAATCCTGGTATTTAACTTCATGCAAAGACCTCCTTATAGCAACTGCTCTGACCAAAGTCTCCAGCTAGCCAAAGGAGGTAGTTATAAAACCACTGATTATCTGCAAATGGAATATATACTATCTTTTCCCATTCTCATTTAGGGCAGTCTTTGAAGGACCAGATTCCTGTACTTGCATCAAGATACAGGTTTGGCAGAACCACAGTTTGAGCAACAGACCATGCAAAAGAGCTGAGCAACATCGAAGATTTAAATAAAACTTAATCATACCACTGGCATTGGCAGCTTGAACAACTTCCATGTATGAGGAAGGATCATCTGCTTTAATATACGAGTCAATTGCTTCCTTGACCATCCCTTTCTGAAGCTGTGCTTTAGCCAGCTGACTCCATACAGCAGGCTCATTGCAGCGTTCAGCAAATTCATATGCACGATCCAGGTTTCCAATGTGCTCTATTAATACCTAAAGAAAGGGTCACCATGATCAGCCACGCTCTATAAAGGCCAGCTTTACAAGACAACAAGCTGTGTTTTGTGTCAGTTCTTCAATGGATCCACAGTTGCTTTTAAAATAGGGACTACTCTACACAACCCACGCAGCACACATGGTTTTATGCTTAAAGTTTCACTTACTAGAGGGTTCAATACAGAATATTTGTTCTGCTTCATAAGACAAGACACTGAGCAGCTGTGGTCACTTTGCTAATTAGTGTTAAGTACTGATGTCAGAAGTTAACAGCAAAGTCCTCATGCAAGCATGAGCATGTCACGAAGAGTTATTACAGATTGAGATTTTAAGATACCTGTACAGCTGACGTGTTGACATCAAACTTCCTGAAGATAGCAAATGCCTCCTCAAAAAGCTCATTGCTGATAGCTATATTGGCTATGTCTGGAGCATCATAGTTATCCAGGCGATTGATGTATTCCATGACACGCGTGCGATCAGCCTTAATAGCTGTAAGAATGAGAAGGTTCTGCAGATTCCTAAATAGAGAAAGAAAATAAAAGTACATATCAAGTAATCACCAAGAAATTCACCCTCCCCTCTGCAGAAGGTATTAGTTTATTTGTTGTTCCACATTACAGCAATTTAACAGCTGCACCAGGTACGATTTCAAGTTTCCCCGTGACTTAGTTTTGACTTTACACACCTGTGCTCACTGAACACAGAGTTATCAAGAACTATTTTCTCCAGCAGTTCAATAAGCTCATTAGGAAGATCTGCAGTCATGAAAGCCTTCACAGTAACAGAGACTTCCTCAGGGTCCTGTGTCTCTGACAGTGCAGTCTGTACAACCTGTAGGCAGAGTCAAGCCATCGACAAATCAGTTAAGTCAGGTACTAGCAAGTCAAGTTTGGACAGCAAAGGCTTTTAACATTGTCAGTTATACCTGGTCAATTAGCGGTCTTCTGTAAGGGTTGCTTTCCAGTAGGACGCTGGCCCACAGTTCAGGGTCTTTACGGCGAACTAAGTAGCGGGAAAGACTTTTGAAGAGGGAGTTCTCATTGCACACCTAGCGAAAGGCAAAAGTTTATTCCGAGTGAAGTCACAGCTGCTGAGCCTACAGTGGATGAGCTAGTTGTATTGCAATACCAAATAAGCCTGTCTGAGATGCAGACTAAAAATCTCAGGCTGTGATACTTCCATTAGCCATCCATTCTATGATGTCCAGGGGAGTCCCCCATTTCTCATTAAGTTGCAGAGGGAGTTTAAATAACTACCTGTTCTATTATAAGTGAGCGGTTCCTAGCTTAACACTTTTTAGGAAATTAATGCTTTTGCCAGTCATAAACCTGAATACCTATCCCATGACACTCAGGTTAGAACTTAACCCATGAGTCAGCTGCCTTGGCATACGTACATTAATAAGTTCCAAATCGCACTGTCCACGCTCATAAGCCACACAGGCCAGGTGAGGGTCCCTCTTCTCACAGTACTTGCCAACAACGCGACTGTCATAATAAGGATTCTCGCGCAGGAATCTTTCTGGGTTGTTGTTGCTATCAATGTATATTTTGGCCAGTGCATTGTGAGTTGCAGGCTCCTCACAACCCTCATGAATTCTTGCCTCCAGCCAGGGCAGAAGCAGTTTCAGCCTAGAAGGAAGTGATTTTCACATTAGAGAGGTTGAGTGAATAAGCAAGTATCCACTTGCAGTTTCTTCACTGCAGAAGTCAGCTTCAGTGTAGGATAGAGTCATTCACTAAACCCAATTTACAGTACTCCATTTTGACCTGCATTCTGGTTCATTATAATAATGACATAACTTTCTAACACTACAAAGAACATCACGTGCCAAAGACTCTTGTTATCTGGAGGCTCCTTAAAAGAGATCCCCACATCAGCTAAGAAGTAAGACAGACTTTTGCTGCTTGCTCACCCAACGGCACCTTCTTGTTACGTCAGCACCAGCTTTAGCTGTGTAATAAGGACACGCATTGATGGATGAGCAATATAACCATTACCAGGCTAGCAGTGGTAAAAGACTTGTAGAAGTTTAATACCTGTTTCTTTTCTCAACCTCTGCAACAAGCTCATCAGTCGAAAATTGACCTCTCACTACAAGGATAAGGTTCTTTATCACATCTTCAGAGCAATCCACATCAAGCAGTCCCCCAATAACAACAGGCAGACGGCTTGGATTCACCTAAACAGGATCATTTAAAGAAGTCAGTGTGTTGTCATGCAGTATAGGCAGTCAATACTTAACCCTAGAAGCACACATGAAGGCTGCTTGTTAAGATTGACCTCATCTTCCTGCCTTTACTCCCAGCTTCCTGAGGTTCTGGGCAAGCTTGAAAGTCAATTCTTCAGTCAGCAGGGGTTCACACTACAGTTCAGTGATTCACTCATGCTCAGTCCCCATGGGAAAAGCTCCTGAGCAGGCCAGTTTGTCCCTGCAGGAAGTATAAAGGACAACTTCCCCAGCTAAAATGCTGGAGGTTAAAGTTACCCCAGGAACTCCAAAGTTATTGTACCAAGTCTTCCTCCTTCAAGAGGCACGTTAGCAGGGGTTACATCTCAGCCTGACTGAAGAACAAATAAGAGACCTGACTCATGTAAGAGCTAACTTACCAGAGGCCGCTAATAGGTACTTAAACATCAGTCTTCATACTTAAGCTGTTTGCAGAATACTTAAAAACATAATACCTATAGTGGCATATAATACTAGAAAGAACGATCAGTTTGACTCCTTAAAGCCAAGCGACAAATTTTAACTTACCTTCTGTACATAAATCTCAATATATTTTTGGAGATTATTTCTATACAAGTACAGCACCAAGTCGTGGACAAAGTCAAAGCGATCACATACAATGATGAGCGGCAACTGGTCAGTGAGTTTAGCTTCCTATAAAGAGAAGAGCTTCAGTAATTTGGTTTTGTGCTTGGGCTTAAGCAGACAAACACAGTCACTTAAACTGTTAAAGCAGCTGAATTTGGAAAGCCAAAATTCAACAGTCAACCAAATAATGACAGCTTATCGTTCAACTAATTGTTTGCAATATGTAGCAAGTAGGAGTACTCACACCCACTTCAGGGCCTACAGCAAGAAGCTTTCTGAAGTTTAACCTTGCTCCTTTGCATGGCAGAGTCTACAGAGTTTTACAACACAGTACAGCTATTACAAGCCTAAGCTATAGATAGCATTTTTAGCTGCCACTGGTGTTTGGTGTGCAGGATTAGCACTCTGGGATTTCAGAAATCCTAGTCCAAGACTAGATTAAGTTGTGGATCATAATATAAAACTTACATACAGAATTGACTTCAAGTGCCATGTGTCTTGTGATACCTTCTAACTATGGATTTACAGAACAGTAAGAATCAAGCTAGCAGCAGTACTACTTAAATTGCTAATCAGATTAGTTATTTAAAAGCATTCCAACTTTCAGCATAAGATTACAATGGTTACAGTACAGAAGCTTAGTCTATGTGGCAGACAGTATTCCAGATCACTTATTCTAACATGCACATCCCAGAATATAATCCTACATATAAATTACACTTAAGGACTTTGCACAGGGAGGCCTGTACTGGGAGATTTACCTGGTACATGTCCTGCACATTCCAGACATGGAACAGCACAAAAAACAATAGCTTTCATCAGGAATTTGACAGCTTGATAACTTATCTTAGGTGGCTTGATCAATTTACATACCTTACACCTCAGTGACACCAGGTTATTTTTATAGAATTCTCATTTGAAGAGTTTTGCCATCCTCAGATATATTTCAGCAAAAATCTAAGACTATACTATGTAACTGACAAACATGAAGGCAGGAAATGTTCCCAGATAAAGTTTTCCCCTCCCACACTGTTTCTCAGATACTTCTAGCAGTTTTACATTTATCAATAAGCTCAGCACTAACAACAGGCTACAGAATCTGAACTTGGAGCACATCACGTTTTTCCACCTCTCAGAAGCGTTTCAGCAATGCTCTGAATCCTAGCTATAACCATCAGTTAGCATGCATTTACACTGACTGGCATATCCCAGCAGAGCTAAACTGCGGTTCACCTGGCTGAAGCTTCAGGAAGCACGAACAAGTAAGATGAGTGGGGTAGATCAACTTTGAACTCTGAAAGCATTTAAGGAATTGGCACTATTCATTTGTTGTTTCTGTAGTTGCTCAGTTGAATGCTTATTTACAGTGTAATCAACTTAAGTTATGAACTCATTTGGTATTAAGGTTGTTCTCTACCTTCAAGCTACCCATTTCCTACTTTATAGCAGGCATCTGAAGGCAGACATCTGTAACAAGTTCTAGATGAGCCAGTGCTATTATTCCAGTTTAAGAGTTCAAGCCAGGTTAACCTTACTAAGAGCAGCGAGGAACTGATCTGACATTCTGTATTTTTTCAGATATTGTTCCAGGCTTAGGCTCTATTAGGAGGTAAGGCCAACATGCCAGATACATCTGGTTTAAGAGGACAGATGGATCCTTAAGTGCAAAGGTTAAGGTTCATCTGTATTCTCACAGAGCTGCCTCATCTCACTGGTGACACACACTCTGTTTTATCAGAACGCCAAACAGGCCAACACAGGCCAGTGCTACCCAAACATTACCTTGAGGAAGTTTTTAACACGTTCTGGATCATAGCAGTTACTTTCCCTGCAAATTCTTTCCACTTCTTTAATTTGTCCTGTCTTGCATGCAGCTTGAATATACTTGAAGTGCACATCTGGATCCTGGCTGAAGTTTACAATAGAGCCCAGGAAATAAAACAAACCTCGAGGGAAACAGTCAACATGTTATTCTGCTAAAGCACTTGAGTTGGATCAATATTAGCTCTTAAGCAAGCCTTCCAAGTTACAATTACACGAAAATTTGAATCTGACCACTGCAGAAGTTTACAAGGAACTGAAGAAAACATTCAAGCATTGTAACGTATTATGGAGGAGTTATTCTAGCCGAGTTGAGCCTGCTGTTGTTCCCCATGTATTACACAGAGTAGTGTATTATATGCAACTTCAATAAATACTGATGTATCATCATCAATTGCCATAGGTCAGCTTTGTTAAAGCATCCAGCACATGCCTTCCATACACCCCCTAGACAGGAGGCAAGGAAGAGTTTAAAGAAAAAAAACAAACCTAATTGTGCCCAAAAGCTACTATCACACCTTTCATGAAAACAAGCACATGGTGCAAGAGCTGCTTGCCATGACCCACAGCTAAAGTTCACTTAAAGCTGATGCCATACAAGACTCAACTACTTTAGACAAGTGACTGCAAAGTCACTTAGCTAAGAAAGATTCATGTGTTTTTTCGGAAAATACACACATAGGCTACCTATGCAAGAAACCTGTCTACAATAGCATCTTATTCCACAAACCGTACTCCAAGAGTCCAAGATTACATTGTATTCTCAGTTTTTAAGGAGGTTTTCTTTAAAGCTTAGCAAGATGCTGTTCAACCGCGCATCTGCAGAGATTTGACCACTGAAGTACCACCACACTGACTATACACAGCTAGTCTTGTTGAGAAGTATAAAAGCCCAAAACCCAAAGGCTACTCAAATTTAAAGATTACCATTTTCCACAGAATCACAGAATGGTTTGGGTTGGAAGGGACCTTTAAAGATCATCTAGTCCAACCCCCCCAGTGAGGAGGGACATCTTGAACTAGATCAGGTTGCTCAGACCCTCGTCCAACCTGACCTTGAATGTTTCCAGGGATGGAACATCTATCACCTCCCTGGGCAACCTGTGCCAGTGTTTCACCACCCTCATTGTAAAAAATTTCTTCCTTATATCTAGTCTGAATCTGCTCTTTTAGTTTAAAACCCCTTGTCCTATTGCAACAGGCCCTCCTAAAAAGTCAGTCCCCATCTTTCTCGCAGGCCCCCTTCAGGTACTGGAAGGCTGCTATAAAGGTCTCCCCAGAGCCTTCTCTTCTCCAGGCTGAACAACCCCAACTCTCAGCCTTTTCTCACAGGAGAGGTGCTCCAGCCCTCAGATCATTTTCGTGGCCCTCCTCTGGACCCACTCTACCAGGTCCACATCTCTCCTATGCTGAGAGCCCCAGAGGTGGACACAGCACTCCAGGTGGGGTCTCACCAGAGCAGAGGGACAGAATCACCTCCCTCGACCTGCTGGTCACGCTGCTGGTGATGCAGCGCAGGACACGGCTGGCCTTCTGGGCAGCAAGTGCACATTGCCAGCTCATGTCCAGCTTTTCATCCATCAGTACCCCCAAGTCCTCCTCCACAGGGCTGTTCTCAGTTTTGGACAAAGAAAAGAGGCCAGCAGCTTCTTCACTTAACTTCTTAGATTGTCTACAGCTCCAAGCATTTCAGAAAACCAAAATACAAAACACAATGCTGGTGACCCCCTTAAGAGGGTAACAGGGAAGGTTTAGGTCAGGTTTCGAGACAGCTTTGAGGCCTAGGTACTTAAGCTCAATACAGCTATCTAGATTTCAGCAGATAGACAGTCCTTCATATACAATGAATGATGAGGTGAGCACCTGCTCCTTTTGCTTGAGGCAAGAGCATGAACTTACCTTCAAAGCTCTTGAAAGACTCAAACAGCTCAATAAGTGACTGTGTTGACAGTTGTTCATGGTACTTTGAAGCTACCTGGACACAGATCTGCAGGTTCTGACGAATGTTAGCAGACAACATAGCACGCAGACACTCCAGAGAGTCTTCTACTGATAAGGAACCAAAATAATTCACTAGCCACTGCAAAGAAACATAAGCCAATTTAGACCCAAGTAGAACACTCTACACTCTGAAGTCAAATGTTGAAAGCAATTATTAATTGTCCGGCTTTTACTAGATTCGGGGTATTTGATCTCATACCTCAGGATTGAGAAGATGAGTGTGAACTACAGCACGTTTGATGTCATACAAGTCTGTAAAGTGTTCAAGCGCTCTCTGTAGCAAGCCAGCTTTCTCACACAGCTGAGCTATGTGAGCCCGGTCGTAATGAGTAAACATTTGGTTTCCCAGAATAGCATCTGCAACCTAGAAGGAATATTGAAGAATTTAATTATGTTCCTAAACACTATTGCTACCATTTGATACGGTCCACAATGCAGTGGCTAGTCTAGCTACAGACAAGCGTCGTCCAATATATCTCTGAAAGCATACCTGGGGTGCATGCATGAGGTTCATCTCAAGTAAACGTGTTTGCAGGGGACCTTCTGAAGGACGATTATTCTTCAGTGCATCCAGCAAGAAGGCTGTACATTGCTGAATTAAATTATATTCCATAAAGACATCCACAATCTGCAAAAAAAAATTGAGGCTTTCGATTAGAAACTGGAAGCATATTTAAACAAAGCAACATTAAGTGCAGCTTCCAAAGCTTAACTGTTTTATTCTGGCACTGCACTAAGCTGTCATTTAGTGTTCCTAAAACTAAGCAAGAAACAGCATTGTCCTGGTAAAGTAAATCTTTCTCCGCTGGTAAGAGTACGGCTCCTCTTACCAACTGAAGGCCTTGAAGTTAACATTTCATAGCAATAAAATTATTTACTTGTGTTATGTCTGCAAGAGGCTCTTCATCTTGAACAAGCATTTGTGCAAACTGCTGTCCTTGATCGGGGCTGATTCTCATTACATTCCTCAGCAAAAAAATCCAGTCTGGAGTATATCCAACCTGAAAAGATAACGAAAAGCAACAACTCAGCAAGAGCACACATCTTGTTAAATACAGAGCTCAGTAAAAGCTACTCTCAGTAGCTTACACAACCCAGTCAGGATTTCCTCATTTGGAAGAGGCTACATAGGGAAGTATGAAAGGATACATGTATGCAGTAATTATTTACAACAAAACTTTAGGCAAAATAGGTACCACACAGGCTCTCAGATCCCCCCACAATTACTTTTAGCTACTTTGGAACATACACTAGTTATTCCTAAGTACAGGACAGGTATGGCAATTTAATTTCCTCTCACCTTCTTAGCATACAAAACAATCTTCTGGACTTGTCCTGTTTCAGCAAAACACTGGATGACTTTGTTTGGAACATTGGCTCTCAGATAGACACTAAGTGCTAGCGTAGGATCTACAGATTTCACAAGGTCTCCCAGCTCCTCTGAGCACTCCAGCTGTTTAAAGATATAAATACAGTCAGTCCACCCTGACCATGCCATGCTGAAATGCATTATTACCTTCTTCCTCATTTGTCTTCCTTTTGGACTTCTCTCAAAAAAAAAGAAAGCAACGCCCAGCTTGATAGTATTATCTGACTCCTTCAGCAGTGATCTAGTGGGCTCTGTTCCTTACGCTGTTCTACAGGAGTCAGAAATGCATTTGTAGAGCTAAAAAGAATTAGGCAATACAATATATCAGCATCTTTCTTCAGCTAGTTATAGAAATTAACTCAAAATATATGCAAGGCAGTATCCAAAGAAGCCTGACGTGGTTTCGGAAAGAACAGCAGCAGGTCAGAAGCTTTCCATACTAAGTTTACCCTGCTGTAATTTTAAGTAGAATTAAAGAAGCTCTTCAAGTATTTGACCGATTCTCTTGCAGTAATATGGGTCATATTTACAGGGAGAGTGAACACCTATTCCTCAACTGTTTGATCACACTAGCACATCGATGAGTTGTCCAGCTGAGTTTTCCTTGGGAAGGGGAAGGCTGTCAAGCAGTTACATTCCTCCAGGGCTCTAAAGGTATCTGCCCCAAATTTACCTTATCTTCCTTTAACCATTTTTCCAAGAGCTGTTTGCGTCCCTGCTGAAGCACTGGTCTGCAGAGTTCCAGTGACTCGTACTTATTCAGCTGCCCCTGGTCAAGCAGAATCCCGAAGTATTGGAGTAAAGGGGAAGTCTGTCCCGGCTGAGCTGGAACACTCTGGAATCGGCGTATGGTGTCTGGAGTACGCAGGATTCCCTGCCAGAAACAGAGATGCACTTTAGTTTTCTGTTCTGCTATTGTGGTTTGGCAAGAGTTTCTCCAGAAAGCTGAAGTTAGAAATGCTTGCTACAGCGACATTATGTTTTGCCAGCCCAGGATATGTCAGAAGCAGTATGGTGGAATATCAGCTCAGACATTGCCTTTGAGATGTTCTGACAGAAGGTGTGCAATAGTAGCCTCAAGCTCATTTCAATGGCAATGCAGATTTAGGTTCAGAGGACTGTCCTACAGAATTAAGACTCCCCTGTACTTGCAAGCAAGTTCCTCTCATCTGAATTTAGTATGATCTTTGCTCTTAGTCTGTTCTTTTTGTCTTGTTTCCAGGTGCAGCCTCAACTGGAGGCTGTCTTTTCATAGAGACTTTTTAAATCATTGGAGCAATAAAGATAAGTACCAGAAACACTAAGCCTCATAGCCATCATTTATTCTTCTCCCTCCCTGTGGGCTTCATACTAGCTTTAAGATCTGCCAGCATACAATCAGTACTCTCAGCACATAGTGTACAGGTTCCTCACAGGTATGTTAAGTACTACATTAGGACAGGAGCACTAACAAGATTCTTGTCTTGCCACTTATGAAATTCAACGAGATTTCCTGGAGCAAGAAGTTTAAGCCAGTAGAGTTCAGTACTATTCTGATTATTGGTCTGTTACCTTTGGGGCATTAGCTGCTACTTTTGCTGCCTCCGAATAGTTCCCTTGTGCAAAGAGCGCATTGAATTTTCTGGCAAATAGTTCCTCAGCACCTGCCAGGTTGTTGCGGACAGCCATTCGTAAAGCTAGGTCAGGATTCTGCAGCACATTTGTGATATAGGGAATAATATTCTCTTCTTCCACACACACTGAGAGCACCTGGAAAAATTTATCAAGGAAAACTTCCAGTTAGTTCAAATATAATAAGTGAGCCAAGGGCTAAGTAACCTCTAAAAAGAAAGCTTTTTCAGCCTTTGATAATTTGCAGTTTTGCCATTTTATTTAAGAAACAGACCTCTTATTAGAAAAAACCTCTACCATTCAATTACTGCATCAAGGAAGATGATCAAAAGTCAGTTTAAACTGAGGTATTTACAGAGGTCAAATACAGGGATATCAGTACTGTCTTTCTGTAACCTGTACTCAGTATCTTAAGTAACCAATCCTAGAGGACAAACTAGGAACAAATCTGCTCTGTACTACTCATGCTCAACAAGCAACAACATTTGAAATCAATTCAGTCAAAAGGCATAGCTGCACAACGTTAGTAGACTGGTTAAAACTAGTTAAGTTAGATGCATATGGAGATACAGTAGCAAGTTTTCCCTGGGGCTCAGAACACTGTCACACATGAGACTTTCTGAACACAGTTCAAAGTTAACATATTTAAGACTTCTATTAGCATGTGCTCTGCAAGAGGGTATAATCTGCCCCCAAGAGAGGTATATTCTAGTTCCATACTCAACAGTAGGACAGTGTTTAGATCACTGATTGCCATTACAAAACTCCTAAAATTACACAACCAGAACTTGAGCTGTAAAAGAAGCTAGAAGTCAGGCAAGCTGCACTCCTGTTCAGCTATCCGATACTACCATATTTCTCATTATTCTGTCTTGTAATTTCTGCAAATTTAGACATTGATATGAACACTACAGTGTATCATTAAGGGCCAGAGGGATTAGCTAAACAAGTGGTTTCCAGGCCAAGCTCCCTTACTTGTCCCTTTCTGTTTACTCCAATAATTCCAGCTGTTGCTTCATGCTGTGCAGTAACAAATATGGTTTCTCCACTGATTCTGTTCATGTAGATACAGGTGCCAGTTTCCAGGTCATACAAGTGGATATAGCCATATTTTGTTATAAGAAACACCACATCATGCTTGTCGCTGATCTGCAAAAACAGGAATAGATTAATCAAATTTGGTATTGCATAAAGTGAGTAAGTGCTTTTAAGAATCAGCAGATAGCTGTGCCATTTCACGACAACTAGAATTGCTGTTATATTTTTACTTAATATTTGAGTATTATCACAGTAGAATGACGTTTTAAGAGCTTGAAAGACAGTTAAATATACATGGATATTTCTTCTATAAATAAGAACAAGCTGCCTTTGGAAGCTGCTTCAATCTCCACCTTTACTTTAACACTGCTGAAGCAGGAGCAGAAATCACACCAGCTTAGTGCCAAGCCTCAAATCTATACATTGACCACCTCACTTCCAGCACCCTGTTACAGTGTCACACCCACCAAGAGAAGGTACAGACTTCTCTTGTGCTCTTGTTTGCAGCTGTCATACCTGCATGGCAACAGGAAAGTCATTTTGTGCTTCAGGAGGAAAGAAGACATCCACTGCTTTCTTTGGAAATGGCTGATTCCCAGTAGGTGGTGTGCCAACTTCAATGATATGCAACTGTGCAATAGATAAGATTAGTCTGTTACTTCTTGTATTTAATTTATGTAAAAATAGATTCAAGAATGAGGATGTGGCAATTCTTTTGCTGCTGAGTCTGAATCCCAAACTTATGCAAAGATTAACTAAGTCTTCCTAAATATTTTCACTGGCTGAAGGTGTGGCATACTGCATTCATGTACCGTAGATGACGGAAACAGTTAAGCATGACCTTTAGTTACCCCTAGCTACTTAGAAGTTTAAGGATTCAGTTAGGTCACTTTATACACAATCTTTCAACTTCTTTAACATTCTACAGAGACAGTTCTGAAGATGTTTCTCTGAATGTAGCTTTGGTTTTACTTTGTTTTAGCTGCCACAAAGGAGCTCACATAATTCCAGCGTTAGTATTAGACCACTAGCTAGCCTTGTAACCCTAGTGTTTAATTGTTTTCATCCAATAATTTAGAAATAAGTTAAGCCTGATATTGGGGATCATCATCAAAGAAAGATTACAACAGCTTTTCCCTAAGCTTAGCCTGTGAAGCTGAAAGTCACGTGTTTCAAGCAGCTAATTAGGCTGGTTACGACATGCCACCTCACCTCATGACTCAAAACAGGCTCCTGCTACATCAGGTAGTACCTGCTGTGAGGCTCTCTATGCACCAGTTTTCATATACATTAGATATACAGCATCCAGACTGACACATAGTCCTTCACTTTTTTCCTAAAGGCAGCCTTGCGCATTAAACCACATGTTTTCCTGGAAGCAGGTAACCAGGGTGAGTCGTTACAGATTACAGCATATTTAGAACCAAGTCTTACCTTACCCCCAGCTTGCCCTCTTACTGCAAAACAGAAGAGAGTGGATTCTTCAGCATTTCCTTCCATCTTGAACTGCGCAAAGCTAGCTGCATGTCCCTCAATTGGTTGTGACACTTTTCTATCTACAGAATATAGCTGCATTGCTCCCACAACACGATTTTGCTAGACAAGACAGAACAAGAGTCAGGAATAAATGAAATTACTGGCCAAGTGCCTGTTAAGTTAGAGCTGGTAAAACTGTTGTCATATCAAGCTGAAGTACCATGCCATGCTTTCTCTTACAAAGGCACCACTTAAGAATCTTAACCCTGTACTAGAGTTTATACCACTACTGTAAGATTTTCAGTTACACTTAAGTTTGTTATCTGAAATCAAGAAGAGTATTTAGATTCCCAGCAATATTTTAGGAAAAAAACAAACATATCAGTCCTGCTCCTACAGAAGAAGGAAACAGGACAAGCTCTGGGCCTTCCATGGTGGGCCTTCCATGGCAGGACTCCCTAGCGATAAAGTACCTGTGCAGATATGCCAGTTAGCAGTAGCCATTTCTGCTTAGCATCAGTACGGTAGTTGATGATCTGGCAGCCGGCAAGACTAGAATGGCGATCGAACATTTTCACAGGCTGGGACTCCCCCTCCATACTCCAATGGTAGACTGCATTATCCGTTACAAGGGCAACAGTATTCAGAGAGATCCACTTCCAGAAGGTAACATCGTCTGTCATTGTATGCGCCTTCATTTTGCTCTTCATTTCAATGTTAAATATTTGAAGCGTTTTCCCAGCTAGAAAACACAACATTGTTAGCCAGGTTACAGTTTCCACTTGTTACTTCAAGCACTGGTTAAAAGTAGAAGAGCTGCACCATAATATTAAGTCCTTGTAACTTCCTTTAAGAAAATGCTGTTATATACTGGCAGTATCTTCAGTGATCAGCTACTACTTTTAACCAGACCACGCTCCTAGGGCTAATTTTACCAATTTGCCACTACTGAGCAATCAAACAGATGTGGAAAACAACTTGGTAGGAGACAAGAGCTTCAGCTACACAAACAAGTTGTATGATACTTCACATACATCAAAACTAGGTTACAATAATGCTGAGTCTCTTTAAAGTTGTGAGGAGAGCTATGCCGAAGTCATTAAAAACTATGTCCACATCTGTTTTAAGTATAAAAAAAGCACAACATGGTACAGTCAAGTTGGCAGAGGGATTTCGTAATACAGACTCATTAACCAAAACCCTTTGGTTGCACTAATGGGATACACAGCTACTGGCTGCGAACCAGACTAACAAACTGTGCAGGGAGAAGAATCTAGAGACCAACACAAGCTCTAAAAGATAAGAGGAAAAGTTCTCAGAATTACACAGAATGTTACATACATACATCCTGAACAGCCACCTGCAGTCATTTCTACCAGTTTTTACAATGCAGTGGCATATAATAAATTATTTCTTTCTTCCTGTTGAGAAGATAAGGAAGGTTCTGGCCAACTCCTACTAGTTTTAGGAGACAGCTATTTAAGCACATGCTAGTGTAGCCCAAGAGGAGTATTAAAGATCATGTGAAACTAGGTGCAGCTCAGAATATCTGCTACAGTTACTAACTGTAACTCAGCTTGCTAAAAGTCACAGTGCCGTATCAGCAAGTGCCTTCACTCACCACGGCTTAGTTTAGTTAGAAGCCACCATTAGTTCAGCTACTGACATAAGGTGCAGAGTCAGGAGTCTCTCCAGAGCTTGGAGAAGACTGCCTAATACAGTGTCACTCAGGCTACAGCCTAGCAATTGATTTCTGTATCTAGTGCAGTTGGAGCTTTAGAGCCAAGGGAGATGACATTCTGGTAACATGTATCCTACATGCTATGCAAGGCATATTAGGAGGCAAAATCTAGACTTAAGTCAAAAGGGTCAGTCCTGTTTATAAAAAGCTTAAAATCAAGATTGTGTGACAGTTTAAGCACACTTCAGAGTTCCTGAGTGGATTAATTTTCTGAATCTTAAGGATTCCCTTGTTTGGGAGGGCATGAAAAACCTCTGAATTTTAGGCTTTCAGTTACTTAAACGCCACCGTTCAGCCATGTGCACCATAGATCTGAGTCATTTGATTCTGCTTTTTCTTTTCATAAGACAGGACAGGAACTGGTACAGTCAATTGAAATAACTCACCATCTGCACACACAAGAAAGCATTAAAGTTGTGACAAAACAGTAGCACAGTATTAAAGTCAAACTTAAATAACATTGATTACGTATAAGTCTTTCCATTAGCAATATATGCATTTCTAGAGTGACAGTACTTGAGCTTCTTGGGCCTCTTGGGCAAAGAAATCAACATTTCTGGAGACTCCAGAGGAATGCTTGCTCTCTGAATCACCAGAGATACCAAGTTAGCTGACCTTGTGCTTTGTTCACTACACAAGTCTTCCCTGCATAGCTTTACTTTTCTTATCACTGACTGATAAATATGCACAAATTGGTGCACTGGCCTCTTCCACCAAGGCCAGACTAAGGCCTTCAAGAATATTTCCCCTCCTCTCTAGTCTTAGTTATCCTCTCTGTAAAGGGAGGCGTATTTAATAGACCTTACACACTTCAGGTATCAGGTCTCACTTCCCTCTAACATGATTCCACACTTGAGACTCTAGAAGTACCTTAAAGCCTGAACTTTCCTTCCAGCTCTTCCTGCTCAGAAGCTGTAAGCATTCCGACTGAAGCAAAAAACTCACCCTAAAGATCAGCAAATAGCAGGAAGCCTTAACTGAAACTTACTGCCCAACTACCTTCAGAAGAACTGAAAAATGCAGTAAACTTAAGCTCCCATTAAGCTGTAGCAAATTGGTAAGGGATCCTCCCACATAACTTGCCAAGAGACTTAAGTCAGTCAAACTAGTCTTTCAGGAAGCTCTCCATCCACTTCAGAATTTTATCAGGACTTCCATACCTTTTAATGCAATGACTTTACTGGCAGGGTTCATGATAGCACTGTCAGCTGAAATTGGTCTTCGAATAGGGTTGCTGGGGTCATTCATGTCAATGATCACCACTTGCGCCTGTTCTCCTACTTTCTCTCTTATGCAGATGAATTTGTCGGACTCCATTGTCAGAGTGCTGAACCCAATGTTTGCTGGGTTGATGCCCAGATTTTGGAGCTGGAAGAGAAAAAAGGTTTAGCATTAAGTTACTACCTCAGTATAGCCACGAACAGCTTCTGTGAAAGTTGAAAGAGATACTAGGCTTCACATAGCTTTTTGTGACAATACAACCACACTACCCAAAAATGGCATGGCACACAAATTCTTGCCCATTTCAATTAAGCCCAGCAGGCTTCCTGAAGAAGTCCTGCAGCATTCAAGCACTTGGTACCTTGTCTTCAAGATCCATTTCCAACTTACTGAGACCTCAACTTCTGAAGCCCTCATATGGTTTAATGCACATTGAACTTGCCCGCTCCTGGCAGCTGTGCCAGAGTTGCAGCTTCAGTACTCACAGAATCCCAGAATGGCAGGGGTCGGAAGGGACCTCTGGAGACCATCCCGTCCAACCCCCCTGCTCCAGCAGGCACACCCAGAGCAGGGGGCACAGCACCGCGTCCAGGCGGGGTTTGAATGTCTCCAGGGAAGGAGACCCCACAGCCTCTCTGGGCAGCCTGTCCCACTGCTCTGCCACCCTCACAGGGAAGGAGTTTTTCCTCATATTCAGGTGGAACTTCCTGTGCTCCAACTTGTGCCCATCGCCCCTTGGCCTGTCGTTGGGCACCGCTGAAAAGAGCCCGGCCCTGTCCTCTTGACACCCACCCTTCAGATATTTCTAAGTATTGATGAGATCCCCCCTCAGGCTTCCCTTCTCCAGGCTGAACAGACCCAGGTCTCTCAGCCTTTCCTCATAAGGGAGATGCTCCAGGGCCCTGACCATCTTGGCAGCTCTCCGCTGGACTTGCTCGAGCAGTTCCCTGGCCTTCTTGAACCGGGGGGCCCAGCACTGGATGCTGCACTCCAGATGCGGTCCCACTAGGGCGGAGTAGAGGGGGAGGAGAACCTCCCTCGCCCTGCTGGCCACACTCCTTTTCACGCACCCCAGGACATCACTGGCCTTCTTGCCCACAAGGGCACGTTACTGGCTCATGGCCAACCTGCAGTCCACCGGCACTGCCAGGTCCTTCTCAGCAGAGCCGCTCTCCAGTAGGTCAGCCCCCAGCCTGTACTGGTGCCTGGGGTTGTTCCTCCCCAGGGGCAGGACCTTACACTTGCTCTTGTTGAATTTCATGAGGTTCCCCTCGGCCCAGCTCTCCAGCCTGTCCAGGTCTCATTGGATGGCAGCACAGCCATCGGCATATCAGCCACTCCTCCCAGCTTGATATTGTCAGCTAACTTGCTGAGGTTACACTCTATCCCTTCATCCAGGTCATTGATGGCTATATTGAACAGGACTGGACCCAGCACAGACCCCTGGGGAACACGGCTAGTTACAGGCCTCCAACCAGACTCTGCCCCATTGATCACGGCCCTCTGAGCTCTGTTGTTCAACCAGTTCTCAGTCCACCTCACTGTCCTCTCATCCAACCCACACTTCCTTAGCTTGTCTGTGAGGATATTATGGGAGTCAGTGTCGAACACCTTACTGAAGTCAAGATAAACCACATCCACTGCTCTCCCTTCATCAACCCAGCCAGTCACACCATCACAGAAGGCTATCAGGTTGGTCAAACATGATCTTCCCTTGGTGAATCCATGTTGACTACTTCTGATAACCTTCTTTTCCTCTACATGCCTGGAGATGACCTCCAGGATGAACTGCTCCATCACCTTTCCGGGGATGGAGGTGAGGCTGACTGGCCTAGAGTTTCCCAGGTCCTCCTTCTTGCCCTTTTTGAAGACTGGAGTGACATTTGCTTTCCTCCAGTCCTCGGGCACCTCTCCTGTCCTCCATGACTTCTCAAAGATGATAGAGAGTGACTTGGCAAGAACATCTGCCAGCTCCTTCAGCACCCATGGGGTGCATCCTGCCAGGGCCCATGGATTTGTGAGGATCCAGTTTGCCTAAATGATCTCTAACCCAATCCTCCTCAATCAAGGGGAAGTCCTCCTTTCTCCAGATTTTCTCTCTCCTCTGCGGGCTGGGATGCCTGAGGGCCAGCTTTAGCAGTGAAGACCGAAACAAAGAAGGTATTCAGTAACTCCGCCTTCTCTGCATCCTGCATCATCAGGACCCCTACCTCATTCAGTGGCAGGCCCACAGTTTCCCCAGTCTTCCTTTTACTGCTGATGTATTTGAAGAAGCCCTTCTTGTTATCCTTGACATTCCTTGCCAGACTTAGTTCCAAGTGGGCCTTGGCCTTCCTCATCGCATCTCTGCATACCCTGACAACATTCCTATATTCCTCCCAAGTGGCCAGTCCCTTTTCCCACATACTGTGGACCTCCCTCTTCCATTTGAGTTTTTCTAAAAGCTCTTTGGTAATCCATGCAGGTCTCCTGGTTCCTTTGCTTGACTTCTTCCTCCTAGGGATGCACCAATCTTGAGCTCTGAGGAAGTGGTCCCTGAATACTGACCAGCTCTCTTGGACCCCCCTGCCTTCTAGAGCCCTACCCATGGGATTCCTCCAAGCAGGTCTTTGATGAGGCCAAAGCTGGCTCTCTTGAAGTCCAAGGTTGTAATCCTACTTGTTGCCCTGCTTCTACTACACAGGATCCTGAACTCCACCACCTTGTGGTCACTGCAGCCAACGCTACCCCCAGCTCTCACATCCTCAACCAGCCCTTGTTTGTTAGTATAAGGTCAAGCAGCACATCTTGCCTCCTTGGCTCCACCACCTGCATCAAAAAGTTATCCTCAATGCTCCGCAGGAACCTCCTGGATCATGCGTGCCTCGCCGTGTTGCTTTTCCAGCAACTATCAGCATTGTTGAAGTCCCCCACAAGAACCAGGGCCTGCGATTGTGAGGCTACTTCCAGCTGCCTGTAGAAGGCTTCATCAACTACCTCTTCCTGATCAGGTGGCCTGTAGTAAACGCCCACAATAGTGTCACCCATATTTGCCTGCCCCTTAACTTTTACCCACAAGCTCTCAACTCGTTGTTCTTCCATTCCAAGGCAGAGCTCGATGCATTCCAGTTGCTCCCTCACATAAAGAGCAACTCCCCCACCCTGCCTTGCTGGCCTGTCTTTCCTAAAAAGCCTGTAGCCATCCATGACAGCATTCTAGTCATGCTAGCTATCCCACCATGTCTCTGTAACTGCAATCAGATCATGGCCCTGTGACTGCACACAGACCTCTAGTTCCTCCTGTTTATTTCCCATGCTGCATGTGTTGGTGTACAGGCATTTCAGAAAGGTACTTGAGCACGCAGGTTTCCCTGGAGGGGTGCACAAGGACCCACTATAGCCATGCACATCCTTGAGGTGGTTGGTCTCCTGATTGTCATCTCATGAGGCAGCTAAGGCCTTTGTCACTGCTCTGGTTGGCTTGACTTATTCCCCCATTGGATATGATGGCATTAGCATTGCCACTTTAGTCCCCACCCTGAGTCCCTCAGTCTAAAGCCCACCTCACCAAGTTGGCCAGCCTTCTGCCAAAGATTTCCTTGCCCCCTCTAGACAGGTGGATTCCATCCCTCCCTAGCAGGCTGTGCTTGCTGAGGAACGTCTCATTGTCATAAAAGCCAAAACCCTCACATCAGCACCAGCCACGTAGCCAAGAGTTGTTTGGCATTATTCACCTATTTCTAGTTGCCCATTTTCCTCCAACAGGTGAGATGGAGAAGATGACAACTTGGGCACCAATATTTTTCATTTGCCCCCCCAGGGCTTTATAGTCTTCCTTGGTTCTGCCCAGGCTCTGGCTTGCAGCGCCATTTGTGCCCACATGGAAGAGTAACAGCGGATAGTAATCTGTGTTCTTGACAAGTTGTGGCACCCTCTCAGCAATGTCTCGGATCTCAGCTCGCGGAAGGGAGCAAACCTCTCGTGACTCCCTGTCAGTTCGGCAGATTGGCACCACAATGCCTTTTAACAGAGAGTCACCCACTATGAGCACTCGTCTCTTTTTACAGTATCTGCTCTGTGTTGCTGGTACAGTTGCACCTTGCAGACCTTGCTCGTGAGCGTCTGCAGCTGCTAAAGCTTCAATCTGTTGTTGGTAGTGATGGTGGAGGGTGGGGACTGAAGCGGAGCCCTGCTTTTGTGGGTCACTAGGGTCCAAGGTGCCTCATTCTCAGTGGTGTCCGCTACAGGAACATGGTTCTGAAGTCACCTCTCTACCTCTGCCTTGGCTCCACTAATACTGCACAGCCTTCTGTCTCCTGCAACTCAGCCACCTGGCAGAACAGATCATCAACCTGTGCACACCTTGTGCAGGCACTTACCTTTACACCAGGAGAAGGGTCAGGGCACTTGTTGCAACCTACCGCCTGTACTGAAGACTCCGTCCTTACCAGTTCCGTCTGGGTGGATGCATCGGACATCTCTGGGGCTTCCTCCATGGGAACACCGGTTTTAGCTCTGAGGCAAGTGCCCACCATCCTGGCAGAGACCTACAGTACTTCCCTGGGCTATGGGCCTATAAGTGGGATGCAGCACCCTCCCTGTGCGAACTGCCACACAAACTGCCGCACCACACCGAGGCTGACATGCCATGCCCTGTTTGCCCATCCTGTTCGATGCACTCCTGGTCGCTTGACCTCCCCAGGGCCATTTAAGTCTCCCGCGGTTGATCGTGGCAAGGCCCAGGCCACGTCAGCTTGGCTTGCGAGAGCTGCTGGGACCTGGCGGGCTGCTCTGCTCTTCCCCAGGTTTCCCGGCTCCAGGAACCCCCTTGTCCACCCCAATCTAGCACCCAGCCGCAGAACTTACCATTGCCACTGCCACGTTTGTCACCAACTCCCACCAGCTTTGTTTCCAGAGCCCTAACTCATTCCATTGAGCTTGGCAGCTATCACTGTTTCAAGCTTAACATCACATGTGAGGTGTCTGAGCTTTATCTTTATCCTTGTAGAGTTAAAAAAAGCTACCTGTCTAGCAATTAGCCTAGTCCCGTCTAGCAGCAAGGCTGTATACCACCCAGGAGGCAGAGCTAACACATATGAGACGGACACTATTGAAGTCAGAAATGGCTCATCCACAGCCATACTTAAGTATACAGAAGATACCAATAAACCACCTCCTTTTCTGCTGAGCCACACTCTGCTTCTGTAAACCTTTAAATGAATACCTTTAAATTGTGTTTCTAGTACAGCTTGCAACAAAACACAGTTTAGTTAATACCACTTAACTGTGTTTGCTTGCAACAGGCTAGTGGACTAGGGTGTCAGCAGTGAAACAGTTTATTCCATTTTTAACAGTGGAAATACAGAATGTTTAGTTCACCTCACATACAGTTACCCAGCTTGTGGGTTGGTATCCCTTAAAAACTCAAGATCAGTTTTCTACCGTTAGCAGAATTATCACTTCTAATGCTTCAGTTATCTTTCCTTCCGGGAGACTGAACTCCAAGCCCAAGGTCTCCCAAGAAGGGCTAGAACTTCAAAGCCATTTTAGTATTACTGTACTAGTTTGAAGCAAAACACTGAGCCCTTATCAGCTGTGCTCTGTACGAGCTCTGAGATGACAACGCCTCAGCCGCTCTGTTCCTGCCTACTTGCAGCTTCTGATAAAGAGGGTGTTTTACTATACATCCCCTTTGCCCTGGCTTTCAGACAGGTCACGCAAGGAACATCTAAGCTACAGCACACCGAGCTAACAGAACAAGCTTCACAGAAGGCACTTCAATGGATGATCTGTATCACCCAGTGAATCAAGACAGCTAGATCTTGGTACAGCTTAAGGTTGAGACTCAAATGCAACTCAGTTTTAGCTCCCTGAGTCTGCTGAAGGAGAGATCTTCTAGAAGATGATTCAGCCTTTGTATATGGTTCTCCAGCCACTCTGCATTTATGTCCTTCATCCTAAAGGACTATTTCATTGAAGTTACCTTGCTCTTTCAGGAGAGGTCTTCACCATTTCAAGCTCAAGATCTGAATGCTATACCAAAAAGATGTTCAGGCTCTTTGATGTTTATATAGGGCTCATTTCACAACTAGCTTACAGAGAGTTAACGTTGATCTTTTGGTAAATTTAAGGTCTACCCAACTTTTCTACTTTGAAAGATTTTAAGAAAGATACAAGTAGAAGCAGAACAGATTTAAATGTAATTCTTGAAGCTAGGCATCAAGCTAGCTTAAGCCATTCTTCCAAGGCAGATGATCTACACTTCCTGCGACTTAACACAGTGAAAAGTTTCATTCAAAGATAGCTCCCTTTACATCCATCCACCTGACAATAAAGCCAGGAAACTCTGAGGTGAAAGACAAGCGTTTTTTCAGCTCTCCCAAGAGAAAACTGCCTTAATGGTGCTACAGCTATAGAAATCAAGCCCTATCCCCTTGACAGGTCAGAACTCCATTACTCAGATTTAAGTCAGTATTTGAGGTCCAGAACACAGAACCTGACCACATATTCTTCAGCAACATGGATTAACTCAGAAGATTTCAGATTTGTGTTCAATTCTCCCTTTCGCACCTTTATTTGGGTAGTGCTCTCTAGGCCTGGAACCCTGGTATTTGTACGTCAGCTAGGCAGGGCTATATGCAACCCGGTCACACCCCTACAGGCAGAGAAGGTCTGAAGATGTAGGAGTTTCACCTGGTAGAGCTGGAGAGACTTACTAGGACATGGCGCTTCCTTTTGCTAGGGCTGCAGTCTTAAGAAGCACGAAATCATTTATCAAGCACTCAACTTCCTTGTTCATTTGGTAGAGGAGGGTGGTTTCAGAGTGCCAAGTACTCCGCCTAGCAGCAACTCACAGCACTATACTCGGACATTGTTAGCAGAACAAATCAAAGAAGCAAGTCCTAGCAGATGGCAGATCTCTGATTCAGTGGTTATGTCTAGACCTCCCTAAGTTGCTTAGATATTGCAAGACAGATTTATCTTAATCATTATCAAACTGCCATCTGCTAGGTGTCATGTCTGAGGTACACAACCCTAGTTACAAGTGGAAGATGTGGTCCTTTTTAAATTTAAGGCCATTTCCAAAAGCTAGGTATTTCTTTGAAAAGATTTAGATTGGCACTGGAGCTCTGAAGAAAGCTTGGAAAAGCTTTCCGATGGAGGTGCAACCATTAGTGAGGTCTTTAAGTACAAAAGCTCATTCTGCTAAGATTTCATCTTTTAATCTCAACAGATCCAAATGCATAAACCAAGTCTCCTTCGAGCACCGAGACAGGAAGTTGACTCTAACCGTGACAATCTCCACATGTGATTACGCAAGAGCGTCACCAGCTAAGAGCGGCACTTGCTTTGCTCAGCTGGTAAGGCTGATGGTCACTTTTCTTGGCTGTGCTCAGACGTGATGCACAGAACTCTTGAGAGTATGTATTGTTCCCTGTACTACAGGTCATTTCCTTTCCCAAACAGGCTAAAGTTCAGGTGAGCAAGGCAGGAGTGTTTACAAAGCTAAGCAAAGTAAACAGAGACTAAGATTACTATTAGGAAACATGACAGCACATATTTCTTTGGAGGCTTTTATTATGAAAATTTCAATACTATTCCATGTACAAACTCCTGAATTTGCACTACAGCTAGAAGAGTACGGGGGTTTACGGCAGATTTTCTACTCCTCCTTCTCTTATCACAGAGGCAAAGCCACAAACGTTTAATATTGCACTCATTTAGGTCCACTACCTTTCACCAATTCACAGACAAGTTTAAGATTGTGAAAAAAAGAAAGAATTGTAAGATACTCCTACATTATACTACAAAAAAACCCCACTTCCTTGGCTTCAAGCAGATATGAAAGCAGAACTTGCTAGCTGTGCTCAGGCAACCAATTTACAGTTCAAGTTATTTTACACCAGCATTTGTTGGAAAGTTCAGTTATACCAGTCTCCTGAAAGAATGTTGAGAGGAAAGTGTTCTGTGAGGTAGCTGCTGCATTAGAGTGGAACCACAGAACAGGTTGCTAGAGACAGCAGCAACTCTTCTGTTCAGTAGAGATGTTGCCTTGAAGGACTCATCTAACTTGAGGTTAGATACTTCAGTCAGTTGCAGGCTGTACTGAACCATCAAATTCTACGACAACATTTATCTGAACAGCATTGAGAGGTGAATCATTGTAACATTATAAGTGGTAGTCTGATTAGCAAAACTATTTTTTCACTGGAAGAAAATTCAAGTAGGTTCTTGGTAACTTATCCAGAGAAGTCGTCATATTACATGCATGTTTGACATCAAACTGAATGGTAAAACTGCTGACAAGAGTCTCTGTTGACCCCTTCCTGGAACATTCACTTTCTTGTGACAGTTTGCTTAGCTGTCACATAATTTCTCCTTGCGTACAAGGAAGGGCACGGAACTGCTGAGTACGCATTTCACCTCGACTCTCACACTCAACAGGATATAACCACTGTTCTTGTAGCCACAAGCAGCTGCTTAGTCTCTGCCCAGAGACTCCTTATCTACATGCAGCTAGAAATCACGTAGCTGGGAAATGCCAGTTAACAAATATACCCAGTCTTTGAGAAGCAGGGAGCTTCCTGATGTGCAGTGAGTCACATCAACTCCATGGCAAGGCCATGCTTTACTTGGCTTTGATTGAGCAAGGTAGACACGAGGCTACATTACAACCACTCATTTAGTTCCATACGTGAAACTCAGAGCAAACTTAAGTCGCACAGAAAATTTACATCCACGCTGATCCGTTAGTTACCGACTGCAGTTCTGCACCACATGAGTCCCACAGCCAGTCAATGGCTCTAAAGTACTTCATGTTTACCAGTGCAAGGTAAGAGTAACAGTTTGTAACTAGGAAGTTATGTTTTCAACAGATAAGAGACCTCTATAATATTCAAGAGCTCTTCTATTTCTATATCCTTCCTATTTTCTGCCTCAGCCTCAAGAGGCAGAGGCAGCCATCCCATCTCAGCAGCCACAGTGTGACTATTTCAGTGCTGTGTGACTATTTCAGTTACAAGCCACAGATGAGACTGTACCTGCTGAAAACTGATTTCAGAACCACTGGCTGCCATTACTTATCTTTGGTTAAGTCACCACAGTCCCAGCGTGAAGTGCTCATGAGTAGTGCCACCAAGACAAGCAGGCCTGTTGACTTCAGTACCTGCTGCAAGGGACATACCAAGAGGAATAGCTTATAAACTCCTTAACTAACTGTTCCTATCCAATTAGTTGACACACACACACACTCTCCTCAAGACACATTAATTCTTCACAGCATTCTTTGTTACAGATTTTCCCTCTGGAAGGACACTCCAAACTCACTGGTTTTAGGAATTCAGATCTACTAAGAAGCAGGGGGCAGGCCTCCCACCAAAACAGCATTAGGCACAGCAGTCCTGTCTTTAATTCTTGACTTAAAATACCACAAAAAGACTTTACTGCTTCAAATTAATGCTATTATAGCAGAGATTTAGTGTTTTAGGATATATGAAACTGTCTCACTGCCAGCACAATACATGGAAGCATTTTGTTGTTTGTCATTCTTAGAGTGAAGTAGTAAATTTCTAAGTTTTATTATATGACGCCTCAGCTGTCCCAGTTTATTCAGTTAGCTCTTTGGCATAGCTAGCTATGATTCTGAGAGCCATCCAAGTACCACCACACTAGAACAGCATAGCTGCCATTCAGGTTTGCTCCATCAATGGCCAATATACACAAGAACCCTTTTCCTAGTTTAAAAGAGTAGTTCTGTCTCAGCACCAAGTGCACAGCATGAGCTGGCAGTTTTCTGTACTGTCTAGACAAGTCTACAGAATAATTTAGTTTTTTAAAATATATTTAAGTTCAGAAGAGTATTTATTAATGCCTTCAGTCACACCAGTACAGTGGTGTGCCTGGTCCAAATTCAGGTTTTATATATTTCTGGGTAGTGTGGCTAAATTAAATGGCAACCACAGTTCATCACCTGCTAACCTGTCTGGTTCCCTCTCATTCATCAGGAACAGGTAATCTTAGAAAAGCTCTATGCACCTACCACAGTAAGCAGTTGTGTTTTACTTTCACCGTCAAGTACACAGAGGCACCAACTTACGGAATCCCTAAAACCTGGATACAAGCAGCCAGATTTGCAATCATTCGACACACTGAACTCTGATCTCCCACTACATGCCCACTGGACTGTTTCCAGTAGTAGCACTATAAAAAAAAAGCAGCACTATAAAGTTTTATAATGTTAGTCCAGTAGTTTTGATGGCACGGGAATCAAGTTTCTCCTTGGAAACTCACAAAGAAAAAGTTTCTCCGCAGTGTGTTGTTGATGTTTTTTTGTGGCAAGGCAGGCATCTACCACAGACAATACACAGATAACATCCTACATATTTGCGACTACTGAGATTTCAGAGGTATGCAACAGGACTCAAACAAACAAGACCTGAAGCCTGACTACACGTTTTGGTTTTAGACTTCACTTCGTAAATATCCAGAAAGCCTACTAAGCCCTAGTAAGCTAACTACTTGCCACATCTTACTTGCCCAGACTAGATCTCTAGCTCAAATTTGGTACACAGTACGGCATGCTTTGTATCCGCAAGAGACAAGGCATCCAGGAGCACAACAGTGCAGGGCTTCTGGAGCCTTTAACTCTTCATTCCCATATCACCTAGGCAAGATGCTGACAACGACAGATAATGCCAGCGTGCCTTGAGTGCTGTAATATGGAGTGCAGCTGGGCTGAAGGTGAAGATCAGCACAAGCTTCGTACAGACACTTACTTGACCATTTTCTGACCTGCAGTAGTGGATCCATGGAGAACTAGTATCGTACTACACATAATGCTGATTGCCAGTCTTTCAGAATAATTAAAAGCAACTTTCAATAATAGCCTCACAAGAACCTTCCCATCCATATCCATCACCTGCCTTTTTATGAATAGGGCTCCAGTTGGGTACCTTATCTTTTGTTAAGCATCAACTGCAAACCTGCAGGTGTTGCACAACACCGGTATGACAAGTTTCCCAGATGATGTAGGTCAGGCACCATTCAAAAAATTGTATTACTGAGTCCACGAGGACTTCCTATGAACAGCCTGGAATATGCTAAAGCAGTTCTGGACAGCAAAAATGTAGCAATATCAATGTTTCTGCTCTCAAAGTTTATTCCAAGAGCAAGCCAGAAGCTTCAGCATGAAAACAGCACCTCTGAGAACTCAAGTTCCTCCAAATTTTTTCAATGAAATAAAATGAGGAAGTTCAGTAGTTACCGCAAACTGAAGCGTTACGGGCAAGAGCCACGTGCACGTAGGCTCAGAAGGCTGGACACAGAGTCTTACAAAAGACCAGTTCATATACGTAGTTATAAAAGATAATAGTTAAGTCCATGCTCTACATTAAATAAGAACAGGGGGAAAAAATACAGATAAACAGATAAATCAGTCTTTAGTCAGAACAGTCAGGTTCTGCAATAGTGCTGGCCTGAAACCTATCAGCACTTCTGGAGTGAAGCAGATGAGTTCCCTTACGTAATAGTACTCATGTCATTAGAGACCTGGTAGTGGGTCACGCACAAGGTTTGTGTCTTAAATAACGTGTCATAGATGCATTTCCACAATACTTTATTAAGAGCTGGGCTACCCAGAGGAATGAGTTTCACCTGAGTACACAGAATCTTCTCAATACCCAGTTCCAGGTTATGCCACCACCAGGCAAGAACACTGGCTCAGAGCTGAAGCTCTGGTCAACTGATGAGATTCTCCTGTCAGTGCTCCTCACTAAAGAAGAGTCCAGGGCTACACCTAAGCTATGAATTCTGGCCTAGTTTTAAAATGAAATTGAACTAAAATTATCCAATGCTCAACAGTTAACTAGCTAGACAAAAACCAATCATGGCAGCATCTTTTAAACCTAAAAATAACACTATGGACAGTGGCAATTTACACAGCAAGATAAATATTTCGCAACTGTTCTTTTAACAAGGTGTCCAGAAATTAAATTATTCCCAGATGGGTTAGAAAAAAAAGTCACTACAAATCGTGCAAATCCATCCCTACTTCAGTACCCACTACAGTCTCAGTCAGCCAAGCACAAACCACACATGGACGTTGATATGGCAGGGAAGCAGGCCTACAGACAGGTTGCTAGAAACGAGAAGACCCTGCCTAGGTATGTCGATGTAACTTTTATCATACACGTTCTCCTCAAAAAATACCCCTCAGCAATGAAGTCAAGCTTACTTAATACCATCACAGCTACAGCAACTCAGGACGAGAAGCCTGGCGTGTAGTACTTCGCCCTATAGACTTGTCAAATAGGAAGTACACATTGCACAACTGTATTACCGCTTGCAGACACCCCCCCCCCCCCATACTCCAGCTTTACCGAAAGACATTTAGGTGCATGCTTATTTGAGAAGGTAACCTTGCGTGCCTGCAGCGGAGTGATTTGAGAATGTGTTACTAGGGCCTTTAGAAGGCCATGTTAAAGAAACTAAAGGCAATCACTCGGAAATAATCTATTAGCATATGGTTATGGTTCAACGACACCCAAACCTAGAATTTGTTAGCGGCCAGCAGACGGACAGCGTAGACCTGGCACCTCTGTGCCTGCACTGCCACAGCGGTACTGCAGGGAAGCCCGCAGCAGCTTTCACGTTTCCCTGCAATATGCGGTTTTTTTCTTCACAGAAGATGCCGTTACGAGTCCGAACATCAATAAAATTATTTAGCACGTCCTTACGACTACAAGAATTAGTCTCATTAAAAAAAAAAAATAAAGGAACACACGGAGGCAGCTTGGCCGCCTCATTAGTGTCCCCCCCCATTCCCGCCGGTCCCGCGCTGAGGCGGCACCCCCGGCCCTGCCCGGCGGAGCGGGGCTCCCCCCGGGGAGCGGAGCGGAGCGGAGCGGGCCCGCCGCGCTCTGCCCTCCCACGGCCGCACCGCCCGGCAGGTGCCAGCGCGGGCACGCCGCCAGCCTCGCCCACACCGCCGGCACCGGACGAGGAAGGCGAGGACTGGATGCCCGGCACCGGGACCCGCACCTCGGCCCGCTCCTGCCCAGGGCGCGGAGGAGCCCCCGCGGCGCCCGAGCCCTTCCCCTCACGCCCGGGCCCGCGGCGGGAAGGCGCTGCCCGAGCCGGACACCGGCAGGGCCTGCGGGAGGGCGGCCGCCCCGCGGCCCTCGGGCAGGTCCCCGGGCGGCTCCTCCGCCTGAGGGAGGGAGGGAAGGAGGAAGCGGCCCACCCGCCCCAGATCCCGCTCCCCCGGCCCGGCCCGGCCTCCCCCATCCCCTCCGCGCCCTACCTGGAGGTGCTCCTGAAAGCGGATGGGCAGGATCTGGGCCATGGCGGCGGCGGTGGGCTGGGGCTCCAGTCCGAGGCCGGACTGGAGTCGCACCTGAGCGGGGTCCGGGCGGCGCGGGGAAGCGGGACCGCAATGGCGGAAGGGGCCAGCGAGCGGGGAAGGGCCGCCGAGATCCGGAAGCTGCCCCCGCCGGCGGAAGGATACCGCCGCGGAAGGAAGAGGCCTGCCCTCACCTGCCGGGACCCGCCTTAACTACGCCGGACGGGCGGAAGGATCGCGGCAGAGAGGGACGCCTCACGCTCCGCGGAGCCAATGGGAGCGGCGGAGAGATCCGCCACCGGAAGGGACTATTTCGTGCCTCATCACTCCTCCCTCCCCGGCCTTTTTTTTTTTTTTTTGCCACATCATGCGACCGAGGTGAGTTGCGTCACTTCCGTTCCGCGCTCGTCGCCCCGGCGGATCACGTGCAGGGGGCAGAGCGGCCGGGCAAGGTGACTCGCCCGGGTTGGGGGGGGGCGGTTGCCGTGGCGACGGGCGGTTGCCATGGCGACGGGCCGGGGTAGGCCCGGCCCTGGGCCCGGGCCCCGTTGGCGGCACCTCCGCCGGCTGAGGAGGCGTTTTCCCTCGCCGTGCACGAACAAACCCTAACTAAAAGCACAAAACAAAGCAGGGGAGGGCGATAAGGTCCTCCTTTCCTTCACCAAAATGACGGGGTATAAATGGACATCCCTTCAAACTCTAGGGATGGTCCAAAGGACTCTTCACATGTAACAATAAGTACAGCAACATAACGAAACTTCAAATTTCCTGCTATGTTTATTAACTCACACTGTAACTCCAGCCCATAGAACCAGGTAAAACCCTTTTTTACAGAGGGCAGCCCGAGGCTTTGCCGAGAGGCTGGATATGGTGTCAGGCACAGGCACACCAGCAGGCCTCACCACTGCTTTTCTTATATCTTTCCTTATTTTGCAATCTCATGGTTATTTCCTCACACTGTTTTTGCTTTGTCTTAAATTCACTACTTCAGCAGTCCTGGAACACAAGGGAAAACACCTCCCTTCTTGCTACTAAGAAAGTAATAAATAAATAAATAAATAAAATAAAGCACTTGCATCTCCCAAGAGATACGTAGCCCCAAGGAAGAGTGGGCGTTCTAGCTACTGATCTCAGACCTAGTGTGTGGTGCAGATGTCATTTGACTTGCAAGTGGCTACAACGTTGCAAATATAATATAAATCAAAGTAAACAGCAATAATTGTGGGCTTTTGCCCAATTCAGACTACAGGTTTAGCCGAGAAGTGCTGGCTTCTCAAAAGCAGGGTCCGAGCAGCAGCGTGAAAGAACAAAACCTTTTCCATCTGAACCCAGGATAAAGGGCCCAACAAAAGAGGAATCGTAAACATGCCACTTCCTAGAAAGATTGATCACAACCAGTAACTCTTTGATTCACGCATTCCCTCAGGAACGAGAAAGGCATTAATCTTGCTGCTGCTCCTGTGCTCCGTATGCACCAAAACGGGGCAGGCGGAAGCGCTGCTCCTGCAGTTAGGAACTCTGCAACCGAAACTTGCACAGCAGCCGCAGGCATCGCTGCTCGCTCCTGCTATTGCCATTGACAGCTCCAGTGTTGCTCGAGTTAAGCCTCTTGCAGCCTCGCAAGCTGGCACTCAGCCCTGCAGGGCAGCCAGCAGAGCACACCGCAGCCTCTCCAGCTCTCCACGCCAGGAATCATGCCTTCTTCACTAGGCTTGACAAGTACGCAGAGCAGCCCCAGCTTCTTCATTTTAATAGGTACGATCACAGAAAGAGGGACAATTATCAGACCTACTACCTTCTTTATAAAGAATATTATCATATTCCCCGTAAGAGAGTCCCAAGGTTTTTTAAAGCTTATATTCAGCTACAGCCTGTGCAGTATAGAGGTAAAATGCTTAATGTTTTACGCCAAGTGCTAAGGCTTACAACATCACTTTAACAGCGCTAGCTAGTTACCTGAAAGGCAACTGAAGGTGACACGCAGTGCAAACAATGGAAGGATGAAAAATGACAGTAAGTAAGAGTAAGTTGTTCCAGCTTTTTGGAAATTGTCTTATACAAAGTGTTACTTTGAAAATGAAAAACAGCAAAAAGGACAAGCTCCACACTGGAGCACTGGAACATTTTAGCATTAGTAAGGTGACAGAAGGGGATTACCTCTTTATTGAGAAGGAAACAAACTTTATGATGACAAAGCATCACAGCTCTTTGCTTTTTATATACTGAAGTAGAGGAAAAAAGCTACCATTTCCTTGTGTAGTCTTTCTACACATTTGAAACATTCAAAATCCATATTCAGACCAAAATCCATACATTTTAAAAATACCAGTCACCAAATTCATAAAAACAGTCCACTAGGCAGCAGGCCTGCTGAGGGCCTGCAGGATATAACCCCACTGAGTACTGGATTGAATGCTGGGTTAGAGGGTTTTTTTTTGCCAGATGGAAAACACAGTGCTAAGTCATCCCTGACAAAAATTACGCAGTTAGCAAGAATGTGAAAACATTTACAAAATACTTTGCATACAAAGACATCTTCACCCAGAACCCTCACTGTACATGGTACAGCACAATACCCAGTAGGAACAACACCGTCTGCACCACAGAACGCAGGTGGCAAAAGTCCTTTTGCATTTAGATGCTGATGATTCCATCATTAAAAAAAGCACTCCCTACACTCTCCTCAGTGGTGTATGAGCATGAAGATTGTACAGCCACAATCATACAAAGTAAAAGGGATAAAAAGTGACAGTTTCACTCCTCTTAAAAAAATAACCTTTAAGAAAATTTTATTAATAATGGCACTGAGACCACAGAGACCTTTCTAAATCAACTAAATGCCACAGAATTGGCACCACACTAAGTATTGTGTCTTCATCCACATTTGAGGCCACTAAATTGTTGCCAGTGGCACATAGCAACAAAATTCGGCTTGGTAACTTTTCCTTGCTGGATGCAGTAAAGGAAGATTCCGTTTGTATGCCTTGGCACTCAAACTTACCACAGAGCAGTTGTTTTCCTTCGTTCCAGTTAGTCATTTTGCATTATGCAAACATACCCAGAACAACTGCACCAAACTGCCTTTCCTCGCAGTGGGAATAGAGCAGCAGCAAGTATTACCCCATTTCTTTCAATGGGCCACTTAAACCCTGTGCTCTTTGCTGCTTTCTCTCAAGATAGCGAGCTCGGGCATCTAGTATTGATTGATCATCATTCCTTCTCTCCATCTTCTTTGCAGAGTTGTCTGTTACTCCTTCTGGGGGGAAAGGAGAGAGAGAAATATACACTTCTATGTCAAAAAAAACCCAAACAAACCAACCCCACAGCATTACAATTCCTCCTATTTGTAAAACACCCAAAAACCCCCAACAGAATCTCACATGTTTTTCAAGTCCCAGTCAGCCATCTGAATGACTTCCAGAGAGGACAGACTGTACCACAGCAGGGAGGAGAAAAAAAAAATAAAATCATGCCTGAACTCCCATGTCAGTATTTGCAGCTGGGCTCATCTCAACCCCAAATGTATATCTTGCTTTTATTGTAACAGACACTATGCAACTTGCGTTCTATACGCCCATTTCTTCTCTAAAAACATGTCAAACTCGGGTTTAGGCAACAGGGACAGCACTGGGAGCAGGAAAAAAAGCTTAGAATAAACTATCTTTATAAATTCCTGGAGGTAGGATAACATACAGATAAAGGAGTGGGAAAAGTCAGTGTTCCAGATCAAACACCATTAGAAACGCACATTCTCCCACGGAGCTGAGACCTTGGGAGTGCTTCTCCCAGAAGAAAAGAAAAGCAGGAAATATTTTCAGTTCAAAATAAAATTTAAAATAATAATAGTTAAGAAAAATAATTCAAAGACTATGAGAGCCTAAGTATTGTGTGAATGAAGCAGCTACTGCAGCCTGTTCCCAGGGCTCTGGGGCTGGGCACCGGATTCTTTGATATGAGGAAGGAGCTTTAATCAGCATTCACTCTTAGAATATTTGTAATTATTCTGTCTTGGAGTCAAATAATAATTCAGCTCATGATGCAGCCTTTCCTTCCATTGGGCACTAATTAAACCTTTGTCAGCTATTCAGCCACCTATTTTTATGAAGCTCCCAGAAATACATCATCTGTAAGGTCAGTATTAAATTAATTTGCAATTGCCTGGTGAAGTTAAAAAGTTAAGGGGGACAAAGAACAAACCTCATCTCCTTGGACTTCAGATAGACAGATGAGGCTCCTCTGCGATATCCAATAATGCCAATATCCTTTCCAGCAAATTGATAATCAAATTCAATTCACGTTTTTATCATTTAAAATGGTTGTTTTATACAATAACGCAGGACAGAAAGAGACGCTGGTCTGAGCACAAAAGTCTACATTTTTTCCATTATTAAGGAAACTGAAGAGACTATATATTGCCAGTGCCTGTCCTGTATATTTAATTAATATTTTGGAAGGGTCAGCTCAGGAGCAAAGAGGCCCTCTGAATACTTGGCTGCTTTACAAAACCTGCTGACAGAAGAATTCAAAGAATGTCAAGCAGCCAGATCAGTTAGCAGGCACCCGTTTTAATTAAAACTGACTATTTAAACATACAGTGTTAAACTCGTTGTCAGAATGAGACATTCACCAAAATGTGATACTTTTTCCTCTGCAGTTTTTGTTTGGTGGGTTTTTTGGGTTGGATGTCTGTCCCTTGTCCCCCCAGCCCTTAGGACTTCTCTCTCTCTCAGGACAGTATTATTTTGGGTATCTATGGCTAGATACCCTTTGCAAACTTAAATAATGGTTAGGCTCAAAATGCTTTTATTCACCTCTGGGTTAAAGTTCTGCTCCTGTCAGCTATATTAAACCAAAAGGGGGGAGGCGTGGCAAGAACCAGTAAGCAAACACCATTACAGGCACTGCCAAGGCAGGAAAGTAAGCTGTAGTAAGACAAGAAAACAACTAAAGCTACACATCAAATATGTTAAGCACATCCAGACTGACACCTACTAGGCCAGAATGCCTTCAGTGACATAATATACACACACATGTCCACAAAAACCAAGAAAACTACACATGCCAGAGATAGGGACCAGCAATGAGCTTACCATACTGCCTTTTAAGGTCCTCCTTATGTTTCCACTTGGTTATTTCCTCTTCAGTTACTTCTTCCCGTGCCACACTGCTCAACTCATATGCATCAATTTGATGCAATCTGGGCAACAAGTCTTTGACCCATTCATAGCGAACAGGACACACTGTCCGGACATAGATTTTGGATGTCACTGTGACATCATGGAAGATGATCCACTCAAGGAGAGTCTCCTGGTTATATAGCTGAAAAATTAAAAGATTATTTCAGAACTGACAAAAAAAGAATTCTTTCTAGAGCACCCTCCACTGGAATATCTTCCAATGCCTCAGATGCAAGAATGAGAGAAAGCTGACAGTACCCTAAATTTTCAGACAGGGAAACTAAGGCATACTCCCTTGCTTAAAACTGCCCAGGAAATCCAAAGAGCCAGAGAGAAAGCTCAGTCTATGTCACACTCATTTCATAAGCCAAATATTTACCACATTGGAAGAAGTGAGGGTCTTCTTCCCCCCTCTCAAAATGAACACTGCAACAGTGCTGCTCCTGGCCATGAGTTAGCACAAACCAAACAGGGGAGGAAGACTTTACAGGGACCTGCCTCTTATTCCTTTACAGATCCTTTCCTACTTTATTAACACACTTTGGTAACTTACTGTAGATGAAGGATGGATATAGACTATGCTGCCATGTCCATCCATTGTGCAGAATGTCCTGGCTGCAGATCTGAAAGGTTTGTGGAAGAAAAAAAAATATATATATAGTGAGACATACTTTGCTGTTATTAGAGAGCAACACTAAACTAACCAAATCAGGAGCAGCATAGAAGAAAATACTCAAATATATAAGCAGAGGAAGATCCTTCCAGAATTAAACTGTAAAAAAACACTGAGGAATAAAATTTATCTAATTTACCACAGTAACACTGTGGATATAAAAACACAGTAATAAACAGGGTTTGGGATTGAAGTCTTTGACAGCCATGATAATTGGACATTTCCAAGCCCTTTACTTTAATATCTGGAACTACTCATCAGCTTGCAAGTTCATCTCACAGACAGAAAAACTACTACTCCAAGGATGTAAGCAACTTCCCCAGGAACGTTATAAGAGTCAAAACCCAAGCACCCACCAGGCTTCCAGCCCTGTGCAGAAACACCACCTTCAGCTGCAATTGCTACTTTGCTACTTTTAACAATATACGGCCTTACTGTTCTTGTTCAATATGCATGATATCTTTTCCACTCAGTTCTCCAAACTTTGTTGCTTACCTCCTAGCTACATTGATAAAGTATCCTGCACATAGACATCTTCTTAGTATTTCTGTTCTGGAGCCTTCAAACATCTCTTTAGGGAAGTCTGGCAGCTATGTAAAGAAAAAACAACATCAATCAGAATCTTCCCTAAAGAAAAAGTGGCTATACTCCCTCCACCCCATGGATTTTAAACTCTGGGTTTCTCACCCTACAGAAACCATGAGGAAAGAAGGCAAACTCTCCTTTTCTTGCTTGTTACCACCATCATACCTGTTAGTTACACAGGCTACAGCAAGGATGCTCTAATAAATATTTAAACGGATTAGTTTCTACTAGAGAAAGGCAGCAGCCATCTGGCAAAGGCTCAGTAGTCCAGTACATCTCAAATATAAACTTATGTAACTCGATCATATATAAAAATTATACTTTTTACCTCTTTCAGTTTACTGATTATTTCCCGAAGTTGTTTTTCCACATTAAAAGCAG
Source organism: Morus bassanus (assembly GCA_031468815.1). Classification (NCBI taxonomy): domain Eukaryota; kingdom Metazoa; phylum Chordata; class Aves; order Suliformes; family Sulidae; genus Morus; species Morus bassanus. Next base: position 9,828,556 of record CM062584.1, read on the forward strand.
ATTTTAAAGCTCTCCAATGGATCCAGTGTTTCTGGCACCAAGCTGAAGGAGACTTGCTGAGAACAGAAATACTTGTATTATAAAGAAGCCCTTTGTAAGCTGCAGGCAGAAAGTTGCCTCTATTTTTTGTTATGGTCGTACAAAGAAGGCAACCTACACAGCCAGATACTTTGTTAGTTTAAATAATGGTGTCTTGATAGAAGTTACAGATCGCAATAAGGAATAAATCTCCACTTAGGTATGAGTACATACATGTGCATATACGCAATATATCTAAAAGCCATCAGCAGCTGGTCGTTATGAGCAATGCAAAACCACTTACTGTAAGGAATCATTTTATACCTTGCTTTGCACTGTTCAAAAATATTTAAGAGGGTTGCAAAGTCATTGCATCCTCCTACTTGTGAGGAAAGTTCCTGGTGTTGAAGCTCAGCCTCCTTTTGCTTCTGAGGATCACCTGAGGAAGTAAGTTATATCTCACTTCAACAAAGTAATTTTTATTTATCACTCCTACTTAATTTTCTGTTAGCATCTCTCCAAAGCGTGTCTGACAGCCTTGGCTCTTTATTCATGTTATTTTTAGATTTGTCTGTCCTCCACAGCTGCATTCACAGTTCCTCCTTCCACTACTGCTGAACGAGAATACATAGATGCTACTAAATCTGTGATTAATCTCATCAGTCAGCACTAGAGATGAGGACTTCTAGTCTCTTAGAAAGGTTCTACGTATTTCTCCCTCACAACCAATTCAGATGCTGACATGGAAAGATAAAGGAACAGCGACCTTAAACAGCTCACAGGGATCAAGTGAAAGTTTTGCCCCGAGAGAAAAAGCAAGACTGTTGAAACCACAACATCCCAGCACCATCTAATCTATTTAACTCAGCTTTTGTCCTAGTACTCAAGCCCCATAGTAATGGAGGTCTTAAAGTCAATAAGAGTCTAGAAAAAATGCCATCTCTGAGTTCAGTGGGAATTCACCTGCACTAAATGCTAGGAAGGTACTAGGCAAAAGCAACATTTCCAAAGCGTTATTTCAGATGTTAAATACCCAAAGAATTTCTTCCCCAGCACAACCTGTTCCACCCCTTAGTAGAGAGGGATACAGCTGCAAAGGCCAATGCGCTGCATCGCTGCTGTACTGCAGACTATGTCAGAAGTTTGTGGGTATTAAAAGTAACACCGATGAAGTAAGGAGGCCTGCTCCTATACATATTGCACAGGAGCAAGTGCCTTCAGGATGGCAGTCTCTGTGTTTGCATCCTAATGTATGGGGTTGCTGGCGAGTAACGAACGTGTGTGCATTAGCTAGCTGAACAGATAACAAGGGCGTCTTGCCAGATGGAGGATGGGAAAGCAAACGCACATTTGTGGGAATGGGAAAGACCCCAGAGCAGAATCCAGGCTATCAGTACTGCCAGCAGTGTCTTTGCTGTTGCACTAACGGGCACGGTTAATAGACTACAGGGATAACTGGACAAGAGCCAGTGAGTGACTAGAAAGGACAAAGGTCTCCCACAAAGGGGAGGGGGGAGAAGGGGGCAGATGGGACAGCAAAGGAGATAGGAAGGAGGACATGGGAGACCGAGTTTAGCACTAATGAGAGGTGCTAGCTTGGAACCACAGCAAAATTACATTTTCCATGTAGAACACCACTGGAAATGGAGGCAGTGACAAGTTGAGCTTCTCACAGTAACTTAAAAGGTCTATTTGGTTAAACAGAGTTATTTAACAGAAAAGCCAATCCAGAGGTGACCCCATTCATTAAAAACAAATTAATCAGTCTCTGTTGTCTGTACGTAGACCAAGAGCAAAACATCTGCTGTGGTGCACTTTGGTTTTCTGGTGGTTGGTTTTTGGTTTTTTGGGTTGTTTGTGTGTTTGTTTTCCTTTTTTTCCTTTTCCCTCCTGTAACAGTTTTTCCCCTTATGACCTCTCAGCAACCCACTCACCTCCCCATATGTTGCTTTATAGCTCACATCCTTGGGACAAATGCAACCCAATTCCGTGCTATTTTGAAGTCTTTAGAACAGCTGTTGTCCAATTCCTAGCGTGCAACGTATCTCCTAGACCACAGAAAGCTGTGAAAGCATACAGGCAAAGTGCCACTGTGTATTTGTCCTAATCTTACCATTCTTCCCTACAGATCTGCTACGAAGTACTCTAGGAGACAAGGCATTGCACTTGAGGTATCTTCCTCACACTGCAGTGTAGGGGTTATTTAAAGCATTAGTTCAAGGTACTCACTGACATCTCCCACCAGTGTTGGGCCCAACTAAGGAGACCAGCTTGCTCCCTGGCAGGAGTATCCTTACGCTCAAGTAAAGGCTCTGCTACCATTGTTCAAAATACAAAATCAGCTCCCACTTCATAACCTTGAGATACACACCTAATAAGATATTGTGGCCTCACAAACTATTAGCACAGAAAACTACTGAGTAAAAAAAACCCCCAGAGAGAAGCTGTAAAAAATGTCTCCAGGGGAAGCAGTGTGTGCTGCCTAACCATTGCCTGCGATGTCCCGGTCCAAGCAGAATTCCCCACCCACTCAAGGCCACTTTGGGATAAGGGGCTTCCTACCTGGACGAATGAAGACATTTTCCACAGACAACATCGCTGCTATGGGAAGCAGCAGATCTTCACAGTCAAGAGAAGCAGCTTTTATGACAGCACAGGTCAGGTTGGGCGGGAGGGGAAACTGCACCAGGAATTCACCCAGTCTTGTGACATGGCCTCTCCTTATCGCAGGGAAAAGATTCAAATACCAGATTCAACAAAACTATGTTTAAATGTAAATCGAAACATGAACACACAATGCCAGCCACCATATACTGATAAAGAGCACAAAAGCAGCGCTTCCCTCCGGACTGTTCTTACTCTGCAGTCTCTGTGTGCCCAGATAGGTGCTGGGGATATGAAGGAGGTGTCACTAGCAGAAGAACATTTCACCTTTCTCCAGTTTGCTTATGCCTGCTTCATGGTAGGCAAAGCCAGCTTTTTAAGTGTATCAGATGTTTAAGATATAGGGTTTTGGTTTTTTTTTTTTCCAAAGAAGAATTCCTGGAAACTTAGGATAAGATCTCGTTTCCCGTCTTGAGTTCTTGGATGGGCCTCACAGCTACGGCCTAAGCATCTTCGTCACAACAGTCTAGGATCTGCTATCAGGAACTACACCACAGAGAGTTGAGGTAATTTGTCTGAGGTCACTCAGGAACTCCAGGACAATGTGGAGAAATTAATCTGTATCTCTCAAGTCCTAAGCCGTGCTCTAACCTTGATTTTACAGGGAGTATATTAGAACCCAGTAGTTAACTTCCTGGTCTAACGAGGAAATATATTCTACTGCTGGGGGAAGTCCTTTAGTCCACATGAACAACTCGCTAACACCAGTTAAACTACTAGATTTAAAATTCTTGTAGTGAACACACCCCTTTATTTTTTACCTGTCAATAGCATCACACTGGTAAAGTTCCTTGAGAGCTTCTAAAATATGCCTTTCTTCAGGGCGGTCCAAATAGGGAAATCTATAGTAAAAAATGAAGTAAAAAAAATCTCACTGTTCAGACTCTGTACAGCTTCATTAGTTTTCATATTTATTAAAACACTTTTGTGACTTTCCAACACAGGTTTCTGACCAAGGTGCACATAAGCATCTTCAGTACATGGGTGTGTTACTATATGTACAGCCTCAAGCTGAAGAATTACGATGACAAATCCCAGCATGGCACATGCGAAGATGGACTGTATTTTCTGCACACGTATGATCCTAAAATTAAATAATTCCACAGAGATGAAGCTTTTGGGATCCACACATCAGTATTTTAAAAGAAACACTATTAACTACTTAGTTTTGGAGAGGAGGAGCTAGTTTTGGCAGAACCTCAAACTGAACTTGAGCTCAAGATCCAATCTGGCATTAAAGACTGAGGAGAACAGCAGAAAAGCTGATTGTATTGAAGTGTCACAGTTGGCTGGGGACCTAATCCTGCATCCTGCCAATAGGCTGTTGGTGCCTGTGCTGCCTTGCTCCTGAGACTTGGGAAGAAAACAATAAATCCCCCTGCCCCCCATGGAGGTTACCTTATGACATCATGCACGGAAAGGCACTTCAGGGTCAGGATCACAGATGTCAGACTGGTTCTCTTGATCTCTGGGACTGTGTGATCAGGCATGCATTGCTCCCAGAATTCTCTGCTGTATAGCCGATAGCTTTTTCCAGATGATGTCCTGCCAGCTCGGCCAGCTCGCTGCCTTGCTTCGCTCCTTCCAAAACAGAAAGGCAGGGAAAGAAAATCCAAACTCTTGATCCCTTCTGTTATTATCCAAAGCAACACACTGTAACTATGATGAATAATAGCAATTTCTATGCTTGTAGATGAAAGATATATTATACTGTGCAGCAACTGAGAAATCCAGCTATACAAGAACTAGCAGAATGAAGAAGCATTTCTGTGCAAGGGAAGATTTTTTTTAAGCTTCTCCGGATCAAGCTGTTGTATTCAGCAAACACAAGATGACACGAGAGCCACTGTTCAGACTACAGAAAATGCGCTGTCAATTCCTTCTTAATGCCTGTAACTTTTAGGAAATTATATGTCCTGAACCATCTTCTATTTAGCAGCAAACAAAATGGCTTTAAATTATGGAGCCTCAAAGCTACTTCCTGCCCCCCCGTTTTTTTTATTTTTAAAAAGATCAACCAATACACAGTATTGTCAGAGCAACTCCCAGAAACACCAAGCAAATGATCTTTTTAGAACATACTTTGAAATAGGAACCACCTCCAGTATGTCCAAACCAACTCGGGGATTATGATTCAACTGCTTCACAAATCCACTATCCACTACGTATCTGTAAAAGATTCATACTCTGTCAGAGAAGAAAACAGAGATCTCAGTAGACAGACAGGTAACTGCCACATGCGTATGATCAAAGCAGGAAGACGTTTACCCTACAATCACTGTGAACAGGTAGTTGCACTTTGCTGGTCAGCTGCAGCCCTGCAACAGTTCAGTCTACAGGACGTTACAGGTAACATGTCCCCACACCCAAGGAGATTATGCCCATTTAATGGAGCTGAGATTTGATTTCAAATTCGGGTCCAACAATATTAGTCATCCATAAAACTATATAATAGTATCAAGGGGTTTTTATTCACTACACACAAAAAAAGACAACAGCTAATTATTGGGCAGGTATACTAGTGGAAGGAAGTCAGACATGTTTTTCCAAATCTAGTAGAATTTTCTGAGTTATTCCCTCTGGTACAGCTTTTATGAAGGACAGGAAACTGTACCTGACTCCTTCAATTGTCAGAGATGTTGCAGCAATGTTTGTGGATACCACACACTTTCTGATGCCCGTGGGAGCTGGCAAAAATATTCTTTTCTGTTGATCTAGAACAACAGGTAGTCAGTCAAACAATCTGTTATGTTACAACGCTCTGATTTCAAACCACATCTCTAACACTGTGCAAACTTACTGAAACGCTTACTGAAAGTCATTTGAATGACATTAGAAAGTGAATCACATAACATTCTAAAATACAGATCCAGTAGTATCTTAGCATATGTCAGAAATCAGAGAGTATCTTCTTTATTGCTTGCATATTCAAGAAGATTTTGCAATCAAGAAACACCAACTCTCTTGGATGTTTCCTAACCCAGAGCTAGGAAAAACAAACAGGATGTCTGGTCTTAACAGAATCTTCATGAAGGATCTGAAGGGTTTTAACAATCAGAGCAAGTGAAGGTGAACATGAAAAGATTCAGTTAAACCTCCCATATGTTTCCAGCAAATCATCTTTTAACACGTAACAAAGCAGCATATGCAGTTTCTATTAATTCATTTGGCTTTCCAAGGAACAAAAAGAGGGAGGTGGAAATTCAACTTTCCCCTGAAATTTTCTCACTTATTGTACTTGAAAAATATAAAAATCTCTTTAAGGAAAATTCTCCTGTGTATTTAAAAATATTCAAATACAATGGCCTCAGAAACTACCACAAAAGAAAAAAACAAACAAAAAAAAATCACTCTCAGTCAGAAATCTAATACCTATCATGGAGCCAGGAAGAAGCTATACCTTTCTTTTATGCAACTTTTCATTTTGCTCTTTCAAGAAGGTAAAAATTTTGCTCCCTCTCTGCAGATCATTAACAGATCTTTCCACACCAGCAGCACTTCCACATGGAAATTGCTGTCCTGCTCTTCTGAACACTTATTCAGCCTCTTGGCATTCTATATACTGCACCCACACATTTAAACATCGCACTCAAGTTCACCTGATAATACAGTGTCTGTGTTCAGTAAAGGTCAAAGGGCCTTTGTTTTTAACTCCTCAAAACTAACTGTGATATTGCTGCCAAGTAAAACAGACTGACTCATTCTGATAAACTGTGCTTTTCTATATTGTGTAATACTGTGCTACTATCTTCCCTTACAGGTCTACTCTCATCACCAAAAACCTCCTGGCAATATCTTTTCCATATAAAATAAAGTGTGAGGGCCTAATTAAGACATCTGAACTTTCAGTTACACAATATCCTCTTCCTAAGCTGGAGACCTTGATGCCATGTGAAGCCATTTCCAGTGGATATGAATTTTAACGGGAGTCTTCTGCACAAGAATAGAGAAGGCTGAAGTTTGATTAGTTTACGAACACCACAGAAAACCCCATAGTGCTACAGTATTGTAACAAATGAGTTAATGAATGCCATTTTTTCCAATCACAATAGAAATTTTTGAGTAGGACACTGCTTATAACAACTCTTGCAGTTAACATTTATGTGAATTAAGTGCCATATGACATTATATATATTATATAATGACATTATGCTCTTACCTGTTGACATTGACCCATACAATGGTAAGATAAGCAGGCCTTCAACAGACCGATCATGTACTTCATACCGGTAATCAATAGATTCTGCTTTCTTGAAAAGTAAGTCACAAGCTCTTTCTATCTCAATTTGACCTGAAAAACATACAAGAACATTTAAGCAACCTATGTAGCTACAACTCTGCCTCCCTAGTTTGCAACATCTTTAAACAAGATTGTTTTGCCAAGAGTCATCAACACCATTACAGGAAGGAAGTAATATAAGAGCCAGTTTAGGTGGTGACATCCAGTCTTTCCACATTGCCTCTCACCATGGCTTTTCCTTAAAAGATGACTGCATAAGTATCTGGCCCATACATTGATGTAGGGTTTTGCAGCTAAAGAAATTCTCCCTTCTTGAATTAACAACAAAATAAAACAGGTAGACAATACCAACAGAGTAAATTTGGCACAGGAAGAAAAAAGATATACAAATTTTTAAGTTAATGTTTTTCTTGTCTGATCTCATAGGCATGGATATACCTAAACACGCTCTGAGAACTACCACTTCACAGGACTATGTGAGTCAAGCTGCAGCTTTCCCTTCTCTGGGATAAATGAGACAGTCACTGGAAGGATGTACTATTTTGCTGGCAGTGCCATGCTTCACCTGGAATAACCACCAGTTGTTGAAAGAAAAATTCTCACCTGTCAGGAAAACCAAGATGTCGCCTTCTGGTTCATTTAAGTGGATATCCAATGTTACTTTTACAGCCTGAAACAAACAATAAACAAGCCAATAAAAGCTAGAATCTCACTTACTCTTTCTAAAACTCATAGTACTAACTAATTTAATTCTTCCCTATATCCTGCAGAGATGCTAAGAACACAGCAATACAGCAGCTAATTCTTGTGGTCTTTCAAAGATGATAATCATACCGAGAGCAGAGAACACAACACAGAAACAAAGTAAAACAGGCCAGACCTCTGTCACATACGCGGAGCTGCCTACATCCCTTGGGCTGAGCAGGTTGCAGAATACCTCCTTGACAGGATAACTTCTTCCTGGAATATGCAGCACTGAACAGTGTCCAAAGAACTCCGAGAGCTTGTCTACCTCCAGGGTGGCTGACATCACCACCACTTTCATGTCTGTCTTCCTGTTTGGTGGTTTCTTCTGTAGAAATAGTTTCTTCAGCAAACCAAATAAAATATCCTAACAGAAAAACAGAAGCAACTCAGAAGAATACATACACTTACCCTGGTCATCTTGTAAGCACACTAATTGGTTTCTAGAATTCAATTAATTTTTTATCATCTCTTCTCACAGCCTATAAACAGGGTCACTGTAACTTAAAATCCTTTGGTTTTCATTTTTATACTCTCGTGGTCAAGTTACTTCAGACACATTTTAAAAAGTCATCACCTTTGTCCAGGGTACATTACCTGAGCATGCACCCTCCTTTATATTATTTATTGTTACGACTTCAGCAAGTTCATTTTACTCCGCAGTGCTCTGGCTTAAAAATCTGCTCCTTTTAGTTAGACACATGTGATGGAGCAGTCACTTCTTACATCACCCTAGCTCAATTACTTGCAATACACCCTCAGATGCCTGAGGGCAGAACTGGGATTCAGAAAGCATTTTCCTTTTTCCCCAGCTGGACTGGTAGATTCTCTGCTGGACTGGTAGGTTGTTTGACACACAGCACAATCTCTTGAGGACAGAGTGACCCGAGTCTCCCTTTGCTCGCCACAGAAGGGTCACCATGACATTTGATAGCTTTTGGTACTTAGGTCAGTCTAGATACTTCCATGATCCCAAAAGCTGTAATCTCTTTGCACAGTCATATACACACCCTAAGAAACATTAGTCCTTAGAGAGAGAGATGTTTCAGGATTTTGTTTGTGCTTGTTTTTTGTGGGTATTTTTTTAGTTAGTTTGTTTTGTTTCTTTGTTTTTGAATCAGAATTCTATAAAGTTTGTGATCACTGTGCTGGCTTCAAACCCCTGAAAATTTTGGGAACGTATCCAACAGCCAGCCAAGTTTTAACTGCTTTCAAACACAACAGCTACAACAATTCCAACAGGATTACAGGCCACATCTTTTTTTCAGATTATGCAGCACGTAATAAATGAAGCAGCAATTCTGTGGTCTTAGGACAGCAAAAGGATAAAGCACATCCATGGAAAGTCAGCCAAAAATCATTGGGGATTGTGCAGAAGTGAAAGAAAGGTATAAGCAGACCTCAGTAAAGGAGAAATAGTGACACAGAAGGACAGATATAAGGCGACACTCACAGTGCTGAGGCTCCGTTCATGGGCTTCATCCAAAATGATGATACTGTACTTGCTGAGAAGGGGGTCTGCCAATATTTGCCTCAATAAGCAGCCATCGGTCATATACTTGATAGCAGTATCCTGAAAGGTTTAATTAGACATCCAGCTGATACCCTGTTTTTTTACTTCAAAGTAAACACTCCTACATAGATCACACGTTTGTCCAGAACACACACTGAGATTGCATCACAGGTGCCTAAGCACTGCATCACAGGTGCCTGGCAATGTTTCATTTCTAAGGCGTTCAAAAAACTTGATCAAATGAGTTATATGCCACATACAGCTGCAGCTTCACCACAGCTGGGACAGATGGCTTCTCAAGGCTCTGAGACCTTCCACAGGCAAAGCCCCAGGAGAGGCAACAGGGCTGCATCACTCCATGGAGAGGCCCGCAAGCGAAAAACTGAACCACAGGAACACAGCCCTCAGAGCCCTACCTCAGTGGTGCAGTCATCAAAGCGGACCTGGTACCCGACGACACTCCCCAACGAACAGCCCATCTCCTCAGCTACCCGCTGCGCCACCGAGATGGTGGCAACGCGCCGGGGCTGGGTGACGCCAATGGCACCATGCTTGGCGAGGCCTATGGGAGAAACGGGGAGAACAGGGACGTGAGTTATGCTGCTCAGACTCGGTTCATACACAAGTACCTACATAATATACATATGGTCATAGTTCTTTTTTTTAGTTTAAAAGGTTTAATAGAGCCATCTCCAACCACCGCACGCACAGCACAACCTGAAGCTATATCCCCCTGAGGGGACAGGAGGATTATCTGCATTTATCTGTGCTTATTTCAAATGTTTTGGGGCCAAGGCAGCAGAGCAGAGGGGGCTTGCAGGGGTTTCACAGAATCATAGAATCATTAAGGTTGGAAAAGACCAACCTTCTTCAGCCTGGAGAAGAGGAGGCTGAGGGGAGACCTCATTGTGGTCTACAGCTTCCTCACAAGGGGAAGAGGAAGAGGGGCAGGCACTGATCTCTTCTCTCTGGTGACCAATGATAGGACCCGAGGGAATGGCAGGAAGATGTGCCAGGGGAGGGTTAGGTTGGATATTAGGAGAAGGTTCTTCGCCCAGAGGGTGGTGGAGCACTGAGACAGGCTCCCCAGGGAGGCAGTCATGGCGCCAAGGCTGGCGATATTCACGAAGCACTTGGACAAGGCCCGCAGAGCCATGGGGTGAATTTGGGGGCTGTCCTGTGCAGGGACAGGAGCTGGACTCGATGATCCTTGCAGGTCCTTTCCAACTCAGGACATTCTATGATCCTATGACCTCTCGCATCATCAAGTCCAACCACCAGCCCAACACCCCCAGGCCTCCTAAACCATGCCCTGAGGTGCCACATCTACACACTTTTTGAACCTCCCCAGGGATGGCGACTCCACCACCTCTCTGGGCAGCCCGTTCCAGTGCATGACCACTCTGTCAGTGAAGAAACGTTTCCTAATATTCAATCTAAACCTCCCCTGGCGCAGCTTGAGGCCATTCCCTCTCGTCCTGTCACTAGTGACTTGGGAGAAGAGACCGACCCCCACCTCACCACAACCTCCTTTCAGGTAGCTGTAGAGAGCGATAAGGTCTCCCCTCAGCCTCCTCTTCTCCAGGCTAAACACCCGCCGCTCCCTCAGCCGCTCCCCGTCAGACCTGTTCTCCAGAGCCTTCCCCAGCTCCGTTGCCTTTCGCTTCGCCCCTCCCCGGCCGTTACCTGCCTCGAAGAGGTACTTGGGCAGCTGGGTGCTTTTCCCGCTGCCCGTCTCGCCGGTGACGATGAGGAAGGGCCGCTCCCTCACGGCCTGCACCAGCTCCCGCCGGTGCCGGCGGATGGGCAGGCCGCCGCCCGCCATGGCGGCCCCGCGCGCCAACGGCCGCCGCACCGCCGGCCGCGCGCGCGATGACGTCCGCTGTTTACGCGCACCTCCGCGCCCCGCCTCCTCCTTAAGCCCCGCCCCTCCGTCCAGGCCCCGCCCCGCGAATCCCCGCCCCTCCGTCCAGGCCCCGCCCTGCGAGGCCCCGCCACCCCACTCAGGCCCCGCCCCCGCCTGCTCCCCAGCCCCGTGCCCCAGGCGGCGGCTCCCTCGCCACCTTGGTTAGCCAAAAACGTTAGTTTTTTCCCCCAAATCCGCTGCGGTTTTTCACAGTGGCACTTGCTCCTTCCCAAGGGACGTTGCCAGCACGGGGCAGCCCAGCGGCACGTCTCCCTCTGGCCGGCCCGGGAGGGGCCCAGCGCCTCAGCCCCTCCAGATCCGGCACGGTTCAACTGTGGCATAAAACCAAAGTGCTCGCGGGCGCCGTGACCCGCGGTTCTCTCTCAGCAGGTGAAATAACCCCCCACCATCGACACAGCGTGAGGAGGAACTGAGAGGCTGGGAGACCTGGGTCTGTTCAGCCTGGAGAAGGGAAGCCTGAGGGGGGATCTCATCAATACTTAGAAATATCTGAAGGGTGGGTGTCAAGAGGACAGGGCCGGGCTCTTTTCAGCGGTGCCCAACGACAGGACAAGGGGCGATGGGCACAAGTTGGAGCACAGGAAGTTCCACCTGAATATGAGGAAAAACTCCTTCCCTGTGAGGGTGGCAGAGCAGTGGGACAGGCTGCCCAGAGAGGCTGTGGGGTCTCCTTCCCTGGAGACATTCAAACCCCTCCTGGACGCGGTGCTGTGCCCCTGCTCTGGGTGTGCCTGCTCAAGCAGGGGCTTGGACGGGATGGTCTCCAGAGGTCCCTTCCGACCCCCGCCGTTCTGGGATTCTGTGAAGAGATGTGATGGGAGGAAAACAGCTGCATAAAACGAAAAGCCCCTGTGGTGTACCACGCTGGGGATGCTCAGATCTGCTGCCTGAGGCCTGGCCCAAGGCCTCCGCTTTCTGGCAATGACTGTGAATTCACGTACAGCCTGAAGGTGGCAAGCGATGTATGCTTAACGTGAAACCAGCCTGCAGTCCTGGTTCCCAACTTGTGCCTAGCAGCTGCAACTAAATCCCCATTTCTGCTAAAGCACAATTTTTGCATTGTGTTTTGTCTGTACGTCCTAACGTTTGTTTCTCTTACAAGTCCTGTGTATGTTAATGTTTCACCCTCCATTAGGCTGTATCAGTGACAAGAATCACACAGTAAATTCGTCATCATGCCAGGACCGAATTTAGGCCACCTACTGACTCCAGCCATCACCAATCACCTCAATTTCTACCTCTGACATAATGGGGGGAATATTTACCTACCGGCTCAGGCATCATGGTGAGGGCTGAGCCGGAACACTTGCAACGTGCTCTGAAGCTTGGAAAGTGTTACATCAGTCCCCAGTATTGCCAACCTCAGATACATTTAACCCATAAATATTTGTTTAGTCTGTTGTAAAATGAGGGCAGATAAGCTGTTTTTCTGCCCTTCCTTACTAAGGTAGCCAGAGAGAAGAGAACGTTGCAGTAACTGTTTCATTACGGTACCACAACTGGGAGAGATACCTGGTATTGTGCTTCTGGGTTTATCAATCCGACAAAAAAAAGACACACAGATCCCTTCTCCAAAGGAACACAAACTGTCCATCAGCTACCCACAAATCATTTGCACATTGGGCTTTTTTGCAACGTGCAGATTCCTACTTTGAATAACACTAAAGTGTATAAATCTTCCACTAATGTTGGAGGCTCTCCTGTAGCAATTACCTAAAATAACTTAAATGCTCCTCTATTAGCATGAAAAGCATGTCAGTCTAGCAGTGAGGTTACTATAACGGATCCATAGCTCCGTCACTTAGCTACATAATGGAATGTGCCAACACACTGTATGTTGTTACATCCCCTCATGAAAGCGTATCGTGTTTATTGCCCCACAATGTACTAATGCCATGTTGCCACTAGTAACTCACACAGTTAATTGTGATCATAAACACTGATTTGTTGTTTCTTACGATGGTTGGACTTGATGATCTTAGAGGTCTTTTCCAACCTTAATGATTCTATGATTCTACGATTACTGGAAACTTCAAACACACCCTCATTGCACTTTTTGGTATGCATTTCCTAATAAGCGTTTAATGGTTTTCCTAGAGACATATGTATGCACAAATGCATGCACACTTGCACATTCTGCTTGATTTTATTTAAATCACATACTGCTTTTGGCAGACGTAGGGTAAGTAAGGTTTTTCAATTTTCTTTTTTTGTCCTTCTAGCCTGGGAAGAGCAGATTTGGTTTTAATCAGCCTCCTTGCAGTCTTGAACTTTGTCCTCCTGGAATACAGTGCCATTCATTTAAGGATTTCCCTCTGTCTAATAAACATTAATGAATCGCACTCTACAATTCCCTTGTGATCTTATCTCAGTTTCACAGATGGGGAAAACAGAGACAAATTAAGGGGTCTGCACACACCACAAATCAAAGGCAGGGCAGGAGGAAGAACCCAGTAATCCTAGCACAATTCCCTGCTCCAGTAACTCAGTAAAAATGCATTTCTACCCATGCAGCTGCTCTGTCAGTAACAGCATTGCACAGGGCAGCATGGTTACCTTCGGGCTAGCCAGGAAGGTTGAAATTGCTCTTTTCCTAAGGTTTAGCTTTACCCGTAACCTCAAATTCTGTGAGGTGATAGAGGGCTGTAGCTCTGCCAGCTTCCTGTACTGAATTATTCCTGAGGATGTATTTTTTCCCTTCTGAGCAGAGGGTAGCTTTTCTCTTCTGATGAGCAGAAAGATAGCGGGATATGGGCAATGTTCCAGCCCCTACTTGTACACCACGGGTTTATCCATCTTACCAGAGGAGAGGCCTGACTTCTGGGGAATTTTCTCGTCCCTGCTCCGGACAAAGCGATCCGTTCCATGACGAACAGGGCATCCCTTGGTGCCTGTGAAGAAAACCACATCTATTAATTACATTGAGCAAGCGAAGACAGATAATTGCTTTGTGCCTGGAATCTCTAAGTAGGGCCACTTTCTAGAAGAAAGATCCCCGAGCTGTAATTTCAGTACAGACAAACAGAATAAACCAATGTTCCCTGTCAGACGACCAGCAGTTTTTCTGACAGCCAGGTTTTTTGTGGCACTGGCTGTGAGTCATTATTGAAAAAAGCGTTATTCTTAAAACAGAGGATGTGCGCTGTAGAAAGAAGGTGTTAGACACAGCAAAAAAACAAAACCCTTTTTACACCTCCATCTGCTATCTCACAGCGCCTTGCTGCAAAACATTTACAAATTGACAAGTTTTATTTCAAATTTTGGTCCGCTTGTTAAGAATTGCTTCTTTTTGGAAGAGAGAATCAGATGCCCTAGCCTTTCTCCTAAATAATGAAGATTTACCTTGTGTTTAGCTCCATGGGAAATAACAATTTCTACAGTTCAGCCTTCTGACAGGATAGCCAGGTTACTCATAACTGCATTCACAGGTTTCTGCTAAAAAAAGGCTGCAGGAAATTCAGCGCTGGCAGCAACCTGCACTTCTACTGGCTTAGCTTGTTGTGTTCAGCAGGTGGCAAGGGACAGCGTATGGCCGGATCCAGGCTAGGAATTGCTCTGCCAGAATAAAATATGGGCATTTCTGTGCAGGGAGAGGATTTGCAGTGTCAATCTACCCTGAGAGCACATCTCAACTGCAATCTTGTGCATGACACAGCGCCTGTAGAAGCTCCTCAGCCAGATCTCGCTTAGCTACTGCCAGCACGAAGGATGAGATAACTGCTACAGCAACTGCTCGTCCACTTGCTGTTGGCCAGACAACCCCGCACAGCTTGCGCTGGAGCCTGTACCCTTACCCCTTCCCGAGCCAGCTGGTCCAAGGTTGCCGTGGCTTTGTCTGCACATGGCCACAGCCGCAGACCTGACCTGCAGTGAATCACAGCTACAGATTCAGGTCTCTGTGCCCCAGTTCTGCAAACGTTTCTGCACAAACCTTATTGTATTCAGTAGAAGAGACCTGGCATACTCACTGCAAGCCTGAACTGTTACTCTTCAAAGCCTGTTTTCTTTTGTCTTTAAAGTTGGTCTATGACGGGTTAGCGATTGATTGTGTTCATTTACCACCCTCACATGTACGCCTGCATCACCCTTTTTAAATTTAACTACAGTGTCAGATCTGCAGCTGTTTCCGAGGCCACATATATGAATGATTGCTGCTCCTGCCAGGTGCAAGTATGAATAAAAAGGTCGCAGGCTGGGAGGAGGATTAGGCTTTGGCTCAGCTGTTTGCATTCTCACACAGAGCACGGTCCATCCATCCGTCAACCCGCACACACGAACCAGACAGGTGAGGAGCTGAATACTGGAAACAATTCAGTGACTCTCATACAGAGCCACTACCAAAGATGTGTGTGGTTTAAAAAAAGCCTTTACGGCAATCCTCTGAGCAGCCCTTGGATCAGTGAAATTAGAACTTATATGTACAGAAATATAAATGCAGAATGGCATGGGAACAGTCTCCCCGGAGACTGGAGATTGGAGAATACCTAAATCTTTAAATGGTGCCTGAGATTTTCATGTTAAATTGGAACACTTTCTTGCCACGCTCACCTAAGAAGGTGAAGGCAGGCAGCTACTTATGGGCAGTTAGCACATACACCAACTACTGAGAGCAATCAGGGCAAAAAATTCCACCAGGCACGGACCAGACCCATCTCCTGGGATCTCCACCTGAACTATTTCACTAATTCAAGGCTTTTTGTACCTGCAGTAATGAAAGCTGATGGCTATTTTAAGACCTTCTCACGCTTGCACTCCTGTTACAACCCATGGGAGGCTTCTAATCTATTTCTGTGTATTAGACATAATTTCTCTTCTGACTTCCTTATCAAATGTGCAACGTAATCAATAATTCACTTAGGCTTTACATTCCCATTAGAGTGCACCATGGCTGTGATTTAAATATATTTCTATGACTGTAAAATAAGCAGATAACCTAAACTATCCTGGAATTGCCCTCCGGTATATGACAGCACCTCCTACCACCCAAAGCAGTTTTATTTCCCCGACTGTTAAATCTAGGGCAAAATACTACACTTTTGTTCTATATTAAGACCATAGAATAAAAGCAGCTGACTGCTTTCCAACCTCTGTCCTCACGGAGGGGAACATAGCGCGAAGAATTAACCCCTGGCATGAGCTTTTCTCACATTAAGTCATTAAGAAAAGCCCGATCCCCTTGATGCTCTCCCCAAATTAGATGGCGATGAACTGGAGACACCCGTTGCCTTCCTCCCCTTCCTGTAGCCCTCACCATGCACTGCAGTCATTGCAGTGATTACAGGGTAATTTCCTTCCACAGCCTTGTTTTGAAGGACCTGAGATTTGTGTAGCTTAATTAAGAAGAAAAAAGCAGGTATGAAGCCTTCCCATCCCTTGCCACTGATGTTGTCACACCTCCCAAGTCAGTAATAACCTCATCCCTTGCTCCCCTCTGGGGACAGCTTCTTTTGTAGGGGGGAGCTGGTCTCCAGGAGATTAAGTGACTTGGCCAAGGTCACACGTGTTGCAGAGGGTGTTCGGAGGGGAGAGACGCCCAAGTGCCACGTCCCCTCGTTAAGAGGTCTGGCTAGACCCAACCAGCACTGAAGCTCCTTGCCAGAGACTCAGCCTTGAGATCCCGGGACAAAGAGAAAGGCCTATCGAACAGACCACCAAAAACCAACTCATGTATTTTGTCTGTGAATCTACAGTCCAGAGGTTGCATTTCCCAATTTCCCCTTGTCCCTGTGTTTAACCCTTTGGTGTCATCAACTGTGGGCATCCGCAGCGTCCAGTGACAAGGGCAGAGCGTGTGGCAGCCGTGCATGTCCTGGTAAATGACTTCATTTCTTCCACCAGCTCTGGAAAAACAAAACCAAAACCAAATCCCCGGTCCTGCATAATTGTGGCCCTGTTATTCATGGATCTTAAATTGTACTCCTTCATGAATTTTAATGTGCAGTCCATTTTCTTTCCACTAATCCTACATTAGGCTGGAAGCCTTTATAGACTGAACATTTGCCGTCCTTAGTCCTTTATTCCCTGCAGCATAGTGGCTGCTGTGTCCCCAGGCTTTGCCCTTGTCTCAGCTGGTCTGACAGCTAGGCTCAACCAACTTTAAAGTGTTTTCTTATTAGATACTCTAGTTTTGTGCATCCGTGACAAAAGCAGCAGGCCTGTTGAATAGACACCCTGAGAATGGCATCTTATTTTGCCCATGATTTGCTGATCTATTGGCGTGCATATTAGTTGCACAGCATTTGAGACACCTGTCTGTGAATCTCTAATGCTATGCTTTTGTAAATCTCTTTTTCCAGCTAAAACCAACTCCACAAGTCATCAGGAACACGCGAAAGCCCTCCAGGAAATTCTCCTTCCCAAGGAACTGCAGAATTTCTGTGTTGTTACTGGTGAGCAACACACAAGAGCAAACCATGGACAGTTGTACACCACCCACAACTGTAGACCGTAAGATGCTCAATAGCCTTATTTTAAATGTTATTTAGATTTGAAGGCCGGATGGGAACATTAGACACTCCAATCTGACCTTCTGCAAAATACAGTTTGAGCCTGTTATTTCACTACTAAATTTAGTAATTTGTTCAGCTGAAGTGATGCTTCCAAATGACTCGATTTGAAAAGATGACGAAGCCATAACTTCCTTCGGTAAGCTGTCTCAGCAGAATCGGTCTGCCAGGTCTGCCCTGAGGAGCGGAGTATACAATAAATTGAGGCAAGATGCTCTTTTTGTATAAATTGCTAAGAATATATCAAGCCCTGCCCTTCCAAGTGTCTCACAGAACCCTTGTTAGATGAAAAAGAAATATTGTACAGTCCTCAGCTATGAAGTTCTAAAAATATGGGAACTTTGATGTATAAATGCATGTTGAGGACCTTTGTGGCCCTGACTACAAACGTTCCCAATTGCCACTAATTTCACATCACTTGCAGAATCAGCGGTAATATTTCTTTTCTGAGATATACCGAATATACTCAGTATTTTAAGGATTCCAGCCCTGGGGATACTTTGTGCTGGCATGTGCCATTAGTGCATAGGCAGGCAGGCACAGGCAGAAATGAATCTGACTTAAAATCTGATTTGACTTAAACAACACTGACCTTATGAGAAGTGTGGAGTCCGAACCAGGCCTGCAAATCCCATCTGTTTCTTGTTTCTATAACGGGCAAGCTAAAACCCTAAATCCAAATAGCTCTGAGCTTTGAATCCAAATTTTGCAGCTTGAGTCCATTACTAGCAAGGACGACAGCTAGCCCAGCACGGACTTGCCTCTTAAACTGAACACTGGGATTTATAGCACAACATTAAATGAAGGAGACATATTGCTGGTTGACTAAGAGCTAATCTGGGAAGGTACTTGGAGACAGAGATTCATGGGTTGGTGAATAAGTTGACCCACCTCTTTGCTCCCCATAAAATTGTTATCGCAACACTCGTGGACTTTAGTGGTGTTTTGAGGGTTAACTGGTGTTTGAAAGCCACTCAATGCTCCTCCGCTGTTAGGAGCTAATAAAAACCTGCACTAACTCTCCGTGTTAGTTATTACATTAAGTTACACTTCTTGTTGGTTTTTTGCTGCAATTTGATGTAAAAAAAAGATCTAATCTGTAAAGCAAGCAGCTTTTTAGGCTTTTATGAAAAATAAAAGTAAGCGTATTCACAAAAAGCCTTGTCTCTGTCCCTTAATTCAAAGGAACAAAGCTGGTGAAGGCTGGTCTCGGAGTGTGAATGGAACTTGGCAATACCATTCCCATTAGTGCAGAATAAGCACGTTAAATACATAATGACTCGAGTACAATGTGGATTAGAAAAATAAGTGTGAAACTGTAAGGGACCTAATTCTTTTCCATCCACCTACCTTTACATCAAACACCAGGTTTTGATGATTCCCCAGATGCTGGGTAAATTATTGAATTTTTTAAGTGATGCTCTGTTTATAGAATTGCAATTACTCAGTATTGGCCTTTGTTTGGTGAAGAATCCCCGTCCATGCTCGCTAATGGTTTCTTCTGATCTCATCTGATGTGGAGGATTTCCTGAGCATATTAAAAACATTATTCACTCTGCCTTTTTAGCTTAGCCAAAGATTTAATGACTTCAGCATAAGAACTGTATGTTTTGCTGTATTTGAACTAGATTTACTCCCTGACGGCTGATGCCGTGCACTCTGTTCCCAACATATGTACATAAGGCACTAGAGGAATTCTTCCAGGCTAGATTATAGCGTTTTTGGGGTAAGAATCTTGGTATTTAGGACAACTGAGCATATGAACCTCAGAGTACCTTTGATACCTGAAAATACCTCCTTGTCTCGCTGCCAGGGTTGGGCAAGCATTAGCTATCCTTTGCGTGGCAGGCCTTTGTGCCCTACCTGGACTCCCCATTAAACAGCCCAGGTAGAACCTGAATCTCCTGAGACTTTGGTGGTCCAGGGCTGGATCCATCCCAGCCTGGTCAAGGTAGACGTCTACCTCCAACACAGGTCTTTTTTTTGGTATGTATGAAACACCTTTCAGCAAACATCCAGTTTTTATTTACTTTCCTGTAAGGTGGGTGTCTCTCAGACTTTATGTAAAGTCCAGGTTTCCTGGCTTAAAGAAAGACACGAGCCTCTGAAGTAATATTCCAAGATCAGGCAAAAGGCAGCAGAAAGCCAAGGAGATAGTCAGGCCTGCTGCTTATGGGTCCCTTAATTTGGAAAAGCTCAGAAATATTATTCCCTTTACCCTGAAGCAGAACGTCATGACCTTAAAACTGCAGCCTGCCTCTGGGATTAGGTCCTTTTGCAGCACATGGGTTCAGGTTTAATCTCTCACTGGTATTGCAGTGCTGCATCCTGCTCCTCCCTGGCACCGCCGGGACCACCGGCCCTCGGCTTCTTTCCAGCTGATTTGCCACCTGAATCCATCACTTGCTCCAGGATTTAAAACTTCTCTGTCACGGAGCAAACCCTGGGTGAATCGCTTTGCTGACAAGGATTTGAAATCTTTCTTTTTTCCCCATTCTCCTGCACTTTGAGTTGTTTAACTGAGATGCAGCCATGGATATGCTCCAGTAAACTGGCCCATAATGGTTTTAAAAAAAGGGAATTGTTGACTCCACACCTCGCAGCGGGGGGCTCTGTGCTGGCTCGGCTCACCATGGGCTGTGGATTTTAAACCACCAGGAAGCTCAGGGGAGGATGCAGTTGGATTCTGGTTTATCTTTTGTTCAAAAAACAAAAAAATTGAACAAAAAAAATTGTCATATTTTCCCCCTTTCTTCAGTGGCCGCCCACATGCTTGTGATTCAAGGGATTTTTCACCGAGCTTTTTACTGCAGAGTGTTTCTTTGATCACATCTTGTACTGATTACTGTCATTTGTTTTCAGGCCTCTTCTTCCAGCGTGTACTTTAGATGCAATGTGAGGTCAAAAGGCAGCTTCCTCCATCCTGCATTTGATCAGTAAAGTGGCTGCATGATTGCTTTTCATTCCTACCCTTATTTATCTCTGAAAGAGCAATCAGAAAATGCAGGGTGTATATATATATGTATTTAACACTTTCAGAGGAGCGAGAGCGCAGCCGACAGCAGAAAACCCCCTGCCTGCCCCATGCCTCCTGCCCAGGAGCCTTAGCCAGCCTCACAGCATCTCGAAGGGGAGCACCACCCATGACAGCTCCTGGTGGGTCTCCTTGCTCTGTGGGATAAACCCCGTCCTTAGAAACCTGAGAGCAATCCCAAACCGAGGGACTGCCCATCACTTGCCCTGCAGCTCCTCAGGGCACAGGCTTCCCTCCCAGGTTTGGGGAGGGCTTGCGTGGGGAAGGATTGGTGTGCATCCAACATGCACAGGCTCTGCTGGGGTAGAGCAGGACAGCTGCAGCCCTTCAAGCAATCTGTTCCTTGAGGAATCAGACAGCACCCTATGACGGAGAGACTCACCGGCTCTTCCTGTGTCTCCCTGTAGGAACTGGGCAGCATCGGGCAGCCTGCTGCCCTCCAGCGATGCTGTCGCTTCTCCAAACGCTTCAGGCTGGAATTTCATCTGGTCCAGGACATTTTGTACCCAGCAGCAAAATGCAGTGGGAATCGCTGAGTGATGCTCTCCCGATTGTATTAACTGGACATAAACCGCTGCCTTTCAACCCGCTGCTGCGTGACAGACAGAAAATAGGAACAGAGGCCGCGGGGGACCGCCCGGAGCCGCTTGATCTCACGCTCACTTTCTGAAATAAAGCTATTTCAGCACCAGATCCATCCTGCTGATTGTCTGAAACGCCCTTGGTGGGCCCTGGGAGAGATCAGCACCTGCAGCCCCAAAAGCCTTTTGGTGCTCTTTATGGGAAGAGGGGCAATCTCGGGGTGCACACAGCTCAGTAAGCCCACTGAAGTCCATTACTTAAAACCACCTAAACTGCAGAATGACTTTCCCTGCCCCCCCCCCCCCCATTCAATACTCAACCATTGGGCCTAAACTAACCTAAATCTAAATGTCGAACATAGCTAAACTCTTTAGAAATAACACAGTAAAGCATCTATGCAACCACAATTTCCTCCATCCATAATAATTTTCAGAAGCAAAGCTCATCAGACGTGTCTGATACATATGTTAATAACTCACACTGGTGCACAATGACAGGCTGAATTACTGATTTTCCCCAATTCATTTTTTTCTTTCTCAAAACATGGTCTCCTCTAACACGAATCGATCTTTTCACCCAATCCATTTGACAGATCTACAATTTAGTATTCAATTAACATTTCAGGAACAAAACCAGTTTGTGACGCAGACACCAGTCCCTAGCATGAACTTTATACGTCCACATTGTCCTGACATCTCTCTGCAAGTCAATGAGAAGACCCTCAGAGCAGACTGCTCTGCTCTTAATGCCACAAATAAAACAAGTGTAAGAACTGCAGAGATTATCAGGGAAAAGAAACAACGTGCACTGGCTGGGACTGTGTTATGGGCGCCTAAGAGGTGGCGGGGTGGGCACGGCCCCGGGAGGGATGGATCCCACTGCGGGCAGAACCGCGGGGTGGATCGCTTCTTGAGGGATCTGCCAGCCCTGGCTTTCTGGGACTCTGCAGCTAAAGCACAGCCGGTTTATTTAATGAAATGTTTTGAAGTGAAAGGCCTTAAAGTGCTAGTGGAAGGAGTGTAAACAGCAACCGAGAGGGATCTCAAACACGGCTCACCAGGCCGGGTTTGCAGAGCTCGGGCTTCACCCCGCACCTGCCGACAACCTGGCCATGGTGCGGGAGTCCTTGGGGTGCACCAGCAATGCATCTGCATCTGCTCCTCCACAGGAGGCAGCTCCCAGCCTCATCCCAATTAATCGTCTCCTAATGACTTTCTGAACCAGGAGGATTTCCTTAATTATACCACACGTTAGACTTTAATCAAGAAATCAATCTTCCACACCGCCCGAAACCCGAGGGTATGGTGCATTCGGTGAAGAGGAGCCTTGGGCATCCTTTGCGCTGCACTGAGGAGGTCCCTGCAATGCTGCTGGCCGTCCTTACGCTGCCCCCGTGGCTGAGCAAAGCTCAAGGACTCCCTGGTTACAGCCTCGGGGGACAATGGCATTGCCATCAGCACCGCTGTGTGACTCCCACTTTGCCAGTGTGGGACTCTGGTGTCATTCCCAGAGCGTGACCCACCAATGGTCCCCGGCTGAAGCAATCGCTATCCAGCGATATAATAAAATCAGTGGCTGGGGCCACGGGGCAGGTCACACACAGCCCATGTTTTGCAGGGAGGGGGAACGACGCCTGTTTTCTGGGGCACTAACGGAGCAGAGCTCTGCAAGGAGAGGGGTTCGCTTTGTGCTCGATAGCATGCCTGCTCATCCTGCCACAGGGACGTCAAAGCAGCTGCAACAGCCGTCGGAAAGGCTCCCCGGTTACAAATATGCAGTAACAAATGTACAGGGACAGTCTGCAGAGCAAAATAGGAACCATCTGCAAAATATTAATCGTTTGCTGCTACCCCACAAAAATGATGCTCTGTGAGTAATACGGTCAGCTGCTGGCAGATGCTCTTGCTCGGCTGCAGCCATGTCCTACGGCTTTTGGCAAACCCATTAGCTTCTCCTTCTCTCCCCTGGCTAAGGCAAAGCCGATGCTGCTCTGCTCGCCCTCTCCCATGCCCTCAGATGAGTATCAGGAGCAGACCTGGGCACCTGCTAATTCCCACAGGGTCCCGCTGATTTATTTCTTTAACAGGGAGCAGCAGCAGTGGGTTATAAGTGGAATGTGGAAGCGGTGCATGCCGGTGCGGGGCTCGTTACCCAATCTAGCTGGAAGTGATTTAACTAAGATCCCTGCAGAGCCCCATGCCTGTGCCCCGGCTCAGCCGAGCACTGACATCTGTATATTTTTTCTGCCGCCTGGCGCAGGATGCCAGGCAATGCGCAGCCCTCGTGTGCTGGCTTAGGGCCTTTGTGCCGAGCTGGATGCAGCGGGGAGAGGATTTGCATTTTTCGGCAGGCAGTTGAGATGGTGGCAAAGCCTCACGCGGCTTCACCTGCTCACGCCGAGACCGACACAGCCCCGTGTGCACCTCCTGCCTCTGCAAACCTTGTGAAAATAGATATAAATCCTGAGGTTGCTGTGATCTGCTCTAGTGTCAAACACTGTGCAAGGTTGCTGTGATCCAAAGGAAAGAATATGTCTAATTAAATATCAACCTTGCTCTTTTGTTCCAGTTTACAGGATGCTGAGAGGCTGATTGCAGCAAAGGATTTATCTTAAAGGATGCTGAGTGCCAAGGTCAGACAAGAAAGCCCTTGTTCAGAGTGGAGGACAGTTTGATGGTCATTACTGGCCTGATCCAAACCCTGGCAGCACGCGACAGTGACGGCAACTTTAAGGAAGCGCAACGTCCGTGGCACCTCCAAGTTTGGGTTATTTTGGTGAAGGAGCCCTTGTTTCTCCTCTTGCCCACTGATGTTATTAAAACAGTTCCCCTTGCCTGCAGGCAGAGGGGAGAGCGTCCCCCTCTTGCAACACCTGTATCGCACAGAGGACCCTGATTTTGCCTGCACGCACCCCCAGCCTGCGGTGCCGGAGCCAGCGGCTCCTCCACAGTGGGGTCACTGGGGATTGGGGGTCTCACCAGGAAGAATTCCAGTAGGAATTTTGTCACGAGCAGCTGCAAAGACCCAGCAACTTAAAAAAAGATACAAGTTCCTGCTGTTTTCAGCTCCAGATTTGCTTGGCCAGGCGCAGGCAGCTGCTGGCCTGGCTCTCCCCGCACCCCATGAAACTCTCCCCCATCGCAGTAAGGCAGCAGCGGTGACAGGAGAGGAAAATAGAAAGGTTCTTTTCTCTCTGTTTATAGAAAGGTTTTTTCTCGCTAATGAAATGCAAATACAGGAAGCAAAGATGTGACGCAGCAAAATGATTTAAGAAAGAGTATTATGGCAACGGAAGGGAGGGAGATGGGGCCGAGCGCAAACCAGCTCGGCTGAAAGCCGGCAGGTTATGTGGTTTATGGGTTTTAAATTGAGGTAATGATGAAAACATTTTGGTGCATGTGTTTCCTCTGCAGAGCCCTGCTGTGCCTTTGCCGGTCATTGATGTCCTGCCCGAGCTGGGGCTGCTCAGGCACCGCATCCTTTCTGCTGCCTTTTGCCTGCTCAGATGATGAGGACGCTGGGACGGGGAAGGGATTTCGAGTACCTGCTGCCTTTGCGAGGAGCTAAAAATAAAAAGCATCTGCTAAAAATAATGAGCAGGGGAAAAAAATGCTAAACCTCAGAGATCTCCCTGGACTCTGAGGATTAATTTTAATTTCCCTTTAATCTGGATAAAAATAGTTACATCACTACTGGAGGGTACGGCTCAGCCCTGGGGACTGAAGTAGGAGTTATGCTTCCCTGCTCATCCTGCCCGGCAGCTCCCTGAGACCCTGCTCACTCCCAGCACGGCCGAACCCCAGCGCCAAGTTTTGGGTGCATTCCAGAGAAAAATGGGCGTGCTGCAAGCAGGAGGCCACAGGGCTCCAGTTGCTCCCACAGGGGACATGCCTTAACCCCCGTGGTCACAGCTCCCGGCGGTGCCTTCCCCAGCTCAGTGCTTGCCATGGTGCGGGTTAGAGAGTCGGCCTTCGTGCTGCTGTGCGTGCCTGGGTACGGGCAGTTTTGGGGTGCTCTGATCCTATGTCACGCTACGGCCTCAGGTAAGGGGAGGAACAGGGGCCAGATGTCCCAGATTACAGACTGGACTTTTTAAAAATAAGTTTTACCAATAGTCTTTACTTTTAGAGGGAAGAAAAATACTGATCAGAGCAAGCTACTTAGTCTGCAATCTTCCAAAGAGACAAAACCCATTAATTCCTGAAAACACATTTAAAGGAGCAAAGGATGCTACGTACCCAAAAGCCTGGGCTCCATCAGCACCGCAGCCACCGCCCGCCCCGTCTGACCCCACACCGCACGTGGCAGCCAGCCTGGCACGCAGCCCCTTTCTTCAAATCCTTGGAAAATGTTTCCTCGGCTTTATCCAAGCGGTAAAACACCAATAACACAGGGAGAGGAGCATGGGCTGGGCTCTCTCTGCAGTTCCTCACTCCCCACTACCCATGCGTACAGACAACAGCAATGGTTGAGCATCGTTAAATAGAAACATTGCTCCCAGCCTACCTACTGCATTCAGATGTATGCAAATATATGCATGCAACAGTTTACATACCAAGCTTCCCTGGGACATTGCTTTGATGCCAGGAGGAAAATTCCCTTAAATCCTGGGACAAGCCCAGGGCTTGGTGCACCCCGCCCCCCCCCAGCAGCTAAATTTGGGGAGGGGAGTTTGGGGATGGATGGGCTCAGAGGAGGGAGGTAGGAGGATGTGCTTTGGGGCTCTCTGTGCAGCAAGGTCTCAGCCTCAGAAATATTTTAAATGCTGAGAGCCCATGAATAGATACAAGGGCTCATAGTCCAAGGTGTGATTTATGTGCAACAGCACATAAACACCTGAAACGGGGTCTTTAAAAATGCCTTAGACTTTGCTATAATGCTGCTACTGTGGAGCTGCAGCAGCTCCTCGTGGAGCCAACGCACGTCCCTGGAGCCCAACACTGCTTGGGGGGAAAAGAAATTAAGAAAAAAAATAAACCTAAGCAATTCCTTACCAGCAGCTCCAAATGTGTTTTCAATTCAAGAGTGACCAGAGAGGTAAGTAAATATTTTTCTGGAAAGGAAATTACATTGTGTTTACACCTAATGCTGTTTGCTGAAGCACTGCCCGCAGTTGAGCTCCAGCTGTGTTCGGCCATGCTGGGCATGATACAGATGAAGAATTCAGCTTTTATACATATAGGAAGCCCTGTGGTTTTGTGAACTGCGATGCACAAGACCCAGTGTCTGTTTACTGGGCCATGTTTTTGTGAAGCCACGAGCCTCAGACAAGGGGCTGCTGTTGGACTGGGGCTGTGTGGCCACTTGGCAAGGGCAAGGTAGATAAAAAGCAAATATTTAAGTCAGGAGGGCCCAACCTGCAGCCTGCTGGAGTCCAGCATTGGTCTGCAAGGCTCTTCCCATCACAGGGAGATTTGCTCTGCATGTTGGGAAGATGTCCCATGGCTTTCTTTAAGACTCACTGCTCCAAATGCTTGAAGACAACTGACCCAAAAAGCTGCTTGCTGTTCCTGCAAAAACCTTTTTGCCACTCTCCTGTGCCAGGCACAGAGATGCTGGAGGGACATGGGTGCCACATGTCATGTCCCCGCACCTGGTGCCTCCCTTCCTGCAAAGCAGAGGGGAGAGACCCACGGGAATGAGCTACGGAGCACCTTCCCTGAGGAAAGCTCTATCTGTACAGCAAGTTTAATGGCTGGTGCATCCTCAAGATCCCATCTAAAATCTGTGCCTTTTGCTCCCTGGAAAAGGTACTGCCCATGTGGGGCATCTACATCCTGAAGCAGAGCTAACCCAGGCTGGGGCTTGTGTCTCCTGTAGAAACAAATTTGCCAGACCCTGAAGATGGTAGCTGAAGTCTAAATATTGTCTTTGGACACGCACAGGACAAAGGCACTCACTGCCACATTGCCAGTTTGGGTAACCTGTAGCTGAAGCGCTAACGAAGGTGCCTCTGCGATGCATTTGCTCATCAGCCTGGAAAAGAACATGAAGTTCTTCCCTCCCTGGCTCCCAGGTGCCGAAAGCTGCCAGAGGTCAGGCTTAAGCTCCATGGACTTTGGCAAGAGTTTGTGCAATGAAATCCCCTCCAACATATTGGGAAATGCAGGTCTGAGCTTTGCCTTTTGTTAATCATTGATGAGCAGGGTGGTTTTGCCAGGCAGGGCAGTGGGAGCAGCCGGGGGACACAGCCGGGCTCCCGGTGCCACCAGGACCTGCTCCAAATCTCCCCACCGAGCCCTTAATCAGCTTTCACCTGGGATTAGCTCAAACATTCCCAGCCTCTGGTTCAAAATAGCTTTTCTTGCTTGTGGGCAACTAATCCAAAACGAGACCTCTCTCCATCAGCCAGCATCTCCAGCAAGGGTTTTTTTTTCCTCCCAAGACTTGAACCTTGCCCAGTTCCCAGATTTTTGATTGAGAAACCAGGACACAGGATGCACATGCAGATGCTCAGAGCTGGTTCGTGATGGAAACTGATGGCTGTGGCTCTCAGAAACCCAACCAAGCCAAAGCCTGGCCTGGTACAAGTCAAGTACAAAGAGCACAACTAGCCCAGTTCAAGCTGAACAGTCTGCGTTTGGGGGAAATTTGGGTTTTCCACAAGGGATTTTGCTCAGGAGCTCACAGAGAGGTGGAAGGCACCGTGCAGATACCTCCCTTGTGAGCTGGGTCTGCCCTGCCCATGCCGAGCTCCTCTTCTCCTGCTGAAAGCAAACAGAGCCAAAGAAACTCTCTTGTGTATCTGAGGCCGTTGGGACCTGGGGAGGAACTGAGGAGGGGAACAACAGCCCCTCTGTAGGACAGGGAGCCCCAGAGCAAAGAGCTCCCAAAAAACCATGAAGCAAATCAACAGCCCCTGACTTCCATAGGCACCTGCCAGGATGAGCCGGGTTGGGAAGGGACATGCAACCCATCACATCCAGAAACACCATGTATGATGTGGCTATGATTAAATAAAGGTTATTACTGCCTTGTTAATGGCTCAGGGCACCGGCAGTGGATCCATCCAGCTGCTAGCAGCTCCCAGCTCGTGGGAGCTCATCCCTATCAGGCATCAGTGTTTAAAAGATTAAATTCACCTTCACAAACATGCAAACAGGATCCACGTTAACAATCCCCCATCACAGCCACGGTGACAACCTCCTCCTCCAGCCCTGATAACCAGGAGCACAGAGCCACAGCACCTCAATAAACAGCTCAAATATTACATTCAGTAAGAAATCCAAGCTCAAATCAAAGACAACAGAGACACATCCCTTCAGCCAGCTCATTTCCTCCCCTATAACACCTGCTCCTACCCGGCTCCTTCCCACTGACCTGCCATAACACCCGTTCTGGGGAAATGAGCTTGAGCAGCAAAGCCTGACCAGAATTTCAGCAGCACCAACACTCTAGATAAAGCTCCCCCCAGCACAAATATATCATGGTTTCTCTAGGAACCAGCCAAACCTGGAGGTCAGGGGAGGCCCTTGTGATGGGCACAGCAGATACCTCACTAGTAGCATCTCAACCATCAGCTGCCAGCGCTTTGTTACTCTGCATTGCGGCTTTATCTCATCACTGGGTGTTGATGAGCTGCAATGTGGGAGATAAAGGCCCCTTGGGCGGCAGTTAGAAATTTATATTGGCTTGATGAGGTGTCCATTTTTGTGCCCTGTGAGCATGCGTTTTGGTTGCACCCCTGCTTAGCACCACGAAGGCTCCAGCACTTCCCCTGGGGCACCCCGGTTCATGCAGCGTCTGCACCACGGCCACTTCGCCTCCAGGCAGGAAACTCCAAAAAAAAAAAAAAAAAAAATCACTGGGAGGTAAGGATGGAGCAAAACCCCCATTTTGACAGGGCGAGACATCTGCTAGCGAAGCCACTTGGCAGATGGGAAATCAGCGTCAGAGACTGAATCCTCCAACGTTTCAGCTTCTCCGACACCGAGGCTCGGCTAGACGGGGCCCTTGATTTGTGTCCTGAAACCTTCATAAAAATAGCACAATTATGGGAAAATCCTTGTCCAAGTGGAAAAGAAAACACCAGTCTGGGTTTCACGAGGAAGCAGAGCTATATAAAAGCGTGCTCCTATAGCCTTCTGTTATTTCTGTAAAGCGTCCAAAAACTTGCACAGAAACCCTTTACCGAGGGGCATGTTTCCACGGGGCAAGGTCGGACCCCTGGTAAAGTATTTTATTTTTTTCCCCAGCACTTTACTTCACCTAATCAGAAGTTTCCATATGTGGGGAACAAAATGTCTGCAGAAACATCCTCCCTGCCGGGAGCCGGCCACTCGATCCTGAGCCATAAATAATGGGGCAGACTGGAAAATCTTCATGGTTTGTTTTTTTTTTTTTTCACATAAGGCGGTTGGCGATGTCCGTCGCTCCTGCTGAGCTCGCAGCAGCATTTCCCTAAGCCCCCTGGTGCCTGCTTTTGTGGATGAGCCCCCCCCCTTACAAACTTGGGGTGACCCGACTGATGGATGTCTCTCCTGGAAAGATTTAATATATAATTAATGAAGGTGTCCAGGCCATGCAGGAGGTGGCCAAGGCTTGTGCCCACAACACCCCCAGAACCCCCCAAAACAGCACCGAGAGGCTGAGGAAACTTGCCCGGCCGCGAGACTCGCTGGGGGCTCAGTGGCTTTTGGGGTCCATGAGGAGAGGGGTGGCACCAGGGCTCTGTTATTTCAGCCACCCCCCACCCAGGGACCCCTCTGCGGGCAGGGCAGGCACCCATGAGGTGACTGCCTTCCAGGTGACGTCTCCTTCATGCCCAGCCTCTGTCCACAGGATGTTTCTTGGCCAGCGACGGGGAATGGCCTCAACACTTTATACTCCGGGCTGGAGCCGAGTAAAAATAACCCCGGCGTGTTTGGCAGGCTGAAAGTGCTACTGTAAATCCTCTCTGTCAGCAAGAAAATCCCCCAGCTCGGGTTGGAGCCGTTGTCCCTGCAGGAGAGGCGGCATGGGGGGAAGCCCAGGGGCATCTGGGGGGCTGAACCCCGAGCGGTTCACCTGAGAGAGGACAAAAGGGATCAGGAGAACCAACGGAGATGCAACCGGCAGCATCCCTCCCCAGCTCCCGTGTCCCATAAGAAGGGCTGAAGAGCAAAGCAGGAGTGTCAAATTGCTCTTGAACCAGGATTAAAGGCCACCGGCGCCGCTGTATTTATAGCTTCGTGATCGTCTTTTGGAAAAAAACCTCATTGTGACTGGTAGGATCTGAGAGGAGCTCTGGGAGCAGCCCCATGCTCGGCCCCATTGCTCTTTATAGCGCGTCCTCTGGCCGCGGGTAAAGGTCATGGTGGCTCCCGTGGCACCGTCACCTCACGGGGCAGCACCCCCGCGGGGACTGAGGAGGGGGTTTCATACACTGTCCCAACCTCCCTCCCTCCCTCCCCGCCGCGCTCTCCTGCTGCGGAGCCGTGGGCCAAGTTTGCAGCAGCAAAGCTGCAGCCGCCCGCCAGAGCCCACGTCTGCTGCTGTCTGAGTCAGCTTATCTGCGCTCAGCTATTAATAGATTGTTTTGGCTTGCTTGCGCTCTAATTGCAGTTTAATAATACATCTAATGCAAGCCGGTGAGAGCGCTGTCCCGTATTGCAAATACAGCAGCTGTTCCCTGTGACTCCCCTTCATGCCCTGGCTGGGAATGGCCTGGGAGCGGGGGAGACCCCGGCTCTGCGAGAGCGGCTGGGTACCACCACCACCTCCCGGCCGAGGGGTTTGCTCCGCGCCTTCGGCGTAAGCGCAGCCCAAGGCCCTGTCACAGTTCTGGCGCTTTTCCACTTCCATCCTAATGGAGCCAAAGGGCTGACGCAGGGTCGGGGGCTCTTCCCTAGGCTGTTGCTGAGAGAGACCCTCGAGTCATCCCTCCTGCTCTTACTCAGATGCTCAGGATGGGAAATAATGAGCACGACACTTTTTCCTGTGGGGAACTTCCCTATAGGGCTTATGTCTGAGCTGGCGAGGCGCCACGGCCAATGCAGAAAATTTGGCCGGTGAATAAGAACTGCTCCCGCCGGAGAGGAGCAGCCAGGAGCCGCCACATCTGTTGGTTCCCTCCCCATCCTACCAGGGGTTTCTGCTGCCCACGCTGCTCAGGATCGCACCCTCCTGCCCCAGCAGCAGCACCAGGTTTCAGGGGGAGCGTGGGGAAACGAGGCAGAAATACATTTATTTTCACCTCTAAATCACATAGAATTACGGTCAATGAAAAGGGCCGGAGCCCGGTCCCTCCATGCCTGGCTGTTCCGGGCTACAGCAGCAGCAGGCGCGGGAGGCCCGGGGGCAGAACGGGCCGTGCTGGGCTTTGACCCTGCCATTACCCGCTGCGCCCCGAGGCGCGGCGGGAGGCACCAGCGTTGCCGTCATGGCCTGGACCACGCTGCCCGTGTCCTCGCCCCAGCGGGAACAGCTGACTGCGGTGGAAACCGAATCCCTCTTCCTGTGCACACATGCATGGCCACGGGACGCGGGCGCTTGGTTAGCTGCCCTTGCAATGCAGTAATCGCTTTTCTTGACAACACGAGATGGAAACGGGGTTAAAACCTTCGGGCTTTTTGAGTGACCTGGCAGCAGCCATTTGTGTCCAGCAGCTTCAGGGGTTGCAGGAACGAGCCCAGTGACGGCACAGCGGCGAGGAGCCGCCCTGCACCAGACCGTGCTCATCTACCTGCCCAAAGGACCGGCCTCGCATTTTTTGGAGATGCCATCATCCCCAAGACCTTCCTTCTGCACAGGGCGGAGGCGGCGCACGTCTCATCCTCCAGAGCACACACCCAGCACGTCACACGCGGGCACGGCGCCAACGACAGCAAATTAAGGTTTTCACGAAACCAAGAACTCACCCGTTGGGCAAGCAATTAATTGTATCGACTGCCCCATCAGCTGAACCTGTTTGCCCACGCTACGGGCATGCACGAGACGCCGGTTCGCAGTCGCATCTTCCTTGGCTCCTCACCCGCCTCCCCAAACCCCCCGGCTCCTCCTTGCCTCCGACCTTTCAGGTGCAGCTTTTCTTGCTGCGGCCTGAGCTACACTTTGAGTTCAGGGCATTTAGCAGCTGGCATGATCAGTTCTTTCCAAAGAGGGTTAAGTTGCTTTTTCGGACACGTGGGGAATTAAGGGCACTCAGCCGGCATGCGGCGGCACAGTGAACTGCCGGGCACTGGCACAGGGCACGGGGACAGGTCCCAGCTGTCTTCAGCAGTGGAATGAAGAGGGATTGCATCAGCTCATCCAAAACCACCTCCAATAAAGCACTGCTTTCAACCCGACCGCAGTCTCCAATGGATTTCCGAGCTGAAGGCACCGGGAATCGGACACGTTGTACCCCACTCACCTGGGAGCAGAGAAGCAATTCTGTGAACGCCGCCAGATGAGATGAGCGGTGGCAGGCTGCAGCTGCAGCTAGCAAAAATGATTTGTAAAAGCATCACAGCGCGTACCCGAAGTGGACAAGCTCTCTCCATTACTCAAAGGAATTGCTCTGTATTTTAATACTGAGGGATCGCCCCTTTGCCCTCTCTTTCCTTCCAAAGCGCAAGCTCTGCTTCCCACGCACAGATTTTCTTTGCTCCGGGTCTAATGTGGATCGAACCCAGGAAAATCTCGTTTGCTGAACTTCTGAAGCGGACGTTTGACTTGCAAATACCCAAACACGCCAGACAGCTTTGCCGATGCTTTGGTTTAACTGTGACTAACAAATTTCTCCTACAGTCACAACACAACTTTACAAGACACGAAGCTGCACAGTGAATTCTACCAACAAGCAAAACTCGCCAACCCCAGGGTGGTTTTCTGGCCACTGGGAATTTCTTGACCCTTTCTACCGCTGTAGGCACTGCTCTGCAACGGTGCTGACAAAACCCTTCATCCATGGGAAACAATTTAATGAGAATTAGGGGATTTTGTTTCATGGGTTTCTTGTTACTGTTGCTGCTTGAAAAATACCTTAAAATCACGTAATTCCTCACAGAGCAAAGTACGTGCTTCCCCTGCTGCTCTGGTTTAGGGAAAGGCACTCGGTTACGGTACGACGGTGCCAGGCGTCAGCACTGTCTCCTGGTCCGTTTGGGGTTTCCTCTTGTCCTAAATTGTAGACTTCAGGGGCTGCGGGACACCTTTTTGCTCTGCCCGACGGGATCCTCGCCCGTGACTGCACTGTCTGAGTGCGCACCAGGTGACTGCTCCGGGCTGGCGGGTATCAGAAAAGAGCATAATCTGACTATTTTCAAGCCAAATGTAACATTTCTTGAACAACCAAATTTTGCTGCCTCCAATTTGCACGCGGTATGGGAAATTAAAACAGAAACATGGACCAGCAGTTTTAGTACTTGAAAATTTTATTTTCTCAAATGAGCACCAACACATATTGTAAATATGACAAACAATACGCCTCCCTCTAATACTGAAGAACTATATACAATGTACAAATACATGAAAAGGTGAAAACCAATTATTTGAAAACAAACAATTGCATTTATTACTGAAGCAAATGACCTGAAAGAATATGCAAAAAAATAAAATTAAAACGAGATCAAAGAAATAAAAGTATACACAATTTGTAAACACAAGAGCATCAATAGACAGGCTGGTATTGGAAATATCGTCCTTTAGTTTTGTCAGTGGGGAAAGCATTCCCATTTCCTTACGAAAAACAAAACAAAGGATACATACAGTTCGTAACTATGAGAATAGCTTATTTGTGGTTGTACCTTACACAATGCCATTCTGCTTGCATTTAAATATGTTGCTTTTTTTTTTTTTCTGAATTCAAGATGATTTTGTTTCCCCTCTTCTGCTTTATTCTTTTTAAACAGGATTCTGCAAAATCTATGTCTAACCTAACTGTTTCTGAGCATTTAATTTCTGAGGCCTCTCACCTGGTGAGAAGAGCTCCTTCCCACTGAGCTGAGCTCTGGTTCTCGCCCATCTGTTTACCCAACCGGGTGTTTGGTGTCATCTCTTCATCCAAGAACTGGTTTACACGGAAACGTGATGCTCCTCCCAAAACAAGGAAGTGCAGTGAAATGCATGATTAACACACTCTCATGTACCAGTTAGAAAAATGCATACAGAGAAAATCCTCACTTGATCATCACAAGAACAACGGATTGCATTCGTAGGGTTTCTTTTTCCTGTATATTCTTAAATGGTGTGCACCAAAAACAGAGAATTAAAGAGCGTGCAACAGTTACTCGGCACTGAAAACAGCTCCTTGCTCAGCAAAACACAGTCCAGTGGTTTGTGCTGTTGGTCCACTTTGGGATAAACAAGAGACCCAATGAATTAAGAACGAAGAAGGGAGAGAAGGGGGGAGGTTAAGGACAGAAAGGAAAACAAAACAAAAAAAAAAAAAACAACTTTACTGTGAGAGAGGTAAACTTTTACTCTAATTTGTTATGTAGCAGCCTGGTTTAAAAAACAAACAAACAACCAACCAACAACAAAAAAAAACACCCCAAAAGAAAACCAGGATCAACGTCCAAAGACTTACGTTTTAGTTTAAAAACAATGACTAATCAGACATCTCCATCCTCCATCCCTGCTGCCCCCAAAGCAACTGGAAACAGCGATTCAGAGGTTGCAGCTTATATTCAATCCTGTTTTCTAAGTCTCGGTATCTACTTCACTCCAGCCAATACTGGTGCAAGAGAAAATTTCAGGCCTGGATCCTACAAACCAAATCTCCTCAGGAAACTCGTGCCCAGACAGAGCCCCATCGGCTTTCGCGGGACTCGCCGTGGGAGCATGAGCCGACACGGGCTCAGGCTGCCGGACGGGACCTCTGGCACTGAGTGAAGGTGTTTCAGCGTGTAAGTCCAGACACCGGAGCGCTCCCCGAGCGCCTGGAGCTACCTCCTGTCCCACACATCAGTACCTGCCCGCACCGCGGGCTGCTGTCCATAACCCGGCCACCGCCGGTGCCGGAGACAAATTCTGCCGGATGGAAGCAGGAGTGACCTCCCTTCTCCTGCCACATCCAGAGGAAAAATGGATCGACTTAAGAGGACAACGTATAGTATGATTTTTGTTTCCCTTTAAACATATTTTCCAACAAATACAGAAGGAAACAGTATCATTTATAAACAACAAAAAAGTGCTCTCAGGAAGGGGCTCTGAGAAAACAGCACCAAATATATTATTTTTTAAAAAAATTAAATATTATTTACAAAAGTATATTTCACAAGATAATGTTTCTTTTTTTTCTGCTTTGTATATATTATCATCTGAATATTTATTACAGGGATCAGGATTTCACACCAGATAATCCACCAGAGCAAAACAATTTAAAACTTACTCACGTCTGAGCTTTGGGGTAGACAGGGGTGACGTAAACTCAAGGGTGCATGCAGCTTGCCAGAGACGAGGCTGCCACATTAAAAAAAAGCAAAACTCACTGCTGTTCGTGTTTTCTCAAGGATGTCACCCACAGAAAGCAGCACCACGGGCAGTCGGTGCTTTGCGTTCAGGCATTGCCTGCCCAAGGAGGCAGTTTCCACGGGCCACGTCTCCAGGTCAGAAACAACGGTCCCATCTTGCTCACCCCAGTCGCTAACGAACCGGCTAGAGTCAACTCACACGACCAGAGGGATGCAGAGAGTGAGGTTCTTTGGTTATGCTCTGAATATATCACTCTACAAATCATCAATTTAGCCTGCGCTAATTGTGGTAGCCACTAGCATACGGATTTGATCATCCTGTCTGGTCACCGGCTCCCAATACTGTCATGTGTCTTAATACAGCAAGTCACAGATGAGCTAGCAGCGGACTACTTCATATTTAATGGACACATAGCCGAGAACAAATGTCGATGAGCCTCAGAAGCCCGCTTTTCCTTATCTCCCTGTAGAGCGTATTAAAGTCACTCTATAGATAATTCTCTAGGTGTTCGGGACATTCATATTTTTTTCCTATCAGGGCTTGAGGCCAGGTTCTCAGCAAGTGTGATCTGTGGATGCTGATGGGACAAAACCAATTAAAACCAGATCAAGACCGTGCCACATTCAAGCTTAGACTGGTTGCCGTGGATCATTGTCCTTTCTTGTCCCAGATGTATGGATAAACACATTTACATCTGGTAGCTCTCCGTAGTAACTGTTCTTATTTCTCAGAGCAGTCCT
The DNA here is from genome assembly GCA_031468815.1 of Morus bassanus. Lineage (NCBI taxonomy): Eukaryota > Metazoa > Chordata > Aves > Suliformes > Sulidae > Morus > Morus bassanus. The sequence continues at coordinate 9,864,900 of CM062584.1, forward strand.
CCAGACAGGCCTACCTACTGTATCGCTTTTTTATAGGCAATCACTCTAAATACCAACATAAAACCATGAGCCCCTGCGTGCTCTTTTTCTCAATCTCATATTTATGATTTGGGGTTATCCCTTACTTCTCCCAGCTCCAACCAGACTCCTTTAAACGCTACGTATCTGGGGAGACTGAAGAGCTCTTCAAAGAATGCAAATTACTTCCTACTAGTCAAAATCCAATAAATTGTCACGGATCACCAACCAAAGGACAGGAAAATGGGACCAGGTCAGTGCCAAAGTCAACAAGACAGCGGGTACTGCAGAATTTTTGATTTCTACTAGATTTTTACCAGTGAAGGGAATGTGGATGATGGAAGCAGAGACAATCAGAAATGAAAGCTGAAGCAACTGTTACGCAGCCACAGCAGAAGGGGTGAAGGCAGAAGCCCCCTCCTAACAGGCCAGCCACAAACCGAGCCAACTCCATCCACTGCTGGAGCCGCGGCCGGCCTCCATCTCACTTCTCTCTCCAAGGTTGTAAAGAATAGTGGTTCAAGAGAAGAAACAGCCTTTACTTAGATGGGCCATCAAGTTAGGGTTTCAGCACAAGGACCCAACACGTTAAGTTCCACCCTGACCCATACATAGCATCTCTGCTCACATCCCCTTCATTTAACAGCAAATTACTTTCTCCTCACCACCAGCCCTCCGTCCTGATCCCCACAGCTGAGAGTCTCTTGGGGGCGGGGGCAAGCAACAACAGATTACAGCTCCAAAGCTTCGGTTTCATAAGGAGTTACAAACCCCTGCACAATACTCTTTCCTTCTGGATTAAGAAAGATTTCCCCCAATGGATTAACCTACTTGAAAGAATTCCACAAACAAAAAGAAAATTCACTCAGAGAGATAAAACTAATTCAGGTAAATGGTCTTGAGTTATGCACCAGATACTGGCTGGACTGTTGCAGAGCAAACTTCACATTGTCATTTATGTCTAACGCAGCTCCCCTCTCACACACGATGCCCCTTCCCCACCAACCACCTCGGGAAGGTCCACGCCAATTAAAATGAAAAAAATGAAAATGGGAAGGACTTGTCCCTTACAGTTATGATGCCCACATCTACCCCTCCCCTTCAAACTCCAAGGCATAGACAATTTCAGGGGTAGAGGAAAGATGTTGAGTTTCCTTTTTCTTTCCCATTCCCCCTGTGCCTGCAACAGGCTTCTGGGAGTGGGAAAAGGGGGGAAGGTTTTGGGGAGGATACCTCATGGCTTGAAATATCCACCTGTGCAATACTGCTACAACTGCCAGGCTCCTCTGCTCCCTCCTCTCCCCACTCTCCCACCATTTCTCTGCCAGGCTCCAAGAGCGGAGCTGACAGCTGGGGCCTGGGATTTAAGAAAAAGATTCTGTAACAGCACTTTCCTACTCGCACTTGTGAAGGATTGATAAAAGACCCCCACGGATGCTCAGTGGAGGCCGGGAAATCAAGGGGTACCCTGCATTACTAAGTTTGTCCCCATCCTCCTCTACATAATTTCCTCTTTCTTGCCTAACACGTGCCTCTTTTTCCCCCATCATATCTTCTACGCTGCAGCTCCAGCCCCCTTGTGCCTTAAGTGGTTTTCTCCTCCTCTCTGAAGGGCTCAAGACTCAGGATTTGGTTTCTCCAGCTGCAAGGATGCTCCCCACAGCTGTGCTCTGTTGGGATGTTTGGCCTACCTACCCTGAAACAGTGAGAAAAAGGAGAGGCAGGGAATCTCTCCAGCCTTCAGGTCTCCCCCCACAAACAACAAGTTCATAAATGGCAAACAAAACACAGAATTGCGATTAGCTTGCGGGGGGAACTGGTTATGACTTGTGCTCAGCCAGCTTAGACTGAAGCTCCATCGATGGAGCAGCGGTTTTACGATTCGGAGAGAACGCAGCCGTGAGGTATTTTTCTGTCCATTTAGACAAGTAGATAGTTTCAAGCCTTGGTTAACCAGGACTTAAAGGAGAAGTACAGTTTCACCTTCTGATGACTTCCCTTCGGGCCCACTCCCCACCCCCTATCACCTTCTCCTGCCCAAAACTCGGGTCTTCCTCCCGCACCGAGACCTTCTGATAAAATGCCACCACAGAGCCAACTTCAGTTTGTACTTAAACATTCGTCAACATGGAATGGCTGTCGGGCATTCGGTGCATTCTCTTAGCCAACGCCAGAACAGAGAGAGAAGCAGCCAGGGTCAACTCACAAACAGATACAAAGCAAAGAGACAGAGAGACAGAAATTTAGAGGCCAGTCACCAATAAAGATGGAGAAGGGTGTGAAGATGCTCCCAAATTGCAGAGCCTCTAAATGCATGGAACCAAGCGTTCAGTCACTCTCTCACTCTTGGATATAATGTTCGGTTGGATGGCATTCTCTTACACGCTGGTAGGGCTGGGGTCTTTCCATTCAATCCCAGCCATTATCCTTGATCATGTGAGCTAGTTCAATGATGTATTTGCCTTCTTTATACTTCTGGCTGCTTTCAAAAGCGTGTTCCTGGAAAAAAGGAGAAAGAATGAGATCAAGATGATATCTGAAGGTAAAATTGCAGTTACAGATCAGATCGGGAGTGCTGGTACAAGTCTTAAGTCTTGTCTACAGAGTAAAACAGTCAAACTGCAGGTCCTCCCGTTGGCTTTCACGAAAATTACATTGGAAGAATCTTAAATCCTGCTTCTAGCTGTCTTTACAGGCTGGAAAAAAAGAACAATCGGCACCACGTAAATGTGCAACTATCTGTAGGCCAACGGCAACTGCTCCGTGAAGTATGCTTTAGGAATCATTGGCGATAAAATCCACCTCTCTCTAGGGTGGTCTGAGAATTTATTAATGTTTGTTAAGAAGGCAGAGGTCTGATGAAACTTGCTGTAAAAGCACTACCATTGGGCGCGAGATGGATTATGGTAAACTTCATGCGGAAATGGAGCAAGCGGGCACCGAGGGATGAGAAGAACCCACTTTACGCAGATGTGTGCGTGCAGCTACAGAAACACACGGTGCCTCAGCACTGCAGAACTGAAGAAATAAGGAAATCTATGGGAGCCCTAACCAGGAGGGACTCCCGTTATTGAGGCTGCATCCTCAAAAGCGGTTCAGCTCTGCTCAGGTGTGCTGTTTGCGTGCATGTAATGCATCTGAAATAATGTAATTCTATTGCTGGAGAGGCTTGGGCTTACTGCTATATTTACAAAATTTTATGTTTTCTTTTACAATAAACTCAGCTTATGTACTTAGTGTCCTTCTCCATTTGTGAGACCCATGCTGTGTTTCTGCTTGAATTCCTACTGCATCAATTTTTGATGCCTTACTTTTTATAGCCTTTCAACTGATTTATTAAAGAATATTTCTGTCCAGAGGCCACAGATACGATACATGTTTTGTTTAGACATTGGTCAAAATGTTTTGACAAACAAGTACACTGCGTGCCTCCTGAAGCAGAAATTAGGATGTACCATAAGCCTTTATTTGAAGGTAATTGAATTTATGAAGAGCAAGAGACAGCAAACAGATAAACTCATGTTCAATAGTATTTCCGGTGGGAAGGACACAGGATTAGCAATATAGAGATCATTCTATTCTTCTAATATCATCTGGGAAAAAAAGACAATATGAACCACAAGACTGACTGAAGTTATCCTCAGTTATGTGAAGTATCACTAAGGGACGCCCACCAAAATCAGGCCCACAGTGTATATTCTTAGCAAAAAAATACATTAGCCACAATGAGCCCCTGATCTGAATGGATGCAACAAACATGAGACAGAGGGAAAATGACAACGCAGGAAGGAAAAACGACATGACTTCAGACCCGAACCTGCATTTCTGGTTCCCAAGTTAATGGTCTTTCCGCGAGACCACATTACCATACACACATCTTCAGAAAGGGCTGGAGCAAAGATGTCCACAGGAAAAAGAAATGCTACTGATACTCACATATTTCCAACCCAGTGTGGTTTTGCAGTTTTCACAGTAAATATCTGCAACCGCATGTAATCCTGTTAATAACACCCGCTCCTCTGCAGGGCCGCAACCCACATTAACTCTGGGGAGAAAGGAGAGATGCTCCCTATTAGTTCCACAGCAAGATGCTACAATGAAGCTGACAGCAATTTTATTGCAGTATTTGAAAACATAAGCAGGAGGTTCAGGATACTGAGTACCACAGCTGTGCCTGAAACAAAGATCTCTTGCAGTTCCCAAACAGAATGAAAAGGTAAACCAGAATTTTTATTCAACTAAAAATTCTATAAAGCGTTGAACAGAAGATTAATAACATTCTAGTAATTTGCACTAATTATGCATTTGAGAAAGATTTTCATTTTCAAATTGATAAAATGGTACTTTTACTTTCTCAAACGGAAACTTGAAAAATGTAACTGAAATCAGCAGTTCTTCTGAAAGACATCCCAGCAGTGATCTCACCAAAACTATTTTCAGTTATTGGGAAAATTATACTCAATTTTTATGCTAGCTCTAAAAAGTAAGTTCGTATCTAGATATCATTTATTCTCTACATTTACGAAACTTTGACTCTTTGGTCTAACTACATTCTCTGAGAGGAGAATGACTCATCCGTTAGCTCTTATTTCTCAATCTGATGATGAAAACGCCACCTTTTCCTAGCTGCTTATCGGAAACCTCAACATAAAATCAGATATGAATCAGTGCTATTTCCTGCCTCTTTGTCCAACCATTTTCAGCAAGCTCCCAAATCTTAGGCAGAGGTTTCCCAAAGGAAGACTATCCTTTTGTTTTCTTCTTCATGAGGATTTTCTTTAATCTATCCAAAGACGTGCAGAGGTGACATGGACAAAGCTATACTCACACTGAATTGAAGAGGTATGCTCGTCCTTGGCTTCCTTGAAAGGACTGAAAGGCAAGAAAACAAAATTCAGTTGGCTCATTGATAGAAATAAGGCTAAACCAGGACCTGCCCTCAACGACTGCATTAATGGTAGTTATAGCAACTGTTAGCCAGGGCCTGAGAAACGCACATCGTTACAGTCTTTGAGATGGAAAGAGCGCAAAGCGAAACGTCAGGAGGAGATGAGCACTGATGAACAGAGGTCTTGTCCTGCAGATGGGAAGGAGCAGCTGCCTCCAGTTCTAATGCCTGCCTACTTCACAAGGCATACTGGCAGCCCACAGAGCGCTTCACCCAATATTACCAGCATTTCCAGTGCCGTACAAGCCCAATGAATGGCAGGAGTTAAGCTGTTTTCTCTCTCACATCCCAGCAATGTCTGTTTTCACCCCTTCGGTTCTGTTTATGAATGTCACACTACTGCCTCAACCTCACCTAATGCAGCCTTGCTGCCAAATACGGATTTGAACCTCTCTTCTAAAAACAAGGTGCTCACGGAGGCTAACTATTGCACAGCCACAGTTTTGAAACACCCCTGTTGCACTTGACGGCACGTGAATTCCCCTTAGGAAGACTGCACAGATGGATGCTGACCCGAACTGAGAGACTGGGACCTGTTTGTGCAAGGTGCTGGGCATACAAATACAACCTCTACTCTAGTGATTTTACAAAAGACCTTAATCTTGCTGAAGTGTCTGCAAGCCTTCATATTCTCACTGATGCCAGGGAGATCTTCAGGACTGGATCTAAACATAGGACAAGGTACAGCTAGCTAGAGATGAACACGGACAAGAGAGAACCTCATAGCAGCAAAACCACACCAAATAATCACCAGTTTTGGCACATCCTCGGCATCCTACAGCACCACCACGAAAAGGCAGCGTTTCGAAGACAGAGGGGCAACGCCAGCCTGGCAGAACACTCCAGGTAGCTGGGACACTTCCAAGAGCCGGCTCGCACATAGCAAGTGCTACCTGCACTTTCAACGTACCTTGGCAAGCACACACTGAATTAAACATTTGGTGCCTATGAGCAAGAGCACAGTCGCTCTCTGCACTCAAGTTACCTTATCAGATACCTCAGAGAATGTATGCACTGAGGGGCAAGGAGCTGAGAGAGTCAAAGAGCAGCTTTTCTGGACCATTTAATCCTTTACCTTGCACCTTGCCAGGAACCTTGGAATATTTAATGGTTTTCTTAAAACCTCAGCTTCTACAGATGAGCAATGATTTCAGACTAAATACCTTTAAAAGGGCAGAGACAGAGCTTTTAGGGAAGAGAGAAGCATTCAAGGTTTAACATCCCTGGCCCACTAACACTGGTTATTTGTTAAGAGTGACCCAGCCATGGGGCAGCACAAACGTGCTCTCCCTGTGTCACATAAAGCAATCTCTGGGAGGTCCCTGCCCTTCCCAGGTTGTCCCCTTCCATCAGTCCAGCCGTAGGGATGCACCACTATGCCTGCCTAACCGCCGCCTCGGTAAGAAGCAAAGTCAAAGCCATGCCTGAGAACCAGCAAGCCTGTGGATGGATCTGGACCGCGTTTTTTACATCCACACACATCTGCATTAATCAACCACCTCCTGCCTCCTCCGCACTGGGGAGGCTGCTGCATGTTTCTGGCTAACAGTCCTAATTCCCAGAGCTGGGGTACCAACCCATTAGCTCCAGCGACTATTTCTTGGGTGCTACCTGGGTTAACAGCAAGCAGCTCTGCAACAGCCTGTAAGATATTCTCTTCATCATGAGTCCTGTTCATGTGAAAGACAGACAGAAAATTCACTCACCAGCAGGAGAGAACAAAACACATTAAAGGTGCGATTTAAAACTGCCCTGGCAAGTGAGCAAGTACAGCCTGTCACGGTGTTTAGCCTGGTGCCCTTTGTGGTGTCAAGGTACTCTCCAGAAGTGGTAAAGGCCCACTGGAAGATCCCCAGTGGGTATTTCCCCTCCCCAGGCAGGGAGCCACATGCAGCAATGAAAGCTGTCTGTGAGGTCTGGATGGCAGCAAGTGCTCTGCCAGCTATAAAGTCACTGCCTGGCAAAAGAATTGACTCAGTCCTGGAGGAATAACTGTTCTTCAGAGTAATCTGAAGCCCAGTATTAGTTGCCACCCAGGGCACAGAAGAGCCACTCTGGATTCAGAGAGGATGCCTGAGGCACTTGGATATCTTTTTCACTCATACAAAAGCAGTGCCCTGAGGAATGCCTCTTTTCTTGGGCAAGAATTAAATAGGACACATGGCTCAAACATGTTTCTGTAATTGCATTTATTAGAGAAGCTTCTTTTAATCCTTCTGCAGCACTCAAGTTCTTATTGTTACTGTCAGCTGGCTGATACCCCACATGCCAGCTAGGTCTAGCCTTACTGCTACAAAACACACACTGCATTGTTTCAGCGTCCTGTGTGGTAAAGTAGGAACCAACATAAAGCTGATGCTCCCCCCAGGCCAAAAAGAAGAGTCCAAGCCAGACCCAGGCAATGCTCTACGTTGCTACAGCAAATAGCAGGGGCATTAGCTGTCCACGCTGCAGAAGAGGGATACCAGCCTGGAAGGATGGACTGTGGATCGGGTACAGGGATGAAACAGAAGGTCCCACAGCAACATGTGTGCCATCAAAGCAAAATGAAAGCAGATGAAGCTTGCTAACCATCCAGTCCTTCCCAGTAAATACTTTTCCATAAACACCACAGTGACTAAGTTTGCCAATAACAACAACCATGGGAGCAAAGTTTTTATTGGTACAGAAATAGGATTTTCCGTTACTGCTGTACAAAGGCCTGTCTTTAATAAACAACAAAACCAAACCCATCAGCTTTGTGTTCGGGGCTCACTGGACACTATTCCAGCCCACTCCCAGGGGACAGTAGCATCCTTTCAGAGGTGCCCTTCCTTCCAGCTCAAGCCAGCGCTTTAGGTATCTAAGGGCGGTCACTGCAAAAAAAAAATCACATTAATTATCTCCTGCCCAAGCAGAACTTTTCAACATACCACTGGTTAGCTTTCAGTGCTGCTGCCTGCCTTAATATTCACCCTCCAGCTAGCTAAGAATTTGATAAATCATATAAGAACCACCGAGAAAGGTCTAGCAATCACCTCAAGTTCCCCAGTGCATTTGCTCTCTGCAAGACTAAGCTGACTGTATCTTTATAAAGGTAGCACAGGCAGGTTTTATCTGGGTGTTGTAACTTCAACATTTTCTGGAGATGTTCCTTCTCTTCTGGCACACCAGAAAAATTGGCACATGCTGCAATGGGCACTATGAAATCAGAAGAAACAGATCTATTTATACACAAACAGATGTTATTTTCTTTGCTTGTTTGTTTGTTATTTTATTTAAGAAACGCACAAAGAGATTTCCACAACACACTTGGTTTTCCCTGAACAGTGACAGTCAGCAGTAAGACCTACTTTGTATGCTATGCATTTTCTCTATGTAGATTTTCTTGATACACATTCCAAGGTATATCTCACATGCATGCTTAGAAATCCAGACTTCTTATTCTCTAAAACAGCAGCTCCTGGCATCACTTTCCAGCTGAAAGAAATGGAAAGGATTTTTTTGTTGTTGTTTCCCACTGAAAGCCCAAGCACATATTTTTCTCTGCATTGCTAATGCTCAATGTCTGGCTGGAAACACATCTGTATATGCCAGCAGCAAAGCTCTCCCTCCCCATCCTGCCTGAGCCCTCTAAAAAAACAATACATGCTTGTGAGATGTGCAATACACAACAGCTTTCTCCTCCTGACTACTCACATTCAAAAACCTTCCCTGCTCCTGGGTGCTCCACTCAGCATGGAGGCATCTAAAAGCTGCAGGGCCTAAGGAGTGCTGATTTGAGTACCCAGGTGGGAAACCACAAGCCTGGAGCCAGCTATCTGGCTGCAGATCCTGGCCTGCCAAGCTGTCTCTCGTTACAGCAGAAGCTCCATGTTAAGATGCCTTTGGCAGCTGCTCTGGTTTAAGAAGTTCCTATCACCCAATTTACAGACACTCATTATGGCCCCCTCAGCTGTGCTGACTCCAAATTAGATCTGTGAAATCATTATTTTTAAAAACAAATACTTGGGGGGGAGGTGGGTTTGAGGAAAATAGTTTTTTCTCCCTGTACCATATAATGGATCCAGTTTAAAGGGCAATCACACAGACTACTTAATAATCACAGTATGGGGGCAGACACAAGTCATTCAGAGTAGGAAGTTCTCAAAGTAAATTTGCTGGCAAAGAACAAGAGTGCAGGAACTGCAGCTCTAGTGAGAGACAGCCTGCAGGATAGGGAGTTTGGGTTTCACAGACGCTGTTAAACCAGATCTGCCGCAGAAGGAAGCATAACATGCAGCCAGCATCTAAGAAGTGCCAGCTCCTTTGTGGCAGACATGTTCTGCTTGCTAGAGATGGACTCGGCCTGCAAGACTCAAAGCTGAACCCTTATATATTCAACACCCATGACCTTGGGAGCTGTCAGTTTGATTTAGTCCATTTGTTATACTCTGGCCTCGATTGAAGTGCTGAATCTACTGTTCTGTTTGCTCAGAGCAAGACACATGACTCCTTCAGAGCCTTCTTCAGTGGAGCAACAGCACGCAGATAACCACAGACACAGAGAAGGGCTATGCCCCTCCATCACTCCAGCCTGTTTCACGTCCCACCTGCCTTCCCACCGCCATCAGACCTTCGCACTCACGCATTCCCATTACTGGTGACCGCTGGAGACACAGAAGGAAATTTTTACATTCAATCAGTATAGCCAGGGAAAGGCACGAATTCTGAATGTGCTCCAAACACGCCTACACACCATACCCCTTTTCCCTAGTACCTACAGCTTCTCATTCACTGCACAGCCCACTCAGCAGTTCCACACGCTGAACAGATGATAGGATTAATACCCCAAGTCTTTGTGATGGCATTCGACAATAGGCTAAACACAAAAAGAGCTGGCTGGAATCATCTGGAAAAATAGGAAGCAGTTGCCAGGACTAAATGGCTACATACTGATGCTTGTTCTCTGCAGACTGCAGCAGAGAAACCCCCCCACTTACCTATATCCAGCTGGCAGCCTTTTAAGAAACCAATAAAACAAAAATGAAAAGGCAACTGGTCCCAAAGAGGTGCAAAGGGAAAAAGGAACAGAGCGTGCCCCTCCATGCTATGCTCTTGAAAGCTACAAATAATTCTCACTGCAAGGATGCAAATAGGAACAGAGGGCCCAAAGCCACCGCCGGAGATCAACGGCAGTCGGCACGTCCTAGGCAATATGAAATGGTAGTGTGAGGAGAAGCCAAATGACCACAGCCATCTGGACTCTTGAAAAAAAGGACACGTTTTCTGTGCTTGTGATATCCCCACTAGGACAGAGCAATTCACCAAGTAAGAGAAACACTATTACGAACTCCCGGGTTTAAGAGGCACTAAAGTCTGTGGGAGAAAAATGCATCCAATGATCTATTCAGAGATAACACTGTTATCAGTTATTTCCCACCTACATGTACAACTTTTGTTTTTAAGTTACTACAGTCATTTGCACAACACTGACTGTAAGATTTATCTATTCTTGCTGCTGATTTAATCCTTAAACATGTAAGGATGAGATGTTCTCGTACCATACAATCTGAATAGGGAGAGGAGACCTTAAGTATGACCAAAGCATGACATCAACCCAACTGGAGTGCACACAAGTTTACGTATAAAAAGACAGGCTCCAAAACACAGGCTCTCCTCACACTCCGCCTGCTCCCTCTAGCACTTAATCCCAATTCCTATCACGTGCTATCCCACCTAACAACCAACATCACACAGAAAGCTCTGCCTTAATGCACCTTTCAAACCCTATTAATTATGGCAACAATGACTCGACTGAAAAGATAAGTCCTGCAATGTGTTTAGAGGAACCACTATGCCGGGTACCAGCACTAGGTGCCTGATGACTCTAAGAGGAGATTACTTGTGAGTCACTGCACAGTGGAAAGAAAGTTGGGAGAATTTAACTACAAAAATACCTGCTGCAGATTCTGGGGACTGCACTAGATGGTGCAAGCCATTTCAACCAACTACTTGCAACATATTCAAGTATTTCCCAAGGGAGCATGAGTTCAATTACTTGGTCCCTGTATGCACACAGCTTACAGACACCTCCTCAGGGTTCATTAATTCCACCTTGTTCTTCCTCACAGAAGCGACAGTCAATGATCAGATTAAACTGAGATTCAATTTTGCTCCGATTATGCGAGATACAGACCCATGTCAAGGGAACGGGTTACATTATTCCACCTCGTGCACAGATGTGACCTTACCCTGTTCAAACTGCGTTCCTGACTTTTAATTGAGTTTTAACATGGGTCCTTAATGCTATTTAAAGCTCAAAGTCGATACGGAATTAGTGGACCAAACTCATCTCAATTAATTCAGCACAGCCTTATTCCCCAGCACTTTCCATTGCTGTGCGATTACACAGTGAATAACTATGAGTCTGCTGTGTTTCATCCCAGGAACAGCTATATCCAAGCAGTTTGACACCATATTTATGTCTCAGGTTATGTAGTCTGTTGAGAAGGAAGGTGCACAGACTGGAAAGATGAAAGATGTTACTACACTGTTTTTTTTTTTCTGATGGGAGATGTTATTACAATTTTATATTCTGCCTCCTGGCAGCAGCAGGTGTTCATTCAACCCCCTCGTTCCCTCCACACCCGACACAAACAGGGGCGAGCCATGTTTCTGATAAAAGCCTTTTGTCCTAACAGGAACCGACTCAGCACTTTCACCGCACAGGATAGGTGGGGAGCGGCTGCAGCCAGACAGTGCAAAAGGTCTGAACACACACCCGCAAAAATACCAGCAGGCTGCTACTCTGGCGTCGCCTCTGCCTCCCGTGAAATAAATTCTCTGCCGCTCGGAAAAGGCTGTATGAGGATACTGTCAGGGAAAAGGCCAATTTAATGGAGTAAATTATCAGCAACTGAAGAACCTCGTACTTCTGCTATATACCAATTTTGCAGAGGGGAATATCGATTCCTGCTTTGTGTGCGAGAGGAGAATCTCACCCCTTGGAATTGTTTCACGCTGCAGAAGCAGCACTGCGTGAGGTGGGTCTAAGTCCTTTACCCCCTGTGCCACAACCAGGAGAGACTGAAGGGCAGACTTTCCAAAGAGCCTGAAAGAAGGTAGCCGTCACCGCCAGCTGAAGCCGTCTTCAGACCTACTCGAACCTACAAGAGCCCTTTAGCACGCACGCAGCTCTCACATCACAGACTCTCTGCTGTGCTCTGAACAAGTGTTCCAGTGCCACATGCCAGCCTCCCCACTGCTGATTCTTAAAATACTCAGCTTGGCTCAAAATTCAGGCAAATTTAAGTACTCATTGAATTTTTTTTTTTTAATAAGAACTTAAAACAGTTTATTTTTTCCTTTTTTTTTAAAAAGTGAGATTCTCTCACTATTTTCATGTTTCTAGGAGTTGAAACTAATAAAAATCAGCACTGTTCACAAGACTCCCAAAAAGGCTAAAGAAAAAGTATCTCGAACCACAAGATTATATTCGGCGCACACACTGCAGCGTTATCTCTGTAACATCAATGCTGCTCAGGAAGACGGAAAACAAACGGGACTGTACAGATGCCCAATCCCATCAGAAGCAAGCCATGAAACACTGCTCTGTCCTGTTCATCAGAGTGGTTCTCGAACGCACGTCAGCACAACACAAAGGTGACACCAATGCTCTGATGGGGCTGTGTTGCTCCCAGGCAGATAGGCTGTACAGACTGATTTAAATGGGTCAGGATCCAGGAGCAAATTCCCAGACATGAATTCATGTGTCAGTATGACTGTCCATTATCACCAGGGGGGAGAGCAAGAGATTTCTTTCAAAGGGAAATTTTATATTGCAGTTTTAGAGGGGAGACTGCTTTGGAGGCTTTGCCATTAATGAAGATCAGTATTTAGGGAAATATAAATTGCCTAAAATTGATGTTTTTGTTTTTCCTCAAGTGCCAAGATTTCTAACACAATTTGAGCCACCCCTCCGCTAAGCTAAAGCCTGAGCAAAGCTCTGTAAAGCATGTCAAAATTCAGAAAGTAGTTGCAAACTGCTCTGGCCCCTTCTCCCTCCAAGACGCCTGGCAGGCTCCCCTCCAGACTTTGACTCAGTTCAAATGCAACGCTGTTAAGTCTCATCATGTTATCATGAGTCCTGTGCTATTCAGCTTCCTTATTAAAGTCCTGGGCTCCCGGACTCTGCTCTTATTTATTTTCAAATGTGTTTCTAGCCCACAGACTTCAAAGTGAAATTTCAAAATGTGAATGCTAAAGGCGCAAACAACTGAAGGCAAATAAAAAAAATACACTGAATTTATTACTTCTATAAAACTTCACAATATTTTGGGGCTTCTCTTGCAATTTTGATGGTCTCTGGTTGCTGCTGCTGTTGTGCTTCAAAACTTGACTTTAAGATGAAAAAGGATGGAAATACTGTGGGAAACGAAGCAGATGCAGTATCAGAGGAATTGCTTTTGAAAGTAAATACTGCAGGAAACAGAGCCCCCTCTTCTCTGCAGTCCAAGCAGGGCAGGATAGATGTGTGTGACTAAGAGCCCTGCAGCCCCACGAGAGCAGGGAGCACCGGCACTGCATCAGGGAGCAACCTCTCCCTTCCTCTCCTGTTCGGCTTCCCTCTGCCAAAGGAAAAATCCATTCCTGTGCTGGGCAGATCCAAGGAAGAAGGGCAGCGCAGCTTCTGCGAGCAGGGATGGCTGCCACATGCCCTCACTTCAGATCAAGGATTCAAGATCTACCAGAGGCCTTGCAGATAGGAAGGGAATTTAAAGTTGAGGTCTTTGAGCAGCTCCAGTTTTCTTGTTGTGGGGTACTCATGTTGTCTCCAGTCCTTCCCCTGCCTCTTGCTGCCAGGGAACAAAGTGCTATATAATGCAAATGTACAGTGCAGGTAAAACTCTCCTCTATCTCATGGGAAACCTATCTCTTTTTTGTGGGGAAGAGTTAAAAAGAAATCTAGGCTTTTCTAATGATCTCCACCAACTTCTGGAACTACATATGTACTGACACCAGATGGCTTAATCAGACAAAAGTAAGAGCAAGTGCATTGCCTAAGGAGCATTTACAACCCCACAGGAAGATAGAGTGTGGAGAAAGGGTAGGGACATGTCTTAGAGATCTGCTTCATTCCCCACATGGAGCACTCCAAATGATAAGCCAAGCCAACCCAACCCACAGAAGCAGCACTGGATTAAAGAGAGGAAGCCACAAATTCATGCACACAGAAAGACCACAGGTTAATTCCTGCTTGATGACAAGTAGAAGACCACTTGCAACAGAAGACCAACATTTACCCAGCATTAAACCAAGGGAGACTACCAAGGTGTGCCTGCTGGCAGAAGCGATGTTTATTCATATGAAGTACACTGAGCTCCTCCCAGGAGCACTGCCATGAGCCCCGGAGAAGAACAGGCCATCTCCCACACACAGTGCCTGAAAGGCCATGGTAAGCTCCACATTCGTCGTATGATCTAGATGACACGGGGTGGGAGAAGGAAATGAAAATCTGCACCTTCCAGGTCTTCATGCTGGGCCTCAGGCCATACTGCTGATTAACCCTGATCTTCCACCTCCACAGCCTCATTCCCAACAGACACCAGCATTCCCTGATCTGTAGGAAGTTCAAGGGAGTTGAGATGAGCTTGGCATCTTCTCTAGCACTTAAGTCAGTGACATCCATCAAATGCAAACCTTTACATTTTGGCATGTAGAAGGACAATATGGAGAGAAGCCTTTGTTATTTACTGTGAAAAACTACAGAAGGTGACAACAAAGCCCAGTGGTGTCTTTCCGGGTACAGAGAGATGAAAAATGCATTTTATTCTAGTGAATCTGCAATTGCTACAGCAGCAGCTGTGGGTTTTTCCCCCCATTTTTGAGTGCTGCTGTCTTCTTGTAGGTTGATGCTGGCTTAAAGCATCCAACAATCAAGTAATTTTAAAAAGGAGTAGTGGGGGGAGGGTAAAACCCTTTCTTTCCACATTAATTATTGCTGCTGCATGGGTTTTAGAGATAAACACAGACAGAACTGGGGTGGAAGATGGAAACTGCTAATGCAACAAGTTATTTAATTAGCAGCACAATAGTGACTGTCCATGTATCAGTGGAACACTACATTCCATTAATACAGCTGCTAAGCTCACAATAGCACCAATGCTGACAATGAGAGCAGACTAGCTTTTCAACAAAAGCAGGCCTGTCCAGGGCAGCAGCTCTTCTCTGTCCCTGGATAAGATCCACTGCAGTGAGATGAAGCCACCATATGTACACCTTACTGCTGAGAAGGTTCATCAAAAGTTATCCTTTGCTGTTTAATCTCTTGCCTAAATTCTGAATGTTCGTCTCTACTACGTATAAAACAAGCGTTGTGGTACTGAAATTTATTTTATTACTGTGGATGTGCCCTCTACGGAAACTGAACAAAAATGCGTGTACCAGAGGACAGGTCCCCAGACAGCGAGGCCTCTCAGCCACGCCAGAGCACGGGACAGGCTCAGCCTCTTACAGATTTGAAGCAGACCACATGCGTGCCCATGCCTGCATTTCCTCCCAGCCTCCCCACTCAGAGCTGGGCTGGAATCAAGGAGTTCATATTTGAGATACTCCATAAGAAGCTAAGCTTAATCTGATTTTAACTCATTCCTTCCATGGCAATCACTGCTGAAAGGAGAGAGATCACTGGAAATCCTCAAATTCCAGGTTTCAGGTAAAGAGAGTCTCAGTTTCTACCTTTGTTATTGCTACTTATTCTAACAGTTGTGACTTCCACACAAACACACCATGTATCTTAAGAGAGGAGACTCTGGGTGGAGTTTCCTTGTGCACTCGAGCTTCAATCCTTGCCCGTTTCAGTTCTGCTGGATGAGAAAAATTGTCAGGCCAAACACCTCCTAAAGATGGACGCTGAGGCCCCTTCTCCAAGAGAGGCCAGACTCCTAGAGAGATCTGCTTCTTGCTGGCAGACATAACAGCTCCCCTAAAGCAGATGTGAAGCCCTCCGATAGCATTTTCTGCTACTATAAAATGAGACTGCAATAGAAATTATCACAAGAGACTCCTCCTGAGAAGCCAGGGTCTTCTCCCCAAGAGGCAGTAGGTGAAAAAGCCCTGCGTGGTCCCCAAGCTCATGTGCGCGTGTGACTAAATTACAGATTAAACCAGAGGTCTCCATCTTGAGAGACTCCTACCTGCGTTTTTCCTGGTCTCATTCTTACAACTACAAGTCAGATTAAAAGCACACACCTGCACGGGAAGTTCAGAGGGCAGCTCACCCCATCAGCAAGCCTCTGAGCCTGCTGGCACTTCCTCCTCTTCCAACGGCAAGGGCCAACAACTGAAACACCCAGCGAACCCAGGAAGGCTCAGATCTGATCAACTCCATGCTCCAGTTGTTCAGGATTTGCAGCAGTCACAGCAAAAACCCTGATGATTCACTGTCCTTCATCCCTGGCAGTTCCCTGGATAATAAATGGGAACAATATTTTATTTATGCCCAGGTCATCAATTTCTGAGGCAGAGGAAGCAGCAGATGAAAGGAGAGTTATTTCTATCAAGAAAGCGATGGATTAGAAAAATCCGTTTTTACCCTGTCCCTCCTCCCTGACAGGGAATTCTAAACCATTTTGAATTATTACCTTTTTCCTTCTTTTCTGGAACAGAATGAAATATTTTAAAATCACATAGCAATTAATTGCTGTATAAACACAATTATACAAGGAGGTAAAAATTACCTTGGGCTTTTTCTATTAAACAACCACATCCTGATGAAACAACAGGCCTGATCCTGACTGTCTTCAGATCCCATTACGGACAGTAGGAACTGAGGGAGCACAGTAACTTGTAGGGTAACCCCCAGAGGAAGCAATTACACAGGACAGAAAGATCTAATTTAGGTAGCTGTACTATGGAACGGGTATTACAAATACTCATTACACAGCTCAGATTTCATATCCTGACTTTTTCCTGCAAAGGGCATTTCTGTTTGTTTATTCCCTCTCAAATAAAGGCTTCTCAGAGCTGATGAGAAGTACTCAAATGACAGCCTTTGAGACCAACTCCCCTCCTCCCTGCTGCAATATAGGCCAGCAACAGCAAGGACAGCAAACGCCAATCTGTCTAGTAAAGGTGTCCTGGGGATGAGCGTGATTGCAAGAGTTCACCTCTGCCCAATCGATGCTCCATCTCCTGGTCAAGATGCTGAAGGAAAAGGCTCCCACTTAACAACCTTGATGACACATTGTCCTACTGAGAACTGAAGTCCCCTCAACCCACATTTAATTTTAAACTTCATGGAACCCAGGAACTACAAGATACCTTACCACAAGTTCACAGCAGTGAAATGGGAAGTTAAAATCTATAATGACTTCTCACGGAACTGCTTTGTTGTTCATCACTTACAGCTTCAACTCTAGCAATACCTGCAATTAAGAGCAAGCTCTGAATGATACCTAGAAGTGATAATTCATTAGGGAACAAGAGCTGAAAACCAGGATCAAAAAGCTACTGGACAGCTTCTAGAAATGTGCATAAAATTGATAAACCTGGTGCACAAAGAGCTAACAGCAAATAAATGAACAGACGCTTCCTGTGCAGTGCTAAGCCAGTAAGACTAATACAGTTATGAAATGTGTACCCTGTAAAGATGTCACTGCTGAGTCTGAGGCTGGAACAATGAGACCAGCCCCATTTCCATTCCTAAAAAGATGTTGAAATGCTAAAGATGTTGAAGAGAACCACAAAATTGATATAGAACTGGAAAAAAATAACATTGCACCATGACAAAGTTGAATCTGTTTACTCTATCAAAAAAGTGATCAAGAGTGACCTTGGTTACTGTATACCAAAACCTTTTATAGGGAGAAATAGTAGGTACTATAAATCTATTTCATTAGCAAAAGAAAGAAAATAATGACCAATGACAGGAAGCACAAGCCAGACAAATATAAATTTAAAGTCTCTGAGTTTTAATAGTAAGGATGATTAACTACTGGAAAAAATGACCAAGAGGAGCAGTGAATTTTCCCTCTTGAAGTCTTCAAATCAAGACAAAATGCTTTTTCGGAAAGACATGCTGCAATCAAGATGAAATCTGCTGGCCCATGCTGTAGAGGAGGTCAGATGTGATGATGTGATAGCTCCTCCTGGACTTAAGAGTTCATTACCGTGAAGCTGGGAACTTAAATTCATACTTGGGAAGAAACAAGATCTACTTTTAAAGCAAGAAGAAACCCCACATAATGAAAAATGGTAAGAACTCTACCCCTGAAAAGGGAACACTCGCCTCACCCCACACACAGTTTTTTCCTATGAAGGAAATGCAGGATTTTCACTTGACCAGTCTTGGACACTTACTAAATGCCTTTCTTTTTCCATTAGACTAAAATTTTTAAACAACCACATCGTAATTTTAGGATTGTTTTAGCTTGTGCGCATGCTCTCCCCGACCCAGCAAATAACTTAATGTCTTCAAGGCGAACTGACATACAAATACCAGCTGGTTCATGAGAAGCAAAGCGCTAAGAACATTACCCACTGCCTTCCCCACATACTCAGAAAGAAAGAAGAAAAAAACCCAAAGTCCAACAATTGCCGCTTACTTCAGCTACACACAGTGCATCAAATGCTTTGAAATAGCTGAATTCATCCACAACTTCTCTGAAAGCCAGCACCAATATTTCAAATCCTTTTAAGATCCCCCAGTTGCAACATGGAACAAAGTTTGATGCTTTCAGCATGCCATAAAGCTCACTAAGAGATCATTGTACCAACAAGCTCAGGCTCCAGCAGTCTACTACCCAGGGAAGCAGCTAGGCCGCAATGTTTGGGAGCGAGGTTTGCTTATAAACCTTGCAACTCCTGTCGAAGAAGATAGGAAAGAGCTTCTAAGTGTTCCCCAGCTAACAATCTGACTCCAACTGAGAAAGTCAGGCACACAGAAGTTCTCTATTTTTTCTAAATTCTCTATGCTGGAGGAATGGCAGCCTTGTGTGTTGAAGGATTTCACATTCATGTTCAGTAAGGGTCCCATGCAGACATCAAAAGAAAACATTAAACCTCCTCGGCACGCCTTAGGCTAACTTCAGAGGATACATCACTGCATAATGTTTAGCAGTTGGATCACAGTAATTCATGAAAAAAAGAAACTGCAGGACGCCCACAAAACATTCCCTACATATTTCTATAATCAGGGACATTTCTGCTGAATTACTGTTCACATAGCAAAAAAAGTCAGCAACCAAGACACTAATGCAGCTGTGTTTGGCCTGTATCTTTCTGCTCTCGTTCCCACCCTTTTTTACGGGACACCAGGTACGTATGAATTCAAACAGAAAAGGCTGACAAGAAGTTTGAGTAGCACAGAGCAGGTAGAAACCAGCATCACATCTGCCACTTTGAGAAAGAGAAAAGGTGCTATTTACACTGTTCAATATCTATTATGTTAGCTGTTCCCCCGGGCCCCACTAGAAAACGATGCAGAAGGCACATTTCTCAAGAAAAGTCCCTCTATCTCCTTCCTGGAGAGGTTTTGCCACCATTGATTATTGAATACGTATTTTTCTTAAACATTCTAAAAACCGTGGTATGTTGTGCCAGGGAAGGATAAATGTAACAAGTATCTTTCACTTATTTTTTGGCAATTGGAAGGCACTGAAGTATGCTTTTTAACTACAGTCACCTGGCACAGTATTTCTGTTTTTACAGTAAAGCCAAAGAGGATTAGGACATACTGTACTAATTCATAAGAGCAGACAGTACCTGCTCCAAAGCTTTATCTTCCAAGCGGACTGGACGAAACAGCAGCATTTCAATTGTACAGGTGGGGAAAGGAGGAACAAAGACATTAAGTGACTTCCTCAAGGTCGCACAGGAATCTGTTTCAGGGCAAGGTTGAGTTCCCAAAGTCTCAGTCCATTTAGGCATTGGAAGAAGCAATGAAAGAAGAGTACGTACTAAATTTGGCACAGATTTTTAAATGATGCATTGCTACAAGGGAACAAGAACCTCCACTCACGCTAACCCAGACACCGAAAGGAACATATAAAGGAAAACTACTCACTCACTCCACCCAATCTATCTGATCACCTTATATTTCCCAAGTCCATAAGACCTTTCTTGGCCAGACAATCCAACCCACAATTTAGATCTTATTACAAATCAGACATACTAAACCACTTTCTCCCCTCGCAGCTGCAGAAGATAAAAGGCCAAGTGAGCAGGCAATATTTTGGTAACTGGCTTCATGTAACAGCTTCGGATTTTCTTAAAAGCCTCAGCATCGATTATTTTCTTTAAATAGGAATGGTTTATTGAGAAACCTTCTACCCATTTTAATGCACGAGGTTTTCCTTAAGTAGAGAAGAAAGCAAAAACTGCCCTGCCAAGGCACGTTGTCAAAGAGTTTCAGATACCTGGTCCTGGCAAAACACTCTGAAGTCAGAGTAAGTTAACACTGGTGCTGAAGGGCTAAGAGGGGAAACTTGGAGATGGAGAGGAAAAAGTATGGACTGACACAAAACAATACTGGGATTCAGCTCCAGCTTGCGTTTCAGCCAACGGCATGAGCCAATGCTGCAATTTGTATGTATCCAAAGGAGCTAAAAAGCTCATGACATGCAAAGCAGCACAGCTCTCATGTGGCCTCTGCACAACTTGGGGCAAAAGGAATAGAGGAATTAATTTCGTCAAGCCAAACCAGCAACACCCTGCTGTTACATAAAAGCCTGTTTTCTGGGGAACGTTTCCAAAGATGGTGTCATTTGGGCTGCTTTGATTAAAGTGACATAGTCAGGTTCAAGATGGGATACGCTGCAGACTGAGAAACACTCTGGTTTGACAAAATCTCCCACTCCCTTTTCAATCCTCATGGCACTTGTTTCTTCCTTCCGTTTGCCACGTTTTCATATGGAAAACAAGCACAGCAGTTGCACTGCCTGGTTCTCAGATGCTAATATAAGGCTGTGATGAAAGAACTGCAGAAGACCTCAGGGAGATTTTTAAAACCTAACTCAAACAGATAAAAAGATGACTATTTAAGTTTGCCTGGGAAAGTTTCTACACATATCGGAAACCCCTTGAGGCAGGGACTGCCCTTCTGTTCTCAAGTTTAATAGCCAGTTGTACAAATTATGATTGCACCATTACTGTTATAAGGTTTTCAATTATACAAAGAATGTATCTTATTAAGGTTTATAACTCTGAGAAGTAAAACCTAAAACCCCAAACCCTTTGCATTCAAGTTGTATGACCTGCTAGTGCTCCACCAGCAACGTGGTCCCAACACTACTACAAATTTACACCACAGTCTATAATGAACTTTTAGAACGAGCAGATACAAGCACCACAGCACACTGTAGTTAATACTTCCATGATTCAACACACACAGCATCATATTGTGCTTTCATACCTTCCCTCCTGTGCCCACATTTTAGCAGTCAGCATTCTTGGGCAGTTACTGCATGCCTCAATGGCTAGAAGCTCAAATTCCAAACAGTCTGCAGCACTGGCATTGCCCTGCTGGAAGCTACTTACCTGCAAAGCTGGCTGCATTGCACAGCGGACCAGAAGGAGCGTGGACATGGAACAAGGAGGGGAAGGAAGTGTCAAAGGTGAAACCACCGGGCATGCATAGCCTTGCATTTTCTCTGGCTGGGGACCAGCCGTGTCAAAAAAAGCAGAGCACAAATTCCAATCCACTGTAAAAACAGTAAGTAAAACAAGTCTCCTTCTTTATTCAGTAAAGCATGCTGCGTTCCAACACAAAATCCACCTGGTAACAGCTCTCCCAATGAAAAGGCAGGGGAGTGACTACCCCATTTTACAGATACCTCAACTGAGCACAGGAGCTTGAAGTCACACAGCTGGTCCGAGAGGTTGAATGTATTTCTCATCCAGACCTGGGCACAGACTGCTGTTGACATTTACATTTCAAAACTTCTGTTGAGGAAATGTACAACCTGTTCCTCTTTAAAAGCCTGAGGCTTTGCAGACCTCAAGGACAGCTCTGCTATGAACCACTGCAATCGTACCAGAACCAAGAGGAGCCCCCACGAGGCCCAGAATGACTCACAAGTGATAGCCTGATAGGAAGTCTGTCTATTCAGAAATTTCGAAAACCAAAATTGTAGCAGTCTGCAATCAGCATTATTCATACCAGAATACTTAAATTCAATTGTTTGGCACGGAGACAGCATCACAGAGGTGCTAATCAACCTGGCCCATGCAACAACCAAGAGAAAAAGGAAGGAGACAGCCTTGAACGGAAGAAGACAGGTCTGAGCACCCAACACAGAGAATCCAAAAGGACCTCCACAGTTGCTAAGATGTCAGCACCCTGTAAGGACAGATGCCCTTGGTGCAAGGTGACACATTCTAATCTTTTCTGTGCAAACAGGAAGGGGAGAAGCACTATGCACTTTCTAACGGGCAGAGCACCTCTGTCCCTTGTGATCCTGGGCTTTCTCTCAAGGCTGCTCCAAGAAGCTGAACTGCTTTAAGTTGCATGTGCGCACACACACACAGAGCTCACAGCGCAATTTCCTCTCATCTCAGCTAATAAATCTTATGGCGTGTCTGCTTTTTCTGAACACAAATTTTATAAGCTGAATAAACTTTATGGAACAGTTGATTGCCAAAGCAGTCAAAACCTGGAAACTTGATGCCTGACCACAGCCAGGCATGGCAGGCTCAAATAGATACTCTGAGAAAGTTTAGTTTTCACACTTCAGAAAGAGTTCCTCTTACTGGCCTGCTCCCTCTGCAACAAAGGCCCCTGACTTATTGGCTCTGAAAACTTAAAAGCTTTAGCTTATCCTCAAGACCCTTTCCCTTGCGATCAACAGATCAGAAGACAGGACAGAATCCTTCCACCCTCCCCAGCTCAGACCATGTCCTACCATCCATCCATCCCTTGTTCTTTCACTGCAAAGTGTCTCGTTAGTAGACTGGCAAAAATAGCAGAGCTTGAGCAACAACTCATCAGTCTTTGGAAAGCTGTCTTACATTTTGGTAGAAGCATCAGAGAACCTTCCTCTAAGTAGGGGCTTTAGCGGAGTCGCTTGGTACAGCTCCCAGTTTAACGGAGAGAACATCTCCAGACACTTCGTCTCCAAATTATGACCATGCAACAACCCTTTGGCTACGCTGACAAGCATGTACACGAACAACAAGTATTGCGATGGTAATTTACGCGGTCCTGGCCATCAGTTAGTGCAGTGTTACAGCTGGAAATGAGAGGGAGGAGGCTGTATCATGGGAAGAGACAGACCACCTGTAAGCACTCCAGAGGCCCGAATTTAGAAACCTGTCCCCCACAGCTATTTTCAAGATCACTTAAAACAAAAACGGCAGCTCACAAGTAGATCCTTTAGGCTGAGAGCCCATTTTCCAAGCAAAAACTGCAGTACCGGTTAAGGCCAGGCACTTCCACAGCAACTGACCTGCAGCGCGAGCGAACGCACCCTTCCGCTCCCTGGGGAGGAGGCATCCGCCCAGCACCTGCGGGTGAGGTCATGGACGTACCTTGGAAATGAGCTCATCATGGTTGGCAAGATGAGCTCTGCAGTGAATGCAGCTGTAGGTCCTGTGGCACGAAGGCAGATATGCCTGGAAAGTCTTGGACCTTGTCATCTTCACCATTGGAGCCACTGAGCGCTGCGTGAACTCTGGGGTGGCCCAGGAGGCACTCCCGCAGGACGGGTCGCACGGGAAACACCGGAAGACACAGGTAAAGGCCGTGGTTTGGCAGGTGATGGGTGTGGGGCAGGCTCCACACGCTGGTGACCGCTTCAGAGGAAGAGATTCAGGCAGAGGGAGTGGGGGACTTCACACAAACCTAAGTTCAAAAAAGAACAGACAGAACACTCAGCTCACATAGGCAACAGTGGTCTCCTAGCCCACAGGACGATCTAGCCTTTGATCAAGAAAGCAGAGAAGAGTCAGCGCAGCCAGGAGACAGCGTGCTGTCTGTGGATTAGATCAAGGAGGACAGTGTTTTATTCACAGCTCAGCCACTGACTTGCTGACTGCCCTTGCATCTTCCTGCTTGTTATCTACCATCTTCCTATCACTCTAACGCTCGCAATCTCTTTTCATTCTTCCAACACTTAATGGATTTGGAAGTGACTACAGAGCCACAAAGATGCTAACTAAAAAGGTGGTTTTCATCAAGCCTTGTCTCCTAAACGCCTCCGGGGAACTGCACACGTTAAGGTCCAACTTTGCACCGGCCCTTGGAGAAGCCAGGCTCTGTTACCTGGAGGGAAAGTCGGGACCCAGAGTCAGCCCAGCCAGCTACTCGTCCTATGTGACTCACTGATGTGACACCCCGGAAGCCCACGGGAAAGCTGGGAGCTGGACGTGGGTTTCCTCAGCCACGAGGAAAGTACAGGAGTCACCAAACCAGTTCTTCTCTCCATTCTGCCCTAGTCTCCACATGGGAAATGGAGGATTAATTCATCACACTCTCCTTTATAACCCCCTGCAAGCTCTGAAGGTAGAAGCTACTCTATAAACTGAACTCTAGAATTATTTCTTTTCCCCACTCAGAACATCTGACAACAGTCAAAGCAAGGAGCAGCCTCCGAAGACTATTCTTGATAGCAAGAGACAGTTAAAAATCCTATTCAGGATGAAACGCCTTTTTACAATCTGACATCATCCGACAGAACCTGCAAGGCAGCTCAAGTCTGGGTCTTCCTTTGTTGGCAGAAACCAGTTTTTCAGATCCCACATCTATAAGCCTCCCCAGCTACAAATGTTTCTTTTGAGGATGGAAGACGCATAAAGGATAAAGGAAGCAGCTCCCCTCCCTCCCTGATACATGGCGTGCATGCATGCTCTAGAAGTTAATCGTGAACTCTGGCCGCTCCTCCCATAGGATTTTCCTTTCCATAAAACATGTGATTCTGTTCAGTTTCTGAGTCTGCACTTTGTGTATCAAATACTGGAATGATACCATCACCCCCAAAAAATAAAAAAAACCAAGAAATAAGAAACCCACACCTGACCTGCAATGGAAATTTCTGAAGTGGACAAAACAGACAAGTACAAAAGCCTAAGAGCTGGTCTCTAAGCTGGTATGAGTAACTTGCCTGGAGGATAGCTGATAAGCTTCCAGGTTAGAATAAAGCTAGTTCAGGTCACTACACTGCTAAAATAGCTCCCTGGAGCTTGCGTTTTAAGCTGGCTCTGCTGCTGCTCCGTAGGACGTGCCTTCCCAGACGGAGCACCAGCCACACACCCAGGTTCAAAGTACGCTGCAAAGAACGGATGGACTGGGGCTATTCTAAGCAAATACATCTCTCTGGCTTCCTAGAGGGGAAACTGTCAAAACAGCAGGATGGAAATCAGAAAGTCAATTGGGGAACTGAAGGCAGGGCCCAAGAAAATTGTTTTAGGAGGCAGTCCTGCAGAACTCATAAGCATCCCATTTAGATGATCTCTTTTGCCCAGTGTTAGCATCAGTCAGAAGTATCTCACCGTGACAAAACTGTCCAGGTCATACTGAAAACAACAACAAAAATCAGACTGTGAATCCATTACTGCTGTCTGCTGGAAAGCGTGATCACTGTCAGACAGTGAGATCTGCAAAAAACCTCATCACTTAGGTACCAAAGCACCATTTATGGAAACCCCTGTCTTCAACACTTCTGCTCCTAAGTCTTCTTGTCATTGTTGAAAAAGACGACTCAAGGTATCCAAGTTGCTTTAGCATTTCTGAAGGCATTACCCCCCGAACCTACTGCCAGCTGGACAGTCCCCGAAAGCCAGGCATGCTATCTGCACGCTTTCCAGTAAACAGTTCCTGCAAGCACTACACTGAAGGGTTATCACAGGCTCACATGGGCATCACTTGGGGCAGTCAAAGGTTCATTATATTATGACCATGCACAGTGCTCAACAGGAGGCAGAAACCGGTAAGACAACAGGATACCCATTTTTTTCTTTTTTTCTGAAAAAGAAAATTTCTTCTGCTCTCCAGAAGGCAGATCCCTGACATTCAAATGGGAAAAAAAGAGTCTTACTCATCCTGCAAACTGCTGATAAAGCATATCTATCATGATCATAATAGTCAGCACTTACATAGCACTTTTCATCCTTAAAGCTCTTTGCAAACACTAACTAATCAGATTAACCTTTTCCAATTAAAGTTACAGTGAGAGCTTTGGAAGACCCATCCTGACACAGAAGGGCTCACTTTCCAGCTTGTTAGGAACTAAACCTGCTCTTGTTCAGCCAAAAAGGGTCTTGCCAGGAATGTATCTGGCCAACCTACAGCTAAGCAGACTGCCTGTGCACTCTTTAGTTAGTAGCTGCATCTCTGGATTTCAGCAAGATCTTTACACCAATTGCAGAAGTAAGAGAAATCAGGCAGTCTTCACCCGTATCCTGCCCCAGTTCTCCATGTGTACCCCAACTGTGTCAAAACTGAGTTAGTTTTGCATTAGCTAGCATTGTTTTCCCCTCCAAGGTGAGGGATGCTTTGAGGATTGAACTCTTAGGTTTGCTACAGGGCAGAAACAAGATGCAAACCCAAGAGGAATCCTTCCTTATTTTCTGCTGATTAGTTGTAGAAGTAACACATCCCAGCCTTCCTGAACTAACCAAGTGCCAACCTTTACGGTCACAAGACAACAGAACCATCCCCAAATTCCAAGGCCCTGATTCAGCAATTGATACGCTATATCCCAGCTGTAACAGATCTCACAGCCTGGAATTTGTGAGCCATGTGCCTTGTCCTCCAAGTGCAAGGAAGCAGGAGACTAAGTGTGCTCTTTCTGGGGCCAAATGCAGTTGGATTCCAAGGGAAAGCACCAAGCCCTGTCTGAAAGAACCAGATGATGTTGGACAGACCAGCTGGAGGAAAGCACAAAGAAAGGACTGGCAATCACTTTACCTGATTTCTGAATGAGAAAACAGACTGTGTCTAAACCTTGTATTTCATTGATTTCTAATGAAATGGTGCAATCCCCTCTTTCTCCTTTTCTTCAGCGGGAATAGGTAAATATACCAACCACCAGTTTTACTACTTCCCTCCCATACTGTCATGCCAAACACTTATTTTCTGATCAGCTGCCTAGCCCTGCAGCACAACAGCTGGAGAAAGCAGTGCACAGGCACCCTCAAAGCCAAATGGAGACATAAATGATACCCAACCAGAATAATATAAGAGCAATCCCTTAATTTGTTGTTTCCTGACCCCTCTGTCCAGGCCTCCTAAGCATCAATGTTCCAGAATGATGAGTAAAACAGGAAATACTACAACTGCATTTATCGAACAGAGAAATGAACACACACGCACACACAAATTACCTGCTGCATGCAGCTTTCTGCAAAAGCCTTTCATGATCTCATAACACATTGAACGGCAGCAAAAATATTTGAGCTTTCAGAAGCGGACCAAAAAAATATTCAAGTGAGATGGTATCAGAGCACAGATTAAGATTAACTGCAAGTCCTGTTCTCAGTACTGTGCTGAGAAGGTGAAACAAATTGATCTCTTTGCTTAAGGCAGGGGAGAGAATAAAGATTTGGGAGCTAAAATCTTGGTGGGAAACCCAGGTAAGAAACTGCCTTGAAAAAAAACTTCAGATAAGCTCATATATGATAGTCATGCTTTATAAAGGCACTACCTTCATACAGCATTCAGCCCAACAGTCTGATCGCCTGTGTGTACTATCCACCAAGAGCTCTGTCCTCATCATAGTAAGGGAGAGGAGGGAAAAACAATAGGAAATGTATTCTTACATCCTACAAGCACAGCTGCTAGCTTGTGAGGACCCATTTCTGTCTTGAATATCATCATCTCAAAATGTATTAAATAGGATCCGTGGCTCTCAGCAACGCAAAAACCAACCTCCAGTATATTTTTCTGTCCTAGTGGCAAACACATTTGAATTAAAATACATTTAACAGCTAACAGTGCATTCATTCTACTGTAGAACAAAGGCGTGGGGATGACTTTAGGCTGCGCCTCTGGTTTTTCAGAATGATGAGTTAATGTTCATCAGCCTCACTGTCAGTGGGCATTAGCGGAGTCATTCCATTAACTCTTTAAAAAAAAAAAAAAAGAGATGCTTTGATGACTTTATCATTGTGCCCAATACTGTTAGAGAGATGAGTATATGTCACCAGCAACATAATCCAGTATTTTTCTTTTATCATACTTCAAGAGAAAGTTATGTCTGGGATGGATGCACTCAAGTCAATGGAACAGAAATCTGTGCATATTAGTTCACAAGAAGTCAGAAAACTGGTTTAGACAAAAGGAAAGAATTCTAGGAAAAAAGCTTATCAACACCATTTATTGCGGTTATCGGTGAGAGAATCAGCTGAACGTACTGCTTGCACACACTGTGTATGTTAGGGCTGCCCTGCTTAATCCTTCTAAGTTTTAAGGAGGAAGGAAAAACAATGACACACAGTTTGCTGTTCAGACAACTTTTTGGTTCAGTATTCACCCTCCACCTGTCCAACAGCCACCTTTCACGTGAAGCCGTTAGCAATCCAGGAAACACAAAAAAAGAGAAATGCCAAGTCTGTGCCAAACAGTTGCCAGACAAGGCTACTGCTTGTACAAGTCCATATGCCACAATGGCAGAGAACAAAACCTATCACACAAGAGGCTAATTTTGCATAAAACCCATGTGCAATGCAGCTCACATGCAAATGTTCCTGTTCATTCTGGCAGGACAAACAACAGGTTTGTTGGGTCTGAGGGTTTCTTTTATGGATTATTTGATTTTTAAGGTAAGAAATTTTAGCCAGTTAAATGTGCATTAGAACACAGCAAATGCTATAGAAAGCTGCCTGTAGTGGTTTTGAAAAAAAAAAAGTCTGTCTATTTGGAAACTCAACCTTTCTTCTTTGGTGTCTCTTCTCATTAATACAGAAAGAGCTAGAGATGTACTTATGCTGAGTGCAATGAAAGCACAAGAGGAATCGGGTTTGGAGAGTTCTCTGTTTCTGCAAGGTCACGAACTGTAGCAGCCTGCATTGCTCTGGGGTCTCAGCGTGATTCTAAGAAAATGCTTGAGGTAAGCGCACTTACTTACCAGGGTTTTCCTGACATGGAAATTGCCTTAACGTTGCTTAATGCATTGCAGTTTGAAGGAGGAAGGCTAGTCTCTAAGGTGATACGCTGAAATTGGAGCCTGGGTTTAATGCCCGTAGGGAAGACCAGCAAAACTGGAATAAAAGTTAGTGTCGGAATTTCAGGTGCTGAACCCTGAGAGACACCTGGCACAGCTCAGGAGCTTTCATACTCTGACGACAGAGTACTGCAACAAACAGTCCTGGTTTGGGGCAGTTCTGGAGATCCTCACCACCACACAGGACTGCAACAGCTCTGGAAAAGATGAAGCCAGATCATCTGAAGGTGGTAGGGTAGGAAGTACGTTGTGAAAGGCCCGGAAAGAAAGGATGACCATTCCGAATTTAAACACGGAACACAAGGGAAAGCCAAGAAAGGCGTTTAAATAGCATATGGGTGTACACAATGTACCTTTACTCCTTCAGTATCAAGTTTCTGAAATGCACCAATTTCAAAAACTTGATAAGATGACACTGCATGCAGCTCAGCAGTACTAACACGATCAACGAAAGTCATTACCGATATAT
The DNA here is from genome assembly GCA_031468815.1 of Morus bassanus. Classification (NCBI taxonomy): domain Eukaryota; kingdom Metazoa; phylum Chordata; class Aves; order Suliformes; family Sulidae; genus Morus; species Morus bassanus. The sequence goes on from CM062584.1 coordinate 9,894,451, forward strand.
GAACTTTAAGTGTCCTTCTCCAACACCTGTGCTCCTTCAGCTCATTCTCCAAACCTTGCAAGCCCTTGGAGGCAGGAAAATAACAAGAGAAATGGTGGAAGATGGCTGGCAGGAATCCTCTGCATTTACTTTTATCAGATACATGGACACAATTGCAGTACAAATAATAGTATGGAGCAGGTTTCTCACTTCGACCTCCTTCAACTATATTTAACCCCCTTTACTATTCCTCGGATATCTCCTTGCAGGCCACCTAATTTCTGCAGGCCCTAGTTCTCTCTTCTGCACACTGGAGACAGCATCCTCCACTGCTGGTAAGCACTTTATGATTCTGGGAAAAAGAATCTGGATGGATGGACGAAGAAAGGTGATACTGATGGCAAACACTATTGCAGACAATTGCCAGGTAACCACTAGAGGGCATCAAAAAGAGATTGAGCAAGGAGCAATTAAAGACTATCTAGCCATAGTGAATCAGGGACAGGCAAGACGCCAACCATGCTGCACCTGCCGTGCTCCACATACCACAGCCAGCCTGTCAGGAAAAACATCAGAGTTATTATTCTGCTGAATAGCTATCAATACTGAACCTGTCAAAACTGCCATTGCAATTATATTAATCGCTTTTTAAAGGTTGGGGGTTGGGTTTGGTTTGGGTTTTTTTTTTTTTTTTCCTCTTTTTCTGAAAACTGGCAATATGTCAGTCTATGGTATCACAGCTCTTCCCATCAAAAATAGACCCAGCACCCCGACAACAAACTTCCTGGTCTCTCTCTGATGGAGAGGCTTTCTATGAAGACGATGTAGAAGGTACATAAGAAGGAGTTGAAACTTAAAAGGAACAAACAGCAAATCCTTAAAACTTTGGGCTGGAATTTTTTTTAAGTCTGCCTAGCTTTGTCACTGTATACATTATTAATCTGTAACTTATTAAAACCAAAGTAATTTTTGAAAATATTTTATCTAGTTGATTTACCTTCTGTCAATTTGGAGATTAAAAAGTTGCACCTTCTTTTTTTTTTTTTTTTTTTTTTTAAATAGGCAACATCCACACCAGTGCATTTTCAGGTTCTCAAGTGCAACTGTGTGGTGAAAAGCAAGCCCAGAGGACTCCTGCATTCAAAGCAAAAGCTTTCATGTTTTGAACTACAGCACGCAACTGACTGGAAAGCGAAGGAACACGTTAAAGTAACTCACTGAAGACAGCACAGAGATGCTCCTTTCCCAGCTGCAGACTACAGAGACCAGATGACCATGAGAACTTTCTGACTTTGTTTACAGATCTTAGGCTGGACTCTGACTACTCAGCGTCAGAACTGCTAACTCATCCCTCTCCGCAATTCAGAACAAAGCACACTGTTCAAAACAATCCACTCGGACACACCACAGACACCACTGGGAAGCAGGGAAGGGAAATAATTCTAGAAATTTTAATAGAAGTCTTCCCTTTACAATTTCATCTCAAAAGGCACAGGACAGCTAGGACAGACATCATCTCACAGGGCTTGCTTCAAAATCTGTTACCTTTTCTGGGCCTGTCTCTGAAACCACACGAACACGGACTGCAAGATTCAGCCTCTACCGAGGAATGACTGACACCTCTGGCTGAATTCTCTTCCCACTCTCCTAGGAGTTGCCTGGCAGCAGTATCTTTGCAATGCAGAAGAGCCTGCGCTGCTGATAACAAGCAGCATGGCAAGCATTATAGCTGCAAGCCATCTACCTTTGCTTTGCAGGTACGCTCCATCACAGCTGAATTCAATAACCAGTTCCAATAGATGCCAGCATGCGTTACCAAACTGCAGGAGGAAACATATATGCAGGAAAGCATCACGGCTGGCCAGGAGAAACGTGAAACAAGCCAGCACTTACTTTTGCTCCTACCAGCAAATCCCACTTGTGCCACAAATAAACAAAAACTGCAAGCTGAACTAATTTAAAACACAAATGACTCCATTTTCTCCTTTACATTTTGCGAAAACTCATGCCAGCATCCCCCGCAATGGGATAACAGTCCTTCATCTGAATTGGCCAAGTAGACATGATGCACTTGAGTGAGATAACAGCAATGGCTCAAACACACTGTAAGATGTAGCTCTTCAATTCATATCCATCTTTCTGCCCAAGAAAACTTATACATTCAACCTGATGGTCACGTTTGGAGTCACAGATCAAGGACATCATACTTTGCCAAAATTATGCATATACAGTGTTTTACAAAATGAAAGATGACCCTCGCCTTGCTATTCTAGCACCAACCTGAACTAACGACATCAAGAAAAAGCTCTTCCCATCCAACTGGCCCGTTACCAACAAAATGGAAACACTCTTTATCCTCCCAACTTCTCCTCCTCATTTGCTTTAACTGTGGAACAGTCTAGCTATCCAAATCACCTCTTATCGTTACATTTATTTTGTGCTCCTTACATTGCCCTATTATCTTCCTTTTTGGCAAACGCAGGTATGACTAGGATGCAATTAATTTGGTCTGCTGGATGGATCATCTGTTTCCCTGATAAAGGCGGGGTACTGACAGGGAACACTGTGAGAATTTTTATCTATTGCAAGTATCCTTCCAATATCCTCAAAGTCATCTGTAGTTGAAAGAAGGATCTGCCATAGCTGCCTGTCATGACTCACCATTTGAAAGCTCCCCTTGTCAAATCCTGTAAGTTTTCATCTGCTCGGAGGGTTCTTCCCAGGGGCATCTTTTAACCCACCTTGCACTGCCCAGAAACAGATCTGGGAGAGACAGTGACTTCATCTTCGACTCTGCTACGTCTGTCTCTTTCTGAATAATGCTAAGGATAAGATGTTGAATTTTGACCGATATCTGCCAGTAACACTTTATATGCAACAGTTACTGTATTAACGAGGTACGTACTCTCCGTGGCAGTTCAGTCATCATCCTTTTCGCTTTCATTTCCATTGAAGGCATAGCAACCCATATGTCAAGGGGACAAAGTCAGGTGAAGATTTATAGCTTGAGTCTTCACATGACAGATACTTTAGTACTAGATCTAGTTTAGGACAGTCAAGTCAGCTCTTACCTTGCCAATTTTTGTCATTAGTTCCTCCTGGATATCCTCACTAGCCTGCATGTTACTGCCAAGGTATGTGAACTGACTCCCCTCTTACAGTTCTGTGCCTACTGATGCGTGCTTGAGCTGGGAGCGCCTGGGGTTCTCTTTAGATCCCACCCCCACCCCCCCATTTAATTATTAACTCCGTCTTTTTTCGTGATGCTGGACAATCTGTTTTTAATACCATATTGCTCGAGCCATCCTTCAGTAATATTTCGTCAGTGAAACTTCAATCTCCCAGAGTTCTGTGGCTGAGCTATGCAATGCCTAGGTCTCACCACGCTACGTTTTTGTCCTCATAATGAAGTCACTGCCGATGTGAAACAGGAGAAGTGAGACTGCAGCTTTGACACCTCTCTGCCTTCCCTCTCAGTGGATCAAAAAGTTCTCTGAAGGGCAAATTCAAAGCATCCTTGGCTTTTGAAACTTTTAATAGCCTTTGCTTGACCTCGGGAGTTTAGTTCTGTACAAGTCACAATGGCAGCAAAAAAAAAAAAAAAAAAAAAAGAGTCAAAAAGCTGCATACTTTTGTGAGTCAGCAAAACATCCCACCTTTTAACATGCTATACCAACACCTGGACAGGTGTAAAAGAAACTATCTCTAGCTGGACGTGTAAGCCTGCACAAAGAGACCGGAAGGCAGTCCTTACGGGTTGCATTCCCATAACTTCCAATGACTCACATTGCTTGGCACTACCATTTGTTAAAGCAAGAGTGAAGCAGGGATAATAGCTATTTACTAAAAACAGAGGAGTGTGATTAGCTTTAATTAGCATTGTCAAGTGACTTGAGATTGTCAGGTACAAGATGTGGGAGAACTAAGTCTCATTAATTATGTTATTTCCTGCAGCCTTAAGTGGCTTGGCCAGTCCAGTGATGCTTCCGGAGGCGAAGCTGCTCCTGATGCCCAATACATCCCATATCAGTGGGTGAAAACACTCTCAGAGAGGCCTGGCAGACATGGCTATCAAGTAGAGGGTCGTAAAGCCAGAGCACAAGAATAATCAGCTTATTATGTACTGCAAGACAACTACCTGCTCTGACAAATAAGGAACAGGAAGGCAAGTAAGACACAGCAGAAAACAAGACTCGGAGAGAGAACCGACTGCCAAACTTCGTGCAGGATGAAGAGCAGGGACCGACGGGGGCAAGAGGGAGCATCTTTCAGTCTAGGACCCAGCACTCCTGAGCAGCAGCCCACCCAGAAAACTGTATTTCCTTCTCCCCAAAGACAACAAACGTATAAAACGCCTTTGTTTTGGGAAAAAGAGATCCAGATCCTCAACTGGCATCACACCACCAACAGATGTGCTGATTTACCAGCTAAAGATCTGAGCTAAAGAACTGAAAAACCCTTGAGTCAGAACAGTCTGTCTCTTCTGCGGACTCACCTTGGCTTCTGCAAGGAAAAGGAAACCTTTTCTTAGCCTTTAGTTACTGTCATTAGATCTAGAAGACCAGACCTCCAAATTAACAAGCACAGAAGAGAGGGAACATCCTGAAGGACCAGCTTAGAGGTCTCTGTCAAGGAGGGGGGGGAAAAAAAGGAAGCTGTGTGTTTTGCTACGGTTTCAAAGCAATAAATACGCTCTGCTATGCCATCATGCCTTGAACATCACTGATCAGCTTCAAAGCAGCTAAGAGAACTGAACTCTGAGTTGCTGCATTCCAGACCCCACTCTGTGATCCCTCCTGAAGCCCACTGCTCTACCACTTCATAGCTGACCTCTAATGAAGACTCTGCTTAAGTTCAAGCAAACAAAGTTTTGCCAGTTAATGACCAAAGCCCAATGAAAGCCTAGCTTTATTGGCGTTTCTTCAAGAGGCTTCCACACACATGGTCAAAGGCAAGGCCATGATGCAAGAACAACAAATAAATGCTTTTCGCTCCTCTGCAATCCTTGCAATGCTTGTGTAGTACCATGCTAGATCAAGGAGCTCCCACTTTCTAAACTGCTAGCCGGGACCTACACCAGAGTGACCAGTTCCTTAATTAAATTCTCTCTCAGCAACAGGTATTCAATCCATGAGTCAAGGAGCCTCTGAGGGAATGTGGATTTACAGGTAGCAATGCCGTCTTCCTCAATACAACCCTGACTCAACTACCCACACTGAACAGCAAAGAAAGGAAATCACTTATTCAAAATCCATGGATCCACTAAGCACACAAGGAACCAATATAGTTTTGCCAGTTATTCCGATCCTGGCACCAAGAGAGACACCTGCAAAGAAAGCTTAAAAAAAAAAAAAAAAGGCAGCACTTGACACCTTCATCAGATGAAAGCAACGTCTCAGTCCTCCCTACAGCATTTCCAACTTCAGTTTCAAAGCAGTAGGAAACAAGAATTGGGGATCCAGTGAGAAAAGGAGAACATCCTAATTCTCTATTCAAGCACTGCCGTTACACAGCAAACAATGTTTACAAGAAACCAGAGGCGTGGATCCCAACACGATGAGATCTTTAACAAAATCAGTGGGAGTGCTCTGCAAGAACGAAGTCACAAAATACATCCAGTCCAGGCAGAATCCTCTCAAGGATTATAAGCAGAGCTCTCTCAGTATCTGCTTGTTTACAACCACCTAACTCAGCAAAGGCCCCTCTGTGCTACCCAGCGTAAGCTTTAAGTAACTGTAAACGCATTAGCAGAAAATCCTCATCTGAAGTGTGTAGTAGGCGCTGGGGAAGGCAATGTCAGGAAGGCAGGTATACCATCCCACCCCTCGCTTAACTGCTGTCTGCAAGCTAAGAACACCAGTTTGATGGGCCCTCCTCTTTCGGTATTTTAAGACAGAGGCCAGGAAAAAAATGTGGGGACAGATTCACTCCAGTAAATTGTGGGGGAACGGGGCGAGGATTCGACTTCTGTTTCTACATCATTAAAATCGCATTTTAAACTGGAACATTTCAAGTTCTTTTGGCTTAAAAAAAAATCAGCATTAAAGTCCTATGCTACGGACCCGTAGCTCACTCTGTGGCTACTTCATCTCAAACTTCTCTGGCTTTTCTGGATCAAACCCAAAAGTTTCTGTGTAGGAGCACAAGACAAAGGAGTCCTGACACTTCACCCTCTGGCCCCGGACCTCAGCATCGCGTTCCGCACAAGAGGAAGCTACTACACCCTTAACCAGAGATTGGAGCAACAACGCAGACCAGCTGAGTTACCCCCGCTCCCTGTGGGGGACCCGTTTCAATGCACCACGAGCAGGAACTGCCTGCCTTTGACACCGAGCATCACCCAGGGCTGCGGGGGCCCTCTCCACGGGCTGAGCCAGGCGCCCTGCAATCGCTTTTTTGCCACACCAGGCATGATGTCACTTCTGTAGCACAGAGCCACAACCTGCAGCTGGGAAAGGCCTGGTCTCCGGCGGCTCCAGCAGCAGCGTTGGTAAACAGAGCAGCGGCGGGGCGCTTCTCCCCGGTCAGCAGCCAGCCTTCGGGCTGCGCCGGCCACGGTTCGGGGCGGGCAGCACCCAGGCGGAGATGCTGCACCTCTCCTCGGAGTCACAAGCCTCACACACACCTTCGTGTCGAGCACAGATCCCATCGGGAGCTTCAAGCTTTTATTATGCGTTTACCTGCTACAGCGAGATGGGTGGTGAGGAAGGACCGTCCCCTGCTGCTCCTTCTCCTCCTCCCGGGGTTGCCTGGCACCGCCGGCCAGCCCCAGCCCCGCTCCCGCCGCTCCCTCCTGTTGATCCTCGCTGGAAGCGCCCGGGCGAAGGCAAACCCCTCCGGCCTCGCCTGCGCGCTGCCCCTTGGACGCTCTCCCGGGCTCGGACCCGTTGCCCTCCCCGCCTCCAGCCCCTCGCCCGGCCCCGCAGACAAAGGCCGCCGCTCGCAGCGCCCGGCTCGCCCGCTGCCAGCCCCGCGGCCGCCGCAGGCCCCCGGCCCGCTCCCCTGAGGAGAGGCCGCCCCGCCCTGAGGAAGCGCCCCCCAAAGCCGCGCAGACCCCACCGCGGCGGGGACGGACGGACGGACGGACGGACGGACGCGGCTGTGGCGCAGCTCCCCGCAGCGGCTCAGCCCCGGCCCTGCCGCCCTCCCGGGCCGCCCCGCACCGCCCGGCCCTCGCCCCCCGCCGCGCTCACTCACCCGCCGCCGCCGCCGCCTCAAGCGCGTCCCCAGCGCGGACCGATCGCGGCGGCCCGACGCGACCAGGCAGCCCCGCAGCGCCCTCCCCCTCCCGCCGCCTCCCTCCCCTTATAGGCGCTCCCGCCAGCCTGCTGGCCCTGAGCGGCACCGCCCAGCGCCAATCGCCGCACGCTGGCACATAGCAACACCCCGCCGGTTGGCTGCGACCAGCCGCAGCCCATTTTTCCCGGACCAATCAGAGCGCGAGGCCGGCGGGGCGCTCCCGCCCCCCCCCGGCGCGCACACACACAGACCCCCCCCGCCCCGCCGCCTGCCTCGCGCAGACGGCAGCTGGGGAGGCGGCAGCCAATGGGAGCGGCCCTGGCGCTGCCGGCGTGGAGCGCGAGGGGGGGGAATAACAAACAGACGCGTTTCCTCTTAAAGGCGCAGGCGCCGCTCCCGCGGGTCGGGATGGGGGGGGGGGGGGGTGCGGACCCACGGGGCCGCTCCACCACCGGCGCTCCCCCACGGGGCAGGCCCCAGCCACGGCCCCGGGCAGCAGCAGGAGCAGCGGCAGGCGGGGGGGGGGGGGAGCACCCCGGGGGAAAGCGCGGCCCAAAAGCTGATGGGTAAAATTTTAGTAAGTGAGCAGTTTTGGTTACTGGGAGCCCTAAACGCTGCCGCGCCCCAGTTCTTCAGAAGGCGCTTCTAATTTTCAAATGGCCTTTAATTAGAGATCTTCATCCCGCAGCCACACGAAGGGGAGCGCCCAGCTGCGGCGCGCGCCGGGGCACCCTTGGCAAAGGCCAAGGCGGAGGAGGAGGGAGGCTGCGGGTCGGCAGAGTCGCCATACTCACTTTCTAATAGAGTGCGTTTTATTTCTGCCATTAAACGCCAAGGCGAGTAGCCCCCGTTAAGTACAGAGCAGGTCGTTATTGCTGCCCGCTTTACCGGGAGGTCGTTTCGCCTCTCGCGGCAGCTGAAGGCCACAGAATTGCGACGGCGCCCAGCCACGGCGCAGCTCTGCCGCCGGCCTGGAGAGCCCTCAGCCCGATAGTGAACTTCCACCGACGCTAACGCAGCTTCTCAAACGCGCCATAGGATCGTCATGAGCACGAGGACTAACTGCAAATGAAGGTATTACAGATTTCTCCTGCAAATCTCCGATAGCTTCATCCCACTGCTTACACTGATTTTTTTCAGCGGTGATCTTGGCAGTCGTGCACCCAAAAACCTGCAGGCGCCCTTGGTGCAGACGTGGTATGAACACGGACGCGAGTACGTACATATACACGCACATATATACATGCATACGGCAGTGCCCACGCACACAGCCAAGCCAGAAAAGAGTGCAAAATGAAATGCAATCACCTCAAAGCGCTGTAATGAAGAGACGTACAGCACGCAGCTCCAAACGAGCTGATTTGGAGGCTTCTCACTGCACGTTTTTAGCTTCAGCTCAGGACAGCCAGGCACAGCACACCGCTTCGCGAGCGCAGGTAACAGCCGTTCATCACTGCGTAAAGTGCAGCTTTAACAGGGTTTTCTATCTGTCCTTTGCTCATATCAAGGGATAAAAGTTACATATCTTATTAGCTGAAAGATATTTCCTTCATGAGTTTATTCTCGTTCTAACACTCTACTGCTTTAGCAAATTCTTAAGAATATTTTAAGCAATTCTCTAGTAATTGGGAACTACTGGCAACAGCAAGGGCAATGTTCTGTTCCGTACGTTCAGTATAGGGACTCTAATGCACACTAAGCAGGAGGCGATACTAGGTAACATTCCTCTTAGTTGTGATACTCTTTTTTTTTTTTTATTACATTCAGGTAGAAAAACAACCTTCTACCTCGCGATATAAAGCAAATACAGTTTTCTTCCACACAAGCAGAACACACCCCTCTGATGGCGTTACTGACATGCATGCCAGCTAGCTAAGGGATTCTACAGACCTGATTTTAAAATACAAAATGACATTTCTCCCCCCCCATAAGCTAGCGGTACCACCAAGTACGATTTAAATACGCTCTTAACGAACGTTTGAGCACCACAGTAGTCACCCGCTACTGAACACCCTCAAATGAAGAAGGAAATTGCTGTGTTACCTTTAGGCTGTTACAAGAGCAACAGGAGCCTACTTTGAAGGCTTACTTTAAGCTTCTTCTTTTCTTAGGTAACCTCCTTCCTCTTCAAGCCCAGCAGCGAGAGCTAACACATCAGGGTTTTAGACCATCTCGCCAGCGCTAAACAAAGCCATACTTAACAGACCCAGACAAGATTATGTGCAGGAAGCGGTGAAAACATTTGCTTGAACTTTAAATTACCGAGACGTCAGAAAAGTAACCACAAGTACCCGGAGTTGAAACCGTCAGCAAAATAGATATCATTAATCAGATGCTGCACAACAGTGCAATATTTTTTTTTCACCCAGAAGTGAGCTGCGCAGCAGACTTTTCAGTTGGCTAATAAAAATAGATTATTATTTACAAGAACATCAACTTTCTTTTTATACACACACACACAAAAAGCTCTCCGTTGTAATAAACTTGCTTCAGGATGGTGGTTAATTGGAACGACACTGATGGATGTTCAGCATCACCATGGAAATCTAGGGGTTCACACAGCTTTGAAGTCATAGAAGAACAAGACCATAAAAAAAAGCCAAAATTTCTTCTTTAAACTGTGCTAATCCCTATGACTTTTGAAAACGGGAAGCTTTTTAGGGGTAGCAGTGCTTCATTAGCAGCATTTCACTCACTTCGGAAAAATAAAATGCTATCGGGTCCTAGTTACTTTCTCATTGAAGGTTCAAGTCACATTTTCACATTTGATTCTGCGTTATGGTGTTTGATTGCAAACCTTGGGAGCACAGCTTCAGCAGCGGCACTAATGCTTGTACTGGGCTAAGCTCCTGGGAAATTTATTCATTTAAAAAAAATCCGATTTTTGGATCTAACCTGTTTGAAAGCTTAGCTTTCAACTGAACAGCTAAGCAGGATTTTTAATTTATCTATTTGCAAACATCCATTTTCTGGAGCTGGAACAGCACAGCTAGTGTTTCCCGGCTCGGTGTCTGACATCAGTTTCAACTTTTATTATCATTTAGACTAGAAAAGCCTAACGGGTAAAGCATCACTGACTGGGGCTAGCTTTTGTTAGTCCAGAAAGAGGGGAGAAAGTATCAAAACACTCATTGCGATATTGCCTCAACGTTTTTAGTGCTGCATTGGAATTAAGTGCTGCTTAGAATCTGATAAAAATCTCAGTTTCTTAGCACTCCCAAATTTTATTTGTAGCTGGTGTTATGGCCTTGTAGTCAAGATACCTCGCCTAATATTGCCTTTCTTCTTTATCTGTAAAGAGGGGATACTTCAAACTTTTTCAGAGACATCAGGAAACAACACCTTCAAGTACTTCCGATCAAAGGTGCTTTCATCTAGTAACAGCAGTAGGTTCCCCCCACACGCACACACTTGCAGCATCACTATTTTTGGTCCAACAACAGAACAGCAAGTGTTTCATCTTGTCCCCCCAAATCACCAAGATATCTGACAGTGAAGCTGTAAAACCCGCACTAACGACAGCGTGCTGATCACTCACCTTACTTCCCATAGCAATATTCCACATTTTACAATAATTAACTCGACCAGCCATAAATCCTCTGTCCAGCTTAACCAGCCCCAGAACCGTGGTAAAACTCAGAATCTGTAACTGAATCTGCACCCGCTTTTCATCCGGCACTCCTCTGCAGTTGCCCCATCAGCTCTCCCTACTGGGAAGAGCTGTGCGGGGAGGGACAGAGCCCTACCGAGAATCTGCAGAATTAGCAGGGCTGTGGCGGCCTCCTGCGGCAAGAGGCAGGAGGACGGGCAGCAACCAGCCCAGTTGCCGTTCTGCTTTTGTTAAGGTTTTGTGGCTTTTGTCTTCTACGCACTTTCAGTAGGGCATTTCACACAGCCAGGAAAACAATCCATTCTCCACGCACACAGGAATTCCAGGGACAAACCAGGGTCTCCGAGATTTCTACCAACACCAATGAGCTCGCTCACCGATGTAGAAAAGTATATCCTGAAAATACATGAAAACGGCTGCACCTTAAGCCTTCTTGCTTGGGATAAACAGTATTAAGTTCTTCTGTTTGAGTGCCAAGTCTTAGTACTGCAGGTTTATAATAGGTTACATGATGTATTCATAGACGAATACTTTCCATGTTAAAAGACACGGGAATATTTTATTAATGCTTCCAAATTCCCTATTCTGATTTACTATCCATTTAGAATGTGTAGTAAGAAGTAAAATACTGCCCAGAGCAATCTGGGAAATCCTTCCAGCAGCCTGCCAAAATCCTTTAGAAGTTACTAAATACCGTTACATACAAAAAACTCACTTCACCTCTCTTACCTAATATGAGGCCTCGAGGCTTTAAAATTACACTTGACCTTAAAACCTAGTATGTAATGTAATTTAATGGAAATCCTGTTGGAAAGCTGGAAATTTACCTGTAGGACTAGAGGAAACGTTAACCTGCTTATCATGAGAAAAAGAACACAGGTATCAGAGCACCGTATTTACAGCAAACTATCACCCAACACAGGACAACACAACACTGCACAGAAACTTGCTACAAATGGAGCACCTGTCAACACGAACATATTCAGAACACGCTAGTTTGCTGTCCCCGGTTCAGCAGCAGATACCTGTCAACTGTCAAAGGCTTTTTACGCTCCATAATCCATTGACCTTTCATTGATCATCCGCAATCTTTCGCGTAAGTCTTCTACAAAAGTGAGCAGGACAAAGACTCACTGTGTGTGGGAGATAGTGAATTAGGACAAAAGTGTCCTTAAGACATTACTGAAAGGTATTTGACGATAATTTAAGGGCCACAGTAAGGTCAATTTTTTAAATTAAGTCTAAATTATCAGATATTTACCATTTCAACAGAGACCAAATAGAAAATTATGATTATCAACCAAGTGAAAAAAGCAGATCAAGCCCTTGCAGAACGAAGGCTCTCATTTCACACTCAGGCCAGGTCCTCCGCTGCAGTACCTTACGTGCACAGATAACCGGCCGCTTTCATTTCCCCCATTCAATTCAGATACGATACACATACATAGACAGGATACGATATCCTCCACATCTGTCAACTGCTACATTCTGTAATTAAGCTAATGAGCCTGATTACAGGTCAGAGCTGATGTCTAGGACGAGGCTATGTAAGATGATTTTGTCAGTGTTTTCAAAACATCACCTGTAATACCATAAATGTGCGCACACAATCTTCTAACACTGCTGGAATCAGGCCGTCAATCATTAAATTGGATAAACACCAAAAAGTATACGTAAAAAAAGAAGACATGTCCCCCAACCAAAAAGGTGATATTTATTTAGGCATGCATTACTGTGCTTAGGAACTAAGGATCATGATTTCCAAAAATAAATAATTAGAAAGCAGCTCTGATGCAGGCAGCCATTTTTACACAGGAGTGCAAAGCAAAGGCCAATGCTCTCACAGAATTACTTTTGAGCATGGCTATCCAAAACACTAGTGTATGTAATACTTCTCAAAATATTATTAAAATAAGAAGCATTTCTTGGCTCATTTCACCTTGCTTTTTTCATCCATACAGAACTACAGACTCCATGTTAAGTTAAAGGTGCTACAATTCTAGAGAAGTAGACAGAATGTGCCAGTTCTTTACATTGAAAGATGGTGATGCCAAAACCACATACACCGAATTGGCCCTCCTGGCATGCTGGTATAGTTAAGACACTTGGGCTCTTCATCCTTGTTTCTCCCCCTATCATTATTACACAAGACCCGTCTACTTCAAGCTGAATAACATACAGCAAAATTTCAAGAGTTTAGTATCTGATTTGTACTCCTTCCCACTCTTCTGCCATCTTAAATTTTGATTATTTGAATTTTCAGGTGCACAGACAGGCTGCTTGCTTTGAGGCACGCGATGCCTGTTCTGCACAGACCTTTGTTTGGAAGCAATGAAACAACAACACGTACTGCATTGCTGAACCAGCAGAATTCTCTCCGCTGCCTTCTAGCATCGCATATGGAAACCACTTTGGATCACGTTCATCTACTACTGTTGATCAAGTTTACGACTGTTTCTGTCTTGAAATAAATTATAGAAAAACCAAACTGCAATTGAGTTCAAAAGTTTTACTTAAGTTCATTTGCACATGGAAAAGGCAGCCGTAACTCCTCTGCAGGCTTCATTTAGCTGCACATAGTTGCAGCTACTATGATTATTACATGAGAAAATCAACGCCATTGCCAAAACTTTCTTATAAGTTCAGAGTACATAAGATACCCCTTTCTTTTCAGCAACCCTATCCACATGAAAAGATCACCATCAAAAGTTCAATGTTTACTACACTGTAAATTTATCATCATCTCAGAAATTACACTTTTAGGCAAAGAAATCACAATTAATAAGTATTTACTTTTAGATCTTTTATGAGCAAAGATGTTTTAACGTGTCACATTTCAAGAGCATGAATCTTTCTTTACAAGAAAGGAAAAAATCACTTCATAGATTTGGAGCTAGAGAGGTCCACAAGACTTTCTGCAAATTAAAAGTGTATGGAATACACGCATCATCCTTCATACATAAAATATTTTGCAATAGGATTGAGAACACAGTAAGTGTTAAACAATACTTAGAGTTAAAAGTACCTGAAAAGAATCTCTCCTTGGAGAGAGAGATTAACTGAACATCCTCCTGGACAGCTGTGCGAGTTCTCAACAAATGATTTTCTGTACAAGTGGTTTAAAAAAAATCACACAGCAAGTTCTGGAACATTCAAAACAATGATTTGATAGAACAAACATTCTACAGATACCTCAATTCCATATTATTTTGTTACAAACAGTTATCATGGCCTAAGCCCTGTGCATTGGTGCTCAGATTCGTGGCCTCATCCATGCAACATTATCTGTCTCAAGAGATCAAACTTTAGCTCTTGTACTAAAGCCCAAATGAGTGACTGAATAAACTCAGCAGCTTTCCTGGCACTGAACCCCTTCCCTCCCATGTAACTTGACTCATTCAAATTTCAGGTATTAAGCAGCAGACTTATCAAAGAGAGGTCATGTATAAATAGCACAGCCAAAAGCTACATCAGATGTAGGAAGACTAGAGGTTGACAAATGTGTTGAGCATCCTTGAAGGCAGAAGTTTCCAACATCACTGCTAGAGAGAAAAAGATTAAAATGAAATAAAAAAATTAAGTTTGTAATTTCAATAACTGTGTTTTGTCATTCAATATAGAATAAAGCAAAAAAGTTTATTTATGCAGTGATGAGGGAAACTCAAGAGAGAAATTAAGTCATCACCTGTCCCTTGAGAGATCAAGTCCAGAAATCAAGACTGGTATTTTAAAACTTAGGTTTTCCTAGCCTAAAGAAAAGAAAAAGTTTTATTGTGTAAGTGCTATTTGGTAGTATTGTCTAAAACCAGAATTATATTTGCATCTTAATATAGGTGTGCATGTTGGAAATTCAATAGCAATAAAAATAAGTTGAAGAAAACCACACTGCGTAAAAAGTATCTGGAGCTACACACCAGCTAGTAATCCAAATTAAGACTGAAAGGGTGGAAGTTTTTAATTTACCTACCGAGCTGCATATGAAGCCCATTCTATAACTATTCTGTGACTACTAGAAAGCAGGCAGAATTATGACTAGACTGATTATTAGCAGTTACCTGACGAGACGTAACTGGTCTGAAAGGGAAACCAGAAGCTTAGCACATAATAAATCATTTCATCCTTTTTCCTCTGGACAGTTAGGAAGTTACATTTTCCTCTCTTCCATTCAACGAGCAACAAACCTGATTAAATTAAGAGGAAATTGAATCTACAGCCATCTTAACCAGGCAGATGTTTAGAAGGACACCATTAACTCATCTGCCACCATCATCACCTGTTCACTTAAATCCACTTCATATAGAAATGTTCCTCAGAAAGGAATTATAATGCAGAAACAAGTATTATCCATCCAGATGGACTTGACATTCTAACACTGACAGTCTACTGACAGACATAACGAAATAGCGAAGTTGCTCCATGATTACAAGTATGGCACAGCAGCCCGCAGAGTGAAACAAGAGCCCTTCCAAATCTGAGCTAGCAAGGGGAAAAAAATTCCTTTAAAAGTTTTTCTAACAGTGAGTATACCTTGCAGTAAATATGCTTTTCCATCTGGCTACTATATTTATTAAGATCCATCATTTCCACATGAAGTTCCTTAAAGAAGTAGATACCGTCACTATCAAAACAATACTTTTGTTCCAGCAGTATCTGATGATTAAATGACTGAGCTTTATACATGTCATTGTGTATCGTTCGGCTACAGGAATCAAATTCTTTCTGAAAAACCCTACCACTAAGATGACAACACCAAGGCACGCAGGCGTTGCAGGCTCAAATCTGTTTGATGCACATGTAACACCTGTTCACAATGACAGAGCGGCACGTAAGCTTGCAGAAATACCTTCCCATCTAACCCCGTTCCATCACACTTGGGGTTTCCTGGCTTTTGCCAGCGAAGTTACTTCCCTGTCCACGAGCATAAACTTAATGAATATTGAATGTACTTTTGTGGAGAGAAAAGACTAAAATTCACACATATTCTATATTGACAGTTGCTCCTTCTATAAGTATGCATGTAAATCTGCTTTGGGTGAACTCATTTAACAGGAACATTTTAATTTGTTCCTGAAACTCCTGACCAAACTTAGTCGTCTTTGGTCCCTCACCCTAAAAACAACTTCCTATTCATCAAGCCAACAGATGTTACAACTACAAATGTGCAAAAGACTTCTAAAACACTGGCTTCTTTTGTGAAAAGACTATTTCAAAGTAAGTGTAATCTAAAGTAAGTGCAGTCTTCCTTCCTGGAAAGCTAGCTACTGCCATGCCATGGTAGCCTGACAGGCAGGTCAGAACCAGGGGCATCCCTAGATTCTTGCAGTGGAACTCAGTGCCAAACCCAGAACCTGGCTTAAATGCTGTATTTAGACCTTGGCCAGTAAGTCACAGTATTACCATCACATCAGAAAGGGGTCTAAATACAGTTGCAACTCAAGCTCAACATTCTTATCACTAAGAATAACTGAGTAAATCTATACTGACCAAGTGAGTTAATTTTGGTAAAGAGTGACCACCTTTACTGACTACACTTCAGACTGAACTATCTGGCTAGCCACAGATTCTGCTTTCTATTTCTCCTGTGCGTGGTTTTTCTTTTTTGCCCTGTAAGTTATCTGAAAACTAAAAGCAACACCAGAAATGCATACACACAGGGTACACTTTCAGAAATGCTTTCGTTTCTGCCCACTAGAACATAACTGGAATAACTGACATGTCTTGACATCTGCCTTAGGAACACTTGTGACAGGTAAAATAATGCTTATTATCTACATGTATCCTAACCAGCAACTCTCTTCCTAGTCATTGCTATTTGTGAAGTGCGCTGTTGCTAAATGAGCTATTTACAAATGTAAACTATGTAATTAAAGTTTTAAAATAAATAGACAACCTTTACATTAGGTAGCAACTGGACTACAAGGTAATAGATCATCCAATTACATCTTTCAAACAAAATGATCTGTGTATGCTGCTCAATTATTTTTTTTTTTGATGAAGAAAATCCTTGGCTCACAATCTGTTCTGCAAGAACTTCCTTGGTTTTCTTCCTTTACGCTGGATAATGGTGTAAAAATTCCTTAAGTTTTGTTGGATAGTCTGTCATCACTCCAGTTGCTCCCAGATCAAACGCCCTCTTGTACTCTTGTTCTTCATTCAGTACCCAAATATACACCTATGAGATGGGACAGAGAGAGAAATTATTACAGGAAATACTCCAATTACAGGAATTTTACTCGAAATACTCCACTTACGTCCCATATATTTAAAATGGTAAGTGATTACACTGTGATGTCAGACATACACACAAACATATCCAACTTCTTCTCCCTCGCCCTCCAAAGGGGGCATTTTCCAGTGGCGACTCCAACTCCATTTCATTGTCCAAGACTTCAGATATTTCCAAAAGTCAAAATATTATTTTGTGAAAAGCCCAAAATAGGTAAGCAGTTGAGCAGATTTTGTAGGCTTAAGTTTGAAGTGGGGAAAAAAAATAATCTTAAAGGTATTTAAATTAAAGAGTCATTTTCCAAGCATACAATTCTTCCTTTGCAACTACAGAACTGCAAATATAACAGCACAAGCTAATGCTCAGGAACCAAAAAGCAACTTATAATCCTAGCAACACAACAGAACATGTTGGGGAGAACATGAACCCATCTTAAGGCTGTGTCTGGCTGGTTCAACTACTCACTAGGTTAAAAGCACATTTCCTTTAGCTTTGCCACACTGTACCTGAATGCCCCGAGCAGTGAGGTGGTCAAAAAGTGCTTTCCGCATTAGCAATCTGCAGAAAGGAGAAAGATATTATTTAACAACTTGAGGTATAGATGAATTTTTTGATGTCTGTTGATGTTTTGTAATAAATTTTCCAAAGAGCATTTAGATCCAGCGTTTTCCACAAGAAAGTGATTAGAAACCTAATTACAGAAAACTTTTAGTTCAAGCCACCCAAGACTGGTTAACACAGATACCCAGAAATTTGCATCAGGTATGGATATTTGTATCAACTCTTCTGAAGACCAAAACCAGTAGATTCCTCCTCCATCGTACAGGTACCCTGTATCACGTCCGATGAATCAATTCCTTTGCTTTCAGAAGAGATTTCATCATCCTTCACACCAGAAGACATGAAAACTCTACTGGCCACTCAAGAAATCAAACGAGCAGACGTCAGACACAGGAGCAAGAGCCAGGAGACACTTACTGCAATCACGTTCAACCTCTGAAAGCGTGTGACTAAGTTTCCTCTGAAGTACAGATATTCTTAAAATGCAAAGTGTTCCATGAAACCCAAACAGCATCTCTGACAACATTACAGAACAGTCACAATCCTGTGAAACGTGAAAGCCGCATTCTGAATCTACTTGCATGCTAATTAACTGAACACACTTAATGACAGAAACTAAATAGACTAAATCGGAATAATGCCCACTGTTACTGCACCTCAGTGTCTTTCAGCGTATGAAAAATAAAAGCATACAGGAATACCTACATAAGATTTGAATGGGACTTATGCTGCACTGACAAAAAAGCGTGAAGAAACTGAAAAAAAATGACAATATAACAAGTAGCTATAGCAATAGCCAGTCTTAGTTGCTTGGGCCAACTGTTAATATATAGGCAAAATATAAATAAAAATTTAATAAGATTAAAATCTTACGTGTCAGCTAGCCAGATAACAAATTTCTGGCTTCTTGTCATCTTCTGTGGTTCTTTCAGCCTGTTGAGGAAGAGGAAATAAAAAATTACCAGAGCACAGAATAAAATATTATTTGAGATGTTCCTGCAAAGGGAACATGAAGAATTAATCTTGCAGTTTCTCAAATTAGCACAGTAATTTCACTAAGACAGTGACTTAGAACTAGGTTACACAAGAGAAATGTACTACATTTATGAGAAGCAGCAAAAATAGGTATTCAGCAGCATTTGGAGTAAAGTATGAGAAACAAAGAGCACGTGAAATCTCATATCCGCCCTATTAAGGGCTTGCCTCTTGGCCTTACTCTGACTAATTTGTTCTCAAGAAAGATGGAGGAAAGTGCAAGAATTAGTTATTTTTACAGCACTGCTATGTATTACTATCTAGACAGCATCAGCACAAGGTGCATTGTAAGGCAGCTGCATGAAGGTGGTATCTACAGGAGACACCGTAAGCAAGAAACACTGATACTCAGTTGTTAGTGCAGGGTGCCTGTGTAACTCAGAGCCGGCTAGAGACAGGCTAAATACAGAGGAGCAGAAGACTTGCATAGCATTCTCTTAGGAATATACAAAAGTGCCTAAAGTAACAAACCGGTACCCTCAGCCCGAGGATACTGACTAAACCAGTGCTCAAGCTGGCGTTATCATTCACTTGCTTTACTATCATTTTAGTGCAGCACCCACCGATGGACTCTAACTCACTTGAGGATGATTGAAGGCATGGGAATTTCCAAGAATTCTTCCTTGAAAGGAATGAATGGCAGCAGACCGGTGTAGAACAGGCCAAGAAGCAGGAGGACACGTTGCAAACAGAAGATGATGGGAATGTCAGCATTCTGCAGGAACCAGGAAAGAAAGATTCTAAATTATCTTGGTAGATTGTTGAGTCTATTGCAATTTGCAGGGGCGTTGGGACCTGAAAAGGTAAAGTTTCACTGGTCGCAGTACTTCTTTTGTTACCTGCCTTCATCACCTTTCCAGACCACATGACACTGTGCATTATTTTGTCTTAGACTAGTATTACCACAAAGAACAAGCTGTGCTTTAGCACAGGACTTTGTTACAGTTGGGTATCACATCAACTCACTTCACAACACATTTTTAAAGATGCTGGTTTACAAACCAAAATATTTGGGCACTGATGCTACGAAAATGAAAAAATATAACTGCTGTTCTGGTGGGAAATGGTGTGTTGTCCTGCACAGAAAAATCAGAATAATATCTGTACTCTCAGCTAGATCAGTTTCACTCAGGTGCATAACTCCCTTAGAATTAAATTAAAATTGTGCTCAGTCCAAGTTGTACAATTCCTTAGCACCAAAAGGAATAGAGTCTATAGCTGTAAAACAGCTTTATACCAATACGACTGTGTGTCAGCTAGCAGCCACGTCCATTATTTTCATAAAAAGAAACACACAATAAGCAATCCTTAGAAAAATTGCTTTTGTACCAGATGAATGATGTGCAAAACAGGCTCTAAGAGCTCCTGGCATATTTTACAGAACAAGAATAAAATGTGATTAAGCTTAATTCCTCAAGTATTTTATTGCAGAGCACATGGGTATTAACTGTGCTTGATTTATTGTAACAGTATAGTAAGCAGAATACAATCTAAGTGCAAAATTTCTCATCACATTTGCAAGTCTGGCATAGCTGGCCAGATCTTGCTTTACAGGGTGCTTTTCTGTACATTTTGTCACCCCACAGTAACAAGCAGGCAAGAACAAATCTTAGCTGGACCCATTCTTACCTCCTTAAGACACTTTGATACCACCTCATAATTGGCATTCCCCCATACTGTCAAATGCTCTCGCTTATACTGACTCACCAGCTCCGAAACCTGCAATATAAAAAAGCAGAACCCTAATATGTATTCATTGAAAATTATGTGCAGAATTATTTAACTGAAACTCTACTTGTTACTTTTCAACTACGTAAGTCATTACAGAAAAGATAGTTCTGCTATACTCTCTCCCATCTTAAGATGATTGTGCTGCTTTGACTGGAAAGAAACAGGTGTTCAGGTCAACAGATAAAAAGAAAGACCATTATACCTCCAAAAACCCCTAGATAATTTAAGAAAGCAAGATGACAAAATAGAATCTGATGGAAAGCAGATTTCCTTTCCTGTAATGAACACTTATCTTTACACTGACATCATGTTTTTACAATACTTTGGTAGGCAACAGTCTGTAAGAAGACCCCTCATATGAAGTACAAACCAAACATGCGTCTAGCAGTGTAGCATCAGTTTCATGTCAAGCTAGAGAGTCGGTAAAGAGCTGTTTGCTGAATATCTTGCACAAGATCACTTCTCTGTCTTATGTATCACCTCATACATGGAGCAAGATCTAACATGCGAAGGATGAAGCAGTCCAAGAACACAGATTTTAGTGTCACAGACCGCCAGCAAGTCCAAGAAACTTTTCTTTTGGAATTTCAACATCATTACATGACATTCAGTCTCAGTTCAGCGCAGATTTTCATGTACCTTTTTGATTAACACATTGTTGTTCACTTTGATGTCAATGTTGACAGGAGTTTCTGGAAACGCCTCAAACACCTCTTTCAGGAGTGGAATACGGTTGTCTTTTCCCTCACAATGACATTCTGGGGAAACAAGAAATTTATCATCGCTGTGACCATTTTTAATACACAACGGATAAAAGCTGTCAGAGCACTTGTTATCTTAAAATAATAAAAAAAATATATAGCTCCTAGAATTTGCACACTTTTAAACTGGGGAAAAAAAATTACTTCACTCAGATAGTTGTCATTAATTATGACAAGCTCACTTCCATAATGAAAATGCCTTGAGCATATTGCACATTTAGGTTTGAACTTCATTAAATTCAGTCATTATTTAGCAACAGTAGGAGTGCAGGCATCGTTAAAATCCTGAAATAGCAAACACAGGCTCAGTTACCACACACCAAATGCAATGAGATTAATATGAAACAAGACCAAATGAGAAAAACTTTTCCTTCTAGGAAAATTTACTGGAAAAGCAAAATGAGTAAAGAGAACAGAAGGCAAACCCCCCAGATTTTATTGTCTGAAACTGCTTGTGGCTCTAGGGAATTAACTGAAGGCTCTCGCCATCTCTTTGTATTTCTGTACGTAAACAAAAGATATATATGTGTGAAAATAACATGTCATGGATGTCATCTTGGTGCATTAAGTATTTTGCAATTTTAAACAGAAATATTTAACACAATTTTCTTGCTGGGAAATCCAAATATAGAAAGGCTACCCAAGATAGTCACAAAGCCCCTCAAGCAAGCAAACACATCTGATATCATCTCTGGTAGCCTTTTCTAGGTGGAAGCGCTCTTAGTTTTAGCCTGTGTGCTTTATTCAAATTATAGTCCCATGAACCACAGTTTTCACAAGAAAACAGGTTAGTCTTTTTCTAGGTTTTTCTCTCTTGCAGCAATATTGGTACTGCACTTCAAGTCATACATACAATAACCACTACTCTTTCCATTCACCCTTCTGAAAATGTCTATATTATCTGACATCTCGTAGTACTTCAAGCCCAGAGTGCACCGGCACAATGGCATTTGAGTTGTAAAGAAACTCTCTTCTGCTTTCTCTTCTTTTTTTTGGAACAACAAATTTTCAATCAGCATCCTCTGAAGATCTCACATGGGAACGTGAAAGCAGTTACAAGAAGTAGACAAGCAAACAATTGAAATGTTTACCTGGAAAAAGTTATCTTACAACTTAAACATAGTCACTGCCAACTGGTATGAAAAAAATATATTTTGGTTTCTAAAGCTAGGATTATATCTTCCTTTTAAACTCCTCTTTACAAGATACTAATAGAAGCAAATGCACTTTCCTACTCCCTTCACCAAAATAAGAAATTGCCACGCTACAATAATGGAAAATTAGTTACTGGTACTGTAAATTGAAACAGCAAAAGACAAACCTTTCTGAAATGTGACGTCCAACTTGCAGAGATATGGCGGAAGTTCCTCAAAAATAAAGGGAAATGGAACACTAATTCAAATGCAGGAATATAATCATTACTTTTCTCAAAAAAGACAAAAAATATAATTCATAAGCCATGGAAGTTATCTTTAAAGACAAAAATAATATTTTTTTAAAATCTTCTTGCCCGAAAAGTGATTTAGAAGCACTGTGTTCATTCTTACTTGAATTATTTGGCATTCGTAGACTTGCGTTACCTGTAGCTGAGTAAAGCAAAATGTTTCTAGAGGCCTGTTTGAAAATTCTGAGAATTCCACTTAAATATCAGATGGAAAGACAGTTCTGTAAAACAGGCTTTTAAAACTGTCAATGCAGGTAGGATTCATCTTCTGGTTTTCCCATTAAAAAGCTGGTCATACGAGAAGGAGCTTGTGGACTAAGCTGCCTTTGTCATCCGTATGGCAAAACAGGCCCACCTCCAGCGAGCTGTTCATCCAACCTACTATTGGACAGAGTTAATCACTCTTTGGAAACGTGCCGATTTTCCTCCCTTGAATACACAGGGAGCCTAGTTAGATTTTCAGTAAGACAAGATGAATCCCCCCCTTAGATTTTGGCTAGACATACACACACATGCACACAACCTCCCTGTACACCCCAGCTGCTCTACAAACACGTTTAAACATCATCTAGCACTAATGTTTTTTCTTCAACTTACAGAGTATTTGAGGTCGGATATGTTGACATCAACTCCTGTTGATCTCTTCAGGTTCTCATCATGGGACACAACAACTTGCTCATCTTTCGTCAGGTGACAATCCAGCTCCAACATGTCTGTTCCAATATTAACCGCACTGGAAGCAAAGAAGTCTGCCTTGAACCACATGTGTATTTCATAGGGGTACAAACCTAACACATACATGTTATTCAATTAAATTGATCCCAGAGGAGGTACTTTAGATGCTTTATGATGCAATGAATCCTCACAATCTTGCTGCAAAGCAAGAAGCAAATAACTCTGCTGCAACAGGAAAGCTGATGCAAGAATAAACAACGTATCATGAATCAGAGATGGGATTTGAACTCAGGAACTTTGGCTCCGTTTTCCAGAGGAATCAAGTAGGACACCTGCCGATTGCAGCCTACCGCCTCAGTATTATGAAACCTACTTCTAAAGTATTGTTTCAGAATCTTGAGTGTAATGTTTATCAGTATCAGCACATTTACCAGTGGAAGAAGCGAGCTCTTCTAAAAAAGTAATCAATGTTGTGGTAAGCATAAACAACAAATGACAGGGATGTGAAAGCCTTTTTTTACTTTAAGTTAATCAGGAACGGATAGATCAGGAAATTAGCAATGGTGCTTTCAGGCTTTTGGCTTTTTAGCAAAACTACATTTAAAAAAATGATTATTATTTTAATGAAAAAGTTTTAATTTTAAATTAAAAAAATAGACCACTAAAACACTCAGCCATATTTTTCAAAGAAAAATAGGTATTTCTGTTCCAATATGCTGCTTTGAAAAGTTCTAATCCAATCCCAGATCCACTCAATAGAAGTTTACCTCATAGGAGGGTTGAAGAAAGCAGAAAGTAGTAATAATACTGATGGAAAAATAAGTACAAGAAACTTCACACCAGAACAGAAAAACTAAGCTTTATTCCAACGAGGCATGAATTGCTCATTTAATTAGAAAAAAAATACTCAGAAGGTATCATTCCAGCAGACAGCTAAAAGTCCCAGCCTGAAGTCTGAACACTTCCTTCCAAACAGTGGGCTGTTCTTTTTACCCACCTATGAACAAACGTATCACATCTGTGAGTACAGTCTATACCAGACCCAAAGCTCCACGACTTCACTAACAGCCTTTCCCTTAAGAAAAGGGCTTTATTGACTGCTGAAGTACAGACATGCCATAAACATTCACAAATGCAATAACAAAACAAAAAACCAGAATATACTCCCCTAAGTGTTTAACACAATTTCTGGTCCAGCTGGGATAATGATCAAGAGGGGGGTTGTCAAATTAAAACCAATTTGTTAACTGTTTTCCAGTGCCACTAATTAAGAATTAGGAGAGGAACAAAATCCTATTACACATGGAAGATACACAGCCTGTTCTGTGTAATTTTTCCTCCTGAGGAAAAGCATCTCCAAATATGCTGCAGGAGATTTGCCAAATTTGTAGAAGATGTTCCCATCTAGTACCACGTATTATCATTTAACCAGCAAAGTTTATTAGAAATATTACTGCTTAAGAAATTCAAGACCAATGCTGCATGGAAAAAGGAGAACAACAACTTGCCTTGTTAACAAATTTGAGAATTTGCCAGGCTCTTACTAGCAGCTTGCTGCTCAATAAGCTTCCTTAAAGTGCTGTGTTTTTTCAGCTGGAAGTCAGTTTGATCTGCAGCTCTGTAATAACACATCAAATCTACATTGCTCCAGAGAAGACTCCAGATGTTCTCTAGATTCAGAAGAATGTGTTGGATTCAGATCCAACCGCTCCAGAACTTGAGTTGTGAAGCAGACTCACATTTGCAAATTAGGATGCTAGAGCTCTTTGCTTGTATTTAACTCCAAGTGTTTTCAAGTAAAAGGACATACCAGGAAATATATAAGAAAAGCCTTACCTTGGAGACTAAATTCCATTAGGCAAGGCCTAGCATAGCACAACGTATAGAGTTTATACATACGAAGTTGACCATGTACTTCTATTGCTGTAACTACAGCGTTTAAAGCTTTCTCTCTAAACCAAGTATGTTCATTAAAAAAAAAGGAAATACAATGAGGAAAATATCTGGAGAGTTCACTTAGCAGCTTCCTGTCAAGACAATGCCAAAGTACATGGGGACAATTAAAATGGGGCCAATGCTGAAGTATTAGGGACAATTAAACTTGTAATTAAATTCTTATGACATCTTTTATGCCAGATACCCAAATACTTTAAGACACTGCAAGTGTCTCTTTTAGCTTAAAATCAATTATTTAAAAATCTAAAATCACTACAGAAGCATTTAAATACAGTATAACGTGATTACAGCCCAAAAAAATCTATTAGGTATTTTACCATGCAAACAAAAAAACACTGTCTTTGGTACAAAAAGCTTAAAATTGCTTTCCAGAATATTTGTAAGTTAAGCTATTATAGAACCTGAAATTACCAATGAGGCCTCCCCACACATATACTTTGTTTATATATTACTAGAATAATTTCTTCATTATCATGCAACAGTATTAAATATTCTCCAATCACTGTTAAAGTGTAAATAGCATAAATAAAACTATTTGCTTGTCAATACTTGGGTTACTGTCGACAAAGGAAAACCAAATGGGGTAGGTCTTACGTCGCAGACAAGTATTCTCTTTTGGATTCAACTACACCAATGGTCAAACGTGCCTCCTTGTCCAAACCTGCAGAAACAGCTCTTGCAGGCACGCCCTATTCGGCATCATGCAAAATCTGATGGATTATAAATTGATTAGTTCATAGCAGCCGTCTGAGCCAATCCAGCTCATTTTTCACCAGTTTTCTACCCAACTTGTTTTGCTAGCTTACCAGTGGAGATGGGAATGAGCAGATGGGAAGGACAAAGCCTTTACCCCTCCACAGAGGAAGCCAGAAGACTTTCAACTGCCTAATGCAAAGTAATGGCTCTGACTCCGCTTTCTGCAGAAGTAACATGCTTTTATTATTCAGCCAAGGCAATTTCAAAACAAGTAACTGAACTTTGCTATTGGCAGTTGCAATGAGCTCAAAAAGCAGACCTCAATGCATTTGTTAAAATATAGTTTTAAAATAATTAAAATGGTCAGAAGAGAGTCAGACAAGTGTCTGTATTATCACAAAACATTATCTGACTCCTAGCACAGTCCTTACTCTAAGTACTAAAGCTTACTTCAGGGAATGAAATGAAAATAGTTTACGGTATAACTTACTTTGCAAGAGCCCTATACATAAAAACCCAGTATGATACTAAATAAAAATTAAGAAATGGTTAAAGACACACTTTCCAGAAACTGTGGTAGCAGATTTGAAAAAAGGCAGGCCAGCAGGAAAAAAACCCACAAAACTATGCTAAGCTTCCATGGAGATAGAAAATACTGCAGTAATTTCAATAGCCCTGTCTGGTTGGGAAAGCTGGCACTCCTCGGTCTGCAAGGAAATGTGCAAACTGATGAGGCTACTTAGCACAAAGCAAATTAAAAAAACCAAACCAAACAAAGAGAAGCCTACATAATTTGGTCACCGCTCATTGGCAGCTGGAGTTTTAGATATGCTTCTTTTTCAAATGCCTTTGAGAACCTTGTTAGAATTCACTACTTAAACGCTGGAGGCTTAAAAGGCTTTCCAGTACCAACTCCATTTTAAACCCCCAGATAAGCGGCTTTCACACACTGTGCAAATGAAGTATGTGTATGAAGGGAAAAAACCCAACATACCACAAACAGTTTTAATAGCTTTACAGATGGTATATTAAAAGTTAGTTAACATTAGGATTTCAGTCACAATAATTCTAGGAGACAAATTATTAACTTTCTGTATAAAGGAGGAAACTGAATACCATGAAACTGGAATATCCAAGAGCACTGCTTACAGCTGTAACAGCAGCCAACAGATTCAGACTTCCTGAAATCCAGCCTTGTATGCTAATTAGCATATTGGTATAGGCTATGATCTGAAATACCTTTTGAGAAACATCATTGTATCTAGAAAAAACAGTGGATGATATTAGTTATGAAAAATAGCTTTATAATGATAAATAAATTAATGGAAGCAATCGCCATTCAACATGGAAGCAGTATTGTTTCATGTTTTATTAGCTAGCACTGGAGGAATCGGGCCTCAGGAGTTTTATTTCCAATTACCAGTCTACCACATCATTGCGTACAAATCATAGTTGTGCAATCCCAATTCCCTCTCGTTCTAACTGAAGTAATGTTTAGCAATCTGCAGAAGTCATCCAAAGGAGAGATGACTTTCAGAAATAGGACACTGTACCCCAAACAGCTGATGGAAGTCCTAGCTTTCCTGATTGCTTCGCTCACTACAGACAATGAGAACACCGCTAATTTAGGCATTATTGGTTCCATTTGTACTCACTGGTGAAAGGCTGCCATCGTGTTTTCCAGGTTCTCTCCAGCACCTACAAAAATAACAAAAACTAAAACGTGTACAAAACTGTTTTCCTCCCCTCAATCCCAGTAGAAATAAATAAAAAATAATGGATTTAAAAACGTACATATTTTGAGGAAAATATTTGGAGGAATGAGTATGAAGTTAGAGTCAGAAATCCCTGTTGTCACTAAACTACTGGGGAGACCCAAGAGACGGGACCATCTCAAGATAAAACAATTTAAAAAAATAAAAAAGAAAAAAAGGAAAAAAATGGAAGGCTGTTATCTTGGATTTGTGTAATGCTTTAAATATACAAAACAAAGTGTTTATTTTACCAGAGGTTGGGTGCCCTGTTTTTCCTTAAAGGCGCTCTATTTGGCTACGACAATACGCTCCACAGGCCTGGGAACAGTATATGCAAAAAGTCTATTTCAGAGTTAGAGAAGTAATAAGAGGAAAGGTGACAAGAGGGGAAAAAACCCCCAAACCCCAACAAGAAAAAAAAAGGGCCCAAGACTCTCTAAAGTTGATATTCCCTGAAGACATAACCCAGTTGATGCTCAAAGAGGCGACAACCTCTTTTTCAGTGCAAGGATACTTCCTAAAACAGCACAAATCTGTCAATAAAGGTTTACGCTGCTGGCAAAGAGAGGTCTCAAACACAAGGAATGAAACACACATCAACTCCAGTTAAGAAATGAAAGGACAAGCACTTCAAATTTTCTCTCAGGCAGGAGTAAACTCTGCAACTCTTAAGCCATCATTCTCTACATAAAGATCTTTGAAAATCAGCCTGCTTAGGGACTGGAAAAGGTTCTCTCTTCTCCCTCCCTCAGAAAATAGGCTATATTACGTATGGAAAAACAAAACAACTTCTGGAAGATACATGTACTGATGAGGATATCTATGCAAATTTTAACTACTCTGACAGTGATGAATGACAGACTTTGTAAACAACAATTATAAAAGCTTCAATTAAGGCCTTGCCTATTAACAAGACCTTACCAGCCCATACTTATCTGTGTTTAGTTACTTAATTAAAGCAATGCAATTTTATGCACGCATAACTAGCAATTTAAAATTGTTGATATCAGGTTAGCTTGCATTGGTAGGTTTACAAAATGAAAGACTTAACTGACTTTGAATCATAATGACAAAATCTGCATGGTTTAACATAAACCAATACAGGATGTCCACAGCAGCTTCCATGGTCAGACGTTCACCAATATTTTATGGAATTTGATGGCAGAGCTAGGAATAGGCTGAGTGGCAAAAGTGACCGAGGGATAGAGGAGAACATGAGAATCTCATCGTGTACTTCTGATGATTGCCTAACAGATGGGAAACACTTGCATAGGACCTGGATGATTAGTTACAAGGTAACTGCAATAAAAATTGAGGTTTTAGATAACTTATCAGCTGTGACAACACAGCCCATAAATCCTGAACGGTAAAAGAGGAGGAAAAACCTGAGTCAGTCTTCAGTTTGTGAACCAAACAACAGTATTCTAACATTCCTGGGCGGAAATTTCCAAAAATAAAACTTTAAGTGACTGATCTAACAAGCAACATGTTAGAGAAGTAGGTATGGTGAGTCAAGCCAGTTGGTGAGGGGCTTGTAGTGTTTTGGGGAAATGAGGAAAAAAGTTGAGAGATCAGCTGAAACAGGAACAGTAAATCAGCAACATGGCTTTCACAAACCACACTCAGAAAAGGGAACTGCAACAAGCAAGTGATTTGATGTACTAAATAATTTTCCCTCCTTAAAAATGAAAAGGCTGGGCTGACTGAAGGGCTTCTGACATTTGCTTAAATGCACCTCCAGATTCACGTACTGCCCACTTGCGTTGTGAACTACATGCATTTCCCACACAAGAATTACTTTCCCCAGCATACTTCAGCATCCTGTGACCCAAAATAGCCACATCCAAACATTATGATTGCATACTCTCACTTTGAAAGTACCACCATGGGACAAGAAGGAGTCAATGTCAAGCTCTGGCTCAAGGAGATGACCCTTAGAAGGTCTGTTGTTTTGGGTTCCCTGCCCCAATGTAAGCAAAGATGCGTGTTAGGAAGAATGTTGCCAGCAGGTCAAGGGAGGTGATTGTTCCCCTCTACTCAGCACTGGTGAAACCATGTCTGGAGTGCCGTGCCCAGTTCTGGGTTCCAAAGTACAAGACAGACATGGATCTCCTGGAACAAGTCCAGAGAAGGGCTGTGAAAATTAAGGATGAGAGATTCTTTTGTCCAATGAGAGGCTGAGGGTGCTGGAATTGTTTAGCCTGGAGAAGAGAGGCTTGGGAGGATCTTACCAACATGTATAAATACCGGATGGGGAGGCAGTAAAGAAGACTGAGCCAGACTTTTCTCAGTGGTGCCCAGGGAAAGGACAAAAGGCAATGGGAACAAATCGAAATACAGGAAATTAAATTTATAAACTTAAGAACCCTCCCTTTTTTTATTGTAAGAGTGATCAAACTCTGCAACAGGCTGCCTAGAGAGGTTGTGGAGCCTCCAATCCTTCAACGTACTCAAAACCTAACTGGACAAGGTCCTGATCAACCTGCTCTAGTTGCCCCTGCTCTGGTCAGATGAAGTGATCTCCAGAGGTCCCTTCCAATCCCAACTATTCTGTGATTCTGTAAAAGTCATCATGCTACCCTGCCTCAAAGACCCTGCAATCCAGTCCATGCAGCTGGCATTAAGAGAGGACTCTAAGACAGAATATCAAGACTTAATTATTGATCTCAGAAATTACCAATTTTAAAATAATGCAGACTTGAAGAAATAATTCAGGGATGCTTCCCTCTCTACAACTACCTGAAAGGAGGTTGTAGCGAGGTGGGGGTCGGTCTCTTCTCCCAAGTCACTAGTGATAGAACAAGAGGGAATGGCCTCAAGCTGCGCCAGGGGAGGTTTAGATTGAATATTAGGAAACATTTCTTCACTGACAGAGTGGTCATGCACTGGAACAGGCTGCCCAGAGAGGTGGTGGAGTCACCATCCCTGGGGGTGTTCAAAAAACATGTAGACGTGGCACCTCAGGACATGGTTTAGGAAGCCTGGGGGTGTTGGGTTGGCGGTTGGACTTGATGATGTGAGAGCTCTTTTCCAACCTTAATGATTCTATGATTCCACTGATGAGCTATAAACTGAGATAAGAAAATTCTTGCATGAAGAAAGAAGCAAAATCAAAACCCACAGACTTAAAAAAACTTGACGTATAAGGCTTCTCAGAGAGGAAAAAGCCAAACAAGTTAAGTGTTACCTTGATCTCTGAAGTTAATAGGAGTAATGTCATAGGAAACCTGACACTGCATCTAAAGCTACAGCATGACTAAAGCCTGATGAGAACTTAAGTCCCACAGGAATTTAAGTTACAAGGTAAATACTGCAGAGAGTGAAGAGGAAGTGATCTTCAGTCTCATTGTACCCGATGAGCAAAAAGCTGACGCAACGTTAAGGGTTGTACTCCTACCCTAGGTGTATTTTCACAATATACATGGGGACACAGAACAATTTGAAGACGGTGGACTTTGTCTCTGAATGCCTAATGAATAATCCTCCCATTGAGTAAGGCTTTCCTGTTGTTCTACTGGTGCTTATTGCAACTGACTGAAACACTTGCATTCTAGGCTTAGGGCTCTATATCTTAACTAAGGTCATTGCAAAGAAGTGAGAACTAAAGAAGATTAAGGAGATCATACCAAGTTCCAACAAAGCCATCCGCAAGTTTTTAATAGCTTGCAAATTAACAAACAGGTAACAATCAAAATTGAGAACCTTTGTTCATTGAATGAAAGTACATACCTACCAGGAAATGGATAACATAAGCATTCCAAACCAAAAGGTGCATTTCATGCTACACTCAAGATTATAGTTCTACAGAAACGTAATCTGTCATATAAACTAAATGAAAGAAATGCAAGTAATAAGCTTATAAGAGATCAGCTCTAGTTTTTGTATTTTAATAATTCAAGGCAGTGGCAGTAGTTAAGGACCATCGGCCAAAAATGTGATCAAACACTGCATAAACTGGCATTAGATACCACACTGAAAACTGCTTAAACTCAGCATCTGACAGATTTCCTACAGAATTTCAGGAAAAATATTTACTAGAAAACTGACCGACTATTTTCATGAACTGAATGCAGCAGCAGGGAAAAGCACAGAACTGATGTCACAGAACAGGAAAATCCAATTTGCTGTGTTTTTTTTCTCCAAATGCTTTGGAAAAGGTAGAAGAAACTTTAAAAACACCTTTTAGTTATTTTATACAGAAGCAACCAGCCTACCCACAAGGCCTTGGCGCAAGGTGTACAGAGGGGACAAGACTCCCAAAATGGGATCGGTTTTATCACGGCACTGAACCATTAACAATCGCCAACAGCAAGGGGAGCAAGAACAGAGTCACAGCAAACTGCATTTCTTCTGAAGCCAGAAAGCAAAGCAAATAGGCAGTTAGAGGCAAGAAGACTGATCTTTTGTACCTGATCTAAGCTACAGTCAGCCACCTCTCTCATTAGGAAGAGAAATACTCTAACACTGAATCATTGGGAAGAAAAAATATATATGTTTGAGAGGAAAACCATCACGGTCGGAACCCACGTAAAACAAGCTGATTTCGGCTGACGCGTTTTGAGTTCGGAGATTAATTCAGCTTTGAAATCAAGCACTGGTCAGCAGGTGGCACCTAAAATTAGGTTGCAGGAGGAAGGTTTAAAGGGAGCCCGCTGCGAGCGATGGGCAGCGGGCAGCAGCCCCTCAAGACCCTCCCGGCAGGGCTCGGACAGCGCCGAGAAGCGTCCGGAGGGAGCGGGGAGGCACGGCCCCCCCCGGGGGGGGGGGTCCGCAGCCCTCAGGGAGCGGGGAGGCACGGCCCCGGGGGGGGGGGGGGTCCGCAGCCCTCAGGGAGCGGGGAGGCACGGCCCCGGGGGGGGGGGGGGGTCCGCAGCCCTCAGGGAGCGGGGAGGCACGGCCCCCCCCGGGGGGGGGGTCCGCAGCCCTCAGGGAGCGGGGAGGCACGGCCCCCCCCGGGGGGGTGGGGTCCGCAGCCCTCAGGGAGCGGGGAGGCACGGCCCCCCCGGGGGGGGGGTCCGCAGCCCTCAGGGAGCGGGGAGGCACGGCCCCCGGGGGGGGGGGGTCCGCAGCCCTCAGGGAGCGGGGAGGCACGGCCCCCGGGGGGTGGGGGGGGTCCGCAGCCCTCAGGGAGCGGGGAGGCACGGCCCCCGGGGGTGGGGGGGGTCCGCAGCCCTCAGGGAGCGGGGAGGCACGGCCCCCGGGGGGGTGGGGTCCGCAGCCCTCAGGGAGCGGGGAGGCACGGCCCCCGGGGGTGGGGGGGGGTCCGCAGCCCTCAGGGAGCGGGGAGGCACGGCCCCCCGGGGGGGGGGGGTCCGCAGCCCTCAGGGAGCGGGGAGGCACGGCCCCCGGGGGTGGGGGGGGGGTCCGCAGCCCTCAGGGAGCGGGGAGGCACGGCCCCCGGGGGGTGGGGTCCGCAGCCCTCAGGGAGCGGGGAGGCACGGCCCCCCCGGGGGGGGGGTCCGCAGCCCTCAGGGAGCGGGGAGGCACGGCCCCCCCGGGGGGGGGGGGGTCCGCAGCCCTCAGGGAGCGGGGAGGCACGGCCCCCCGGGGGGGGGGGGGGTCCGCAGCCCTCAGGGAGCGGGGAGGCACGGCCCCCGGGGGTGGGGGGGGGTCCGCAGCCCTCAGGGAGCGGGGAGGCACGGCCCCCCCGGGGGGGGGGTCCGCAGCCCTCAGGGAGCGGGGAGGCACGGCCCCCGGGGGTGGGGGGGGTCCGCAGCCCTCAGGGAGCGGGGAGGCACGGCCCCCCCGGGGGGGGGGGGCCCGCAGCCCTCAGGGGGCGCCCGGGGCGGGCTGCAGCCCTCAGGGAGCGGCGGGCGGCCGCAGCCTTCGCCCGCCTGAGGGGAGGGCGGGAAGCGGGGCCGCGGCGGGCAGGGAGCCCCCCCCCGCTCCCCCTCACTCACCGCCGCGGTGGGAGATGTGCCGGCAGCGGAAACGCTGCCGCTTGGGCCGGTGGAGCAGCCCCGGACACTTGAGGAGAAGCGCCGAGGTGAGGACGTATCCGCCCAGCGTGGAGAGCAGGTACAGCGTCGCCGACATCCTGCGCCCGCAAACCCCGGCGCCCGGCCCGGCCCGGCGCCGGCTCCCAGCGAGGCGGCGGCGCTGCGGGAGCCGCTGCCACTGCAGCCGCGCAGCCGCACCGCCTCCCCTCCGCCCCCGAGCCGGGCGGGCGGCGCCAGTGCGCAGGCGCGGGGGGACGCCGGCCCTTCCCGCCAAGGGCTCGGCCCGGAGGCCATGTCCCCTCAGAGGGGCTCGGCCGCCGCGCTGAGGCGGGAAGGCTCGGCCTCGTCCCTCGCACCTCTGTCACGGCTCGCACTTTTTTTTTTCCAAGTGGTTAACAAACGCTGCGAGCGGTTTCCAATTACACGCTTTAATTTCCCATTTCGCTTTCCCAGCTCCCTGTAGCACGGCGGCATCTCAGGGAGACAACCGTTCTCTGTAGTGCTTTTCATTTTATTGATTGCGCTCGGGAATCGCTAAGTGGTTGGTAAATTCAAATTCATTAAGGCGTGCTGAGGGAGATGCTGTCTTCTTCACAAAGGGAGGTGTTTTCCACACCCAGCTGAGGAGAGATGTTGCATGCCCGACAGAAACCAGGTCTGGACTCCGGTCATGCGGT
This sequence comes from Morus bassanus, assembly GCA_031468815.1. Taxonomy (NCBI): domain Eukaryota; kingdom Metazoa; phylum Chordata; class Aves; order Suliformes; family Sulidae; genus Morus; species Morus bassanus. The sequence goes on from CM062584.1 coordinate 9,928,734, forward strand.
ATAATTACTGTATTATAACAAACCGGCAAATTAAATTTTGTATGCATGCTAATTAAAAACAAATATTCTAGAAATTAAATTAGGTCTCAGCGTACAGCCACTATCACTAATACATCTTACCTCAACTAATTTTTTGGCACCGACAGCCACGTGTGAAGCTCACAGATTTAAGCTACCTTTCATCATGTAGCATGTCTTTTTGAAAGTGTGGTATAATTACGCAAACTCTCTCACTTTGAGATTCAAACTGGGCCAAAACCATTCTTTTAGCAACCAAAAGTCTGTTTAATCACTACAAGTCAAGCTATACTGACAATTAAGCTGCAGCTACTTATAAAGAACAAGCTTATACAGCTCTACATTTTCCACAAATTGGTTTAGTTACCAAAGAGATGTCATTCCAAAATATAAAATTAAGTTGGCCTTTTAACACAACCCAATCTGTACGAATACAGTAAAATATTTCAACCTGATAGAGGTAAGCACAGTTTCTGGCTATGGTGTTAACACAAATCAGAACTGGAATGCCTTTTTTTCTTCTTTTTAAAGACAAGATCGAAGACAAACGATTTCTCACATCACCACATTAACAGCATCTATTGTTTACATAGAAATTGCTCATTTAGAAAAAGAGGAAAGATTCTGCCCATCGTTGCCTCAATATGACAAAGGAAACTCTTGATTTCAAGCAATGCTAATTTTTAAATATTCCTAAGTACGTAAGCAGAAAGACAGGATGGGGAAAAGCACTACCATCAAAACATCTAGTAATACAGGCGCAGTATATTGCAATAACCAGCTTTTATTTTTTACATATGAAAATTTAATAAATGGAAAATTGACATATCTCAGATTCGTTTCTCCGCTTTGATATCAGACCTTACTTTCAATCTGACCTTGTTCTAGTGAAATACGGTGGGCTTCACTAGATCACAGTGATAGCTGCTGGGGAACAGACATGAATCAAAATTCATGATTTGGGCTGAAGATAGACTTTCTAAACAAAAAATCAATCTACCAGAATAATTCTTATTGAGTAATCGCTTTCAGTATTCCTCGGAGAACTTTGTAACTCATTAATTGTTGGCTTTCTTTCGGAGGAAAGCAGGGTCCACGTTCTGTCACGTATGCGTAAGGAAATCTAAGGACCCACAGTCCATCAGATGGAAGGGTTATTTCCTGCTTCTCAGGGTAAAATACAGGACAAGGAGGTGGCCCTGGCTGAACCTGAAATTAAAAGGAAATATGAGTAGATAACCAACCATCATTAGAATAATAATAACAATAAAAAAAACCCGCAAAACACTTAAGAGCAAACTGAATCCAAGGAAGCCTATTAAGTTTTGCCTACAACCAGGTTCTTATCCACTTGAGCATGCTCCAGAAAACCACTGTGCCATTATCATGAGACATCTGTACATTTCCAGTTTTATCACAGTGAAGATGCTGAATTTAAGGCTGCAGATTAGGTCCTACGAAGGAGATCCACAGTACAAACACAAGCCATTCGCCTCTCAGGCAGTAGTAAATGCTGCATTAACAGCAGATTTCAACACTGTAGCACAGATATCCCTGAGCTGTTACCTCACTCTAAACCAATGTGAATTTTCTAGGATTTCAGCAATATTTAATATGGCTCCTGTATAATTCGTATTAAAGGATTCAGCAAGTCTTATTCACGTGAGGAACCAATGTGTGGAACCCACAATGCAAAGCATAACAGATTTTCCAAATAAAAACACACCCTTAGGAGTCAAAAGCTGTGATACAGATGTAAGCTGGGAACGAAGAGCAAAATAAGTCTCAGCACACAATGAACCTTCAATTCTTGCTTCGGTTTCAAACAATAACATGATAAATTGCAAAACGCACTGAGATTTTGGTGTTGGTGTCAGGCTTCAGCTGGTATTCTTCCTTTAACTTCTAAAACAAAGCAGTTCATATCTGAGGAGCTGAAGGTGTCCCATAAAAGAAGCCAACTCCATTGTCTTGTGATTTAGTATTAAGGATCTTGTGGCACTTCTCAAACAACTCAAAGGGTTACAAAATGTCCCAAATTTGCCTCCCCTCTACCCATACAGATGTGTTTTGTGCTGACTGTTGTTATTCAGTGACACTACTACACAATGAACACCAATTTTCTTGTCACAGACTAACAAATAACAAGTACTCACGTGCCCACAGTATTTCATATAGCAGTAACTGAAGGAAGATACACTTGTTTTTTTTAATTGGAGATTTTTTCCCGTTTTCAAATGTGTATTAAAAAAATTGAGAAAAAGCTCCATTTACACTTTCTTACTTTTTAAGGTAGTAAAATATGAACAACACCTTTTCACCTCCTGAATGCAAAGGGTAACTAATAATAATTAGTCTCAGCAATGAGTCACTGCTTTTCTCTTTAACATTTAAAATGATAAATTCATTCTTACACTGTCATTACCTGTTTTCTTTTTAAAAAGAAGCAATTATTACAGTATGGAATGCTATTAATTCATCCTTGATAAAATATTTTTAAAAACTCACTTTATACAAAGTATAAAGATGGCATAAAACAGATACTTTTGGCAACTACTGCCTTAGAGAACTTGACTGAAGTTGGTTTGAGTTGGAAAAGAGTTTCTTGTAGCATCCCTCCGGCACCCTTCGCTTGTCACCCTCATGCCTTCCAGTCCTATAATTAACATCACAACCACCCACCCTTTCTCCGCAGTTACCAGATTCCCTCTTCCATTTCTTACCTGGGGCGTTAACGTGATCTGCAGTGGAGCATCAGGAACCACCACAAAGAGTCTCATGAACTGAGCGTAATGCGGCTTGAGCCCTCGTCCCTGAGTCGACGACAGGATGTACAGCGGCATGTCGGAATTGAGGGCTTTGATGGCAGACTCCTTCGGCCCCCCGCCCATCACTTTCATGACCTTATCAGGCCCCGAACACATGAACCTCCTACCACGCGCGTCTTCATATTCAAATCCTACAAAAGCTCGAGCTATGTCATCTCTCCGTCTTCCTCTTCCCATCACAACCGCACTTCTTTTTCCAGGAACAGCCTTGTTAGGTGCAGGCCAGGAATTGGTATCCAAGTCTCCTTCATCTTCAGTTCTCGTCCTGATGACGATGTCCCAAGGCATTAAATAGTTTGTTCCTGGGATAAAGCCTTGTTGATCTAAACCTGTGTGGAAGTTATAAGCCTTAGCAGGCCCCAGCTTAACCAGCGACCAACTGGAGAACTTGGGCAAAAGGCCTTTGGGGCAATTAGAATGGAGCATCCCAGGGAGGTACTCGACAGTAGATGCCTGGCGATCTACCAGGCTCGGCCTTTTCTCACTTTTGGAGTCCCCGCTCTGCCCATGACTTTCTGCATTGTCCCCTCCACCCTGGGCGTCAGGTGGGTAAGTGCCCAAGCTGCCCGTCGACTGACCCAGGCTGAGGGCTAAGCTCAGGCCTGTGCTTTCTCCCTGAGTCTGAGGTTCTTTTTCTCTAAGTTTCTCAATCTCGCCTTCCGGAGCGGCAGGCGATGACTCATCCCGAGCAGGTGCCGGATCAGGTGTGCTTGGCTGAAATACAGGAAAGTTGATGTGCTCCAGTTTCCCACAGCATTTTTCTTCCAGCAGCTATGAGAAAGAAAATGCGGTTAACTTTCCATCTTCCACCTCCGAGATGAGGTGAGTTCAGAGTCATAACATTCAGCAGCTACAATTAAGATTCCAGAGGCTTGCGCTACATGAGAACCAAAGCAGCGATGGGAATACAGCCCACAGACATGATGGATTTAAAATTCACATGAAGCAACACATTTGAAGTGTAAATAGATGCTCCTGTGTGCATGCACTGGTGAAGACTGAAACTGCCCACTCTGGTCAGCCCATTGTACAAACAACTTTTGCTCGCAGAAATATCTTCCCCAAGCAATGTTTACAAGTTGATAAGGTTAAAGGGAAGCTTACTTGTAGTCATTTCAGAACACAGACTTTGCTGATGAAGCAAAAGCACTGCTTGAAGCAAAAATAGAGGCCTAAGAGTTACCTGGTAAAAGTCATAATTAGCTGCTTTGATATCAAAGGGGTCATCCCGAGGAGCTTGTTTCCTTCCACAGTTACAGGCACCAGTGGAACGAGCCCGGCTGTTGTGGTACAGAACTGGAGGATTTCTGTCTGCTTCTGGCTTTTCCCCTGAATGCAAAAATCAGTCAAGCCTTAGACAAATTACTCACCATTTCTAGAGATTCTTAAATTCCCTTCACGCACTGCTTCCTCTCCTTGCTGTATACACGTGCAAAATTATTTGCCAGCAATGCCAGTTTGTCAAGCAACTCCCTCCCCTTCCCGCTTTGAATACAAAGTTCCAGTGTAGGTTATACCATTAATCTTCTTTGTTTTTACAACTTCTTCCTAAAAGGCATAAATAGTTCTTCTGCCTGCAATAAATGTACCTCAGACAGTTTCTATTCCTTGACTGACATCAATAAAGACATCTAAAAAAAAGCGGAGGGGGAGCACTTATGCTTCCTAGAGAGCTTTTGTCCTCTTACACATCTCTTGTTAGGAGGACTGCAGTGTAATGTCTCTAATTAGCAAGACTGAATCAAAGTTAGTACTAACAGCGCACCTGCTCCTAAACCTTACTCAACATAGAGGAAACCTGCACAACAGCTCTACTATAATTAAACCCACTGTAGAAAGATGAAGCTTTAAAGCTGCTAAGCTTTCATCTTCCATAAACACACAAAGGTTGAGTTGTTCTGGTTGTTGATCACGATGGAACAATGGTTGTTCCATCTTCAGCCCAAGACAAGACATTTTAAAGCAGATACAAAATTAAACCATGAAACCCAATTACAAGTGAGCTTCTTTACCTGCTTTTGGGAGCAGATGAAACTTATGCACGCAGTGCTGGTCAGTTAAACTTCGCTCTTCGCAAAGCTGATGCCCGTTGCTCCAGAATTTGTAACAGTCCTCGTTAAGCTGCATGGCGTACTTATGGAAGGCTGGGCCGCGGGCATGCTGACTGTACACACGCAAGGCCTGTGCCAACTGGTTCTTATGGACCGTCATGGTGTAATTGTGGGGCAGGTTGGATTGATAGGCGCTGTGGGCCATGGGGAGAGCTTTCTGGCAACGGTTTTCGGAGAACTTGGTGTCTATATCTAAATAGCCTTCCAAGACTTTGATGCTGCCCATGATTTTTGAGCTCAGTTCCCCAGTGAGGGAGGTTGGGTCATCATCTTTGCCTTCAATGGTCACTTCATAGAGCTTTAAGGCCGCAGCAACCCACTTCTGGTAGGTTGGGAGCTCGAAGTGAGAGGGCTGCGGGTTCCTCCCCACGCTGTCATCAAAGCCCTTCTTGCTGAGCACCAGCTCCACGTGCTGCCACAAGAACTCCTTGAGAGTGCAGTCCACAAGCTGTCCAGAGGAGCTGGAGCTGCTGCTGCTGCTCTCTGCGTGGAAGGACAGCTGCTGCCTGCCATGCCGCATCATCTGGTACCTCCTGGGTCCTGACAGGGTGGGAGCCAGCAGCGAGTCTGTCTCTCTCATGGTGCAATTGCTCCTGAGCTGGTCAAGAAGCATGGCCACTGGATCATCTCCATCCTGGGCCCCACCAGCCACAATGTAGACGAAAGCCTGGTTGGCAGGCACGGTGAACAGGCAGTTGATGCTCTGGTTGGTTAGCACCCTGCTCTTACGGAAGATGCGGTAGATCTGATCCTCCAGAGCATGCTGCAACCTCCTCTTAGGGGAGTGCTTCTTCGGGGGTGGCTTTTCCAGGTGACCGCAGGGGTCCTGGCCCCTGCCTGGGAGGGGATCCACCTTCAGGGCCCCGTTGAGCTGGAAGAGGAAGAGGAGGCGTGGAGGGCATGGCCTGCAGTTGAGCTTCCACTCCTTGCCAACCGGGCAGTCTTTGATGGCGGCCTTCAGGGAGGGCAGGACCTTCTGCCGCAGCCCATCCAGTGCCCTGAAGACGCGGTCGTAGGTGATGTCAAAGGAGCAGGTGGGGTGCACCAGCAGCAGGATGTGGCAGACGGAGAAGAGGTAGAGGAGGCTCAGGCAGTGCAGTTTCTCCTGGTGCTTCCAGAACTCGTGGGCCTCGGCGTGTGGCAGCGGTGCGGGGCCACTGGAGGGGTGGCCAGGCCCAGTCTCCCGGCTTTCGGCCGCCGCCAGGTCCCCACAGGCCCGCAGCAGCTGCGGCGTGTCGCAGATGGAGGTGAGCACCAGGTACAGCACCCGGCTCTCCTGGCTGTAGTAGGCCTGCAGCTGGTTGTAGTCCTTGGTCATTGGCTCGCCCTCCTGCCCCGGGCCGCCGTCCGCCAGCTCGGGGTCCTCCTGCTCGAAGAGGGGGAAGACCTGCCGGTCGCACACGGTGCTCACCAGGGCCGCCTTCTCGGAGCAGAGCTGCAGCGCCGTTTTCCCGAAAATGCCCACCACGCACACCTCCTCATCGCCACCCGCCGCCGCCGCCGCCGCGCTCGGTCCCGCCGCCGCCCCGGTTCCCTCGGCGGCGGCTGCCGTGGCGGCCAGCAGCAGCTCCCGCAGGCCGATGGGCCCCACCGCCGCCGCCGCCCCTCCGGCCATCCCTGCCGGCAGCGGCATGGCCCCGCTCCGCGCCCGCCCGGAAGCGGCGGCGCCCCGGCCCCCGCGCATGCGCAGCCCGGCCCCCGCGGAGGCGGGGCGGGCCGGGGCACCGGGGGCGATGGCGGCCGGCGCTGCCGGGGCGGCCGGTGCCGGCTGGGCACGGGTCCGCGCAGGCACGGCCAGAGGGAGCGGGGCTGCGAGCGGGGCACCGCGGCAACACTCTGCAGGAAGCCAGGAGCAACGAGGCAGCGCGGCCGCTGAGCGTTAGCCAGGGTTTCACCGGTGGCGGACGCCTCCCGTCTCCGAAGGGCGTGGGTTTTCGGTTCCGCCCCGCTCCGCTTCCCCCAAAAGGCAGGGGTCTTGCTCCGACAGGCATCGCCGGGTCACTGCCGTGCCACGAGAAGTCACGCTCTACCGTCGTCTCCCTGTACAGCAGCTTCAGCGGCTGGCGAAAACGGTCCTCATCCCGACCCGGCGCCGTGGCACGGGCATGTCGGCTGTCCATCCGCCGCCGGAGCTCTTGGTGACGTTGACCGTAAACTCGAGGAGGCTTCGTGCTGCTTGTCTTCAGGGAGCGCGGTCTTTTAACGTGACAGGTGACGAGAGAGCAGCCAAAAGCGGTACACAGTGCCATCGCTTCATACGTTCTACCCACACAATTGAATTGTTTGTGGAAACTTGCAGCCTTCTACTTTAACAACATTAGAGCGCTAAACTGCCGCTTTTCTTTGAACCCGTATAATTACTGTCAAGATCTTTCTTGTTAAAAAAAAGTGAAAACAATACTGAATTTCAGCAAACACCCACATGTTTATATTACAAGGAGCACCAGTGCTGGGAACATAATAGTCCCTGCTTCAGCAGCAGCCAGATATCGAAAGACTCGGGAAATTTCTTTTTCTTTTCCATGAAGAAAGAAGATGCAACCAGACAGACACCTTAGAAAGATGCTGCCTTTAAAAAGCAGAAATCTGCTAAAGGGGTTTCGTAATGCCCCGTTCTGGTATGCACTAGATTCACTTATAAATACATATGCCTGAGCGAGATAAAAATGGGATGCCAGTGGCTTCCTGACCACAACCGAAAAATACATTGTTCCATAAACCTACTTTTGTTCGTCAAAGCTGTTTGCAGCAGTTAACCGGGCAGGCGAGGGACTCTTTGGATGAGCCAACTGTCAAAGCAAGAAAAGGGTCAGCTCTCGGAATATGAACTTAGTACTAATTATGTCTGAGATAAAATATAGTGCAATTCTTTACTAACAACATACCAAAAAAGAGACGCAGCAAATCCTTAAAATAAAAGACATTATTAACCCTCAGATTTTGTTCTCCTGCAAAGTGGAACTATGAAGTTAGAGACCGCACTGAGGCACTAGAACGGCCATCAGAAAAGCAGCTCTTCCTCTCAGCATTGTCACATGGCCTGCTGAAACCTGCTGAAACCCGCATTCCCATTCTGCCGTTTCCTTACCATTAAGATGGGAATTGGTAAAACAAGCGCCCTTATTTGTGGGAGCTCGGGGCTTTTGGAGAATTATGGGGAGACTGTGACTTATGCAATGCATGCCAACGGCACTGCGCTGTAGGGGGCAAAAGTAATCGGCCTGAACTCCTGTGGATTTCAAAGCCAGTTTATCGTTCCGAAGAGACACATTGTGACTCACCTGAAATTTGCGCCGCAGCGCCTGTGTCATTATTGGTGTCAACCCAGACCCGCATTCAATGTTTTCCTTACTATGTAGTGGAGTGCCACCAGGACTTCTGAAAAGATTGGAAACAAGCGGAATTATGGTTAGTTCTCTATTTTTTCTAGAAAAAAACAAAACAAGAGAATAGAAAGGAACTTACCTTTGTATATTGACTTTCTTCAGATGTTTTCGAAGATCTAACTGATTTTTAGGAGGGGTACTAAGGGAAAAGATCAAATTGTTAAAATAAAATATTTTCCACTCTGTAAATAGAGTTCATCACTGTTTTGAACAGAAAAATCTAATATCAAAGAAAGGCAGAAAGTGTCTTACATTAAGGAATTTGTAACATGAGCTGATGGCTTGGATTTAGGTCTCAGACTAACACTCTGTAAATCTGAGACTGTAATTAATGCCCTGCGTGTCTTCACTGGCGATTCTACCTGAGTTGAGAAAAGAAATGTTACCACAAATAAAACTTTAGAAGGCCTCAACAACCTTAAATCTGTTTAATATTTATACTCTGAAAGACTTCTGTGGTTTATGGCTTTTATGCTTTTTTGAATCATTAAGATTTTAACGTGCCTTGGACAAAAATAGATTTATTGAAAAAAAAAAAAACCTTCTGCAAACAAGATTTCAGCCAGGCAAAAGAAAGCCCAAAATCTATTGATAACACACAGACATAAAGCTACATGAAAGCCACATGCTTTCTCTAAAATGAGAACTGTCCTGCAGGCTGGTCGAGATCGGAAGTAGACACTCCTTCGCTTCAAATGCCCACGTGCAGAATTAGAAGGATTACTTACAGCTGATCACTGGGTTTTTGGAAGAGAAGAATTAATTTATTGAAAACGTTCTATGAGGGGTTAAGACAAGGATCACAGGAAATACACCAGTTCCAGCGTAGAGTTTGCCCCAATCCACCATCATCCATTTTATCCACGTGTCCTCCAGTTTACCTTGTCCATTCTCAGGTTGCTGCTCGTCTTCTTCAGTTTAACGTTCAGGAGATCTCTGAGAGTGATCTGCATCGGCCCATCCTTTTTCAGCGATGGTGCCTGAAAACAAAGGCGGTTGGAAGGGAAATTAGAATCGGCAAGTGATTGAGCATTCACAAAGACGCACATTCCTGATGAAACCGGGTCCAAAGAACCCAGCCACGAGCAAAGAAATAGAAAAACCTTTTTATTCCCTACCAGAAGTGCTTTAGAGCCGTTGCCCCGTTTGAGGAGGATTGGTGCTGGAGGCAGTTTTGGTGGTGGCAGTGGTGGTGGCGGAGGAGGAGGAGGAGGAGGAGGAGGAGGAGGAGGAGGAAGAGGTGGAGGGAGTGCAGATACAGGCTGCAGCTGTGTTGCAGAAGACCCAGGTACTGATGGCGGTGGACCCATCTGCATTTGTACAGGAGCACCCAGGACTGGTTTATTACACCTTTGACAAAGGGGATTTTCTGAAGACAAAGCTGCAATTCCATTCATCTGAAAACAATATAAATAAATAAGAGAATCCTAAATCCATTGGCAAAGGTAGACAGAATTTCAGAGAACAGAGGTTCTGGCTTCAGTTGATCCAGAAAGACATAAAAAGCCTCTTATGAGGCTTGCCAGCAAACTGGTTCCCTCTAGCTATTAAGTAACCGCAGTTTAGTAATGCTGAATGCAAAGAAGAGGTGAAATAATGCCCAGTGAGAAGCTCTTACGATTTCAGTTTATCTGCACTGACCACAGCTCCTTACATGCTTATGCAAGCAAACATTACCCTGCCCCACTGGGATTGAGACTGACCTGGAGGGTTTCTTGTAGTCTGGAAAATTCAGTTTCCAACTTTTCCAGCTGCTCTCTGAATGTATTTAGCTCCCTTAAGTAGATTTGTGATGGAAATATGGTGTCTTTAACCACCTTAAAACTCTAAGCATAAAAAGAAACTAGATAAGCGTTTTCACCACAGAGTTATGTTTCCAGAGACAGGGCTACAATCAATGCTGAAAGTTCTATCACAAGGTCTTCTCGTTGGAGTCAATGGAAAGGCACAACAGGAAGATACAACATTTCACCAAGTATTTCCTTGGCAGGAACCCAAGAAGTGACTTTCTTAAAATAAACTTTAACTTCATCTACAAATTCTAAAGTATAATTCACATTTGACTTGAAAAATTCATACAATTATTTCTGCTATGAAAGAAAGACTGCACCCTCTGTCACTGCAAACCCTCCTGATATTGCAATGAAACCTCTACTAATTTCATGTATGCATTTAACGTCCACAGTTGCCTTGACAGTCTTCTCATACTTATTCCTTGAATAGTAAACACAAAATATACTTTAGATGTTTCAACAGACGTAACTATATTTACAGCTTAGCTCTCAAACCTGACTGTATATGCTGCATCTGAGCGCTAAGAACAACCTCATGCATTGGCAAACAGAGAGAAGTACGAAACTTACCTGTACAACTGTGTTCTGGCACCAACAGTACAAAAATGATGCTGTTGTTGTAAAGGGTTTTACCACATTTTTTACACTGGGCAAGGCTAATGACCAGAGTGAGGACAGATAGCTTGGGACAGATGACGTGTTCGGAGGAAGATCACCTGTTGACCTGGGACAGAACATTTCAGAATGAGGCCATAATTATATTTACCATTTCAGCCTTTATAAAAGTTAACTGGGACCAATCACCAGGAAATTACAAGTACCAGCAACAGCAGATGATGGCAGAGTAAACATGAGCACAGAGACCAGGAAAGACCAAGATACATTTGGATAAAGGAGGAGGAAAAAAAAAAAAAAAAAAAGTCATATTTGCAATACATTTTTATCCAAACTGCTTTTCCTGCCCATTAAAATTAATGATAGAGTACTAGAAGATGCACAAGATGAAACGTGTAGATGTGGCACTTTGGGACATGGTTTAGGAGGCCTGCTGGCATTGGGTTGGTGGTTGGACTTGATGATCTTAGAGGTCTTTTCCAACCTTAATGATTCTACGATTCTATGAATTCCACAGCACCCACGCTAGGATGTAGATAGGCTCCAAACACAATTCTGCTGCCTCAGTTCCGTGAGCCATCGGGAGCAAACAACAGACCCAGAAATTGAGTTAAAAGAAGTTCCAACTGAGCCTCTTACCGTGGAAAAGGACAACCTGAGCCATGGGGGTTACCAGCATCTCCTTTTTTTTCCAGGAGAAATTTTGCTCTGGCTCTCTGTTTTCGTCGGTGTTTCTTATACTTTGCCATTACTTTTAAAAAAAAGACATATTTAGAATTAATGTATAGAAATATACCTGCTTTCATGGGGGGACAGAGCTATCACCAAATAGGTGGGGAAGAACAGGGATTGCATCTCAAAAATCTAGTCAGAAGTTTTTCATGGTTGCCTTGCTAGAAGCATCACGGACAACTGATAAAAAATACATCCTGAAGTACCTTCGATCCACTGAGATGTGTTCGTACGCGAGAGAGAGGAAGGAACGAGGTAAAAAGTACCATTTTATATGGACTTTTGTTGACAGTTTTTGTTTTGAAGTGACAAATATCGCGTTTTGGGAAAACGACGTTTGTGAAGAGCGCAGGCAAAAGGCACGAAGCAACCACAGACCGAGGGCCCCGGCCTCCCCCGACCGCGGGCGCTTGTTCAAGCGCTCCCTGAGCAGCCGCCCCCCACGGCGGGGGCGGGGGGTGTCACGGGTGACCGGGGACACGGGGTCCCCCTCTGTCGTGTGTCCCCCCGCCCCGCGCCCCCTCAGCCGCGCTCACCTCCCCGCCCGCCGCCGCCGCCGATTCAAACCGCTCCCCGCGCCGAGCTCAGCCAATGCGAGCGCCGCTCTCTGCCGCTCCCCGCCCCGCGGCCCGTGCTAGCCGCCCGCTGATTGGCCGCCGCACGGACGCGGGCCCGAGCTGGACGGGAGCGGGCGAATCACGGGCCTAGCGGTGCCACGCCCCATCCTGGGGGGCACTGAGGTGATCCGCCCCGCCATTGGATAAAAGGTTTTTCAGCTCCACCAATCAGGTGTGGGGATGCCGCTCGGCTGGGAAAGGCCAATCGAGTTGAAGGGCGGGGGAGCACCGGGGGAGCGGCGGCCCCGCCGGAGGGGACGAGCGGCGCTCCCCCTCCCCGCCAGAGACGGACCGCGGCTGATCGACTGCTCCCTTTCCCGCCAATTGCAGCGCTGCGCTCTCTACTCCAGCCAATCACCGCTAGATTCCACTCTGGACCAATAGTGGCTCTCGGCGCTCCCCCACCCAGCCAATCACTGTCTGCAGCTTTTCTGCTAACCAATGAGCTCCCCCCTACCTCGGAGAGGGTTTACATTCTTCCCGACCCAATGGCGAGCGCCCTCTGTCAGCGGCGAACCAATGGGAGACGAGCGGCGAGTGACAGCTGCCCAATGGGGGCCTCCGACTCTCCCATCCTGCGGAGCGGGGGGTGGGTATCTCCCCGCCGCCGCCTGAGGAATGTCAACTATTCAACATGGAGACGGCGGTTACCAGGCTGGAGACCATGGTGAGTCCGGGCGGCGCGGCCGGCGGCCGGGCTGAGGGGCGGCCGGGCCGGGGGGCCGCGGGGGCGCCCGGGGGGGCGGAGAGCTGCCGCCTGAAGCGGGGAGAGAGGGGCGCGGGCGCGGCGGGGGGTGCGGGGGGAGAGCGGCCCGCGCCCCATCCGGGCCCTGCGCCCAGCCCGCGCGGCCCTCGCGGGGCCGCCACCGCCGCCCGCCCGCCGCGCGGGTCAGGCGGGTCCGGACGGGCCGGTCCATTCTGCTTCCCCCCCCCCCGTCCTCCCCGAGGGGGGCGGGGCTTGATGGTGCCGCTCCATTCACCCCCTCAGCGCGGGGGCAGGGCCCGGCCATTTCCCTCTCACCTGGGGGGGGGGGGAGGGTTCCGCGCGGTCCCGGGCGCGTTTACCGCCCTCTGGTGCGGGGGAAACGGGGCCGTTAAGGGGCGCGGCCGGGCCGGGCCGGGCCGTTTCATTTTCCCGTCGCGGGGGGGCGGGGGGGCGTAGAGCAGAGCGCTCTCGGACTAGTCCATTTTCCTTCAGCGGGGGGTGAGGGTGGAGCTCTCACCTGGGCCGGTCCATTTTCCCCGCGGGGGTGTCCGGCGAGGAGAGGCCGGTTGGGCTGTTCTATTCGCGCCGGTAGCGGGGGGGGGGGGGAGGGACACACGACAGGGTGGTGCGGCGGGATGGCTGCCCGCCGGGGGCCGCGGCGGTGCCGCGCCTCGGACTCGGCTCCTGCGCTGCCCGGGAGGACGGGGCAGGTAGAACGGGGCAGGTTCGGCGGGGCCGGCGGCGGGAGAGGAGCCGGGGAGCCCCCCGCCATCGCCTCGCCGCGGGTGGGCGCTGCGGGGCCGGGCCGCCGGCCCTGAGGAGAGGGGCGTGTGGGGCGGGAGGAGCCGCCGGGCCGTCCCGCCGCCGGCGCGCGCGGGCGCTGGGCGGGGGCCAGGCCTGAGGAGAGGGTGGCCTTTGCCTGCAGCCCTGCGGCTTCGTGTAGTGCTTCAGCGGGTTTAACTTCGCTTCAGCACTTTTTGGGCCAGCCCCTGCAGGCGAGACCCAGCCGCCTCGTGTAACAGCCGCCTTTCTGCCTGCCCCGCTCACGGAAAAGCAAAAAAAAAAGGAAAAAGCAACAAAAAAAAAAAGGCGCTGTGGTGTGCTCTTACATGTTGAGAGGCACAGGAAAATGTCTTTTTAAGCAACCAGGTTCCCTGTGGCATCCTTCAGATCTTCATTTTTGCTTCTATATAACATCATCTTCTTTACACTTTTTTTTTTTAGTTAAAATACTTTGGAAATATTTTATGCATCCAAATGATTAATAGACAATATAATTTCTATCCCTAAATCCTCACATAAATTAAAATGCTGGTACTGACATAGTTCTCCAAAATACGATGCTCCTTTGGGTTTTGCTTGGAAACTTCCAGAAGTTTTTTGTAATTTTAACTGTCCTAGCAGCAGTGTTAGGGAGCTTTATTGATAAATGGCAAGTGTCATGGAGAAAACAGTATGTTATTCAATACAGAAACAAATAATACAATAGATTTGTCTTTGTTTCTTTTCTCCTCTGGCAATCTTGGTTTCAAGTTCTAATTAAGAAAAAAGTAAAAATTAGTTTAGTAGTCTCCTAGTTCTTATCTGTACACAGTAACATCACCAAAGTGGAATATTCAAGAGAAATTAAGAATAGGAGGAACACTGGGAGAACACGGTGAGGAATACTGTATATCCACATTATGCCTTAACCTAACGAGTGCTAGGCTTTCACCTTAATACACAAAATTGGTGTGCTGCTTAATGCCCTGTGTTTAAACTTGTTTATTTTACTTCTACATTATTGCTCCTTCAGTCACTTTTCTCCAGCATTTGTATAATTTGTCCTTTAAAGCATTAGGAACAGTGGGCAAGTGTTTATCGTCTGAAAAGAAGCAACTGCCTGAAAGTTGTCCAGATGTGAGCTTGATCTGCCGACGTGCCTTTGTCACCTCACTGAGTGACCTGCACGTCATTGCGATAGTAAGACGTGCCTGAGTGAAGATCTTAAGCTATAATACTACTTCTGTTAAGAAGTAAAAAGTAACAATTTGAATAAATGCCAAAATACCTGCATTAGTTGAAAGATCAGAGAATTCAAACTATCCTACCTAATTCTCAGTTTTACTGCACTTTAAAAACAAAGTGGTGTGTTTTGTTTTTTCTTTCAAGAAACCATGCTTTTGAGGAAGTGAGGTTATTTTTTCTCTCCTGTAGCTACAGAACTGCAGTCACCATACTGAATACTTAGAGTGGTAGTAACATACCGTATTTTAATTCGGTGACATCCTATGTTCTTGTCAGAGCTCTGAAGTTGTTCTAATTTCAAATTCAAAACCACAGCCTTGGCCATAGTGTAAGCTTGGTCTCCCTATAACTTTTGTTAGGTTTGTGGTTGGGTTTTTTTATTTTTTTCTAAAGCCTAGTTTAGAAATAATAATTTAGAAATCTGTTTAGAGATACCTAGGCTAGATGTTGATATTTATTTATTTAATGTTATGGTTTTATTGAAAGTCTTACTTTCAAGTGGTTCTCATTTTAGGACATGTAAATACTCAGAGAGGTATTTTGGCCCCCTTAAAGTTAGCAGGGGCTTTTATATATGGTAGTGGACGAAGACAGTAATGGGTCACTGTCTTATGATCTACTTTACAAGTAGACCAAAATGATCATTGCACAAATAATTTCGAGGTAGAGAGCTCATTCGGGTCAGTTACTCGCACAGATGGTGCGTAACAACTTCCCAAGGTTTTGAGATTATAGCTTGGCCTTCCCCCTATTATAATTACCCCAAACCATTTGGGTCATCCATTTGAAAATCAGATTGATTTTGATTTCACCCTGTTAGCCTTACCTTTTTCTGTTTGATTCTTCTGTTAATTTCTTCTAGCAGAAGACAGGAGATGGTATGCCCGGCTGCCGCCTTCCATTAAAACTGCTGGGTGGCACAAGGCAGTTGCATCTTCACTTGATAAGGGTGATTTCTCAAATACGCCTTGAACAATTTCACTTATTAATTTCCTATATCCAAACCTCATTCAAAAGTGCAATATTTTTCTTTGTCATTGCTTATGTTAATCAGAATATGTACATTGGCAACTATGTCTCACATATTGCGGCTTTGTGTCTCTTGCTTTTCCTTCTGCTCATTGTTTCTTCTTCCTGGATTTCCTGCAAAGTCAGCTCTCTCCACAGAAGTATGATAAATAACACTCTTATTTCCCCAGAGGTTTTGATATGCATTTCATGGAAAGCTTCATTTTGGTCTCATGGTACCAGGGATAAACTAATTTGTAGGAGCTTAAAAAGAACAACGTGTATGAAAATACCAGGTAATCAATGGTTATTTGAGGCTATTGCTCAAAGTACTCTAACAAGAAGAGCTGAATGAACCATAACATCTACAATATAAGATGAGATTCATTATGCAAAAGATTGTAAAGCTGACTTATTAACAATTTAAATAAGAATACCAGGTGCTGTAGTTTAGGACTTAGGCACCTGAGGCTGTGCTGCACAAGCGTTCATTGAAGTCAGCTGGGACCAGAGATCTTACCAACACCTTCAAGAGACAGAGTCAGGCCTCTAATGCAAATACAGTATGTGGTAGTTGCTGGTGATAAATGTATCCTGCTGTACAACAACCACTTCATTAACCTTTAACGCTCAGGACCTCACATGCTGAGCTGCTGCCTTCCAGTACACACTTCAGCAGTCTGCACTGAAAGAAATTTTGTGGACATCCATTTAGTAAAATCTGATAACAAACGGTTAAACTGTCGGATGAGCTGCGACTGCCTCATTCAGATCAATTGAGTTAATTTCTGTCACCGTATTTTTGGTACAGTGGACCTACTTTTTTCTTTAAGTGGTGTCTGTCCAGTGCCCTTTTTATGTTGTACTACTAGTGATCGTGCACAAAAAGCAGTGCAATGTTAAAAGGGCATTGGCCAGCAATACTATCTACGTTATTTGTGACTGTAATAAGAATGAGGAGTCAAAAGTCACTCTCTGAGAACAGGTGATTTGCAAAACAACTGTAAAATGGGATTGCCACTAATATTTTTTTTTTCTGGCACTCATTATCTTTTAGTTATTTGCCAAGGAGAAATGTTAATTGGTCTTTTAATGACAAATATCATCAACTCTGTGTGTGTATTTCCTCAGAAATAAGTGCCCTACAAAGAGGAAAGAACGCTGTATAGCATTCTTATTTCCTGCAGTGTGATCTAGAGAAATGTCATAGGTGTGGAGTTGACTCAGGTTGTTGCTCTGTGTGCGTCAGCAGTCATCCATCTCTCTCCACTCCATTCCTCTGTTTCTTTGCATTTTGTGGTTAAGAATCTTAGCACCTTCAAACCCTAAGAGCTCTCAAACTTTTTGTATGAAGTTACTGGTTTTGTTAAAAAGAAACACATTTATTGAGATTTATGAAATACACCCCACTTCGATGGTGTTCTGACACCCATGTGGTAACCCCAGTGGTAATGTACATCCACAATGTTGGGAAATGAGTGTGTGTTTAAGTGTATTTTAAAGTGATTCAGTACCTGCAAGTAAGAGGAATAAACTCTAGTGTCCAGAAAATGTTCCCTGTAATGCAGTTTAAGAACATCTGTCTGATAGCAGTTTAGAATCTTTGCTTGCTGTGAGGCAAATCTAAGACAAATACATTTGGAAATGTCATTTCCAGTTAAAAGAGCACCAGGTTGTTTGAAATTGAATTTCTGACAGATCTGTGGAGCATTTTGTTGGGTGTTTTTCTCCTTTTTTTTTTTTTTTTTTTTTCCCCCTCCCCCTCTTGGTCAGTGGAATGACAGGGATTGTAAATAACAATAATGTCTTGAAATCTCTGAGTTCTTGTGTGTCTGTATTAGGACTTGGTGAACATTAACCTTATCCAGTTCTCCATGATCCACAGAAACCACTATCTGACTCGACCTATTTTTTCTGACATATATTTTGAGTGTATTGATTACTTGTACAGAATTCTTGCTGCTAACGAATGCTCTGACTTTATTGCACTACTGTACTTTACAGCTAGCAGTGCAATAGTATTGTCAAAGCATCTGAAAGCAGAGCGCGCAGCAATGGCTTGAGTCTGGCCTCACAGTTACTAAAGCTTTCTTCTAAGCCTGGGAGTAAAAGACAAGTTTACATTTCACAAATTGCATTTGCTGTGTGATTTTTGTACGATACTCATCATACGAAGGGTCCTAACCTATAACGTTAAGGTGAGACTTTTGCAGGTCGGCGTTTCTTGAAGTACAGCAAGAAATAAACATTTATAAAACAAAGGGAAAATGGACCATAATGGAGGAATATATGGCAGTGCTTATAAACATGCTTTGAAATTGCTAATAAACTTTGTTTCTTTTAGAGTTAGCATACTTTCAGGAGAAAGCAGTGACACTGAACCATGTTAATATTTTCATTAAGCACAAATCATAAAATTATAGCCACATGATGGATAAGCATTCAGCTTCACATTCAATTTTTAATGTCTCAAATCGTGGTAGTAGCATGGTATTAGTGGCTTGCTGTCACTCAAATTATCAATATTGACTATTTCAGGAACAGAGGTTCATGGATATTTTTGAAAGCCACCCATATTCATTGTCTGCTTTCCCAAAAATTAGTAATCAGATGGAAGAGCTGGAGAAGAGCAAAAGAATGATCTTTTTGGGGTGCCTGCCTTTAGAAATGAAAGCCTAAAAATGTTTGCTAGTGGAGGAGAAGAGAAACGATTGAGCAGTTAGGAAAAATCCCTCATGAGCTCTTTAAAAATACATAGTGTAATAAAAAGTACTTTATTCTCGCACTTTATCATGACTGGTTTCTGGGGTAGATGTAGGAATCAGTTTTGTTGGGCAGCTGGTAAGGTATGGGAGTAAAGGGTGAAAGCTTTCTCTTTGATTTATAGATGCTGAAGGCTTTTACTAGATTGATTTTCCTTTTCTTAAGCTATTTGAAAATTTGCTGAAGGTGTGTGTATATGTAGGAAAGGTCATACATTTTCACTACATCAGAAAGGATTTTACTTGTAGAGTATCTTGGATTGACATTATTCCTTGAGGCTATCCGAAATTCCAGATCTTCAAAGGTATTAATGGCAGTTCCTGAAGGTGGATCCCAAGGCTGATGTTTTAAACATAAACATCCTTTTGGTATCCAGGCCTGACTACGGGCTACAGCCAAAGGCTACTGAACTTTGTCACTCTAGCTACCAGTACAGCGCTGCCAGTTAGTACTTTGGGATACAATTAACAAAGACAGACTTATTTTGATCCTTAAAAAAGTTGTAGTGGTTACTTCAGGGTTAATCTCAATATAAATAGTGAAAACCAAGTTTAGTAAGTTACAAGCATCTTTAACTTGCTTTCATCATTGTCTCTTCTGTGACAGTAAAATCACTAAATTATTACCTTAAAAAATTCATGAGTTGTTTGTGAGCTGGGAAAACTGCCTTTCTTTAAAGCAGAAGTCCTTAACAGACATTAAAATTGCAGACTAAAATTAATTAAGTAATAATGCTATCAGCAGACTGTTTTACAAGGCAATTAGATAATTCTCTGGTGGCTTATTTATCACAAGGAAAGAAATGTGATGTCATCAATTTTATTATATATTTGTCAGTCTGGTTTATTGGGGAATAATAAAGTGTATTATGGGTACTATAACCATCTGAGAGAATGCATTCCTAATATAATTAATAATAAAATCTTTGTTGATATGCTTGGATCCTGAACACTTATTCATAATCTCTGCTGCATAAATGAGTACTGCAGTTTTGCTAACAGAACTTTTAATGTTTGAAAAGAAAAGCAACTAGCCAAGAAAAAGCTTTAAAAATTGATGGAAAATATGTTAATATCTCAGGAGGAAAAAAATCAAACATCTTCTGCATCAAGTGAAGATCAGTTTAAAAAGATGTGTGTTCCTTTCTATTGATATAACTTACCTCGTTGGTGTACTACTTAAAAAGTTCATCTTGAGAGGTTTGGCATTGCAAGGGAGATGGAGGATAATATAGGAAGAGATGGAAATGTTCTCAGGCATTTTGGAGAGCTGCATGAAAAAGGTACTAATGGCAAAGAGAGCAATTGGGAAATTTGGGTTAGACAGATGGAAAGGGGGTAAAACTAATAGAAGTGTGTGTGTGTGTACACACACGTAATTCTTACATGCGAGAGGAAAATGGTTATGTTAAGTCCGAAAGTTTATTGCTGTATATTTTTCAGGCGAGAAGCGTGTCAGCATAATTGGCAAATGTTAGTGAATGGAATAGACGGGAAGAATAGAAACTTACTTTTACAGTACATGAGCCTTTAAAACAGAGGCATCTGGCTTCTGCTTTCCTGACAAAGGTTTTGTCTGCAATTTTTGGTTTTTAATATACTGTGGCTGACCTTAAATATTTTAGTTCCAGAAAGCAGAATCTGATCTGGATTATATTCAACACAAACTGGAGTTTGAAATAATGAAAAGTCTTCCTGATAATCCAGCAGCAGAGGTAGTATTTTCAGATTAAATTAGTAGATTTTATTGCATTTTGCATGAAGTTGGTAATAATTGGGACATTTTCTTTAATCCTAAAATATATGTGGCTGTTCTTTTATCTAGTTGCTAGGTCTATTATTATTATTATTATTATAAAGTATTTCTTGCATCGTAAATCAAGATAACTGGTCTAATATGAATTTAGTGCAGAAACCAACAAAACTTCCTTCATTTCTTGGTATAGTGAAATTCTCCCATGTTTTGCTCTGAGAAGTGAGCAGTAGTATTAACACTTGAATTTAAGAGGCAGATTCCAATCTGAGCTAAAACACAACGTGGCTCTGAGATCAAAGATAAACTTGCTAATAAGCAACAACTAAATTCAGATTTGGGGGAGAGATGAGAGGAAGAGGAAAGAAAAAAATGGCAGCATGTAAAGGGTTTTATAAATAAGTCCTTGTCTCCATGTATATTGTGACAGAGTGGAAAAATACGATCTTTTTAGTTAGAAGTCCCTAATTTATTCCAATGCAGAAAAGCCATTAAAATTCAGCAACATAAGAAATTAATCCTCCTGTATTTGTTATGGAACCATGGAGTTGTGCTGTTTTATTAACACTGTCTATCATCTTTACTTATGAAAAAATTAAATGTATAGATGAAACAGATGCTCACAGCTACACCCTGCATTGTAAAGGGTCATTTCATGTTACATTTTAGTGGCTCTAATGCTGACAGTTTTAATTGGTATGTGGCCACATTAGTTTTCTCTTCTTAGTTTAAATGTACTTTTAATTTCTACATAGGAAAATCCAGTTGCTCTCTTGGAAGAACTCTCAGTGGTGAAATCTCGTTACAAAACATTATGTATGCAGCTGGAGAAAGTTTCCATAGAGCAGAGAGAATCCATGAAGGGCATCCAGGCTGCTCTAGAGAACACAATGAAGATGGTTCAGGCATTACAGCAACATACTGATCTTGAGGTAGTATTTTCATCTTAATCAGTCGGGTCTCACTCATGTAAATGAACATGTATTTGTGTAACCTTTATGTAGACGTGAGTAGTTCCGTTGGAAACTGTTACATGTGCAGACTCTTAGAAGATAAGAAGACTGTTTATGAGAAGAAATGTTTGCAAGATTGGAGCTCTTTTGGTAAATCACAACCCGAATTCATCACTCAACTGTTAAGTTAGTGATATTCAGTTTGGGAGTTGAAGTAATACCATAATCGTATGAATAGTGTGACACACGTTTGAATAGTTGCATAGAAATTGATGCCTCTGTGCACAGCCACGTCCCAGTTCTATACTGACTTTTTTAAAAGTAGCTACCTTAAAGAAATTAGAAAGCAAAACCAATTTTAAGAGGCAAAAAAGCTCTTAAATGGCAAATGTATTTTCACTGTCTCAAATGAGTAAGTTAAAGCCAACACATTGTTACGTTATATTGTTATATGTAGGTGGAATTGCTTTTAGTGAAAAGAAACAAATTTTTCTCACCATCCATCTATCTATTAAAAAACCCCAACAATAAACAACACATTTTCGTAAGTGGTCTTCAGACACTGCTTCATTACAATTTTGAAGAGGTTATGAAAGCATTAATTTTTTTCCGTTACAAATGTGATTTAGATCAAAAACCCAGCTGATAGTCTGGTGGCAAAGACAGAACTGGTGTGACTAAAACACATGCCCAGATCTGAGCTCTCACTTTAATGTTCTAACAACAGTGCCCCGAGATTGTGTTTAATCTGTCAACAGCTCTAGATAAGTTATTTGTAAATCTTTCTAGATAAAATGAACTGTATAATGATTTAACAGACAGTAGTTATATGTCACAGAAAGGAAAAAATATTTTCTCTCCCTGTGTTCCAAGGATATGCTGCCAAGAATAATGCCATATTCGGATTTTGTTAAAGTGGAAGGCTCTTGCCTTGACTTACATTTAGACTTTTTAGATAAAGATTTTCTTGTACTTTGCATATTTCCTAAACCAAAGCTTGAGTAAACTGTTATGGAGAAATGTAAGTCTTGAAGTGAAATACTTCTTTTTTTTGCATAATTGATCTTCTTTCCATTGAATCATTTATAGTATTGATGTTAAAGGAATATTATGGTTGGATTTTTCAGAAATATTCAGCTTGTGAATTTGCTTTCATTCGATGGAAAGGAGGAGTCTATTAGTTTCAATGAGAAAAGGGCTACACAAACATTGAGTTCTTCTGTAAATATCATCACCCTAGGAACTGAAAGTATCAGAGTTCTCTGTTTGTATTTTTTGTAGCGCTTACCTCTGTCAGAAGAAGAGAAGGCTGCAGCACAGCAGTTAACCTGCCAAACTGTTAAAGAAATGGAATCGCTAGTGGAAGAGGTAATGAGGCCACAGAGTGTCAGTATTCCGGAAACCATTAATCCTGAGTAGCTCAACTGAGTCAGAAGGGCTGTTTTTGTGACTTAATATCTCTCAAATGAATAGAATTTTTCACAAATGGGACTAAAGTTTCTAACAAACCCTTTCATTTTTATTGTATACTGATTTAAGATTTGTTCCAATTAAATTGTTCACGAAGGAAAATGTTTGCTCTGATGGGAAGACCTTGTTCCGCTTATTTTTTAATAGGGATACATATGTTTCTTTTCAGAGATGCAGTTGATTGCTCTGGTTGATCCTATTGTTCTGTTAACTCATTCTAGAAGAAGCCTGTGGGTGGGAGTGAAGAATGTAATTGATTCAAATCCATGTATATCAAAATTGAGAGAAATTTAATTTCCTGTAAAATATTAAATAAATTTTGGAATATGAGTAACAATAAGTATATTCTAACTGTAATGCCATAGAACATAGATGTAAACTAATACTCGTTAAAAAGTGAGATATTCTCCCATAGCTATTCAAAGCACAAACTTGCAATATAATTATCTGCAGAGATTTGGTCTGGGTCTCCTATTAAAAGCAAAATATTGAAGAAGGTTAATAGAGAGTAATTATCTTATTGAACTTATCTTTTTCTACATGTCTTCTCACTGCCCACTACTCTTCTGTCAAAGGACACCTCGCTTTCTGTCCCTTTATTGCCACGTTTGGTTTGCATGAAAGCCGTCCAGTATCTTGCAGCTTCATTCACTCTTTGAGTGAAGTATCTTCTTCTCCTACCTTGATAAAGACTCTCAATTTCTGTCTTTCCATTATTTAATTCTAAAGGACTTACGATACGGCTGGCATAAATCAGCCCCGATGCAAAATGTAGCTATATCCTACAGCTACTGAGGCCGGTTTAATTGGTATCAGTCCCTGTGTTGTCACTGTGTTTTGAAGATGTTCTCTGAAAGGCAGAAAGAATGGAAAGACGTCACACAGGCCTTGGAATTTTTTCATCAGTGCTGTATTTCTGGCTGAGGAGAGTTAGATATAGCTACATCCAGCTTGTCAGAACTGTCAGCCTCTGAAGGCTGCTCGGGAATAGGAAAGCCGTCTTTTTCCTTTGCTGCATGTGCAGTGCTTTCAGCTAGATCCATGCCGGAATGCAAAGGAGAAAGCTGAAGAGGCTCATCTGACTTTTATATAAATCTTTCTGCATCTGTTTTCAGCTTATTTTATTTGAAATCAGGGTTTGTTTAATGCCTAAGATTTTGATGTTGACTTCAGTGGCTGCAAGATCCTTGGTTATCCAATGGTAAAACGTAATTACTCATGCAGAAATGAAATTGTGAAAAACAATTTCTAAACAAAATTCCAACAAATCCTGACATTGTCTCTTGCTTATTTTTAGCCGTTTCGTTCAGGATCTACAGTCCCTGGCTCCACTGAAGGTAAGCGCTGAAAGAATAATCTTCCTGCTGTTTCCCCCCTCCCCCTTCCCCTTGACTGATCTCCCCCCGCCACACCCAGCCCCAGCACGTAAGCTTTGTGAGTAGTATCAATCTCTCAAGACTTCCATCTGTAATATTGACCTCTAATAGTTCTGTGCTATTTAAACATACCAAGTTACCATCTGGAATTCAGGGAGTAACAAATTAAACTGTTCTACTTTCTGAAAAAGGCAGATATTGTAAATAACTTCAGCTGACAAGTAAGGGCTGTTTTACCCCTACTACCACAGGGGCAATTCACACAGTAAGTAGGAACAGGCTGAGACCTAGGTATGGTTTCTGAGCTTTTTTTATTTAAAAAACATAGAGCCTGTGATGCACAGTAAATACACTGTTTTCACTCTCAAGCACTAGTAACTACTGCTTTTATGGGAAGTGAAGAATTTGGACGTTAACAGAAGCAAGTGAACCCTTAGTTATATTCCACGTAGTGTTCCCATGTCTCTGGGAGATTTTCTTGCTGTCGATGGTATGGAAGTGGATAGTGTTGTGTTTTATGGTCTGGAAGAAATGATGTACTAAGCCTTACCATAGAAATAGCTCTTGTTTAATCCATTTATCCCTACTTATAGAAAGGAATTTTCCTAGTTCTTTTAAAAAAAAAAAAAAACACAACCTAGTCACTGACAGACCAAATTTATTAATCCACATCAGATCTCAAATGAAATGATTTTTCCCTGGGCCTGCAGATACAGTGGTAGTTTGGAGGGAGCACCTTCTGTCTCTCCTTCCTCCTGCCGGAAGATCTTCCTTTAGACCCATTTAGAGGGTTTCTTAAAAAGCAATGCAAGTACTTTCTAGCTTTGGCCTAGTTTCTGAAGAAACAAATAACTTTTATTTCCAATTTTTTAGAATCGCAGTTCAAACCACTGACTGAAGAAATACTTATGACTGTACCAAGGAGTATCAGAAGTACTGTTAAACTAGCAGACTTGAACAATTTGTACAGGGAGTTATTTAACCACTTCATTGTAAATAAGAACAGGTAAGACTTAAAGCCATTCATTAGTAAGAATTTTATAAGCTGTGAAGAAGTCCAGCTTTTTCAAATGAAACAAAACCAGCTAGTTAACTATCTGCTGCTATATTACAGCTTCACAATTTGATTTTACTCCCCTACACTCCTCTTGGTTAGGTAGATACCGCAGAGTCTTAGGCCATCATACAAAACCCTCGAAATGAATTTGTATAAAAATGGCTTGTATGATTTGATAATTTTTCAAAACTGAATGTCAGGTTCTTCAGAGACAGATTTTTTCACTTTGGTTTCACTGTACAGATGTCCAAAACTGGGTCTATTCAGGAAAGTTTTGCTGCCACAGTCATTCCGCCAAACCCTTTCAGCTTTCGGAATCTGCATCCAGACTGGAAAGGCAAAGCCCTAATGCAAAGCCCTGACCCCCAAAGCCCGCTCTCCCCACACCAACCCGTCGGCCTCGCCCAGCCCTGAGCCCTGGCTGGGATGTGTGCTGCAGATTTCTTGCAAGCTGATATTGAAAATGAGGAAGTTTTTAACTCAGGAATTCTGTCTCTTTAACCCTAAGGTTGGATTAGCAAATGACTCTCTTCTCAATTTGAAGTAGCATGGAAAAGGTGATGACAAATCTGAATAAGCAGGAGAATTACAGAGCACTTGCAAAAATCCTTCATTAAACAGCACGCACTTTTTAGCCTTTTCCTGCCAGAGCTGATGTTCGATACCCTGTTTTGCTAAATAGCGTGCTTTTGTTTTACAGAGCGGCACTGAGTGTTTCGCAGATGAACAAGATGAACATGAAAGCCACTGACTCAAGAATACAAATCTTGAAAGAACTTGCTATTGTGGAACTTGACAAACAAGGAAATGTTAGATCAGTTGTGTAAACGAAAGCTCGGTCCATTCTCACTTGACACACAAGCATTTTGGTCATAGCTCCTGGATTATTAACAAGCAAGTGTTTCTCTGGTGTCTAAGAGTTACAAGTACAGTGTTGGAAGGCTGTTAATGTTTCTGTATACAAATTCTATTTATAGTACTTAAAATTGGAGAGTTAAAAAACATTGAGGTTGGTATTTTATCGTGGATATTTATAGGGCTATAGTCGATGCATTATTAAAAAGTATTGCGAGCCATGTGACACTTGCATATTCTTGCTTACATTCCTGAGTGGGTTTTTAAGACAAATAACGCAAGCCACTTAATTGTACTTACATTCCTCAATAAATGATGAAAGCTAAGGGCATGACGCCGTGGATTTATTACGCTTTTGTTTACCTGACTCCTGACCCTCAGCCCTGCCCTAACCCCTGAACTTGGTCCCTGACCCTTTTCACGTTCCTTTGATGTGAACTGTCTTGGGTTTTGTTACAGTCCAGCAAAATTGCAGACTCGCAGGACAGCTGAGGTTGGACGGGACCTCTGGAGATGGTCTGGTCCAAGCCCTGGGGCTCAGAGCAGGGCCAACCACGGCAGGTTGCTCAGGGCAGTGTCTTGGAAAAACTCCAAGGATAAAGACTTCACAACCTCTCTGGGCAACCTGGTGCAGTGTTTGACCACCCTCACGGGTTAAAAAAAAATAAAAAAATTTCTTATGTTTAATGCTTTTATGTTTATGTCAGCCTAATTTGAGAGAGTAAGATGTCTGAAGTTAAGTTCCTACAGTTCTTTTTGTGTAAAATGATGGCTGTCAAAGAGAGAAATTTAAGTTAGTGCCCTTAGGAAGGGAAAGGCTGACTTCTGCACTCCTCAGTGAACTGGTCGGTCTGTTCAGAGTTCGTTGGGAAGAGGAATGGGGTGCATTGAAGAAGGCAGAGACAGGGATAACCTGATTTCCTGATGTTTGCTGCCGAGCGTGCCGTTTTACCTACGAGGTTGCTATCACTTCACAAACTGATTTCATATGTAAGCATTTAGACTTAATTATATTGATCCCTTTTCAATACAGGGCTCGATCCTTACTCTCACTGCCTTCAACAGTGCTAAAGATTCAATTTATTAGTGAAATGTGGCTGAAATAATGAAAGAGAACCTGTTAGTGAGGAAAACGGCTGCATCCAAGATTGTGCTGAGCACACTTTAACTGCAGCCGCAGGTGTGAGCACAGTTACCTTGTCTCTTTGTGAGGCCAGGGGAGATGTGGAAATCCATCCCTGCAGCTAGGTTTTGTTTGGCGCTGCGCTGCTTGCGCCCACTCTCGGGACCTGAAGCAGACTGCAAAGGGGTTTTAGCTCGAAGCCCAACCGTTGCAAACTCCTCCGAGAAAGCAACTCCGCCTCTCTCGCTCATCCGTGTTCAACGGCGCCACGATGCTGCTGCGGCTGCACCGGCGGCGGGAGCCCCGCGCCGCGGCGGGCTGCCCGCACCTCCCCCCCCCCCCCCCCCCGCTTCCCGGCCCGGCGGCGCCTCCCGCCGCCCCCCCCCCAGCCCCCAAGCGCGCGCCGGGGTCCAGCGCAGCCCCGCCCCCCCGGCGCGGGGCGGGCCGGCTGGCGCCTGCGCAGTGCGGCGCGGCGGCGAGGCCTCGCCTCCCCTCAGCGGGCGGAGGGAGGAGCCGCCCCGCTCCCCGCCAACATGGCCGGGCGGGCGCGGGGGGCTGCGGCGCTGCCTCTGCCCGGCGGCTCCTGAGCCTCCCCCGCGCCGCGGTAAGGAGAGGGGCCGGGGGGAGCCTCCCCTCCCCTCCCCGCCGCGCGGAGCCGCGGCCATGGACGAGCAGAGCGTGGAGGTGAGCGGTTGGGCGGCGGTTGCGCTGGCGCTGCCCTCAGGGAGGCGGGAAGGGCGGTGCGGGGGAAGCGCTGCCTCCCCGGGGCCGCATCTGCGGGGGGAACCGGGCGGGGCGGCCGCACCTTCTCCTCCGCGGGGGGCCGGGGCAGGGCTGGCGGGAGGCGGCGGGGCCGCGGAGCGCCCGGCGGGTCCCTCCTCCCGTGCGTGAGGGGAAGGAGGCCCGGCGGCACCGAGCCGTGGACGGCCGGCGCCGCGGAGGACGGGCCGCGGCTCCGCGGTGCGCTGATGAGCTGGGCGGGAGGGCAGCGCGGCGTGAGGAGGGGGCGTTTCTGGGTGGCGGGCGGTTGTTTTCCGTAGTCAGGGTTAGCGAATGGACGGGCGGTGCCCGCTCTGGAGGCGGATGGAGACCGGGCGCGGGCAGAGCCCCTGCTGGCGCGATACTCGGCGGTGTCTGGCTGTCACCTGGGCGGCTCGCGCCCATTGCTCTGGTCCCTGCTAATAGCAGCCAAAGAGAAGAAATTAAAAGACCTTGTGTGATAATTTCTTGTAAATGCATCTATGTTTGCAGCCGTTAAAGAAGACACCAATGTATGAGAGACACTGCGTTATCTGTAAATTAAAGATATGCCTCACTTCTGTGCCGATTTATACTTTCAACTCTGGGGGGGAGAAAATTAGCCCATCTGAAGAATCTCTCAAAGTTCCATAATTAAAGCCAGAAGGGATCTAACTCCCGTACACACAGAACGTGAAACTCTGTATCGGTGAGAAATGGAAAGCAAACGTCACTTGGCATTTCAAAATACCTTTCCCATTTGGGGAATGGAGAGAGATGAGGTGGTCGTACCCCAGAACAAAATGCTTCTCTCTTCAAATGAGTATAGTAAAAAAATACGTTAAATTACGTTTTTGTTGCCCAAGACTGATTAAATGGGGCGTGAGAGAGTGTAGGAATTGTGGAGCTGGTGCTAATTGTAGACCTTTAAAGAATATAAGTCTTGTAAAAAAAAATGCTGCATCCAATTCAACCCCTCTCATTAGCATTCTGTATAATACATACGTGCCCTTACCATGCTTCTGAGTTAGTTTAGTGCCAGTACATTGAAACTCGTGGGTTTGGAATCTGCAGGTACAGCACAGTTTCTTCTGGCAACCGCTCAATCCCATGTGAACATAAGCAGGAATAATATCTTGGCTACAGGAAGGCCCACTTGGGAAAAGATAAGTCAAACAAAGAGAAACTATTGCTTGAACGAGAGGAATAGTGTTACAAAATGGGTGCTAAGAGCTGCTGTAGTGTAGGAGAAAATGGGGAGGAGAGCATAGTGTCTGACCTAGTATCTCGCCGAGATGCGCTATCTGTAGCTGTTTGGGTCTGCATTTATGAAAACTGGCACTCTGCCTGGAAAATCAATGCAGCTCTGATATGTTTGAAGTATGTGGCTTAACAATAGCGATAATCTACCCTTTGCAGAGCATTGCTGAAGTATTCCGATGTTTTATTTGTATGGAGAAATTGCGTGATGCACGTCTGTGTCCTCATTGCTCCAAGCTGTGCTGTTTCAGTTGTATTCGGGTGAGTTTGCTTATTATAGTTTATACTTGCAGCTGTATGAACTAAAAAACCCACTGATTTTATGAACACATTCTTCCTTCTTTCTTGCCCCTTTTCCTGGAGTTCCAAGGATTCCTTTTTCCTGCTCTGTGGTCTTTAGTTTCCCTTTCAAAACCTTTTACGACACCCCGAGGAAAAACTAGGCAGGCTGTGCAGTGCATTCAGTAGTGCTAATTATAGGGACTATCTGGAATAATTGCTTTTAAGAAACAGACATATAATGATCCCTTCTTTAGCATCTTTTGAGAGTCAGTGATGCCCGTGTGGAAGACAGAAGTTGGAACAGGAATCAAATGCTGACTTTGCATCTGTCAGTATGGAACACTGGAAGGTCATAACATCACCTCATGTCATCTTGGAGATGTCTTTAAATGCTCACCAAACTAGTATGATATGATCAGGTACGGGCTAAATTCTTGAGGGAGTCTGGTATAGCAGGCTGAAGCAGCATCTGAAGTACCTCAATTCATTTATTAAGGTCATGGTTACCAACGTATAACACGTCAGTTCCAAGTCCACACGCTGTTACGTGTTAGTGTAGTGGGAGAGGGTTCAGCTGAGGTTTGCAGGTAGGATTTCCAGAAATTGGAACAATCGTCATTCGCTTTGAAAACTCTGACAAGAAGGAATTTGTGAAGGATTCGTGTTACATATTAAGAATGGTAGATGACATATTGTTGCTGGGTGGTGAGAGATTATTCATGAGAATCTTTAAATGTAGGAGTGAGCTGACAAGTACAAGCCCTTCAACTGCTGAGCTTCTACGCTTGTAGTGGGCAGGTGAAGTGCTTTCCTCAGCTACTTGTCTTTGGAGCTTTCTGGAAGAGAAGCATTCAAAGGGTCCTTGTGGATTTGGTCACTGAACTGCAGGTATCTCACTTGCGTATAAATAGCTTGAGAGGAAGAAATACGTTACCTTGAAGACTAATAATTTAGACTCCAAAAAATATGCTGCTTGTATCTTTTGCTTTATTTTGTTGAAACATGCTCTTTAGTCTGTGACTATGGGAGTCTGCACCAGGTGTGTGTGGTTTCTAATGGAATATTTGGTACCTCAAAATTCTCTGTATAATTTTAACTGAAGTGTCTTTGACATCTGATGAAAAGTGGTTGCTTTGTTACTACGATGCAAATAGCAGCTTCTTCTGTGACTAAGTGGTTGAAGAGTTAAATTACAAATCTGCAAAAGAAAGGAAAAAAAATAGGAAGACTGTAAGAAAAAGAAGTAACTACTAATTAACAATAGAATGTCCTTGCTTACAGTTCTTTTTCTTACAGTTTCTTTAAAAATGTTTTTCCTTTTCCCTCATAGCGTTGGCTGACTGAACAACGAGCTCAGTGCCCTCATTGTAGGTAAGGTATTTTTAATATCAGAAATAAATTATCAGGACTTGGGTGTACTGTCATGTTATGATCCACCTTTTCTCAGTGCAGGTTGCACTACATTTGTAAGCTTGGTTTTGAGACCTGCCTGCTGTTACTGTAAAAATTTACCCTGGTATAATACTCGGTCTAAAATACGTTCTAGTTTTGTGGCAAGCTAAGCAAGATCTTTGTTCTTTCCCTACTACACTGTTGGCTTCAGTGCATGTAGTTGCTGTAATAAGAGTAACTAGATGGTATTCCCCTTAGAACTCTTTATTTTCTTCTTCCAAGAGTTGGAGATCAGAAACTTCAGTTTTCAGACTGAAATGTGT
Source organism: Morus bassanus (assembly GCA_031468815.1). Lineage (NCBI taxonomy): Eukaryota > Metazoa > Chordata > Aves > Suliformes > Sulidae > Morus > Morus bassanus. Next base: position 9,959,899 of record CM062584.1, read on the forward strand.
ACTTTTTTTATACCTATAATTTGTGAGGCTTACCTTATGTGTTGCAGGTTTGTCTGAGAGGTAGCGACAATGTGTTGTTTGTTTTTGTTTTTTCTGATGCAATGCCCCACCTGGTCCCCCCAAGCCCTGGCACTCCTTAGCACTTCTAGTTCTTGAGTACCTAGCAATTCTAGCTCTTGATAGACCAAAAATTGGAAGGTAGCATATTTTCTTTTCCCTAAGGGAAGGGAGGTATTTAAAAACAACAAACCAAGCGTTTCTGCAGAACTTTTTTAATATTCAGCTTTAAAAATATTTGATCAGTGCCTCTAAAACGCTTGTAAGGAGGTAAATATACCTACATTTTACAAAGGGGATAACTGAAGCACTGCAGTGGGGATAGTTGAATAATGAGAGAAATTGAAGAAGCACTGAGAAATGAAACCATTTGCCCGGTGTTATCCAGGAGCCTATAAAGAAATCTGGAAATAGTTCTTGGGTTCCCCATGTAGCTGTTTTGTATGTCATTGTGGGGTGGTTCGTTGTGGTTCCTGCCTCCCCCCAGCCCTCAAATAAGCAAATTGACTTGAAACATTACTTTTTCTTCTTCTTTTTTTTTTTTTTTTTTTCTGAAAATAACTAGTACAGCTTCCGCTTTTTGCTGGTGACTTTTCCCATAGCGTAGAATTGATGAACTGAATTCACTTCAATGCTTCTCTTTTAGCTCCTGGAGCTGAGTTCTTGCTCTAACTCTAGCAATGCTTCTTGCAGAGCCCCGCTGCAGCTGCGAGAGCTCGTAAACTGTCGTTGGGCAGAAGAGGTCACACAGCAGCTTGATACACTTCAACTGTGCAATCTCACAAAGCACGAAGAAAATGAAAAAGACAAGTAAATGGAGCATTCTTCACATAAAGCGTTGGGGGGTTTGCCTTACATGAGCGGGCTTTTAACTTCAGCTCATTATTAAAATAGGGGAACAAACTGGTAACTTTTACCTACTTAAAAGCTGAATTGTGCTCACTGTCTGACTAAAAGTTGGAGTTCATTTCTGTCATGCTTAATGGAACAAGAAAAGCTCTTCAGTGTCTTTGCGTAGAAAACGAAAACTACTACTATTTCTAGTTTGACTCGGTATAGTTAAAATGAGACATGTGGGAAACGTGAAGGGTAGGAATGCTTCTTAAGGCTTTTAGCCCCTCTTAGCATACATCTGAAATAAAAGTCTTCTCTCAATGGCTTGCTCATTTGGCAGTCCCATTAAGACTGTGGGTGCTGATTTGGTATCTCAGCACGTAAAAGCAGAGAAGCTGTTCTGAGAAGATGTCTTCTAGTCCCTTGCGAAAATGTAATTGATAAACCCAGCTGGAGATCAAAGAAAATATATGAAGTCCCCCAGAAAGCACTATTATTGCTATACCTGTCACGTTACCGCCATTCATTCTCCTTCCTTCTCTTTGGAGCCTCCTGTATTTTCTGATACATTCTCTTCCTAGGAGCAACTGTCAGTACTTTCTCAGCAGGCTTTTCTCCTGGTTTTATCCCATTACCAGTTCTGTTATGTGTTTTAGGGTATATTCTGGAGATTTGGAGGAGAAAAGTGTGAGAAGCAGCATTGGAAAATGGACAGGGACTAATTACGTGTTCTATACCTGCCTCCTCCCCAAGTTCCTGAATGCTAATGGAGGGGGAAGGGAGAGGCATGTATTTTACATCTGGCCTAGTCTGTGCTTGGTTTCTTGATTGATGCTGTTCCTGAAACTTTAAGAAATGACAGAGATCGGTTTGTCCAAAAACCTTACGAGTTATCGCTCTGCAGTTACTTTAGGTTCTGCATAATTCGGATTTTAATAATGTGGCGTATTAACTTTGAGAATTCTGAGTTTGATTCATTGATGATATCCTTTTATCTGCTGGGTAAAAATCCAGTTTTAGTAATGTACTTTCTCTCTGTCTCTGTGAAATACTTCCCAAGAGAATACTAAGAGCAATATTTATTTTACAAGAGGTTTTTACTGAATATCAGTCATCTTCTTGGAAAAGCATGTTGATGTTTTGTGCTTTACTCTCAGTATCAGGTAGCAAAACAAGTGAAAATGTTAAATTGAGTTTGCAGAAGATTCATAGCTATTTTCTGTAGATGATATGTGTCACTTTTTGTTTAAGGTGTGAAAATCATCATGAAAAGCTTAGTGTGTTCTGCTGGACCTGTAAGAAGTGTATCTGCCACCAGTGTGCGCTTTGGGGAGGAATGGTAAGAGGGGACTTGCTTGTTTATATGCACGTGGTATGTTACAATAAGAGACTGCAAGCATTATGTTTGGCAGCAGTTTGAAGAAATAGAAATGCTATGAAACTGTCATTATGGCTGTTGAATTGCCGTGCAAATTCTGTAGTCGTATGTGTATTTGTTATTTAATGTGAACGTTGGTTGCGAAAGGCGATACCTTCTGTTTATAATTAGAGAAGCAAATTGAATTTTTTCCGAAAGGCGGTCAGAATTACCTTCCTTGTTATAACCTTCATGATGTCTTGGACAAACTGTAGATGGTGCTGAGAATTTTATGGGCAAAGGAAGAAGTCTTTCTCGGAAAATATAGATAACACTTATGTTATTTAAATGTCCTGGCCTGTAATCTTGAATATCTTCAGAGCTGTATTAGTAGCATGATTCACCACACTGTTTATTATCCTTTCAGTTGAGTATTTCAAGGAGAGCTGCTGTCGTTGTTTGGAACATAAGTGGTTAACAGTGTGCTGCCTTTGTTTGGGAAGGGTGTTTTAATAATAATAATAATAAGATAACCCTTCTATCGTTATTTGATTTGTTAGAGAATTGCAGAGTGAATGAAGCAGTTTATTTCTGGAGGACTGTTGAGACTCCAGATAACTCTTGATGAGAAGCTTTGATGGTATGAAAGCCAAATTCATGACTTATGAAGGGAAGTGAAAGACAAGCTTCCTACATACAATCTGCTTTGGAACTTCTCCAAAATGAGTGATACACTAGGAGGCTTTCTTCCCCTCTCTTTCAGTAATTTACTAGGAGTGGAATAAAATTAAAATGGGATGCTCTATTATTTCTCTCTCTTCCCCCCCCCCCCCTTTTTTTTTTTAACAGCATGGGGGACATACTTTTAAGCCACTGGCAGAAATCTATGAGCAACATGTCACAAAAGTGAATGAAGAAGTGGCAAAGCTTAGGAGAAGACTCATGGAATTGATCAGTTTAGTGCAAGAAGTGGTAAGAAATTGATCCAAGATAATATTAAGTTCTCCTGTAGTACACCATTGTCAAAGGATAACTGTAAAGTGGGAAACGGAAATAGTACACCATTTCATACGCTTGTGATGTTTTCAGTACCCATTCAGAAGCTGTTGCTTCTGTGAAGGTAATCGCATTATCCCACAGAGAGACATTTCTACTTTTTAGTTATACTCTTTTTTATACAATGTGGAAAGAACAACATATTCTCAATACTTTTTTTGTAGTTGCCAGACAGAAAAAGATGTGAGTTACCTAAGAGGGAATTTTTCTTTTGGGGTATGCTATTTAAAAGCTAGAGTTGTGCAGTTCTTTGAAAGATGTATTTTTGTCAATACTTACAAAAGTGCAGTCTGCCATGCTAAACAAGTATAAAAATGCTTTATTCTAATAGAGTGTATTTTCCTTTCTTTAGGAGAATAAACTACAGGGGTATTTGAGCCTACAGGATGGGCTGTAAAGCAGCTCACCTTTCAGTTAGAGTCTTGAAGTTTGTGTACCTCCCTTTTTTTTCCCCATAGGGGCAAACACGTTAGACATCCAAATATCAGCCTGTTCAGCTTTCGCAGATTCAGGGGGATTTCCAACAATTCAGTACAGTTTCTTGTATTCTAGGAAGGATTACTTTTGTGTTCTGCTGAATGCTGTTACCTTTATTGTGTAGTCTTTGTGCAAATAAAATAAGTTTTTTAGACAAGTTCCCATATGGTTTTTGTCTGTGCTGTTACTCAGGTAGTTGTTTGCCACATGCAGTGGTAGGTTAGCTCTGCTTCAGCTCGGGTGTGACTGTTACATCACCAGGTGGGCTATTTGTAAGTATTTGTGAAATGTTGAGAGGATTGTGGCCTTCACCTTCCAGGGTGAAGGGTGCCATTTTTATCAACTTGTTACCAAGAAGGTAACTTTTTTGTGCTGTTCGAGTTACAGAGGAGAAACCTGCAGTTGTATTTACAAATTTTGGTACCAAAGAATCCCCATATGACAAATCTCTATATAACCAAAAAATGTTGCTCAACTTCACGGTTAACCTTTGGTCACCCACCAGAGGGCACGCTTATGTATTTGGTAGAAGTAAAAGGATATTTACAACTGGCAACAGGAATAGCCCGTAATACAGCTCATCTAAAAACACAGTTGTATTTTCTTATTCCAAACATGCAAGCTTCAGTAAGATGAGGATTATGGTTTTTCTCCCCTTAGAAAAAATAGGGCTGGAGGGGACCCTCCGGAGGCCTAGACATTTCTGGGATCTGAGAGAATGGAGTCAAGGTGTAAATGAGTGAAACATGTGAAAGTGTGAAGGCTTGCTTTTTGTGCATGCTTTTTCCTGAACCCTGTTTTAGGAGAGGAACGTGGAAGCGGTGCGTAGTGCGAAGGATGAACGTGTTCGGGAAATCAGGAATGCAGTGGAGATGATGATTGCCCGGTTAGACACTCAGCTGAAGAATAAGCTTATAACATTAATGGGTAGGTATTTGCCTGATCTATTTTGAGCAGGAGCAATATATTAACAGTGTGTAAATCTATTGAGAAACTTTCTTGCCTGGGGAATATGACTCCTTACACACTTCGTGATGTTAAGCAAGGTAACTGCTGACAGAAAACTTCTACCTACAGCAAAGCTTTTAGTTAATTATGTAGTTACTGTGATACAGTTTTAAGTTGTTAGACGTAACCTGGTTACGTTCTGTTAGAAACTCCGGTATAATAACGTGGATAATATCTCCATCTAATTGGAAGATGTTTAGTATCTTTCACCTAAAGTGTTTTTACACCATCATTTGTGTTAGCCAAGAAGTCCATCTTTGTAATTCGACATCTTTGTAATATATACTCCTTTAAATGTAATTTTAAAAAATTAGAGGTCTATATGAGATGTCTGGTGAGCAACAGTTCAGCTCCATACATACAGGCAGCCTCGCCTGCAAAGGAAGAACATGGCATCTGGAATCAGAGCTGCTAGTTTGGTTCCTGACCCTTTTGCTAACTGGACACTGGTTGCTTTAGCTGTCCTTTGGTGTAAATAGAGGTGAGAAGACAGACACTTACAGGTATTGAAGCTTACAGAAGCAACACTACTAAAAATTAAGTGTAGCTTTCAACAAGAAGGACAGAATGTTCCTCACTTGGGTATAATGCTGTACGTGCTTAACTAATTTTGTCTTGGTTTTGTCGTGCGCTTTCATTTGTGTAAGTGCAGTGATAAGAGCATGTGCTAAAGGTGTCATCTTCTTGGGATATCAGTTTCGTTATATACTCTTGAAACGTTATACTGAATGACGCTAGTTTTGCAAGGTACACCACCAGAAGATCAAAGTACACAGACAAATAGATCCTTGACCTTGTGTCTATGTACTTGTCTTGGAAATAAAAGTAAGGCAATAAAATAGCTGTGCTGAAAGCGTATATCTGATGCTTGAAATCTTCACGCACAGAGACACACACACACACCCACACACACACACACACACCCCCCCCGCCTTTCCCCACCACCTACCCAAAGAAAACCCGAGATGTTCATGCTTGAAAATGTCCTTAGCTTTGATAATGCTTACGTTTATTCTCTTAGTTCATTTCTGTTAAAAACAAAACAACGCAAAAAATGTGTATTGGCTCTGTTTCAAGTTCCTCTTCAAATCCATGTCAGTACTTTAAAATGTTTGCTTTATGTTAAATCGAGGGTTCATACATTCACACATATTTTGTGCCTGTATCAAACAGTAATCGGTCACAAGATTTGTTTTAGTGTGTACTGGTTAAAGATAAGTCTTAAAGCTGTGGTAGAATGTCTTAATTATTTGTACGTACGGGTTAACGTTTTGTCCCTGTCACACCTTTTTTTTTAACAACTGCCTAACACTCTTCAGGTATGTAACGTATGATGCGGACAAAGTAAATCCCCATGACAGAAAAGACAAATGTCACTTCGGTTTTTATTCTTTCTTATTATGGTCTTCATGCTAGTTGAAATGTGCAAACACATTTAAGCATTGTTTTTTTTTTTATAAAGAAAACACTTAAACATCAAAGTCAAGAGAAACGGTGGCTTTTATGAGAAAAGTGTCAGCCAATCTAAAAGAGAGGCTTGTCTGGATGCAAGCAAATTCAGTGAAGTCAAACCTGCCTTTTTTTTTAAAATTTTTTTTCTTTTTTTTTTTTTTTTTTTTTGTCCAAAAAAGCACCTCAGAACAACAGACCTGCCATTTCTGGGACACAGAATGTTTCATTACTGTCTTAACCTCAAGTGAGTTCTTCACTACAGCTCTAATTAAAAACGTAGGCTTGCTTTTAAAATGCTTTCTCAATCAACCTTGGTATAGTTAGAAATCCTTTACCTTAGGAGGTTCTGGGGCAACTTCTAGGTGTTAAAACAAACAAACAAACAAAACCACCTCAGTTTTTTAAAATCCAGTGAGTTATGTCTTGGGTTTTTTCTTTAAACGTGTCTTCTTTTCTTTAAACAGGTCAAAAGACATCGCTTACTCAAGAAACTGAACTTCTGGAATCCCTGCTTCAAGAAGTAGAACATCAGGTGATTATGAAAAGAGCTGAAATGTTGTGTTACATTATTATTTTATTTACTTTTAAAATATTAATTGATGTTCCTTGTGGGTATCTTTTCATTTAAGTGGCCTCAGGTTGCACAATTTCTTCTTAAAAACAAGTATGGCTTCTAGAAATAATGAAAGGTGTTCTCTTCTGTCCCTTGAAAAACTGGTACGGGGATTAATAGCAATATCCTATAAAGCTATGCAGTTATGTGTTTGTTTAAGGTAACGCAGCATTTAGGTGGTGTGGGTAGATTCTGTTAGTTCTGCCGCTGCCAACTGCATATGAATAGTGGCGGCTATAAATGGAGAAAAACCAAAAATGTTCTGCTTCTTTTTGTGCTTTTGAGGAAAATTGAACTGGTTCTAGTTCTTTTATTCCTGTCCACCTGTCTTTCCAAGATAATAACATGGTATTGTTTTTTTTCATCTTGCTTTTAGCTGTACAGTTTCAGCTTTTGCAAATGAAATATTCTAATTCTGCAGAGCTTGATTGTACTTTCCCTGAACAGTTTCTGCTCGCTCTGAGGAAATGGAAGGGTTTTCTTCCTTCAGGCATTACTGTATCCAGTAATTATCTTTCAGCGGAGTTCGACATTTTAGGTTGGGGATGGGGGCTAAGCTTCTTTGAGTGATGCCTCTTGCCCTGTATTCCTTTTTCATTCCCGGCACTGCTTTTGATTCAGTAAGAATGCTAAGCTGGCTTTATCACCTGACTAGCAATTATCATGTTCTCCTTTCATAGCTATGATGGAATGTCTTAGTTGAAAAATCAATGACATCAGGAGGATGAGTGCTCCTGCATCCCATGCATCAGCGTAAATTTTTTCTCTTTGTTGAGAGCTCTCTGTGTATAGATCATTCAGAAATTACTGTGTTGCAGCCCAAATGAGGACCTTCTAAATCCTGAATAGCAGTGCATATGCAACTCCGCAGATCAGCTTCTCTTTTGCAGGAAAAAAAGCCCCGCGTCTTTAAAATAATAACAAATTGGTGCTAGTGAAACATGACCTCTTCTCCCTCCAAAATAGGAGGAAAAGCTTACTAACTACAAAAATTGTGAGAAGATGCGGGCATCTGGCAACTGTGCGGGTCTCTACTGCTTGTTTAAAGTCATCATATATGTCTTTGTCAAGAGGGGCTTTGAATTTTGTATTCTTTTTTTGGAAGTAATAAAATTATTTGAAGAACTTATAGCGAAAATGTGACTTTTTAAAATGTACATATTAGTCTCACTTAAGCCTGACAGAAAGTTTAAAATGTAAGTCTAAGATATGTTGTTCCAATGTTTAAAGTATATATAAGAAGCAGAGTAGATTTGTCATCTTTACTAAAGAGGTTTAGAAAGTACAGTACTAGCTATTCAAGGAACGTGTAAGATTAGATTTTTTTTTTCTTTCAGATTTTGAAAAGACCTTTGGTATTACACTGGTTTTGTAAGATATCGCGAATGAAGTGGATTGAAGTGGGGTTTTTTGGCCTGCTATTTAAGATAATATAGGCTTTGTTTTGTTCAAATTTGGATGAACAAAAAAAAGTACAGTGTTTGAGAATACACCAGTAAAGGAATAATTAAAATATAGAAGAACGATCTAATGTCACAGGTGCTTGTTTCACTGCGTGTGCTGTATTTGAGCATGTTATCCCAATGTCTAAAAGTGTTCTTTCCAGATCAATTTACTTCGTTATTGCTGTGTTAACGCAGTAATAGATGTGACTTGGTATTAATCAGACATCTTATTTATATGTAAGTTTAACCTAAGTGAAGTACCTAGTAGTTGCTGTAACTTTCATTGTAGAATTTGACAGTCTTAAGTATTCAGGACTTCCCAAATGGGTTGCACAGACTTTGGAGTGAGACAGAATTAGAATATCTATTTTAATTTCCTAACAGAAATTGTAGAACACATGACCGTTGGCTATCATAGGCAAATTCTTAGTCTTAAGAGCTGACAGTTTCAAGGGAAATAAAACCCAAAGAAATGGGGAAAAACCCAAAACCTCAACCTCCAAGCTTCATTTTACATTGCCTTGTGGGTAATCTTTCTGAAGCTGTGACAGACATGCAATTTATTTGTTTAAAAACAAAAGTGGTCAAAACCTATCGTTTCTACTAATGACATAAGGATTTTTTTTCATTCTTGTTGTTTTCCCATGTAGTTACGATCATGCAGTAAGAGTGAGCTGATATCCAAAAGTTCAGAGATCCTGATGATGTTCCAGCAGGTTCATCGGAAGCCTATGGCCTCGTTTGTCACTACTCCTGTCCCCCCAGACTTCACAAGGTAAGCACTGCATTTCCTTTCTGTTGTAGTTTGAACTTGAAAGCCATCTTACGAGGGTTTGTTTTGCTTGTTAAAAAATGTTTAAAGTAATTTAGAGGAGAGTACGTCTTTCCCATTTTACGAATTTGGGTCCATGCTTATACACTGAAAATGATAAACTGCTTAACTTATTACTCTTCTTAGTAACCTGTGCCACAGGTAGGCTCTTCTGTTCCAGCAGGGCTTATTTTATGTCTGTAGTCCTTGCTGGGGAGTCAGGACAGTGGGTTCCAGCTGACAATTTTTTTTTCTTTTTTACACTTAGTTTACTGATTTGTCCTTTTTCTCTTATTATTGGGTCATTCAGTATGTTTGCAAGGCTCTCATGAGATGCCTTTGCAGGTCACCTTAATTCAGAATATATAGCCGAAATCTCTTCATAACACAATTCTTCATGAAAAGAGTGCTGCTAATGCTGGGTTCTGAGGAAGTCTGTTCAGAGTTTAGTCTAGCTGGCTGAAAAGCCTCTCCAAAAAATGGAAGGTAGAAGAAGTCTTAGAAGAATTCGTCAAATTATTTTGTGTTCTCTAGCAAGAATCAGTTTGGCTTGCTTTTAAATGCAATCTCAAAGCTATTGTCCTGATGTGTTTTCTGAAAAGAATAATTAAATGCGTCTCTGAGGAGAGTTTGAATCTGAATATTCATTTTCCAATGGCAGTGAGGTTTCTCCTGCTCTGAAACACAAACCGCTTAAGCTTTGTACTTTCAGCCATGAAATAGTTTCAAGGAGTCTTACGTAAAAAATTCACCAGGGATTATTAGCCTTCACAGGTAAAAAATATTTGTTTTATTGTGTTGATATCAGATGGAGAGGTACTGGGGAGAAGGCTTATAAATGGAATTTTCAGAAGTGCTGAAATAACCCAGTGTAGTCCTAGTGAATTTCAGTGGCTCTGGTGACCTAAATCATCTTAGGCGCTTCTAAAGATTTCAAAAGTTGAGATTTTTAATGTCATGTTATTCAACTCTAATGTATTTTTTTTTTCCACCCCTCCCCAGCGAATTGGTTCCAGCCTATGACTCAACTACCTTTGTCTTGGAAAACTTCAGGTAAGAATGTATCTTAAATTACTGTGAATGTCGAGAAGCTTTTTCTGTTTCTTCCGTACATGAGTAGTATTCTTTAAAACACAGAATAGGCTCTACAGAAAAATGTTAGATATGAACTAAGCTGTAGGAATTCAGTCAAAAATTTCTTGTTTACCAGGTGAATAACAATTAGCCCTAGCTAAACTGTTAGCTCAAAAGATTTTCCAGGATAAAGGCAAACTACTTCTTTTTTTTTTTTTTCCCCTCAAAAAAGATTGAATAATTTTGCAAGGAATACGTATATTTGTATGGACACTTAGCATTTTGCATGGGCTTCATGCTGCTGCATGCTTTGTGCAGCAAGAAGGGTGGTTCTAGAGTGTAAGGGTGCAAGTGTATATGCAGTTTACTGTTTCATGGAGGGTTTTGCTTTGTCCCGATAGCAAATGTTTTTTCTCCTTTCTCAACAGTACATTGCGTCAGCGAGCAGATCCTGTTTACAGTCCACCTCTTCAAGTGTCAGGACTTTGCTGGAGGCTAAAAGTTTATCCAGTGAGTTATATTTTCAACTAGAGTTGTTATTCCATCCAGAACACTTAACCAGCATTCATATGTTTCTCATGTAAGGAAGCATCAGTTAGTTTCTTCTCATATTGTATGAAAAGCTGTGTGAAAAGAATGTAATAAGGCTGCAGAGTTGATCACCAACCATTGGAGTATTCCTTCTCTGCCTCCAGATAACCAGCATGAACATTCTCGCTATAGTTAATCTGGGTAATTTAAAAGCAATTAAAAATGGGTCTTACAAATATGCCATAGGACCATAGCTATTATTAATCTTTTTGTCTGTCTGGTTTTTGCAGATGTTTCTTGCAGAACTGGGGTCTAGAATAACTTACCATATTTATGTTTATGAATAATCCTTATTTGGGAAGTTGGGAGGAGGACAAGGTATTAGTTGAAAGGGAATCTGTTTACTGTGTGTCCAGTTCTCAGATGCTGACATTAAAACCTGTGTGTTGCACTAACGTCCTCTCAGTGGGCTGAACATTCAGATTTCAGAAACAACGTCTCTGTCAGTGTTGGAATGTTAACCCACAAGGTGTGATCTTTTTACAGTCCGCTAGGCTGGTCAGTGCTTCCAGGAAGCTCTGGCTGCTACTACAGCTGTGTTTGGAGAAATACGTGTTTAGTGGTGGAGTACAAGTTTTTTTGTTAGTGAATTACGTGGCATCTTCAGAGAACTGGATGAATCTGTTAAGCCCATGTAGGCACAGAGCTGGATTCTTGCAGTGCAGAGGTGGGGCCCTGTGTAAGTTTTCAGCCGATTGTAAATTCAGGATTGTCTACATAAGGTGCACTGTCACACGGCATTAAAATTGATTTTTTTAAATGGTAAGTTGAAATGTTTCTTCAACCTAGAGGATTCAAGTTGAGCCATTCTTCATCCTTGATTAAGGTGAGTGTGATGGAGGTTTTGCTATATTTTTTTCTTGATTTCTGGTGATTCTAATATTGTTTCTCAGTTAACTGACCTAACTTTTTAATGTTGCATGTTTTTTTTCTAAAGAAATTACTCTTTCAAAAATTAAGTGGCTTTGAAATGCAGCTGTGTGTAAAATATTGCAGAATTAATGTTTAACCTGAGCTGTTTTCATGTGGAGAGCTTGAGAAGAATTGGACTTTAATAAACTGAGGAGTAGATTTTATGAGCTGTTCTTATTGCTTTTTCTGTATGTTAAATAAATGTTTTTCCAATACATTGACAAGTGTTTGTCTACTCTGTCTTCCACTTAACTGAACTCCTAAAATGCTAATAGAGTAACTAGAGCTCTGTTTTGAGATTTATATCTGAGATACCAATACTAGAGTGCATATGTGCTTCCAGATGCAAACTCTATGTTGATTCAAGTTACAGTAAGAGTTCTAGGTCAGAGAAGACTAAAAATCAAAACTGTAGCATACAGAGTAGACTACTGCTACAAATTCTGTATTGATTGAAGCTGTTTTCTAAACTTCAAGGGTATACCGAAGTGGTTTTTTGGGTTTTTTTTCTGGTTTTGCTTTCTTTTTTTATTTGATTTATCTATTTTGTTTTTTTCAAGGATGGAAATGGAGTAGTACGGGGCTACTACTTGTCTGTGTTCTTGGAGCTGTCAGCTGGATTGCCGGAGACATCCAAGTAAGCAAACCTGTAGTAAGAGCAGCAGTTCTTTTTTTTTGTCTTTTTTTTTTCTTTTTTTTTTCTATTGGCAAAGCAGCTGGAGAGGCTTGCCAAGAATGACCTCAAGTCCTGTAGTGTTGCTAGGGTCTGCAGAGCACTCTTGAAAAGAATAGTGAGACTTCTGTTGTCTGTTGAGCTTTGAATAGTGCCCAAAGATGATACTATTTTAAAGTTGTTAACTCAGTGGCTTTCTTGAGATAAAAAGCAAGCTGGCAAAACAACCGATAAGAGTATCTGTCTCCTGGTATTCAGTCCTAGCGTTGATTTACCATTCTACTCCCTGTTACTACTTCCCCCTTGTACTGTTTATATAAGTGTTCCGTAAGATTTTAAGACAGCATCACCTCTTCAGCTGGGCACGCAAGCCTCCCAGGAAGTGCAGTTCTGTTAAACTTGACGCATTCAGCAATTCTGACATCTTGGTTTTGGTTTTGGTGTTAATACCTGTGATCTTCCCCTGCATAGGTATGAGTACCGTGTAGAAATGGTTCACCAGTCCACCAACGATCCCACTAAAAACATAATTCGAGAGTTTGCCTCCGATTTTGAAGTTGGAGAATGCTGGGGTTACAACAGATTCTTTCGTTTAGATTTGCTAGCCAATGAAGGCTATTTAAACAGGCAAAATGACACTGTGATCCTCAGGTAAGGAGGACAACATAGTGGGGCTCTTCTGCTATCATTTCACCAAGTGTCACACCTACTACTGAAATAGGAAATAATTAAGTAGTTGAATTTAATAAAATTGTGGCACGTTTTGTCATAAATGGATTTCACTGTCATAGGCTTGAAAGAAGAAAATGTGCTGAAGGGAGTTGTGGAAACTTGAAGTACATCTCTCTAAGAAGTAGCTACGCTTGACACTAATAAGCCTGGGTTGGAGATCTGTAGCTAACTGAGTTAAAGGAAAAGGGTGTTTTCTCTCCACCTTTAGAAACAGTTGTAATGAGCACAGGAGAACTTTGGGAATGAAGGAAGTCTGTAACGCGAGAGAACTAATGCTCTCAATGGAAGTTGCAGTGTTATGACAAAATATAGAAGCTTTATCTACTTCAAATATTCTCTTAGTCCTACTCCTACTCCTGTTAAATGCTTTGTAGTGTGTTAATTTTTTTTAGCGTTGGTTTGTGAAGATAAGCATCTCTCAACTGCCTCTCCTACAAAAAACTTACTGTTGCCATTCAGTGCGTTCAGGATACCGAGTATAGAAGTACATGTTGTCTGTCAAGTTTATTTTCTCGCTAGATTTCAGGTTGTCTGATGTTCTTACGCAGGGCTTTTTGGGTGGGGGGGGTGGGTGATGACCGGGGGGGGGAGGGGGGCAACAAAAAAAACCCCACCAAAACAACAACAACAACAAAAAAAACCCCTTTTGAAATGTTCCTTTGAAGGTTCCAAGTGCGCTCACCAACCTTCTTCCAGAAGTGCCGAGATCAACACTGGTACATTGCTCAATTGGAAGCAGCTCAGACAAGTTATATCCAACAAATAAATAACCTTAAAGAAGTAAGTGGGATGCATGTTAATGTAAAATCACCTTTTACTGACTAGTAGTTACGTGTTTTAGGTTACAGTGTTCATGTTTGACAATTGTGTGTGTTTGGGTTGCTGTCAGTAGTTTGATATTGGCCTTACTAAAATAGTGTATATGCAAGTCAACAAACTTACTTGATTTGATGATGATGCTCCATTGTTGTCTTCTGTGTATACATGTTGTCTTCCCTGTGTACATACATATGTATACACTTTTGTGTATCCTTCTGATATTTAAGAGGCTTGCGATTGAACTTTCCCGGACTCAGAAATCACGAGGCATTTCACCTCCAGACACTCATCTTAGTCCCCAGAATGATGATGGTTCAGAAACAAGGTCAAAGAAATCTGGACAAAGCACTGAAGCACTACTTGAGAATGTTGCTGCTCCAGGATTAGCGCGAGATAGCAAGGAAGAGGAGGAAGAGAAGATCCAGCATGAAGACTTTAATGTAGGAATTGTCTTTTTCCTGCCTCTTCGTTTATGTGTAGCTTTTTATGATAGGAGAGCAGTAGAAACATACATGAACTTCTGAATTGTAAATTAGATTTATTATCCTCTGTGTGGAAATAGGAGATAACACACTCGAGAGCTAGCAGTGAGAGGTGACACCTAGAGAGATGTTCCAGAACAGAGCTAATAGATCCCACCACAAAAAAGTTTCCAAGTTGCAGCTGAAAAATCCAACTTCTCTATTTGTTACCAGCTTTTATTGTGCTTTGAGACCCTCCTAACTCCTGTACAATAGTGTGACACTCTGGGGAGAGAGTCTGTTCATAGCTTTTGGTGAATGCATCAAAGTGCAACTGAAATGTTTCTTCTTTTATAAAGGCTTATTCTGTTTTTCCTATAGCATGAGCTCTCTGATGGTGACTTGGATATAGATCTTGCTGGAGAAGATGAGGTGAACCACCTTGATGGTAGCAGCTCTTCAGCTAGTTCGACAGCAACTAGTAACACAGAAGAAAATGATATTGATGAGGAAACTATGTAAGTAACTTAAAATGCCTTTCAGATCATCATCTTGTCTCCCAGGGTAACCATCCTAATTCCAATGGAAACGGATTCATTTGCTGTATCACAGCTATGATGTGGGGGGAATTCCAGTAGAATGTGAGGAGTGTTCCCTATACTGGGAACATTAGCTGATACAGTTAACGCTAAACACTGAATTTTTGGTCAGCTAGTTACTGTCTTTCCGATCTCATCACGTATTTTAGTGTTGTATTCTGTCTTTGACAAGTCATAGTCTGTGAAGGTTCTTTCCCAAAACACTATTAAGAAATCTGTTTCTACACTGTAACAAAAGAGAGGTTTGGTATTAGGAAGTGTTGTAGTAGTAGGAGAGTGATAATAAAGACAGTTACTTAAACTAGCGAATCTAAGCTTCTTAGCCGAGATGATAATGTCAGATCCTAGAATCTTCATTAAAACATGAGAATGTGTTGTAACACATACAAATATAGAAGTTTGCAGGATCAGATTTTACAGTCTAGATACATATGATGCTTTTGGACTCTGGGTTAGTGAATCAGTCATTTAATTAACACACTTTGATTCGTTTAGTTTGTGCAGTTTGGAATGCAGAAAATACTATTTGCAGTGCTTCGTGGTGTTCTGAAGGTATGTGCCATAATGTTTAACGAGATCTGAGAAAAGCTAATAATTGTGTTCTTCTTTTTTCACCCCAATCATCTCCTAAGGTCTGGAGAAAATGACGTGGAATATAGCAGTAATATGGAGTTGGAAGAAGGAGATCTTATGGAGGATGCAGCAGCTGCTGCTACTCCTGGAGCATCAGGTATGAAAAACAGCCTTCAGAATTCCCATATATGCAAAACGCTGCTGGATTTCTTCCCCTTTTCTTGGAAGCAACGCCAAGCTGCGTGTTCTGCAGGCATTTCTATTTTTGGAAATGCTGCATCATGTGGTTTGTACTGATTATTGCAGTGTAGCAGAAACGTTTCATTGGTTCAATAAAAAAAAAGGGGGTGATCTTCTGAATGTGCTTGTTTGAAAACGATGCGTAAGTTTGGAGAGAGGCTTTTCTGCCTCTTTGAAACCCCATCCATTCCGATTGAAAGTAGACTGACAAATTTTTACTGACGGCTGTGTGGCCTCTGAATGCGTCACACATTCACTTGGGTTTTAGTGCGCTGTAAAACCTGAAGTTACATGGAAGGAATGAAGTAAAGAATCCTTACAAGTCAAGCAGAAATATATTTTTAAATGCAGTAATGAAAAGGAGCTCCAAGATTTCTTGCAGCCTTGAGATGATTATAGCCCAAATTAGCCATAGGTTAATAAGAATCTGAAAGAAATATGTGTATATTGAATAGAAGTATATTTATGGCGAAGATATCAGAAGTGACATTCACTGGAAGTGGTATTTATGCTGCTGTGGAATTCTGCTAGTGCTTGAATGACAGAATTCCTTAAGTGTCTGCTTTTAGCTGCTGTTTCAAAACTTCTTGGAAACTTCTTGTGAGCTAGGAAGTTGAGGGACATGGCTGTTTCCTTCTGAAAGGATAGCCTTCAGAGTAGGAGCACAGTGGCTGTAGAAACAGCATTTATTTAGGAGCTTTTAGAAAGTAATTTTTAACCACATTTGTAAAAGCTGACACAATCTCTTCACTTGAGCTTCTTGCATTTACCTGCTTGCACTGTTTTCCAGTCTGAATGTTAGTAGTCACCTGTCTCTGTTGGAAGGGAGTTCTGCTAAACTGTACAATTTTAGTCTCGCAGATCTAACTGTTTTCTCTGAAGACTCTCTTCATCTTTTGAGTGCCTTGGCCACTGTGTAATGAGAACATCATAACGCAGAGCAGAACTCAACTGAAGATTCCCCCCCTAATCTAATTGGTGGAGGAACCTAGAAAGTTTATGTATATTTCTCCAGAATAAATGCTCTTTGTGTTGATTTGTTTACCAATCTATTTATTAGGAGATTTGCATAAAAGATAGGAAGTTAAATTCTTTTTTTTTCTTCTTTTTTTCCCCTCTGGTGCTTTTTAGCTTAAACTTTTATTTAAAAGCATATCTGATTGCTTTCAGAATCCATAAGTCCATTAAATAATACTGATGTCTTGTTAAGTTTCTTGGAATGTTTTCATTCCTAATCTGCCTGTAGAACTCTCTTTTTCTTTTTACAGGGAATAATGCATCACCTGTGTCATGTATATGCATACTCTTTCTCTGTAACTCCTCCTTAGGTATGAGCCATGGCTACACCAGCGCAAGTGGAAGACCTTCAAGGCGAGGAGGAAGTGCCCTAGGCTCAACAGCCAGTAGCAGTTTACTAGATATAGATCCCTTAATTTTAATCCACTTGTTGGATCTAAAAGACAGAAACAGTATGGAAAACCTTTGGGGCCTTCAGCCACGTCCGCCTGCCTCTCTTCTGCAGAACCGAGGTAACTGTACCTCACATTATCAAATTATTTCATTCCAACCTGGAAATGTCTCTGAGAATGCAGTCCCAGAGTTAGAAGCAGATTTGAGGAGGGGAGGGGGAAAAAGAGGATGATAAGCAGTCCTTTTCATTGGTAGCTAAACTTCCGTATCCTCAGCTGCGCTCATCAGTATGCTGCATCGTACTGCCTGCTCTAACACATTCTTTGTCTTAATGGTTGACCTCAGATTGAGAATGCCGGATGACTCGACTGAAAACAGAAATGTGTATCAAGGAGGGTCTTCTCGTCTTTTCTTGGGGGATGTGACTGAACTGGCTGGCTGGTTGGTGTAGCAGCACTGTAGAGAGAGAGTTCATGCAGCCTCTTTGACTATAGCCGTGGGAGATGAATGAACGGCCTTTTTCTAGAAGGGGTTAGCACCGAAAGGCAAAACAACGCAGAGCAGCTATCTGCTGAGAAAGCAGTTACACCTCTCGCTTCACACAGTTTGTGACTGAGAGTACTAGGAGAGCAGCGTATACTAACCGGAAAATAAATCCTGGAATTTCCTTTTGTCTGAAGAGGGCATTTAAAACAACTAGAAAAATATGTGTAGTAGTAAGACTGGAAAAGCACATGTAAGCGCTTGTGGAAGAAAAATGGATGAGAATGTCAGGAGCCAAAAATAGGATGGTATTTGAATAATTGAAGACTTTGAAGAGTATTTGTGGTTCAGTTAGGACCCTCCAATCAGAAGCAGCAATTAACGTCACATGCAGCAAAAGCAAGATAGCTGGCAGTGCTGGCACCCGTGGCTGTTGCTGAAGGTTGCTCTTTCTCTTGTTTTGTTAGTGAGGAACTGAAATTAAATCAAATCTCAATAATACATGTATCGTGATTAACACTTATTTGGAGCTAGCTGGCCCACTACCGCAACATCTTATTTCAGGTCATTCTGCAACAACCATTTGGTGACTTAATGGAACGGAAGAGAAATAATGGTCCATCTGCTACAAATAAATGCTTGCTTTTGCTGCAACAACGACATTGGTGTTATTGAATCTAAAAGCTAGCTCAAACTATTTGTTCCTTTGTGATTAGCTTTTTAAATGTAGTCACATAAATAGTCAGATGAATTTTCAGCTGAATGTAATCCATATTTCCAAAAATGGAAGTCACTTCTGTAAGTACGAAAAGGGGAGGCAGCACGTGAACCATAAGTCTCAGCTCTGTTTTGCCTGGAGAAAGGCCCAGACAAAAGGACCTTGAGAGAGGGCATTGCAGTTTGTGCTGTACTAATCGAGCATGATTACGCTCCCGTGTTGTGTTGAATAGCTTCCTGGTCATTTTTAGCTACTGGTTGTGCAGCTGAAATGACCTGTTTTGCTGAGGTTCCCTTAAGATTTGATTGTTCCCAGAGTTTATTCAAGTCAGTCAACTAAGAGAAAGCTGCTGTTACGTTTGGAGTTTGCCAGACTTCACCTCCTAAGGTGAAGGTTTCTAAGAGCCACTTGGCTTTACGGTTTCGAACAGCTGAATTTGCAGTGACACACTTGGAGAATTTATAATGCTTCAAGTAGACATCGAAGTTGATTAAATTCTGGCTAAACAGCATGTAGGCTTACTCGGGTATTTGCTCCTTGACCTGATCTTCTGGTGTTTGGTGCTTAAGGGAATTCCTTCCCTAGTTTCAGATTTCTTTGAGTTCTATGTGTTAAGATGGTACGTTGGTGGTATGAGAATCCTATACACACACTCACTAAATTTTACAAAAACATGTAACAAATTTGACGTAAACTGGCAACCAGGCTTGTGAACTCAAGCTTGTCTGACAATAGAGTAGTAGCTCAGTTGTCACCAGAATTCACACAGTAGTATTAGGAGCCTTGCTTCTTCCAGTGAGCAAGTTTGGGGGCTTTCTTCCATAGCAGGCGGGGAATGACAATCTGCTGTCCCAGTAGCTGTGCGGTGCTTGCAATCTAAATATGATGCCATACCAGTGCAGAAGAATGTCTCTCTGTCCCTCGTTTTTATAGCAGGGCAAAAGGTAGAGTTCTTATAGCTGTTAAAAAGAGATGTCTGTGTTTATTTGAGAACAGTTTGACTTACCTGTTGTGTTCTTTAACTTTTCCTTTGGTAAAGCATCATCCTATTCTCTAAAAGATCGAGATCAGCGGAGACACCAGGCAATGTGGCGCGTGCCCCCTGACTTGAAGATGCTAAAAAGACTTAAAACTCAGATGGCTGAAGTTCGAAGCAAAATGTCTGATGTAAAGAACCAACTATCGGAAGTGAGAAGCAGCAATGCTGGCTCGTGTGATGGACAGCCCAGCTTCTTCTCCATTGAGCAAGGTGCTTTAGCTGCCTGTGGAACAGAAAGCTGCAGCAAGCTGCAAGAAATAGGAATGGAACTACTGACAAAGTCTTCAGTTACCAGTTGTTACATAAGGAATTGTAAGTGCATGGAAAAGGGGGGATTTAAATGTCACTCTTAGATGACAGCTGCATAGGAGGTTTATATATCCAGGCATCTGGAAGTAGACCTTTTATAGTTACTCATACTCAAGTTCAGCTGTAAGAATCCAGACATGTAAAACCTGTGCTGCCTTTGAGTAAGTGAATGTTAGTGAAACTGGTTTCAGTCCTTCTCGGTAAAAGCACCAAAACTTTTGCTCCCCAACCAGTAGCACACCTAATGCAGTGAGAATGTTCTGAAGTTTAATCCAGTATCAAACTGATCCTAGCTTGTTGATTGCTGCTCTGCATCTGGCCCATCTATGAACTTGAGGATGTGTCCTGATGCTTGCCAGTGGGGGGGGAAAAACCTAAAAAATTCCAGACTTGCTGTACTTTAATAAGTTGAAATCTTGCTAAAATTCAAGTAAGCCAGGGTTCTCTCTGGAGAGACTTTGTCTTTTGAAAAGTGACCTCTTTCAGAGAGGTGCCTGTGTATCAGTCTGTTCAGGTACTGTCCTACTGGCAGCACTAGTAAGCCAGCATGGAATCCTTTGGATACCAGCATGAAGGCTGTGCAAGTGCTTTGCTGCTTATGATCCTGAGTAAAAGCACTTGTTAATCCTCTTTCACTTCCCTGTTGCCAGGGAGCAACCAGCAACCTTTTGATTGAAGTTATTGCTTGCATTTTGGAGCCAAGATGAGTAAGAACTGTTTATAAACATGAGTGGACTAAAGAACCGGTAGAATAGTGTATTCCTCTCCATCTCTTTCGATACTGACCTGCAAAACAGGGCTTTGCTGCAGTTGCAAAAGGTCTGTTTTACATTTCATCGCTTCCGTAGAGCAGAGAATTTCTTCTCTGATGGTACACATTAAGAGAAAGAGTTGTGTCTTAAAGTTTAGAGCCCTGAAGTGTGCCATCGCTAAGCCACGGAAGGATAGAGCCGCTTTGTTGGATGTGCTAGCTTTTGCGTGTTGGGTGGTTTTTAATACCACCTCTTTCCTTAGCAAATGCCTCACCCTTCAAAGATTACTAAGGCTCTGGGCAGTGTCATGGTTTTAGCTGGGATAGAGTTAATTTTCTTCACTGTAGCTGGTACAGCGCTGTGTTTTGGACTTAGTATGAAAATAATGTTGATAGTACACTGATGTTTTAGTTGTTGCTAGGTAGTGCTTACACTAGTCAAGGACTGTTCTAGCTTCCCATGCTCTGCGAGGTGCACAAGAAGCTGGGAGAGGAGGGGGCACAGCCAAGAGAGCTGATCCAAACTGGCCAAAGGGATATTCCATATCATATGATGATGGGCAGTCACTTTATTCTGCGTCGGAATGAGAGGAACAGGCTCTGTAAAACAGGAGCGGTCTGACTTGCGTTGAAGCCTGGATCCCCCACCTTTATGGGGTGTGGTGATGGCAGAGCTTGGTGTTTTGCTGTTCCAGTTACCACTCCTCCATTTCTCTACCTAGAGGAGTTTCTGTAGCAGGATCCACACTGACATATGCTCAGAGAATGGTCAGTTTGGGAAGTGGTAAACAGTGTGAGTCCTGTAACCTGCCTTTAACTCTTGCTTTCGAGGTACTTTGTTAACGTTGGACTTTGAATTTAAGAGCTGAAGGGATGGTTTTGGCTACCCTTATCCTTTATACTTTCATGATGGCTGAAGCAGTCTGGATGGTGGCTTCCTGAAGGATGTCTTAGTATAAGGCAGGTGAACATGAGTGCAGTCTTGGCTACATCTGTAGTTAGCCAAGCTTCCCTCTAGCCCGCATCTTTGACAGGAAGGGTGTGGGAGGAGCTTTGTGCAGGACTAGTAGTTAATGAGCAATGATACTAATATGGAGCTTAACTTCACTTAAAACAAGCATAAAGGCAGAATACTGCAGCAGTTTGATTGAACATTTGTCACATCTTAAAATATTTTTGCAGCTGCAAGTAAGAAAAATAATTCACCCAAACCTATTCGCTCTGGAGCCGCTGGTAGTCTGTCTTTACGAAGAGCTATGGACTGCGGGGATAGTAATCTTCGTTTAAAGGGGGATGGTCAAACTTCTGAAGGTAAAAAAGATCGTCTTTACTTGTGTGATGTGATGCGTCTTAGCATCTGTTGTACAAAAGCTTTTCGAGAGGTCTTTTGATTGGCAACTGAAGTTTCCCTGAAACTTGACTGGATCCTTTCTCAAATCTAGTTAACGTTATTTTACCTGCGCAGACCTTTGATAGCTGATCTGCTGTGAAACGGTGCCACACAGTTGACTTGTCGGAACATAAGTATATGCGTTACGTGTTATTTCTGGCCTCTCTGAAGGTGTTGCAGGAGCTAACTCTATAGTGAAAATCATAGATCAAAAAGTACTGACCCAGGCTTAAATTGTGATTTGACTTAAAGGGAATTCAGGAAAACTCCAGGTACATGTGATGAAAGAATTGCATGATGTTGCTCCTCCTGAGTTTTACAGTGCACTTCCTTAAGCGGTAATGAAGTGAAATACCTAACACGGGAATTGGTATTTTGCCCCTCTCAAGTGTTCAGAGCAGGAATGGAATATCACAATTGTTTCCTTGTGATGCTAAATAGATACAGAAGGCTTGGGTGAGAAACTGGAAAATACCATGAAGCCATGACGCAGTGTATCTGTAACCTTTTGTGCCCAGTTTATGCCCTTGTCCAAGACTAGAAAGGCTGCCTTACTGCAGCCACACGACTTGGCATCTGTAGCTGGGAAAGATGACAGTGAAGAGGGTGTCCGTGTTACTAGAAAATAAGTAGAAGATAAGTTTTAACTACACAAGATGGGGAAGGATTAATCTGTGCTTACCTGAGTCTCCCATCAGAAATGGCAGCTGAAACGGAAGCTCTGTGTCTTTAGGGAGTGGATATCAAATGGTGTGTGTTACCCATGCCTTGACGTGAAAATGTAGGGGTTGAAGAGCGAGGGTGGGGAAGGTGAGCTTGTGCATGCACGTGTTTGGAACCAAACTGGTGATGTAAAACAACTGGATGTTGAGTCTTTTGAAATAAGGCGGGACGTGCTTTGAGTTCCTCTCCCTCTTTTCTCAGGTGGCATAGGGAGCTCAAAGCTGAGCAGTCGGCATCACCCTCCCAGGCCCCTGGCTAACAGCAATGCTTCTGAGGCACTGCCTAAGCCGGAGGAAAGACCTTGTGAAGGTTCAGATTCCGATGTGGGAGTTTCTGGCTTAAATGGCTTAGCTGCTGTAGAGAAGACCAGAAAAGTTGGTGCTCTGGGGTAAGGGTTTTATTCTTTTTTACTTCTTATCTCCTCCCCCACCTTCCCTTGATCCAGAGAGAAAAAAATACCAATCTACTAAAACCAGGTGCTTGTAGCACAGAAGAGAAATTACTTTGAAGTTTACTTGGTTGCTGCTGTTCCCTCTGGATATCAATTTTTGGTTTTATAACTAGGTTATGAGTCGTCTTTTCTTCTGCTTTTTTATTTTGATCAGCTGAGGATATGGTCTGAAACTGATTTGAAAGGCAGGTCCAGCCTGTTTTCCCGCTATTCCTTGCAAAATATCCTGTAACTGAAAGTTAGCGCTTTTGATTTCCTCGTTTAAGACAGTATTTTTCACTGTGACTCTACTTTTCAGCAATTTCATAATAATTTCCTGTTGCCTAACTAAGCGAAGTGCAATGGAGTACTCAGGTTATTTTTTTGTCACCATTTTTGGAAAATACTCATAAACTTTTCCAGGTTTATTTTTTAAGATTTTAAATATTTCTCAATCAAGCAAAGCCGGAAGTTTAAGTGGATATGCAAGAGTCTTAAGCTATGACTAAAACTAGATGTGGCACTGAAAGGATTTGTTTCCATAGCTGGATTAAAGCTGCATTTCTAATGTGGGTTTTTGTGTTTCCCCTAATTTCTTTCTCAAGATCAAATTCTAAAGGATGTCGTACAGAAGGAGCACAGGCAGGTGGTCTGGAAAACAACTCTGAAGCTGGTGAACTGCAGGGCATGCTTTCTGAAGGTGCTTCTGCAGGGCCAGAAGAAGGTAAATCGGATGTTGTGGAGGGCAAATGCAGTGTGACAGCACTCCAGGTTGTGATGATCCATTTCTGTAATGGAAGTAGCTTGAAGGGGAGACAGAAAGAGGAGAAGAAAAACCCAAACAACAAAACCCAAAACCTGTTTTCGTGGCTGTCAAACTTTGCTGTGGCATTTGGCAGCTGTAGTGTAGATCTGAATGAGGAGAGAGCATCTCTGTGTCGCTGCTGTCTGTGGAGAAACAGGGAGTCACGGTGCAGCAGGACTGTGAAGACCCAGCAGATAATGTTAGATGGTGCCATCTATTTCTCTGGACTAGTGGTTGCTTTTTGTACCCCTTGTTATGTCTCCAGGTCTTTGCTTTGGTGTTCAGTTGCATGGCCTTGAAAATTATTTCTTACCTAATTAAAATAGTAGCCTGTGACCTTGGCTTTGAAGTGTTCTGCCTTCAGGGACAAACCACATTGGTGACTACCTCCACGTCCGCACTAGAATCTCTCCAACACTTCATTCGTGTCGGGTGTTGCAGTACGTAAGCCAGTTTCCTTAGAGACTTGGAGGAAACTTTTCCCCCTCCCTTCCTGCATCCTTTCCACGCTGGAAAAAAAATATTATTGCCTTTTTTTAAAGTCCACGTAGAAGAGTTTTTCTTATCTTGCTGAAACTCTCCTGCCTTCCACCCCTGCACTGATTTGAATTTCAATGACTGAATTGTAGTGCAAAGCCTATATTAAGGTGCCAGCATCCATCTCTATCTGCAGTGTGCAGTATTGTGTAGGAGTTGGCATTTACAGAAGGTCTCTCAGTGACAAAACTGAATTTCTGCTCTTAGTCACTGCAGCGTGATCGTGATGCGCTCCCGCAGCTCTCCTATTATAGCCGAGAGCCTAATAGGAAAATGTTCTAAAAACTGAAATACTTCATTGTTAAAAACCCCAGGAAACAAATATTACAATTTTTTTCCTTTCAGAGGAAAAGCTACAGTAGAATTGGCACCTCACTTAACCACTTGCTTTTTCTTAGCAATGAGTATCAGCACTTAAGAAGTAAAAGAATAGAGCAAACCCCTTCTGTCACCTACAAAACTGTACAAAAGGGAGAGTTTTGACTGCTGTCAGTGCACACTCGAGGTCTGGCAAAACAAAAGAAGCAACCTTGATTATCAACAGCTGTGGTTCTTTTTTGTAGGAAAAGCATGTTTTTTGTGTGTGAGACTTGAATAGAGTATTGCTGCTTGAAGGGTCTGGTAGGTACATCTGCTCCACGGGTCGTACTACCTCGTAACTGTTAAAAAAGCAACCTTTATTTTCTGTCCTAATTGTAGAGGTAGCCTGAGCAGCTGGCAGGGGTGTGCAGCTCAGAGAGGAAGGAGCTGCGGACACCTGAGCCTGCGCTCAGCTGGTGACATGGGGGAATTGCTCCTCTTGAGCTAAGCTGCACAGCAAAATGAGGCTGTTGTCAAAGCCAGTACCCACTGTTCTGTCAAATTCCTTGGTGCTTTAGTAAATACACTTAGCTCTGAACGGGTTCCTTCTCTCTCGTTCTCCTGCCAGCTCTTGGTATTTGGTATCGGTAACTCTTTGTGTGAAAAAGTTGAATGCTCCAGCTACCCAGGTCTTACTGCCATCATTTTTGCCTTGTGGTTTTTGGTGTTTTGGGTTTTCTTGCAGCTGGGGTATGTCAGAAGCATGTCCTTCATCTCCTACCAGGAATGAGCAGCGACAGTGACATTGAATGTGACACAGAAAACGAAGAGCAGGAGGACGCCGCCTCGGCCTCGGAGGGGTTTAACCATGCCTTCTCTGTCCAGTCCTCAAGCGAAGGTAGAAACGACTGTGTGAGCCCACCTTGCCAAAGGCGCCCGCGCGCCTGCCTCAGAGCTCCCGTGATGCAGGACGCTGCCAAAGCAGCGATGGCTGATGGCGCTGGAGCGGTATGAAAGCTCCAGCAAGCGCCAGTAAGATTTGGAACGGCTCTCTTGGGATCCTAATTAAAATCAGATCAAAACTGAGAGGGGGAACTCTTTCTAGCCTTGAGAAGTCAGTTTAGGTGAGTCTCCTGGGGAAAGTGTTGGAAAAGCCATAGCTCTAGTTCTGAAGTGGAACTCCCCGTGCGCCGGGATCGGCACTGTAAGTCGGCTGACTTCAGGGAGGGAACCACTGCCTTAGACATGGATTTGCATCCTAATTGGCAGGAACGTGCTTCGAGCACTTCAGCGTCTTTCCAAAACTCATATTTCTCTGAAAAGCTTTAAAATTCTGATGGAATTAAAAACTGCAAGGTGACAGCTGACGCTAGGTGAGGTTGGCTTTTGGCCTGAATAAGCGTCCCGCGCCGCGTGAGCAGCACGGCCCAGCAACTCGGCTCAGTAATCAGTTTGCCGCTTTGCTGCGTGTCTGCAGCAGGCACTAAAACCTCACAACTCCTCAGAAGATTCAGAACATCGCTCGGTTCTGTGCTTGACTTAAAGATACCTTAAATTTAAAACCCTGTGACAGTCTTAACTCTGCGTCAAGCGCATCGTGTACCGGTGTGTTAGGGTTGAAGTACAACGCGGCGGGCCTTGCAGGTGACAGAATGTTAACTTGCTGTGCTCCGACTGCTCATCTGGTAAAGGTTACGAGGTTTTTGTTCGTTTTTTTTTCAGTCTCAGAGCGGTGCTCGATGTTCCCAGAGGGCGACCAAGTCGGTCCTGATGATCTCAGCTTTGTTACCGGAGAAGACGGCACCAGGTAACTGCACCCGCTTGCCTTAGGCAGCCTGCGAGGTGGCTGCGGCCCTGGGGATGCGCTTTTCCCCGTACTGCTCCCTGCGAGCAGACGGGCGGGTGTTTGTACAGCCCGGCGGGTGTTTGTACAGCCCAACGCGCTGCCGTCTGCCCCCGGGAGACCAACAGCAGGCAGGTGAGCCCCGGTCTGCTTCTGTGGGGCTTCCCCCGCCCCCCCAGGGCCCTGCAGTACCTACGCTTTTAAGGCGGTCTTTAGAAATTATGCGGTGCTGAGGGAGGGCTGGCTGAGTTTTGCATGCTTACGTAGTCATCAGTAGAAAACTCGGATTGGATTTAAGTACCTGGCAGAAAATTTTGACTGTGTGAAGCCTTAAAACTGTCCCGGGAGACGGGTGTTCACTGAAAGCTGCCTTTCTTTGGAGCAGATAGAGCGTGGGCTTGGGGCCTGAAGACCTGCCGGCTCCTGTCCCTGAAGAGGTGCGTTTATTCACTGGAGCTTAGTCCGAGGCTGTTGTTTATGGCTGTGCGCACACTCCATTCTGTCACATACCCTCGTGTGGTGGTTCTACAGTCGTCTTAACCCTGTTACTGGGGCAGAAGGACCTCTGAAGGCCTTGCACTAAAGGTTGCATTCCTGCTGGCTCTGCCAGCTTCAGATGCTCTGCAGAAGTGTCCAAAAGGGGCTGGAGCCCTGTTTTGGGATGTGTGTCCTATTGTGTCATTGGGACAACAGCCAACGCGTGAGCGTCCTCATTTTAAACGCTCTGAACCGACTGTGTGAGACTGCCGCATCCCGCAGATGCGAGGGATCGGGACTTGGGGTGAAATAGCTGGCACAGAAGTTGTTTTTCCTCAAGTCTGCGGGGCGGACCAACCGAGCGCGTTGCCAAACTCTTTGCCACTGCGCGTTGTGTTTTGAGCTGCTAAACTACTTGTGAAGCTACGGTGAAAGCCGAATACCTGGTTAGTGACGAAGCATGAATAACTGTAAGCGGTAGCTGTCCTTGCCTCAGCTGGCTGTCGTGACGTTCACTTCTGTATGACTGTGCCGCAGTGTCAGTGCTGTACAACTCGTAGTTTAAAACTGTTTGCACTTTGTTAATAAAATGAATGTTGAAATCTGGTGTGAAGTTTTAGATGTTTGTGTGTAAATAAGTAAAAGGGTGAGACCCTGTTAGGGTACGTAGTGCGCTGCTGCCACGCTGGGCTTGCTCTTTAGTACCGAGCTGCTCTAAGGCCTGACTGCTTCTAGAACTTTTCCCTGCCACACACCTGGCACTTTTTCCCTGAATTACTCAATGAAGGGCACTTAAATCCCACTGGGATTTTTAAAGCTGTGTTCGTAGAAGCCAGACCAAATGCTTAAATCTCATCTATTCAAATCAGAATTGAGGAAGATCCACGGTTTTCACTTTGTACTGAAGTCCCTGTGTTTCTCAGCTGTGGTGGTGCGGTGCGTGTGCTGGCGGCGGTGCAGGGCTGCGTGGCGATTATTATACATGGCTTAATTAGCGGTAATCACAGAGCTCTGCCTCTTTAACACTCACAGATGCTTTACTCTTTATAAGAGGCCCAGGCTGAAGGAAATGACTTTGATTAGTCACATGATCTGTTCTGGAGTTTGTGTCCAACCTTGGCAGGGACAAGAACGGGGCCGGTACCAGCCTACTTTGCTCACCTTATGAAGAACTTGTTCCAAAACCAGCTGTGCACCAGTAAGAGGTAGGGAAACGGCCTTACTGATCCCATTAACTAACAGCCCCTTCCCTTTCTGGCTGTGGAAGAGCTCAGGCCGAGGCTGCACTGGGCCCTGGGTGCCTGCACCGGTACGGCAGAGGCCGGTGCTGAACGGTGTCGCTTTCTGTTACACGTCACACAAAGGCAATCTGCTTTCACCGCAGCGAGGACACGTAATGCAGATGTTGGGTGCTGGCTTTGTTAGCTCACAAACAGACTCTGAAGTGTGGTTTAAATTACTGTTTTATTAAGATATTGGTAAAACTTCCAACAGTTTTTCTGTATAAACAGCTTTCATAAATAAAATGCGGATGACTAATACATGGTTATAACTAAACGCGTATGTGTACTGTAGAACAAGATTGCGAATGGAAGTCCCAACACTGCTAAAGGGTGAGCTTTAGTTTATTCACTGCATAAAGAACGTGTGAGTTTCATGAACAAGGTAATACAGAAAGGTCAACAGGAGCACCCGGTGTAGCAAGTGCCAACGCGCCTGGCTGTCTACACACGTACTTGTGCAGGAGTGGACGTGCTCGGGGTGATCGCAGCCAGCTTCACCCGTTCTTGTTCCAAGATGTCGTCTAGCGCGAAGGAGAGAAAGGGGAAAAAAAAAAAAAAAAGCCTCACAAAATGCAGCTGCGACGCACAGTCGTCGTACTAGACCCTAAGAGGTGGGGGTTATTTTTTCTTTAGCGGCAGTGCTGGCAAGCGTAGTGCGAGCGCCTGATCAGCGAGGACTGGAAAAGGATATGAACGTTTAAGTCAGAGGTTGCGTTAATGCTTCATTAGTACTTATTGCACGTGATACAAGGGTAGAAAGTTTTGTTCCTGTTGCAAGGAGGGTATGAATTAAAGAAAGATTGCCCTAAATTACAGGCATGAACAAAGCTGCAGTATCCCCTTCGATGGCTTTGTTTACGTGACCAGTGCCGGGTGAATAAATTGTGCTAAAACAGCCCCTAATTTAGACCAATCTTTCTCATTTTTCTTCCCGCAGAACATTGCCAGGGTCGGGAGGATTTAGTGAGGAGATCGTGGACCTGACCTACAGCAGCCACGTCTATAAACACAGAGCTCGTTACGCCTCCTCTTGTCTGCCCATGGAGCGCCCCGACGCGTTTCTCACTGACACACAGTGTTCCAAGCACAGAGCGGAGGTTCTATGACGATGCACCACTATAAATGTGGCGTAAGTTAAAGTCTGCTTTGACATTGTCCTTCAGCGTTACAATGCAATCTAAATCAAGTGCTGAATGGTTTTAACTTGCGAGGACAATGGATGGCACTTCTAGGTAAAGAAAAGTTATATACATGTGTTTCCACCCACCTTTAGTGCAAATTGAAATGGGTTAACAGCTCCCTGGCCTGGTGCTATACTGCTCTCTGCACCGCAGACGTTCCTCAGAGTTGCGCATTTAAAAAGTGTACACAGGAAACGACCGGAGCGGGGATTGAGCGAATCCCGCGAGTACTCACAGTGAAGAGCTGATGAGCGAGTTTTGAGCAGCTCCAGACAAACCGCCTGGAGCCCCTTTCTCAAAACCAACGCTATTTAAAAAAAATCAACAAACCCAAACTAAAAATGTTTTCACTACCTACCTCCTAGTTCTGAAAACACGGTTAACACGTAAACTGAAACTGATGCGGGTTGTGTTAACGCGGAAAAGGGATACTTCAGCTCTTTATTGGAAAGATTCGTTACACAAATTTCACCACCACTAAGATACACAATAAAAATACAAAACACAGGTCACAGACTGAGTCTCAGTATCAACAGTTAATAAATACAATTAGATACTTTGATATTAGCCTAATATTTTTACATTGTCACCGGATAGACAATCAAAGTACGAGATACAGAACACTTAGATACCGTTAGAGAGGGATTATTGCTTACGTTAGCAAGCAGCAAGTAAGGGCACAGGATTTTGAACTGAAGAGAACTACTTCCTATCACCAGTGGCATTAAGAGAAAACACTGCATTTCACAAAGCACTGCTTTTTTGTCTAGTGTGTAGAATCAAGAGCAGCATATATCAGACCAATAACCACTACTTTAATAGTATAGAACTTTAAAGGACTTACCTTACAAATGGTTCCTACCTACTCTATAAATATGCATTTAGTGAAGAAATGAACACTTGCTACCTATACAATATTTTTATCTGACCACACTGGAACTACGATGGTAGATTTTTTTTTTTCTCCTAGCAAGATAAATGGTATGAGTCGCAGAATTATCATTTATGAATTCACACCTAAAAAGCTAGGTCCTTCCCACAACAGCACACGTGCAGTCCGGCGCTCGTCAACTGCTCCTGCAGACTGGGAAGAAGTTTTATCGTCCATAACGGGTTTTCACTCTAATTTACTCATACAAAGAATTGCACTTACTCCACCTTTCTCTCCGAAGCACGACAGTCGGCTCCGAGATGGACTTTCAATGCGTCATTATTACTGTGAATAATTTAAAACAAAGGCACCGCAGAGATGCCCCAGAGTTGCATATTTTACCATTTCATGGTCTCTCAAATTTCCTCAGTACATCTGACTTGGAACATATGCTGCAGCTAAAGAGAATGATGACAACAGCTAAGGCTTAATAAGATGACAGATAAGAGCCAATGATCCCGTAAGAGTTAAATTAAAAAAAAAGCCTGAAAAAGATCGAAGGAATCTAAAGCCACACTCCAGCTCCCGGTTACTCACGAAGCCTTTTGCTGTTCGACAGATTGCTTTTAAAATAGTGCATCAAAGATAGAAGAAGCGGAAATTGGCAGAATTCAACCCTTGCCATCTCGTCATGTTGAATCATCTCCTGACTACTTCATGTTAAAATACTTTGCAAGTTCTAGCTAAATACTAATACTGTTATTAACTTGTTACTGCTAAAATGATATGAATTGTACAATAAACACCTATGAAGACTTACTTTATTCATACTCTTCCAAATGTCTTGTTGTAACAAAGAATAGTAACAGGGTGTGTATTTAGTGGAGCTGACGGGAATTGTCTGCTTACTTACGTCCCAATTAACCGCTCCCCTGAGGGTTTAACATCACCTCGAGAGCAGGGAAGAGCTGGTGGGTGCTCTTTGTTTCCCGGTTTGATAAATAACGCTCTGCTTATGAAAATAAGGGCAACCGACGTTCCCCACGTTCCTTTCTGAGCCCAGGTTTAACCGAAGCAGAGCTCTGGCCTGTCAGTGAGTTTTACCCTCTCCACTAGACCCCAAGCACAGCCCCTGCTCATCCGCATCCGCGGCACTTCCGTTCCCTTTGGATTGCTCCGGCAGCCCTTCCTACACGTGCTGGAAAACACCAGGTTGCAGCGATACTGCTCCTCGTAGACACGGCATCCTACCATCCTTCATGCTGCAACTATATATTAAATTATGCCTTTGCCATCTAGAAGTCATTACCGAAACCAAACAGCTCATCAAATTGCTCATTATCTCTCGCAAGCAGTTCTCTGGTGCGCCTGGTTGAGTGACAGTGGTGTTGTACGGAACATCTCCACAGATTGGTTTCTTTTAAGACCTGAGATGAAGTTACGGTGAAAAGAGGTTGGCTCAAAAGCATTAAGCACAATCGTGTTTGATTAAAACTAACTGAGAACAGTTTCCTAAACCGACAAACGAGAAAAATGCCACTAAAAGCACCGGAAAGATACGAAATTCCCTACACTGCACCTCTAGCTATAGGAAATAATTTTTTTAAAAACTACAAAAAAGTTTTCTTCATATTCCACGTTTTATGTTACATGAAAAAAATCGGTAAATGATGAGTCTGTACCTCAATCGGAGTCTGAGAACAGAGTAGCAGGAGCTTAGTTTGTCCATTCCGAAGTTACCTGGTAAAACCCTGTATGGCTTTTAGTCTTTTACCTGCAAAAGTGGATGTCATTTTCTAATTCATCTTAACGCTCGCCTGAAATAAACAGAAAGCAGAACACAAAAAACCCCCACACCTTGACTTCTACGGAAACTTCCCCCCCACTCTAAAAAAATTTGGCAGTTCTAAACCAGAATCTTTCTTTACATATTGCTCCACAGACGCACCTCAGGCAGGTTCAACTTCCCGTGTTGTTAACGGCCGTTCCCTAACCGTGTCTGTTCACGTGAACCAGCTGTTTGGCTTTCACGGGTGAATGTGACTGGATACTTGTGTGTGCGGGTGGTCGGGTGGCTGTGGCATTGCTCAGGGTGGCACCACCAGCAAACTTTATTGAGATTGAAACAACTACATTTGTTAATTCCTAGATCTATTTACACATGGTTTGAGCTTTGGGGGGGACTGGAGTACAGTTCTGAAATGCCCACCTTTTTTCGCCGTCTGATGATGCCGGTTTTATTTTGGGAATGTCTATTTTGGGAGTCTGACGGGGGAACACGACGGAGATGGTTACATTTTACAGCATTGATGAAGGTACGAATCTGGTATACAATTACTTTGTCTTCGCATCAAAAACATGCTCTCGCTGTAAGCGCTATGACTAGCCAGCCTCCACCACGGGGAGTGTCTTACCGACAACCTCGTGCTACCACGGCTCCGGACCGGTAAGGGCAGACTCGATCCTTCTGTATGGGAAGGCTCCCGAGCCAAGAGTGGCGTGTGAAACTTTGGTTTGAGCCTGGCTCCTCGTCGCCGCTTCCCGTTACAGAGCCGGAAGTGAAAGAACGCAGCTCGTTTCCCCAAGGATTTGAACAGTTCATCTTCCAGCCCAAAGAAGATGGGGGATAAACCCTTCACCCTGTAGATGCTCTGCCCTGCAGCACCCAAACTAAGAGGAGCGTCGTACTCCCTGGGATCGCTCTGTCCGCAGATCGACGCTGTGGTGTGCTCTGGCGATTCGGTCTTCACTGCTAAGCCGGTGATGGAATTTGCACTCTTTGGTATGCCAGGACTAAATGCTTGAATTGGTGGCAGACATTTGGCACTCTGAGGTGTACTGGTTTCTGTTTTTGTCAGGTCTAAATAGCCTTGATCATCAAACAGGTTAATGCTGGACCCTATGCTTAAGCTAGTTCTGTCGGTGAAGGAATCCACTCGTCCTTCATAGCCTAGGTCTGCAGGTGCTGAGCACTGGTGCTGGGGCCACGGTCGTTTGCAGTCTCCATGGTTCTCCTTATCTTCCCCGTTGTCTTCTTGCCCACCTTGAAAAGAGTTCTCTGTCCAGTCCGACTCCTCGCTAACATTGACTGCTGCGTTCATGTCCCTGAGAAATACCACAATGACAGTAATGTTGTCGCTGGAACCGGCATCCCGAGCAGATGCCACTAATTTATGTGCTACCATGCTGCTGTCGCCGTTATTCTCCTTTAGATGGTCAGCCACCACTTTGACTGCCTCATCGGGGTTGACTGTGTCATAGAAGCCATCGCAGGCTAAAATGAGGTAGTCTTCAGAGCCATCTAGTACAGTGGAGGCAGAGTCTGCATCCCCACAGATATATGGCTTGTGCTCAGCATCCCCTGTGGAAAAACAACACATACACGAGACCGTGGGTTTGCAGTCACAGCGTCCGGGAGCCCTCTTATTAACACAGCATGGAGCCAATGACTCTTACCCCAAGTTAAAGAAATTATTTGGAAATTATTCCCTCAAACTGTAGAGGAAAAAAATAGAGGTCATCGCTCACAGGTCTATCTTCAACCATATTTCAAATTTTGATCACTAGAAAATTAAAGTTTTAATTAAAAAGAAAAGCAAGTCTGAAAAAGAAATTAAAGCCCATTCTTACCAATAGCTCTGGAGACTGACAGGCTCCCATTCACCCTCCAGGCTCCAAACCAGACCACGCAGCCACCAAGTGCCTCAATGCGCTTCTTCTCATCCTAAACAGCAAGGCAACACCAGAGTTGTTTGGACAGAGCGCTCCGTACTGCCGTCACACTGTGAACGCTTCCATAAATATCTGGTGTTTTCACAAACGCGGCCCGGTGGAGGCTGCAGGCCCCACCGGATGAGAACAAAGGATTTGCATACAAATCCATACCAGCTTCCAAACAAAGCAGGATAACTGGAACGTACGCTGCTGCTCCGAGAGACATTGGCATGGCAACGCTCAGTGTCCCAGCATCCCACGTAAAGCTGGCACCTGTCAGCTTCCGTGGGAAACACTGCCCGGGTGTATTTAAAACAGGCCATTCTCACCTCTCGATCTGGTTTGTGGGGCTTCATCAGTTCCACAGCTTGGCCTCTCCTCACGAGCATAACCTGGGAGTCCCCGAGCCAAGCCACATGCAGCATATTTCCTCGGATGAAAGTCACCACCCCGGTGGTTCCACAACGCAGACTCTGGACAGGGTGGAAAAAAATGCCCCCCGTTTTAAATAAGCCAATAAGAACCATTTCAAAGCGTTTTCCTGCTTAACTGGAGGACGGATCATGTTGATATTCCAATACGCAGCCAGTTCCTGGGGAGGAACAGGCAGCGCTTTCCTCACTGCCACGACTGTTCAGTAACAGCCCCTCAGAGCCAACCTGGCTGAATGAAGTGATCAGTTCTGCCCTGTGACTCCCCTTGCATTGGAATCACGTTTCAGAAGCCAGACTCTGCTTGTGATCTGCTGTGCTACTGTTTTAGTTGACTTCCTGCACCTGTTTCCTATCTGTTGGTAGAAATGCATGCATATTAATGAACTTGGAGGGAGGTTTATTTGTAAGCATATTGAGTTTCCCACACTTAACTCAGTGCTTGCATAAGTTTAGGAGGCCTAGGAGTCAGTTGTCCATTTATTCTTGCTTTCCAGAGCTAAGAAAAACGTATGCTGTAGGGGTGAGGAAAAAAACCCACCCCAAGAACTAAACCTAGTTAGCATGCGAACATCAGAATAGCAGCAGCATCCTTCTAAATGAACTGGATGTTGTGAGAAGTGGAGGCTGACATCTTTATGGAACATGAAGAAGCTCACCAGTGGGCACCGGCTCTATGGACCAGGCACAGACAGCTCCGTGCTGACCCCTGGCCTGTGCTCAGCACAGCACTTGGAGCACCCCTGCCAACAAAGACAGCATTTATAGCTTAATACTTCCAGAGTCAAGCCCAGGTAACTCAATCACCTCTCTGGCTGCCTTCTGGACAAAGCGCTCATCGGTCACCCGGAAAGCTCGGCACAGCGCCTCTGCCGGGTCATGCTGAAACATCTCCTGATGGACCATGTTCACGTGGAGATGGATGGAGGCATAGATGGCAGCATCCACTCCCCCGTGACCGTCAAACACTGCAAAATAAGCTTGCTCTTCTTGGTCCTGTCAATGGAAACACATTGAGAAAACAACTCAGGAGAGAGCAATGCAAACAGCTAATTGGATTGTCTTAAAACTTTTGAACTTGAGATTTGTGGTGTCCTCATTAAATTGCACTTCGAGGCGGCAGAGCCTGCACTGGAAAAACAAACCACTCGGACCATCTTCACTTGCATCAGTGGGAAATCTCCACCTTATTGCTGATGAATTCTACCTGCAAACTGCAAGAGATGTCCTGCAAGAATCACCTGTGTAGCACTCTCAGTGCTCCTTATGTCCCATTTTTTACAATTCAGTCACTCAACTCAAATGGAAAGTGCCATTCTCATCAAATTTGTGCAAGAGTTTTTGCGACTGCAAAAACCACAGAGAGAGAAGAACATCCAATACAGTTTGCATGAGGTCTACATCAAGACTGGAATCCACCAGGGATAAAATGCCAGTACAGATAAAATGTGAAGCCAGCCAGCCTCTGCTTCCATTCTTTTTTTTTTTTTCTAATCTAATCCATATCACCTTAGATGTCTGTTCTTTAAAAAAAACCAGTATGTATCTCTCATCAGATAATTGTGATTACAGTCACAAATCAAATACAGCAAAATCACTCATCTTCAAGTCAGTTTTCTCAGCTTCCCCATATCTGTTCAGAGAAACAGTGCTGTACCAAGAGACATCAACTCCTGTGCCTATTCATACACAGAACACACCAACCCACTGTCAGTGCCAATTCAACCTTGACAGCCATCTCAATGACTAGAATATTTGTACATTGTAATTTTTAAGTAATGGGCTCCCAACACGAATTGGAATAAGAAAGCTGACAATTGACAGGCAAAGGAAACATCTGCCTCTGTTTGCATTA
This sequence comes from Morus bassanus, assembly GCA_031468815.1. Taxonomy (NCBI): domain Eukaryota; kingdom Metazoa; phylum Chordata; class Aves; order Suliformes; family Sulidae; genus Morus; species Morus bassanus. The sequence goes on from CM062584.1 coordinate 9,996,233, forward strand.
ATATCATTTAAAGGCAAGAATATGGATGGGGCAGAAGATGATTATTAAAGTGACAGGATGCAATAAGGAATCAATTATGCAGCAATCTGATCCTAAAAGTAAGATTCTTGCCACTTTCTTCTGTTTGCCACTCTTCAGTGTCCAGTTTTATATCCGAAGGAAGAGCAAGCATGAGTGTTTGACCGATGGCCGCATAAAGAAATTAATGGAGGGAAGTCTGGCCCCAGTTCCACCAAACTCCTCCTGTTGCTAGATTCTTGTGTGAGCTGCACCCCATTCTCCTGTAAGTTTTGTGTTTTGAGTTTGTTTTGGGTTTTTTTACTTTCTTTCCTTATTCTTGCTTTTGGCTTCTTCCTCCCAAGAGAAAGGGCTGAAAAGCAGTATAGACCCACCCCCGTAGACAGCCGGCATCGGTGATGAACTGTAAGCTAAACCACTTCCTCACCGCTGGTGGCAATCCTCTTCTACATCCGGGCCTCTTCAGCTAAAGAGAGGCTCCTGCCTTGATTTATCACATGGTACTACAACGCATCAGTTGCCTCTCACAAAAGCAGGGCTGCTTTCTGCACAATGGCAGGTCAGGCCTTCAGCCACTGCATGACATCAGGATGGGCCAGATACAAACTCTGTTTAGTTAGATGACATTTCACCAGAAGTCTGTGGAAATTGCTCTTTTATTCTATATACCCTATGTAGAAACTGCGTGTCATACTGCCGCTATGGTTACAGAATATCAACTGAACAGGTTTGTCTCTTGGCTGTCAATCCTCCCCAGCTCCAGCACAGGTGTGGCTCTCATTTTCGCAGTAGAAGGCTGCCTAGTTTCCCCAAGAATGGAGACTGTATTTAGCATATTCATTTATCTACCACATGATCTCTTTTTACCTCAAGGTTGAAGAGCATGTTGAAGTCTGGGATGCAGACGTGCTTGTCTTCCATCTTCCTGCGCATATTCTTGATGGCATGGATGGATGTCTCGTAGTAGCGGTGGGGCTTTGGCTGGAGTGGAAAGTCTTTCACCCAGTTGCTGCAGATCTCATGCAGTTTGCTAAAAACTAAGCGGGCTAGCTTCACTGTCTCAATCTCTGGGGAAGGCAAAAACCACAAGTGAAAGGCTAAGAGTGTTATTAAGTGAGAGTTTTTTTCTTGCATACGTTACAAAGATGAAAAAAAAACATTTTAGCCAAGCAGTTGAAATGGATGTCAGCAGGGAAATTCTGGGCTCTGATGCATAAAAAGAGGAAGCCAAACTCACCATAATCAGCATTCATCAGTAAGCAGCTCATCGTTTGTTGGTCTTTTTAAGTTAAACATTCCCCCGTGCTTTTGGGGAACTCATTTGCAGCATCAGAAAAAAAGAAAAGCAAGTACGTTTCCCTCAGCATTTGATCCCCTGCGTGGCTCTGCACAGGGTGGTGCAGCTGTGCCACGGCGGCTCTGATAGGGACTTCATCATGGCATACAGCATCACATACGAAAACCACAATCCATTACAGTGATGTATTGGTTCTAGACCAGACGATCTGTTCTGAACACCACCTCACTGCAGAACTGAGGCAATACAGTGGCAAATGACCTACAGAAATTAACAGCGTTACTTTAAGATGTTTTGGCGGTGTACACATTCAGTAGCGTACACATGCAGGTACCTTCTTTGTTTCATAGCATTATTTCCAGACTCCTGACTAGATGGCATGTCAAAGAAATCTGCATGAGCAAATGAGAAAACCATAAAGGTCTTAAATTTAAGACAATGCTGAACTGTGGCTCCTGAGAAACAGTAATTTTAAAATGTGAAAACTTGGGCACTTGGCAATCGTTCTGAAGTTCAGGGGAGGAGAACAGGAGGTAAGAATCAGTGCTGAACACATCAAAATCTCCTTGTTCATGATCATTCACCAAAGCCAGAGATCCTCAAAGCTAAACAGCAGCAATCCATGAGTGTCAATCATTCCTGGAGGAGGAATGGCCCAAATACAAGGAGCAGAGGGGAGGGTTACAGCATCTCTCAGTTCACAGAAATTCTGCAAAGAACCTAAAAGCAGCATTTACTAATTTCTGTACTAGGTCTACACAAGACGTGGGTTATAGTGATCAGGGGGCCAAGATCCTGAGGAGTAAGATATATCCCCAGCTCTGCTGATTATGAGTTGGTTCAAGCTTGATCTGCAAAAGCAGCCATTAAGCTGGAAATAAGCTCTAAACATAAGCAAAAGAAGGAGCCCTAGCTTCTTGTTAACACAGCTTTAAAAACAAGTGGTGGAAATCAGATGATCGGGTCATCCCACCACTGCCATAGCAGTGGGTACCAATTTCCCCACAACACTTAACATTGTTCTTGCTGGTGTCACCAGAAATCTCTTTTGCTGGGTAATATATTTAAGATTTATTAAAACATATTTAAAGAGGGAACACGTACAGCCTGGCAAGTCCAAATTATATTTTCCAGAAGTGAACCCCACAGAATTGCTCTTCCATTTTTTTCCAGAGGGCACGTATGAAGGGAAATGGTACATTTCAGTGTCACGTGGCTGTTACACTGCAGAGCGTCCCTCTGAAGGAGAAACGGAGTAACCCCATTGGCTGTGCTGAGATACTAAACACCCTTCCCCAGCAGGGAGTATGCGTAGTGTCAGCATCATTAATAATTGCTCTTGAGGTTAAAACAGGAGAAAGGCCCCCAACAGTCAAACCACCCCCTCACAGCTGTAAATTACTCATCAATTGTTAATGTTGCAGCGCTGAGCCAGAGCTGACTCAGCTGTCACTGTGGTTGTGTCATGGAGAATTTCATTTCCCTCCTGCTGCTCCAAAATCCCCAGGGTTGGAAGTAGCGATTAATTGTACCACAGCTAGTGGGAAATCCAGCTCAGGCATTATTGTTCCCAAAGACGACTGACTTCCTTTAGGGCAAAATCAGGGTAGAAAGAATACCAGTAATCAGATTCTGCTTCTTAGTACCTAAATTTTAAGACCTTTCTTGAAAATGCGGACGGTGTGACAACAGGGATCAGTACCCAGGTTTGTAGACATGTCATCAAGCCAATGACCAAGGTTTTCCTTAATCTAAGAACTCCAGTTTCTGACTAGTCAATAACCTCTTTCTGTCTTGGTTATAGTAATCCCATCTCCTAGTACCTGGAAAGACTGGGAAGTGGGACTTCCCAATTTGCTTTGTGAAGTCTGCTGGATATTTTAGATACCTCCACCATGTAACGCGGTCCTACTATCCAGCCTCCTTTGGTGGTCCGTTAACAATGCTGAACCCCTACGTGAACATCTTCCTCCATGAAAAAGAAAACTAAACGTTCTTAACCTGACCTTTCGAAAAGGAAATCAAACGTCTTTCGGTTCTCATGGAAGCTCTCTCACTCCTCTCCAGTTAGCTGGAAGAGAAGAATCAGTTATGGCCGATGACTCTCAGATTCTATTCTTGATATCCAAAGACACATGGTCACCCTGAATATATCAGGCCTGTATTCTTGCATTCCTGCATTCATGGGCTCAAAACAGTTTTTCTTCTTTTAAGATTAGCATTCTTCTTTCATGAAGCTTCTAATTTCCTTTCCACCAGCACCCCAGTAACTGCTTTTACCAGTCCTAAGCAGGCAATATGACTCGTCATGTTGCACTGCTCAGACAGAAACGTATCACTAAGAAAATCTGGAATAATTTTTTCCTTCTAGCAAATTCAAACTTGAGGCAAATCAGGTAAATGTCTCCTTGTATTATAGAGAGTAAAAATCTTTCTGGGTTCATAAGAAAAACTGACATAGAATTGGATATCAAAACCAGCCAGCTAAATTCAGCTTCGTTTTGCATTCTGCAGCAGTCCAAACATCATTAGGATAAACGGTGAACTCTGAGCACAAAACTTCAAGATGTAGAAAGCCCAGTTTCATCACCTGCTACAGCTCCCTTTGTTGTCTTTCAAAGCATGAAAGCCTCCCTATATGGTACCAGTTAGGGCATTCATCAGCCGCAGCTCTCTTCTAAGTAACTAGCCCAGGTTTCTCAAAGGACTCCTAACCAAGAAAGTTAGATAGAATAGGGTTACTGACCTTCTGCAATGAAATCTCCTTCAGTCCTGCATGAATCCCCCTAGTTTTGTTACATTTTTGTTAGCCAAACCTTGCATCATTGAGCTAATGCTCTGTTTTGAAAATTATCATTTATGGTATTTGAAATGGCAGTATTCTTATAAAACCATTGCTTTACTACAGTCCAGAAGATGTTCTCTCACTTCCTCTCCCCCTTTATCTTCATATTTTAACACTTTACATTGCATCTGTAAAGCTATATTTTATTTTCAGGTACTTTCATTATGACAATTCACCTCAACATACTGCATCTGGAGTCTCATATTTTTTAGTGCCTGTTAGAGCCCATACACACATCAGTCTATGTTTGCATCTGTGTATTACAGATTCAGATATATTTAAATGGCAATTTCTATAGGTGTGAGAGGTTTGCATTTTGGTGTTTGGTTTTTTTTCTTTCTTTTTCTTTTTCTTTTTTTGGTGAACTCTTTAGATATTCTGTGTGGAGGCTTAGTCAACATTTCCTTGGAGACTGTCAAATATTTATGCAACTCTCAGTGAGCTCAATTTGAAATTAATGAAGGCTGCTCAGCCAGAACAATGACAAATCTATTCCATTTACCTGCTCAGCAGGAGGAGGCAACAATACCTACAAAAAGGGAACCCATAACATGTTTTTCTGTTTCTCAGGTTTCCAAAGGCCTCTGAGAAATACAGCAGAATCTTCCTTTTTGAAGAGCCATATTTATATATCCTACTCATCCTCAGAATCATTTACTTTTTTTTTTTAATCCAAAAAAGGAGGGAATGGACAACATGGTTTGGTGACTGTATTTTCAAGATCAAATGACAGAATTCCTCTCAATATAGGTGAGAAACGTTGTTCTTCGTTGTAATGAGCACCCCAGAAAGTTTTTCAAGGCTATTTAGGGTCAGCAGAATCCTGAAACGATTTAGGGTGCGTGGCTTTGAGCTGGATGCTGCAAAAATCTTGTTAGCCGACACAGATAAATGGAGAAAAGGAAATTTTCCTTTTAAGCATGGAATATCTTTATACTATCCTTTCCTAAACCAAAATGAAAAAATTAAAAGCCATAGTAAAAACTATACTGACTGAAATACTTCAGAATTTAATTCTCTCTTCCCACATATATTTGCCTTTGCTCTAAGGATGAAGGAGGACACCTGGCACTTGCCAGCAAGCAGCAGGACCACATAGTCTGAAGTGCTTATAAAGAAGTTCAGGGCCACCAGATACAGCCTTATGAAGGTGCACTTAAAAGAAAGGACTGATTTCCACCTGGGCTTAAGGAAAAAAAATTTGATAAAAGACTCAAGTACAACCAGAGAAAGGCATATAAAAATAGAGAAAGAATTCAATAGTAAAAGTTGAAACTAGACAAGATTCAAAGATGAGAAAGCTTTGACTAAGAAATTAGCCACTAGCTCTATCAGGAGTGGTGGGTGAATTCTCCGTTAATCTTTTTACATCAACATGGGCTATTCCTTTACAAGAAATCTAGTCCAACTTCATTTAGCTACTAGCTGGTAGGAGGAACTAATTTGAGGATAATCTGGTACCATTCAAGTGGTCAGACTACATGGATCGCTGAAGTCAAAGCTGCCTTTAAAAATCTATGAATTATCTGCAAAGTGTTCCAGTATACAGTGTAAATTATAGATCCACAGCATGTAAAATTGTACATTATCATGCACAGATGTACTTACGTATGATCCCATCTGCGTTGTCCACATGCTTTGGTAAGTAGTGTGCCGAAAGATCACTCTGAAGGACTTCATCTGAAGTTGCTCTAGCTAAAGCAGCAGCCAAAAATGAAGGGCAATTACTGGAAAAGAAAAAAAAAACAAAACACAAAGAAACCCACAAAAGATATTTTCATCTGATTTAGCAAGGTAATTTGCAGTCAGGGAAATACGTAACAATACTTTTCTATAAACAAACAGGAATTTGAACCAAGATTTGTAAAACTTCTGATTCTTCTTTGCTAGACAGCACCACAACCCTGCAGCAAGACCTCAAACTCACCATATGGATTTTAGTAACCCTGTTTCACTCCTACGTTCCCTGTTTCTTAAGTTCTAATGTTCCATTTTGTAACCTCTATTTAAATGCGTTTCAAATCTAGACTTGAACCCCCCTGCAGAGTCTGTCATGCAACCCTTGCCTAGCACACATTTTCTACATGTACATTATACACTTTCACTTAAGCCCATTTTGTCCAGTTTCTCCTAAGAATTACAGTCAGGATTCCAAAGCATAAGAGAAATCCTCAGTTTTCAAGGTGTCCAAAACCTCCCCAAGGGACACTGAAAGTTAAGGCAAATCCATAGGAGGTATGAGGTTGATGTGCATAAGGTTAAAAAGCTCCCTCATGAATAATGTCTATCAAGAGTAAAGTGGCTTTAACTCACTGTAGCTTAATTAAGCCTGATATCTCCCAAGATTAATTAATCTATAGCAAAGCAAGGGCACTTTAATGTACATTCTCTCATTCAACAGGAGTTTAATACCTCTTCATTTATGCATAACTTTCTATTTCCCATTGGTCTGCCTTAACTTCTCCAGGTGTCTCTTGCTGACACAGCCCGAAACTTCCAGTTTCCATAGTTATCATCGGGGTAACAACATCCTGCATAAGACGTGCCCACCATTGCAGAACTGCGCAGAGACATACAAGCTAACTTCACTCTCAGAAACCGTCCATCAACAACAGAGTTCTGCGTCAGCTAGCCCAGGGAACAGGCAATGAGCGCATGTACTTCCTTAACCTATTTCCTCTGCTCAGGCCCAGTAAGTCTGTTTGCATGCTTTTAGCATGCTTGGAGAGGGGGCGTTAGCCTAGAAGCATCAGTCCAACCAGATCCAGAGCAGAAAAACTTCTACACACGAAACGGGACTTGTCAGACTTCGTTCTGGAGCCTGAGAAGCACATTGCCATCGTCACTTGTGTTCACATTTGGTTCACTGCCCAGGAAAGCCAACTGCCGCCCTAACTGGCCCACATGCCATAGCTCCAGCAGTGAAATCTGAGCTCCAGAAAAAAAAAAAAAAATCAGATTTGCTACACTTGGGTTTTTTTTTAAAAGCCATTTTACCATGAAGTTTTCCAGATTCTCGATACCAAATGCTGCTACGAACAGGATTATGTAACAAATTTAGAAAATGTACACAAAATAAGTCCTCCAACCCTCATTATTTACTATTCAACATATCTATAAATTATTTAAATATAAGATGAGCAATAAATAGCTTTGTCCAAGCGATACATTGTCATGAGACAAGCTCTGACCCTTGAAGTTACGCAGAAAGCCACTCGTACCACATTACTGCACCACCAGTAAGAGTATTTCCTCGACTTAGCAGCTGAGTATTCTGCTCACGCAGCACCTCCAAGCCTCAGCAACGTGCGCGCTAATGAAGCACGACTGCTGGAAGAAATCAGCTGTCTTAGGACTGGCTCTTCCCAGCACAGCGCAGGAACTCTGATCCTATTTACATACAGCAATGCCCAGTGGTGAGAGTAATCAGCAAGAGGAAAACACTCCGGGACCTCCTTTACTTCTGGTGTGTGTAGAAGCTGATTTTCTATCTCGTCTTGTCCGCCTTCATTTAGCTCACAAAGAGCAGGTTTTTCATTTCTATTATTAGCTCCAATACTCCAGGGGAGTGATACTGGTTACTGTTTGTAATGTTGTATGCAATTTCCATATTACAACAAAAGCGAGAGGTTGCGATGCCTGGGATAGAATAATTATGCCAGCGGTTAGCAACACTGCGAGGCCAGCGTTCTGAAAAAATGCAGAGAAAGATTAAGGTTCAGCCTAAATAACACAGAGCAGAAGAATCCATGCTGAAAGCATTTACAAACACAAGCCAGACAGAGCTCGCTTCGGGCACAAACGTAACAGGCTGTGCTAACACCTGCAGGAATCTGAGCTTGCTTCCCAGTCCAAGGCTTACCCTCACCAGCTCAGTGCTGAAGCTTTTTAGGACCAAACTTGTTTTGTGTCACTTATATACAACCCCTCAGGAATGTCCACTGATGGGCAAAGAGGGGACCTGGTTAAGAACTGCGGCAACAAGTTGCTAAAATAGAGACTCAGGACCTAAAGAGCAGAGAAAAAACACCTCCCGACATGAGGAACTTCTGTTCTGCCTGGGCTTGGAAGGTGGGAAGGCCACGTCTATGAAAACCCAGAGTCATGGACAATCATATCTGAAATTTTAGATATTATTTTCACCATAGTGGCGGATTACGAATTTGAAAGGTGCCTTTACAGCATATGTAGCTGGTCAGAGAATTTCCCCAATCAGCTCCAAATGCTATTTACATGGCCCTACAGCCAATGCCAGCAGTTTCACACAGGAGCTCTTTATTTAGCCAAAGAGTGCCTTTCCATTACATTACTAAATCTACACAAAAAGCCGCTAAAGATGTTATTAGATAAATTACAGGATTTTAAGTACATCCTTCCTGATTCTCTGGCAGCATGGGTGTGTTTAGAACACCCACAGTTGCATTGCGGCAATCCTGGAATAACTTGGCTAAGGTAATAAATCAAGCCTAAAAGCAGGCCATTTCCATCGATTAAGTTTGAGAAAAACAGTCTGAAGTGGGCTTAACTCAGCCCACATATTATTATGTTACCAGCTTAACACACAACTCTGCTCCTTCCTGATAGCATTAAAGTGGTGAAGAGTTTCCAAACTTTTCCTCTGAGCTATTCCTCTGTACTCTAAATCTTGTATAAGGTCTCCCACTGAAAAAAGAGATGGCAAATTTAAAATTCTTCTTGCACGAAAGTTCACCATTGGGGTTTGAGCTACTTAGCAATTTTGATGGAAAGGGTAGAGAAAATAAATCAGCCGAAGGCTTTCCTTCTACGTCTGGCCACTCTTTGTCCTGCCTGCCAAAGAATTAATTGCCCTTGACATTTGCTCATCACAAAGCTTCTTATGTAGCTGTTACAGGACTATGCCATGTAAGCAGGGAAGTGACCAGATGCAGACAGATGACTTCCTCTTCCTGATTAGCACAACGCAAAATTTACTTCTCGTACTTGGCTTCTGAGAGGACTTTAGTTGAATTACTTCTCCCCTTCAAGGAACAGCAGACTGCACTGGAGGGTTTTTTTACTTCTTTTAAAATAGATTAGATGTTGAAAACAAGCCACGATCAGGACACTTCATTATTGTTACACCAAGACAAATGAAGAATCAGGTCTAGGATCTTTGTTTTTATCACAGAAGCGAACATTCAGGTGAGCACCTACAGCATCCCACAAAAGAGCAACGACCCACACTCGAATGATCAGACTTTGCCACGCTGGTAGTCCTCACATCTTCTACACAAAACAAGAAGTGGCAGACAGGATCCATGGGAACACGGGAGGTGCATTGCATCCTGCTGCTGGCATAACTAAGGATTACCTGTTGGCTGCTGAAAATAAATTCTTCTGCCACATTCTAGATGCTCAAAAGTTATTAGTCATTAAGTTATGACTAACTAGAACTGGGAGGGCACGATCTTGTTTAGCAGAGAGCTGAGAGCTAGAATGCCTATGTCTATTCATAGCCATGCCACTAATTCAGCAGCTGACCTTGGACGAGTCACTTCACCAATCAGACCTTCGATTCCTCATCTACAAACAAGATATGATAATGTCATTTCCTGGGGGAGAGGAGGAGAAGAAGGAAGGCTGTAGAAGGCTTAGTTCAGTGTTCATAAAATACTCTGAGATTTCTAGATAAGAGCACAACTGAAAGGAAAAGTATCAAGATGATCGGGGGAGATGTTTTCAATCTGTACAAGATTTATGGAGCTTTCATACTTTTTTCTCGCTCCATATTCTCTGTTCTCATACGCTGCCAGAAGCACTAAGTGGAATACATGGGCAAACAACAGCTCTAGACAGCCAGGTTTAGTCTGATGCAGGCAGCTGACTCATGGTCATAAACAACTGCATGACATAAACACATTTTTAGAAAAGTTGATGCATCTCAAAAGGGGAAAACCACGAAAGAAAGACATCAAGTTCTTAAAACTCGGTAATGCTGGTGTTCCTGGAGCATTAGCACTGCTGATGGGAGAATGATGCTACAGGCACATCACTGCTCCTGATCAAAATACACGATTGAGTGCCACCAGTGATGAAAATACCTAACGCTGTCGTGGTCTGGTGTAACTGATGAGGCATCACTAACCCAACAAAGCAGGAAAAATGGACTGAAACGTACTGGTGCCTTTCAAAGGCCAAAACGGTCAGTGAATCACAAAACATACAGCGTTCCTATTACCTCAAGAATCCCCTGGCATTACAGAGCAGCAATTGTTTTAGTTAGAATGAAACATGATTTAAATAGAAATGCTATTCAATCTGCTGAAACTCAAAACAGATCTACAGGCAAACAGTATAAAGCATCATATAGAGTTTCACACAGCAATCCAAGACCAAGAACATGACCTGAACAGAACCAAACACAACACATTCCCATAAGGCCTATAATTTACTGTGTTAGTAAAAGACTTTGTAGGGATGACAAGCTAACTGCACCCTTTCCAAAAGACATTACGCTAGGGATGCAGTTTGGTAAACACTCAGTGTTAACGTGGCCTGCTGCAGGTTCTTATTAGAAAGAAAGTTTTGCAAGATTCAATTTAAGAAAAACCTCATTTGCCCCCAGCCTCTATTTACAAAACACTCCAAGGTCTCATGAGACTTCTTCCAGATGGAGCTTCTGATACAGCCGGGAAGCTCTTTGAAGAAGCCTTTAAAGTCTATTATTGAAAGTTCCCATGCTGTGAACAGCAATAATGAGCAGAGAAATTCTTTGGGAAGATCCTTTGGCTGTTAACCCAGCCCTCCCTTCAGCCGCCTCCTGTTTCTGTGGCCATCCAGAAAGACAGGGTAACAGCTGAGGGGCTTCTGTCTGTCTCCTAACTCCTGTAAGTCAGACAGGACTCAGAGAAGGACTGAGAGGGGCATATTCTGTTAAGCAGTCCTTAGACCCCAAAATGATTACAGATGTATCTTCTAATTATGCCAAGCAAATGCTATTTCCAGCTCCTGTCTCTGCAGGTTCTCCTCTCCTTACTCACAAAGCATCGCTCTCCCTGCAAGCTCACTGCTCTGCTCTGACCTGTGCTGTTCTGCTGCTTTGCACAGCTGGTGAAAGTTTTGATGCTTATTTAAAGCCTGGTCATGGTGGACAAAAGGAGCATGGTTTTTTCCTAACACATGGTGAAACCCTGCACTAGATTTTAGCTGCTGCAGTTACTAAAAAAACCCAGCACATGCACACAGAAAAGAAACAAACAGAAAAAACAATGCACCTTTTAAAAGACCGCATAACCAAAGCTCCTTGAGACGTCATTTGAGCTGGCAGTGTTGAGACAGTAAAGATGCTTGATAAATCTGTTTGAAGGAGCTGAAAATGTGCTACACAAGGAAGCTGCTATCTATAGGCTTCATAGAGACAGCTGCCTGGTCACATTCAAAATGATTCTGTCCTTGTGGTGACAGTTGTAAGCAATAGAAATATAATACACAACCATTACAAAAGACACTCTTTCTGATGTGTTTACCATGCCCGTATTCCATACAGACACTGCGGTGGTACCTCTTTTTTACCAAATGTTTAACCTTTTCCATTGTGCTCACTGCCAGACCCTAGAGAGTATGATCAAGTTTATATAGCTATTTTCCTGCAGTTAAGTTTATCTTAACTGGACATTAAAAAATAATACAGATGTGCACTGCTCATCAGAGAACATCTTCAACAGCTGGATTAAGATGCTTTAACATACTAATCAGTCCTTCAGTATTTATCACTGCATTTATTTTGTAATAGCTGTATCTTACTTGTCAAAGCATTTACAGAGGCTGTGGTCTCAGGAATGTACTAAAGACGCCACAGATAAATATAGTGAATAAGAATAAAATTAATTCTGTAGGAGCAATAATTTCCCTTTGCAAGTTCTTATTAGGCTTGAAGATTTTGCTGATGGTGAATAACACAAGTTCTCAACTTAGCTGCAATAATTGAAAGTCTATCTCATAAGATAGAATAAAATCTTATATGAAGCTCATATTTGACCACTATGACTGAGAGATAAAAATACTTTATAGTCTCAATTTTAAAATAATCACCTTAAAAAAAAACCACCAAAAGTACAATTTAAAAATGCCTTTAGAAATAACCTGTTAACCAGCACTTGTTAACCACTACAAGTCAAAGACATTGGTTTTGACTTGTTCACAAACTAAGATCTAATCTGAGATAAAAAATATTCAAATTCCTTCCTCATTTTTAATGAGATAGTAAGAGTCAACAAAATGCTCTCTCCAGTAAAGGATATGTGAAATAGGTATGAATGGAAACCTCTAGGAAATCGCCTTTGGTGATCAGATGGGAAACATTTGCAAAACCACAGAACTCAATTAGAGTGCGCTGGCGCTGATCCCACAAAAGGGCTCAGGTGCTGCACTCATCTGTCAGGGGTTTTTGATAGGATATTACACATAGGGAAGTAAAGAAAGTGCTGCACTGGATGGCACATCAAACTAATTAAAAAAAATCAGGGCAGAGAGCAAAATTAAAATACTGGCATGATGCTGAAAAAATAAATGAAGAAAAAAATTGCTCATGAAAGCGCAATTGCAAGAGCATGGTTTATATATTCTTTTATCTGACTACTTGGGAGATCTGGCTGCAAAGGGATATCCTATCTCGTTTCTGCAGCAAAGCACTGCAGGTGAGTGCAGCTCAAATTCCCAGCCTCCGAGGTCCAGAGGCAGCTGGCACTAGATTTGTCAATGGGTGCCAAATCTAAGATCAGGCCCCCTTCCAGCTACACTCGCACACATACTCAACCTCTCTTGCACCAACATGTTTCAGAACACGTCTAACACAGGCTTTCTAGCACACTACTGCGAACATCTTTCTCACTAGAAGCTAAATAAAGGCCAAGTAAGAGACGCAACGCCACCAGCAGCAGGAAGAGCAAGCCCAGGCACCCTGCAGATGTGCACGTCCTGCCCCTTGGCTCCCTTCTCCAGCAGGGCCGGTTTTTCCCAGAGACCCCACGGCACCATCTGTTGTACATGACAAACTGCACTTGCTGGGAACTGGGCATGGGCTGGCCCTCTGACACTGCCAGAGGGATCCATCAGGGCTCAGCCCTCCCTACCCTCACCTTGGAGGGGCCATTCTCACCCACCCTATCGCCAGTTTTCAGAAAATTGACAGGTATTCCGTTGTCTTTCAGACTCCAACCCATCTTTTGAACTTGACTGAAATTGGCCTGCAAGGTTAAGCTTATCAGTGGGAGGAACCCGCACAAAAGCCTTGTTCCCTTACAAACCAGACTTTTGAAATCAACTTCTTGGAATGATGCTACTAGAATTTAATCTGACAATACAGGTCATTAAGGGAAACCCTTGACTATTAACATACTATCTTCAACACATGAATTACTGAGACCTCTAATCCATTTTCTGCTGCGGAGCAAGTCACTTCTTCCTTTCTCTGGAGGGCTAAGTGCCTGTGACAGTACATAAAGCTAACAAAATGTAAGCAAGACAAAATAAAAAGGTCACCTTTGTCTCTTTGACGAGGTACAATATCATGAAGGCTAGTGTATATTTAAAAAATAAATGGTTGCTGACCACAAACCACTCTTAAGCGTCTGCGATTTAATGACTGTCACTAAAATGCGATTGACACTGAAGGGGTGAACTGTGAAGAATCCAAGCTACATAAAACAGCTTCTATAGAGCTATTCTGCTGAATAGATTGTCTGTGTATTATCTTTGAAACCTAATTCTATGATTTCTCTAACTCATTCTCACAATATGGCAGTTCTGAGGTTACTTGTATTTCAATCTCCGTAGAGCTGATGCTACCTGCATTAAAGGCTGCTTTTAAAATGACTAAAGTTGTCTACTATAACATGAACAACCCTTAAAAACCCCAGATGAATCTTGCAGGAGCTGAAAGCCAAATTACTGCAAGAAATTGAATTCCCAGAAGTGACTGTATGATAGTTTTCTGCATTACATCAAAGAATTGAAGATACAAAGTTTGCTGTTGAAAATCATATTGCAGGACTAGAGTCCTTCACAGCCATATTATAGCCATCTGTTATTAAAAGAAAGGTAAACTTAGATGTTGAAGGAATGCAAAGAGAAATCATTTTATCACAGAAATGGACCAGAATCCATGAACCTCAGTTACAATACTGAGAAGCTGAGGATGTATCTATATAACAGTCTCCCACTATCTAAATCAGAACCTTTTCTATCCAAGCAGCAAGATTCTGAGGGATTGGATAGTCTTTTATAAAATTTGAATTACTGCTATAAAATGCATTTTACAAAATCATAAAAATATTATAAAATTTAAAAAATACCAGCAAACCACCTATTTGATGGACATTTATTATAAAGCTTAGATCTTTAGGATTCAGCTATGTAAATGCAAACACATAGCAAAAAAAACATAATATCTGTATTTACCCAATCATTAATTAATCAAAATAATTTATTGGAGTTACCCATACATGTGACTTTCAGGAATTTATACTGAGATAAAAGATCCTTCTGGTTTTTTGTTGTTATTGTTTTACAGGGATTAGCTTGCATATTTACACGGTGCATCCTCTGTTCCAACAGAAATGCTTAGCATTTGAGTGACGTGCGTACCTTGTAACCAGAGTCTTCCAACTGCCATTCCAAAAACCAGTCACTGCCTACTTCGCACCTCCCTGTCTGGAATGGTAACGAAGCCTACATCTATGCAAGATGTATGCTTACCTGAAGAAGTACATTTCCTAACTGGAAACCCAATGTCAACAACAGTTATCTCATAGTGAGTTTCTCTGCTAGTCTGAGGCCTGTTTAAAAGCTCTACAGGACATTAAAAGTGTCATTGATTTTTCTCTTTGGCTCTCAGTCAATTTGAAAGTCAGCATCATTCAATATCTTTCTACTAGCTCCATTAGCAAAGAAAGGAATCCATGCTTCAATCTATGCTGCCTTATCGGAAAAAGTAATTTAATTTTACATCTGAAAGTGTGCCAACATCAGCATAAAACCATACACAGTATACATAAAATTTAATTTATAAATTCTGTATTTTGTCCAGCCAGAATGAGATGCTGTCTAAAATCAATGACAGTGTCCAAACTTGCTCTGAAAATATTTACGCATATTCTTCTTATTTCAGGTATTTTATGTTCTAGTCAGAGTTTTTGATGATTTTTCTCCTTACTATAAAATTTAATGACATACTATCTAGAAAAGTTCATATTGCAGGAAACCTTGTTACAGCAGGCACGCTTGGCCCCTAAAAGTTCAGGCATATCATTTACTTACCACTGATTCATCTCCTATTTTTTCTTGCTGTTAAAAATAATTGATACTTCCCTTAACCTGAAGAGATATACTGTACAAATCTGACGTGTCCAGAAATAAAATTTAAATAAGAATCACCCAATGCAGAGCATCTATTTTATTTTACATCAGATTAACATGCCGAAGTCCTCTGCTTACTAGTCAAAAAGAAAAATGTATTGCGCTGTTATAGTTAATGACTTAATTTCAAACAAATGAAACAAAATGCTACACAGCAGCACATACCACTCTCTTCATTTATATCTCTACTGCAGATCATCATTAAGGCAAACAAATGTAAAATGATTTCTTTAAAAAAGGGTGAGGACAATGAATCTACAGAGCCCATTCAAATGAACAACTTCCAGTAACACCACACAGAGCTAGTCCCCAAATGTGCTTGTATTGTAGTATTTGTCTTCATGTAAAGGAGAAGAAATAAAAGCTGCAGGTCAGGATTTTCAAATGACATTTGATCACTTAACTTCTTTCAACCCATTGAACAAATATCAAATATAAGGCAAAACACACCCCAGAAGATTTATGACCACTGAATCAGCAGAGAATGTTCTCTCGCTCCCTTCTCACTCTTCTGAAACACAGTTCATCATACAAATGGCTTGGGTGTTTATGCCAGATGTAAGATTAGATAATTAGTCATCTGAGTCCTGGATGTCAACTCTTTTGTGATACAAAATTTATTCCAAATGCACCATTTATAATCAGTTGACTTACAAAAGCACTCTGGTGTTATCCAGTAATACATCTTATGATGTACAGCCAAATATCTGCCACGCCGTAGTAACACACTCTGTTTCCACTGTAGCAACACCCCGCCTGATCTTAGCCCTTCCAATGACTTAATATTTTGCCTGCAAAATAGGGATAACGATATTGACCTTTGGAAAGCAATTTCAACTCTAATGATGAACAGTACCAAGAAAGGCCAGATATTATTAATTAACCCTAAACCAGGAATGGAACAAAAGAACAGCAATTCACTTGCCCTGCTCACCAGAAAATACTGCTGCTCTTTTTCTTACTTTCTCTGGAGCATGACATGCAAGATAATTTAAAAGCAAACATGAAAAGACTATACAGTACCTTTAAAAATATTTTTACAGATAAACATATAATTACAAGTAGATTCTAACATTATACAGCGGGGCAAATTAAAGATTTTATTGGAACCTCAATTTCAAAATTACTGACATTGATGCACACAGAACAAGAGGCTGGAAGAATAAACGGGGCTCTAAGATCAGGGTGTGTGCTCTTTTAAAGGAATAAACCTTTACTTACTCCAGGAAGATCACATCCTAGAATACTGGTGGGTTTAGGGTTTTAGGTTTTTTCTTGAAAGGATAATCAAAATGTTTTAGCTATTCTGTTTCACATTAAAGTCCCTAATGCATTCTGTTCTACTGAGCCACATAGTTATTTCAGTCATTCTTAATAAATAACAGTTGCCAGTAGTAGTTAAGCCAACAGATCTGAATTATTTATAGTGTTGAGGAACAGAACGGCAGATAAAATGCATTAGGGCTTTCAGTTGTTCTTGCCTGAATGACACAATGGCAGCCTTTAGATGTTTTTCCACAGGCTGTAAAATATTCTACTTCTAATCCTGGTTTAAAAGATTTCCTAAAGAGACAACAGCAAAACCTACTGCTATCCATCTTCAATAATCACATTCATGAAGAGCAGGTAAAAGTCTCCCAAATACAGTACATTTAAAAAAAAAAAAAAAAAAAAGGCACAGACTTTGATTTGATTGAACAGGTCACATTCTATCTGCTATTTAGTATTATTAACCGGAACTTATTTATTTAGATGTTATAAAGTATAGGTAAATAAATGTGATGAATAACATGTTATTCGCTCTATACCTTCCAATTAATGATCTAAAAGCACCTCAATGTTGAACTCAGTGCTTCTCTTCTCCTTTGCCTATAATCCCTCCTCCCTTCAGTGGGAAAAAAGCACAGATACTATCTTAATTTTACAATGGCAAATCCAACTTCACATTCAAGGGTAGAACATGGAAATCCCAAGTCCTGTCTCTCCTCTATGCCTCTTTTTTAAGAGACCACATCATGAAACATTGAACACACAAAAAACAACGGGGACAGAAATTATCTTGACAATACTTGACAAATTATGTTAAACACAGTAGTTGAGTTTATGCTCTTTGTGGCTTAAAAGATGCATTCCAATATCTGTCTTGATTGACTGATGGGACAACGTGCCTCTGCTGAGCTATGTCTGGGTAGAAATCTGGGGGAACATCTTGCTTTCCCAGCTTGTACTGACATCACAGGGGACTGCACCAGTGTGGAATTCACTATACACAATCAGTTCACAAGGAGAACCGTGCCCACAAATGACAAGGAGAGATTTACACTCAAGTGCTGCAGAGAGAACTGGGGGAGTATTTGTGGCAACGTAAGCTTAAACCAAACAGTTTTCCTTTTATAGTTCACCTTCCGCTTTCTGCATGGATCTATTTACAGCAGGATATGCTGTAAATAGTAGCATCTCTAAGGAGTAAAAACAATTAAAACAAATGAAAACCTGGAGAGGTAAAAAACCAAGCAAATTCCCTCCTACGGAACACTAAAGAAATGGCAGGGGGAATACCACTTTCAGGCCATGTCAGGTTATTACGGCATCTGAAACTGGCTCCATCCCATGTTAGATTGTAGGAATGAGCCATTGTATCCAAACTGTCAGGCAGGCTCAAGTGACACGGATCTCTCTGCTTCCCCACTCCCCCTTCCTTGGCTTAGCTTCCCCACTCTCCCAGCCCAGAGGCTTATTTAAAATCTGCACTCTGATTTTACTGAGACAGTTGTATTGAAGATGCCATACGTCACAGGAGTGACCATGCTCAAAAGATGAAGAATATGGCTTTTGCTTTGGGTAAAGCAGGTCCTGAGCCTGCGTAACATAGAGCTTGCCTGCAGTATGCATCTATATATAGCTCTTTTTGTGCACAAAGGCTATATGAATTGATTCTGAACAAGCTGAGGATTTCAAACAAGTCTGCAGTGCTGTAGCCTCTCTCCCATCCTGAAAGGTACAGTGAATTATTTAAAACTTAGAAAACATGTCCTAAAATTATTTCCAGCACCATTTAAAACCAAATCGGTGTACACATACCAATCACTGTTATAAGGTCAACTGAAAATAAGAGCTGTCACCTTTTATAGCTATGACATTACAAAGTAAATCTCGCAAGATTATAGACATTGTTTCTCTACCATGGACTTCTCAATACAACACAAATTCTACCTGCCTATTCACCAAAATTTGGGGCTTTGTTTATGCAAAAGAATCAGTCTTTTCTTAAAATCTTATTTGTTCCGTTTTATTTTGTATGAGCAATGTTGGATTAACACAGTCAATTCACCCACCTCAGAGGCAATAACGCTGCCCCCCAAACTATTGCAGCTCATGTAAGAATAGCCCAACACCTCTTCTTTCTCTCTACCCCCCTCAAAGAAGACTGTCATCTTTTCCTGTAAGTTTATTATTAAAACTGTGATCTCTTCAGAAGACAGACGAGCTCTAAATATAAGAAAGAATCTGTTACATAATACCTCAAGAAAGGAGGCAGCACACAATAGCCTGTAGACAACATGAGCCTGAGTAAAATAAAAGTGGAAAGGGAATGAAAATCTGTGTTATTGTCTTGCCTTCGCCCAGTGCCTGGACTTAGGTCCATCCTGTGTATAGTCAAATGTACAGTGGTATATGGAATCGTGTAATACCTGTGTAAAACTTAGGTTTTTATTTCTATGGAAGATAAACAAATGCAAACAAGCAACATTACCTGGAAGTTAATTCAGGATCTGGCAAAAACTTACTTAGATCAGAAGACATCTTCCTCAAACACAACAGAACTTGTTTGAAGCTCCATGAACCAGGATTGTAAATAATACACTAGTGAGGACTGACTCACCCACGGTGATGAGTAGGCTCAAAGCTTCTTCAAATGGAGCAGTGTCACAGTTATAATCAGCAGTTAAGAAAGTTACTTAGGAGTCACACTATCAATTACAATGGTAATACATATTCAGGGAGTAAGTGATATGCAGACAGAGAGAATATGAAATCAAAACATTAATAAAAAATAAGGAACCTTTGGAGACAAATGATTATCTTTTATACCTACAGTGCTTTATACATTTGCAAATGATTTAGAATCTAAAAATAAATGATTACTTCTACCAACACTGACACACAAGCTATTGTGGATGAAAAAAAGGAAATTGCTAACCGTGGATAGAAATATTACACAACTGTTTTGAACAAACAGCAAAAAATGGACCACATTAGAAAGAACAGCGGGAATCTATATAGAAATTGAAGTTATCCAAGCTAAAATCTAACCAGAATAATGTGAATATCATCTGGTTCCCATCATCATACGATGGGATTTTCAATAAAAATTAGAATGGTTAGAATCATCTGTCTACCTTGATATCTCATCCCCCGATCTACACCATCCTTCTCTCACCATTCTTTAGCATCATACTGAGACACTGACTTGAAGGGAAATACTCAACATCTGTAGCTGAAATACATATACATATATATACATGTATATGTGTGTGTGTGTGTGTGTTTAAATACAATCACCGCAGACTCCTTGGGAAAAGGAAGAGGGCAGATTACTAAAACAGGTAGAAGATTGAAGGTCACAAAAAAGCATGTAGAAAAGACATCATTAAAACACCGTGCCAAGTAATATTTTGAAAATAAAAAATACAAGCAATTCTGGCCCCAAAACACACAGCCAGTACCAATTCTACCAATGATAACGGCCTTGAAAAACTAAAGAAACAAAGAGGCCTCTGAAAAGCACAGTTCTGCACTAAGGGTAGCAGTAAACTAGAATAGCAATTGTGTAATCACAAAAGAACAAATTCAGGAGGAGGCAATCACGTAAAGATGAAATGCAAGTGTTTTCTTAGTTGGAACAGAGAATTCTGTGAAACAGTTTAGACAGACCATGAGAAGAGCCATGAGAGTGTAATAATTTTTAACTGTCAACAAAGGACCAAAGGTTAAAAAAAAAAACCATCTGTATTCTAAATCCACAATGAAAAATATCAATGAATTATTTTTGTTGGATTTAGCTGTAAAAGACTGCTAATAGCATGCAACTGGATCTATCAGAAGTACAGCCAGGCAGCACAAAGATTGCCTCAAGGGCAGATAGTCTTCAAATAAAAATACAGGTGGTGCACCTGCATGAGTGCGCTTTTTAATGATGCATGGAGTCAACATAAAAGACACAACTGCGATTGGTTAGACTGAAAATAATATACCAAGAAAAAAAATATTAGGAACACCAGCTGAGCTTGGAGATAACGTAGGAAAAGTTACTGCTAAAGCAAGATTTAAGTTATAATAACACAGCAGTAGTAAATTGGAAGACGTAACATGATAGGAGACTGCTCCCAGTTCTGCATCTGACAAATGACACTTCTGCCAGCAAATCATTTAATCTCTATTCATCCATCCATCTGGGTGTCAAATAGGTTTATTGCCTTAAAATTTTAGAAGAGTACTGTGAAATTTAATTCATTAATACCTGGAAACTATATTTTAATCCTTAGATAGAAGGTGCTGGAAAAGAACACTCTATTACAAAACTAAGACTACCTAATAAAATATTATTGCATTTACTTTTGTGAACTCCTCATCTGTCTCCTGTTTCAGTTTCTGGTTTCTACAGTGCTTCATGACTTTCTCGTTTCTTTGCTTCGGGTTAGTAGGATGAGAGCTACGGTCACAAACCAGGAACATCAGTCCTGTCCATGGGATGGACAATTAGCAGTTGCTCCCATAACATACAAAGAGTATAGTAAGAATCCTACTTCATCCATGTAGTCACAGATATTATTCTAAAATCTTACGCTAAAAAGTACTGTAAAAAGCAGATGGAAAACTACAGGGGGTATGAACGAGTAATCTAGGTCCACATCTTTCCTGAAGTTAGAGAGAATGAAAAGTTAGGGGCCTGATTTGGTATGAGCTCATGACACTAAAAACTTCTAGAAATGCAAATGAAGCACCTTGCATAATTAAACTCAACTATTCCCTTTAGTATGAGGGGGAAAAAACCAAACCCCAAACTTCCAAAAATCTTTACAAATGTAAGATGTTGTAGATTTTTATATGTCCAGAAAAAAAAGGCACGTTCAGTCCTACACTGTCTTTAATCATTAGATATACATTCATTAGCTCTGCTTTTCTATTTCAAAACCAAAATCCTAATTCAAATTAGATTAATAAACTGTAGCAATATGAAATAAGGAGGAATGCAAAGGCAGCAATATGAACTCCCCAGGGATCAGGGAAATGAAAGAAGTACAATATGTTATAGCTTTGTTATAAAACAATAATGGACTGGTGACAAAAATCTCACCCTTTTATCAAAACTCTGTGTTTTCTAATATTCAGCCTGTTCTTTTTGATCAGGGCTGGTTATATAATCATCAGCCATGCCATGTTTTTGCTGAAATCATGCATTTGATTCATAGATTTTTATTAGTACCAACGACAGCGAGAAAATTAATTCATTCCCAAATAAAGTATAGCAAGGTTCAAGCCTTAGCACTGATACATATTCACATGGGCTAGATGGCAGTAAAAGAAAATGCATATGACAATAAAATAGAGACATAAGCTCAAGTAACCACAAAACAAAGAAAGGGAAAACAACGCACACAAGAATGCAAATCCACCTCGCTCTGCTGTTCAAAGCCAAGATAGATCACACTCTTACTGACAAGGACAGGCTGTGGCAGGAGGTCTGAAAAATCCCATAAGGAAAACTGCCTGGGTCCCCTGTTTATAGCTGTATATTAATTCTTGATATTTAGCATAGCTTGTCAAGAATAATGCAGTATTGCACAATTCTTCATGAGTCTCTTCTGCCTTTTAGCTATGAGTCACTGTTATATTAGGAAAAAGTAAGCTTAATTTAGACAACACAGAAGGGTAAATTACGTATTTTCTTACGGTTTCTGATCCAGGGGGCTACTTTTTTATACATACTTTTTTTTTTTTAATTTCAATGTCCAATTTCTCTCATCTTCCCCCCTTTTTTTTAAACAAAACTATGAAAATTTCATTAATCTTCACTAGGCGGCATCACAGGAAACAAACAAAGTCCTGGACATGAGGGAAAGGGGTTTCTCATTTGATGAAGGACTTTATATCTCTGCTACGCCCCCTCTCCCACAGGAATGACTTAGAGGAACAAAGGAGTTTTCCTTCAGTATTCGTCCTCCTGCAACATGTATTGCCCCAATCGGCCTAGCAAGAAGGAAAATGGACAAACTGCAAACAAATATTAGCATTTATAGCAATTTCTTAAATACAGATCTAGTCTTGTTAGAAAGATGTCTGTTTTGAGAGCAAACTTCATTTAGGCTGGAAAAGGAGTAGTATATGTGCCCTTTTTAGTACGTGTTGAGTCTAATATGATCCAAACTGAAAACAATAGCAAATCTTACTGATTTTAACACCTCAGTGATCGAAGCTTTTCTCTGACATTTAGTAGCAGTTATGAAAGGTTTGCAAGAAAGAGAATAATGTACAGTAAGACATGTCTGAGTAACTCTTCAGGTTTAGATATCTGCAAAACCTTACCAAAAAAGGAAAGAAAAAAAATTAATAGAATGACTGAGATTAATTTGCATACTTGCTACTACAATAATTAAAGACATTTTTCTTATAATGTGAGTCTCAGGCATTTCATTCATAAGGGAGATTGACACACTGATATATTTTACTTCCAAGTTAGAAAGTATTTCTCCTTCATTGAAGCTACTCTGGAATTTATTAAAGGAAAATAGTGAGAAAGACTGATAAGAGAAAGAAACAGGGAGTAACATGAAGTCAGGACTGCAAATACTTCTGCATCCTATATCCACCACAGCCTTCGATATGGGACCAAGATGGTAGAAATGATCAGACATTTGCTCCTCTCCATCGATTATCTTTTCACTCTCCCACATCCCATCCCCTAAGCTCAGGCACACGCAATGCAAACCGACTCCTCAGGTCACACCTCTGCTTTGTGTTGCCCAAGTCTGATGAGTTGATGATTAACAGAGGAGACCTCCCAACATTTCTTTAGACATCCTTCCAGGATAAATATTTCCTCCAAAAGCGATTGTTGTGATGCAAAGGTGCATAAAAAGACAAGAAATGTGAAATGGTCAGGAAATAGAGGAAATCAGAGAAAAGAAAGTCCTGGCTGTACTACAGGATGTTCCAATCATAGTCTCAATATATTTCCTTCAAAGTTTCACTATTGGAAATAAAATGCCTGCTGAAGTACAGTATTTTGAGGAATCTAAAGCAGCTACCAATTTAAAAAAAAAAAAAAAAAAAGGCAGCTGATTTCTCACTACATGTATTTAATATTATGTTGTTCCCTGATGAAACCCTCAGGAAGTGGGAGTACTCAGGGAGACACTTAGATTTACATAAATTTGAGACAGAAAAAGGCTGTTAGACTAAGTCCATTGCACTGCATGGTTGGGATTGAGCCTTTCAGTGGAAGTTACATCAGCCTCCAGACAGACACAGTGCTCAGTCTCAGGCAAAATGCATAAATTAACTTCAGAATATGTTCTTAAAGCCATTCTACTGCCCTCTCCTTTATACCATTAGCACAATATTTCAAGGATGTTCATGCATAATATGTAAACTTTAAGTTATTATTTTACCTTGCTTTTAAACAAATAAAACATCTATAAGCCCATTCTGTCATTGTCACATAAATTTTAAATATGACTACATGCCATTTCTGATAACCTGATTTTTACCCCTCTTTTAAAGGGAACAGTACACATATCACAGCAACACTCAGCAGCTAATATAATTCAATACAAAGCTACACAAAATTATAAAAATGGATAGTGTAATTTATTTAAAAGTTCTGCTAGACTCAACTTGATATAGTGCATCATTATACAGTGGAATAGGTAATGAGTACTTATGATTTTTTTCCCCACTATGGCCAGTAAATTCAAACATTAGTAACTCTTTTATAAGAAACTTCATCTGCTAAAGACCTAGGTGAAGCCTAAGCCACTCACCAGAAGACACTGGGATTCTCAGCTTGGCAAATGCAGAACAGATTTAAGAGAATCATCCATTTGCTTTTTTGGCACAAAAACCCCAATGCTCCACGATCAGTTTCTGTGCGTAACGGATCCAGCATAGAAATAGCAAGGAGCGTGCACAACAACGCTTGTTGAAAAGAGTTTACTAAAAGAACAGAGAGAAACTGGCACAACAAAATTTAAATGTGTATCACAATTTTCACAGCAAGATGACTCCTTTGCAAGGCATATTCTTTCAGCCACTCCTATATTTTTACCGGTTACAATTTAACTTCCCTTTGGGTGTGTGTGGCGGGGAAGACGTTCAGATTTTGAGAGAAAAATGTAAGATCAAAGTATGAAGAATTTGGAGGCTGTAATAAAAAACAACAGATGGCTAAAGAGTGACTGCATGCCCCAGTTCACTTCTGAGCCCCTGCTACCATTCCTAAGCCAATGACATCAGCAGAGCCCCTCCAGTGATTACAGCCCTGCACTCAAGGGTCACTTATTATCCTACGTGTGCTGAAGATGAGATGTCTTGCAAAGGCAGTGGTTACTCACCAAAAGAAGAGTCAAGCTGCTGCCAATCTGTACATGCATGCATACATCCTGCAATGCCTACTGAATTCAAGGAATAACGTCTGGTTTATGAATTTTTTTCGTTCAGTCAGATAATAGCCAAACTACTTCAGCTACAATAAAGATCTTAGTTTTAAAAATGCAAATGTTAGAGGGAAGCAATCCAAGAGCAATGAAAATGATCAAAAGTTTAGAAAATGTTACCCATGAATAAATGATGATGCATAAGGAAACATCAAAATTCACATATGAAACAATGAGACAAATGAAGACATTATATTGTTTTCTGTGTTAATGAGGAAGGGACAAACATTATTGAAAAAATTAACAGCAGAGATTCAGATTAGGCAGTAAGAAAAACTTTCCACCTGTAACTAAAATTACCAAGAACTGGAATAGCCTGCATAAGGAGGTTGCGGGATCTCCGCTGCCAGAAATTTAGAGACGAGGTCAGAAAAGTACCTCTCAGGATATGGTTCAGATTTAGCTAGTTCTACCTTGAGGTAGAAAGATGGACTAAATGACCTCCTGAGCTGCTTTTCAGCCCTATTTTCTATGGTTTTTCTATTCTATTAAAAACATGTGAAATTTCCCTTAGCTCTTTTCCTTGAAAGGAAGGAGGGTAATTCAAGAGACACAGTGTCTCCAGAGCATAGCCCTTATTAATTAACCTCATAACGTAACCTGCAGTAACATTGTGCAATATTGTGTGCCCCCTCCAGTGCCTGTCCTACATAAGAGTGTCTTCTGGCTACAGAATGTAGAGCTTGATCACAAAGATACTGGTGTGTCCTAACTCTTGCTGAAATCAACGGGAATTGAGGTAACTAATTAAGAATTGTAATCAGGCCCTTAGTCCAAAGCAATAGAAAGGCATGCTTTTAGAATCAGATTAGTTACTTAATAATTCAAAGCAGGCACCGAATCATATATTGACTGCCTGTGGAAGATGCCTCTTTCTCCCAGGTCCAGAGCCTGCTCTGTCTCACATTTCCACGTAACACCTAAGGAAAGAGAAGCCAACTCTCTATCAAAGCAAAATCTACCAGGCATTTACACTGGCGAGAACATTTTATGGTTGTTCCTCAGTCAGGGTTGCTCATTTATGGCTGTAAAAAGATGCAAGACTGAAGAAGTAGCCCTTTTACGTCTGCTTGTAAAAAACGATTCGGTAATGATTTCAGCTCTTCTAAGCCTTCTCTGCCCTATTAAAACCAAACAAACAAACAAACAACAATCTTTTTCCTAGGGAAGCGTCTCCCATGCAGACAGATCTTCAGATACATTATACTGGCAGCCTCTTGCTTGAGCAATACTCTTTGCTTATCCACTGTTCTCATCCCAGCTGGTAATAATCAGAACTGAGAGACTTAATTACTGTACCTTTCAGTAAGGCATTAATTTTAATTTTATTTTTGTTCTTTCTACTGCAAATGCCCATGAATCAGAGGGTCACTTTAAGCAC
Source organism: Morus bassanus (assembly GCA_031468815.1). Classification (NCBI taxonomy): domain Eukaryota; kingdom Metazoa; phylum Chordata; class Aves; order Suliformes; family Sulidae; genus Morus; species Morus bassanus. The sequence goes on from CM062584.1 coordinate 10,022,866, forward strand.
AGAATTCAATTTAATTATACTCATATGCATTTTGATCATTAAACAGGTCAACTTATTAAAAAAACCATCTTGATTATGAATAATGGAAAGCCTGGCAGGCAATCCAGAAGACTTTCACTCTGAAAGCTCTCACATCCATTTGTTTAGATTTGTTTACTAAGCACTGGGCAAGGTCCCACTTAATGAACAGGACAGCATTAACTGAAACTACATCTAATATTTAATTTTAAGTGGATTTTAATACTGACTTATTGACTGTTTTCATGGGAATATTTACCAGTATTTGTAAACTAAACTGTTATTTGCTACTAAAAGCCGGGAATGAGCAAAACAACACAAAAGGTCATTGACTGAGAACATAACTGTGTATTCCTGAACTGAATCTGGCAAAATCCTTCCCAAGTTACAGAATTATTTTATACAATCAGGTCCATTCTTCAGATAGGATAGGATTCTTTTTCAGATAGGACACTGCTTTAATTACATGCCAGGGAGGATGTCTCTGATGGACTATCCTTATGTGAACTAGATCTAAAAAGAAAAATCCATGCTGTTCATGAAAGACTTGACATGCAAGGTAGAAGACAGTAAAAAAATCCTGGAAAAACAACATTTTGGATAGCAGAGAACAGAAGAGGTCTCCTGGAAAGCTATTTTCATGCTTAACTATTGCACCTTGGTACCTAGCTTGGGTCTTTTCAAAGCGATCCTTCTGCATATTTTTGCTATATTCTGTGTGCAACTATGCATAACATGATTTCTGTATGTTGTTTGTAAGGCTAAGTAGTCAAGTCATTATACATACTGTGTATTTATATATCCCCTTCCTTTATGCTCCCCATTTTCTTTAACTTTTTGTTCTCTAATAGCTCAACAGGCCTAGAACATATTTATTTATCTATTTATTTAACAGTATGGTCAATACTAATTTGGAAGCTAGCTGTTATTTTTAATCACTTCTTGTATGTATAAAAGAGCATCCGTTCAGTTATTTGAAGCTGAAGCTTTAAAAAGGTAATTACACACAAGGATGCAATGCAAGAAGTTAAAGTTTTTACTGATTTCAATTACAAAAATTGTTTACGTTCATCTTTATGTCCTTATGGCACAGAAAAGAAATCAAACTGCAGCGACACAAGGCAATTACAAAGAACTGCCTTAAAGGAGTCTGACCGCAAAGCCGGTTCTTCTCTGTACCTGAAGACCGTGTGGAACACTTTTCTAATTCATCCAGACTTACTTTACAATACTGGTAACAGATAACCACAAACACACAGATACCTAAAAGAGAAAAATTAGAAGCCATTTCTGTTCCTGGAAAAAGTTGCATTTTCCTGATTCATTCAGGTATCCAGATACAATAAGAGTAGTTGCTCTCAGAATCCAGAAAGACAACGTGCCGTTACCATGCCCCTGAATTTCTTTTCCAACCTTAAAGAGTCTATGATTCTATGATTCATTTTGAATTTCCTTTTCTACATAAAAGTAAACATCACACAGTTACAGCATTACAAAATTGTCAGAACTAGACATGTATGCAAAAACAGGGCCATGTGGATTTTGTTTGACATAAATTGCTGCTTAACATCCAAGTGGTAGCTGAATTCAGAGGTTCATAGGTGTTTGGATTTTAGCAGAGAGAACGGAAGCAACATACTCTTTCCATAAATACAAAAGTTTATTCAAACAAGGATATATGCAATCACACAGATGTCCTTCTCGAATCTGTTGGAATGAGCCCACATCAGATATTACTTCCTTTGCGACTACTATCTCACGTCCCCAGATGTCTCCTCTCACAGCTCTGTAACATTCCCCTTCAGCTGATACGGTCACTATCCTGTCCAGGCTGGAAAGAGCAGCAGATTTGCTTGTAATAGGTTCATCTACTGCTCTCTGGTGATCTATTTTTGCTCAGATGATTCAACTTAATATGTTCCTACAGTGTACAAAGCTGACCTAAGTTCTTTTAAGTTATGACCTAAGGAATAACATTACTTTTATTAGTCATAAAAATTTCCAAGACCAAGTTTCATATGGAAACAAACCTGAAGTCCAGTGAAAAAAAACAGTAAAAACACACAAACTTGCTTCTGCAATATAAGTCACACTGAAGCAGCACTAAAATGAGCTTAATAGTCTCCGACTGGGTCTCATACTGCTTACATTAATTGTCCAGGTATTAGACATTTGTTCATTGTATGTTTGGACACGATAGCAGGGATATTTCAAATTAAAAAAATAAGGCTCCGTATACTTTCCAGAAATTGAAAGATTGGAATTATTTAATCAGTCCAAGTGAGAATGGATTTGCAAACTCAGCTACATATAAGAAATTACCTTCACTCCAATCAACAGCTACCTTAGATATATCCCTGACTTATTTTAGAACCACACTTCTATCAGCAAAATTGCTTTCAAGCCAATCAAGATTCCTTCAAAAGTTCTGAAAGATATTACACTTTGCTATTCTCAGGTTTTGACCATTCGTTCAAACCGAACACCTAAGGAACATTTTGATACCTATCCATTCCTCCATTCCTTGTCTCAGTTACAGCGGTACAGCGCTTGGATATTTAACTTCAATTCTCTATATGAATTTGTCATCTTTTTTTGTTACCATCTTTACAAATTCTGGAGGTATCTTCATAAACAAGGTCATCACAAAGAAATTACACCATGTGTGAACAAAACACAACACTACTTGGTTCTTATGCTACTTCCTCACCCTCCTTGTACACTGCTCTCTACTTCTGCATCTGCCCCCATGCAACTCCTCCTCTGTTCGTGTGCTGTTCCTTCTGCAACTCCATGTATTAGCTTGCCAAGTGACAGTGACTTGAATCCTAATCATGTCTTCTCTGTCACTCAGCACTTCCGAGGACAGTATTCTGGTCACCTCCATGCTAGTGAGCGAGCATACAAAGTAAAGCAGCTTGGATGCACTATACAAAGGCTGAACAGGATGAAGGAGCAGCAAATGCAAAGCACAAACAATGGATGGCGGTAACAACAGCGTGGTGGCGACTGGAAACGAAGGGCTTACTTAACACGCAACGCTCAGTGGCAATGCTTTTACTCTAGTCCCACACAAATGTACAGAAATATACTGATATGTATGAGAAGTCTCAGTATCTGGACTGTCATTTCTTGTATTCCAGTGGAATTTCAAATGATGGCTACAGCGCACAGCAGAAAATGCTCCCTGACCCAAAGAACCTATAATTTAAATATTTAAGTTGTCAGTCAAAGGGAGAGGAAAGAAAGGCAAGAGAAGTTAAGTATTAATTGCATGAAAAGAATAACGATTTGCCACTCAGGTTAGTTCCACATTTTGAGGGGTAGATTTCTACTGAAATATTGTTTATATTAGTATGAAATTAGGACAGCTAACAAAACACAAAAGAAATGTAGGTCAAAAAAGGGAGACAGAGCAACTTTCAGAGGCCTAAAACATTATCAAAATGATGGTAAAAATAAGAAGCACTGAGAATTATAAGCTTTTCTCATGAAGTATTATTCTTGCTGCCACGTAAGTCAATCCCCTAAACTTAAGGAAAGGAACCATGGGGCAATACCAAGAATGCAAATTGCAAAAGCTGCTGCAAAATGAGCTGATTTGACACTTGCTAAAGAAATCCATTAATCATAGGAGAAATATTTAAATTTTCAAGTTAGAATACTAGTCCTGAAAAACAAAGTATCTGCATAAATTCCTCATCATATTTCCAGACTTTCAGTGACAACACAACTATTTCTGTGAAAAATGTGATTATACAATTTCATATGTGTGTGTGTTAACAATTAGTGCATACTGTAAGAGACATCCCACATCAAGAGATCTACAAACTGCCATATAGGTAACATAAAGGATATTTCAAACTGGCACTAGACCAACTTTTTAAAAAAAGTTAGATCGTGGTTTATATCATGAAAAACTGGTAGATATAACCTGTAAATTGGAATTAATTACATATTGCATAATTTCTTCCTAATAAGTCTGAGTGCTTCTTTAAAAAAGCAAATTATTTGGGATGCTTTTTTTTAATGGAAATTTTAAAAAAATAGACAATATCTAATCTTAAAGTTCTACTGAATTTCTGTTGCTATAACAACGTGTGAAAACCTTTTTCCTTTTGAGGACATCTGTAGCTATTTTTACATGCAACAGCTGGATTTGTCTGTCTGAATTTCACTCATAAGAAAAAGTGTTTTATCTGCTGTCTTTCCATAAGCTTTTAACATAATGACAAATGTCAGAGTCCGGCAGGCTCAGGAGCTGAATAATCTCTGGTATAAAACACACATCACAGGGCAAAACTGTAAAATGAGCAACAGTTTGATTAAAAGCAGTGAAAGTCTCACATTCCCCCCCCATGCACACACACCTCCTCCTCCCAGATTTGGCACTGGAACAACAAGGGCACAACAAGTCTTTATAAATGAGATCTTTGATCTCAGGAGATACCACCTTTGTACTCTAAATTTGTCTAAAATTTTACCAATACAGGAAAGCACCAAAAGCCTGACTTGCAATTTCCCATAGAACAAAGCATGTCAGGCAGCTGGAAACAACCAGCATTGAGCTGTGATGCCCAAACACATGTAAAAACGTAACAGCTAACTATTCTCATCTTTCTCTACAAAAGTTTCTCACACAATAAAAACAGCAAATAAAACCAGTGATGAATGTGCCGATTTCTCCAAAACAACATAAAGACCTGAGCTATCTCAGCACCTTGCAGAATTAGGCCAGGTGTAATTTTGCCCCCAAATCATAGATAACTGTAAGACTGGAAAGAGAAATGAGGAGTTCTGGTCACAATCATCCATAAAATGGAGGTCAGACAACTAGGCAACATGAAAATTGACATCTAGAGAAGACAATTTTATTTCTGAACTCCCCTTTATACTATGCAGCAATGTATTTATTATTATTGCACCGTAATTTAGAATATAATATCATTATAATGAATTACTGAAGTGAACTGTTCATTCCCTATGAGGATTAGGAAAGCATGAATTATATCCTAATGCTTATTAGGAACCACTTCTCCCATAAATGGCACGGCTTTGCAGAGCCTGGTGAAACCCATATCCCTACCTACCTCAGGCAGAGACAAGGCTCCAGTAGCACAAAGTCTTTCAGAGTATAAGGAATCACAAAAGGCTATGTGGATTCCTGAGAAGTTCTCTCCTACTGTTTCAAAAAGACCTGTTACTTATGAACTGAAGTCACAAACAAAAAATAGCAAACAGACTCCACTGGGATGTTGGAAATATGCAATGCATACATTACACAAAGGTAGTAATGGCATATATGTCTGGTGCACATGGATTACAAGAATATTTGCTTTATTTTTCAAACAGAAAAGAGGAGGGCGTGACATTTTGTGATCAGGGTCCTGTATCTTTTTTCTTTCAGTTCTGATTTTAGCTGTAAATATGTAATTTCTGTAAATACATCCAACGCCTACATCATTTCTAAAACAGCACAGAATTGTTCGTATCACATCTGCTGATCAATAATTACTAATGTCATGCAGAGACAGGTAAATTGCCAGTGCTTTAGCCTAGGACATTTCACGTTCACACAGACGCCTACAGTTTAAGGCAACAGTTAGCAATACAAAAGGCAAAACCAGTCTTAATTTTTTTTTCTTAATAATTTACTTCCAGCTGATTGCCCAACACATTAAACTGTACCACTACGTACTGGAAAAGCTTACTGAGTATGACTTGGGTGTCAAGAAGATTTATAGCCCGGTGGCAGACAATAGTTTTGTTGACACTTTCTAAGCTGAATTTATTGAAGAGCTTCCTGAAGAGAGGAGAAGTATTCATTTACCCGCTAAATATCAAAAAACGTGCTTGGTGTTGCTGTTCTTCCCTTGGACAGGAATTCTATACTTTAAAAGGGTGGCCCTTCGTGCAGACCTACTAGAGTCTGTATTTAAGCTGTATGCTGGAGAATTGGACACAGTATTGAGCTTAAGAGTGATTTCCATGCTGCTTAATATACAATGCATGAAGCAACACAGGAAGCACAGACAAAATGGCCCGAGGCAGTAGTTTCTCCACAATTCTCTAAAAGAACAAAACAAAACAAAAAAAGATTAAGAGCAGAGATCTGAATCAACTGAAATCCAGTATCTTGAAATTGTACTGAGATGTCTGCCAGGATGCTCTGGTAGCTAAGTAACTCTCTGAACTCTGCAAGACTGACAAATATACCTAGAAGCTTTGCTGCTGTTAGTAAGGAAATAAGGAAAAATAACATGGAGAATAAAACTGTCTTGGAATGCAGCCAGGACAAAGCAGAGCATTTCTGCTCCACGATTCATGATCCATGTGAAGGCTGATCTGAAGGGCCACTCATAAAACTGGAGATTGCAGTGTGCTACGTTGATCTTCAAGATACGAGGCCAACATACACAGTAAAGTATACAGAACTTACAAGTGTGATGTAATGGGCAACCTACTTGCACAGGATGGAAAGCAACATGTTTGTTAGGATATGGCAAAAAACAAGTAGTTCAAACAACTTAAAGAATTTGAGAATGACCTTCTGTTAATCAGGTTAGCATGCCCAAGGGAGTGGGAGGGAAATCTCCTTACTTAATAAGATCAGTCTTGATTTTAGAGATAATAGGGACATAATTACAAGTTGGCGAGGATGATGTGACCTCCAACCCATCTTTTTAATCCTCATCTAGAGATGCTTAATGAAGCTAGTGAAAGTGGATAATAAAATGAAGGAATAATGATCAGCGCCAAAGTTCAGTGGAGAAGTCTTCAATAGCAACTATGCCAAATTTTGTGGAACTGAAAGAAAGGAAACATTTTAACACCACATGAAATAAGATCTGCATCCAGTGAAACCTTTCAGTGCATCTTGTTAAACCAAAAGACTTCAATATACTCGCAGTTTAACAGTGTGGTTTACACCTTTGACACATGAAATGAGAAGGAAGCGGACATAAAATTAACTGGCGGTTCTTTGTAGTAACCTTCACACGCAGCATACACCTTCCCAAGTAACCTTCCAAAATGACTAGCCTTTTCTGTCTACCAATTATATTTACTGTGGCTATTACAATGTTTTTTGGAAGTAAACTCTCAGCAATCAATCTTTAGAAACACAATAGGACTTGGTTTTTGCACAAAGGGATACGTACATCTGTAACTTTGCAGGTGCTACCATCTGCTCATGTATCAGAATTTGTACCCACAAAAATCTGTTGATACAAAACTCTTTCAGCTACTATAAATACCTTCGGTTCAACACTGGTAATTTTATGAGTAATATTTAAAAAACAAAAAGCAAAAGCTGTGCACAAACATCAGAAAAAATACGTCCATAACAACGCAGTCTTCCCAATTGGCTTTTCGACTGGTAGTTTATGCTTATTAACTACTTTTTTTTCTTATTAAAGATATGGTACAAAATAGACACTGTGTGATAGAAGATAAACATTAATGCTGATTTGAACACTATCAAAAAATCAACTCAATTACATACTATCAAATATTCTGTTTTTCTAATGTTTGATATCAAAAGTGAGGGAATTGCAAAGAGGGTATTTCTGTCAACAGTGACTGACCTTGAATTAGGCCTCAACATGATAGAAAACACTCTTGAATTTTCAGCAGGTGCCCTGCACATTTTAAGACTATCAGCATTCAAAATACATGAGTGACACTGATCCTCTATGTGCTGAAATTCTGAAAAGTTACCTTTAATAAACAGGATCTAGTTCTTTATGATCAAAGTAACACCAAAACTCTTACTAAATATCTTTGCTACTATTTTTCCAGACCAATTATTTAGTATCAAAAAACCAAAAAAAATTATAACCTAGTGACTTCAAGACGGTATTGTTCTCTGTTCACAATTACTATAGGATTCTCAAGCTGAAATCAAAAGTTGCTACATAAATGTAATGATATTTAACAAATCTAAGGTTTAAATAAATTTAAAGCAGAAATAGAAACAGAGAATAGCTTGCAGGGGTGGAATCAATGAAAAGCCATGAAATTTCTCTGTGTTCTATCCTTCATGTCACAAATAATCTCTCTAGAGATATATACACACACACAAAATTAAATTAATGTTTTCAAACTGACAAGCATGGTTAAAAATAATAAAATTAAGCTCTTTCAATCAGAACGCACTGCCAAAAGGTGCATCCGCTGAAGCCTGCCACTGATACCAAGGCCTGGCCAACCTGACTGTTAAGAATATGACCTAACGAGCAGAGAGTGTTCTTAAGCCATGTCTTTCCCAAGCCATCACCTCCTGCCAAAGCACAGAGAGGTGCTGGCAAGTTCTTCTCAGTGCTCTTTGGCTGGAGACTGAGTTGCTATGATATATGTCTACAGAATAATAAGAAAAAAAAACCTGTGGAAAATGTGAAGATTGCAGGCATGTTCCCCGGAAAAAACGTATTTGATTACAGCAAGTCAGAAGCAATCATGACCTATGAATACCTTGCTAAGAGAAAAGCGAATGGTTCTTCCCACTGTCAGTTCCAATTTGTACTTATTTCAATATTAAGCCAAAAAAAGAGAGAAAAGAGGGGAAACAAAATGAGTTTTTTGCTGAAAAAATACTAAGGCACTATAGAAAGAGTTTTTCTGTTGTTATGGAAACACAGGCTAAGAAAAAGAAAAGGGAATAAAGAACCAGTTTAAACTGCAAATATAAACATGTTCTTGCTTCCCGGAAAAAGTCTTTCCAAAGGATTTTGTTGCTGCTGTGGATCTAAGCAACTGAAAACTACAAATTCTTCCCCACAGAAACACAGATAAAAACCTGAAATCCACTGGAACAAAATAATAAATAGGACAAGGAATAAAAAAACAGGCGGAGTTATCAAACTGGTATTTTCACACACACAAAGAACTAGTTTGCTGAAAATGCAATAACTTCAGACACTTGCTGGTTTAAGTAGTCAACGGAGTGGTGAAAAAGGACATGATTCTGCATTTTTCTGGAGAAAATAGCTTTGTTCCTTCCCCACATTTGTATTTGTATTTCATACATGTTGAGCAGGTAGCCAAGGAAATAATTCCATTCTCTGAACACAAATTACTTATTAAAAATAGGTTAAGTTGTTTTATATGAGGCTACTCTGAACATGCAGAATAGAATGTAAAAATTGATAACATGTTAGTCTATAGACCTTTGCACATAAAGTTAATTTGTAATATCACCTGACACAGTCCTAAGTTACATCAAGAAATAATGACAAATAATTGTACACATATAACTGATTAGTAAAATTTGGCTTTAAAATTCTCATTCTGTCTTTAGATAATGCTTAATGAAATGGACAAATCAGTCATGCTAATGACATAATGTTCTCTTGTACCTGAATAATCTACATTGGTCAGGTATCATGGAACTTCTCAATGAAAAGGGGGCAAGGGTTCATGATAGATCCTTTACTGAAGAGTAAATTTGCACTCTCTCTACAGAAGGACAGCAAGTGCATGTATCTTTGGATCCAACTGAAAACACCTTTCCACCATGTCAGAATGAAAAAAACAGATTTTTTTACTTGCAGCAATGATCACATGCTTATGTATATTAACAACGAGAGACATGATAGAGGGTTTGTCACCACTCTTACCTATTTGAGAGGAAGATTGTAAGTGAATCCTCAATGGCTTTAGCACCATGTTTTTTGGTCAAATATCCTGACTACTGAACAATTACTGCTGCTGATGGAATAACGGGCAGGAAATCAACTGCACATCCAATAAGCACTTTTGTAAATAAGCTAATCTTTGAAAATGGTTTCTGTTCCTCACCAAAACAAAACACAAAAAAACCCCAAGGGCAATAGACCACAGAGTTCACATTATGGACCCAATGACTTCTAAATTCCTTCTGGAAAGAAAACCATTTTTAGTGTAGCCATCTATCATTCACCCAGCTCAGTAGCTTTTTACTCCCTGCAGGGCAAAGTCTCTTCATCCTTGCTTCTGTCATTTTAAGCTACAGAAGGGAACAAATTACACACCTAAGACCACTGCTGGTTTTTTATTCTTTCTTAGACCAAATTTTTAAATCATTTTGTGGCTGAGAACTCTGAACTCAGGCATCTGAACTGTGCTGACAGTAATGGTATCTGTTAAGAAAAAACACTAAACTGTTCATGCATATACACATGTACATGCATAAACAAAATCAAGCAATATTCACACAGATATTACCACTGTAATTACAGAAAGTGACTGAACTGCACTAAATGACTAGGATTAACTTTGGCTTGCTCATTCCATGCACTTGCGCACACCTTTAGTTCCAAATACCTGTCAAACTCACTAATGTTCTTAACAGAGAAGTAAAACTTAGAAATAGAAACAACAGATCTTATCAGGATCTAATAGGACTTTTTGGGAAAAAATATCCAGGTAAAGGAAAATTTGTGTGATTTTTCAAAATGAAGCATTCTACCTCATTCTGTAAGGATACCCACAGAAAGCCACCCTGTGCTTTTCCAATATTCTTTAGCAACACACACACACAAACCCAAGTCTTTATATTTATGAACATGAAAGTGGCACAATCAAATATTGTCACATCTCTGTTTGACCCACTGTATTTCAAGAAATACAGTTTAAAATTCTAACCTGCAGTGGAAGACCCTGTTGAACGTCCTGGTGGATGTCTGCTCGGGAGCTTTACTGCTGGTTCTTAGCCAGGAGAAGGATAATTACAACAAAGAACCCTGGGGGAAATGGTCACAGAACATGTATTTCCTTTGGGCCAAGTGTGAGCAGGACTTAAGAAGCACCAAGATGATATCCCTGCTGATATCCTGCTCTACGGCACTTTTATCTTTGGTGCACAAAATCAGTTACAATCTCTGCCATAAAAGACACAATACACTGATTTATCCCTAATTAAGGATGAAGTACAGAAACAACATTTGATTGTTGTTTACCTTTTGACATCTGTCGGCCTCTTTCAAATACAGTGATTTGAAAAAAGGGAAGAAACCTCACTAATTACTCTTAGAGCTGTATGAAGAGTTCAGGCTTTCTGTTTCTGGGCTTTTGCAGGGAAGAGCTGTGTTTCAGATTTGGTGTGTGTTGCTATGGTAATTATTATTTTACTGAATGATATACATTCAGAACTGATTTCATATTGTCAGACAGCAATTAAACAGATTAGACTGTGTGTACTCACAATTCTGAAATATTTCCAATTTGTTTTAAATTTTAGGGCATGTGAAAAGCAGTGGTCTGACAGTCCTGGAAAGTGAAATACTAACTGAAAGGGCAGCTCCAGCTGTACAGGTTTCCTCTTACCTCCTCAGTGGTCTATTCACAGGCCAGCATATCTTAGGAGCAGAGATACTGCAAGACATTTTGGTGCCTGAAGTCAGACACCGTCTCTCTGGCTCCTCACAGCTACAGCCATCTCCTGCTCATTCTGCTGCAGACTTGAAATCTCTCTTTCCAGATGGCTGTAGCAGCAGCTACAGTAACTATCAGAAATTGAAAGTGTTGGCTTTTATCTTCTATTATTACAGTACTTGTTAGGAGGAAGTTTTCGGTGCTAACCACTGAGAAGACCTACTAAGTGAAGATAAATTACTCTCCTCATCCTGCAGTCCCTTCTGCCACCGTGCAACCTCTGAGGACAGAATACCACTCTGAAAGCAGGGAGGCATCCATACAGTATCAGTTGCAACCCTGCGTCCTAGTTTTGTTACCAGGACATCTGTACAATAGAACCAAAGCATAAAGTACTCACTCTTATTCACAAACCTATCATCCATCACTTTTATTCCAGATCCAACACATACTTCTAGTCTGACAACAACAGTTTCCGGATTTATCTAGGTCTCTCAAGTATCTAACTGAAGTTACAGAAACACGAAAGCAGCTGAGGAAGAAAAACCAGGAAGCAACATGATTTAATTTTCCTGAGAGACTCTAAGTATCTCAGAGTAACCACAGAGACAATATTCGTACAATATAAAAATGATGCTAAAATCTGTATAATCAAAACCACAAAAACCCTTTGGAATTCTATTTGCTATGCCTTAGCTTGGCAAAGGAAGAAATGATAGCAACAAAGATAGGAAATCAAGAAAGCCCAGGCTCATGCCTAGGTTTATTACAGACTTTCCTTGGTAAATCAATCAACTGCAGAATCCTATTTTTCCCCATGCTAAGAAATAACTCAAGACAAAATTTAATACACATGAGTAGGGATAGTCAGGGAGATTAATGATGAGTTTGAAAACTCATGGATGAAAAACAGCAGAAAAATGTACAGAATTATCAGGAAGGAAAGTAGCTGTGCAGCTTCTGAACAAAGGACAATTGTCTCTAGAAGAAGAGCAAATTCAGTGTCTGCCTTGGTTCTACAGGCCCATGGCTGGATACATGCAATAATACAGAAAAAAATAGGCTAAATCTTTAAGCCTGGGGGGGGACGGGACACACGACACACCTGACAGACAGAGAACAGTAAGGGAAATTATAAGATGTTATTTAATTATCAATATATTTTCTTGGTCATTCTCTCTATCAAGTAAATTATCTTCATAGGTTGACATATTACAGTTTGTGGGAGCAAGTCAGTCAAGAGATCAGGAATGAGTCAGCAGTAGAAGGCTGATGGAAACATTAATCTTGAAGAAATAGCTAAAGGACAAGCGGAAAACAGAATATCATTCAAGATCAGAGAAAATATAGTGGGCACAGAAGGTCTGAAAGGTGAATAGACTGATTGCTGCACAAGGGAACATCAGACTGCAAGAAGCTGGTAGAGCACAGGCCATAAACAAAGAGGAAACAAATTGACCAAAATAAGGTGGAGCCTTGAAAATTAAGGTAAAAACAATTTTGATTCCAAAAGGAGATCATAATTTACCCAAAGGAGGTCATGTCATGGCAACATGACTGGAGCAATTGTATAGCATTTGCTTTTTCTCTTAGCGATAAGGAATCAACACAATCTAGTCATTTCACTAGCAGAATTTCAGACAGTTCACAAAGGATTTGGCATTCATTCAGGAAAGTCTTCACTTATCTTTTTGTCCCAGTTCCCAACCCTGTCAATTGTGGGGGTTTCGTATGTCATCAGCATATCAGTAAAATATCTAATTTGTTCACAGTTGTACTCACTACCTACAAATCACTAAAGCAGGAAACACTTTTTTATGTCTTTTGGATCAAGCTGTCATGTTTGCAAAATACACTTTGCTGGGTATCCCTGACATATGGTCAGAATAATTTGGTTTGTTTTCTTATAGACAATCTTCTTTCAAGGAAAAATCTACTACGTGAGAGCTACAGAGGAAAAAAGGATGCAAAATGAACCGGGGTATTCAGTTCCAAGGGAATTTATAATACAAATTTAATTTTAACAGATACCGAAACTGTCTGCTGGGCTTAATATTCAGGCTAATTACGACTAAACCAAAATGGTGATTCTTCCTCTTTCCTATGGATTTTAGAAAAATTGGTTTTGTCTCAAGAGAACAGGGAAATACAAACAAGGTTGTTCACATCCAGACCAGCAGCTGCCAAAAGAGCTTGAAGAAGGAACCTTAACGGTAATTTCTGCATCTGAAAAAAATGCAAATGGTTAACTAACAGCAGGATTCCACAATATGAGTTTAGTAAAGCTCATAATCCTCAGCTTTCCGAAAGGGTCACTACAATAGAATTCAGTGGTGAAGGAACAGATAATTCTTTAAGACAACACTAGCAGCTGAAGGGTAAGTGAAATGGTAGTCATAACAATGTTCCTAACTTTCTCCTTAAAATGGTTCTAACAATATCCTTCAGCCTTTGCCTAGTTAACTTGCAATTAGCACGTGTGAGGCTGAACTAAAAGTTATTTTAGGAGCCAACTGGAAAGAAGATTCAGCCTTTTTAAAATTGAATTGTTTTCTATGGTTTAAGACTGTTTCCATGGAGAGACCACAGCGTATCTTTAGGCCAAGTGCTCTGCTGCAGGCTTATCTGAATGAAAGCACCACAGCAGGATGGATAATTGAGGCCAGTTGTTTAAAATTCATGGGCATTCTCCTATACTTAACACAGGAGCAATTTATTTTCATTATTTTGATCTGTTAAGCATTTAAAAGTTAAACAGTGCTATATACACCTTCTCTTAAATGACATATCTTAATAGAATATTTACTCAGGATAGAAAAATGTTAGTTGCAACAATGTTATGCTATTGGGTGATTGTGGCAAAGCGGCAGGTAAAATTATACTCTAGATGAATGTAAAGGGATGCAAATGGGGAAAAAATATCCATCCTAAATTCACATACAGAATAGCAGGCTCTTAACTGACTATTACCACTTGGAAGAAACATCTTGTAAGTTATAATAAATTAATAGGTCTATTAAAAAGCCAGCTAAAGGAAAATAAAGCAAATAGAATGGTAGTAATTATTAGAAACAGGAACACTGTTATACTACTTTATGAACCCTGAGTGTGCGTGCAACTGGAATACTATCTCTGATTTGGATCTCGGTCCAGGTTTCTCTCCTTACATCTTCCCCCTCCCAATGCATACACGCACAGACGAACAAGAAGTACAGAAAAAGGCAACAAAAATGATCAAAGGAATGGAACAGCTGCTCTTTGAGGAACAATTAAGAGTTTATATTGTTTTAAAAAAGTCACTTGAACACACTTGTGAAAGAATAGTGATCTAGTGGATATGCTGTATGCTCTTGCAAACCCTCACAAGGCGAATTAAAAATTCAGCCTTTGTCCCAAAACATTTTTACTGGGCAACATCCTTCTCCCTACATATTTTTAAGACGATAATGAACAGTGCTGTATATGTATAGATATTTTGGACAATTTCTAAATTGGTTTGCAGTTCTCCCAGCAGGTAGTGTTATTAAGACTCCACAACACACAACAACTGATGTATATTAAATAACACCTATATAATCTCTGAACTTGCCAAAATTACGCCTTTTTTGTACTTTGGAAAACAAAGAAACAAATATTAAGTGGTTCAAAAAATGCTGATAGGAATTTTGCAGAAACAAGGTTTAGGGTCCAGGAGCAAATGTTTAAACTTGAACTACTGATAAACATTTATATAAGTCCTGAGAACATTTTCAGAGCTTAATAGATCATAAAAATACCATTAACACTCCTTGTCCAGTGTTTTCAAAATAAGCACATAAAGAAGCCTGTGGTAATTTACACACACTCCTTTGCACTTTCACCGAAACTTCTCCCAGGCTACAAAAAAAACCCCAAAACCCAAAAAAACCAACTGTGTTTTATCTACTTAACCCCTTTGGATGCAAGATAGCAGGCAAAAGGGAAACACAGACTTTGTAAAAGCTTTTCTTAACCGTACTCCTGCACTCTTAAAACACATGCCCTGAGATGTGGTTTCCCTCCTCTGAGCTCATCCCTTCACGTGAATTGCTGGTTTAATCTGTATTTCATCTAATATAATCATTCGTATTTTGTGGGCTGTGGACTCAACACAGAGCAGAGCTGCACTGAAACAGGGCCTCCATTCCTGTGCTGTCAGCTCAAACTCCAGTTCAATGTGTTCAGACTGCAGCTCTCATGAACCCCAGCCATGACAACTGAGTGAGATGCCGTCGGCCTTTTCCAGTCAGGGCAGTTACAGAATGCAGCCCTTTTATGATGGCAGGGCCGAACCAGTGCGGTCATCGTACAGATAACTTAGCACAGTTACAGAGTAAATGTTACTGTTTCATAGTCATATCCCATTCATCCCAGGAAAACTAGGTTCAAAACACTTTGATATATTTCAGGTTTTTGCTAAAGATGAACAACTGAACTACCTCACAATCCAGCTTAAAAGCCTTCACGTTCTGTTTTAATTTATTGCACCGAATTGTTCATACTACGCCTGGGTTAGAAGGACATCTGCACACTTTTCCCAAGACAGAATAGTAATTTAAAACCTGAATGGAGGAAGGAGGACAGAAAGAAGATTTCCTCTGGCAAGTCAGAATGTTGCCACTTGCAGTGGTTTTGCTCTAGGCTCTCCTGTTCATGATAAATGTTAGTGTCAGGTTCTCATAACTGAGTACCAAATCAGACAAGCTGATACTCAGAAGACAATAGCTGAGTCTGAGAACATTTACTATAGCTAAAGAAATTCCAAGGCATTTAATACAAGAACATTTACCTTTGACATCAGACCCTCTGTATACACGAGAGGAACAATTTATGCTGACATTTTCCATAGCAATGCTCTTTCCATTACAAATGCGTCATGTTCTTTCCATTCTTATGCATAAAGAACAAGGACCTTAAAAGTAACGTTTCAATTTACAGGAAATTTTAACCAGTATGATCATCATACCCAAAGGAATATGATGTTAAAATATTATTCTCTTGAACTTTGCAAAACACAGTAAGATATCAACATGAATAACAAACCTTTCACAGCTTTAATACATATGCACTGTAGTGAGGTATTTTTGTATGTAAAGGTTAATTTGCTTCTCCCTGCACAAATAACATTGATAATTAATAGAGAGTCCATATTCACTCATTCAACCCGAATTTCCTGACAATGAACAGCAGTACAGAGAAGCAAAATAACCAGATTTTGACCGGGTTCTTTGACCTGCGTTTCTGGGACTAATGAGGAAGTATCTAGTTAAGATGCAAAGGAGCAGCCCATGTGAAAGAAATTCCAGCCTTTGTAATTCCCTGTATTATGAGAAACATTTCTAAATGCTGGCAAACATTTTCTAACCACTAGCTGCAGACTTGCCCATCATGCATAGATGAAGATCACTTTTATTATCAATATACAGTATAATGCATATAGGTAATGCTTTTTCTTTAGAACAGAAACCAGTTCTGTGGCAAACATGGGTAAATGAAACAAGGACACTGATGAGCCACAAAAGTACTCTCAGCCAAGATCCTTTAAACAAAGTATGTCAGCAGAACAGAAATGGAAATGTTAATTTATTTTACTTCTTGAAATTCTGGATCTGATTCCGCTGTTTTATTGCATCTCTGGGGATAAACTCAGAAACCAGACAGGCTTGCTTTGTCACGTTTCTTCTCTGGAGAATTTTGAAAAAGATTCTATTTGCACCATTGCAGGTTGAAAAAATTGGAATCAACAGTGACTCGCTCAGCTAGTTCCTGACTCCAAGACAAGCGAATCAAGAAGACACTGTAGCCTTTATCCAACTGTACCAACTACCCCCAATGGATTTTACACATTCAAAAATATATTTATGATGCCTCATTAGCTTGGCATGATGAATAAACTCCATCAATCAACATTTATTTTACTAGATTTAACTGCTATTACCCTTGAGTTGAAAAGGAAATGAAGAAAAATGTAGACTTGTAGGAGCTATTTGCCCAAGGGCTTTGTTATGGGTGAAGGGAAAAAATGTCAAGAGGTTTTTTTTGTTTTGGGAATGTGACAAGAATTACACACCTGTTTTAAATGTTCTTGTTAACAGACATATCTTACAGATAGGTACGGATATAAGGTGCTGTGGTCTTCATAGTGAGAATGTCAAGAGTTAATGGCAGCTCTCCCAAGAGAGCCAGAAGTGATGAGCATCTACTCATTTGGTAAGGAACGGAGATGACATGAATTGGTGGCATTGGTCTGGTTCTTCATATGTGACTGTCACTACCACATAAACCACCAGTAGAACTGCCAGCAGTATGCAGTTTTAGGTGAGCACTGACTGGGGAAGGGGGAACAGGAACAACAACCAGAAACTGAAAGAGCCCCTGAGCTAAGCCCTGGTACTGCGGTTGGCAGAACTTGTTCTGAGATCTAACATAGGACTTCAGTTTTAAGAGAGAAACAACAGTCTCTATCAGCCCTAAATTAAAATATATTTATTTACAGAGCCTGCGTATGCACGTGTCTGTGTGTGTATGCTTTTAAAGATAAAATAGCAAGCAGACAGATGTTGATTTATGGAGAGTTAGAATTAAAATAGCCTGCTTGCTGATTACACTGTTCAGCACTAGGCTGTTTTGTCCTGTTTGACGTTACTTCTTCGTTGCTGAATGCTATAAGATTGTCTCATCTCCAGCGTATTTTAATACCACATTCATAATGCCACAAAGTTACTAACTGACCAGAACATTTCAACAGTGTGTATATTAAGACTTCTGTCATGCAAAGATAACCCAAAAAAATTGCTAGTTTTGTCTGTGCTATCTATCTGTAGATAGGTAGCTGTAATCCCAAAAGTTTTTATCTCTCGATCTTATCTCCAATACAATACTGAAATGGCTCACATTACCAAATGGAAAAAAAAAAAAAAAATCTGGGCTTATGTTATGCCATATTAAAAGCTCAGCAGCATTTTTTCATTAAATAGCTACATTTGCTTTGTTTGATATTACAATCACAGATCTTACTCTTTCTGACAATACATAATCCAAGATATTTGGCACTCTATCAACAATTCCAGACTTGGAAGGATTATAGATGTGCTGACAGTTAAACGGAGTTAGAGTTCTCTGCCAAAGATAGATAAGTAGCATGTACTCTTTGATAAGTCCTATCAGAACCACACTCTGACAGGAATTCCTTTACAACGTTACCAAATCTCATGCTATGAACCTCATTATGCACACTGCCATTTGCCTCACTAGAGGCTGAACTCCCTTGCCACCAATAAATATATTCCATTTCTTTCCCCAATTACATACATACTGCTTTATATTCCAGATTCAAAATAACTGATCAGGCTTGATCGGGCTGGGACGAGGAGAAGCCGGAATGCTTTTGTAACAGCGTACAGAGATCAAGCCAGAATGCTTAATCTGGTTAGCTGTAAGACGAAAATCTGTCTGGTGGCTCTGTGACAAAGGAATGAGGCTATGTCATACAACGCAAACACCTTATTTTATATGTTTACAAACAGTAATTTCCATCATTTGCACAGAGTTACTCTGTTGAAAGCAGTTTCTGTAGAAACATTACCGTTGGGGGAGGATTAAATCTTTAGTCGCAATGCTTCTCCTGCTTGCCAGATTTTTACAATATAGGCACACATAGGTACGCACATGCAGAGCACGAGGGTACATGCCAGTACCATTCAGTAAAAGCAGATCTAAGTCAACCGAACTTTCTTCTTTTATAGGCGTATCATGATGCTAGCTTCTGTAGAATTTGGTCATACTTTTACTCACTTAACTGGATGCTACATCATTACAAAATCCATTCTGAACTCTCTTCTCGTCTTCAATATAATTTGGTAAAATAGCAGAGCTCTAACAGCAAAAGCATTCCTGTATGTGTAATGAAGATCTCAGATCAAACATCTCAACAGATTCATTTAAAATAAGTGTATTATAATTTCCTAGATTATTACCTGCCAAAGCTCAGTGGGTGGGCTCTGAAGGCCTACGCCGTCAGGAATCCCAGGTTCTTAGAATCCTGTCATATCTGTCTGTATCCACCCCCTCAATGTTTCCAGTTTCCCTTCTTCTGCTTCAGAAAGTAATTCCCTTGGTAGCTGTCACATTAAGATATTGGGATACAGTCCTCCTGCTGCACTTTTGGATTCTAACTGAACCTGATTGTCAAGTTCACTAACAGAAAGTGAATACAACCCGCTGCAGTGCCTTGAGATTAATTTGCCTTGAGCTAATGAAAGTCAATTTCTAATTTCAACCCTTAATTGTGATCAATAGGGCTTGAATGAAACTTAGTCATACAAACAGAGAGATAACTGATAGGAAGAAGTCATATCCAATGAGGCTATTTAGGATCATATACCATCCAGATTTGTTTCTTCAAGTTTAGATATTTTTCAGGAGGGAGGCGACAGCTCAGAGTGCAGGAGCAAATCTGGCAAAGTTTAAGAGCACAGTAAAAACTGGAAATGGGTTTAGAGTGAGATGTAGTCAAACCAGCTTTTAACTACATATTATCACTACATAGCTATTTTTTATATAAACAAGCATTCAGTAAGGTGCCTCATATACTTCCTGAGAGAAGTCTATTCCCTGCAGGTGTTAAGGCCTAACTCCTGGCTGAGAGATCACCTCTGACTCTTCACTCCCTCTTTTATGCTCCAGTGATATAAATCAACTTAGAGCACGTAAAGCTTACTTACGTTCATAGGGTATTCTCTGAAATCTGATCTGGAGGACTATCTTAGCCTTTGTCAGAATTTTCCTGCATGCTTAATTCAGAACAAAACAAAGTGGCACCAGAACATACCTATACACGCTAACATATCAATTAACCGATTTTATATTTTTTAGTATGCTTACAACCATGTTATTTTTAACTAAGGAAACTAATTTGATCTTACTGGTGAGCATGGGCAAGCTTGCTTACTTCCCTGGGTATAGGTAAAAGCTGTCACAGACAGCATCTGGGCTGTGTATTTGTGTGCTTTATTTTTTATTGAACACCATGGCTTGGGCAATAGTTTGCAGAGATAAAATAATCTGAAAGATATTTTCAAGCATGGTATCAAGGGTAACACTTCCTGAAGTGCTTTGTCTATGTCGCCATTTTTCCAAAACTTCCCCGGTTTGTTGTTCCCACCAGCGTTACGATAAGGGTAGCAATTTTAGACACCTCGCTGTAAAATTTCTTTATCATGTCCCTTACCATTGCACTAAGTGAGAATAGCAGCTTGTGTTTTCTACTTATACTAACATTAGTTGTCTCTACTGTTTTCATGGATAGCACTGTAATGGTTCTATAACTACACACAGAAAGCAACAGTAAAATTACAGTAAAATTAATCAGCCATGTATCTAGCTACCAGTGCTGTTTTAAAAATATACTGCCTTATCATGCATATATTTTTGTTTTTCTCAGATTACAACAAATGAATAATTAACCTTTGCAAGCAAATACAGAGAGTAGCATCATCCTCATACAATTAACTCTATTCACAGAACAGACGTGTGTAAACTATATTTGGATCCAGGAGGTGGAAAAAACAGATGAATCTGTGGAGCAAAAGAATACTTGTGAAATGCTTTCTTTTACAGGATATCCAAGCACACAGGCTGGAACGTGGAATTTCGGGAGTTACAAATATACTTAATCCAGCTGCGAATTCCTTATATTGATATTAATTCAGCATATCACTCCACACAAATTCTCCTAGCAGCAAGCAGAGTACCAGATCTCTTACATATGAGAAAGAACAACTCTATTACCAATTCCATCCAAATAGATGTATTTTGGCGGCTGGAATTAGGAGATTAGTTGCAGTCTTTGACCTTTGCAATTAAGTACATTGTCCTCCTCGCAATCTCTAACAAGCAGCAACCGAAGTTCATTAACACCAGTTTCTCGGGTAGCTTGCTACGTCAATGTACTTCTGTTTTTTATGAAACTTCTAAACTACAATAAATTCTTATTTCCCGTTTATAAAACAGTAAAATAACATGAGGAAGAACTGATAGAGAATGATAGATTTATCTTTTCAAACTGCTTCTGGAAGTATAACAGCGTCTATAGCTGGTTTGAACACAGAAACATCGGTTGAACAAAACAATTTGAACCACCTGTTTACCTTGCCAGACTTTCTTTGTCATGGAAGAAACATTCAACACTGATAAAGGAGGATGATGAAACCTAAGAAAGATTACAGTTCTGTAAATCCATAGTAATAACATTAAAGCTGTTGCACTATAGCTACTTTTGACAATTAGATTATTAAATAAATAAATGAATATGGTTTAGAAAAAATATGTGGTTTTCACCAAGGAATCAAATAGAATACACAGTTTTTCACCTTGGAGAGGGGCATCAGTCCTTTAGTTTTCATCAATTTCAGCTGTCCAGACTCTAAATGGAACTGATTAGTTTATCAGGTTCAATCAACATTTTACTCAAATGTTTAAACACGGCCCATTAGGTATGAAGTTAGCAGGTAAACTGACTGAAGAAGCAAGCATGCTAGCAATTCCTTTTAACAGTGTTTTAGCTGATGTGATGTTTCGGATGGTCTAATCACTCTCCATTTTTTTTTTTATTATTTTCATTTGACACTGTGTCTATTACATTTTCTCATTCTGTCCCTTTATTCTTAAAGTGTTAATTGGTGACTTCTACATATGTTTCATAACAACCCCACTTAGATTTCCTCTGTTACAGATTCTATCACCTGTCTCCTTGAAGAACTATTTTTCGGCGTTTGAGCGATGAGATGTACTTTACTTAGACTTGGAGGAATTCTTGAAGCTTCAAAATACCCATCAATGTCAATGTAAATGTTTAAAGGAAAGAATTTGGATATCACAGATGGGGAAGAAAAAATCTCTCAAGAGCAGCCTAGAAGACCCCATACATTTACTCACAAAAAAAAAAAAAATCTGAAAGGCAAATCGTTAAGTATTTATAGTATAACTACCAGTGGTGAAATTTCAACAGTCTTTTTTACAGCTAGATATTTAATCTTTTGTAAGACATCACAAGTTTTCATTACATTCTATTTATGTGAAAAAGATCCAGGTTTCACCTGACAGGCTAATAGCCCAGAAACATCCCAGAAGATGTAACAGCACAGGCTCAGTCATGACTGCAGCATATCTCACCTAAACTCTTCTTACAGGTTTAAAAAAGAAAACAAACAAACTAAAAAAATCTGTACAGTAGATGAAATTGTGGCCCAAAGGAAGCACTGGAGAATGATGGTTTTGAAGGGCACAGTTTCATCCCTTGATGCCAACTTGTGCAATTTCATGGCAAATTTTGTAGTATTTTGTGTTTTGCTTTAAGCTTCAACTATTTAAAACAAGCAAGTACTTTCAAATTTCAAATTATTCTTTTTAAGGAAAGCTTCCAAGCTTCTTGATTGCGAAGTAAAAGTTTAAAATGTTTCTAAGCACATTTTTCAGAAGCAAAACCAACATCAGGGTTTTTTCTCAATTATTTTAAAATTATGTCAGTTTTATTGTTTTGAGCTAACTTGTGATGCAATGATTACTTGGTCTGGCAGCATTATCTGCTTTACCTTTTCTTTTGCATATTCTTCCCTCATTATAGTGGCACAAGAAAAGCACATGTCAAACAAGACTACCAACTCTGGATTTTTATTTGTAGCAGCAGCACAATATAATTGTCTTTTATAACAACTGCAGAAAGACATGAAAACTTTTTGATGGCAGGGGCAGAAAGTGGGGAGAAAAGATTAAGAAGGAAAAGGATTTTCTTAAGTGGAGAGGAATTTTTTTATGTTTACTTTTAAATCAAGATTGACTTGCTCTTTTTTTTTAAACTATATGTTTCTTCCAAACTCCTGCCATTTTATGTATTTATCCTTCCTTATTCATAGAACAGAAAAGTAAAACAAATCATCTGTGTCAAAAAGAAGGATAAATATACAGTAAATTAATTAATGCAGTTCTGAAACATAAGGGTTTATGAAACTACATGATGTGTTAGTTTTTCCTTAGATTTAAAAGTAGCAATTTTTTGAGGGTCGTATCCTGTGCCTTTTTATTTAGCCCAAACTTCCTTTGACATAAATTGGAAGCTCCTGACATGCAGAAAATGTAAATTAACCTCCTAGACAAGCATTGTCTAGCTTGGCATTTTCCTGAAACTTTCCATGTTTATTGTTGCTACCAGTATTACTACAAGGGTAGCTATTTTAGACTTCTCACTGTAATCATTTTTAGCATGTCACTTAACCTTGCTCTAAGCAAGACTAGCAGCTTGTATTACCGACTGCTCCAGTGGATAACATAGTTGTTCACTTTTGGTGGCAAAACAAAGAAAAATAAATACAAGTTCCTACAGAATGTATTTCAAGAGTCTAGACAGACACTTTAGCTAGATACAATTCTATGGTACTGCTTCTAGTAAAATATCTCACTAATTTACTCTGTTCAGTTTTCTTGACTATCTTCACAAATTGATTTTGCAGCAATCTTTTTTTCTAGCAAACTCTCTGAATCCTTATTCCATTGTAAGGACGAACACAACTCTCGGATGCCTATCAATGCAAAATCCCACAAGATCCCGTTATAGAATACACCATCAGGCCACCAGAATAATGTGAAGATACTGCATTTTAAATTTATTTGCAGTAGTGAACATATTGAAAAATGAGGAAAACATTCTGCAGGCACATAAAATACATGACCTTATGCTATTATTTGCTTGTTAATTTTAACAAACCTAATTTCTTTTTTTTCCCAGCCTATAGAAATTTGGGGGTTTACTCCCACATAGATGCAGCCCTTTAAAGAAAATGTTTTTTCCTGATTTAACACACCCGAATGTTTTCTTTTCTATCTGCTAGATGGCCACAAGCAAAATAGAACAGCATCGTCTCTTTTTCACTGCTAAAAGGAGACAGCTGAATTGTTTCCTCAGTCTTTCCAAAAAACCTTTGAGTGAAGCCTAAAACAGCTCCCTGAAAAGCATCTGTAACTGGTAACAAGATATTAATAGCAAACCCACATAAAAGCAAGAGCATAAGAAAGTACCAGATCCTTCTCTAACTTAAAAGTTAAAGTAACAGCATAGCCCCTAATATCTTGCAATGATGTCAAAGTAAGTATAAATACAGTAGCACATAACCAACTTTCAGTTTAGGAAGTTTACCACAATAAAACAGGGGTTATAAAAAACTTTGATGAGTTTCTCTGTTTCGCAGACCAATTTCACAGACTGACAATGATTACCTAAGAAATGAATGGAAGGAACATGGGTGGGTCACTCAGGTTGTGATATTATTTAATTCTTTCTTCCTCCTTCTATTATTTCATGCTACCTGATTAGCTGCTTTTCATATCTTTACAAATATAAGGCAGACTTCCTCAAAGTGCTTTCCTTTTTCTTTCTGTACTTCCTCAACAGATGTTTTTTGTTATCTCTATTTCAGATGGCAATTTTCTCAGAATTAAAACCAAAAAATAACACCCCCACATAAAGTGCTACTTCCAGATCGAATATTTTGTTCCACTCCATAATAAAGAGGATGAGACTGCAAGATAGCTTGGAACTCCCTTCTTATTCTGAATTTCTGTTTGGCTAGATGATGTTTGTTCGTAAAGGGACTGACCAAAATTTAGTGTTTAAGAGAGCTTACAGAGCCAGACAGACAAGTAAATATATAAACACACAAACATACGTGCCTTACTATAACATTTCTTGGGCTGTCACAACCTTTGTCTTTATTCCTGTTAAGATGCACAGACATAGCATGGAAACCGAAATGGCATTACTTCATCAGTTTTCAGAGGACAATAAATTAAACTGCATAGCTTTCAATACATTAATGCAAAACTAGCTTTTTATTAAGTAAATTATATATCTTGTAATTGTTTTTAAAACCTATTTAATATAGAATTACATCAATAGAAATAGAAGAACACCTTTTACAAAAAAAATTAATCAAAATATTTAGACTTCATTGCTTTCTGCATTAAATTTTCAACTAGTTTGGATGAATTTAAGAAGTAGTTTTCAGATTTATTGTATTCTACTACATACACTGCTTCTAGATAATTAAAAATGCCTGTTCTCTCTTACTCCCTGTTGACAAACCTTTCTTCTCACATGTCCCAAGATACAGGCAGAGTTTGTAAGATTTTTTTGGGGAAAATATTTTAGGTTATTTCATAATTTCGTAGGAGAAACTATTTTTTCTTTAATCCTCAGAGCTAGATATAGAACTTTGTGGTTTGTCTCATGTTTTAAAAATTACTGTATTTTAAGTCATAAACAGCATTAGCACTTACAAAAACAAAGGGAATGTGAATTGCAACAACTCAGTTTTATGAGGTGCTAAACCAAAAGTATCTAATATCCAAAAATGTTTTTCTAAAAATAGTATACAATGTAATTAGCAAGATTTTAAGTATTCTATATGATCATTTGGGTCATCCATAATCAGTTAAAATGAAGAAGGTTAACACCAATGAGGAAACATTAAACCACTTAAAATTCATTCTCAAGTGAACAATGCACTGGGGAAGAGGATCACATTACTTAATATAGGCTCAGATCTCCTCTCCAGCCAAGTAGCCTGGGCACCCATCTCCAGCCAGACTCTCTTCTTGGAAAGTGCCTCTTCTTCTCTCCACTTATTTCGATGGGAAGTGCACAAGTGTTAAACGGTGAGAACTCTAACCCTTTGTTTATATGGAAGACAATCTTTTCAGGGATTTTACACAGTTTGTACCATTGAGGTAAAAGGTTAAAGGCCAGAGAAAAGAGCTCACACTTTTTTTTATTTTTAAAGGATGTGCAGTATTTGGTCGGGGGGAGCTCTTTCTCTCTTCTGATCTATCAGATGTCATAAACAAATAATATATCTCACTTTCCTTTAGATTTCCAAGACACGAATATAGCTCAAATTTCACCCCTTTTGGGCACATCAAAACTACTATTAGTTACTATTTGCCATCACAGAGGAATCATATGTACAAGCACCACTTTGAAATCACTTCCATGTGTCAAAATTTTAAAATATTCAGTAAAAATCCAAGATCTCAGTTAACTACTATAATAGATGTTTGTTTGAACTTAACACAGACCAACCTTAGTAGTTCAGCACAGTATTTATAGCAATGCTCATTTCTACAGGGGCACTTTCACCAACAATTCACATTTGAATGTTAAGGTTAGGACCAATTAATTTTCTTCTAAAATCTGACATAACATTTTTGGAGCACCAAGAAGATGAGAGATTAAATTCATTTCATAACAGACACATCCCTTATTCTCTGTGGAGTACAATCCAGTGAGAAAGCAGAACTAAGAACAACCAAGTGCACCCATGTTCTGCAAGCAGAAAGCGTATCTGTCCCCAAACAACAGTGTTCCTCTTAATCTCTAGAAATACTGAGCTTCTGACTTCTCGTTATCTAACTTTTTCAGAAGAAAGTGGTAATAAGACAGCTGAGAGCATAAACTCTTTTAAGATAGGGACCTTTATATATAAATATCTGCATTCAATCATATTTGCCTCAATCACAATGATTAGATGACTTAAACAGAATGACACTACTTACAAGAAAAGCTGGTAAAAGCTTTAATTTAACATATATATCATGCTGTATATGTAAGTGTGTACAATTAGTTTATATTAGCTTATTAGTTTAAATTCCTACTTTTTATGCAGGTAGGAATTTTAGATAGATTACCACTGTCCTCAGCTGGGACATGAATGTTTCCGTTAATTTTCAGGTGACCTATTATAAACTAATAAACCACATACCTTATTTATACAAAAATTGTATTATAAGCTTTATCAATGCTATCATATAATTTAAAAAAATAATCAAGCAATGTCTAATTGAGCAAAAACTCACTGCATGTAAAGCTAGTATACACGGAAAACCAAATTTTAGTTATCTAATATTTTCTCTGTTGAGAAACAGAAAAAGAAAACACATAACTATTTGCTGAATTCTCAGATAGAGCATGGGGGTTTCAGCCTTCCATAACCTCAAGTTAGGACTGAAAGTGAAAGAATCATTCCAGAAGCTAATTAATATAATATGTAGAGTACAGTGTTCATAACACTAATGAGGAATAACTTACCACATTCAGTTTAGATTTTTGAACCTCAGTAAGAAGGTCATAGCCTGAGGTGAAAGGAACAGCCCTAGAGACAGTGCCAAGAAGTTAGAATACCAAGGCCTATTTTTATACGCTGCTTCTATTTTTAGTTACATCACGATGGAAGTACAGAGCCTATGAAAAAATCATATTCTCAAATGAGAGAAAGTACTCAAATTCTTTATTGTAAATGAGGAGCAAAAGAAACTAAACTTAAGAAATTATTAGATGCAATTTAACGGACTTTACTGTATCATAAAAGGCCATCAAAAATAGCTTCAAAATCATATCCTCTGAGAAAATTAAGTTCAAGGAGCTACCCACAATTTTACCCAATTAATCAAACATTCCTTTTATTGTAATTACAGCTACAAGAAAGTGCAAATGTTTCCCAATTCAGACTTATCTGCATCCAAGCACGTTTTCCCATAATCAAAGTTTAGCAGTCAACATTTTAATCCTGCTCTACCAACAAGAAAAAAAAAAAATCAAACTTTTCAACTGATTACATGCAGAGTTCAGAACGGGTGAGCAGTACTGCAGCTTAAAATGTTGGTTCAGTTACTCAATCATTAGATGCCTTTAGCTGTTTTCCATCCAATATAAACATAAACTGAGGTAATCCTGCAATCTAGTTAACTCGTTTAACTTCTGTATTAATTATTGAAGTACCCAAGGGCAGCTATTTCCCATGCAGTCTAATTTACGACTGTGATCATTACTTCTTTATAAAATGTCTTATTAAAGGTGGGTAATGTTGTTTCTTCCTAATGAAGTACAAAGGCACAGCAGAAATACCCGATATCTGTTGGAGGGACAACACAGCAGGGCATAAGCAATCTGGGAGGTTCCTGGGATGTGTTGATGACAACTTCCTTCTCTAAGTGATAGAGGAACCAATGAGGAGAGGTGCTATGCTGGACCTTACTCTCACCAACAAGGAGGGGCTGGTGGGGAACGTGAAGCTCAAGGGCAGCCTTAGCTGGAGTGACCATGAAATGGTGGAGTTCAAGATCTTTAGGGCACCGAGGAGGGTGCACAGCAAGCTCACTACGCTGGACTTCAGGAGAGCAGGCTGTGGCCTCTACAGGGGTCTGCTTCATAGAGTGCCAGGGGATAAAGCCCTGGAGGGAAGAGGGGCCCAAAAAAAGCTGGTTAATATTCAGGGATCAGCTCCTCCAATCTCAGGAGCAATGCATCCCAACAAAGAGGAAGTCAGGCAAAACCACCAGGAGGCAGACAAACTCAAACACAAAAATGAAGCCTACAGGGGGTGGAAGCAAGGACAGGTAGCCTGGGAGGAATACAGAGAAATTGTCCAAGCAGCCAAGGATGAGGTTAGGAAAGCTAAAGCCCTGACAGAATTAAATCTGTCCAGGGACATCAAGGGCAACAAGAAAAGCTTCTATAGGTACATAGGTGGTAAAAGCAAGACTAGAGAAAATGTGGGCCCTCTCTGGAAGGAGACAGGAGACTTGGTTACCCAGGATATGGAGAAGGCTGAGGTACTCGATAACTTTTTGCCTCAGTCTTCACCGGCAAGTGCTCAAGCCACACTGCCTAAGTGGCAGAAGGCAAAAGCAGGGACTGGGAGAATGAAGAACTGCCCTCTGTAGGAGAATATCAGATTTGAGACCATCTAAGGAACCTGAAGGTGCACAAGTCCATGGAACCTGATGACATACATCCACAGGTCCTGAGCGTACTGACAGGTGAAGTTGCTAAGCCACTATCCATTATATTTGAGAAGTTGTGGCAATCTGGTGAAGTTCCCAGTGACTGGAAAAGGGAAAACATAACCCCCATTTTAAAAAGGGAAAAGAGGAAGACTGGGGAACTACAGGCCAGTCAGTCTCACCTCTATGCCCAGCAAGATCATGGAGCAGATCCTCCTGGAAACTATGCTAAGTCACATGGAAAATAAGGAGGAGATTGGTGACAGCCAACATGGCTTCACTAAGGGCAAATCATGCCTGACAAATTTGGTGGCCTTCTACGACGGGGTTACAGCACTGGTGGATAAGGGAAGAGCTATTGACGTCATCTACCTGGACTTGTGCAAAGCATTTGACACTGTCCACACAACATCCTCATCTCTAAATTGGAAAGACATGGATTTGACAGATGGACTGCTCAGTAAATAAGGAATTGGCTGGATGGTCGCACTCAAAGACTTGCGGTCAATGGCTCCATGTCCAAGTGGAGACCAGTGACAAGTGGCGTTCCTCAGGGATCGGTATTGGGACCAGCGCTGTTTAACATCTTGGTCGGTGACATGGACGGTGGGGTTGAGTGCACCCTCAGCAAGTTTGCCGACAACACCAAGCTGTGTGCTGCGGTTGACACGCTGGAGGGAAGGGATGCCATCCAGAGGGACCTTGACAGGCATGAGAGGTGCGCCTGTGCGAACCTCATGAAGTTCAACAAGGCCAAGTGCAAGGTCTGCACGTGGGTCGGGGCAATCCCAAGCACAAATACAGGCTGGATGGAGAATGGATTGAGAGCAGCCCTGAGGAGAAGGACTTGGGGGTGTTGGTTGATGAGAAGTTCAACATGACCTGGCAATGTGCGCTTGCAGCCCAGAAAGCCAACCATATCCTGGGCTGCACCAAAACAAGCATGACCAGCAGGTCGAGGGAGGTGATTCTCCCCCTCTACTCTGCTCTGGTGAGACCCCACCTGGAGTGCTGCGTTCAGCTCTGGGGCTCCCAACATAAGAACATGGACCTCTTGGAGTGAGTCCAGAGGAGGGCCACAAAGATGAGCAGAGAGCTGAAGCACCCCTCCTGTGAAGGCAGGCTGAGACAGTTGGGGTTGTTCAGCCTGGAGAAAAGAAGGCTCCAGGGAGACCTTAGAGCAGCCTTCCAGTACCTGAAGGGGGCCTACAAGAAAGCTGGAGAGGGACTTTTTACAAGGGCATGTAGTGATAGGACAAGGGGTGATGGCTTTAAACTGAGAGAAGGTAGATTCAAATGAGATAAAAGGGAGAAATCCTTCACTCTGAGGGTGGTGAGGCACTGGCACAGGTTGCCCAGAGAAGCTGTGGGTGCCCCATCCCTGGCAGTGTTCAAGGCCAGGCTGGATGGGGCTTTGAGCAACCTGGTCTAGTGGAAGGTGTCCCTGCCCATGGCAGGGAGACTGGAACTAGATGATCTTTAAGGTCCCTTCCAACCCAAACCATTCTATGATTCTAAGAAATGTTGCTGTAAAACAAGTCCACAATCTGCATTCATTTTATCTAATCACTAATATGTTATAACAACAAAAATCCAGAGTATTTGTTTAGTGGCTGATTTCAGCGAAACCAAAGATGAGGACCTACACTATAATATGCAGCAATGACCATTTACAGTTTAGTTACTGACATGTCATGGACACATATTGTCCAGGACATATTTATTTTTATAACCATTTGCATTACGTAATCATGACTGCATTGCATAAGACGGTCTTGCAGCATGGTTCAAAGAACATCTAATGTTTTAAAGCGCTAACTCCATTTCCTCTCATTTTTCACGTATCTTTCCCAGCCAGCGAGAATACTTCTTAGGAGAAAACAAACCAAAATACAGTACACACCATACAACATGAAGAAAGAAAAGGGTGCAGAACAGCCAGAGATTATTTCAGAGTGACATCAAACACAGGAATAAGCGGTACTCTCATTACCTGTGTACTACATGCCCTGTTCCTTTTGCTTTTCATGTGATCATGTAAGCAATTTAGCAAGACAACAAAAAATGAATGAGAGCATATGCCAGTGACAGAGCAGTCAAGGCACTGAAACTTCTACTAGCATACTGGTAAAGGAAACTAAAAGTTTAACCTTAATTTTTTAAAATCTTCTGTGAAAAGAACCACAACTAAGTAGACTATCTTTTCTTCAAAGTACAGGTGGAGAAATGCTCTGCCATTGTCTAAGGTAATTACAATGAGGAATTTTAAGGATAAAAAATACTATGCAGAGTGTTTTGTGCAAAACAGAAGAATTACTAAACAAACTCTCTAAAGGAATGAAGCCTAACATGCTCATCACATCCAAAAGACAGAGTCAAAAGCAGTTTCACAAGAGGGCCAATAGGATTTTAGTTAGTCAAAGGTTTTTGGGTATCTTATAAATGAACCGTAACATATTACAAGTAAAATTTATTATACAGATTCATATATACATTCTTTCTTGATAACTCAATCTAGTTTCCACAGTGGCTATATAAGGTCCAAAAAAAGAACATGTTAGCACAGATCTAATTCTTCAGTTAATTCATATGCAAAAGCAAACAGCTTCACTAGGAGTAGTAGAATCTATGCAAATTGCTTTTGGGTCAAAAAAATCTTGGTGTGAAAAGCTCCTAACAAAATTAATTCCCTTTAATTTGTTGTACTACTAGCAAACATTCATTGAAATAAAAGCACTGGAATGAATATATTCCCATAATCTTTTCACCAAGAACAATTTTTTTTAATGCTATATAAAGCAACTTCCAAGCATAGTCACCATTGCACTTGAAAGACTCAGCATCCTTTTAATCATAAATTAGTAAGTTTTGAAATGTCACCATATATGTTAACCATTACAAAACATAAATCTGCAATTTAAATAGCTCATTTTAGCTGATACTCTTTTTTTAAAAGGAGTGTAAAAATATTTCATTTGATTCAGTATTTTTAAAAGCGTGGGAGCATGAACCAAAGATGCCTTAAAAGCAACTTAAAGAATCTCTCACTATGTAAAGCATTAGTCGTGTTTTGAAAGTGATTATCAATAAATACCACCTATTTGTAGATTATAACGATTTCCAGTGTAAAGTGTATGAAGTGTGCCCATCTCTGTATGCTACGACATCACCATCATCCAATGTATGGGTTGAGTTTCATAGTAGCTTCTTTTAAAGAGTAATAAGGCACTATTAACAATACTGAAGTTCTCTCAACTTTCTGCATACACTTCTATTAGACAATTTAGAATTTCTCTACAGAGAAGCACCAGGATTTCTAGGACCAAAATCCCTTGGGTCTGAGGACGTCATCAGCAGCAGCCATACCCACACAGCTCTACACCTTAGCGGCAGAGCTCGGTGCTCACTGCTGAATCTGGGACTCCAGGCCACTGTTGCTCACTCTGTAGCACATGGCTGGCAGCAGCCAGCTGAACAACTACCCTCAGGAAGAGATTCCTAATCTTGCGGGGGGATCCAGAGAGACATTAACACAGCTACAACCTGCCTCACCTCCCTTCCCCTCCCTCAGGCCATAACACCATCATGCTGTTACCCAGGTACAAGCTAAGGTGCAGAATCAAATCATCAACAGAGCTGGGGGTGGGAAATTTAATGGTCTCTGTCAAACCTCCTCATTAACCATTAGAAAATTCCCAAAAAGGTGCAACCAATATCTGCTCCAGTCATTTATTGTGAGCATGGGCCAACATTATCATCATTTCCACTGTAAAACCTCACAAAAGAAGATGAAACAAGTACCATCTTAAAAAGGATAGTATTTCTTTTTCATTGGTCCTTATGATTAATATTAGATGGCAAGTAGTTAATTATATTCCCTAAAAGGGCCTTGAGATTGCAGTCGTATTCACCTGAATAGGTGATAAAAGACAAATTTTAAAAGAGTAAAACATCACAGCCTATTTAATATGATGTTAAAAAAGCCAATCTAGCATAATATATAAATTTCAGTTTACAGATAGTGACAACAATGCCAGCTCTCATACAACAGGGGTTAAGAAAGCAAGTTAGAAACATGTGCATCTGCTTTTTAAAGGGAGATGGGATACAATATAAAACTGAATTTTTCAAATAATTTCATTTGACAGGAAAAAATGTAACAGCAAGATTAATTTGTTCTTCCCAGTGGCACAACTTCTAAGGGTGCACTGTTTAACTCAGTCTGGCCCTCTCCTCTCTTAGCAACCACATCTTTGTTGATTAGTTTTTCAGGTGTATTTAAAAAGCTGGTTCTTGACAAGACATTAGATTTAACAAAAGTATCAGTAGGAAGAGGGAAAGAACAGAGCATGATGTATAACTTTGTTACATCAAGTCCGTAACTTCTTCCTTTAAAATAAGTCAGAAATGAGGTCAACTCCTGAATCAGTGGAAGCAAGCAATGAGGTCTCATATTTAATAGATGTAAGATTAAGTCCTTAATATATTTGTTTCTACATAGAAACTATTTAAATTATATAACTTTCTCTTGAATAAGATGTTAGAGAAGATAATCACAAAATGAACTTTCAAGCTATCATCCAATGTTCCAATGCAATTCCTCAAAAGTTATTCTTTTTTGATTATTTTCTTTATCAAACATACCTCCTATTGATCAGTTTCATTCTGTTGAGGATCACTAAGAAAGCACACAGTACACATTTTGTGGCATTTAGACAGATATAAAGATTACATTAATCTAATTTTCCAAGCATATGCCGTCTCTAGAAAGAGACCAGGAACTGGAAATCTCAGAGGGGAATATGAGTCTTTTGGAAAATAGCAGGAAAATCTCATAAATAGGAACTCTTTGATACTGATCTACACGGTGGCAGAAAACTATTATATTTTTTCATGATTGGCAACATGTTCTCATTTCTGAGATGGTCTTACTTCCCTCAAAAAGAATTAAAGCAGTATGCTTAAAATAGCTGAAAAACAGCTGTTGGTTTTTTCACAGTACTGGGTTTTATCCCCATGCTACATATAATGCAAACCAGTCATTTGACTAATATATAGTTAGAGTTACAGAAAACATGCCTTCACAATATAGTCTTTCTTGCTAATGACATACCAATAAAATATTCCCCTTCACATAAGTTTTCATGTGGTTTGGGTTTGGTGGGGTTTTTTTTCTTTGTTTGTTTGTTTTTTTAACACTATCCTAACCATTTGGCACAAGAGCAGCTTTACTCATATGCATGAAATTTCCCCATCTCTGGAATCATCTGACGAGTTGAACCCTTAGCTGTAAAGGGGGAAGACATTCTACTTTTGCCTGTTTTATAATCTTGTGACAGTTTTAAGTTTCTCTGGTGACTGGAGAGTGTACTAAAAATACAATACTATACTTGAAGAACAATTTTGCACACTTGCACTTACCTCAGATTCCACCATCACTCAAGAAAAAGCTATTTCAGTTTATCTCCCTATATTAAAAGTTATTAGATTTGGCTTATAATATTTTAAAATATTTTGAAGAATTACACTTTGCAGTTATCTTAGGTAGACAGATATAAATCAATGTCTATCAATCTTCAGTTAAAAGATATTAATTTACTCTTTGAAAAAGCATTTTCTATACATTGACAAAATAAGCCTTTGGAAAACAATTTTCTTACAACATGACCCCCTGCTCCCTCAATTTTGAGGCAGATATTGCTTTTTGCTTCATAATGTAGGTGCCTATAGAAGGAAGTCTGCATTGATTTCACTATACACAAAGCCAAGGAGATGCTTTATTCAGTAACCATCAAAAGATTTATACAAAGGCTGGGGAAAAAAAAAAAACAAACAAATCCCACAACCTGGCAAGAGCTATCCCTATACAAAGAATCCTCTCAAAATGTCTTTCCCCCTTTTTTTTTTTTTTTAATAATTTTATCCATTAATATGGGCCTCAGAAACTGGGGAATCTAAGTCTGCCTGTCCTGTGGTATGGGGACATGGAGAGAGAGAAGGGGGGGTTGAATTCAAGTTCAAAATCCTTTCATAGATATACTTTAAATAATACTTTAAAATAATCTTCTCTACGTCTAAAACTTTATTTCAACTAATCTGACTTTCGATTTCACAGGTCTGTTTCAAAAAAAACAAAGCATGTTCCAAATACGTAGAAGGGACTTGCCTCCCTCCTCTCTAGCACATCCTGTGAATGTGCTGCTGTATTCCAGAGAAAGACTTTCCAAAGGTGGCAGGGTGAGCATGTGTGAATAGGAGAGCTTTGTCCTCGGCAGCTATCATTGTGTTGTCCCTATCGTCCACAAACGAGAGGGCAGATGAGAATTGAATAGAAACAGACCATGCAGTTGTAAAACCTGGTTATTTATTTATTTATTTTTTTGCGCCTGAGTAACACCTCTCATTGCAATTGCCAGCTCAATGGCAGAAAGCTCCCCGGTGCGCTCTGCATATTTTCACAGGTTCATTTGTCTCCTCCTGTGGCATCAGTTTAAAAAACGTTCCTAAAGAAACGCCACTAACAACCATTTCTATTTCAAGCCTTCAAAGCCAAAGCTGAGCACAATACAAGGCATTGGTAACTGATCTTTAGGTTTCAGTCCATAGACTTTTCACACTGGGAATAGATCCCATCTGTTTCCTCTTTATGCACCAGCCTTTGGAAAGCACAGATCTGGAAACTGCCTCCGTACAGAAGAGAGTATAGCTGGCTTTCCTCAGCTGACGGCAGAAAGAGCCCATGGTTATGGATAGCTTTCTCATAAAGGTTTGTACTCCTCTTGTCTCCCTGGTCTGTAAATACATGGTGTGGTTTTCTCGATGTGGGGTTTTTTTTAGAGGGGGGAAGGGGGCGGACTGCCTCTCTTTCCTTGCCCCTTGTTCTCCCCCCTTCCTTCTTTCTTGGCAGAGGTTTCCCCATTTACAAACCCTCACGCAGGGAACGTTTCAATTTCAAGCCTCAGTACAATCAACCACAGGCAAACCCCCCTCCTGCTTTGGCACCAGAGCATGAGACGTTCCCCCCCACCACCACTCTCCCTCCCCAAGCAAGCTGCTCTCCAGATGGATGCTCGTGGCTCTCCCTTGCCTATTCCCTTCCCCTCTTCGCTCCCTGTCCCGGCGAGAGGGAAGGAGGGGGGCAGAGAGCAGAGGCGTGTTTGGGGCGGGGGGGGGGGGGGACAGGACAGCAGGACGTTTTGACCCCGAGCAGCTCAGCACCACCAAAGTCCTTAACTCCTTGCCCGGGGACCCTTCCCCTCCCCAGGCACCCTGCCCTCGCCTCCCCCAGCAGGACGGTCTCCCTCAGCCCCACACCCCGCCCTCGCCCCCAGCATGGGGGGGCTCCACCGCCCCACTCCCTGCCCGCACACGGAGCGCGGCTTCCCCTCAGCCCCACGCTGGAGCCTCGCCCCACACAGGAGGGATCCCCTCAGCCCCACAGCCTGCCCCCGCCCCCCCCCCCCCCACCACGGTGTGCGCGGGGGTTCCCTCAGCCCCACAGCCTGCCTCCCCTGCCCTCCCCTCGGCGCGGCGGCAGGCTCCCCTCAGCCCGGCACTCACTACTTGTAGAGCTGCTGCAGGCAGAGGTCCAGGCACTCGCCCTCCACCTCCTCCTCCGTGATGTACTCCGAGAGCGGCCGGGGCAGCGGGGGCAGCGGCGGGGGAGGCGGCGGCGGGGCGGGCGGCTGAGGGTCGCCGGCGTCGCCCTCGCCCTCCTCCGCCTCGGCGGCCGTTCCCGCTTCTCCCTCTGCCCCGGGGTCCTCGTCAGCGGCGGCCGCGGCGTCGGCAGCGGGGGGGGGAGCCGGCGCCGGCTCTGCCCCGAAGGGCCCGCGGAACTCGCCCAAGAACAGCTCGAGAAAGCGGCGGTAGCTCTTCTCCTCCGCGCTGCCGCCGCCGCTGCTGCTGCCCGAGCCGCCCGCGGCCATTGCTTCGCATTCCCGGCCGCCCGCCGGCGGATCAGCACTAGCGCCCGCAGAGAGCTCCCTGCCCACCGCCGGCAGCCGCCTCCCGCCCGCCCGCCTGCGCGCGCGCTCCCGAGCCGGACCCGCGGGGGCGCGCACGCCGAGGAGGAGGAGGAGGAGGAGGAAGGGGGGTGGGGGGAAGAAGGGAGGGGGCGCGCTTCAGCGGCGGGAGCGCGGCCGGCGCTGAGGGGGCCGAGGGGTCCGGGCTGAGGGGGCGGCTCGGCCCGCGGCGGGAAGGGAGGGAGGCCGAGCGGGCGGAGAGGGGCCGGGGGGAGGCAGGTGGAGGGCAGGCGCGCTGACAGCCGCGCCGATGTGATGAGTCATGCGAAGGCAGCCAGACGCGTAGGTTCCTCACAGGAACCCGAAGGAAACCTGAGAGCACATTCCCTATTACCTAATCTCTGCCTCAGGATTTCCCTGCGCTCATCGTTTCCGGCGCCGCGGTCGCCTCCGCGGGCCGCCGCTCGCTGACAGGACGGGGCCGGAGCGGGGGGGAGCGCGGCCGGGGCGGGGGGCGGCTCGGCCCGGCCTCCCCTCACGGCGTGGGGACATGGCTGCCCCGCCGAGCCGGCAGCCCCGGGCCGGCTGCCAGGCGGAGTCTCTGAAGAGCGGTTTGGAAGTCAGAGGGTGGGTTAGCGTGAGGGAAACCGGCGGTTAAACACACGGTATTTCAGTGAAAATGTCCTCTGCGGCTGCCCCGCAGCGGGGGTGACCCGGCGGGTCGGTCGCGGGGGGGCCCGGGCTGAGCTCCCCGCCCGGGCCGCGGCGGTGGGGCTGTGCTGCGGGGCTCCTCAGCCTTCCCACATGCTCCCCGTATTCCCGGGAAGGGGGGCTTTGGGGCCGCGTGTTCCCATTTCCGACACTAAGCAACAAAACTTGTGACGCTAATTGACGTTCAAGGTCGGCGTGTGAGTAGCCATAAGATTCGTGAGCGGTACGTTACACGATATCTACACGTTCAGTGTTCTGGCAAAGGGGAGTTTGTTGGTAGCTGAAGGTGCTACGCCGAATGAAGCTTAAAAGTTGTAGCCAGTCAGTGGGAGACAAGCTGTAGCTGGTATTGTACTGCTGTCTAATAAGCGCCTTTCATTTGTGAAAGGCATTTTGGCTTGTCTTCCTTGCTGCCGAAAAGCTGTTTTCAGAGCTATCGGGTCCATAAATACCAACAATGAACAGGTACAATTGCCACATATTTAAAATAGCTTGTACACATGGGAGGGAACGATATCCTTAACGTCAGATATACCTTGAAAAATGGCCAAATCACAAGCCTCATACGCAAAAATATTCTCAAATTTTAAGGGATTATAACAAGGACAGTAGCTTGCTGAAACCTGTTGTTCTCTGCATTGTAGTAATTACCTCTGCGTGTCAGGTGCTGCTGTAAATCTGTCTTCTGTTTGATGAATTGATATTTCAGAGCCAAACTAATTTTAGAATATTTCCGGCAACTGCATTGACTGATCATATTGCAATCTTGTGAATATGTAAAAGCCATGAAAGTTAAAAATATGATTGTCACAGTTAGTCTTAGTCTTTCACAGCCAAAAGCTATTAAAGCAACACAAAACTGCATAGCTTCTCCTGAAAGACTCTCTCTTCTTTTTTTTTTTTTTCACTATACCATTTATATGTTTTCAACTTAGCCTTCATTTATTTAGGAATGCCAGGTGGGTTTGAGGGGTAAAAAACATTGCAGTTCTTTCTGAAAGGATAGCCCACTGTTGCACCTGATGATGTCATTGCTGGATTTTGTTTTTGGTTTTTTAGGTTTGTGAGTACTGCATCACCAGTGAGTCAGAAGCCTCAAGAGAATGCGTATCAATGCAGGTATCAAAAAAGCAGTTTTAAGTTCATGATTATTGTTTTTCACTAGTAATTCAGAGGCAGTTGGAGTTTCTAAGAAACTATAATCCAGATAATCTTAGTGTAGTATGATCGCCGTTCTAAAAATGCCCATTATAACAATGTCTTAGGGAAATAATAGCTAATTCACCAAGATGTATGATCAGATTCATGTTGTGTGACAGACAGCAATTAAGGCTATCCAAGAAAAGATTCAAAAGTATTTAGATAGTCTTTTTCTTAAATTTTTGTTAATCTTATATTTTTTTAGTTGTTTCAAACAGCACATAAGAGTATCTGAGAGTAATACCTACTCTGTTTCATGTTGAAATGTTAAAGTTACCAGATGTCCTTGATTCATCTTGGCAGTCCCCCTGTGCTTTTCATCGTTTGTCTAATTGTGAAGGACACTAACTAAAATGAAATAGAGTAGAACTTTGTACTCAGGATACTTTGTCAAGTTTTGGCGCTACGGTCAAGTTCGTATCGTTTTGCTTCAATATTAAATAAAGGGCTTATGGCCCTAAGCCACGCTGACATTTGTTTCTGGGAGGGAAAGGTGAAAAATCATTCTTATTAACCTGCAATGTGGAACATATGGTAGCTGTGGGCAGTATGGCTAAGTTAGGCAGCCAGGAACCTGCTATCGCTTTGCTATGTGGAGACAGTGGGGTGGGCAATTACCACAGAAGGTAGCCGCACTGTTACTTATTGCTGTCCAGAAAAGGAAGCTCTAAATACAATGTATTATCAAGTAAAGCACTAATCTACGAGAGGTGTGTTTGGTACTCTTATGAAATGTTTTTAGTGTTCTGTAACTCTGGAAGCTAAATTTAGAATGCCTCAGTGCACTCTGGATAGCCGGGTAGCAGCGGTATGAATGGTTCTTATGTGATGAGGTTAGGTGGATGGAATAAACTCACGATTCATAAAATTTTGAGTCTGAAATCATTGGTTTACAACATATTGTCAAATAGAGGGTGAGACTTGCACCTGACTACAGAAGGAAACACAGGTATTTCTGTCCTTTCCAGCTTCATCACGTTGCTTTTTTTTTTTTTCTTAAAGATGGTTTTACAGTGTTGTTTTGGAAGAAATCTGCTTTATTTTAGCCTTAAAATGATATCTTCCTCTTTCTCATTTTGCTGGTGAGAAATAAGCAGGATATCAGCAGGCCTTGGGGAGGTGACCTGAATTGTACGGAGTGCAAAAAGAAATGCTTTTTAATTTTTTGTAAGCTTTGGATGTGATTCCTCTACACTGACAAGTAGAAAACATGTAGGGGCATTAAGAATGATTTGACTATATTTAATATACCTATGATATACACTCCAATACCATATGAAAGAGTATAATGGGAAAAACCAAGAGTAAATAAATTGCCTTTCTAAAGTGATCTCTTTAAAAAGTAGGGCTTTTGCAATAAACCAGAAGTAATTTGAGAAGCTATATTCTGTTTTCCTGGCCAGATGAAACCACCAGAAGAGCAAGTATTTCCAAGCCTTTGGCTGTTCTCATTTTGAAGGCACATCTACTGTTGAATGTCATGTGGTGTTGTACATGGGATAATACATGAAATGATGCTTGCAATATACTGTTGAAAGAGATTAAAATTCTTTATATGTATTCACATGATCAGTATCAGTCACCTTGTGAATGTGAATATATGTAAGTCTGTTCCTTTTATAGCTCTTCAAACTCAATGAGATCATTATTGTTCAGTTCACTAAAATAATTTCAGTTGCTTAAGAGTAAGAACAGCA
The DNA here is from genome assembly GCA_031468815.1 of Morus bassanus. NCBI lineage: Eukaryota > Metazoa > Chordata > Aves > Suliformes > Sulidae > Morus > Morus bassanus. Next base: position 10,063,652 of record CM062584.1, read on the forward strand.
AGAATTTGAAAGGAATACAGTGAGAAAGCTCTTGTTGACAAGCTGCGTCAAGCTCCAGTTAATTTTCTTAGGTTCAGTCTTTGTTCAACTGCAGTTTTAAAAAGCACAGGAACTTCTGTTACCACCGTTTCACTGGCTCCTTTACCACAATAACTACTGTATTAGGATATTCTTAAATACCAAAGCCCTTATCTCTATTTCTTTCTCTCCCTTTTTTTTTTTCCCTAAAAGAAGAGGGTTTTGAGGTCAAGTCAGCTTTTCCAGTTTAATAGTCAAAGATTATTCTGAAATATCCATAGCCATTGCAAAACACAGGATTTCAGGCCTGAATCCCATTTCCAGCTGTCATGGAAATTTCCAATCCCATTTTAAAGGAAAATTCCATTTTCAGCCTCCTATTCAGACCCCTGTTTAGGAAAGGGGGTTCCTTGAATAGCAATAGGGAGAAACAGGATATTAGTCCATGCCTATTTAGTTAGATTTGGAAATCTGTTGGAACCAAGTATGTGGAAGAAAGAACTAATGAAAAGCTGAGCCCTTCAAAATGACTAAACAGGTTTGGAACATTGTCAAAACAGATATAGCAAACATACCTTCTTTCCCATTAACAAAGTCAAAGACAAAATTTGTTACATCATAAAACCTTTGACTGACTGATTAAATTGTGCCTGCAGACTAGTGCCCATGGGATTGCCTCAGCAAAACACAGCTGACCACATAACACTTAGTAATGTGGTCTGGATGTTGTCAAATCATGAGATCATCCTGCAGGCAGGAGCACACCAGAGTCCAGTATCTTCTTGTTAATGTTGATCCACTTCAGCAATCAGTCACCCTTCATTATCATTATTTCCTTTTACTGCTAAACGGAGATGAGGGGCGCAGACCTCCTGGATATCAGCAAACAACAGAGCTTGCTGGCAGCGTTACTGTGCCAGGCCCTTCCTCTGTACTTTCCATTTTTGCAACTCGTTTCATCTGAGGCTGAAGTCCCGCAGTACCATACTGTGTGGATATAGCACTGCTGGAACTCCTATGCCTGAAGCTCGCTTTTGCTCAGAGGAGGCAATAGAAAAGGGTGTACCGCTTAAATGCCAGTTATACTCTGTTCTAGGGATGTTTATGGTGTGTGCGTATTCTGCCCTTTTGGGGTGGAGGGTGAAGCTCATCCTAAAATGAGAGCAAAGTTTAAGCCAGCCTTGTTGAGGCAGGTGTCTAGTGGGATTTAAAAAATTATATTGGTTCTTTCACAGACTTACTTTAAATGACTTGTTAATCATCTTACTGTAGATTAGATTCCTGATTCTGTGATATCCTGCTCTAGTCACAAGACCTTGAATTTTACAGTCACCTACTTAGAAATGTCTCTTAAAAAAAAAAACGAAACAAAAAACCCAACTTAAAAAAAATCAGCCACTTACACGAGTACCAGAAACCAACCACTGTTGTGTCCAGACTCTGGCCATTATTATTGTAATATCTGTGCTATAAGAGTGCAGATAAAATAGAATGGTAGGATTCACAGACTTTAAAGTATGTATGCAGCTGATGCAAACTTCTTTGAACAGTCTCAAATTCTATGATTTAGCCACAGAAATTTGTGTTAATTATACAAAATAATGAACAAATAAATTACTTTTAAAGAGATACATTTATGTGATGCATTCCATAACATTTACAGTCAAACGTTTAGTAAGCTTATGTAGTAAAAAAAAAAGGTGTTACAAATTAGGTTACAATCTCATATGGACATGCTATACTTTATAGGCATAATTTTCATGCTAAGGAGACAACTTGTTCTTTAGTCCAAAACATTTTATTTTAGCAACGTATATAATATGAAAAGAACCACTAAGTAAGTGCAGTTGTAGCTGTGTTGCTAAAATTGCGGTGGTTCACACTAAATAAACTGGAGTATTAGCAGTATACATGTCATAAATTTAAAACTCCAAAATAATGCAATGTGAGATACCAAACTGAGCAAGTATTCAAACAGCACGTTTGGAGGCTTTGAGAAAAGCATCCAGATCCAATTAGAGCCATTTATTGATGTCTGTAGGGTTTCCTTTTTACTTTCCTATATACATTGCTAGATGTTTTATATTTTAAACATTCTCCCTTTTCATTGTTTGAAACTAAAATATGATTTTTTTTTTTTAAATATCCTGTTGCTTCTCTGGCTCCATTTAAATCAATGGCAAGTAATTGTTGTAATAAAATGAACAGTATTAGCTATAATTCCTGAAGAATGACAGTAAAATACATACTTTCCTATGCATCCTTTCAGCATATAAGCTACCATTCTTACTGCTTGTGTAGTGATTAACTATTGCTTTTAATACCATTTATTATTTCTATAGATATAGTTAAAGCTGTGTAGAGTTTAGGCTCTCTAATAAATAGACAGTGCATATTGTACGAATATTTCTTGCTTGTAGGAAGCAAGACAGTAGCTGACAGTTTAACAGTGGGTGCATTTTTGGGTGAAATTCAGTGCTGGGAAGGGGGCCAGTTCCCGGTGATTTCATTCTTCAGTATAGAACATTAATGCAGAAATCTTGCACTAGCCAAGGGAAGCCAATTCTCCTGACCCTAATCATCCAAAATGACTCTATGGCTAGAAGCCACAAGACATTGAGTACGCAGCCTGGGGAGCCAGGGAGAGGGGAAGCCCGGGAGCAGGCAGCAGCTGGCACTGGTTCCTCGAGTGGAGGGGAGGACTGGTGTGGAGGAGGGCTGGGCAGGCTGCTCGGCGGCCCTGAGACACTGCCAGCTCCAGCAGCCGGGGGCTCGCATTCCCCTACAGCCAGGCTCCTCTGTGCATACTCTTAGCAGGGCCGTTGTGCTTGAACTGGTTTGGGAATCGCAGGCTAGCTTCCCTGATTCTCATCCTGTAAAAAGAAGTATTATTTCCCTTATGTACTCCGTTGTAATATTTGTGTTACTGCAATGTAAGCACTCTCTTTATTCCATTTCCCTCAAGGTACTCTGTCTTACGACAAGAAAGCATCAAAACATACTTCAAAACTTAATCAAATATATTTCATATGGAATTAGCATGTGTTAAAACAGTATAATACAGCTTAATGTGCCTTTCTAAAAAATTATGATCCCAAGCGTGGTAAAGACAATCTCTGCTGAGAAGCTGGAACACAATGACTCGTCCTTCCAACTTAGGTATCTTCTGTTGTTCAGAAAAAGGGTGGAGTTAAAAAGGTGGGGAGTAAGGATTTCGCCTTTGTCATTAATCCATGAAATACCTCAGAATAAATCTGATTCTAAGTTTAGCCCCCTCCAAAATAACTAAAGGAACAGTAACTGAAATTCAACAGAAGAACAGATGCTATATTTTAGATGTACTTTCCTCAGCACTGTATTCAACATTCAGGTTAGCAGCTGAATCTCCTTCCACATTAGTCAACCAGTTTGTAATGGATTTCAATATGAGACTGTGTGATTGCGTAACTTGAACCTTGGCTGCACCTTCTTTCCTGCAGGTAAGAGATTTCTTCTCCGTGTTTTCTTAAATTTATTCTAGTTGGAAGCTAGTTGGTTTCTCAGTGATTCATAATGGAAAAGGTGCAGAACACATAAAATCAGGAAGAAGTAAATTGTTATTTTCCCTGTCCAAACTGAAGAGTTTCAAAGCACGATTCTGTGCTTGAGAAGAAGTATACTGTGACCACAATGTTTTCCTGTTGCCAAGCCCTGTGGTAGATACTGTATTCTTGTTGTGGTGATGAAGTAGGTTCCTACACCACAAGTAAATGTTGTCCCTACAAAATGGAATAATTCTAAACTCAGCATGATAGTTAAAGCTCTTGGCTTTCAGAAAACTGGGACTGAAGCAGCAAATCAACCAACCTATTTTATTTTTGATTCAGTCCTGTGACGTTGGCTTGTTAGAATCTTACATTTCCTGCAGTCATAAAATTCTCTCATGCCTCTCACTATTGTGCACTGATGCTCTGAAATGCAAGAGAATTCCAGGCACATGTAAGAAAATATCAACTTGCCACAGAAGATTTATTGGTTTATCGGTGAGGCAACGGTCAAATTCTTTCTTTATACGCAATTCTAAGCCTGGAACATCTTCCTTGTCTCCAGCAGATGCATCGAAATCTGGCTCATTTAATCTAATTTTGTCTCCGCCAACAGATCTTTCTCTCTAGTTCTGGTCTGCAAAGCTGATTTTTTTAATAGCTTCAATATGAAAAAAAAAATTAAAAAAATCTCAGCAGAGAAAGCCTCCAACGCTTCCTTTGGATGTTTTGTAACTCCCAGTGTTAACCAGTAACTACGCGATTTTTTTATGCTGATAATGACGCCTGGAATACTGGAAGATCTAACATTTATTCAGACAAAACGATTTATCTTGGTATAACAGGATCAGCATCTCAGCTGGGGCTTCTGGATACTACTCTACTACAAACAAAAAACCACAGTCAGCTGAAATTAATAGGATATTGGAGACATGTCCTTACTCTCCTTGCACATGGAAGAACGTGTTGAGGATATTAAATCAGGACACAATAAATGGAGGGAAATGGATTTTTCCATAAATATCAAACATGTTAGATAGCAGCTATCACTAGTCACCAGCAGTGCTTCTTAAAATATTGCTACAGCACTCTTAATGGATGGTTTTCCTTGTGGCTACGTAGGCATGTGTACTGTGCTAGCTCCCCCCTCCTCTTGCACTGCAATACGTAGGAAGCTATTATTCCCAAATGGAGCATTTGCTTGCTGACATCACATGCGGTAGGATCCTTTTGTTTGCCTGTGTCTCCTGCATTGAAATGTTTGTCTGAGTCACAAATCCCACTGCCTTTCTTCCTCTATGTCATGCTTGCTTGAGAGCTTCTCCCTGACTCAGAGTTTTTAAATTTTGACACAGCCCAGTTTGCTGCATGGCAGTTTAATACTTTTCCTTTTAATATTTTATTATGTAATTTATATCTAAACACTATAATGATCCGAAAATCACTGCCACTTTTTTTGCAGCTTTTTGAATAGAGAGGATTTGTGACTCAGATTCAGCAGAGAATTTTGTTTCAAGGCAAAATCAGTTTAGTGTTACTAAATTAAAAATTAAAGACAGTGACTCCCACAACCTGAATTCTCCATTTAGCCTGCTGGCTGAGTTTCCTCAGCTATAGCGTTATCAAGCACTGTGCCAGAAAGGGGTCGTATCTGTGCATGTGTACAGACAAACACTTCTCATAACTGAATTATTATTTTGCACGGCAGCACCTTTCTTCTCCTCTAATAATATTACTGATTTGTTTTTTCTTAATAAAAAGAGAACAAATCCACTGTATTTTCAGTGTACATTCACTCTTTCATCTGGTTTAGATTCTGGATCTGCTAATATATTGCTGGTGTCTAAGAAGCCTGGTTTCCTCTTTATTAAAGCCACAAACAAAACAGATCCTGATTACAGAATCTTCATTCTGAATGCTTTGGCAAAAGAACATGGAAGCCAAGGGCTATGCAGCAGTTTGGTTCAAGCTTGAGTGATGGTAAAATACTCTTACTTACTGAGATAGGAACATAAAATTACCATGCTGGATTACATCTTTTGTTCTTCAGATCTAGTCTTTCATCTCTGTTACCACTACAAGAGAAATGAGAAGTTCAAAACAGTACTTTGATTGTCCTTGATCAAGGACCGTGCAGCAGGCAAGGGCTAATGCCCCAGTCTGGCATAGCATTTAGGCATGTATTTATCTTAAAGCATCCATCAGCAGCTCCACTGCCTTCTGCCCTGGTCTGAGGCATGTGAGCAGACTGCCGCATGAAACCTTGTTAAAATTCATTTACACACAAAACCAGATGAGTGATCAAGACCTGTGTCATCAAATGTACTGTATTGGATGCTCACATTTCATTGGATTTTTACCCAGAGTAAAAGAAGGAGCTGTATTCTCCACCTCCCCCACAAATGCTGAAGCCTCTTGTTATAGAAAACATAGATTTTTATTATAAAAGTAAAATTATGCCATACATAAAGGAATTTCCTGTGACAGAAATTTGCATATTGCAGTCTTAATGTTAAAATAACGCCCAGAGCTGGAATTTAAGTTAGAGTCTCTCAGGCTACTCTTGGTTGCATGTTCACTATGCAACTGTTCTCATGTAGCACACATTTTTTTAACATTCAACTTTTGAATCGCTATTGCTTTTCCTCTTCTCTCCGTGGCCGTTTGCGAGGGTTCATTTCAGTATCTTCTGCATTTTGAGTGACAGCTGGAGGCTGCACGTCTCGGAAGCCATGAGACTGTAACATATAAGCAAAACCATGTGATAACACTTCTATGGATATAAAGTATGAGTAACTAGTTCCCAGAAGATCAGAATGAGGTATGATGCTGTCATTTATTTTAGATGAGCAGCCACAGAACGTTTATAGACCAGGCTAAGCTCAGAACTGCAAGCTTTTCAACACACATGCCAACTAATAACTGTGTCTCTTCATTTTGTTTTGTAAAGATATTTTACTTTCACCAACCAGGCTATGATTTTCATTTTACCACTAATAACCCCTATGGCTATGAAGCACTGCTTCTCTGTAAATTAACTTACATTGCCTATTTACATAAATTAAAAGCCAAATCCTTCAGCCCTTATTCAAGCTCCCACAGAAGCAAGGAGATGACTGGATTAATTGCCTCAGTCATTTTCAGAAACAAAACTGTGAATTTCTAAAACCTAGGATATTTTTGTTTCATGTATCTACTTAATGAACTGAAAACATCAATGAGACATTGTAAGAGAACAGCGTATCTGAATCAGTCTCTAGACTGCAAAGACTGTCCCAGCAGAGTAATTTATGGGACACAATGGGATGAGAACCTTTAACTGCCAAAAACCAAATGCAGAAGTGAAAACTGGATGCTGCTACTCAGGAGAGAGCTTAAAGTGATCTATTTGGCTCAGTACCTTTTGTATTTTCTGTTACCTTAGCTCACAATTTAATGATTTTAAAAGATTTAAAAATATGAAAGATCTGGAGAGTCAGTTAGTTAAACATGTCATCAATGCAGATGGAGATACTGAGATGTTATGTGAAGCCTGCAACTGCCTGTCTTCCCATCTCCAGACGAATGCTGTGCAGGGAGCAGTGCTGACAGCTCAGTGAAGACTCTCACTGCAGTGCAGACTTAAGAGAGGAAAATGGGTTAATCAGAAAAAGAAATCGCTTTGGGGATCCTAAGCGCTCAGGTAGAGACAACGGTGGGGATGAAAGCATTTCAAGAAAGCTGACATTTTAGGATGGTGCAGTGTGAAAGAGCAGGTAGAATTACTTTCAGACATGTGACTTTCCTAAAATGCCAGTGTGTCCCACACCAAGATCAATCCAAAACAAAACAAAACCCAATCAAAATGCTTTGCTTAAGTCTCCCATCTCTGTATTTCTATTTCTAAATGCCTCACCTCACACAGCCTGCTGTTTTTAAAGGTACAAATAGCAAGAGGTGCCACAAGGGCAGAATTTGTGCAGTCCCTCTGCTATTATAAGCAACTCAAGTGTTATTCTAAATAGCGTCATGGGGAATCTTCAAGTTTAGTATTTCACTGCTGCTTGCATCTCATCTCTGCCATTTCCCTTAGGCACAAAGGTGGATCTGTAGCCAAGAATCCACTTAATCCAGCATGCTAGACTCCCAGCGAAAGCATTCCGATGGTTATAAAAGCCAGAACATGATAAAGTAGGCTGCTTAGTATGGACGTTTTCCATTTAGTTACAGGCATGTACCTTCTGGGCATAGCACCTCAAAAATACAAGAATTTTGTGTATATTTGTGAAGCTCGTTACTGGTTTTTAGATGGCAAGAACATGGCTAATGGAACCAAGGACCCACAAAGCTCAGATAGTCTATGGTCATTCTGAATTGTTCTTTAATGTCTTCTGGCGTCTACAGACTGCACTGAGATTGACAAAGATAGATGGCTTTATTACTTGAGCAGAATTCTCATTGCTAGTCTGGCAGACCCTCCACAGTTCAGGGAAATACTGACAATTCCTACCCAGAATGTAGGTCCTAGGTCTCTTATCTTTCACGATGAAATAATCAGGTCACATATTACCTGGGAAATTTAGGTGAATCAGATGATCTACTTACTCCCTTGTGCATAAATCGATTTATATCTCTATACTCTGCATTTTAGAATGAATCCTTATCAGCCTCTGAAAGAAACTCTATTTCATTTGATAGGTGTTCCACGGCTTCCACACTTGCTCAGAGTGGTGACCGACTTGCTGGTATGCTGGAAAGGACACAGCTGAAAAAGAACTAGAGCTCCGTCACCAAGTTACACACTTCTCCGTCAGCTTACTGGCACTGAACAGCCAGTTTGTCAATGGTACCAAAGTATCTAATTTGCGTAAGCCTAAACATCTTGAGGATCTAGGCTTGAGGAATTTATTATTTTTTTAATTATCCTTTTTTGTATGCTGGTTATACATAGATGTGCTAGATCAGATTTGGAAACACTGAACATGTATTTACATCTTCCAGTTTAACTACGGAGATGGGAATGAGAAATGATGACAGCAGACGGTTACCATCAGACCTGAATTTCATGAAAGAAGCAGGGATAATACATTTTTTACTTACAGAAACCGTCTGCTGAAGCAGCTCAACAGGATTAAGGGAAAAAACACAGGGATAATCTTAAGTTTTAACTAATCTTTGATTAGGATACACTCTCAACTGTATTTCAAGATTGTGTGCATTCACACAGAAGAAGAGAGCATAGCTGTTTTATAATGCATATAAAACTGAAAGGAAAAGGCAATTAAACTAAGATAAAATCCATCTGTCTGTCAGCTGGAGAGAAAGGGCTGCACACTCATATCACATGATCCAAACAACCTTGGGACATAGTCCCACTTACCCTTCCAGTCTTTACAGAACTAAGAATATATATATATATATTTCCAGTAGTTCTTCTGTCCAGGTGAATACATTCAGGAGTGGAAAAAAAATCTGATTTCTGTTCAATAGTTTGAAGATCTCATCTTATGGCAGCATTAAAATCTGCAGGAAATGCTATGGCAACGTGTTTCCATGAGGACACACAGCAAATAGTTATGGCATGTACCTATGTATCTGACATTTGAAGATATGAGTTGAGTGGTGGGGTTTTTTTTTAACCTAAATACAGCTTAGACAGTATGTATTCTCATTAATATGTATCTAAGCACTCCACAAAAGAAAATAATCACAGGATTTAACGAGGGATGAATAAGGACTCCAGCCAGAAGCTGAAGGCTCCTCATATGAGTGACAGAAGAGAAAAATCTGGATATATTGGCTGGTCATAGTGTCACTGGTAGGATGGAGCTATGAAAGGGGTAAATACAACCTAGGTTACATCAGGCAATGCACTTAAAGCAGAGTTGAGGAAATATGTATGGTCACTCTTGTCCTAAAAAGATAAACTCAATGGTAACAGATGCAGAGAAGAGCCACTAGGGAAACAATAACCTACCTGACAGGGGAGAAAACCGCTTGGCTTGTTCAAGTCTCCCAAAATGAAGGCTCAGAGAGTACATGATTGTTCTCTGTAATTGCACTTAGGCCAAAAGTTAACATCAAGGCCAGATAAAATAAGCAGTACTAGCACAAGAACAGACGGGGACAGGCTGCCTGTAAATTTGATCTGGAAATCAAAATGTTTTAACTCTAAGAGGACTAACATGCTAGGTAATTTTTCTAAACAGAAAAGGTGCAAAATATTCATAAAGCTGGAGACATCCCAGTATTACTGGTGACCTTCAGAAGGCAACTGAAAGGCAGCACTAAGAAAGCAAACATCATTCTCAGATTTGTCTATGCGTCTGGAAATTCCTCTACAGCTAACAATTTGCTCCCATCTCTGTATCTCCATCCCAAAAGAAATACTAACTGTGATGTGATATGGTATGGTTGACTCCTTCTGACTCGGTGATTTGTACAACGTTGCCAACCTGGTTAAACAAAAACCAGATAATAATGATTAGTGAATACAATAATAAAAATTCCAAGTAACCAAATGACCAGCCCAAGTTTTCCCATGATCATGCAGTAGGTGACCAATGGAATTCTTACGTATGTATTTTCATATAGGTAATTTAAACTGTGGATACCAAATTCCCATCCTTACATGACCTGTCAGCTCAAATACAATGTAGACCTACTAAAAAGAGTGACTGATCAATTAGCCTTGTTTCATCGCAGTATTTGATCACATTTTTGGAACATTATTAATTATGAATTAATTCCAAATGCCGATTTCTTAAAATGCAAACAAAAAAGGTTTTGAGCACAACTCTTTCCTACTCCATTAAGCAATCATTTGTTCATTGACCTCTCAAAGCTGGGAGATACCCTCAAGAATTCAAATACTTCTAGGGAGGTTTTTTCTAGAGATTTCACAAGCCTGTCAATATAACCTAGTGAACGGAGAATGAGAATAAGATGTTCTATTTTTAAGCCTGACCTTGCCACTGACATACAGCATAACCTTGAGAAAATCGCTTCTCTTGTATTTCTCCTCTAACACTTCCTCGATTTTGTGCCTTTAGACTCTAAGCAATACATCTTAATTTGCGCTTATACAGCGCCTAGCCCAACAGATGTTTGCATAATATAGAGAGAAGATTGCAAAGCAGCTCAAAAGCAAGGGGTTTTTCAACCAGTCCCAGGGCTGCTAGTCTGCACCGTGCCCACCTCCCCAAAACTTACACTTCTGTAAAGCCAATATAGAAAGCGTTCTACTCTCTGTATCAGGACACCCTGCCAAAGATCCCGTTAATTATTTTGGGGGTATTTCTTCGTCCCTGAGGTGCCATTCTATTAGAAAGCACGTAATTACAGCCTGAGGAACACTGCCACTTCATATTAGCTACACCGGGAATTCCTCATAACATTAAAGTGGTGGGTTATACTTTACAAAATAGCCTCAATCTGAAGCTGCAGAAGCCATGCTTTTACAAGTGCTCAGCTGGAGCTCTGCTGCATGCCTCTGACTCAACAGGATCTTCCCTCCAGCAATGAGAACCCTTATAATTAAGCTCTGACATTTTCAGCAGTAGAGAAAAAGAGATAGGTATCATATTTGGCCAAGGCAGAATTAAAAAAAAAAAAAAAGGCAAATGGATTCTCAAATGGTCATCTTTGTGCCTCAATAAGCTAATATAAAAACAAGAACAACAAAACCACGATGGATCATCAGGTATAGGTAGGTAGTGTAAAAATGCAATAGAATCTAGCTACTTCTGCTTTTTACAGATAGGCAGTTGTAATTGGAATTGCTACGTTTCAGGAGGCCCCGCTCCATATTAGCTGCATATTTAGAACAGTAAATAAAACATGTTTGCTTCTCTTCGGCTTGCTTTCTGGAGCTTGCATCTACAACCTTCCTAGCTGTGCTGCAGAAGAAAAAAGCTCTTTACTTTTGATATATAAAATTAACTTTTGTTCACTCTGCAATCATTATGTTGATGCAACTTCTGTCTTAAAAAGGCTGTTAACTAATCAGTGATGTTAATTTAATTCCAAATTAAACAGCCTGCTGTAATCATTTTGCATTGCCTTCAAACTTAGAATTTAAAAAACAAAACTCCACAACAAAGTGTCACTGCATTTCTCTTTCAAGTTCAAACAAGCAAAACTATGCACAACATTCCAGTAGCATTTTTGTTCACTGTTTGCAGAAGATTAGGGAATTGAAGCAAGGCTTCTTAATCTCAAGTTGCCGCATTGTGATACTATATACAAGACAAATGTAACTGACCAGGAAAGAGAAGTGAGCTTGCAATATAGCAAAGATGGGAAAAAAGAACCACGAAACAGAAAAGATCTCACTGCAACAGACAGAACTTCATCCTGTTTTTAGAAGGGTCGTCCTCATTCCTTTGGGCTTCTAAAACCATCCTCCATAGGTCAGCTCTGTATTGGGAACAAATGCAGCTCTCTTTCTACCTCTCTGCCTGTCATTGTAACTTGGTATCTGCACGGCTGTCTGGTTTTGCAGAACCATCCTGCTGCATTCAAAAGCAGAACAGTCCAATGGCTGCCACGAGGCTCACGGGTCTCTCTGTCTTCCCGAGAATCACTGTCTAGGTGGAAAGCCTTCTTTGGTATCTTTGGCTTTGTACTGACTGGGGCCTAAAAGACTGAGGCAAAGAAATTCTACCCCCTGCTCAAAAACTGTAGAGAGTAAAAAAAAAATTCTACTTAGCCATCAGATCCTAAATGCTTGTGTCTAAGCAACTGCCATTAGGGTGTTATATTTTGATGAGACATGGCATCTTGTCAGAAAGAAAGTACAGCACTGCAGCAAGCTGACCATGGCAAGAAGGAGGAGCGTGACAGTGCCACCCACACCGTCTTGGGCTGAACCGGAAAGCTCTTCTTGAGTCTCAGTAGCCTCGGACATGGCAGACCAAGGCCAGAAGTCAAATTCAAATCCCTGCTTGGCCACTAGGGCCAGTCTGAAAAAGATTCTCAAATGTCACACTTGTCAATATTCTCATGTACCTTACTGGCCTACATACTCACTTACCTCTGACTGTTGTCCCAGTGAAAGATTAAACGGACAGTAGCAGCATGTCCCCAGCTTTCTCCTGGGTGACACAAAATGACAGGCCATTTTATTTATCTCCTGTAACAGCAGCATGATCAGTAAACTGAACTGAAATTAGACCGGTCTTCCAAAAAAACCCCACGATTAAAACATACATACCTTTCTTGCAGTAATAAATCACATCTTTTTCATATGTGCAACGATTTCACAACTAGTTTATCAAATATACTGAGACAAGGAATAACCTCTGTACTTAGTGTGTTTTACAGAAAGCTTGATGCAATACTTCCATATTTGTAAAAAGATTTTACATATACCTAATAAAGGACAGGTACTAGACAAATCTTGAAAACAGAGGCAGCATGAAGAAAAGATTTTTCTAATTACTACTGAAGAAATCTAGTGAGTATGTCTAAATCCTACTTCAAAATTGCGATATTCTGTCTCTCTCTCAGGCATAATTATGAGCAAACATTACTCCCTTTGGGATACAAGCTTTAGGAGAAAGTCAATGATTACTGAAGTATTAAGGGCCCCTGAAGCAGTCTTCTGCTTCTGACTGCAAAATGCAAAAGAACATAAGCAAAAGCAAGGGGCGGGGAGGTGTGGTGGAAAGAGAAGGAAGTTTGGATTGTTATCCTCTTTCAGGGGAAACAGTCCTACTGTTTCAGTTCACACCTGACCACAAGCTCAGTCAATTTATAGACAGTTTTATTGGGGGTTTTCCTCTGTTTATCCCAGGAGACAGTCAGTAGTCCAAAGACAGACTGCATTTTAAAACAGTCATTTTGGTTAAGTGCTGCAAGCCTCTCCTCTTCACCTGCACACAGCCCCGTAACTTCTGAGTCACTTGCTGGTCTCCATCATGTCACCAGCCCCACATGCCCCATGTGCTCTGGTATTCATTACATCAAAGAAAAAAAAATGATTCAGCTGTAATGAAGACCTAGACCCTCTAGGCATCTGGCCAGGCCTTGCTCCACTATATCTAAGCTGAGATTAAAGATTTTGGCTATCAGACATGGTTCTGAGTCAGAGATCAAAACTCATTTTACAATGGGTACAAATTCCACACCAGAATGTTTCCAACTGTATCGAATGTGAGAGAAAAATGCTACTGTAAAATGAGATATTTCTAAGTTGAACTGGCTGTAGATTAATATTTGACCTCCTTTCTAAATATACCCAGTAGAAATGTCTAGGAACACCCAGCTTAGCTATCACTAGTGGGAAAGCAAGCTGTCCCTTTCATAAAGCTCTTGACTTAATACCTTGCAGCATCTGTGCCTTTTTTTTTTTTTTTCATAATTAAGAACTTCCCTCTGCTAGGAATCTGAATAAGGGTTTAGAGACTAATACTCCTGTGAAATCTTAGAAAAGGCTCTTTCTAAGGCTTACCAATCAATGGGGAAAAAACCTATTTAGGGGAGGCAATAGGATTTATTTTACTTGGGGTTTTGCTGCTGACCCCTCCTCAATAGTTCCTTTGGCTACAACCAACCATGGAGGAGTAGGAAGTTCTTTAGCCTTTACGATGAGACTGTTGAAACAGCATCCCTTCAGAGTGGGTTATAAAAAATCACCTTGTAATCCACCAGCTCAGTATGTGCACCGAGTCTGTGGAATTCACATCAAAATGAAAACAGCTTTGTACCACTCTGAAATGTTCAACCTGAGATACTGCTGTTCAGGATGAGGGGAATACCTCTTAGCTTAAATATTTTACCAACTGGTACAAAGTTTCATTTTTGCAAGAGTACACACTACTTAGTTTAACTATAGTGTTATTAACTAACAATACTATGTGGTTACACACACATTCTGGTGAAAGTCACCATCAGTTTATGGTCACGTGGGTGACCATAATGATGTAATAAGGTTGCGTCAAATTAAAAGTTTGTAGAAGAAAATATGCACAAGACAATACATGCTATCTTTGAATTATAACCTACTCTGAATGTCTTCACGTTCCTTACTGTCCCTATGACTCAATAAACACAACAGCTCTCAAACAACGCTGGCTATTGAAAAAAGACAGAATCTATTAGCTTTAAATGAGTTTGTAGCCAGAAAGGCTGCCAAAAATAATACATCAGAGAGCAAGAGGCAAGAATGACAAAAAGGGTCAGATACTGGAAGCTGGGTCTTTATCTGCATGCACAGCTCAAAATTCCACATTCTTCACATTCTCGAAGGAGACTGTCTGTATTTGTTCATTTTATCTTACATCTGTGCCAAATGGTTCAATGCCTGTACAGACACTGAGAACATCTGTGCCTTTGTACTGGCCCCTTCTTCTCCCTCCCCTCCAGAACAAGGGAATCATTACTTAGTTCACAGAAACTGAAGCTGGGGACGAAGAATTTGTGCCCTCTAAGTGCATCATAAAATAATACAAAGTTACAACCTGAAATAAGATGTAAACGCTGGGCTTTTTTTAATTTGTGAAAAATCTCTACTTCAGAAGAACTGTTCTGTTCTCCCCTGTGATCTCAGCAGAAGAGTCTATATGAGGTACTCTGCTCATTACAGGGCAAAATGGAGCAGCCTGTAAGAACCACTTAAACTCAATACGGCCAGGCTGTAGTTGAGAACGTCCCTCGCAGAAGTGCTTCCCTCTACATCATAACTGTAGAGAACAATGGGTAGAGAGTTCCAGGTATGCAGCAAATATGAAACACCTTTGCAAATAATTAATGGAATGTGTTCAAGTGTAATGGTAAAATAAACAATTTAAACTCTTCTGGAGAGGCAGTGAATGATTCTCAGGGAATTTAGGATATTGCAGCATAGTTTGAGGTGTGCAACCATTAAGCTGTGTTCTTCTGTTAGTGCTTTAACCTGTTCATCACCACATTCTTGCTAGAAGTTTACTGCCCCCAGGTCCATCCCTACATTTTTTGCACCATTGTTCAATAGATCATTTCAGTCTAAATTACCTGATTTATCAGAGGTTTATTATTATTTAAACAGCTCAACCTTATCTGGCCCACTGTTGGCAGAAACGGATTGGGAGACAATGACATAAACAGCTCAGCCAGCATAAAGGATGTGGCAGTGACCTCCAGCAGGGGTAGTGGCCTCCTTAGCTGACACAGCTGCAGCTGGAATAAAGGTAACTCCACAGCCTAAGAAACTCAGGGGAAGGCTGCAATACCTTAGCTGCACGTCTAAAAACCTAGTTACTCAGAGAGTTCTTAGTACCTAGTGCTTCCCCATAAAGGGTGATTCAGTTGTCTTAAGGAATACTGGTAGATCTAATATCAAGTTCAGTACTAAAAATTTTGGTTTAAAAAGGAAAAAAAAAAAAACCAGTAACACTCTCAATCTGCGAGTTTCTGCAATCTGAAAATGTCATGACTTTTAAAAATATTTGTAATCCCTTTTCAAAAATCTAACCAGGATTCTAATCTGCACACCATGTTTGAGTTTAGAATAAAATTTGATAGTTGCTAATTATTATGACAATGCTGACATAGATAAGCACTGCTGGAGAGTTCCACATTGCTAGCAGTTCCAGACGGGTCTAATAGTTTCAGCATGGATTCTGCTACACTGCAGAAGTTCAGCAAACAGTTTCATTTTCTTCATACACAATGCCAAAAGAAAGGAAGTCATATATTTGAAGATTAACTCAGTTTTCAACTCACAAGCTAAACACCTACCTAAAGCAGGTACCAATGTGGACTGGCTTTGTCCAATCCGTGTCGTCATTTGGTTTGTCAGAACTACCTAGAAGAGGAAACAAAAGCAAACAAACAAGAGAATCTCCCCAAAAGAAGCATACTGGTGGGAGGGAAGAGAGGGATTTTTTGAAAAGCTTTTATCAAGTTACTCAGGCAAAACTCTTGCCTACCGTAATGAAGCTTTCGTATTAACAAGAAGGAACTGCAAAGGTGCCTCACCTTTCCTCAACAGCCAAAATGAAATAAGAGAACCCTGCAAAATGTATTTGCAATTTGCACAGAAGGTAGATTTCTTTCATTTAAGACTTTAAAGAAACCTAAATTTCTCCCTTCCCAAGGGATGCAAACTCTACAAAACTTGTATATTCCACCGTATTTGTACTAAATACTGTTTGGATCTGTATTTAGATGCACATGACTTGCACTAGCCCTCTATAAAGAGATAGATTTCAGTCACTGTGGCATAAATGAACTTGGTGGTGCTGCTCAAAACATGTATAAGCCTAGTGATTAACAGAATTTCTGCACCTTGTAGTCTAAAAATGCGCAAGTGGGTACAATACAAAGCAGAATGAAAGTGAACAGACAGAGCGGGGGAGTGTTTTCGCAGCACGAATCACTCGTAGGAGGTTCACAGACAGTCTAGGTTAGATCCCTGGTAGAAGTGGGGGTGGGTGAGACAGAAAAGAGCCAGGAATATTAATTGCAAACTTCATTAAAAATGAAAAATAAAAAATTGTACCCATCTTAAACCCTAGGGATTTTCATTGTTTGACATGCTTGTATGATTCTTGCTTGAACAGCTAGAAAAGCGTGCTAAAGCAAGCAATGCCAGTGAGCACACTGGGCACACACCGAAACGTTTACATAGCTGAAAGCCCCAAGATATATATTGCATATTTTAGAGAAGTAACTCTTCATACATGCATGATAACAGCCCCAAATAGGCTCCCCATCTCACTACTGGAGAAGGGCTGGTGTGGGCATCCTAGCACAACCCACCGAGTTCAGCTTTGGAAATTAAAGGAACTTACTTCCTACCATATTAGAGCATTCAGGCTGCCCAGCTTTGCTGCCCGACAAGCAATCTCTGGCACTCGAGCTGAATTTAGACTGCTTGCAAGCTACACGGAACTAACTCAAAAACTAACAAGAGGGCCACTCTGAGTTAAGTCATTTCTGAAGCTCTGTGATTGTTCACTTCTTTAGCAAGTGTTTATTTAGCAAGCGTTTGTACTAAACTGCTCACTTGTTCAGCAGAAATAAGTTACACGTGTTTCCCTTGACCAAAGAAAAAAAGACTGTACAATGACAACTGTTCCTGTTCAAGGTCACCAGGTACCCAATTTATGAGTGAAAGCACTTGGTAAACTGGAGGCTGTGCAAATCAAGCAGTCATATAACATTTGTCTCCCTCGGTGACCTCAGCAGCAGGAAGAAGTTTCATAATTCATGTCAGGGCAAGAGAGAGGGTACACTTTCAGCAGCAAGCACAATCGCCTAACCCAGGCGGAATGTCGAGCTGTGCTCTTTCCCTTCCTGCAGCTATCAGAGGAAGCACAAGGGGAGGCTTATTTTTAGCAGTTAGGAACAAAAGCCAATTGCATGGGAGAGTTGTGGGTGACAAGGTTGCAAGTCACCTGGAAACAGTTACAGGCACAAGCACCATTTTGAGACTGTGTAAGCTCCAATTGCTGAACAATGCTTTTCTGTGCTGTAAAAGACTTGCCAAAACAACTTCTAGAACAGATGTAGCTTCTGAGTGCCATCTGCTGGCTACACGGCTGCAGATTTGCCAGCCTCCATATTGGCATAAATGACGTAGAAATAATGCCCAGGAAGGAAGCTATGGGTTTCCATGGATGCCAGAAGAGCAAGCCCAACTAGCAGATAAAGTGGTTTTTCTCCCTCAGAACAGTTCTTCCGCTAAAACAGTAGTTTATTTTTAAACAAAGAGTGGAAAATTATGTTGGAACTGCTAAATACTCTCATGTATTTTAATGCACATGCTTTGTAGGTAAAAGTCACCCAAGGAGCATTCCTTGTCCAAGAAGATGATATGAAGCAGCATGACAAATTGGTATGCTGCCATTTAATTAAGATCCACAGGATGCTTTTAATGCAAATTTTACTTATTTTGGCAAGGAATTTTCTACCTAAAAAGTTTTGTCTGTGCAATCCATCTATATTTACTAACCAAACTGGCAAATATGAATGTAGAGGACATTCTTGCACTTTGATTTTGCTATTTACAGACAATCACAAATCACATTTGCTTATTTCTTTGTAATGTATTTATTCCAAAGTAGCATCTTTTGTGATTTAAACCGCCCCGGACTTACCGCTAATTTATGGTCATTTGCTATGATGATCAGCTGTTGTGCCAGACCATTCAGAAGCCTTGTTCGAAGTGAGAGGTCCTCAAAGTCATGGCGAAAAGGAAATGCAATTCCATCAACTACCACCAGTCGGACCTAAATGCAGAAGAAAAGGAAAAACTACCATTACTATCCTACAAACAAATGACAAAAAAGGCGTAAGATCCGTTTTTAAGTGCACTGGAATGTTTTATATAAGGTGATGACAATCTTTTATTTCGTACTCGGATATGCATGACAGTATAACACCTATTTTCTCTCTATGTATATTGGAGACAATCAGCACTCCACAAGAGTGCAGAGTACAGAGCCTCAAGCTCCAAACACACTGGTACACTTCCTAGATGCAGAACTGCATTATGCATAGATGCCAGCTCAGACCGTAGCTGCACTAGCTTAAACAAAATGCCACACTAAGCTCTCCCATGAGTTAACTCAGCACAGAGCTGCCTTTCCGACAGTTTCCAGTTTCAGAGCTCACTCACTTACAGCTAGCTGACTTATCTCTGCAGCACCTGGTACAGAATACAAAACAACAAAGCTGGACTTAAAGCCTTGTAGAAGAGAAGCTGGAGAAAAAAGAATCACGAAACATCAGAATTGTACTTCAATCAACTCTCCACGAACACTAATTTATTTCACCTTCTCCCTCAAAAAATAAAAATAAAATCCAAATCAAAACCAGAATGCATGCTGTCTGCAGTCACTGTTAAGATAACTCATCAGATTCTAAGGGCCACTATCAGTGATCTGTCTTAGAAACATGGATTTTAACCAATGCTTAAAGATATTCCAGATGCTATGCAATGGAGCTCAGTATCTTCCCTGAAGATGTTTGCTTTGCTGAATTATTTCTTTTTTGCAATCATTAGCTGAAGCTGGAGCACAATGCTGCTGCTGGCTCATCACCCTCAAGACACTATACAAACATTAGTCTGGGATTTTAATTTATTCTAACTTCATTTGTTGTAGCTGTTTTGATGACCTGAGTTTGTCTGAAATACAGAAGGGAGATGGATAGTCTCACAGTGTTCGCATGTTCAGATGTCACTCAAATCCTAGGTATCTACAAGTTCGTACACTAATGCAAAATATAACAAATCAGAAACAACACAAGAACACTGATTTTCTGTATTATTGGTTTAACTCATTACTGGGAGGTAGCTTTGTGGCTGGAACATACAAGCCTGCAGCAAACATTACTCTGTGAAATGGCCCTGGGCCTCCAACTGAAAAAAAAAAAAAATCTTAATTTGAAAAAGATTGAATAGTTAGAATTAAAATAAGATATTCTTCTGTTTTCTCATTTTTCCTCCTTCCTGCAAAATCCTTTCTATGAGTCTGTACATCTTCCTCATGCACAATTTTTTGACTTTCAGAACAATCAGTTTAACAGTATAAACATGACTCATGCTAGAAAGGAATGTATACGTAGTTATATAACTTGCCTATCAGATGAATATGTCCAGGTAGGATGCAATTTAGTTTATTTTCTCCCAGTTGCACTTATAAAATAGCAAACAACTAGACTTAAAGCAGGCTATTTAGAGAAAGCTTGGTAACACATGCCTTCTCCATCTCACTTTGTCTCTACTAGACCTTAAAGAACTATATTTATTACGACAAGAATATTTTCTAACATAGTCTTTTTCATATTATTGGTTTTCTCATATTATTAACAAGCTCTCAAACTAATTCATATTTCCAAATGACACTCTCTACAACTCTGTCTCTCTCAAAAAACCCCTAAAACCTGGAGGTTTCCTGTGGTCCCAGTCTCAGCTCCAGGCCTGCACAGAGGGATCAGACTAATTTTAATGAGAGCTGGACTGCAATGAGCAATCTGTCAAGTCGCTCATAGCCTGTCCAAGGAATCAGCAGAAGGTCTTACGGTTCTTCTGCAACCTTCAGTATTTGAGGCTCCAGGCCAAGCACAGATAATCAGCACAGATGGTACCAGAGAACTGCAGCCCAATGTAACTGTGCTAATGAAGCCGTGTACTTTCCACAAGAGCAAACACAACAGGGCACCGTTAGTACCTGGCAGAGAAAGGGAAATACCAGACTACACTAAGCAAAAGTAAGACTCCCATCTGTGCTTTCAAGAACATAACAGCTTCCAAAAATGGAAATGATATGCAAAAGACAATATAACTAAACAATACTGATTTGTGCTCTGTTAGAATAAGGCACAAATCATCTTCCCCGAATCCTGTTAGGGAGTGACCTGCTGTGCAGAATGTACAAATCTGCAAGGGAGGCGGTGAAAATCTGCCTTACAATAGCATTTCACTAAGACAGTAGGTGCTGGGAAACTTTTTGGCTGTAGTCCACCCAGGAGTCAAGCTGCAGGCTCTGGTTGCTTGTAGCAACAGAAGATGCATTGGAAAGAAGGAGAAGAGTCACTTTCTGGATGCCAAGATGGTGCAGGATGCTTCTGGTCCTCAGTCATCTTGTAGGACAAAAAAACTGCACTAAGCCTTTCTGATCCCCCTGCGTCATGGTCATCACATGCACACCTGGCTCAGAAACTCTTTTGTAAAGCTGTTTTGTGACGATTCATAACTCAGTGCTCATAGAAATGTAACAACATGTGGCAACATAGATCCAGCATCTCCACCTCAAAGTGGAGATTCAGGATGATGGCAACAGTGGTAACAAAAGCAAATTACTCTCAAGAGTAATTGGGCTGGGAATGAAAAAGCAAGCAAGCAAGCTTTACATTTGTACTCCGACATCAGCCAATATATCACTGCCAAGCTGATGAGGTACCAAGGTGTTACTCGTGTTACTCTTACTATAACAGACGAACATCCCCGAAAATCTTTAGTGTGAAGATGAGTGATATCTTCTGATAAGTCTGCAATAACCCTTACCTTTGAATGCTCTGAAAGAAAGTCTGGGAGGAGGTAGACCTGTGCAAGCAGCTCTATGTAGTCACGGCAACGGAAGTAATAGATGTGAGAAAGGATACTTTCCAGGGAGAACGTCTCCAAAGCTTTTAGATGATCTGAGAACAAATAAATAGATGAGTAAATGAGTCAGAAATCTGTACTAGCATATTGCTACTTTCATCATTCTACCAAACTACGCCTTCCACATATAGCAACAACAAAAACCCCAGAAACAGAAACAGTCAAGGTAAAGAGTGTGGGAAACATACCTTCCATCTGGCTTGAAAGGCAAGAAGGCGGTGAGCAGATGCTATCTCAGCATTTGCACAGAGATACACCGGAGCCTCCAAGGGAGTGCTCCAAAAATGAAAAACTTATTTCTGAAAGAAGAACTTTGCCAGTAAATAATATTCAAGCCAGAACACCACCAGAGGACAACAGTGACTATTAATCATCCACTGTTTAATGTACATTTAATACGGTCTCCTTTTACTTCTGTTCAAACAGAAGTTTGCTGCATAAAATAGTAACATAAAAGTTGCATCAGTATCCCTAACATACTGATGACATAGAATAAAAATCTTCATTAAATGCAGCCTGGCTACATTGACCTTATGAAGGAGCTGAATTCCAGCTACAGTTTTACGATATGGGGCTTCAGCAGCAATGCTGCCTTAAGAAATTCTGCCGTTCCTCTTCTCTTTCCCCAGCTGCTCTTCCTGTCCCTGAGTTGCAGCACATTATCCCTCGGTTTTGCTGTAAATTCAATCACTAAAGTGCTAAAAAAAATTTAAAAAAGCAAAAGCCAAAATACCACATTCCTAAAAAACCCACAAATCATCATGTAGAAAAAAGAATTATTCTTAAAGTAGACCAGCTCAGCCTGCAGCATGGCTCCACACGGTGACGCACTTCAGGGTATGAGACATACAGGTGGAAATGAAAGGCTGGCAGCAACTTAAGAACTCCTTAGCCAGCACCACTGCTGAAACCCTCAAACTGTAAAACTGCAGCCTACGAGACACTCATTTCACTCAGATCCTAGCCTACTAGGCAGAAAGAAACGACTTAGCAACGTACCGTCTTCTTGATGAGCTTCAGCAATAAGCTGGCAATGCTGCACACAGGCAGTTGCAATATCCACTACTCTGTCTACCATAAAACTTCCTTCAGTGTCAATGAACACGGCTTCTCCAGCTACACCTCCAAAGCATTCTGGGATCTGTACATCTACTGCCAACTGCATACTGCCACAGGAAACAGAAAAAAAGATAAATATTTACATCCCCAAGCTCTCCCCTCCCAACTCACTCCTAAAGTGACGTTTCTGCCAGAAATCTGCTATTGCCAGAAAGGAACAGCAGTACAGCCATTATCGTTATTATATTTATAATGCCGTATAAGAATCAGAGATTGCAGTCATGACAACATGAAAAAAGAACTCTCTTCATAGTTAAACTATGAAGGAAAGTGATTCTCAGTTGCACAGAAGTAATCTAAAAATAAAATACCATAGCTGTGTTTTCCCAACACCAGGTGCTCCACAGATCTCGGTGATTTTTGTTAGTTGAACACCACCTCCCAGAATATTGTCTAGTGCTGAACAAAAGGTGATGATGAAGCCCTGGGCTTGCTCTTCCTCCAGAAGTTCCAGTGCTGTGCACTTTCTGCTGGCGCCTGAAGCCCCAGCAGTCCTTGCTGCATCTCCGTGACATTCCTGCCTCACAACCTGTAATGCTTCCAGTGCCTCTTCTTTGGAGATTCCAATTTCTAGAAGAGTCAAAATCATGAAACACTACCTTATTTTTATAAACAGTGATTCATGTAAAGCATGAAGAGATAATTCAACTTGTTTGACAGAACCTGATCATTCTGCAATGTAACACAAAAATATTAATCCTTCGAGTAGAACGCTGCACACAGCTTGCCAACATCTCTGGAACTAACGGTGTGATTGACATTCAACAGCACTCAGAGCAATGATGCCCCGAGTTCAGAATTCAGGTGACAGTAAGTGACCTGCAAATAAAAAAAGTCAAAACTGCCCTTCACAGATGCGCATGAGATCTGGCAGAGCAATTCACCTATTCTGCACTGAATGCGCTACCATATTCATTTCGTCTGAAGCAAATAAGGTCCTGTGAAAGAAGTCAGGTTGCAGACCGGGAGGTGACGGTGACACCTGCTGATCGTACACTGAATTCCTGGGGTATTCCAGGGCTGGGCACCTTACGCATCATTTCTAGATGCGAAACACAGACCGAGTAACCAGATGAGATACCTGCAAATATCTCCGCGTGTCTATCTTTATACACACGTATCCGCCAGGAGCTAGCTGCTCCACTGTGATCTTCAAGGCAAAACTATTACCACATATTATCATAGATAATAGAACTGTGATCATCAAAATCATGATACGCTTCTCACAACGGCTGTGCAAATGGTATTTTAGCTTCTTGAAGAAGGTGATTTTCTGACTTCAGAGAAGTTTATTTTCTTTAAAGCGCGTAGGGTTGGGGAAAGAAGAGGAATGAGAGAGAGAACCTGCTGGTCTGTCTTCTGCTGCATCCCGCTGACATCTATCCCTCAGTGTAAGAAGGGTCTTTTATCAAGATCGGTTCGGGTTTTTTAAAGGGAAAGCCAAGGACCATTTACCCTGCCCGTCTCTCCCGACGCCCCGAGGTCTCGGCGAGCCTCCTCGGGGGAGCCGCCCCGAGCCGAGCCCCAGCCCCCCGGCCCGCAGCGGGCGCCTCGCCTGCCCAGCGCGCATCCTCAGCCGCTCGCCTGAGCGGCGCGGCGCGGCGCGGCGCGGCCCGTCCGCTACTGCGGCAGCGCGGCGGGAGGCCCGGGGCGCGTCCCCCGCCGGTACCTGCGCTCAGCCCGCAGGGGCCGGTCTCCAGCAGCTCCTGCGCCGTCTGGAAGCCGGCGGCGACGAGCCTGGCCCGCAGCGCGGGGGCCAGCGGGAGGCCGCCCACGTCGCGCTGCATGGCGAGGGCCGCGCCGCGCCGCCGCGCTAGGCCCGACTGAGGCGGCGGGGGGGGGGGGGGGGGGGGGGGCGGCCGCGCGTGCGCGCTGCGGGGAGGCGCGCGGCGGGGCGAGCGCGTGCGGCGGGCGTTGGGGAGGAGGCGGCGCCGCTGAGGCGGGTCCGCCGCGCGCCTCGTGCTGCCGTCGCCCGGCCGAGGGGGGGCCCGCGCACCGGGCAGGCTCGGGGGGGATCCCCCGGTTGTCGCCGCTCCCTTGGCCAGGCCTTGCCGACAAACGGGGTCCCTCATCGCGTGTGGCGGGCGGGCCCTTCCCCGGGGGGCGGGAGGGAGGCCGCCGGTGGGAGTGGAGCGCTCGGTTGCCTTCGCCCTCCGTGTGTGTGGAGGAAACGGGCTCATCGCGTCAGCGACGGACGTTCTCAGAGTCCGTTGAAGCACTCGAAGTCTGTGAGTTACGGCGTTTCGCGGCGTTTCATGCCTTTTCCGAGTTCTGCTGAGGGAAAGATGGCTCATGCTCTCGCCCTTCCGATTCCCTGCCCAGTCCGACTTGGAAGTGTAACAGGTGACTCCCTGGAAGCTCGGCTGCACGAGCATGTCAGGCAAGGAAACCACGTGAAAGTGAAGAAGCTTCTGAAAAAAGGTAAAAGCGAAGTTTACACAAGTGCCAGCAGAAAAGCGTTACTTTTCCCTGGATGCTTGTGTCTGCGGGGGAAAAAAAGTCGGCATACTGTCTGTAGAATTCAGGTTTGTGAGTGAAATATAGTTACAAAATGAATTATAGTGGGCCTTTTCTGGTAAGAGGCACTAATTATTGAATCAAAAAATGTGGTATGAAGACAAGTAGATTGAGAAGAAAACTAAGCTTTCAGTTGTAAGGTGCTCGTAAGGAAATGACTGAGGTATGATAAAACTGAACTTCTTAAAGTCTGCTTTAGGAATCTACTCCTTAAATGGGATTTTAACTTTTAATTGATTGCAAAATGCTTAAGGTCTGGTTAAGATACTGGTATTTTTAACAGCTAGGCTTTTGACTACAAGCGAACAGGGAATTTGTAAATGAGACCCAATACCCGATGCAGTTCTGCTTCGTTTTTACTACCCAGAACTCGCGCAGCACCCGCTGCTCCAGAGGCGCGGCTCCCCGGTACCGCTGGTGCCGCGGGTGCGGGCTGGGGGCGGCCCGAGGGCTGCGTGCGGACACAGCCCGCAACGCCCGGCCGCTGCGCGCCCGCGGAGGCCGCTACGGCCGCGTCCCGCCGCGCCGCGGGGGGTGCGCGGGGCGGGGCGGGCTCCCCGCACC
The DNA here is from genome assembly GCA_031468815.1 of Morus bassanus. Taxonomy (NCBI): domain Eukaryota; kingdom Metazoa; phylum Chordata; class Aves; order Suliformes; family Sulidae; genus Morus; species Morus bassanus. Next base: position 10,089,467 of record CM062584.1, read on the forward strand.
GGGCGGTGACGCCGCGCGTGGCTGTGCGGGAGCGCCGCGCCTGATTGGGCGACCGAGGCAGAAGATGCAAATGAGCGGGCGCGGCCCGCCGGGGGCCCCGCGCGGCGCGGGCGCGGGGGGGGTCGCGGGCCCGCGGGCGGCGGTTGCGCAGCGGCGCGGCGCGGGCGGGAGCGCGGGGGTGTGCGGTGTCGCGCTGCGGTGCGTGCGGGTGTGGCGGCCGTGTGCTGGAGGGCGGTGCGTGCGGGTGGTGCCGGGCGGTGCGGGGCGGTGTGGGCAGGACTATACTTTCAGGGATCATTTCTGTAGTTGGTCACTAGAGGAGAGTGATCGCACCTGGTCGGCATCACAAGCCACGAGGAGGAGCGGGGTGCTCTCTCCTGAGCGCGAAGCGGGCGGGCGGCGCTGCGTGCGCAGGAGCCGCCCGCCGTTGATGACCGTTCCCGCTTCCCGCCTGCGGGCGCGGGAGGGAGAGAGCACGGGCTGAGTGGTTTGTGCCCCCTTTTTTTTGTCGGTGTCCAAAAGCAGCCGGGGTTTGTTGCACGTCCCCGCGTTCCCCGCGCGGTGGGCGCCGAGGCGAGCCCCGGCCGCCGCCAGGGCAGAGCCCGGGCCGGGGAGAGCGGCGGGGCTGCGCGGGGCTGCGGAGGCGCCCGAGTGCTGTCGGGGCGGGCTGAGAGCGCGCTGGGGCCGGGGCGACCGTCGTCTTCTCCTCCTCGCCACGTCGCGCCGTCCCCGCGAGGCCGGCTGCCGTCGGAGGGTGGGGCTAAGGCAGCAGACGCTCGCTGCCGGCACGGAGCCGCCGAGGGGCTGCGGGGCCGCGCTCGGCGTTGCCGTTGCGCCACTCGCGCCCCGGAGGCGGGCTGCGCCCGGCGGCTGCGGGGGCGGCGCGCGGAGAGCGGCCTTTGCCGCGGCTTCGGCGGGAGCCGCGGCGCGCGCGGCCGAAGCGTTGCCCGAAGCCCCGGTCTGGGAGCGCCGCGCCTGATTGGGCGACCGAGGCAGAAGATGCAAATGAGCGGGCGCGGCCCGCCGGGGGCCCCGCGCGGCGCGGTCGCGGGGGGGGGGGTCGCGCCCGCGGGCGGCGGTTGCGCAGCGGCGCGGCGCGGGCGGGGGCGCGGGGGTGTGCGGTGTCGCGCTGCGGTGCGTGCGGGTGTGGCGGCCGTGTGCTAGAGGGCGGTGCGTGCGGGTGGTGCCGGGCGGTGCGGGGCGGCGTGGCCAGGACTATACTTTCAGGGATCATTTCTGTAGTTGGTCACTAGAGGAGAGTGATCGCACCTGATCGGCATCACAAGCCACGAGGAGGAGCGGGGTGCTCTCTCCTGAGCGCGAAGCGGGCGGGCGGCGCTGCGTGCGCGGGAGCCGCCCGCCGTTGATGACCGTTCCCGCTTCCCGCCTGCGGGCGCGGGAGGGAGAGAGCACGGGCTGAGTGGTTTGTGCCCCCTTTTTTTGCCGGTGCCCAAAGGCAGGCCGCGTCCCGCGCGGCGGGCCGGAGCTCGCGGCGTCCTGCGAGGCGCCCGGCGTCTGCCGGGGCGGGAACAGGCCGGTCCCCCGCGGCGCCGCGAGGGAGAGAGCCCGGGCCGAGTGCTTTGTGCCCCTGGAACCACGGTGGTAGGGAGGGAGTTAACGAGAACAAGAGGAACACTGTGTGCTGTGTGACCACAGAAACATAACTGAATCTATATTGGTTTAAAGTAATGATTAACTTAGTGATATAGTGAAGAATGAAGAATGTTCTGTTAGAACTTTGAGACAATAAGGAATTGTGTCTAGTAATTTAAGTGTCATGCACCAGTGACGCTGCTCGGAAGCCCATGTACCTCCCCGTTGTGATTTGGAGATCACGTGATCAGTTAGGTTAGTCAGTGGTCTTAGAGGAGATGACCAATGATTATTTTTAAAGGGGATATCGTATTTAAAGAATCCAATCGGGTTGAAAGGTAGTGAATATTAATGAAGGAATGAATATCTGGTATTCTATGATAATAAAGTGGTGCGATCATGACTTAGCAGAAAATATGTATAAAAACTGGCAAATTTTAATGCAAAGGTGAACACGATTGAGGAGGGGATATCCCCCTTGTTCCCCGCGCCGTGAATAGAGAATGCCTGCCTTTTAACACTACATCAGGGTTAGGAGGTTTATTCCCGATTTCGGTGACACCCCTTCTCCGCTCCGCTCCAAAAGCGGCGTGTGTGGGGCTCCGGGGCCCTTTCTGGCGTGGGGCGGCTCCGTGCGAGCCTGACGATAAACGCACCCCGGAGGCGGAACGCGTCGGCTCTCGGCTGCCTCCTCCCTCCCGAGCCCCTCCGTGGGTTTTGGATATAGTAGTGACCGTGTGGGCCTTCCACGGGCGGGGGACGGGAGAGGGGAAGCAGCCAGGCGGGATGAGGTTGAATGTCCCGCGGGGTGGGGGTTGCCCAGTGAAAAGAAACACCGTGAAAGTTTGTTGGTACCTGGGTGTGCAAGTCAGGTGGTGGTGTTCCGGAGCCGTCTGGGGTGGAGGGCGAGGTGACGAGGCCAGTGCATCCCCGTCGGAGCGCCAGCAAGAGTCGGGCAGCGCTGCCTGGCGTTGGTGGCGGGGCCTCCTCTGCTCCGGTGGCGTGGGGCAGAGGGAGCACGGACTGGGACGGTGCCGTCTGGGGAGGGAGGCTGGGATGCAAAGCACGGAGTTACCGGAGTGACTCTTTACTCCCGCACGCGAGGCGCCCCATTCAAAGTGGGGCGCCCCAGGTGCAGTTTTTCGCATTGTTCTTACACCTTTCAGGCATCCAGGTACAAGACGATTTGACGAGTCACGGCTTAACACACGCACAGACACAGCGTTACCCATTTGCGTCTCGGCGTCCACAGGGTCAGTCTTGCTGCAGCTCCTTATTTGTGATGGCAAAGAGTGGGAGGGTTTCACAGAAGCGTTCGAGGGGCTCGGGTGCTGGCCTCGTCTTGGTGGTCCGGGGGTATCTTTTGTACTTCCCCGACATCCTGAGAAACAAAGGCCGTTACGTCCAGGGCTGGGGCTGTCCTGGCAGCGAGCTGCGGTGCTGTAGTCGTGCTCACTCAGCCGTCGTGGCTCTGCAGAATGCCGTTACGTAGCTGAAGAAAGTCCGTACAATTCCGTACGATAGAGACTAATTGGTACCGTAGTTAGGAAATGAGACTCTCCTAACGGTTGTCAAGGGGAGGATTTTCACAGCCTCCGGGTGACTCTGAAGAAAGCATCGGGTTTTGTAGTAGCTGGAACTTGTGTGTGGCTCTGGAGCCCCTTGGACTCTTCAGGAATTACCATTTGAGAGACGTTGGTCAGTAGCTGGGAGAGCTGCAGCCGCCCGAGGCGGGGCGCGGTGGGCTGTGCCGCCGGCAGGGTCCCGCTGGCGCTGCCGGAGAGGAGCGAGCTGGTGGCATCTCGGTCAGGCAGGCCCCGCGCCCGGCTGGGTGGAGCCCCAGGGCTCCGCGGGCCTGAACTCGCGTGGGTGGAGGACTGGGGCCGCCGCGTCACGTGCGGCGGGGGAGTAGAGGCGGAGCCGCGCGTGGCTGTGCGGGAGCGCCGCGCCTGATTGGGCGACCGAGGCAGAAGATGCAAATGAGCGGGCGCGGCCCGCCGGGGGCCCCGCGCGGCGCGGTCGCGGGGGGGGGGGTCGCGCCCGCGGGCGGCGGTTGCGCAGCGGCGCGGCGCGGGCGGGGGCGCGGGGGTGTGCGGTGTCGCGCTGCGGTGCGTGCGGGTGTGGCGGCCGTGTGCTGGAGGGCGGTGCGTGCGGGTGGTGCCGGGCGGTGCGGGGCGGTGTGGGCAGGACTATACTTTCAGGGATCATTTCTGTAGTTGGTCACTAGAGGAGAGTGATCGCACCTGATCGGCATCACAAGCCACGAGGAGGAGCGGGGTGCTCTCTCCTGAGCGCGAAGCGGGCGGGCGGCGCTGCGTGCGCAGGAGCCGCCCGCCGTTGATGACCGTTCCCGCTTCCCGCCTGCGGGCGCGGGAGGGAGAGAGCACGGGCTGAGTGGTTTGTGCCCCTTTTTTTTTGCCGGTGTCCAAAAGCAGCCGGGGTTTGTTGCACGTCCCCGCGTTCCCCGCGCGGTGGGCGCCGAGGCGAGCCCCGGCCGCCGCCAGGGCAGAGCCCGGGCCGGGGAGAGCGGCGGGGCTGCGGAGGCGCCCGAGTGCTGTCGGGGAGGGCTGAGAGCGCGCTGGGGCCGGGGCGACCGTCGTCTTCTCCTCCTCGCCACGTCGCGCCGTCCCCGCGAGGCCGGCTGCCGTCGGAGGGTGGGGCTAAGGCAGCAGACGCTCGCTGCCGGCACGGAGCCGCCGAGGGGCTGCGGGGCCGCGCTCGGCGTTGCCGTTGCGCCACTCGCGCCCCGGAGGCGGGCTGCGCCCGGCGGCTGCGGGGGCGGCGCGCGGAGAGCGGCCTTTGCCGCGGCTTCGGCGGGAGCCGCGGCGCGCGCGGCCGAAGCGTTGCCCGAAGCCCCGGTCTGGGAGCGCCGCGCCTGATTGGGCGACCGAGGCAGAAGATGCAAATGAGCGGGCGCGGCCCGCCGGGGGCCCCGCGCGGCGCGGTCGCGGGGGGGTCGCGGGCCCGCGGGCGGCGGTTGCGCAGCGGCGCGGCGCGGGCGGGGGCGCGGGGGTGTGCGGTGTCGCGCCGCGTGCGTGCGGGTGTGGCGGCCGTGTGCTGGAGGGCGGTGCGTGCGGGTGGTGCCGGGCGGTGCGGGGCGGTGTGGGCAGGACTATACTTTCAGGGATCATTTCTGTAGTTGGTCACTAGAGGAGAGTGATCGCACCTGATCGGCATCACAAGCCACGAGGAGGAGCGGGGTGCTCTCTCCTGAGCGCGAAGCGGGCGGGCGGCGCTGCGTGCGCAGGAGCCGCCCGCCGTTGATGACCGTTCCCGCTTCCCGCCTGCGGGCGCGGGAGGGAGAGAGCACGGGCTGAGTGGTTTGTGCCCCCTTTTTTTTGTCGGTGTCCAAAAGCAGCCGGGGTTTGTTGCACGTACCCGCGTTCCCCGCGCGCTTGTGTTTCAAGATCCGTGTCCCTGTGTGCTTTTATCCTTTTACCACCGAATGGAATAAATTATTTTGAAGAAAATTGGTTGAAGTGACAAAATACTCTTAAACCTCTTAATGCTACTTTAGAAGAACTCAATTTTTTTTTACTGATGCAGTCCTCTCGTCTTGCCTGTGCTCGTTCAGGTTAATTCTTTGTGTCTGATATTTATACATCCTTTATTTGGAAACATTACGGGCAGGCAGTGCATAGTATGTATAGAAAGTTATAAGGATGGTTGTTTGCTCTTTTTTTTTCCAACTTCTGTCAATATCATTACATTTTCATATTATCCGTATCTCAGAGGGAATGTGGCAGTTAGTTTCAGTGTTAACGACCCGTTGCCTTTTATGCCGGTTGCGGGGGGGAACAGGCACTCTCTCTTCATAATCTTTTGTTTTCTTGTAGGTATTTTTGTTGATGCTGTAAATTCCATGGGCCAAACTTCTCTCTTCACTGCTGCATTGCTTGGTCTTGGTAAAATAGTGGATGTGCTGTTGGATTATGGCTCAGACGCCAATCAGTTAAGTATAAAGATTAATTTTTATTCTTAAATTGAAAGTAATGTTTGATCTTGTAGTGATTTTAGTCAATGTAATACACAATATTCACTGTATATAAATCAAGAAGCACTTAAGATGCATGTTGCTATTTCAGCCAAAGTTCCTCAGAGGTAAGTAGGTGCCTAATTTTCCTTATTTCATGGTGTGTGGTGTTGTTCGGAAGCACATAAACATTCTAGATACGCTGCTTTTTTCCCCAGAGGCACAGCTTGTTGAGTGTAGTAGGGGTAGGTTGAAACATTTCTGCTTTAATGTTCCTCAGTCGCTGTTACGATGGAAGCACCCCAGTCCATGCGGCTGCGTTCTCAGGAAATCAGTGGATTCTTAGCAAGTTATTGGATGAAGGAGGTGATCTGAGAGTACATGATAAAGACGGAAAAAATCCTCAGTACTGGGCTATGTCAGCTGGAAAAGAAAGCAGTGCTCAGGTATATGTGTGTAATACCTGTTGAATATGTGCTCAGATCTTCATCTTAAAGTGAAGAAACTCCAGCATTCCAGGGAGAAATTCTTGGCTTTTACATGTTAGGTGATTATTTAACGTTATTTTTCGGCATCAGTGATGGTATTTGGAAGTTCTCATGATTGAGATTATCTAACTAAGGTTTTGTTCAGGTGCAGGGTTGTGTCTGTCTGTAACTTGTTAGGGCCTTTATGTGTGTGACCTGAGGAGAATGACAGACCCTTGTTTTTGATCCCTGATGTATGTACTTTGTTTGCATGTGTGTGCAGTTCAGGAGTAAACCTGATGTAGTTTTCAAGCGCATCTCTGTGCGTGAGCATTGTCAGCAAATGTGTCATTTCTGCTAGCATGGCAGCAAAATGTGATAGCAAGAGGCTTATTTATGACTGCGATATTGATTTAAAACTCAAAATACTCCCCTTTCCTGTTACTACAATGCTCCTCTTAAAGACACCTGATATTAAAATTTGCCGTGGGTGAACATCTTGGAAGTTAGTTATCTAGTATTTGAAGTAAGCTTTCTCTTACATTTTTATGCAATTGATTTTCAAGTTTTTCTATGTATCCATTTCTTGAAATGCCTATTTAAATATTGCAAGTAACTAGTTATTTTTTTTCAGTAGCTATGATCTATTAATTTAAAATGGTTTATCTTGCAGTTCTGAAGTAATTTTGTTGTTGTGGGTTTTTTTCCCTCCCCCTCCTCTCCAGATGCTGGAATTTATACAGCGCTGTACATTCCACATGCAGGCTGCCGTTCAGAATTTCCCCTCTGATCTACTCAGGAAGGTTGGCTCATCAAAAGGGCTGGTCTGCAGTCCCTCTAGGTTTGGTGGCCTTGTTCAAGGGTAAGAATACACTCTCAAATACTGAGGGATTGAGCTACAAAGACTTTGACTTCCATATTCTGTTATCTTAAAATTAGCACGTTCTTGTTTCTTTTTGACAAGATCAGATTTAAAACCAATATGTGTTAGGAACGATGATACTTTCTATTTCTGTTGTGAGAGAACCAAATAGGAACTGGATAGTTGTAAATATCTGTACATTAAGAGATACTCTTGAAATCAGCAGTATGAAGTACTGGATTTTAATAGTATTAAAATGGTGGCAACATGAAGTAGTTTGTTTCTTGACCTTTTAAGGTAACTGCAAATCTTTTCGTGGTGTGTTTGCAGCCATTTCAAGAGCTTTTATGTCAGATACATGTTCGGAAAATTATATGCTTAGGAACAAAAAGTGATGCAGGATGTGTGTGTGTGTATATATATATCAGTTGGCTATCTTGTTTTAAAGAAATACATATCATAACGGTGTATCTAAAAAGTTTTCATTAATTGTACAATGATTTGGAATTTCAACATCCGCATTACACTTTTTGTGTGGGACTGGTAAATGCAACCTTTGAAACACATAGTTGTTGCAGAATTTCTGCATTTTTTTTTCTCTTTTTTTTGTATTTTACTCAAAACCTTAGCATATTAGTTACTCTTATTGCTTATGTTTTTGATACTTAGAAATGTTGACAGCCCTCTGGCTAGATTTCTAAAAAGTGGAGCTAATGCGGCCAAGAACATTTACAGCTTTGGTTTTGGGAAGGTAAGATACTATGGGTAACGGGTTTCTAATGATACAGTTTTTCAGAATCACATACTCTTCACAGTAGTTACCCCACCTGTGCTATTTTTAATTTTCAGTGCATTCTTATTTCTACGGAAATAGTGGAAGAAAAACCGTGGAGAGCGCTTTAGTCCTTAGTAGGCCCTATCAGAGGAAGCTGGTTTGGAACAGGCAATAGAAACTCTCCTGTTAAACATCACCCGTGGGAGTTCTTAAGGACTGCTTCTGCTTTCCCTATTTCAGCTTTGCTGGAAAGTGAAGCTTTTGATGTAGATATCTTAACATTTCATTTTGATGCTTTGGCTGATGCTCCCATTGCGGTGACTGCACTCCAGTTTTTAGTGACCTTGCAGCAGATGTGGCGGATCTTGGGAACTGTTGCATATTCCTGTCGGTTATGCCCCGGTCTTCTTTCAGTTTTATCTTGCAGGCAGCGGGCATCTAGGGTACTTGGCATCTCTCCCTATTATTGGGGAAAAAGACGTGGTTCAGGCAGATGATGAACCAACGTTTTCTTACCACGTTGGACCATACATGATCATGACAAAGTAAGTGGAATCAAATGGATTTTAGCCCCTCTTAGTGTGTATCTGTTACTATTAAGCAGCAAGTTGTTGTACCAGATGCATTGTTTGGATAGTGTTCCTTGTCTATTCTATATTCATCCACTGCTTTCTGCTTGCAACTTGTTTTCTGCAGTCTGCTGATCAATATCTTCTTTAGACTCCCTTGATATCTGTAGGTTACTCTTGTCCTTTCCAGCAATGTTTCAGTACTGCTTCCTTTTGTGGTGGGAAATAGGTTGCTGGGGTTGCACAGATTGTGCTGTTCAGTGTTTAGTCCTTGTAACTGTTGGGTCAGACTTTAGGCCTCTGGATATGCATGGCTGCAGCCCACTTGCTCAAACCTGTGGTGAAATGGGAGTTGCAACCGCTCACTGAACCCTTTTTTTATCTTTTGTATTGTGTAGGAAGTAGTTGTGCCTCAGAGGCATCCAGAGAATTGACAAATTGGTGATTTAATCTTCCCAGAGCTCTGGCTTGTATCACAGTGGGCTGATGGCCTTTAGTGAAAGGAGTTTGAGTGTCATTGTTCTTTACCTTGGGTCATGGAAGGGTATCATCTTTGGGCAGCAAATGTGTCCAGCTACATCCATTCTTTAACAGGATGAGAATTTATTGTCAATTTGAAAGAGTAAATGCTATATACTAACAGGACAAGACAGCACCAGAGCATTTCAGAATTACAAAATTATTTGTAATTAATCCCATAACTGGAAGAAAATACTGCAGAAAGCATCTTGTAGAAATTCCTCTTCTTCTCCTTGTAGCTTAATGTGGGGCGGCAGCAGAGTTACAGTGAAGGAACTCAGCTTTGAGCCCCATCGGAACTGTAGTAAACTACGCTTAGCTGATCTTCTCATTGCGGAGCAGGAGCATAGTAGGTAAGAAAGAATATGCAGTAGCCACAAGTGCTCCTGGGGTTTGGGTGACTCTCCAGTGATGTGAGGAAATGGGATTAACCTCGGGAGGACTGTCAGGCTGTGGCTGCACTTTCTCTCCAAATGAGAAATACAGGTCTCATCTTCTCCTGTCTCTTCCTACTCTGTTTGCTCCCCAGTGGATAATACAGGAGAAGGTGATAGTCTCTTCTCGTATGTCTGGATGAATGCTTCATTGCACGTTTCCTGGATGGCTTATTCATAGATTCTCCTAGTTGCTACAGTAAGCACTGTTTCCGAAATGGCTCCTAATCTATGGTTCTTTTAAAATTGTGGGTATTTTAATGATAAATTAGAAGGATTCACGTTGTATTGGTAAAAAGGCCTAGAAGGCCAGGACTCTTGCCTCTTAATCTCAGATTTCCCTTACAATTTTTTTTTTTCCTCTCCCTTTACAGTAAACTCCGTCATCCTCATTTGCTGCAGTTGATGTCTGTTTGTCTGTCTAGTGACTTGGAGAAAACCCGTTTAGTATATGAAAGGGTTAACTTTGGTTCTCTGTACAGCATCCTTCACGAAAGGGTAATTGGAATACTTGTTTTTTAAATAGTAATTAATTGAGAGGAAGAAGTTTAATAATGACATCTACCGTCTTTACTCAAAGAACAAGAAGATAAAATCATCAGTCTGTGTCTCGGGGTTTCTGTTTCATTGCACAGTATCAGATACTCTGTGTAAGCTGGTAAAGTTTGTAATTGGCAAATACTTCCGTTAATATTTAGGTGTAATTGCATTGACTTCCTTGTTGGGTGTCAGTCTTAAAATGGCTGCTGTTAATTCAATTAAACTTATAATCTTCTGCATTTGGTTGTATACTGCAAATGTGGCGAGACAAGCTTTTGCCCTTGAATATTTGCATGCAGTACATTGCAAACTGCCTCTGTATAAAAGTAAAGGCTTGAACTCAGTTGTGTTTTGGTTTTTGGTTTTGTTTTTTGATCAACTGTTCGGTTTTATTTTTGTCAGTCAATATTTTTCTCTTCCTTCTTTGCAGTTCATTGAGTTGTTGTTTTATTTTTTTAACCTTGAATGCAGACACCTAAGTTACTGGAGAAATTGCAGTCAAAGGCAAGAAATTCTAAGAGTTCACTCTGCTTCAGAGTAAATTTTGGCATAGTCAATATCTTTTTCTTAATCACTTTTTAAGGTGTTATTAGTTGGTTTGGTATTGAGAACGAACATTATTTAGCAAGTGCAATTTGTCTGACTTTTACTACAGTACGTTTCATGTTTGCTTTCTTTGTGTCTTCTGTACAATAGTAGTTTTCCCCTACATCAAGCTTTAGAGACCTGCAATGCAAGTTTGGTACTTCTGGTTTTTTTCAGCGTACAGAATTTCCAGTACTGCACGTGGAGACGATTTTGTATGTGCTGCTCCAAATTAATGATGCTTTGCGTTTTCTACACTCCCGTGGATTTATCCACCGTTCAGTTACCTCCTATGCTATTCAGATTGTTTCTTCTGGTGAGGCAAAGCTATGCAACTTGGAATACATGGTAGAGAGGTAAAGAACTTCCTCACTGTTTCTGTGGAAGGGACAAACACAAGTCAAGTCACATTTGGTGCTAAACTCTGCTGAAGTGCCCTCTTGATGACTAGGAACTCCTGCCTCTGAGTCAGGCAACAGAGTTAAAGGAGTAAAGAACTCCAAATTATTACTGTGCAGGTACATTAACTTTGCCACAGGCAGTATGGCATGTTTCAGGTGGACTTAGTTTCTAAGTATCTGAAAATAGGAAGAGAAGCAGCTCTTTACTGGAGTATAAAAATACCATCATAGAGAGAGAGAACCTAATCTTATAGAACAGAGGTGAAATTCCGCTTTGAGTCACTAATTCTGCTGCTGGCTGGAAAGAATTTAAATCTCCTCTTGTTATACTGAACTTGTGCTTACAGAGGCTTGCCTAAAATGGTTGAAGATTGCACACCTCATTGAACTGGTAGTAATTAAGTGCCACCAGTGACAAAAAGAGTATTTCTTTTATGAGGGACACCATTCATTTCCTATAGGTAAATTATTACTTATACACATTTTTTACATCTTTCCTGTAGTACAGTCTGATTAGAAAGGAAGTAAATGGCTGGTTAGGCTGTAAAGAGAGTAAAATTGATAATAAACAAAAATTTGCTGATGGTAGTGTCCTGAAAGGAGCAAAGATGCTTCCTAACCTTCTTGCAAACTCAATTTGTCAATAAATCTTGGTGATTTATTGGATATTTCAGATACAGCTTACTGTGAAATGAGTAACAAAACCCCCCTATAGTTAAATTGTGAGGAGGAAGTTATCTTCTAGACATATGCACACATTGCACAATAAATGTTGACAGGCTAGGCGGCACCTTCTTCTATTTTGTCCACGGTCAGAGAACACTGGCCAGAGCTAAACAGTTGTTTGTAAAATTCTTATTGGGAAATTTTCAACTTTCTCTATGTCTTTTTGAGTGTAAATTTGCTAAAGCAGGTGTTACTTTCAGCAGAAAGTCTTTGCTGTAATATGCCAAAACACATTTATTGGTGTGAAAATATTACACATTTTTATTTGCAGGTATACTGTGGACTTTTTAGGTGTTTAAATGAAAAGCAGATATAACAAACTCAGGTGTTTAATTCCAAAAGATATACCTTCTAGCTGAGTGTGCTGTATGTCCCAATTTACAACTTTTTTTTCCCTTTATGCAGCAAAGATGGTGGAGAACACAGTGATCTGACACGTATTCCTGTCCCAGTCCAGCTGTATAGGTGGTGCTCTCCTGAAGTAATCCTTGAAAAAGTTGTCACGGTCAAATCGGATATTTATAGCTTCTGTACAGTAATGCAGGAGGCCTTGACAGGTACATCTGTATGTTTAGGCTTTTGGCACTAGGGTAACCCACTGAATGTTTTCAGTGCAGACCGTCAGCCCCCTAATGTCTGTTTAATTCCCTTATGTAATGGGATAAAACCTTGATGTGATGGCTCATACAGAGTTAACTTGGAAGAGGAACCCTCCAGGCAAAAAAAACCCCAAATGTTCATGACAATAATAAAGACTACTGGAAACTTTTGTAAAATGTAATCAGAAAACTTAAAACTGCGTAACTAAAGGGTGAGATTAATGGTTGGTATTAGAGAGGTACAATTTTGTGTATGGTGCTTTTCTACTGTTTGTGTTTCTTGTTCACGTGAGGACAGCAAAACATTCAGTTAAGTCTTTACAATGTGCAAAACAGGGCTGTGCAGCTTTTGTCTTTTTGATCATTAAGATAACTTACAGATAATGTATTGTTATTGTTATTACAGATAACGTAATGTATGTTATGTATTGACTTGACTACTTTGACAGTGAAATAAGATAAACAATTACCCCAAAAATTAAACCCCCTATTAGCGAGTTGGTAATGAAGAATCCAGAGCGTGGTTTACAGTGTAACTGTCCTCTAGAGATTGCTGTCAGCTCCCTTTAAAGCATCTGCTCTTGAAATAAGATAGGGAGGAGATGCCAGGCTGGAATGAGTGCTTGTTTGGTTTGTGACAGTAGCTGTAAATCAGGGAATGTGCAGACAATAATGCTTCAGTATCTGATTCTTTTCTTTTTTTTTTTTTCCCCCTTTATTTTCATTAACATTGATATACAGCTCGTGACATAAAGTCTATATTTATGTCTTGCAGAGACCCCTCCCTGGAAAGGCCTTGAAGACTCAGTTATTAAACAGCTCGTAATTTTGGGACGACAGTTAGAAGCAGATGTCAGACTTCCTATGCCCTATTACGATATCATAAAGTCAGGGCTTGAACCTAAACAGAAGAACCGCTCCATGAAACTTCAGGATATTCAGTATATACTGAAAAATGACCTAAAGGTGACTTCCAGGATTGTAGCCTTTCACGTATTTAAAATGGCAGGGTTTTGTGCCCATTCAGATTCAAGTTGTTCCACTTAAATCTAGGCGGGAGGCTTTTTTGTGTGCAATCTAAACATTGAGTATCCTTTTCTGATCATAGAGGCAAACCACCGTAAAAGAGAAGGTAGAGACATTGCACTGTCAAATATAGTCATCTTTTATTCTGGTTTTTTTTTTTGTGTTGCAGGACTTAACAAAGTCTCAAACTGCTCATGCTGATGACCTGTCAAAAGCACAAAGACCTGCTGTTTTTGCAGATGTGAACGTCTGTTTGGCGTCAGCTTTTAGCTACCAGAAGAGAACGCAGAAACTGCAGGGAAAAGAGATAACCAAGGCTGGTGAGTTTCTTCTAGCAAGATGTCATGTGTCCTTCACTTAGTGTGTTCCTCAGTCCAGAAAGGTCTAACATAAATAATTAAAATGTGACCACTTCCAGATTTTATGACATAGTTTGAAAATAGAGAGCAGTTAGCTTTGGATTCTAGCTACCACCCTAACTGTTAATGTAAACTCAAGTCTGGTTAATATTTGAAGTTCAGGTACACTGTTTTCTGCAGAGGTGTTAAATGCTGCTCATGTAATCTCTAAAAGGTGTTAACCGCTAAATGTACGAAAGCAGTGTGTTTGATGGACATCTGGGGGAAATGGCTTAACACTTCACATCTAATTTTTCAGACAGCTCTGTTGCCCCAAGATACTCCCTTTTTCCTGAGGAGAATACTGCTTCAGTGGACCAAGAGGCATCAGCCAGTCTACAGCCAGTTGCACAGGACAAAAATTGTGATGTAGCTTCTGAACTCCAGGCCACCCTCAGTGTTAGTGATGTGGATGACAGCCTCTGCAGCTTTGAAATCAATGAAATCTTTGCCAATTTTACCGAACTTCATGAAGACTTCCTGGAAGAAGGAGCTGGATTAGGTCAAACTCTAAAGGATGAAAAAAGGCAGCAAAAGGAAGAAGATGAGGCTACCCTCAGAGACCTGTATGCATCCCCTGGAGTGCACTGTGAGGAAAAGCCAGTTTATGAGGAAGGCGGCATTTCAGAATCGGGTACAGAGTACACTACAGAAGAGGAGGAGAGGATAAGTGAGGCCTCTGACCTGTGCGTGCCAGCACAGGTGAGAGGAGATGCTGGGAGAAGAATGAGTAGTCTGTCCCAAAATGAGCAGTACATCAGCAAATGTGTCCTTAATTTAAAAATCGTTCAGAGCATGTTGCAGCAGGCAGCAGATTCCTTGTGCAGAACAGAGGAGAAACTGGACAAATTAGAGGCCACTGAAAAGCAAAAGAAGCTGCTCCAGGAAATCAGAATGAATCAGCTTTCTAAGCAAATTTTTCAAGAAGGACACTGGAATGGATCTGATGATACTTCCCAAAATACCAGTAACCATTTTTCTGGAGTTAATACTTTTTTATGGAAGGCTATAGGTCCACCATCAAGTGACTATATTCCACCACCGATAACATGTCAGGCACAGGAAGCGTTGGGTGGAGACAGTTTCCACACTGTTTCAAAGACAGCAAAGGAAATGGAGGCAATTCAAAATGAAAAGTGGAAGTCCTTTCATGAGATGAGTAAGAGTAAAAATGAAAACAACCATCATGATCTCAGCTTCAGTGCAGTGAAAAGCCTGGATGATCAAAAGAGCCTAGACCATGAGGTAAAGCGTTGAGCAGGGTGACTGTTTATCACTTCTGTATTCCTTAGCAGGTGAAGAGACGTAGTTATGGATGGCATCCAAGAGGAGGGATGAATCTGTCTTTAAAATATATGCACATACCGTATGCATTATATATAGGAATGAAAATAGTCAACTCAGCAGTGCAATAGTATCATTTCTTCTTCCTCCACACCTCCCTCCCCAGCAAAATACTAGTCCAGTGGCTCAGGCGGGAATAAAAACCTGTACTAAAATGGAGATGGGATTGTCAGGGAAAAGGACAAGCAGAGAAAGATTTTTTGTTTGGTTATGGAGATCTAAGCTATCATTAGTAAAGGCTTCTAGTTCATTTTCACTCTTAAATATTAAGCACTTGACATGCTTAGCCCAAAGAGAAAGAGATCAATTCATGTACGTACCTGCTGCGGGAATAATCTTGAGTCATTTAGGTCCACTCATTCCCCTGGGAACTATGTGCTATGACAGTCCGCCTGCATACATATGAAACCTGCTATAAATCCAAGGCAGGGTTTTTACTAGGCTAAGGCCTGGAGTTGTCATTCCTTCTCATGAGCAGTGCTACTCAAATATAACCCAGGGAATGAATAAAGTTTGCACAGTCCGGTTGTTAGTATACCTCATAGACAGCTCAACTAGTAATTACCAGAATGCTCAACGTGTGCTGAATCATGGCTTGTTGGACTCATTTCAGCATTTACTCCCACATGTATCTGTAAGATGCAAAAAAAAGTTCAACTTGCAGTGTCAGAGAGGAGGTGATTCACATTCTGCAGCAAGTGGAAGTGAAGAAGAGAGGTGGTGAGTTCTGACTGTATTCACAGAAGAGTTAACTCTAACAGATTCATCCTGATACAGCCACTGTCAAAAGTAGGTGCATCCAGGATCAAGGATGGCATTACATGTTTTTTTCAATAAGCCAAAAGCCATCTGTCCAGTTAGGACCCTACTGTGAGTCATTGTCAACTGCAGAGCTGACAGGGTAACTGCTGCAATAGGGCGGTTACTTTTAAAGAGTGGTGTTCAGACAGGTTCCAAATGCCTCTCTGATGGAGGTCAGTGGTCCAAAACTGTAACGGTGCCTAAGGAGAGCAACCTAACAAGTTTAGTAACTTGTGAGTGTGGTTCTCCTCTCTCTGCACAGCCTCATTCAATTCTCAGTAGAAATACTTCGGCTTTCATAGGTGTAGGACTAGGACCTGTGTTAAGGGCTGTGGGAGCAGAACGGTCTCAGTAAACCCAGTGTACTTCGTTATGTTTGCTGTGCTTTTTAATGTCATCCCTTTGTATTTCTAAGTATGGGTGGAAAGTACATGTTAAAAGTACCTGGCAAAACTTGAGCAAATTAATGTATCTTATTAGTTGGAAAGATGGGACAGGCTGGGTCAAATCAGTTGGGAAAACTGTTGCAGTTTTAAGTTGATTCATGGCCCAGCTGGATCAGTAAGACCCTTTGGTAAAGGGCATATGTGGTTAGAACATAAATACACCAGATGCTGACGTGGTTAGATGGTCAAGTGAATGCACTCTAGATTGGAATTGGGTTGGTGGTAGATTGTTGTTATCCAAGTTGAAAGTTCTGAATATCTACAGTTGTCCAGTGATCACCTTACTGACCTGAATAAAACACATCTACATAGCATTCATTGTCTGTCAGTGTTGATATAGATATATCATCTGAAGGCAGTTGACAGCTTTTGAAATCTAGATTTTAATATACAGCTTGTCTGGTTAATCTATATAACCTAAATAACTGTCTGTGCTTTCTAAGCTTCTCACGGCTCAGTCTGCTAGTTCTGTTGGGTTCTCAGAACATGTGTGCTCTCAGCCTTTTAATTAACAGTAAAATATCTTCTAGTTTTTTACTGATGGGGGAATACTTAACACAATTTGCTTGTGCATTAACTGAGTTCGATGCATTTCATAACGACTTATTATAGGTGCTATCCGCAATCAAGATCTGAAATTTACAGTACAAAAATAAGTGAGGAGAGAAGGATGATGCAGTCAGAATGGAGGAGTAAGTAAATCAGTGTTAACTCGGCATTAATGTTAGCAAGTCTTACTGCAGCGCATTAAAACTTAACACATTTTGTTACTTAAAGGTCTGTGTGCCTTAATTGCTGAAGCTCTATTAGGCTGTTCTTGGCTGAAAACCAGATGAGTAGGATCCTGCGTCTTGCACATTCAGGGCATAAAATAATCACAACCACATTAAGATGGTTTGATTCTAAAGCTCAAAGAATTTCTAGCCCTGTTTTGGAGGATGTAAGGGAGGTGTATGAATTTAGAAAGAATAGTATAGCAATGACCAGTGGATGGCAGTACAGGCATGAATAATAGAGAATGCAAACTAACAAAAATCATGGGTGTAAAGACTTGTCCGTATCAATGTGTACAGGTTTTAAGCTTTCCTTAAAATGGAAGGAGCCCATGTTTAGCTCTTTTCATGATAAAGGATTTTACAGGCTATAACTTTAGCATTTCCAAGTCTGCAGACACAGTGAAACACAGGGAATGCTTTAAAGGTCCGGACTCGGTTGTGTGAACTGGTAATTTTGTTCTTTTTGTGTAGCTGAAGTAAAGCAAATGGCCAGAAGAGTGGCCTCAGGACAACTAGAACTCAGCTCTTCATATCTGGCCAGTGAATGTACATCTGAAAGTGAAGCAGAGAGTGTAAAGGAAGCCTTTCAACATGTCACTCTTAGAGTCCAAAAAAGTCAAGACCAACAAAGATATAGGTGGCAGACAGGTGATAACGTTGAGCCTTGGGATCTGGGCAGTGAGGATAGATCTGAATCTGAGGAGAGTGATCTGGAGTCTGCATTCAGAAGTTCTGGAGGTAAGGTTGGAAAACAAAAAATAATTGCTTCTCTTTTTGTCTCTCTCTCCATCTCCCAGCAGATTTCAGCTTCTATGATTTTGTTACAATAATTGTCAGTTCTGTCTTAGAGTCTTGCCCCCACAGCAGGTCAATCACTCAGTCATTGGTGAACGTACGTAATACTCGTCTTAGTCTATTGTTTGTTAATAGATGGAGGTGATGTCCAGTGAGCTTGGAGACCCTTCATCGTCATTGATTACCATGTATCAGCATGGGAGACGCAAAGCTTTCAACTGCACGAGTATGCTTTCACACTTATTTCTTTCAGTTGGACTACAGAGATGCTTTTTCTGTAGCAGCACAGTGGGCAGTGCTTTTGTAATAGTTATGGATAAAGGAACAAGGAAAGCTTCACGTGCCTAGATTAACGATGTGAGCATTTAAAAGTCGTTATTTCTCCATGTTTCTGACAGACAATGTAGTTTTACTGTCTATTCTCATTGATATTCCATCAGTGGTTCAGATGTCTCCGTATTATTTTTTGCCTAATAATTTTGTTCCATTCTGACATCCTAGGGGGAAGCTGGCAGTCACCATCACAGGATGAACAAGCAGAGTCTGGAATAGCCATTTATAAGAATTCAGTCCTTCCTCAATGCGTTGAGAATCTCTCTAGGGTATGTATAGTAATCCAAGAAATCTGGTTGCAGCTAGTTATCTGTAAAACAGTTTAGCCTGGTCTCTCCAGGTTGCACACTGAACTACCAAGACAGCTGATCTCTTCAGTTGTGATCTGACTAACAATCCCTCCTCCTCTTCCTCCCCCCCCCCCCGCCCCCCTTTCTTTTTTTTTCCATTTGGTTCTAGAAACCATCAAGGTAATGTAAGGAGCAGGAGGTGGGTTGAAACTCAGAGTGATCAAATTAAACATAATTTCAATTTGATGCAGTATTGTTTAACATTATTGACTAAAATGTATATTCTTTAATGGAGGGTGGAGAAAGCCTCTCAGATGATGATGTCTTTCACAGGTGCATTCAAGGGAATTACATTGTTCCCTTAATTCATCTGCTGATGTGTCTGAAGAATTCTTGACTCCTGATCCTTGTAATTTCCTTCCTCCTACTGCTCAGGGAAGTTCAGAACTAGAGGTAAAAATAACAGAAAAGACAGGAATGAAGTATGTGTCAAGAACTTTGGACGTAAGTTACGCAACATGTGGTTTTATTATGCTCCCATTTGATTTCAAGAAGAGCTGTAGAAAATGGGAGAATGACAGCTTTTATTCTTTTCTTTTGAAATGATATCTATAAATAAGAAAATTCTAACCCTGTTCCTTTAAAACACCCCCCCAAAAAACCAAACACAGAACAACCCTAACACAAAACACCAAAACAAAAAAACAAAATATCAAAAACAAACAAACAACAACAACAAAAAAAAAAAAAAAAAACAAAAAACAAACAAAAAAAAAAAAAAAAAAAAAAAAAACAAAACAAAAAAAAAACCACAAAAAACCTAAAACTCCACAAACACCCAGACTCCCAAAACACCAGGAGCATGTTTTCTTAATTTGTTTACTAGGAAATTACATAATCTGTGGCTGAGAAGTTTTAGGCAGTTGATAATCTCAGCCTTTTCTTCACAGCTCTACCAATTATAGTATTCAATAGCCTTAAAACAATCTTCATTCATTCCTTGAAGATTCGAAACTACTGTATGGATACTTATGTGGATTCATACTAATGTATGAAATTACTGTTAAATCCAATCCATGCTGTTTGATAAGCTCTTGAAATGTTTATCTCTCCATTCTGATTATTGTGAACATCATCCTGTGAGAGTTGTCCTACCCTTCACAGCCTGCCTGTGAGAAATTGAATCTGCTTCCTTTCTTCCCCACCCCCCTTCAGACCTCAGATGCTGAGGACAAATTAGAAGATGCTTGTGAAGGATTTTTACAGAAACAGTTATCTGAAGATGCAGGATCAGGTATTCAGGTTTCAGGTAAATGTGCTCTCTTTTTTTGAAGGTCCTTTCGAGTCAGGGAGACGGAGTCTTGTTGCACTTATATTTTTGTCAGCAGCACTCCTATCAGAAGGCTGGAGCTTGATTCTTCAGGGTTACTTGGTCTCTTATTCCTCATTATTTTAGTGAGAGTTCAGGACACCCAGGATTTTGGAAGATGAGGTTTGGGCATTGCAGTCACTGAAATATTGTTGAATGCGATGATTATGTACTTGCTGTGTTTCAGTTAAAAAAAACCACACCCAAACCAAAACTTGTTTGCAACCTTTTTGTTTTTACCCTAGGGCTAATTTTAATCTTTTTTTGCAACTTGCTATGGTGCTAGGAACTGAATTAGAATTGTATTTACACATTAATATTCTTGTTGCTAGAAGGATCTTGAGCTTAAGAACTGTAAGAGCTGACATTGTGTGTGTGCAGAGCAAAGGAAGGATCATTGTTGTTTCTCTAGTCTGTTGCCTCTCTCAGCTCAAATTTGTAAATGTTGTGATATTCCCCAGTGCTTCAGTGGTTGACTGTCTGGCAGCTGTGGTATGTTTATGAAAATGTATCTTTAAAACACATTTGTCTCTTGACAACAACAAAGGTCACGAGAACTAAAAAATTTAATAAAGTTCCAATTTCCTGTTCAGTGAGTTGTCACTTTCTTTTGCACTTGGAAAACCCAATAACAGGGAACATTTGTATTCAGGAGGAAGAATACTGTTCTGCAGCACAGCAGTGCAGAACTCCGGCGGTAACACACAAGGAGTGAATCAACTTGGCCATATGCCTGTAGCCAGGTAGATTGACTTACTTTCATCATTACTTCAAGCATAAATTAAGTGATAAAGTGTGCCTTCGTTATTAATTCTGCTTGTATATCTAATATTCAACTAAGATGCCAATGGTGTTTTTTAATGATTATCTACATATCCTAGTTTCTTGCTAAGAAAATATTAAAAGGACTTTCACAAGTCTCATGGGGTTTTGTCTTTTAGTGTTCAGTATTTTGTTTGCTTAATGAGGGACGTAAAATAGGAGAAGTAAGTCATGTATATATTACAATTCCTTTTACACTGATAAACCACAGTACTAAACAGAGCAAAGGTAATTCAAATTAAGACTTCAGTCATCTTTTAATTTTGTTGTACTTTGGTGTTGGAGCGCAAGTGGCATGAAGATCATGCGTTTTCCCCTCCCGTGGGAAGAATCCAATGCAAGTACGCTCATTGCATCTTGCCTGCAGATAACATTAGCCCATGCTTGGAGACTTGCAGTCTCATCTGTCAAACATGAGGTGTTTATATCCAGTATTTTTCTAAATTTTATAGTCTACTAGTATGCAGAGATGTTGTCCAGAATCGGCACCTCATGCTGCAAGGGGTACTTTCACTTAAAGAGAAACAGTCCTTGCCCTGGAGGTCTTTCAGCAGTGGCTTTAAGGCTTAAAAGCCCCTTCCCTCCCTGTAGCTCAGCTTTCCTTGTGTTCCTCCAGAGTTAGCAGCTGCTTGCTTTCTCGGAGGGTGGGAGTGAAAGCTGCTTGTAGTGTCTATCAGTGTTGTACTCTCTCCCCTCTGCTGGAGGAACTGAGTTACTGGTGTCAAAAATAGGCAACAAGTGTGTAAACACTTGGCCTTAAGGAAAGGTAATGGTTTTGGTTGCTCCCTTCCCTTAGGAATTGGGCTTTTGCCAGCAGGACAGAGAGGACTGTTGCTCTCTGACCATCTGACTAATCCCCTTTGAATGCCTCTTTGACCTTGAATGGGGTTGTTACAGTTTGAGAGAACACCTTACAATGCAGACCAATCAAAGGATGATAAAACAATGTTGTGATGTATAGTTGTAGATTTTTATTTAACTTTCAGTTTTGTTTTGAAACTGCATATGTCAGTTAGAAGTTTTCTCCTTACTGGATACAAATCCATAATGTGCTTAAAATGGCATTTTTTCTCGTAGCACTCTCCATTTTCTAAGGTTTTAAGCAAAAAGTTTTTATGAGCTGCAGTCTACCTCAGAGAGAAGGTAGTCCTTTAAACTTTTTGAGAGAGAGGAAACTAAATACATTTATTTTCATAATGCTCTGAGAGGATCAATGAATATGACCTTTTTTCCTACATTCCAGTGTTGAAGCAGCACGAGAAGTGATACTGTGGGAGCCACAGGAAGAAAGCAAAGAAAGAGATGAGTAAGAGCTGCAGGCGGTTTTATATCAAAACTTCAGAAAGTTGGTCGTTATCGTTGTAAAAGTTTTGTGTTGATGCAAAACAGGAAGATGAGACAGACCAAAGCCGAAGGAGAGAAAACTATCTGAAGTATTGAAAGAATATTTTCTCATGATAAGTTGGGAGACTGGTATAAGAGCTATCCCGTACAGTTGTCCTTAGTTTGAAACATTTTCATATTAGTAAGTAATTAACTTAGTGTTAATCTGGGTGTGCTTCTTTGCATTAAAGTGTTAGGATCCCTTGTTTCTTCTGTCCATATTACACAGAAGAAATAAAATTACTTCAAAGAGCAAATCGTTAGTATGTAGCTAAATAAACTTTATTACAGAAATAGTCTTGTGATTGAGATTCTCAGGAAGAATTTGCAGAAGAGGTTTGTGACTTAACTAGTTAAGTTAATTTCTTTTTACAGATAATGAAGATTTGCATAGAAATTACTGATTTGGTAACAGTAGACGTCTGTTCATTTCATGGTCTTCTGAGGACAGTGTAATCCAGGGTATATCTGCAGAAGATGTTGGTTTGCTTAATATAATCCCAGTCCTGCAGCCACTTAGGAATTTTTGTAACTTGAGTGGACATCACTGTCTGTGCAGATCTTTAGTAGTTTCAGTTTGTCTGAGTAATTCTTTTAAAGGCTCTTAAGACCTATATTTAGTCTTAATTAATGGATCGTTAATTTTTTTTAAACCTTGAGGTCTTCCCGCGGCTTTGGAGAGAGTTTTCTACCTAGTGGTTCACACTTGAAGTTCTTGCCTTTTCTGGAGGCAGTTTCCTGTGCTTGCTTTTATAGGAGAATTATTAAAATTAAGAAATCCTATAAAGGAAGGGAAAGCAAATAATTAACCTCTTCTGTCTCTGCAAGATTATTGAAGATGGTGATTTTTAGCCCTCCAAGAATTCTGTGGGAAGTTTTCAAAGAGAATGTCTCACTTCCTTCTGGAAAACTAGATAAGACTGAACAAAATTAAAATTTAAAGAACCTGAAAATAGCAGAATTCAGTGATTCACAAGTGTAAGAAGTGGCTATTCTAACTGTCAGAACATTTTTCAACACTTCAGATCAGTGACAGATATTCAGGATTTGTCGAGTATCCCCTGCGAGCAAGAGAACTACTACAGGGATATAGATTGTAAAACACCCAGAGCAAGTCACGCACCAACGAGCGTCAGCACTCCACTCAGCTCAGGTAACTGCAGAGGAAATAAGGAAGGACCAGTGAATTACTCGGCTTTTCTATGCCAGGAGTCAGACCTTTCTGCTAAGACTTGGTAATGTAAAAATCATTGATGTGAATTATGGAAACTCCATTCTTGTAGTACCAATGCAGATATGTCAGGCTTGGAGTAAGTAACCACAAGAAATGCTGTATCTGTTGTGTGAAATCTCATTGTTTTGATCTGGATAGTTACAAGGTTGTAGTTAGAGCCTGCTTGGTCAAGAGAAATCTCTAACATAGAACTAAGGGAGAATTTACAGGGCCACACCTGAAAAAGCCCATATTGGAAAGGTCTCTGAAAGATAATTACTTGGTAGTTAATGGTAGCCTTCATAAATCAGAAATTGTTTCCAGACATTTAAAATTGATGAGTGATACATGTAGATTTTAGCATTTTAAAGACAGACAACATAATAAGCACTTAGTATGTTTTGAGTGTTGATAAAGTGATCTCAATGTTTGTTGAACTTAAGTGTTGTTAAGAGCAATGCATTATTATTTGCTTTGTACTTTCATTAATTCAGTGTAATACAGTAGTCAAAATTTCTCAGTTGGCAAAGTTTTGCATAAATAATATCTGAGATTGAACTCCTAGGTAATCAGTTTGGACTTCTGCTTAGAGATCATTTGCAAACAATAATTTCTTAGAGTTGCCTGTTCAAATACAAGAAACCTTTTTCTGCTTCTGTTGGAATGTGACCAAGATACAAAAAATCCAAAAATAATTTTCCACCTTTGCTATCATCTTTTTCTTTTCTTTTTTAATTCCAGAAGAAAAAATTCCAGTAGCCTCTGAGAAATACAAACACTGCCATGAAGTAGCTTCAGATTCTTCCTTTTGCAGTTCTCAAGAGATCTGTTCTGCAGTGTCCAGGACGTTCACTACAGCCTATGAAGAGGGAAGGAGCACTGAAATTCCGTCTGCGGCTTCAGAAGTTTGCTTATCTGACTTGAATGAGTCTGTAAGTCTAGAAAATCTACCTTATGCTAGTCATTCTTTAAAATACCTTAAAAATACTTTTCCTTAAAATAAATGCGAGGTGAGAAGCACAGAAGTACTTCTAGGTCTTTGTGAGTATTTTGGAATCCTGGGTCTGTTGACATAGTGACAAGAGTTCTGATTGATTTCAAAGCAGTCAGTGTGCGCCACTGATGATGTAAAGAGTTGGCTTCCCCTCGCACCTAATCTTACGTAAATGTTGACCACTATCAAAATGGTCTTGCCTGCCCTCCATCCCTTCCCTGGCTGTAAAGAATTGCCATTTCCCAGGCATTGGATCCAGTAATCTTGGAACGCCGAAGTGGTAAGTATCAGCAAAATGATTGGGTAGAAAAGGTGCGAGGGTGTTGGGAGAGGGGGCGTTGATCAGTTGGTCTTCTGCTGAGGCAGCAGCAGTTTGCTTCTCTGAACTGCTCTGAACTCACGAGTGATTTGTGAACCGTAGGCTTTTGACTATGTTGAAGTGGGGAATAAACTTGAATGAAAATAAATACACGTGCATGTGTGTTCAAGTATGTAAGTTTTCACATGAAACTGAAGAGTTCTTGAAACTTAGTGGGGGAAGTTAAAGGAGTACATAAATGAGTGATTCCTTGAGGAAGAAAACTTAAGGTGGAAGCCTCCATCTAGTAGTTTGGAAGCAAGTAAATGTTCAGGAAGCCCTTGTATTAGGGGATTAAGTTTGTCCTTTTTATGCACAGATGTGGCATAACATTATCAACTTTGTATCAGAAAATCCTCTCTCTTTGGAGTTGACAATTTCCAAGGTCACTGTAGTGATTTCCAGTAATCTTTTTGGAACCGAAGGCTTTCTGGAGCCACAGCAGTATCTTAACTGTCTTTTCAGACAGTTACATATAAAATAGTTGCCTTTATGCCTTTCTTATTGTTATTCATTGATGGGGTTGTCATTTAAAGATTAAATTTGAGTTTGTTCAGCCAGAACAGCAATGACTGCATTCATTGTCATCAGGTCAGGTCTGTGTCTTTCTGCTTGCATAGCAGACAGTTGGAATTCGTTAAGCCCATTAACAGTGCAGTGCTGCCTTGACTGGCGCTGTGGAGATATTTGACTGTGTCACTTTCCTGTCTAAAATCTTAGTCTAGGATTAAGTGCATGAAGTACCTGTTTCCATTTTGAGGACAGTGAGGACTTGCCTATGATTACAAATTCTTGATTTTTGGGGGCTCTTTTGGTGTGCCTGGCTTTAATAATGAAAGATTCAAAACAGAGAATGGGAACTTGAGAGATGTCGGAACTCTCCTTTCAGAGAATTCCCATCCAGTTGTCCATACAGGGTGTTGAAGTGGATAAAGATTACGTAGCTGACAATATCTTATGGCCAGCTAAAAGATGAGTGCGCAGCAGCCTACGCAAAATTCTTGACGCATCTGGCTTACCTGGATGCTACCTCTGTTTCCATATTCTGAACTGACTGAAAAGCTTCTTTAAAAATTTAATGGTCAGCTAAGGCTTTGATTAAGGCCTCACCTCATTTTGGATTTAGTGTGTTGAAGGGGGGTATTGAAGACCAGCAGTTCTTCAGTTTACTTTCTTGTGTTTCATTCTGTATGATCTTGCACAGGATGGGTTGCCAGTAGTTGCTTCATCCCTGAGAAGCACCGGGAAGGCATCTGGTAAGTCCCTTAACCCTGCCCCAGCCCAAATAGGACGGTCAATAAACGGAGAAACAGATTTGAAAAGAAATTTTGCAGGTTTTCTTTTCCTCCAGGGCATCTCTTTTTGTAGGGATAAATAGGTTTGTGTGCTATAGCTGTGTATTGTTAGTGGCAGTTAGGTTACGGATTTTGTGTTTGTACCTGCAGACTAAGAACTCTGACCTCTAATCAATCTGTGTTTGAAGTGTAAATGTTACTGGCCTAAAATTTGCAATACAGGATTGAGAACTGAAGGTGTAACTCTAGCTGTAAATGATTTTTCCATTATGAAGTTATTTAAGGATATTTGATAAATGTGAATGTGCCTGGCTCGTGCAGGTTGATAAATGAAGGATGTCAGCCAGATGCTGTCATAATGTAAGCCTATATCACAGTTACTAAGGATTAATCAATGCTAATTAACTAGACTTTTTTTTTCTCTCTCAGCACTCTCACAGGCATCTAACCACTTCATTGATGAGCTGCCTCCACCAGCCCAAGAGCTGCTGGATGAAATTGGTAAGAGGCACTTTGCCCAAAATGGTATGAATCTTGCCAGCTGTGTTCAGTCAGGATTCCTCCCAAACCATTCACTACTAAAATATACAAGAGCTTCCAGATGAGTTGCAGTCAGGTCAATGGTTAGGAAGTTAGGCATCAACACTTTAAATAAGTGGCAGTTACCATGTAATGGTTAGTTGCTGCTAATGACAGGAGCTAGCCTATTGAGTGCAGATGTAATTTAACACTGAGATGAATTTTGTGTAGACTGAATTTTTCAAAGGTATCCTGGAGCAAGGCATGTTCTCCATTAAAACGAGTGCAAGCTGGGCAGCTGCATCCCTCAGGTTTTTTTGTAGAGCTTAGTCTCAGCAATTTACATTTCTTTTTGTAATCACATACATCTTCAGAGAATTCACAGTGTAAAAACTCTGCATTATTTTCACTGGTGTGTGTTACAGAAGAATTTCCTTTTGGTTATTCAGCTGTAAACTCTTCCTAAACTAACACCAGACATTGGGATGATTAAATGCATATAGGTCCTAGGCTCTTTTAGAAATGAGGCACCCAGACGTATTCTGATCTTTTTATTTCCTCATTCACCAAAACAAGGACATCTGGAGACTGGCATCAAGTGAATAAATAATGGTTCGGAGACCATTTGTAGGATTAATATATGAACTAATTATCGATTATGTAAAGGTTTTCATCTAGGTTTGGATGGATAAAGTAATATGGTACTTTAGGTTGTATAGAGTCAATTTAGAAAGAGTATTTATTTAGATCCATAAGGGAATATGCTGTTTTTAACAGAATATTTAAAGCAGCAAGATTCCATCACTCAAGACGTGAAAGAGAAGGGATTGTATGACTGCGGAGTGCAAATAAATGGTTAGTTGATCATAGTCGTAACATAGAGATTGCAAATAGAAAATTACTTTTACATTGCTGCAAAATTACTCTGAGTACCTGTCACTGTATGTTCAGCTATACAATAAACTTCAATTTTTAGCTTTTTTTGTGGTTCAGCAGAAATTTGAGAGGATTCTCCCTTTCTTGGTAAAGTTATATGCAGTTTTTTTTGCGAATAGTACCCCTCCACCAGTGTTTGCTGCCTTTCTCTGTGTATTCGCTCACTAAAGTCTATGGGGATCTGGTGTGGAAGGCTTGCAGGTCTGAACTATCAGAATTAATCTTCTGCTTTTATTATGCCACTGTAATGTATGCTGTGTTCAAACATAAGTGATGAAACCCACAAAAGTATGGATGGTGGGCAGCTGATGTAAAATAGAGGTGAAGTTTCCATTCTGGGAGGGTGGTTCAGTTGAGAAAGTGGCCAGTGCACACTAACTGCTTCCGTTTCTTACTCACCATAATGAAATAATGCCTCTGATCTCATGGTGTAAGAAAATAGCACCCACTGGGGTAATCAATATTGTATTTCCTGTTCTGTTACAAAGATAGCAATAGTGAATCTTTGTGCTTCTGAAACTGCAAATAGTAATAAGTGGGAATAATTTTTAGAAGTACAGCAAGTAATGTCGGAGGAGCAGAAAACTGAAATCTTTATAGGCTCTGCGTTTGTTTCCAATGAGTCAGAAAGAGAAGAGCAGTTTAAAAAAAAAAAAAAGACAAAAAAGTGGCAGAACATGAGTTAGTCTGTAAAAAAAAAAAAAAAAGCTTAAATAGCATAGTCACTTGAGAATCATACTAGCTCTTGTTTGTGTTATCCTCCAGCTTTGTTAGATCTTTTCTCATTTAAAATTGTTAACCAAAGGATAGAAGCTACTGTGACTTTATTCATAGGAGTATCTTGGTTTTAGGTGGTAAGGAATGCCTGTATTGCTTGCTGTTCAGTCACTGTGGTTTTGTTGTATTTGCATAAAGTACAGCTATTTCAGACTCCATTTTTGTGACAGCCTACTGCTTCCTGCTTATCATAGCTTAGCAGAAGGTGGCTGAATATATTCGCATGCTGTAGGGAACAGAACTTACGGAGATAAGTCTTGGGGGGAGATATCGCTGGATTTTGCTAAGTAGGGTAACAAAGCTAACATCCACAGGTTTTCTTTTGATTTTTCTCCCATATCTAGGATTGTAAGGGGAAAGATTAAAGATTAATTTCCACATGCATTTTTCATTTTAGTATGAAGCAGAATGTTCAGTGCTGTGAATCTAAAAATGTGTTACAGTAAAAATATTTATCTAGGTCTTGCTACTGGCCACCTTGGACTGTAGATAATGTGAATTTGCTTAACTGGCAGAGAATCAGATTACTGAGGAAAAAGTAATAGAGAAGTGGACAACTGGAAGTTTCCCAAGTGCAGTAAATAAAAACACATTTTAATTTCTTTATTATCTCCCTTTCATACCTTTGATATTAAAATCTTTCTGTTTTGTATGAATAGTTCCTGATGAAATTAAAATGGAAGACAGAGAGTCAAAAAAGGAATCTGGGAGAACTGAGAAGAGAAATCATAGTTTATGGACTAAGGAGTCATTTAGTCTAGCAGAGGAAACGGAAAGGTATGAGAAAAGGATGATAAGGCATGTTTGGCTTTGAGCTACAAAGACTTACAATAATGTTTCCAGTATATTTTTAACAAGATTCAATGCCACCTTTTTTAAGAACCCTGATAATTATGATTGTTTTCTTTTAAAATGTGTAGTGTTATACTTGCCAGCATCCATTTTAAATCTTTCATTCAACAGGGCTCACTCTTCTCTTGATGATATTTTAGAAAGAATGCTCCATGCAATTCCTGGAGATGAGGAGGTCCAAGAACAACCTCGGGGACACACTCTTGGGTTAGCTGATAACTGATACATTATTCTTAAGTTTATTTTGTTTATGTTCTGTGTACAGACCTATGCAGGACTTCTCAGAAAATGTGCTGTCACTCTTCAGGCAGTAATGTGTCAGGGAACTTGCCTGGAGACATCAATCTGAACGCTCCATACTAAATTGAGAGGGAAAAGAATGTTTTGTTAATATAATTTCCTGTAGGTGGAAAGCAAATACTTCAATAGGCTTGAAAGGCAGTGCATAGTCTTGACAGAAATCTGAGGTGGTTTGACAGAATGGTGGATTTTTTGAGACAGAAGAATGTACATTAGGAGAACAGAATCATGAAAGCTTTTTAGAGAAGACTTTAAAGAAGAGCTTGGGAAGATGGTTATACTGGAATGGCAATACGGGAGGAAATGAAGAAAATAGCAGAAGTCATATATATATCACTTTTCTTTGGGTTATGAATCTTTTCCTTACTTTTTTCTTCTTAGAACCAAAGATCAGAGCATAGTAACTCTGAACAACTCCACAGTAAATGCCAGTGACTAGTCATAAGTCATTCCTAACATATATCTTGCTAAGGAACACAAGATATCTTTGTGTTTGGCATCAGGATTTTCTTTTTTTTTTTTTTTTTTAATTGAACACAGAAGACAAATGTCCTGCTAATCAGGAGGATCTTGGCGACGGGGCAGGCCGATTCCTGCAGTATATGTACTGCCATGATCATATATGGCTCAATCCAAAGCCCGTTCGCACTGGCAGTCAGACTACATTTACTTCATGCTATTATGTAAGGAATTATTGGAGTCTGCGTATGGATGTAAAGCTAAAGCACATCTGCAGTCTTGGAGGGGAGAGGCAGTTTGTTTGGGGGTTGGAGGGGGCAGATGCCCAGTATAGGTTGGGGTAAAACCAAAAAGGCATCTGGTATCTCCAGAGGCTTCTGGTTTAGTGTTCCGTATTCATCCTGTCTAAAAAAATATACAAAAAATTGGAATGATACAAAAAACTCTGTCATTCAAGGGCTGCAAGCGTGCAAG
This sequence comes from Morus bassanus, assembly GCA_031468815.1. Lineage (NCBI taxonomy): Eukaryota > Metazoa > Chordata > Aves > Suliformes > Sulidae > Morus > Morus bassanus. The sequence goes on from CM062584.1 coordinate 10,119,470, forward strand.
ATCCAGAAGACATTGGAAGGAAGGAGAGAGTGGAGGAAGGTGGAGCCGGGGCCAGGGGCAGAGCGCCAGAAGCCTGTGCAGGGAGTTCAGAAGGTCCTCTTCGTCTGTAAAGCTACTGGATGCTGTGCTGGGCAGTATCGCATTTATTATATTGTTAGCACTGAGTTTGTCGAGCTTGCACAGGCTAGTTTTTTGCTTTTCTTGATTTCCCCCATCTGGGTACTGTTTCTATCCTGTGCTTTTAAAGGAGAGGAAGCTGCTCTAGACTTTAACTCTCTAGACTTGAAAATTTTCTAATCTCTTCAGTCCTTTGAGACTGACAGCATTGTGGACCATTTGCTGGAGTTTCAGAGTGTCTCTCTCATAGTGAGAGTACAGTTTCCTCTACTGACTTGAAAGCACTGAGATGCAGCTGGTAATACTCCATCTTGTTTGCAAGTTTGCAGCTTGTAATACTCCTTGTTTAGTGCTCAACCTCTCTGGCTTAGGCACCTAAATGCTTCCCACTGTGAGGACTTTGGTTACTGTCAGTATGGGTGGGTGTGTACCTGTGATGTCTGTGCTAATGCCATCAAATTCCTTAAACATCTGTTTCGGTCTCATCTCCCCTGGCTTTCCTTTAATGGAAACTTAGAAGTAAGGAAGAAGACACAAGGTAAAATAAAAGTGTTTCCTCTGTTCTGTAAGTCCAAATCTGCATTAGAAACTGTGAAAGCTGACTGGTATTCTACAGCTAAAGTAAAAGGTTGCCATTTTCAACATTTCTCAATTAAAGACGTTTCTTATTACAGGGAGGGGGCTGACATACACATGCTTGGGCTAAGTTAATGTGCATTTAGTGCTAGGCAAAAAATATGAAAGAACTGGCATTTTGCCTGGAAAGAAGGTGGCAGTAGCCTTTCGTTTTCAGAGAGAAGTTTTGGTTTTTCAGTGAGTAGCACAAGATACTTAAAGGAAGCTGATCACCAGTGTTGTGGGCATGTAACACTTCTACAGCAGTCAGCTCTACAACACAGGTTTTGCTTTCCAGTTAGGCACCCAAAGTTTGAAATGTCCCAAATCATTGGTTACTTTTCGAAATGCTGATGGTAATTTTTAAACGTAGAGATCTGGAGGTGATATCATTGTGCTTGTTATTTGCACAGCATTAGCGTATATGACCCTGTTTTCTGTCAGACTTCTGGAAGAACTGGGCTTCAGGTTTTGAAAACAGTATGGTTTCTGATCGCAAAGAGGATCCTGTGTGATGCACCCAATAGCAACAGAGCTGAGGCTGGTTTCTGATTACAAGTGCAGCTTATCAGATCTAGCAAAGAGAGCTGTAGTGCTTGATCCAGCACGCTGCTATGTGCTGACAAAGCTAGAGCTTGCTCTTTTTGAAGTGTTGTGTGGCTGTATATGTTCTTCTTGGTTCTGAGCTCAATTTACGTGTTTTTTAGACACGCATCCTGAAGATCAGAAATGGCACTTACAGGAAGAGCTGTCTTCATCTTTGCCATTCAGGTGAGCCTCCATGTGAATTAAATTGGGCTTTTGGTAGAAATTTGTGTATTCTCTGGCTGCGTGAGATACATTCTTGTTTTCCATGCTGAGGAGGCGAAAGGGGCAATATGAAGTCCCATTCCCTTCAACTTGTAGTTTGATGTAAGAAAAAAAAACAACCATGTAACTTTTTTTTTTTCCTACAGGAGAATTGTTTTGGATCAGAGCTCTCCTACATGATTAAAATGGGTAGTGAATAAGTTCTAATATATCCCCTGCTTACTGCTGCTGGTACAGTACACAGCCTGCGAATTGCAACCCTTTGTGGGCACATAAACAATTGTAAAGCTCAGACTTCCTTTAATTGCAGCAGCAAGTTACAGAAGAAAATCTAATGCTCTACTTTGTAATACAGTTTGTCCTGGGGTTACGCCACCATTGCATGTAAAGGCAGTATCAGTAACATCGCAGAACTGAACTGTTCTCCGATACAACATCCTTATGAAGCTGGCTACGTGGTGAGGTTTTTCCTGAGCGTGCACACTTTCATAAGCAAAAGAATTTCTTGCTCTGTTGCATTATGCAGTTTTCAGTGTTCAGACAAAATTACTGTAAACCTGTGGGCTGCTGTTACTGCTCAGGCACTTAAATTTTCCCATGCTGGAGCATGGAGCACTGTTACAGCCCATGGAGTGTATGTTTCTCCTTGCTCATTAAATTTAACAAGGTAATTTCTTGTTTTCCCTTTTCTTAGTGCTTTTGTGATCTAGCATTGAACTGATTTGACTGATTAGGGAGATTAATTGCTGTGCAAAAAGCTAATGAGAAAAAGGTGGTGTTCTCCAGAGACTGCAAGTGCAGCAATACGTTCCCTGCCAGCACTAGACAAGACTCTGAGAAAATGTGGTCAGTGTTACAAATACCCCTGTTGTTTAATTAAACCACGCTTTTGGTAGGCCTCATCCAAAAAAAAAAAAAAACGTCCCTGGATATAGATGAGCTTTGGATCAAGATTTTGATGGGCACAGCGACTTCATATTTAAACTTTTCTTGTGAGGAGTACTGTCCAGGTGCAGGAGGTGTGAAGATTGTCCTTGTCCCTTTGTAACAGACGCTGGGATTTTAGCTGCCTTTGTACAGCTGGACGTACCACACGTTGCTTTTTCATTCCTGTTCCTGTAAGGAAGTGCTGCCTGTCTGTAACTGTTAGTTAATTTGGTTTAACAGTACTAATAAAAATTTCCAAGGCTGTTGTGCTGCCATGTGGTTCTTTTTCTGGTTTTGGGGGTTCTTTTTGGTTTTGGGATTTTGTTTTTTGTTGTTATTAACTATGTTTCCCATCATCAGAGTGTGTGTACAATTCGACACCGATAGAGCTACTCCAGGGAAGATGCTGCAAACTGCCAGACTTGGGGCAGCTGTCTTTAGAAGGGATCAAGGAGAAATAAAAATCTTTCATCCCTTTACTCATGCCGTGGTAGTGATAGAGCTGGAGCAGAAGCGCCGGCAGCGAGGAGCCTGCAGTCTGAGCTCTGCACCTCAGGTTAACGGCCGTGCCCAGGCACGGGAGGCGGTGCTCGCTTTAGTGTGTTAGACAATTCTGTCCAGGCAAGAGTTTAATATTTTCTAACCCTGCCTCGTATCAACTGCAGGTACCCGGTTTTCTCCGAGTGTGAGCTCTGTATCCTTGCTGCAGGCAAAAGAACTTTATATTCTTGATATAAGCTGCTGCAACAAGACCCTACCTTACGCTAGCCTGGGGCTGTGCAGAGCGCTGCGTTACATTGCGGCCTCTCGCAAGGAACAGAGTCATGACAAATGCCTGCAAAAGTTAAACTGCAAATTTATTGTGTGATTCTGTCCTTAGTGGCTTGTGACCCATAACTGACAAGTAGCCGAGGGTCATTCCCTCTCACTGTGGGCAATGTTATGTTTCGTAGACTTGCTCAATTAAATAAAAAGTAATTAAAAACTGTAGGGCGGAGCAGCGTGGTGGAGCGGAGCAAGCACATGTCCATTTTTATATGCACATAATTATGTATCGCTTTGGTTTGCAGCATGCGAAATCTCCTTAACTTCTTGGATTTCTTTTTCTATTTTATCTGTCAGACCAAATGGTGGGCCAACTGTGAAACATTTTCCCTATCTTTTTTCAATCTTAATGTGGAGAATTTTTATTTCTGTTGGTAGAGAGCCTTTCAAGTAGTCCCGTAGCCTGTCTGCTCTCCTTATCGAGGCCAGAATGCAGCAGTTAGCGATTTCAGTTTTTCAGTTGCTTGTACTTTTCCAGCCTGAATGTAAATCATCCTAATAACATAAAGCATTGACACAAAAGCTCTAATTAACAGGGACAATTAAACAAGGACCAGCGAAAGACAGCAGAGGAGATCAGAGGGGGCCCATCTAATGCTGCTTTTCAGCTTCCTAGAGAACGAAAGACCAATTAATTAAATTAAAACAGTGATGCTGAGCTGTTCTAATTCCCCTCTGAGCCGCTAGCATGCGAGCCGTTCGGCATGTAGGAAGGCAGGCAGGGAGAGGGAGGTTGAGCCACGGGGCTGGGGGTGAGGAGGGTCCTCTTGCCTTTCTGAGTGCCTGTTACCAGGTTGTGGACTGCACGCCAGGGAGGCAATTTAGTGAGGTGATGAACAACTTCAGCGTTGCTTCCCCCTAACCCCTTCGTGGGTTTGCTGCAAGAGCAAAAGCTGTGGAAGCTGGTGTGAGGAGGAGAGAAGCGAGGCGCGTTTGGGGATCGTCCCTGTGGACAACGCGCGATAGCACCAACGCTGCGGAGGGGAGAGTGAACCTTTAAATCTTGTGGCTGTGGATCAGTTTCCTTTTGAAAGCAATTTAAGTCTTCAGAATTGAATTTTGAAAGACAATTACCTATGAAGGCAGACAAGCTGCTGATAGAATTTTTTAAGACAGAGGGATTTGATAGAGCAGAGGCTCAGGGAACTGCTGTCTGCGGGGTCGTCTAAACCGGGCGCTTAGAAGCCTTATCCGTAGGCTCCTAAATCACATAAGCTGCATTGTGGCCCAGATGTGTAATTGCAGCTGGTCTAGACAAATGTTGTGTTCTGAGATTCAGGATTAGGTGTGTAGCTGTGGAACCCCATGGAGGGGTTTTTTGTTTTTTATTTTTTTTTTCTTATGGGCTTCGGCATCTTTTGCTTTCTGCTAAGGTGCTGGCCATTTGGGCAGCGGTGGCCTTGCTGTGCCTCGTCCTCAGGGTCCACAGGGCCTGTTACAACCTGTGTTTTCACCCTTGCTGGGAAATCAGTGGATTTAAGACCTTTCCTTATTGCCTTAATAAAATATATAACTGTGTCTTTGAAGTGTTTTTTTTCTTGCTATCCATTATGGTGGCACCTGTGGCCCTTGCCACGAGAGATGTGGTGCCAGCTGTAGTAGCGGGAGGTGAAGTGTTTTCTGTTGAGCCCTCTATCAGCTGGTAAAACAGATGCATGTGAACTTGACAACGTTTATTAAGGCAGTCTGCACGTCAACATACCTGCTGAATTTTTGCCAGTTTCGCAGCGTGACCTTGAACTAAGCGGCGAGATCGGGCGATGCAAAGAGGACTCGGTCTATCTAGGGGCGGCGAAGACGCAGCTCTGTCCTACAGACTGCTCTGGAGGTGGCAGCACAGCCGGACTGCGTTCAGCCTGGTGCCGGGGCTGAACAGCAGCTTGGGATGTTTTGCATCGAGGAAAAATTAGTGGTTTGGGGGTTTTTTTGTTCTCAAAAGACTCCTGATTTCCTGAGGTGAGGGGCTGGAAGGGAGGGGTGTTTCCTTAGGAGAGCAAAATAGAAGTTTGCGGTTTATCCCATGGCGGGGTGGCTCCTCTCCGGCAAGGAAACGATGTCGTGTCTATCTGGGGAGCACCGCGAGGGCTGCTGGGGACCTCTCTAACCTCCAAGAGCCACCCATCTCCTGGGCGTGGGGAGCAGGTAGAGCACCGGGCCCTTCTCTGTGCCCGTGTTGAACGAGGCTGAGCCCGAAGCTGACGCTGGTGCAGGCAGGATCTGGCAGCAGTTAGACGGGGTGAGACGGTGTCACCTTATTCCGCAGCCTGTCTGCAGCGACGCCTGCGCGGGGGCTGGACGCAGCCGGAGCGGTTTTTCCCGTCCCCCATGGGTGGGAACAGCAGCACACCATTTTCAGCAGGCAGCTCTGAAACTGGGCAGGGAAGGGACAGGTTACATGTCGTGGCAGAAAGCTGGCGCCCACCTCGAGACTTGGAGGCAGAGGCTGAGGGGTGGATTCCTGATATATCTTGGGTGAGATCTGTATCAAGTCCCAGCCCAACTCTGCAGAGCCTGGCGGTTTCTTGACAATAAAAGTTTCATTCTGTTTGCTTTGTGTGTTCAATGAGCAGTTTGTGATCTAAAATTAAGTTGCCTGACCCCATAAAATCATGGAAGCAGAAAACGAGCTCTTGTTCAGGCTCAGAGGTGGCTCCCTCCCTTTCCATATCATTTCCCTAACCTTGCTGCTTATACAGCAACTCCCGGATCGAGCCTGCGTCTATACTTCCAGATAGGATAGATGGTTCCTCCACGTTTTATGAGGCCATTACATTGTTCTCCAGAAGCCCCAGTGAAGCTGTGGTTTCATTAGCTAATGGCTTTCTCTCTCACCTGTTTGTTCATGAAGACGTAGATGATTGGATTGTAAACCGTGGCGGTCTTGGAGAAGTAGGAGGGCAGGGATGCGAGAGCTGGCTGGATGGCGATGTCTTTGTTGGTGGCCACCACCAGGGCAAACACGGTGTAGGGCAGCCAGCAGATGAGAAAGGCCATCACCATTGCGATCACCATGCGCGTCACCTCCCGCTCTGCCTGCTGCGTCGTGTCCGATTCCTGCTGCTGCGCCGCAGCCTGTGGGGAGTTTTGGGGAGAGAGAGAGAGAGAGAGATGCCTGCTTAACAACTTCCAACAGCATCTCCACCCCTGAGGTGCCCTGACATCAGCGGCAGGAGATGTCAGCTCCATCAACTGTCACGAAAACCTGCCGTGAGGCGCCTCATCCCGATGGAGATGTGCCTTGCCAGCATTTTGTGAGCAGAAAACCATTAACTCACCTGTACTCGCCGTACTTACCGCTCGCAGGGTCATCAGCAGATTGGTGTAGGAGAAGAGAATCAGGCTGAGGGGCATGACGAAGCAGGTGACAAACAAGGTCAAGATGTAGCTGTTGTTGTTGCTGCCACCGGTGTACCAGTTGGGCCCACAAGAGGTTCTCAGACCTGGAACAAATAAGTTTTGAAACAAGCCTAAGCTGATCTTGGGCTTGGCTAGAGGCTCAGCAACAGGCTCCAAAATAGCCAGCGCTGGCACTGCCCCCTCTTAGCCATGCTGCCCAAGCACCTCTCGCTTTTCCATCCCCAATGGCCTGGAGATCAGCCACTGCAGTTTTTGGCTGGCTGACTACTCTACGGAGGAGGGTGATGTGTTGTGGTGAGCAGCATTATGCCAAGCCTCTACATAAGCAGATTTGGACTAGGTGTGGGCAGGGTGCCGCTCGGTGTGCTCCATCAGCCAGAGCAGCTCGTGGCTCCTATGTCCATCAGACGTGTAAGAGCAGCTGCAGCTTGTTGTGCAGTGGGTAACTTCTGAGGAACAACCTCCGGGAAAGGATTATTGACTGAGCAAGCAGGAGACGTTAACGTTTTAAATACCAGAATAGAGACTCTCCAAATACCCTGCACTTGAGGACGATACACAAGAAGCAGCTGTGGAGTTGAGCTCACATCCGAAGCGCATCTCCCCTACCTTCGGGCACGTAGCTGCTCCAGCCCAGAAGCGGTGGGGTCGTCCAGAGCAGCGACCAGCTCCACGTGAAGGCGCAGCCGCTGACAGCGTGCCGGTGCTGGAACCGAAAGTCTCCCAGCGGTCTGCAGACCACAACGTACCGCTCGAAGGCCAGGATGGCCAGGGACCACAGCCCCACAATGCCTGGGGAGAGAAGGAGGGTTTGTGTCTTAGGAACAGGCTCTGCTGCTGCTCGTGCTGGGACATGGACGACGGTGATCAAGAGCTGTTGAAGTAAATATTGTGGTAACGAGAGGTCAGACATTTTTCTTCTGGCAGGGAGAGCCGTGAGGATATTTGGCCCCTAAAAACAAAGTTGGCAATTGGGTGTCTGTGATGCATCGTGGTTATGACCACGGTTTCTGCGCTGGAGTGTCCTCGACAAAAGGTTTTGTGCAGCGTTTCACGTTTCCGGTGCACACACAAATAGCCGTGTGCTGACACAGCAGCCAGCCCGCCCCTACAACGCACATCCCAAGCAAGGAGTCCTGATGTGCACAGGTGATGCTTCCCTCCCTGTGAAGACCAGGACAGAGCATATGGTGACCTGGCGCAGCCAACCACCTACTTGAGCCTTGCCTGTGCTAAAGAATAGCTGAAGAGCAGGAGTTTTACATCATGCATGAAAGCATTGCCTTTAGGAGAAGCAGCAAGTTGTTGAAACATTCCCCAAAGCTTCTTTGCTAAACACAACGGCACCAACCAAAGACCAAGACAGGTCTCGAGGTTCGTGTCCTTACCTGTCAGGGAGACCATGAAGCCCTCCAGCTCGCACATCTGTTTGCCGAACACAAAGAAGCCGTTGATGTTGTTGGAGAAGCTGACGGAGCTGCCGCAGAGCGTCACCAGCAGGTTGGCCACCGCCAGGTTCACCAGGATGTAGTTCAGGGGCGACCGGAGCTTCTTGTACCTGATGGAAACCACGATGACCAAGCTGTTCACAACCAAGGCAGAGACCATGACGATGCCCATCAGCACAGCCACCGACAGGTACATGCCCTGCGGGGCCTGGTGGGGCCACTGGGGGCCATCAAAAGGCCCCGGGGTCCCATTATTTGGGGGCTCCTGCGAGCGGTTGGAGGAGTACATCAGTCTTCTGGAGTACTAGTGCCCGTGGAGCCGATGCAGGTGACCCTTATAAAAGACCTTTTCTAAAGCAGGAGGGCCTGACGCACCCCAGAGGAGCTTTGCATTAAAATACCTTAAGCTTTTTTTTAATCTAAAGGGTTTGTCTTCCCACCCTCCCTTTTTATAATCAGCTCTTTATTCTGGAGGGGATAAAGAGTGACTTAAAAAAAAAAATCTGATGACTCAACAGTGCCTCATTTAATTGAGTAAATAGATTTTTTTTTTTTTCCTTGGGCTTCCCACCTGCCTTCCCCCGTAAGCATAACCCCTGCCCAGCCTCGGCGCCCAGGACGGGCTGGTTATTCCCTGTGCCGTGGTTTTTCCGGGCTGCGGACGCTCCCATCCCACTGACCTGTGCTGGGAGCCCAAGAGCCGACCCCTCTGGGAGCACGGCGAGCCCGGAGCTGCGTGGCCCCGGGGGTGCAGGGTGCTGGGGTGGGGGCAGCGGCTGTCCCGCCTGCGACGGGGCGAGTGCACAGAAAGGAGCACGGGAAACCCCGCCGACCGCACTGAGCTGCCCAGGGAGGCCTCGTCGGCCGCTGCCAAAAGCCACGTGCTGGCCCCAGTCTGGTTCACCTGCACTGGTTATAAATGTACTTGATAAACATGCATTAAATATATTAATGTAATTAATATAGTAATTAATATATTTTAATAATAAATATAACACAAACTATATAAAATATATTCTATACATAGGATTATATAGAAGAATTAATGTGTATATATACATATACATTCATACATGGATGTATGTGGAGAGAGCAGGCAAGAAAGTGTGAGAGCATGCTACCTGTAACTATATATAAGAAAATATATACTACATATATAATAAGTAGTATATACTTATGTAATATATTAAGTAAATATTTTATAGATATATGCATACTAAATTATACAAAAGTAATACATATAAACATATATGAAGTATATATAATATACAGTATCACATATATCACATATATATTTATTATATATTATGAAGAGTGCATGTATATATACATGCTTTCATATGTGTGTGCCTTTAAATATAGCTACCTATATCTGTACCTACATATAATAGACATTCACATGTATACTTTTATATATATTTGATATATACATCATATGTAGCCTATAAATATTTTATACACACATTTATATATATGTAAGTGTATATTTTATGTATATCATAACATCATAATATAGAGTGCCTGTATATATATAAATACATATACATGCATACATATTTATGTAGATAGCTGTCTATATAAAGTTATATATTTTTATACACACATGTATAAATATATTATATAATATATAAGAGTACATGTATTTATATATACATGTATGATATAGAGGAGAGATTTAAAAATTATATTATATATGTAACATTTATTGTAATACTATATAAAAGTGAATGTATATGTGTAAGTTATATATACATACAGTATATAATATAGTATATATTTAACATCTATATTAATAATTTATTATTCTCTATATAAATATTTTATACACACATACATATTAAGTATATAAAATATTTACACGCGTATAATAATTATATATAAAATATAATATAGCCAGTGCATTTATATACTTATACATGCATATATGTATATCTATTTCTAAAGCTATCTGCATACAGCTATCTATTCAGACAGACATACAGACACACACAGAGATAAAACTATAAATATAATAGCTACACAGACACACGCACACACACACACACGCACGTACGTATCTCTGAGCCGTGCGTCCCTCGTAGTGCGTGGGGAGGGATCTGGTCCCCGAGCTGATTAAATGGGGCCGATGGATTAACGCCGTGTGCTGGGCTGCGTCTGGGCGGCTGCCGCCCCACCAGGACCATCGCAGCCCGTGCGGCACCAGCCACCCCATCCCAGAACGGGACCGTTGGCCCTTGGTGCTGCTGCTCCCTGCCCTGACGCGCTCTGCACGTCCACGTGTCCAGGGATGCTCGCCTGGCTCCGGCTCCTGCCTCCGCTGCGGCTCCTGCACTTTGTCAGTGGGTAAAAATGGTACGGAGAAATGCCAAGCTTTGGTTTTTAAAAATAGATGAACAGACATATAATTAATTAACTCATTCACATTTACACACACACACATATGCACATTTGCACATACATGCATGAGTGTATCTGTAAATATAATGTGTGTATAGATATAGATTTTTATTGGTTTAGGGGAGATACACATATATGTAAAGTGTGTGTGTGTCTGTCTGTCTACGAGGGAAGCTCGGTTTGGGCCGTACCTCTGCATATTTGGGCTGAGCGCCAGGGAAGCGCAGTATCCACCCGTGCCACCTTCACATGCCGCTGTAGCCTGAAGTGGCTGGTGTAACATGTGCAGGGACCATTGGCAGGTTTTTAATTTCAGTGCGAGGGTCCAGGCTGAGGAGCAGCGATGACGAAGGGTGGGGTGGGTGGAACACGGCCAGGGCGTCCCACGGGAAATGGCAGCCTCCAGGGAGGGGACTGCCTGCAGCACTGGTGAGCAGCCCAGCTGCTCGCTGCCTCAATATTAACCTCTGACAATATGCATTCAATCAATCCAAAACTATGGGGAAAATATACAGTAAATGGCACAGCTGGAGCAGCTGTGGGGATCAGGGGCGGGCGGCACCTCAGCTCCCTCCTAGGCCAGGGAGGTCTTTCTGCACCTTCACCCTGGGGATGACGGTCACAGCGTCCCAGATGGCAAAATCTGTGCAGAGACTGCCCTGGCCCAGCCACGGGCACCGCACGGGGTGTCTCTAATGCCCTTCTGCTGATGCCACTGAATAGCACCTGAAGTGATGCGAAGTTAATGGAAACTTCTTCAGAAAGGCCAGAGATTCTTTTCTTTTTTTTTTTTTTTAATCCCCCCTTGACTAATCTCCCTCCCACCCCCCACCACCAGCGCTTACAGTCCCTGTGCGAACATCAGAGCACCCTGCTGAGGCAGAGCGGGGTCCCCAGTGGAAGCGGGGGACGTGGAGCCAGTGCAGTTACAGTATTATTATGGTTTTCCGCAGCAGCAGCAGCAGCAAGAGGTTGGAGAATAAAGCCAAGCAGCACCCGACCCACTGGTTTAAAACCATTTTCTGCTCCCTGAGCCCTCGCTGGGCCCCAGCTCTTCATTTCAGTCTCTGGGTCACTCGGTGCTCCATCAGCGATGTGCTGTGACGCACCGAGCTCGCGCGCCCCCAGGACCGTGATACCGACCTGGGGAGACTCAAAAGCCGCACTGCCAGCATCGACCTTTTTTTTTTTTTTTTTTCCCCTTTTTATTTTGGGTTCTCATTATAAATATTAACAAATCTGACAAAAAGTACACAGATAGATAATACTGAAATACAAAAGTCTTTTAGGATGCAGGTAAGGACAGTTTCTGCAGCCTTCACATGGTAGCAAAACATCAGTATCAAACATTTCACGAGGCCTGGCATGACGACCACCACTCTGCATGCAACTGGGACGGACAGACGGACCGTCCACTTAGAAAAGACTGGGATACAAAGTGAAGGAACCCACACACGCCACAGCATGTCCTACTCCACCTCAGGCATAAACCAGTTTCATGGCAAGATGTGCTGAAACAAATGGTGGATTGAAAGTAACTTTGCAAGAAAAGGGTGGCACAGCCAACCCGGCACTCCCATAGCTCTTCTGGAAGCTCAGACCCAAACCAGGTTTTAAGGTGCTGGACCAGTGACAGACAGAGAGGATTACTGGGAACATCCTACTTGACACGCTGCCGGCATTCAAATAAAATCCATGCATATCTGTAGAATGCATTACAAATATTAAGTTATTAAAAAAAGCCCCTATGAACGTTGGTCCCCCCTCCATATCAAACAAGGTGTAACACGATGGTCACTTTGAAAAGTAAACGTAGGTTTCCAGAGATCCAATTGCTTTCCGACAAAAAAGAAGACGGCAACATGCGCGTGCGCACGCACACACAGCTACAGGGCTCAGAAGCTGTAGGTAATTGAGACTGATGGGGAAACAGCTGCTCTTCCTAAGAAATCATGGTTTAAAGACTTCAAAAAATGTCTGTCAAGGTGCAGCATTTTGCAGAAAGTTTTAGCTCATCCCACTGGGCGCCAGCTCTTGAGTAAACACGACAAAGTGTGTCGGCGTCCGGTGGGAGGAGGATGCAGAGTCCGGCCAGGGTGGGTCACGGAGGACGAGCGCTGGGATTATTATAATAATATTATTCTATTATTGCTGTGCTGTACACAGAAATTTGGTTTAGATGCTGTTTGAGGCAGAAAATGGACCAACCTGATGGCCGTGCCGGAGCTGAGCTTCTCTGCAAACATGATGCCGGCTCGGCCCTGTGGCTCAGCTCGCTGCATGCCAGCAGCTCGCAGTGTAAAGTGCCTTGGTTGGGTTTTAGGTAATGGCTTGAATTGGAAAAGGATGAATAAGGGAAAAGTGATAGAAAAATATAGCCTGAAAGCCGGCTTTGCTGGAAAAATAGCAGTGCTGAAGCCTGGCTGCTTGGCTCCGGGCGGGAAGACATGGTTTCATTAGGAGAGCGGCTGCTGCAAGGGCAGAGCAAGACTTTGCTGCTGGTCCCAGGAAGCTGGAACAGCCGGCGACTTCGCTGAGCTTTTTATTTTGCCCCCCACTTCTGCAAGTGTGAAGCCACCTGATCCCAGGGACCGTGAGAGGGAAGCCATGATCGGCACAGCGCTTTCAGCTTGCTGGCTAACTTCACATGGGTTATTGGAGAGGATGAGCACAACATTTCTGGAAGAAAAGCAAACAGTCTTCCTAGATTATCAGGGGACACAATCATTCCAGCAGAGGAGCTTTAAATGCATAAAAGATTGCTTAGGCCCAAACCACAGAGACTGACAAACCACCAGAAATATGGCACAATTGCCTTGAGAAAATAGTTCCAGGTTTTAGTGACACCTTTTGCTCATATTAGATACACGAACGGAGACTGATGCATTCATTTTTGCCACTGAATTGCAAGGCAGCAAGAAGGTAATTCAGTATAGCAAAGAGTTGGGAGAGGAGTCAGAACTGCAGTGCATGCAGGCGTGTGGTGTCCGTGTGCGTGTGCACACGTGTCTGTGTGTGAGCATGCATGTGCACGCTCATGAGTGGGTGTGTGAGTCTGTCAGGGTGCAAAGAGGCATTTTGGAAAAGCTTTAGGGGACGGGACCTGCTGAGCAGAGCAAACCGCCGCTGCCTTGTTCCCTGGGAAGGGTTTCCCTGCAGCCGGGCCCTGGTGTGGGGTGTCTTGCTCTCCCGGCTGCCCCGGTACCACGATCCCCCGTATCCAAAGCCATAAACGAGAGAAGTCCAAAGGCTGTGGCCGGCAGAGCTGTGCCTGCCCGGGGAGCGGCCCCGTGGCGCTCAGTCGCTGAGGACGGCCCCGGGCAGCTCGTTCGTTAGCGTGTGCCAGCGCTCGATTTTCTTGTCCTTGTTTTTCAGGCAGTCGAACCAGTGCTTCAGCCGCTCGCCTTTGGCGTTAATTCCTAACACGACTCCACCTTGAGAGAGAGACAGAGAGAGGGAGAGGCAAGGGTGAGCATCAGCCCAGCGAGGGATGCTGGGGGGTGCTGAGGGATGCTGGGCGATGCTGGATGGAGCAGGTCATGCAGCCGCTCTCACGGCAGCCGATGCCACGACCTGATGTGACACACGGGCAATCACAGCCCGGCTTCCCTGGCCCCTCACGGCTGTGGTCTGGGACCTGCCCCGGGCAGCTTGTTCTTGTGCCAAGGGCTGAATGCTCATTGCAATTGCAGCGGCTGTCAGAGATACTGGACACTTGTCAGCAATAAATCACAGTGACCAGTAACAAAATCACACCAAGCCTAGGCATCCAACAGAGATAAGTGAAACCTCCCCGTTAAACCTGGCTTTTATTCAGAAAAAAGATGTGAAAACAGAAGGGGAGAAGGAGACGCATCTTCCCGCTGCGTGGGTGCTCCTTGCGTGGGGGATGTCTGAAGTGCGGAGCAGCGGGGCTGGCTGTGGGAGAGGAGGCTCAGGTGCTGGGGAGGGATAAAAGAGAACAGAAACCCAGCAAGAATGAACGTGGGGATGGAGAACAAACCAGGAGGCTGGAGAAGTGCAGCAGAACAGCAGATGAAAAAAGAAGAGGCACAGAGGTGACAATAAAAAAGAGGCCTAGGAGACCTTCTGGGGTGCCCCACTCACCTATGAAATCATTTGATTTCCCGATATCGTAGTCCCACACTGTGACTTCCAAGGTCTTTTTCGCCAGGTCGCCATGCTTTATCTCATAGCAAAACTCCTGTTGGGAAGCAGAGACGGAGTCAGGATGAACCCATGCCGGGTTCCCGCAGGGGCTGGGACCCCCGGGAGGGGGTTGGGGCTGTCCATCCTCCTCCTCGGGCTGTAGCCCTTTGCCACCCATGGGGAACTCAACCTTGATCACTCACATAATGACTGAGGTTGGGTTTCGGTTTTTTCCTTTTAAGTCTGAGGACTGAGAAAAGCCCCTAGGCAAGAACCACCACCAGTAAAGACCCACCTCATTGAACTCAGGGTTCAGCGTCTTCTTCTTCACCGCCGTCTTATGCTTTGATTTCTTGTCCTCATCCGGTTTCAAGTAACTGCAATGAAACCAGTGCCACACGGTCACACACAGGTCCCGCACCCCCTCCCAGCGAGGAAGGCAAATAGGGCTGCCCAGGTCCTCCCCTGCAGCCCGGACACGGGTGGGGGCACCTGCGGCTGCGGGACCAGCTCCTGAGCAGAGGCAGGGTGAGATCGGTGGCTGAGCCCCCTGAACCTGCAGCCCCCTCCTCCCCTTCCCTCCTCTGCCAAAATGCTGGAGATGGCTGGAAGGAAGCAGCATTTCCCTATGTCAGCACAAGACGAGTCGCTGGCTGCCATCAGAGACCACCGATTATCCCATCTCCAGTCCCTAGGGGACACTGGCACCGCACACATGCTCCCAGCTCCCAAACTCAAATGCTTCCAGCCCAGAACCAGTCCAGACTTGGGATTATGTGACCGGTCTGCTATTCCAGAGCCTTGCCAGGAGACAGAAACCACACGCAGGTGTGTAAGAGGGAGCAGGAGCAAGTGCAGTGGCTGCAGCTTCGTGCACCGCTTTTTCCTGCAGATATTTTGCAGCGCGGCAGCAGGGCTGAAAAGCAAATGAGATTAAAGTGTCATCAAGCAGAGAGGGCACCTGAAATCTGGGCCAGGCCAAAGTCAATCCATGATAATTTCATGTTTCATGCTGCTCCTTTAAGCATCGGTTCTGCTTACTCGTTACACTTTCCAGATCTTGGTCATAATTATAAAATTAGGGCTTGTACCAAGAAGCACCACTTATCTATCTGCTCTGATTCAAGCCCTGCAGATACAATCTACTGCAGACAGCGTAAGGGGCACCTACAAAACAACTGTGTGCAATAACGGGAATTATGCTACTTCAGGGACTGACCCTCCGATGAGCATTTAAAAAAGCAAGAGTGGATTTTTATGCAAACGCCTCCACTCCTAAAGAACAAGTAAATAAGAAGGCGAAAGTGTGCTGCTGATAAACTCCATTACTGGCCTCCCAGGTGCAGTTTATCCCAGTAGCTCTGCCTTAACAAATACCATCCCTGAAAGTGCCAAGGTTTGGGCCAGCGCACTGGGAACACGGATGTGGGATGGGTGCCACGGGGGCTGCCGGCCCTTCCTTGCCATGGCCCCCCTCTGCTTTGCAGACAGCAAGTTAGGAAAACACCATCCACCCAAAAACCAGGGGCTGCGGCGATGCAGGGCCCTGCGCCAGCCTGGCTCTGCGTCAGCAAACCATCGCCTTCCTCAGCATCCCTTAATAGCCCCTGGATGACACCGACTTCCCTGAATCACTTGGGTGAGGCCGAGTCACAGCAGCCCATTACAGTCACTTTAATGTCTCTTTCTTTTTTTTTTTTTTTTAATATTGCTGGTATTTTTCACAAGGAAGGTACTTCCAGTCATTTACATTGGAAAGTGTCAGCAGGACCTGTAAATGTGCCCTCAGCTCTGTTAACCAGGCCCTGGAGCCATCGGAGCCATGGGTTGCGATTAAAGTGCTGTCTGACCTAATTACACACACGTTGTAATCAGAGCCTTTCCAAAGCGTGGGGCGGTGGCCCCGCTGCCAGGCTGGGAGCTGGGCTAGGAGCCTCCTCTCCCTTGGGACCTGGGGAAGGGGGTGATTAATTGCCTGTCCCCTGGGGCTGGGAGGGGGGGATGCCTGTGCCCCAACGCCACTGGCCAGGAGCAGCCATCCCCATCCCAGCAGGGACAGCGTGGGCTTTGAGGAGTGAAAAGGCTGGGGATATCACTGGGAAGGAAAGCAAAGGCACCCACAGGTGCTGAGCGAGGTCCAGGACCATCAGGCACAGGCACCATCCTGCTTGGGGGATACCCATCCCTGTGCCGCCCGACAAGACTCACCACCCACCGGGCAAAACCCGACCGTACCTGTCTGCTTTGGGCCACCAATTCTGTCCCCAGGGCCGTGTGCCTGCCGCAGACCCTCTCCCAAGCAAGGGCAGTGCCGGCGGGCAGCACCGAGCCTGGCAGTGGGGCACCACGGCCACCCAGCCGCTGCTGAACCAGCGGGGACGGTGTGCTGCCCCGGCACAGGGCGGGCACAGCCACATGCCACCGGGCAGATCCTGCACCTACATTACTTTGAAGAACTGTAAAATAATGGCCAGCTCCAGGCGAATGCAAGCTGCTGCCGTGCTGCCTTCATTTACATCTCCTAATGAGACCAATTAATTTCCATTGCAGGGAGAGGCAAGAGGGGACAGCACAGCTTCACTGAGGGCTGGCAGTGGCAGTGTCTCGCCCGGCCCGGCGCGGCCGCAGAGCAGCACTCACGTTTTGACGTAGGGGTCGGAGTAGCCGTTGGCGTCCATGGCGGCCAGGTGGGCGCAGCGGATGATGCCCACCAGCAGCCCCTGCTTCTGTGAGCTGTACTTGAGGGAGATGAGGATCCGGCCGCGCTCCTCCAGCGACTTGTCCTCTGTTTTATCTATCTGGGGGAGGGAACGCACCCAGTCCGGGGGCTGCTCCAGGACACAGCCATGGCCGGACACCCACCTCCCTGGCGCGAGGGATGCTCTCCCCATGCCTGACCACGTTTGAGGGGTCAAACTACCCCGTGCTCCCATGTGTCACAGGGAGAAGCTGCTGTCTCTGCAGGCCCACAGTGGGGGACGCTGCTCTGAACCCCCCCACTCACCGGCAGCTGCTTCTCCAGGCAGATGTTGAAGTTTTTGGTCTGGTTGGGCTTCAGTTTCTTCAGCGGGATCCGCGTCTCCCCAATGAACTCATTGTGGCGGAACTTGTCCTCGTCGCAGACTGAGATCCTGCAACAAGCATGGGGTGAGCGGGGCCACTGGGGAGAGGGGAGGCAATGGCACGAGGGAAGGGGCCATGTCCCCCCAGCGAGGGCATGACTTCGAGGCCACCGTTCCCCAGGCCAGTGACCAGCCACCTCCTTCACAGGCAGCTGGAGGGCATCAATCCGCTGCTACCGCCCAGCCAGGGCAGCTCATTATGTTTAAATGTGACACCCAATATCTTGGTCTGCTTTACCTCTGCAGCCAAGACCGGAGGCTGCCGGGACGGAGGACGGGCCAGGTCTGGGGAAGCGAAGGGATGCAGGAGGCAGAGGCTGCGCTACACCATGTCTCCCAGCTCCATCACATAGACGCCCACGCAGAGCTACCTGCACGCCCTGGCTGGGCCCCACAGCCACCATGGCCATAGCTCCTGCTCGGACCCCATCCTGGCCGAGGCTCCCGCACCCCTCGGGATGGCTGTCACCCCACTGGGGACGGGGCTTCCTCCAGGGAGACGCACGCGAGCCCTGAACATCACAACCCTGCAGTGCCACAGTCGCTGTGTCTAACACATGCCCCAGCCCAGGCACTGTCAAAAAAGCAACCTGGGGCCTCAAGCATCCTAATGGTTCTTCCATTAAAACATCAAAGTCATTGGTGACTAAAGCAAAGCTATTCTGAGCCACTGTCAGCCCAGCTGCATCCTGCCCAGCCGAGGAGGCTCTTCCTAAATCTGCTCTTGGACTGCATGGCCAGGAGAAGTGTGCCCTCCTGCAGGGCTCCCTCCTTCCCCACCAAGGAGCTCAGGCACTTTACTGAGTGCGGCAGCTCTCGGGGTGTCCCCTGGCACTGGGCACCTGTCTGCCCTGTCTGGGACATGGAGGGGATCCTCCACCTCCTCTCCCACCAGGCAGACAAGACCGGGAGAGATTTGCAGACCCAGCCTGTGAAAGGCATCACACCTCAGCCAAGCGAAGCTCTCTCAGCCCCGTCAGGGTCTTGCACAGGGCCAGGTCCCGGGATGCTCCCCATGATGGCAGCCTGCGTCCAAGGGCGGTGACAGCGATGCTGAGCAAAGGCTGTTTTCTGTGCGAAAGCTATAAATGCCTTTCTCTGAGCTGGCAGCTAATGAGTCATTTCTCTGCTGCTTCCCAGCCCGCTCTGGGCATCAGGAGAGACAACAGGAGAGACAACAGAAGAGCAAAGTTAGTGGTTGCAGGGAGCCTCCACTTGCAGCTCCTGAAATCCTAGAGAGGGCCAGGAGGGTGGTGGCTGCCTTATGAGGGACTGGCTGTCCCCCAGCAGCACTGCCTGGAGCTAGGGACAGAGAAAGCCATTCCATCCCCCTCTGAAGAGAGCATCTCACATCCCGCACCCCCACGGGAGCCATGCAGGGACCGGCTGGGCCCCCCATCCTAAAGGAAAGGCATTTCCCTTCCCTTCCCTTCTCTACTTTTTCCCGTTTTTTAAAATTCTCCTACAGTGTCTTCTCATTCTTTCGCTGCCTGATTCCTTCTCTCTTTTACCCACTCCGATTGGTGCCTATTTCTCACGGGTGGCACCTCTGCCTCCAGGGACCACGCTCCGCCTTGGCGGGTTTAAACAAACGGGATCTATTCAGAAAGGGGTAAAAGTAATTAAAGATAAATAGTGCCCTGCAGTCCTGCCTCAGAGCAACTAATTGCACACCACGCCTCTGGCCTGTGCAGTGCCTGGACAGTTTATCCGTGGATGGTTTATCCGTGGATGGTTTGACCACCTTCATGCTCACAAGTGAATAACAAGGTGGCGAGGCAGCCATGGGGATGGCTCAGTCGCACGGCACAAGGACTGTCAGAGGTGAGTCTGACCTGACCTGACCTGCAACTGGGGAGCGGCAGAGGAAGGGGGTTTGGAAAAAAATAATACAACTGGGAGGATGGGGGATGTTGGTCTCCAGAAAAACCGTAGCTGGATGCAGCGTTACTATAGATACCCACGAAAAAAAACCACCCCACCGCAACAGTAAAATCCTCAAAGAGAATCTCAAATGCAGGCACAATATTTCCTCTTTCCCTTCCTCCTCTCACCTCTCTTTTAAAGAATAAAACTGAAAAAGGAGCAGCAGCAGCTCCAGACAAGAAGCGGCACTTGCCAGGCATGCACAACCCCACACCCATCTGGCCAAAGCTCTGGGGAGGGAAAGCAAGCGCACAGTTATGAAAGCTGGGCTGAAGAGGAGAGGAGCATCGCCCTCACAAGGAGCTGACAGCCAGGGGTCTATTTTCACACCCAGCGATTGCAGAGCGGTGCTGTCCCCTGCACACTCCGGGGAGGCAGGGTTTGGTGCCGGTTTTATCTCTTAAGAACATGAATAACAAGATCTTCCTCTGACAATGTCTAGATATGCCCCAGAAGCACAACAAGATACTGAATGCAATGTCCTTCTTGCTGTGAAGCCCGAGAACCACCTGGGATAGATGGAAGCCCAGGAAGGAAACGGCTGGCAAACTTCAGTGGTGGTGGCAGGGACAGCATCTCCAGTGTCGCACTGGGAGAGGCTGGAGAGCCCCACCGAGAGCCGTTTCACTGCCCACAGGGATGCTGGAAGCCCCTTGCTCCCACCTTGCAGCTCTAAGAACACCATCCCTGTGCAGTATGCTGCAGGTCAGAGACCTTCAGCTCAGCCCCAGGAGGCTGCAAGCCCCTGTGTGCCCTCCCCAGGGCCGGCTCCTGCCCGCTCTGCACCGCACAGCCCTCCTCTAGCAGCAGCCCGGGCACAGGAACACCCTGCAGTAGCCAGAACACCACAGCTGCCCAAGATGCAGCCCACCGAAGGGCAAACCGTTCCCCAAGGGAGAAGGGTGACAAATGGGGGTAGTATCGGGGTCCACAAGCCCCAGCCTGCCCCAGTGCCGCAGAATGAATGTCCCCTTTGTCGCACAGGACTGACAGAGCCCAGGGCAGGCCCGCAGGTGCTGCATGATAGTGGAAGCCCGGCCTAGCACGGTGCTGGTGTGATGGCCGTCCTTGTCCCCGCTGACATCCCATGCTAGTTAAGGTGTTTGTGCAGAACCAGGTCCCTTGGGAGGCAGTTTTTGGCACATCTGCAAGACCTGGGAACTGCCACTGTCTCCGAGCAGCACAATGGAGCCGGAGACACCACCAGGTCTCTCCCAGCCCCATTTTCCCTCTGGCATCTGTGGCCACGTCTCAGGTGGATCCCCACATTTTATGCCCATCCACGTGTGATGACCAGAGGTGGTTCAGACGCAGAGTTTCGTGTCAGCCCTCCCAGTCCCTTGGACTCGGCCCCTGAACCCCAGTCCCTCAGGCTGGCTGCAGTTTGTCTTCACCAGGACAGTGTTTTTAACTCAGGCAGGCTGGCAGTGCGCCGGCCCCGTAAGTGAAGGCAGTGAGGCTGAGTCAGATGAGCAGGCAGCTCTGGCCCCAACCATCCCTTTGGAAACAGGCGTCATGCAATTATACCGGCTTGAATTTTGTTATGAGAAATCAATGTGATGGAATTTTTATGCCTTGGGTTAGAAAATCAGCTCCATGACAAACAGCAGGAGACGCCTCGGGCAGCCACGTTCACCTGCCATCCTGAGCCCTTTAACTCAAATATCACCCTCCCTTGTCTCACTTTATGAAACCCAATCCCTCGAGCTCGGCTTTTGATTTGACAGCTTCCACTGAGGGGTCCTGATCTTTAAGTTAAAGGCTGTGAAAACCACCTTGGAAGAAAACTAAGCAGCAAGTGAACAATCATTGCTTATTAAACTTATTCTCCCTCCTACTCGGCCCGGGCTCCTGGGTTACAGTCCTGACTCACTGTGCAGCTCAAGCAACCCCGCTCTGCTGACTCACAATTTCTGCTCGCACACATGTTCCTCCAGCCTCTTTCCTGTCGTGGAAAGGGGAGAACAGGGGTCAGCGAGGACCCTTTTCCACAATGCACATGCATGTAATAGGCAGCAGAGCCTGGAGATGGATCTCCTGTATCTAAGATCCCTTATGGTCCCTATAGCAACTTGGGAGGTTCTCGGTGGAGGAGCAGACGCGCAGGTGATGCCTGCTCTGCTTAAGGACAGGCAACGCTTAGCAAGGAGAGAAAACAGAAAAGGATGGTGTCCTGAGACTGTCTAGCTCTCCTAAAACCAAAAGGAGGATTCAGTGCTGGGCCCCATTACAAAGTGCCTCAAAGTCTGAGCACAAAAACCACAGTAAAAGTTAGACGAAATTATGAGTGTGCCTGCAGTTCCAGAGCAAACCTCATTCAGCGCTTCTGGAGTAAAGCAATTTGGGACCCCAAATCTCTAAGTGCCTGCAGTATGTCTGTTAGACCTGATCAAATACTATTTTCTGAATAATATATTTAATGAGTCAGGATGTTTGTCAAACACATGATTAAACAAAGAATTCCTGGCATTCGTGAGTTAGCTGAGTATCATATGAATAATGCATCACTTCGCCAATATATCTGGATATGAATAATGGTATCCCGTATCTGGCCAGCTCTGATATTTATTATGAATACAATCTATTTATTGCACATTACATGTATTATTTCAGTGTAGGCGATTGTATTCTGCCTATTCCAATTTCCCCTGCAGCATTTCTCTGCCTCCCCCTGTCATGCCCCCTGGCTTCCACCACCGGAGACCGTGGCTGAGCTGCTGTGGCACGGCCACGCTCAGACTGCAGACAGGGAGCAACGGTGCCTGCAGATGGGGACTGGAAGCAGGGAATGAAGGGTGGGATTTACCCCTGGTGCTGGCAGGGAACCTGCCCCCAAGCCCAGCCATCCCAGCCCTCCAAGTCCAGTGTCTTTCGAGCAGCTCTGAATTTGCCTTCTCTCAGGATGGTGGGTGGTTTCATTGCTATTAAGCCTTGGGTTAGACTCAAGGATATTTAATTCAATGAATGGATGAGACCTTTCAAGATCCTCCCACCTGCTGTGTTTCAAGAAATCTGAAGTATCTGGTGGTTTTTTGAAGCAGTTGATTCATTAACAAAATCCTGCTTGCCAGCACAATTAACTGGGCTGCCTTCACCTCTCCTTCTCCCTTGGGGGTGGCTCTCTTTGGGGACATGAACCCCCAACAGCTCCCGGGGCTTGGGTCCATCACCACAAAGTCACTCGCCCAGCTCGGACGAGGCTGCGCAGGGATGAGGGGCAGCCTGTCGGGGCACAGCGTGGGGCTGGGGCCTTGGGCAAGAGGGCATCTGTTACTCTGCTCTCCAGGAGGCAGAGGATGCCCCTACAGCAGCCCCTGCAACAAGGTGAATGCCACTCGCCCCCCCAGGAGGGCTGCAGGCACTGGCAGAGTGCCCCGTGCCAACACTGACCCACCAACCCATGCTAGATGCCCCGCCAAGAGCCCAGGTGGGTGGGGAAGATTTTTGGATGCTTTTCCAGCTTTTCCACTGCATCACACGCTCTCCAGGCAGCAGGGAGGCGAAGGCTGGCGGCAGCTTTGATCTCTGCCGTTATTTTTACATTAAAGAGACTTTGCAGTCGTGTTCCCTGCCCCTCCATGAATCTCAGCACCAAGGAGGCACCCGGGGAACGATCACCTCCCAGACCAAGGGGAGCATCACTCGTGCTCTTTCAACTACCAACAGCTGCCATGTAGGAGCCTTGCCTGATTACCGCGAGGAAAGCCAGCATCCCCACAGCTTTGAAGTTGGCTTTTCCTGGCAGACAAGGAGATATTTTGCGAGATGACAGGTGGGCAAAACGAAGCACTGAAGGCAGGACAATACATGGCACGGGAGATGCTTCCTGCGGGAAGCAGCACCGGGAGGGTGAAGGGCCATTGCCATTGGTGTTATGGAGAGGCTCATAGAGGAGAAACAGCTCAACCCACACCATAATAAAAAAATCCTTGGTGAGCGCCAGCCACCAGGGACATCAGCCCATCCATCCCTCCTCATATAAACCAAAGGTCCCTCCCCAGCCAGGCAGTGAGGACACAATTCAGTGGGTATCTAAATGAGGAGCTGCAACATTTCCCAGCCTTGCACCCTTCTACTCGATTAAATATCCAGTGTTTAAAAAGAAGAAAATCCAAGCAAGGAATTAAAATAAAAGATGGATTTTTCTACCTTGTGGCTGCTTTGCAAGAAGTCTCAGCTCATCTAAACCTGCTTCAGGATAAATAAAGTCTCCTTTGCCAATATCCTCAACCGTGAAGATGGAGAAAACAAAAAAAGGGGCTGCGAATGACTCTTAAGGAAAACAAAGAGCACTTGAACTTTAGGCTCTGGCTCCCCCATGCAAGATAAGAAATGGAGCCACAGTGCTCAGAAGCTTTGTTTTAGCAGAGGAATTCCCTGGGCCATAGGCAAGAGTTTGAGTTCCCACCTGAAATCCTGCCAAACCTGTTGGGCAGAGCAGCTGAGCAAATGCCCAGTGCCGGAGGGCAGGCTGGGCCCTGCCACTGCGATGGCCTTTTGTGCTGGTGGCCACCGAGTGCAGGGAAGGAGACGGGGCCACCAAGGGTGTCCCAGCACCCACCCTGCAGTACGCTGCTTTTGGAGATGAGACTAAGAAAAGTTATTTCATTTGAACCTTTACACACCCATCTACATGTGGGACATTTTTTTCAACGGAACAGATTCCTACTAGAAAATTTTTTTGGGTCCACACAACAGAAAAGGCTGAAAACCCCCTGGGAAGACCCACCACAGCCAGGGAAGGAGATGGCCCACACGACAGCGACAGTCCTGCAGCAGAGGTGCCAGCTGGGAAACCTTTTCCACCCAAGAAGTTTGTTTCTTTAATTCTTCTCCAGAGTCGTTTCCAGGCAAAACCAAAGCCACAAGCCCCAGCCCTACAGCAAGCTCCACTTCACAAACTTCACTTTTCTGCTCGCACAACCTTCCCAGGGAGACGGCAAAGCCACCTGAGCCCCTCTAAAAAAACCACGACATCCAGCTCAGAGTTTGCTGGCTTTTAGGTCATCTTTGGCGTGCCAATTGCCATGGTAACACCGAGGATGCGATTGCCCTTTCTGCCCCATGCAGGAAAAGGCTGGTCCTGCCTGCTGGCACACAAGGATGGGTGCTGCTGAGGTGCCCAAACCTTGAGCTTCATCAGTGCCGAGGCGGTGGGGCTGGGGGCTCCCGCGCTGCTGCGCTGCTGGCGGGGACTGGGCTGTGCTAAATCCCGCAGAACAGAGCCCGCTCCGTCTGAATGCAGTGCCAGACCCCAGCACTATGCTTGAAGGTGAGGTGGGGATTCGTGTGGCCCCCGTGGTGCTCCCAGCCACCGGCCGCCCTCGTGGCAATGTCATCGTGGGGCTCACCACCTCCATGGGGACAGGCTCCAGCAAACCCTGTTGGCTAGCTGCAAATGCCAATGAGCCAGAATTGCACTTGGATATTTCTCTCCATGCGGAGAGGGTTTTGATCCTTAATTATCACCTAATTCACCATGGTTGGCTGCTGGCAAGGAAACCTCAGCTGTAAAGTGTGGTCTCTGTGCAGAGTGCTGGAGAGCCTGGGAACCTCCCTGCAAACAGGCAGCTCCAATGAGCGGGAAGGCATGAGATGGATGGATCTGATGGCGCAAGGAGACGCCAAACCCCGGCTATGCTGCCCCTGCATGAGCAGATGAGGCTTCGCAGGGAGTTTCACTCCCTGCAGAGCGCCCAGCTGGGAGCTCACACAGGGCAACCGCACTGCAGGCGAGCCTGAGGCTTCCCTCACCTCCCTGGAAAGGCACCCTTTGAAGCTATTTTGGGTAATTGGCCGTTAAGAAACCTTGCCAGCAATCTCCTGAGCTCCCCGTGGAGCTCCCAAGGCAGAAACACTGTCTCCGTTCAGCCACGCCTCCCCACGGAGCAAGCGGTCCCTGCACATCACCCCAGCGTCCTGCAAGCGGGATACAGGGATCTGTGCGTGGCATTTAGCTTTAGAGGGGGCACAAGGAGGCCCACGCACTGAGCCTACAGCCACACTTGGCTTCCCGCAAAGTGCCCGCAGCGCCCAGGCTGGCGGGCAGGAGCAGGGACGTGCCAACAAGGGATTTCTGTGGGGAGGAAGGGCAAATCCAGCCCGGCCCACACACACGTTTCTGTGTGTCCCCTGCCATTGAGCATCCCACGCCTCCCTGCTGCCTCTTGGGAACGGGCGAGTGCAGCTCTTCCCTGGGGAGAAGCAGCTACCAGGGACCTGAAAAGGTGAGGGTCAAGTCCTTCTGCTCCCTCATGCATTTCAGCAAACAACTCAGCCAAACATCTCTCTACAAACTGATTTCCATGCTTGAAGAGGCTGAAAACTTCAAAGCCTGGAGTGAAAAAATAAACAAAATACCCACCAATAATAATAATAAACCAGAGGCTTTCCAGCCCGACAAGCCTGCCGCACGTTCAGCGTGACTAATATTTTCCATGTGAAATAATAATCTGCAGCGCTAAATTTCTCATCTCTATGCACACTGCAGACAACAGGTGAGCTCTGCCCAAATTCAGCTCTGAGCAGGACCTTTTATAAGGCAGCTTTGTGCTCTCGTTGTGGGGAAAATAAACTCCCAGGGTATCTGCAAATAAGGAAGGTCGGATTCCAGCCACGGCGCTGACAAAGCCCCGAGTCCTTGGAGCAGGATGCAAAATCCTCCTTTGTTTGACAGCAGCTCTTACAGCAAATCCTCCTGCGCAGCAGTCCCACATCAGAGAGGTGATGGAGCGGCCAAGGCTGCCCAGCACCCTCCCTGGGCAGGATCCGTCTGCTGGCTCTGGGTCACCCCCTGCCCTCACCCAGGTGGGAAGGTGGCCAAGACATGAAAACCTTTGCATTTGCAGGGGTCTGACCCCGCAAAGCAGTGCTTTCAAGCCCGCATGGCCCCACCACACTGCCCCCGCCCACCTCCAGACCCACGCAATGTCCCCCAGCCCCTGGAGATGCTGCCAGGAGATGCTGAATGCACAGACACTGAACCAAACTGAGAGAATAGAATAAACACATACAAACGCTCTTCATTCAGTCTCATTATAATTCACAGATGCCTCCAGCTTTCTTTCAAAAAAATCAGCCTTGAAATGGGCCCAGAGCTTTCCCAGGGACATTTTCTCAACAAGATGTGACCACAAAGCCTTAACATGTGCCCGTGAGAGCTGGGCATGAAGACATTAAAACTAAATAACAGCACCTCTGCAGGCAGGAGCCCAGCGAGTGAGTTATGAAGTTAATGACGAATCAGGACCACGCTCCTCACCAGCTATTCCAGCCCAGGCTCCCTGTAAATCAAGTGTCGGTCACCGCAGAAGTGATGGATGCATGCAGGGCACGCATGCACATTACAGGTTTTGGTGGGTAATAACTCTGCCCTGCTCTGCCACGAGCCACTGGTGAGACCGTCCTGTGGGGCTGGGGTGTGGGGCTCCCCGTGGGCTCCCACGGGAAATTGCCACTGGGATGGGGAGGGATGCCTGGGGTGGCCCTGAGGGAGTGGGAAGGGACACGTGTTCCCCCTCCCCCGGTGCTGGGCTCAGCACCCTGCTCACCCTCCCGAGGCCCTACCGTAGGGTCTTGCGGATCATGTCCTCATCAGTGATGCCGTAGTAGGTGAGCGTCTCGTTCCAGGTGGGGTTTAGCGTGTTCCGCAGTGTTTTGGTTCTCAGCTTATTCGCCTGGAAAAGCAAAGGAGATGGAGGTCAGCTGAATGCGCCGATGGGCAGGGATGGGGGAGGAAA
Organism: Morus bassanus; assembly: GCA_031468815.1. Lineage (NCBI taxonomy): Eukaryota > Metazoa > Chordata > Aves > Suliformes > Sulidae > Morus > Morus bassanus. The sequence continues at coordinate 10,146,902 of CM062584.1, forward strand.
CGAAGCACCGTTTGGAGATGAAGGGGCAATTGGTGCTGTCACTCTTCTGCCCCAGTGCCACAACCTGGCCAGTCCTCGATGGGGTGGCCGAAATCCACTCCGACCGCAGCAATAATCAGAGGGGCAGAGGCACAGCAACTCGCTCATTTGCGAAGCAATCCAACCCTGCATCCTGCATGCTGGAAACAGCCAGCAAAATGGGAACCTTGGCAGAGCGCAGCGAGAGGACGGCAATCTCATTTATGCAGGAGGAGAGAGAAACGGAAAAAAAATGTGGTTTTGGGTTCATTAAAAAACACCAATTTCTGTTCTGGCTGTTTATTTGCATTCCTGCTCCCAGCACAGCTCCCATTCCTGCCTGACTCAAAATAACTTCCTTGATACACATTTTGTTAGTATTGGCAACTCTTTCCAGCACCACAGCTCTGCAGAGCGGGAGGCTGGGGACAGAGGGAAAGCAGCAGGCTTCAGATGGGGCTTCTCCATCAACCCCCCCCAGCCTGGGGCAGCCTGACAGAGCAGCGATTTTCCCTCTAATCAGGTGTAAAGTCAGATACTTCAGTCCCTGCCTCAGTCACCACTTGGCCTAAGGAACTCCCATGAAATCAGTATTTCAGAGTTGTCTTGTTCTTATTTATGGGAAGCTGCTACATTCCCTATCTTTGGTTCACCAGCCCTGTGCTAGAGGCGAGTGGGATGGGAAGCATGGGGTGAAGAAAAGAGCTTGTGCTTGCAGCTAAGGCGGGGGGGGGGGGGGGGCTTGTTGGCACGTCCTTTCCCCACCAAAAGCACCCCAAACAGACGACCTCTTCCAGATGGACTAGGCATGGCCACTGGCTGGAGGAGCTGCTGGTGCAGAGGAGCCATTGAGGGACCATGGTGCAGCACCTCACTCCCAAACCCTTTGTGCAAAGCAACTTCCTGCGCCGGGTTTGATCTCTCAGATATAAAGAAAGCCTCTGTATTTTGTGCTGTGCTTTCATTTAGCTTTCCAAAGCCACTTCTGCCTCTGTAAGAAACCCGGGCCCTGTGCAACGCTGTGGAGGCTGGTTGGGCACCGACAGAGGCTGGGTGAGGAGCTGCAAAACGCCGAGCACCAGGTTGGGAGGAGGATACCCCCAGAGCAAGGCAGGATGCTCCACGAGCCGACCGCAGGGACTCAGTTAGCAGCAGCACGAATCACTTCCCACATCACTCAGGCAGGAGTTCATCTGCAGCACAGGAGGAGAAGCCGGGCTGCGCACGGGCAGCCAGCACTGCTGCTCCCGGCCACCAGCCTCACTGAGTCGGTCCCTGCATGACCAGAGGCATGTCCAGGGGCGACAGCGGAGCGATGCAAACCGAAAGAGTCTGCACACAGGTGCGCTCATTTATGGCCTGCCATTGCCATTGATTTAATACCTCGTATGGCTTAAATCTTTCCCAACTTTGTAAAGTTGTTTCAAACGAGGCACTTTGTCATACCAGGTTTCATCCCATACCTATTTTATTTCCTTCCTCAGTGGTATTGTGCCCACCATGCCAGGCTCCAGCCCAAGCAGTGAGATATGTATCACAGAGGGAGGTGGGGGGTGACAAGGACAGTAGGGAAAGCACCCTGATGGCATCCACTGCCTGCTCAGACCCGCTGGGGCCTGATCCAGGGGATCAGGAAGGAAAGCACGTTCAGCCAAGAGGTTAATGTGATGGGCATCACCCAACAGCTAACACTGCCCTGGGCAAGGGGCCCAAATTAAATCAGAGGAACTGAACTGTGGGAGCGCCTTCTCCTCTCATCTGGAATGACTGAACAGTCAGTAACCAGCTCATGTGGAGACCCCTGCATGCGGCAAATGAATCCCACCCTGCTTCCCACGGCTCTGGCCTGGGCTCTGCCGCAGCTGCCTGGGAGCCCAAGACTGGGACAGAAACACCCAAGGGATTTGGGGACCGTCCTGCTGCCAGAACAACTGCGCAGAAACCTCCAGCCCAGGACACGTGTGACCCCCCCACATCTGCTCACCTCTCCCAGAGCAGATTTGGGCAGTGCTGTTTGGAAACAAGGCACAGAGGCAGAGAAACCACAGAGGCAGAGGGACACGGGGGCAAGGAGAGGGTCCCCCCCACAGCTGCTCCAGGCTTGTAGAGTCTGCAGCTCCTGCACTACCCTGGCTCAGAGGTTCCCTCCCACCTCTCTGGTCTCCACATCTCCAGCAGAAATGCTAATCAATGCATTTGCAAAACATGGAAATGACAGATAATATCACTAATGAAAGCGCTCCTGGCTCTCCTATTTTCAGCGGAACTTGAAATGTGGTTAAAAACTCCCTCTACCGCCCTGAACATTATGAATTAATTCAACTGAACCGTTACAAGTAAATATACCTCCCCCAAAAAGGTCTTTCCTTTAGTGTAAAATAAGAGTGCAATTAATATTCATAACACATACATTTAGCATTTAAATTCAACATCCCCATCAGTTACACCAAACTCTCACTACACATCAATATCTTTAATTACTCTTCTCTCCAGCAAGTGCTGAACCTAAGTAGATAGAAATATTTCCCTTACGATTTATACTCTGCTTTATTATGATCTGAGGGGTTTTTAAATGCAAAAGAAAAAGGGGAAAAAAAGGAGCTGGTTTGTTTATAGCTCTAGAAGCACTTGGTGCTTCCCAGGGGCTTCTGGAGCGCAGCGGTCAAACTCCCTGCTCCCAGGGGCGAGGAGTCAGAGCTGGCACCCGGCTCCCAGGCAGTAGTTTATCACAGAGGCACTTGCTACCCCTGCAAGGATGTTTCTAGCCCCAATTCTTACCTCCTGCTGCCACTTGCTCTTGCTTGCCTGAGTGGGAGCTGGGCAGGGGACTCGAGGGCTGGCTGCAGCAACCAGGAGCCCCTGGATGAGGAGTTTCTCCCCGGGGAACCTTCCAGGTCTGATTTCAAAGGGAAAGGTGCAGCCCCAGGAAGGGAAGGAGAAGCGAAAAGGCTTCTCACCTTACTGGCTCCGGGAAGCAAGTGCAATTTGACGTATGGATCGGCCAAACCATTATGGTCCATCGGCTTCAGGCCCTGGAGAGGAAACAGCAAAAAGCAGAAGTTAGGAGAATGGTGAGACGGTGGGCAGGCAGGGTGGCTTCGCTGAGCCCATTTCTCCAGGATGTCCTTGGTCCATGGAGTAATTGCACAGTTTCCCCAGGACTGGGGAAGGAGGAGAGTATGGTTGGTGCAGGATCCGGGCTGCGCAGCAAAAGCCAAGCACACTCAGCGTTCAAACGTCGTCTGCAGTTTGTGCTGAGGAGGGGCTGTGGGAAGGCTTCTCATCCGCACTTGGCATCGGCCACAGAGCATCTCTCCACTCTTCCAGCAGCTGACTCTGACACCCTGATCATAATTAATTTGGGGGCTAAGTAAATCAGCGCAGTGATTTTCAAGGTTTAAAATTACAGGGTTTTGTCATTTAATAATTGCTTATGAGCAAACATACACCTCTGCTGTTGTGGTGTAACTTTTAAGCGCTCCCAGAGGGTGTGATAGCACCTACCTACTCTTCGTTATTAAGGCGCAGCTGAAGGAAGAACAGCTTTCAGGCCAGCGGGAGGCTGTCGCCAGCCGACTGCCGCAGTGTTTGCAGGGGAATCTGGGGGTGCCGGAGCACAAATGCAAGGAAACATTTGCTGTGGCCATTCCTGATGCATTTTCTACAAGACCATCACAGCTCCTAAAAGATGACCTGGATCATTTTTGTTATAGCAATGCTCTGAAGTTGATCCTGCTTCGGGCAGAGGGAGGAGACAAACCTGCCCTTCTTCTAAACAACCAGTGGGCTGAGAAGTATCCCAGGGTGAAGCACAAACCCAGCCCAAAGCCATAACTGGACAGACTGCATGGAAACAAACTCCATGGGGTAGGGAAGCGACACAGGAGCATGGAAAATGGAGCCTAATTTTTACCAATCCCTAGTGGAAATGATAACGGCTACACCATGAAAGTACTTGGATTATTTCCAGCCTGGCCATGGGATCCCTGCAGGAGTTATTTCTAGGCTGTCTGAAGGCAATCCTCTGCCTGGGTCAGAGGAGGGTTTCTCTGCAGAGGTACCCATCCAAGCCCAGCGCCAAGCCAGGCATGGAAACCTGGCTGGGTGATGCTAAAGACTCATCATGCCCTTTTTGTGATGAGCAGAGTATTCGGTGCCTGGGATTAATGAGTGTGTGCAGCTGCCAGAGATCCACCTGGCAGGAAAGCATTCGTATGGGCTGCTGGTGAAAAGGCTGCGTGCGATGAAAATTTAATCATCAAGGCCTGGTTTGGGCAAATCAAAGAGGGAAATGTTGGGGTAAATCGCTTTCATACCTTATATGTATGACATAATGCATCTGGCTTAGCCCATGGCACCAAGGCAGCCCCTCGGGATGCCCCCATCCCACCCCTCCCTGATTTGCACAACTCGGTCGAGGGTCCAAGCTGCTCCTGACCTTCGTGAGGGTTCTGTTTCAGAGACAAGCACACTGCCCCGGGGCAAGGGAGACCAAATGGTGCCCAGCAAAGAGGATTTTGCTTCTAAAGCAGAGCCAAGATACCCATATCAGCAGTGAATGGAGGCTAAACAGCTCTACTTTAACTGGAGTGCCTCTCGGGTGATGTCCCTGGCCCAGCAGAAGAGGAAGGCAGCACATACAGAGAATGGGAGGAAGGTGGTGGTATCAGCTGCAGCTCCACAGGCAGCAAGGGTTGGGCTGGTCCCCAGGCTCCAGAGGGGACCCAGCCGGCTGGGCACACAAACTGCTCACAGCTGAGCAGAGCAAAGGCTCCCCACAGCCTCCCGCAGCAGAGGTGCCCCACCTGCCTGATGCTGCGCAGCAAATGAAATCAGAAGCAAGCAAGCAAATTCCCCGGAAAATGGATGAAGAAAGACAGGCAGCTCTGTAATTCACTCATTAATTCAGTTCAATTAAATTACCTTCTGAGGAGGCTATTAAAGGCTTTTTTAACAGATGTACTATGGAAGACAGAGTGACAGGAGCCTGGAAAATGTCTCCTAATGTCACATTTACCTCCCTCCCATGTCACTTGATTGAAGTTTGGCATAAGGCTGAGTTTAATATGAGAGCTCTGCCCCACAAAGCTGCTCCTGTGGGAGCTCACCCCTCCCAGAGACCCACAGGATGACCAGCGCCATTGCTTCCCCTGGGTGGCGGGACCTCCAGCCTAAAGTTGCTCCGAGAGAGCCAAAAGGCAGAGGAGGACCACAGGGCTCATTCACGGGGGCAGAGTCTCCCATTGGCTTCAGCCAGTGCAGCCCCAGCTCCAACCAGTCCTCGTGCCAGGACCAATTTACAGTGCTGCTCATCATGGCACAGGTGATGGAGCCGAGACCAAGTTTCATCTTTTCCCTTCCCCTACCCAACCCCAAAATCCCTGCCGTAATCCTATGGAGACCGACAGCCCCACTGCATCCCAGCTGCTGCCAGCTGCTCTCTGTGCCAGTGGCATTTAGCTAATCAATAGGATTTAATTACAACTCAGGCTAATCAGGCTGCCGATTAATGCCACACTAGAGGCATAAAGAACTCACAGGAGATGGATTCATTCCATCTGCCCCATGGTGAGCTGCCTGCCCGGTGAGCAGGCTTCCAGCTGCCCAAAAACCAGCCTGGACATCTCTTCCTGGGCCAAGGCATGCCATTCTGAAATGGGGCAAACTCTGTGCTTCCACCCTGACAGCCCAGAGGACACTCAGCTTTGAGATGGGAATTTCCCTGCAGCGATAATGATTTATGAGTAAATCCATAAGTAATGCTCAGTGCAGACCTCCAGCACTCAGCTTCAGCTAGAGGTGGGGGAGCATCCAAATGCTCTGCAGGGTGGAAACTCCCGGGTGTTTTCTAGCTGTGGCTGCAGCCAGTGGTGCAGGGAGAGCAGTCCAGGTATGCTCAGATAGGCAGTGTCTGGCCTGCCTGGGGCCAGGGAGCTGCCTGCACCACTGCCTGCACAGCCACCTGAGCCTTGCCCAGGGCATCTTCCTTCCAAAAGCAGGAGACCAACGGATCTACAGGATAGCACAGCCCCACAGTGTCTGTGCTGCCCCACACCCCTATAGATCCCCCTATAGCAGGTTATTATCTCACTCCATGCAGCAGGTTGGGCTTTGTAGGACTGAGCAGAAAAATGAAACCCTCACCCAAGCCATGGCATAGCATGGCATGCCAGGGCACAGACCCTGGCACCTGCATGTTGACCATATCATTTTCTATCACATTTTATAGGAGGAGGTGATGCCCAGCGCAGCCCAGGGGCAGCCCGTCCGTCTCACATGATGATACGGACCAACATAACCCTGGGAGAGCACACGGCGCTTATGCACGGCAGCAGGCAGCAAGGGGAGAGCTCTCCTGCCAGCCTGCCACATGGCTGCTCCCGCAGTCCAGAAACAGGCTTCCACACCGCCCTGATTTATTCTCCCATCAACCTGAGCTGAGCCGCAACGTGTCTGAATTCAGCTGCGCCTAAAGCGTGAAAGGCAGGGTATGGGCAGGGCTGCTGCCAAGACCGAAAGCCATTAGTGCGAGGCGGCCGCTGGCAGCCTGCCCCCTCCTGCCTGCACAGGGTCCTGAGCTTTCTGCTGGCCAGGGAGAGGCGGCAGGAATGCTGGGCAGGCCACCTCAGCCCTGCTCCAGCCAGGGAGCCATGGGGTTTCTTAGTCCTTATCTCCCTGGCGCTGCAATACCCCAGGATAGCCTCTGCTTCAGCTCCATGATGCAGCGCCAGCGAGCCCTGACGCCCGTGGTAGTTGCCCGGGGCTCACACCAACACGGTGAAGGTGACAAGCTGGTGCCGGTGCAGGTGGCAGCTGCCCCACCTAGTGAGACTACCCCAATTGCATCCACTGAAGGCAGTGCCAAAGCGTAGGACTGTCCTAAGAGGTTAAAGCTGGAGCTGGATGCTCCTTGAGGGTGCTGTGGTCTTCCCTCGCCTGCAGAGGCAGGACTTGCCTTGCGATCCAGATGTGGACTAACAGCAGCCCTACACTCAATCTGTTCATCCACAGGAGGAACCGGGGCCCTTGCTTCCCTGGATAGAGCCTGCAGAGATGCCGGGCATTTGCTGCCTCCAAAATCAGCTTCCGGATATCCATCTGTTGGCACAAAGTGCCCGATGGCAGGGCAGATCTATGTGCTGTTAGGGGAACTGAGGCAGCAAGTGCCTTGCTCCTGGTGTAAGCAGACAGCCTGGGGATAGCCCCGCGGCTACCAGCTTCCACACCTGTACCTCCTGCAACAAAGCAAACCTCCTTTCATTCCCTATTCCAGCTCCATCCAAACTTGGGATATGGGCTTGACCTGAGGGTCTGGAAACACTCAGCGTCTCACAGGTCCCGCTGTGAACGTACACCAAGAAACACCTCAGATGTCCCCTGGCACAGGGCAAACCCCGCCGGCATGGAGTGGTTATCCCAACCTGCTGCACAACAGAGTGGCTGACGGCTGCAGAGCAGAAGATTGGTGGTGGAGCATGACTGATTAGATTTAACCTGCCACCGGTGCCTCCAAGAGCCCACTAACCCCCTTCTGACTCCCCAGGAGCCGATAACGAGACTTGGGAGGGCCATCAGCAGATATAAAAGTGCTGGAGATTAAAATAAATAGAGAAGCAAAAAGATAAAAAGAGAGGGTTGTTTGGCGGGTTTATCGAAGGGAGAAGGAAAACAACTTCTCACATGGCTGAAATAGTCCAGGTTTTAAAGGCTGCTGGCAGCGACTGAGGCTCCAGGAGCTGCTGGAGGTGGGACACATCCTGAGGACACCTTCCTTGGGGGCCCGAGACATCGTACCCAAGACACTGGCCAGGCCAGCCCCAGTCCAGATCCAAGGGCAACACGTGTCCTGGCACTGTGCTGTGGCTCATGTGCGTGGCGCTGGTGCTCCCCAGCCACCGCATCGCCTCCTCTACAGCACTACTTCTAATGTCTACACAGCCGATGCTGGCTCCCACCAATGGTAGCCGGGGTCCTGGCCCTTACCTTTTTGTAGTCAAGTTTTGGCAGCTTTCCCCAGGCGAGAGATGAAATGAGAGCGAGCAGATGGCAATGTAAATAAAAGAGAAAAATGGGAGAATGAGAGCAGAATGGAAATGAACAAAACTCGAACGCTTGAATGTCAGAGCAGCAAAGGGGGGTCTGCCCACCTGGCGAGCAGGGGCGATGCCGGCGCCGCGTGGTGCCCCCAACCCCCTGGGATGGGGTCAGCAACCACTATTCCCATACAGCTGGGTGGGCACGGCAGGGACCAGGGCTCTCCTTCATCAGCCCTGCCTTTGCTCTCGCTGCTGTTAGATCTATCACTTGCCGCTTGCAGGTCTCCTTCCTCCCTGCCTTCCACCCACTGCAAACCCAATTAGAAATCTCCTCCTTGGCACCGCTCCCGAGCACACCAAGGGAAACCTGACCCAGAGGCTGCCGGCAAATTCACAGGCAACAGGCAGCAGAGTGACAGTGATGGAAGCAAAACTCGCCGGCTGCCTCAGCCCTGCCCCAGCAGCCCTGCCCAGGGAGCTGTGGGTGCTGCACTCGCCCCCCCGGCCAGGAACAGCTCCAGGTCTGCCACAGCAGATGCCTCCACACTCACCCCCAAAGCCAAGCTTTCATGTCCAAGGTCTTACTTCAGACAGTAAGAGCCCTGGGGTGCGGACATGTGGGCTCAGCACCCAGCTCAGCAGGCTCTGGGGTGGGCTGGGGGCCGCAAATAAACCAGTTGCAGCTGGAGGGGAGAGGAGCATCCTATGAAAGCAAATCTTCTGGGGGGGTCAGTTCACAGTTCACAGCTCATTCTCGTGCTGTTTCTCCCATCTTCTGTAAAAACCCTCCACCCCTTCCCAAAATCTAAAGGGACTTACGTCTTCTTCCACCAACCCACCACTGTCGGGGACCAGCCATGTTGACCTGGAGCCCTTGCTGCTCTGGACCTCGTGCTAGTTGAAGCAGAGAGGAGCTGAGCAGCACCCAGAAGCACCTTCCATGGGCCCCGAGGCAGAATCAGGATCTCAGTTATCTGTTTCTGCTCCAAAATGTGCAAAAAACCTCCTAATTGCTTCAATCAGGCAGACAACAAAGGCGCTGAGGCAGAGCACTTTGTGGCAATGAATAGCAGCATTTAAAAGAGCCATTTATAAACTGACAGCCGGTCACAGCATCAAGTAAATAAAACGTTGGGTTGGGTGCTTTTCTAAAAAGCATCAATAGCTGCAACCATCTTGACATGGGGATGAGCACCCGTCTCTGTCCCACTGGAAACGGCTTAAAAGGCAGGGATGGAGTGGAAGAAGAGGGCAGAAGCACTGGGTGTTGGGATGAAACTGGAGATGGCAAAGGGATGGCTGCAGCTGGGGACACCAGAGGCCCTGGTGCAACCCAGGGACAGTGGGGACACCCAGCCATCCCCACGTGCTGCCCTCACTGCTGCATTTGCTCGGCACAGCCGCGGCACCCGGATGGCCTCGTGGTTTTGGCAGGGCTCTGGTGGCCCCATAACACAGGACAAAGGTGGCCAGCTCTAGGTATATTCAGTCCTCACTGTTCGCATGCCTGGTGCTGAGACGTACCTTGGCTTTATTGATTGTGCAGTGGAGAGCGTTGTTTTCTTGATCATAGAGCAAGCTGAAATCCAGCGTCCCCAGCGTGGCTGCAAAAGGGAAAAGATGTTATTAACCCACAGGGCCCAGCAAACATTGCCTCTTCTCCCTTTAAACACAAAAGGAGTGGATGAAGATGCTGGAGAAATGGCTGCAGACATTATAAAACATAAAGCATCCTCCTGCAAGCCCTGTTATGAAACGTGGCTTCACGCTGGGAGGCTGGTGGCCATCCCCACGTTTGGCTGGTGGGGCTGGCATAGCCCTGGGAGAGGAGCGAGAGGGATGAACGGCTGCGGCTCGCCCGGGCACAGAGGCTTTGCCTCCATGGGCTTTCACATGGGTTGCCCCCATTTACCAGCAGCCCCACTGCAGCCAGCAGCTTCCCGTCCCCCAGGAGCTGAAGGCTTTTCTCCGGGAAGATCCAGGCACAGCTGGGACACAGTCAAGACCCGCTGTCAGCACATCTCCGCCCCCCTCCAGCACCGCTGGCATTCCCAGAATGCGTATTTGTATACTGACACCTTCAAAAAATGAACCACCAATGGGATCCCTTCCCAGCTCCAATTTAGCTGCAAGCTGTAAATTAAACCCAGTGAGAATGGAAATACTTTCATTGTTAAAATTAAAAACACCAACAGCTTTTAATCAGAGCAGTGTTCCCTTACGGCATCTGCAACCCAGGAACAGCAGCAACCAGGAAGCTCCCGAGACAGGACTGCAGGGAAGGGGCAGGAGACCAGAACAAACCAGAAGAGCCTCAGCAGCAGAAGTACATTTGATTTGAGAAATTCTTTCCCTTTGGACAATCTGAGCGCATCATGCTAATGCAAAGCAGAGGAAAAGCCTTAAAAAGACAGGCTTTCCCAAAACATGATTTAACCTTCTCCAAGGCTCCCGGACCTGATTCGCACACCAAAGCCTGGACACGGAGCAGCATCTCCCCCACCACAGCTTCACCTGGCACCAGTCTTGGACTTCCAGGGCAGCTCTGGACTGCACAACCCGCACTTTTCCATTCCCTCCTTCCCGAAAGGGGTCTGCCCGAGCGCTGTCCTGTCACCACGCCAGCATCCCACCGCTGTTTCCAAGGTAACTACACCTTCCTGCCATGCACACAGGTTCAGCGCAAGGGAAAAAAAATCCCAAGTAAAAACCAGAACAATTTTGCTTAATATCAAAGCAGAGTTCACTGCCTGGGTAAGTTAGACAAACTTTATGGCAGGAAATAAGTTGCTTTTTTTCCAGCATAAATAGTCTCTGCAGCAAGGCACCCCAGGAGGTGGTGGATAGTCAGGGGACTGAAACCTTCCTGCTGCAATTTCACAGCAATCTTCTAGCCCAAACACAAGTGAGCTACAGGTTTGCCTGCTAGCAAATAAAAATCATTGCTCTGGAGCAAATACCTTGCCTTCAAAGCAGAGCAAATATTCAGAGAGATTTCTGGCAGAATAATGTACCCCCCACTTGTTCTGGAGTAATTTCATGGCACATTAGCTATCGGTTTAGGTAAGTCGTAAATCAGTGGGGTTTACCTACCAGGGCTCAGGGAAAATGGAAGTGATGCAGGGTGAGGCCAAACTTGCAACACTTTGTGCATCATCTCTGGGTTTGGCCCAAACGGGCATTTCCAGAGCAATTACCGGCCAAACTCACCCCACGTCATGCAAGGAGGAGGAAAGCGCAGCAGTGCCCCAGTGCATCGCCCTGCCCGTGCTCGGCAATGGGGAGCTCACGGCCACGTACAGCAGCGTCACAGCACCAGCCCGGGGGGCCGGCACAGCCTGCCGTGCTGGGGCAGGCGTAGTGGGAGGCTCCATGGCACACAGGCGAAAGCCAAGTCAGCAAAACTCGACAAATCTGCTTTTTCCTTCAAGAGCGGAAGATGAAGCCTCCGGTTTCGGAGCCTCATCATTTCCACCTGCCCTTTAATCAGCTGCTTCCTGCCAGCCCCGCCACTCCACCCTCCCAAGTTCAAGCTGTTATTTTATTTTTATCACAGAAGGGGGCCCGCGGCTTAGCCTGCTAAATTTGGCAATTTATAAAACAAATTAAAAGCTTGGCGTAAAAACAGACTTCAGCCAGGAAATACTGACAAAGCCTCCTGTCCCCTCGGCACCGCAACCTGCCCCAGGGGTGAGGGCAGCAGGGAGCCCCGCTCTGGCAAGGCAGGCAAAACCCAAAAGCACCATCACACAGCAGCAGATGCTTGTTTTGCAAGCGTCTTGTTTTGGGGACTAAGGTCCTGATCCCCAGCGCTGGCGGTCCGCGAGCAAACCTTGAGCAGTTGCCATTCATCTCGGAGCTGCAAGAAGGCAGGAGGGCACAGACAGAGATGCATGGCTCCCCCCAGCCCTGCCAGGCTCCCTCCCCAGCCCTCCTCTAGCCCTGGAGGGGTTTTCCTCCATGCAGGGATCTTTTTCACTGATGGTGAGTCTCAATTCCCAAGGAAGGGCCTGCCTTCGTCAGAGGGATGTGGAAACATCATCAGAACATGTTGTGCTAATTGCTTAAAAATGTGGCCGTATGGAGATGACAAAAGAGATCAGGCTAACTTGGGGTTTGGCAGCTAAGGTGCCACTACAGAGCTGAGGGCAAATGCTGCTGCCAGAGCCAGGACACAGCAGGGCGGTGGATGCTGAGGACACATCTCCCGCACGAGCAGAGCGCCTGTGGTGCAGTCGCAGCCACGCTGTCTCCGTTACCTCCTGGGGACGCGCTGCCGGGTGATGGATCCAGCACAGCGGTGAATGCAGATACAAGGCTGGCACTCATGCTGCCTGCGTCCCCAGCCGGCCGCTCCCAGGCAGACTGGCCCAAGGGTTGCTCAGGGGCCTGAGGAGATGGCAGGAGACCTCCAGCTGAATCCAGGGGTCAGAACCACCCTGCAGCCCGCAACAGCTCCGTGCAAAACCCCATGGGACCTCAGCCCAGCTGGAAAGTCAGCCCTGTGCTCCCGGAGCGCGTAGCACGCCGAGCGAGCAGCCAGGCAAGCCAACACCAAAACACCGGCACGGGTCTCACCGCTCTCACCCCTCCTACAAAACTGCCAACAGCACATCCAGCCCTGGCTGTTGGAGACCGGCCGTCTCCAGGCAGCAGGATTGGGCCCATAGCCTCCAGGCTTCAGCAGCCACCCAGGGACGCACCCTGCTCCGAACAGGGCCCTCTGCAAAGGGGCTGAATCACCCTCCTTTGATTGCCTTCCTTCTCCCACCCATCCTCGCAGCTGAGATGCAACTTGATTGTGCTCTTAATTAGGGGAGCGAGTGCCTAAAAAAGAAGAGGGCAGCAATTAGACTCGAAGTGCTGTTACTAGACATATTTAACTTGACCAGGCTGTTCTGAACACTGCCCTCTAATCACACAGGCTGCAAATAAAAAAAAATATAAATAAATGTCTTTGTCCGGCATTACAAAGGCGGCTTTGCGCTCTCCAGACAGCAGGCAGGATGTATCATTATTATTATTACAATTATTCTGCTCCAATGATAAAATAACCATTAAGAGAGCCGCACTCATTAGCAGGTTCTGACCCTCTTTCCTCTCCATGAATTGGGAGAGATTGATGGGAAGGTACTGGCCAGGGTCTGGCATTTAACACAGGCTCTAAAAAGGAAAATAAATCTGACTTGCACAGGAATGCAGCCTCTTCTCCCACTGACCTTTGGGCATTTTGATTAATTCAGTGGGCCACAAAATTATTAGAGGCCAGCATAACCGGCAGATGCATCTCCGGGCTTAGCCGTGGGATACGGCGAGCGCGGCTGGAGCCTGCGGGCAGCGTGGCGTCCTGGCACAGTGCCGCTCCCGCCCTTGTTGGTGGAGTCGGCAGAAATTGTTTATTGCTGACATTTCCCATCAGTGCCCAGGGTGACGGGGAGGCTGAAGTAGCTTCTATTTATACCTGCGGGATGAAAGGCAAAATGTGGTGACAAATCTGTGCTCTGCTGCCTCATCCAGCCCCTGTCCTTGCAGGCTGCATGCCCTTGCCTGGCCCACGCAGGGCGGCAGATCTGCCCCCTTGGTGGCCTGGGACACCCTAAGGAGAAGAGTTTCTCGGCCCAAGAGATGCTCAAGACACGGAAGAGGCACTGACGCTTGCAGCACAGACCCATGAGCTTCGGCACAGCCCGCAGAGGAGGGAACCGATGATGGAGTGGGCTCCTTACGTTCCAAAGTCAGGGAAGCTTTCGCATCGCGACTGCCATTAGAAAGCCCAGCAAGGCTCTATGCTGGGAGAAATTGAGGTGCACACAAAAAAACCACTATAGAACTAATTAAAAAGAAGTCCAAAAGCCTTAAGTCCCTCTGCTTATCAGCATTTCTGCTCCCAAGATAACCTGCTCATGGATTTTTGTGCCAGGGAGATCAGAGTGGAGCAGTAAAAAGACTGCTGGGGATTGTCTGGATTAGTTCTCCTTTACAGAAAGCACAGGTTCAGTAACCTTCAGACTGGGTATTTTTTAATGCACTATAAAAGATAGGTCCCTATTCTTCCCTTGCTTTAATTTTCCTCTGCAATGGAGATAATTTTAAAGGTCCTGAAAGGCAGCAAGTAATTCTGTGCACTTACAGCCCATGTAAAATGTTGGTAAATGACTCCTCAGGAGGAACAGAAATTATTTCTTGCTATTTCCAAGCAGGACTGCTGAAGACCGCTTTGGCGGGTGGCTGCGTGTGCTCCTGCCTCCCTGAGTGCGGCAGCGCCTCGTCCCTGCCCAGCAGCACACAGCAGGGCAGTGCAGGCAGTGAGTGCTGGGGCAGCTCAAGGACTGACTCCCTGACCCACGTGGGAGCAAGCGCCTGAAAAACCCCAGGGTTACCCCTGGAAAACAGCACCATCAGTCCCAGCAGCCTCCCACAGCTGAGGCCAAGCTTGCCCAGCACCCACAGCACTCCTGGTCTGTGCACAAACCCTCTTGGGGTGCTGCTTGCGACTCGTGTGCCTCTGCAGGGAGAGGGTGAGCGGCTTGTCAGGGATGGATCCCGCAAGGTGCTGAGTCAATGCGCTGCAGACCCTGACGGCTGTAAACCCCCAGGTCTGATGGTAGCACTGACCTCTGGCACGAACCTACAGCCACAGGCATTGCTGAGGGTTTCCGCATCAGCCAGGGAAGATGGTGAAGGCATGTGGAAATGGGACACTTCTGAAAGTCAGCAACACCATGAGCTACTCTATGAAAAAGGTGTCCTGTGGAAGGTTTTGGGACATGTCCCAGGGGCAGCACACCATGACGGAACACAGACATTCTCGTCGGTGCCTGGACCACATGGTGCCAGTTGGCAGCATCGTGGGAGTCTGGTCCGTTGCTGCAGGCAGGGAAGGATGTTCCCAATCCTACATAAAAAGCCAGCAGGGACCGAATCCAGCACACAGGCAGGAGGCCTTCCTTCCTTGGGAGCTCCACGGATGTGGTTGAATTCAACAGGACCACGAGTGAGGAACAAGCACAACTCTTCTTTCCTGCAACTGCTCCCTGCCTGGTCGTGGGCTTTTCACTTAAAAATCTATGGCAATTAATAGTTCTTCATTTCAGAGACACAGCGCCAGCCCCTGGCAAGCTCCAGAGCAGGGAGCTGCTTCTTCATGAGGATAGTTGATGGATGCTCATCAGCTTTTCTGTCTTCTCCAGGAGGAGTGTTCAGAGGAACACTTATCTGCTCAGAACAGTTCAGAGATGCAATTATGTTTTACAGCACTAAATGGTCCCTGATGTCAGCAGCAATTAGACTTTCAGCAATTTCAATTTAGAGATGGCCTTCAAATCTTTCCGTCTCTCTGCCTTTAATGAAATACAGTATTGCAATTAACAACCCCCCAAAATTGCTTTCAGTGTTAAATACGAAGATGAAAGATCTGGGAACCCCTTGGGCTCGCACATTGGCGCGAGGGGCATCAGTGAAGGGATGAGGGTGGCAGAGCCGCCACGGAGCAGGGAGCCTCCCTCCTCCAGCTGGGCATCGTCTCCTGTCCTGCGTGCCAGGACGAGGGGAAGGTGAGGGGCTGGGCAGGCTGCTGGGGAGGGTGGGAGCCAGGCAGGAGGAGGGCCCCTCGTTAACCAGCAGCTGCACCGCTCCTTCATTAGCAGAGATGCTGGAGGCCACAGCCCATATGCTCCCTCCATCGCTGTTAGAGGAGGGATGCCCAGACCAACCCTGCACACCCTCATGTACTGACCCTGCCAGGTGCCCCACATTTATCCCCAGCACTTCAGGGTGTCCCCAGCTACAGCCACACCTTGGGAATGAGCATCTCGGGGTGCTGAAGGCTCCTTGGCTCCTCGGAGGGCCAGGAGCACCCGACGTGCAGCCTCCACCTGCGCCACCAATGGGGCGGCCAGCAAGAAAGGGCAAGAGCTCACCCCATGCCAACACCTTTCCAGTACCCAGGTATCCCACGGGAAAGCAGACAGGAGCTAATCCAAAGTCACCTCTCTTGGGAGGGTTACAGGCTCTCTGATGCCCTTAAACCTTGTGTCCAACACTGCCCGATACCTATACACATTTCTTTGGCATGGCCAGCTCGGGTCGTGGTACCATTGGCAAAACCATGCTCCAGGCTCTGCAGAAATCAGCAGTGGTTTGTTTAGTTTCCTGAGTAAAAAAATACTTCTTTTGGCCTTATCTGGAATGAAAAGACGATTCAAAGGTTATAAATAGCAGTGGCAGCATATGCTAAGGAGCTGCGTTTCAGAAGTAAATATCCTCATCGTTTCAATGCACATTTCCCCTCATCGTCTCTCCTGCCTCCTCCTGTCTGGCCGAAATCACTGCCAGGTGACTTGCAAACCCTGCACCCCATTCTTCTTTACGTCTTTAAGCAGCCAGTAATTAATATCTGCATGACGGCTTTGCCTACGTAATTATCTTCTTTGCTCAAAATAAGAGTCTTCCTAAATAACTTCTGTGGCATTGCTTGCAGCAGGCATCACGAGCAGCCGTGCACCAGGACAGGCCTCTCAGCTACAGTTTGGAGAAGTCGTTTTTATGCTGCCGCAGCTCAGGAGCTTGCGAGCCTGCTCCTCCCATGAATAAAACTGGGCATGCTATAAAATTGGCTGGGTTTGTACAGCCCTGGAGCACTGGCAGGAACAGTATGGGGCAGCTCTTCCAGAAACGCCAGCTTCTGCTGCAAGCCCCTGCTCTCGGGCTGCCTCCCCATCCAAAAACCCAGAGCCAAACACATACAGAGGAGGGAGGAAATTCCAGCGCTGGCTGCAGCCTCGCTCCAAAGCCAAGCAGCGGCTCAGAGGAACGGAGCATTTCTTCAAGAGCTTGCTTGCATGTTACAGAAGAAGAATAGCCACTCTGTCCAGTGCTGTCCCCCAGCGAGAGCAGCCACAGCAGCACTCCCTCAGAGGGGCCACATTTCTACCTCTGTGCTGCTTGCACAGAGATTTCAGAGACCTTTAAAAAATCTGTCAGGTACAAATTCACACTGGTGCTGTGGAGGGGAAAGCTCAGCCACTCGAGGGGCAGCAATTTGCTTGGAATCAGGGGAGATGGGAGGCGAGACCCAGCTCCTCGCAGGTGGCACATTGCCACCTAGCTGGCATTTGCTTATTTTTCTTGTGAACCAAGCTCCCCTGGCAGTGTGCCTCCCGACACAGTGGGAAGCATCCCTGGTGGCTGGGGACCCTAGGGGCCAGGGCACTGCTGCTGTCCCTGGGCACCGGCCAGGGGAAACAAAGGTGAGGTGAGAGCCAGGTGTCCCAAGGCAGTAGGAGCGAATCCCCCTCCCTTCCCATCCCCAAATCCCTGCTGGTCCTCTCAGCTCACAGCAGATGCTAACGCTGGTCCAAGGGCACCAAACCACCCTTCTGCAGGGTTTGTACCATACCCGTGGTTCTCCACCTCTCCTGCCTCATTCCTCCTCAGCAGCTCCGTCAGGGACAAACCCACTGTGGGAAGAGTCCTGCTCTGTACAGCTTGGGCTCCGGTCCCAGAGTGTCTCTGCAGAATGGGGACAGAGGTGGCATAAGGCAGTGACAAGTACCTCTCCCAAGGGCTTCCCAAGGGCCCTGGGATGGCAGAGCATGCCAAATAAGACCCTGCAAATCCTCACAGCAACACTTCTGGCAGGTCTGATGGGAAGGGCTGACTCCACGCAATTCCCAGTGCTCCCAGAGCCAGCCCCAGCATCTCCGCTCATTATCTGCTCTGTCAGCTCCCTGGCCCTGCTCGCTCCCTGCCACTCGCTGCATTCAACAGGCTGCTTACAGCTGCCCTGTGGGGACAACGCTTGTTTTCCTTGGCACCTCCACAGTTCTCCTGAGCACTGTGCTCCCCAGCTCCGCAGGGCTGCAGTGCGGTGTCCTGAACCACTGGCCTCAGCCCCATGTGCCCCAGAGTCATCAACATGAGCCTCTGCATCAGCTTCCCAGTGACCGGTGCCATCTGCCTGGGGCAGCGGGTCCCCTCCCACCCCACCCCACCTCGGCCAGGTCCCTGCTCATCTCTGGAGGGATCCCACCTGCCTTCTGCAGCCCTGGGATTCCTGGTTTTCCAAAACACACACACACAGACACACACACACACACACACACACACGTCCCTGTTCCCTATGGATGCCAAACCGCTGTGTCAGGCCACCCTGCTTGGATGGGAGCAGACGCTGATGCTTCTCCCAGGGCTGCCCTGCTCTGGGGCTGCCCACGTCCCAGGAAGAGGCTGTCTGGAGCGGGGGAGCTCCTGCTGGCTCCGCAGGCACCTCCCAGGGTTGCTGATGGGGTCAGGAACACCACTCAGCAAAAGATTAAGAAATGGGGTGCAAGGAGCCAGCCCAGGTGAGCAGCAGCAGGGCGCAGGCAGGACCTACCCTGCACCGCTCCCTGCAGCCCTGCCAGGGGTGCCGGAGGTCAGGCGGGGAGGCTGGCAGCTCCAGTCCAGCCCCTGCCCGATGCCATCTTGCAGTGCTGCGGTGACTGAGCAACGCGGCCCCATCACCCATCAGGCTGCTAGAATGCCAGAAACACCAGGCTGGAGAAGTAACCCTGGGCAGGAATGAGTGTACGGGAAACCCAGACAAATACTGCATTTCTCCAGGCAGGGGCAGCTGTACTCCTCCCACCCTGCCAGCCAGCACCACCGCTTCGGTGTTGGAGGAGGGAAACCTACAGGTAGGTGGGAAAAATGGGAGGGAGCCATCCTTTCCTCCCGACGGATCCTGCCACGGCAAAACCCTCTCCTTGTACCTGTCTGGGGGCTGCGCTGGGAGCATCCCTGGGGAGCGAGGCAAGACGCACCCCTGCCCAGCAAGCCCTCATCTCATGGGCACTGCACCCAGGCTCCGACACCACCGTCCCCAGAGACCTTGGTCAACTCCCCAAACCCTGTGTGTCGCCAGAGGGAACTAACACCACCTAACCCCCAACACTGTTCTGCCATACAGATTGAGACAGGTTCCCTGCGGGAAATTTAGTGCAGGTGACTAATGCAGCAGCCCTGAATCACCTGCCAGGGACATGGGGGAGCTGAAAGACACTCCCAAGCATAGCCGATGGCTCAAGTCAGGCTGCACGAATCTCCTCCCAGCTCCCCGCCTGGGAAATGGGGCTAGCGAGCCCTCGTGTAGCTTTGCGACTTGGCTGCTAAACATGGAGGAGTGACAGTCTCATCCTGCACATTTGTGCCAGCCAGCGCCCTGCGAGCAGCTGGGACCATCCCGTGCTGTCCCCCGAGATGTAACACCAGCAGTGCCACCTCCCCGCTCTGCTCCTGGCACTGCTGTGCCTTTGCCAGTGGAAAACTTACCACATCTGGCAAAACAGCCTCAGCAGTTTGCCTGACACCTGTTACACTGCAAGAAACTCTCCTCCTAACACCAGCCAGAGCGAGACAAACACCCGCTGGCCCCGGCACCAAGCCAAGCCGCTTCCAGCATTGCTGGCAGGGCTAAATGCAGAAGGCAGCACCCTGGGCAATTTCCCCATGAGTCACCCAGTGAAAGTGCTGCACCCCACGGCCCTGAGCACTTTCACGCACGCAGACACCTCTGGCCCTGAAGCCCAGTTGCTCCCATCTCTATTGCCGGGATGAGCAAAAATGATCTAATAATTAGAGGAGCAAATAACCCAAATCCAGTTAAAGTCACTGTTAACTGCCCAGCTGGGACAAACGTGGCTTAGCGGAGATGCTCTCCTTGGGAGTGCAGCAGCTCTCACCTCTTCCAAAAAGAGCGTGACCCCAACACCGCGATGGGGAGAGAGGGACCATCAGTTTGGGGCTTGCCCCCAGAGCCCCAGGCTCTCCCAGAGCCATGGCTGGTGGTCAGCAGGCAGGGGGGGACACAGGGGAGGCTGTGCCACATTGCAGCAAGCGCAGCCCTTCGGGGAGCTCTCCCTGGGATCATGCATAGCTGACAGCAGCCCAGGCCAGCCCAGCACCCAGGAGCAAGGGAGCAATGCTGAGACAGGGATGTGACATTTTGCATAGCAAAAGCCACCACCTGTCCGGTGCTGGGCCGTAAACAGCTCAGCGTTGTGGGAGCTCAGCCTCCCCCTTCCCCCAGGATGAGCACGCAGCACCACTCAGCAGCACCGACTCCCTTCCTCGGCATCTCCCAGCTCCAAACTTTGTGCTCAGCCCCTCACAGGATCTGGTCCCTAAAGGCTGGGCTGAATCGAGACCTTGTATTTTAACTGACCTCAAGGAAAGCAATGCTATCCCAGCCACCGTGGCTGGCAGAGCCAGACAGCAGCTGCTTTGCAGGCTGAAAGCTCCACCGAGCTGGGTGGGAAGGACGTTTTGGGTGGGGAGGGGTTAAACCTCACTGCAAACACCTGCATCTACCAGAACCAAAGCTTTCTGTTCAAAAGCCCCACCACCACCCCCGCCCTGGTCTCATGCAGGGCTCTGTCTGCAGCTGGAGGGGAGGAATGACATGCCAGAGTTTGCCAAGGGAGAGGGCAGAGATTTCCCGGGCAGATGTCATTCTGAACAAACCTCCCCAGTCTGGAGCTGGGCGATGCTGGAGTGTATCGCCAGCTAATCAGCTGGGTGGCTGGAGCAGGCTGCACCACCGAGACAGATTAACCGAAGGGTCTGAGCCCAGCTGGCAGCCTTCAGAGGCAAGGAGCCGAGCAGGGATGAGGCAGAGAAGTGCATCCACTGCAACGGCAAAGCACAGCAACTGGTGGCTCTTGGGAGACTTCCCTAGTTTGGGTTCAGTGGCCAGCCTGGCTGCAGCAGGGACACTCCCAGGGCCTCCCTCCACCCAGGGGCAGCATCGGAGCCATGCTGTGACAGCCTCCCTGGCTAGAGCAGAGGGCTTGTCACTGCTGCAATGTAATCCCAGGGATGGACAGCATGGCCGGCAGCCGGGAAGGGCACACAGCTCGGGCAGCAAGATGGGGGACCAGTCCTAAGACCCACCCTTGCCCTCAGCACCCAGCAAACTCCCCTGAAAACTTAGGAACTCACTGCAGTCATCGGACTCGTAGCCCTCAGGGTCCACCACCTCCTCGGGTGCTTGGCACTTGGCTGGCTGTTCCACGGGTGTCGTGCCATATGCCCCAAAAAGCTGGTCCACATCCTCATCCTCCTCACGGGGGGCCTCGGCAGGGCTGACGGAGGGCTGGCTGACGGCAGAGCGCAGGGCAGTGCTGCGGCCGACAGCGGCAGGGAGCCCGCGGGGAAAGCGGGGGAAGTAGTCGGAGATCTGCTTGATGGGTTTGATGGGGCCGGGGCAGACGTCAATAGCCATGTGCTCCTGGATACTTATGGTCATTTTCTCTCCTTTTCGGAGTGTCATGCATGCGGCTGTCGGTGCCAAGCTCCCCCGGAGAAGCCCGGACTGTGTGCAAGGGAGCCGTGAAGTTTCTGCCAGGGGAAGCGGAGGCAGGCAAGGGGGGAAGCTCCAGTGGGCACCTTACGTGGTTCTCGCGCCCTGAGCCTCAGACGCCGCACGCATGCTGCTGCCGCCAGCTCCGGCTCTCACACAGTCCCTGATTCTGCCAGCGCTGCCTGTGAATAAGTGAGCTAGACAGAGAGACGGATAAGAGGCAGGGGGTGGGCTCTCGGGTGATGTCACCAGCTAGCAACAAAGCGGTACCCAGCAGCAGAGAAATGAGGGCTGTGGCCGGCCCGCCGCCCCGGCCACACGGCTACCAGCGTGGGCAGCCAGCCCTCCACCCTTTCCCCATCAAAGCCCCGCCATGCCCAGGGGGAGCAATGCAGAAGTTGGGCTGAAGGCCACCTCCCTGCACCCGTTCACCCCATCTCCCTGCCAAAGTGGGGTCGGTCCCCACCAGACCTCTCCGGAGGCGGGGAAGGTCACGATGTGGAGTCAGGAGCCGCTGTCCTGTTGCGTCACATCCCCGGCACGCTGTGGAGAGGGAAGCAGGGCTACCCCAGCCCCTGGGGACCGTGGCAGCCCCCGTGCCCTCCCGGCTCACTGCAGGGCCGTGCCAGGGAGGTGCTCTGCTGCATACTGAGCAGGGGCGCGTGTGGCACGCAGTCTGCTCCCAGCTCCAGCCGCACCGCTGCTCGCAGGGGCAGGGGCAGCACAGATTTGGTGCCCCACTGCCGTAGCTGGCCCCAGCCCACAGCAATGCCCCCTCCGGAGCTCAGCGTGAGCTGGGCCAGCTGTGTGAGCTGCTGGCAGTCTCTGGGGCTGGGAACACACCAGGGACTGAAGCAACACATGGCACTTGCTCGCAGCCCAGCCGGCACAGCCTCTCCCAGCCGGCTTGTGATTGCCAGTATAGAGCAATGCAGCAGGTAAAGCATCGCAGAAGTGCGAGCGATGGGCTGGGTCACAGCCCACAGCCAGCTCGGCCATGCTCAGCACTTCTCCAGCAACCTTTCTGGGCAGGGACAGGGCCCCGTCACCAGCCGGGAATGGGTCAGGCTCCCTGCAGCCTGCCATGGGCTCCCTGGTAAATGCTGAGCTGTGGTTTGCTCAGGTAGTTGGTCTCAAATTAGTGTTTTTACCTTATCTCCTCCTGTGTTTAAATCAATAAATCCATGGTTCCACAAGCTACTGGAAGTGGACTTTTGAGCAAGGAGTACCAGAAGAGAAAAGCTGTGAGAACATGGTGCAAAACACTGCATAGAAACTCACCCTGCCCAGGAAAACGTGTCTGAAATATTTTGTAGGGGCAGCTCCTCCAGTGCAGACTTTCTGCTGGCTCAGGAATGGTGGGTCTGGTGTGAAGCTGGAACACACTGCGTGTGCTGGTCACCCACCACCGTGGCAAGCTGATCACAGCCGGTACCACCAGGTAACCTGACAACACACAGATCCCACATCAATGCACAGAGAACTGCAGTCTCATGCAGGCTGGCATGCAGATATCTGTTAAAAATAAAGCTCAATTCTTTGGAGAATTTTCCCCAAAACCCAGCAAAATGACACCCAACCTTTTTGTCTAATGAAAGATTCAATTTTTAATTCAGATTTTGGTAAATGTTAATGAACTTCCCTGACTCATAACATACTGACACTAGCCAAACTAACCTAATTTACTTCTTGCTGGGAAGCAAACATTTCTCTCCTGAAGCATCCAAACTTGTCATCGCTCTGTACCCAGACATGATGCACATGGATGCTCTGATGACCTGGGAGAGCAGGAGACCGCTCAGCCGCTCCTTTCTCCCTCTACGGTATTTTCGCTTCGAGGCGGCTCCTGCTTGTTGTGCAGAGGTGATCTGTGCTGCTCTGCCAGGAGACAAACTGCTCTCTTGCAGCAAGGTCCAACAGCAGATCCAGCCTGAGACAGTTTAACCCCCTTCCCACACCCAAGGACTCCTAGCGTATTAATTCAGATGGAAATGCCACCTGCTTCGCGTTCGTGTGGTCGAGGCTGAGAATCTTGTGGGTGGCAAGACGATGGGTGGGAACGTCAGGCAAGGCACAAAGAGCTGCCTCCATGTTTGGAGCAGCCTGGATGTGCTCATCCACACAGGCTCCATCTTTGGGTGCAGCATCCAGGGTGCTGTGTGGACTCAGACAGAACGAAGCAAAAATTGGGCCTGATGCCCAGAAAATAGCAGCAATTCCCACTAAGAAAGGGTAAATAAATAAACAAATAAATAAAGTTATGTATGAGAGCCTGATGTCATTATTGCCATTACAGAAGCATCATTATTTCAAATGTTTCCTCAAAGAGCACAAGACCCAAATAGAAAAGGATTGTTTTACAGGTCAGAAAATCAAGGCTCTGGGAATTAAGGTGAGCCCCTGAGCTCTGCCTCCTCCTATGTCGTGCAGTACCCCAAAAGCTGCCTCACACCGCTGACAGCCCACAGCTGGGATCAAGGCCCAGCAGCACTGACAGGAGATGCTCAGCTCACCCAGGGATGCAGAGAGCAACCGGTGACACAAGGGACAGGGTGCACACGGGGACCAGATTAAGGGAAAAGCAAAGACATAGCTGAAGCAGGCAAACTTCCCTGCTGCCAGGGCAGGACTGGCCCCCAAGGGAGACCCTGTCCCCAAACCTTATAGACTGAAAGAAACAAAAACAAGACTTACTGCTAATAGCCCAGATGGGACTTTCTAGTCTCTGACTGATCCCAAGTCTACTGAAAGCAGCTGGAGCCTTTCCTTAGCTTTTAATGAGTCCCAAAGCAGCTTGTTTTTGATAAACCACATTTTTCCTACTGTCTCACACTGCCTGAATGTTTCCTCCTCAGCTGCACAGCCCAATATTTACTGAGGGCTCCCCGAATGCAGCTGGGGCTGGCTGCACAACCAGGCACCGAGCACAGGCATACATGACACACAACAACACGGAAGGTAAAAGGGACAAAAATAGAGTTGGGCTGGGAGACAAAAGCAGGGCTTGGAGATACAAAGCCAGTTTCCAGGTAAAGCTTTTAATTCCCACCGTCTGTCTAATGCCCTGGAATGTGACTTGATTTGATCCCTCACTCTGCCAGGGTGATTCAGAGCTACTGCAGCGTCCGCGCACGCGGCCTTCATCTCCCCAAAAGGGGGAACGCTGGCTTCCTCACCAGCGTGGCAAGAGGGGAGATAGTTTAAATATCACGTGGCTGCTTTCAGCAGTGGGACCAACAGCTCTGCCTGGCAGGGAGCAGAGCCACTCTGCAGGAGGATACTCCATCCCTGGAGTAAGGGAGGACATCCTTTAGAGAAGGTGAGGATGGCCATCACAGGGTCAACGTCAAAGCAGGAATGGGATGATGGAGAAGAGCACATCGCCCCTGTCAAGAGCCGTGCTTCCTCTCCATGGTGTAACAAAGTCGTGATAACATCCTGAGGTCAGCACACACAACATTGCACTTCAGCAGCTTGTTCTCAGGTGCAACAGAGTGGTTCAGCTGCTCACATCAGATGAGGGCATGGGCTGGTGTGCCAAAAGCATCCCATAATGAGAGCTGGGATGTGGGATGCAGGAGCCATCACTCCAGCTCCAGTGAAGGCTCAGAAAAGGATCCTGTCCCGGGACAGCTTAGACTTTAAATGTTGTCCTGAACAAGGGGCACAAGCAGAGACTTAAGCACATCCCAAACAAAGCCTGTGCCACTAACTCACCCTGTGCAGAGCCATGCAGTAGTCCAGCTTCCTTATGTGACCGGGGAGCCGTCCTGCCAGTGCCACGCAAGCAGGCAAACAGAAGGAGCATTCCTACAGCAAACAAAACAGTAGCACATATATTAAACACGCATCCGAAAATACAGGCTGTACTCAGGACACACTTCAACCAAATTTATTTCAAATGCTAAGCATCAAATTCTGCTGTCAGTTACTCCAGGTTTACATCGACAAGAACGAGGGCTGATTCCAGTTTAATCAATTCCTTTCCAAATGAAAAGTACAGCAGCAGGACTGCACATCCCCATCGCTTACCAGAGATTCAATGACTGATCCACTGGTTCTTTATTTAATACTTTGTCAGCTCAAACCCAAACGATCTCACAGAAACCCTCTGCTCTGCCAGTGCTGCTGGAGAATATATGAGCCTGAAGAGTGCATGAAGAGCTGATGCCAAATTAAAGCCTCCTTTTGGAGGAACTACCTCCAGATCTCACACACCCTTGAACTCAGGGGGACCCACCGCAGGTTGGGAGCAGGGAGGTTTGACAGTCACCCAGGGAGGTGACACAAGGCAGCACCGGCCTGCACAGCCCAAGCTTTCTTTTTGCTTTTACCCAGCCATTTTTAAGCCTGTGTTAAGCCACAGCAAGTACCCACAGCCTTAGGCATGAGAGGGTGCCAGCAGGTAATGCCAGCTCAACCTGGCTGCAGGGGCAGGAACAGGGGATACCCACACTGTCAGCGCAGCTCTGCCAACGCTGCTGGAAGAGACCCCTCCATCCCTTTGGGGTGACTCGGGACCTACATTGTCTTCAGTCCACCTGGTAGGTAGGAAACATACTTCTTTCTTCTTCAGATGAGCTTAGCTCCAGCATGGCTGTGCACATGGGAAGGGGGTAAATTGAAAAGCAACATGTGCCTTGCTCCTTGGCTCATGCAAGGCACTGTCTTCTGGCTGATGTACGGCTACCAGCAAAAAGGCTGCTTCCCTTGAAAGATCTCTGCCCTCGATTACTGGGGAGGCTTGGCTGAACCCATCGAGTGCATCGCAGACCCTACCTGGTTAAACACCCTTGCATTTGCTAAATAAAGCAATAATAATAATGATAACTAGGAAACTTGGCTAAATAATCCTAAGAGGCTTACTCCAGGCTGTGCCGATTAAGGCTCCCCAGCAGTGCCGATATCCCAGCACACCCCGGCCCCCACTGCTCCTCTATGCGAATGATATCTGAGGTTATCTGTGCTCAGACGGGCCCTGCTAACAACCATTGCTTGACCAGATTTAACCAGCAATTACTAGCTGCGAACAAAACCACTGTGGTAAAATACAACCCACGCTCTATTAGAAAACAGATGCAAACCCTTTCAGAAAGCCAGGCAAAGGGCAAATGCCAGCAAGAAAGAGCCCTCTCCCCTCAGAATATTGCTTAAGGTTCTCAGAGACCTTATGAAACACCCAACTTATAGCAAGGGGGGACAGCATTTTTCTTACCAGCACCTTGCTACCCACAGATGGACCTGCAAGGGAGCTTCCAAGAGGACAGGAGGAGGTAGGGAGGCATCTGCTCTCTGTGCATCTTCAGCACCATTCAGGATGGGCCCAGAATAGCTAAACTTTTGGTAGGGGCTGATGTTTAATGTGTAGCATATGTTGCCATTTCGATGTGAATCCCAAAATAGTTGGTGTTTTGTTTTGTAATTTTAATGCACTGGTTTTTGGAGTCCTGTGAAATGTCTGCTCTCTTGTTCAGGGAGGGAACATGCTGTGCGTGTGCACCCTGACACACTATTTCCAACACATTATTCGCCTGCAAATCAACCAGAGCAGATAATCAGTTGCTGCAAATATTAGCTATATGGAGCATATATTAAATACACACAAAATCACTAGGGGTGGATCTGTGTGCAGTGGGAAGGGGAAGCTGCAGGAAAATCCAACTGAATGGTGCACAAGGGGAAGGCGTGCTGCCCCGGGCATTACTGGCCTGCACGTGTTTCTCAACACGGAGGCTAAAGCTGGCGGGGCTGGGGAGCAGCCGGGCAGCCTGCAGGCAGGGCAGCCTGCCAGTGAGGCGTCGGGGCAGCTCTGCAGCTGCACAAGCATGGCCCATGCACCCGCTGCTCCCCAAACCCAGGGTGAGAGCAGAGGCACCCCCATCCCATGCACCCATCTGACCTGCGCAGGCAAACGTGCATCCCCAGGGCTGGTCTAGCTGCTCTCAGGAGTCTCCCAACGGCAGAGAGGGGAAGCACCATAAGTTCGCTGCTTTGGCAGGCAGCAGCACCCAACTCACTCTGCTGGGTTAGAAAGGCAGGATGATTTGGGTTCAGCCCTCGACAGAAACGTGAGCCACGTTCCCCACTCTGGTATCGCCACTGCATTGCACTGGCAGGCAGCCAGCACCTACCAGAGGCAGCAAAACCTGCAGGAGAGAGGGGCCAGGGCAGCCCTGGGCAAAGTAGGACCCTGAGCCCTCCTGCACAAACCCTCCCCCTAACTGCCTTCGTCCTGCTTCACCCTCACTGACATCCCATCTTGGGACACAGCGCTGTCCAGGGCCAGTCCTCAGGGATATTTTCTTAGGAATGAGCCTTTTTTGACTTCTTCCTCTTATTTCCCTCATGGTCCTTGGGTTCCCCCTAACTCCAGAGCCTTAGCAGGGATTGGCCAGGCGAAGCCACCTTTTTGCATCGTGCTGGCTCTTTTCGTTATGTGCTTGTAAGCTAAACACAGACCTGACCCCTTGCATTCAAGGGAGGGGAGAGTTCTGCATAGCATCAACTCTTATTAAGCTAATTTTATCTGCTCTCAGTGCCTTTCTGAGTTGGAGTCAATGTCCTCTGAGATTATCCAGCTGACTTGTCTTAGTAGTTTTACCCTGCTTTTACCTCCTTCCTTCCCGACTGTCTCCCAGCTGCAGGAGGATGACAACATCACTTCTCAAGACTTTCCAGGCAGCCAGGAGCAAAGCCGGATGTTTATCCTGCAGCAGCACCTTACCCTACAGCAGCTTGGACAAGCAGTGAGTGTTGGCCTGGGGAGCTGTGCTCAGGCTGGGCACTGCTGCCTTCCGCACACCCAGCTTTTCAGACTCCATAGATGTCCAGAAACAGAGTTAACATCAGCATTTAGGGCCTGGCCCTGTTGCCATGGAAATTGATAGACTTTCCGTTCACATTTTGGTGGGAGGAGGCATTTCAGGAATCACCACTAGCTTCCAGAGTTAACACACATGAAGCCAAGAGAGGGCAGAAAGCGGCCGAGCTTCGCTGAGGCAAGTGGAGGACTGCTCCTACTGCACGTTCCAAGAATTTGGAGCTGGATGCAAGCAGAGGGAAAAGGCCACCGATAACCGGCAGCATCAAGACGCTGCACAGCAAGCTCCGGGGATTTGTGAAATAACATCTTGGTTTTGCAGAATTAAATAGCAATTTGGCTGCATTAAGAGAGCATTATAGCTGCTCCTCTCCCACACACACATCAGGCTAACGACATCCTGTCAAAAGCAATCTTACCAAATCCCCCATTCGGTGCTGCTACTTAGTGCAGTACATGTACCTGTCACAGCCCTGCAATGGCTGGTGGAGCTCTGTCCTGGCTGCTGCCCCTCCCAGCTGCTGCCAGCGTGCTGGGAGTTGTCCTGCTCATCCCTGGATCATGAGGCTCAGGCAGCCTCTGTGAGCTGCGAGGGAATCAGCCACCAGGGCATTCTCCTGGCCCCATCCAGAAATCCCATTATTACGCCAACATTGCAAACAGCAACACAAATGAAGGAGCAAGACGAAAGGCCCTGGAGCCATGCAAGGAGAAGGGCAAATCCGTATCTACCATGGGGTCAGGCTGCTGGAGTGGGCAAACATTCCCGGCTTCCCTGAACTGGGCAGGGCTGCTCATGTTTGCACCACAGAGACAAACCCACTCTTTTGGGGACTGCAAAAATACCCCATGGACATACCCGCAGGAGGTACCTGAGGGAACAATCCTGCCGGCTGGGGAGGCGGGGGGGGTGATGTGCTAGGCCCTTCCCCAGGGCAGGCAGCTCTGAGGTCTTCATGGCTGCCAGCTGGCACGAAGCTGCAGGAGCAGCCGGCGACGAGGAAGCCCCGCAGTGGCCCGGCAAGTGGCTACACCGGCACCTGCAGGTTAGCAGCAAAGAAATTGAGGCCACAGCCGAGACAAGCAGACTCCTGCCCA
This sequence comes from Morus bassanus, assembly GCA_031468815.1. Lineage (NCBI taxonomy): Eukaryota > Metazoa > Chordata > Aves > Suliformes > Sulidae > Morus > Morus bassanus. The sequence continues at coordinate 10,176,213 of CM062584.1, forward strand.
GAGAGCAGCTTTACTAGCGGCATTGAGGAAGGCAAGCCAGCCTGCAGGATCCCTCTCCTCTCAGATCTAAGAGCTATTTAACCGTCTGACCTTATGTCACCCGACCCAAGCCAACGCAGGACAAATTTCCATTCCACTGTGGGGAAGCCCAAGCATTTTCCAGCTCTGTAGTGAACCAGGGAAAACAAAACTGCAGAGCAAGGAATAACCAGCAGCCAAAAAAAGGGGAGATGGAGAAGTGGACAGGTACAGGGGCATGGTTCAAAACACAAACATTAAAATTATACCCATCTAAGTGGGGGCACCTCCCAGGTCATTAAGCAGCCAGAGGAGTCACTAGATGGCCCTGCTAGTCCTGTTCATCTGATCACAGCAATGGATATTAAGAAATGCTAGTTTAGCTACTCTGCAGGCTTTTGGGGACTGTGAAATCTGCTCTGAGTCTCCTTCTGGGAGGAAGGGCCTCCCGAGGAGAGCATGGCAGCTGGGTGGTACCTTGGCCAGGCACGCAGAGGGGACTCCCCAGGACATGTGGCACCTCTGGGCCTCGCCAGGCAGACAAACGGTCCTTCCCGGTCCCACCATGACCTGGGTGTCCCCTTCCCGCCCTGAGACCGGCTCCGCTTGCCAGAGACGCTGCAAGTCTCTGCCTCAGCATAATCATGTTGACAGTGATAGGTGTAAGAGCCAGGGAACCATATTAATGAACATCGTGTTGCTGGATAATCATGACATTAGCATTATTGGATTAGAACATTTGCATAATTTGGGCACGAGCTGCTACCTGCACTGAGACATATGTTTTCATGAATTTACATCCATTTGCATCCCAATGAGCTCCTCTGACTGCATGCTCAGCAGCTTTCTGGGTGACCAGTCATGGCCATTGGCAGCTCAACCCCAGGGACCATCTCCTGCTGTCAGGCACAATCCTGGGCCACTCAGATGCCAACAAAACAGCAACATTTTTCCTCCTCAAGGTCTTACTCACACAGGTCACACCTCAACTGGGATAGGCATGCCCCTTGCAGGGGTCAGGAGCAACACACCCCCAGCCTCAGCATCAGGGTCACCCAGGGTAAAACTGTCCCCTTCCCAGTCCCCTTGCCGCCTCTCAAGAGCCCAGCTTCTGGGTCCCAGGATAACAGGCTCCTAGTTAAGTCTATCCTACTCACAACTGTGAAAAGGGCTCCATAAAACACTCCCAGCAGGCTGCAAAGCTTGGAATTTAAGAGGCCAATAAAGAGAAATCAAAATGAACTCTCTTCTCTCTCTTTTTAAAAAAAAAAAAAATCACATGATCTTTGATTCAATTACTTGGTTTTACAGGAAGGGGAAGAGAGATTCAATTACTTGATTCCTGATTTCTTAACACAGAAATATGGACTCTGCAACCATGGACCACAGAAAGGCAAAAAACCTTTCAAAGACGCATTGCAACAAATTTTGTAGCAGCATCAGATTTATACAGCTGTAAGAAATAAGCAGTTTCCCCTCCTGGCCTCCTCAGCAGAACCTGCTCCAGCATTACAGTAGTGCAGTAATATCTGAGCACAGAGTCCTGCAGCCCACCCACAAAATTACAGGGCGAGAGGCGTTCAGCGGGCTGCGGAGCAGCTGTCTGACTATATGCCCCTAAGTGCTTTTCTAATGTAGAGCTGCATGGGGAGTTACTGAGTCCCTTCTCAGGCCCGGTAATTATGAGTCGGGAGGGACCAGGAGGTGCGTGCTAACTCCCCGGGCATCTCCAGCCCCAGAAATTGCTGCTGTGCTCCTTCCAAATGCTGACATGAGAACGGACAAAAGGACCGGCCTGCTGGTGTCCAAACCATTTCCATCAAGACTCGGAGTAACCACAAGCCTTGCCACCACTGAAAGCTTTGCAGATTGCAGTGACTTATCTCCAAGCGCTGGCCTGCAAGATGCAACGAGCTAAACCCCAAAGTGCCCTTGGGATTAAACATGCCTGAACCAATCAACGGCAATGAGAGCAGCAAATCCTGCGGGGAGCTTGGTGGGAAGTTCGCTGGGATGTGGTGAGCCGGAGCAGCCCTCTCTCCCCTTAGCTGGTGCAGGTAACCCAGATGAGCCCTCGTCCTGTTTTGTGGCCGGATCGGCCGTGCACTTGCCAGCCAGGCTGCACGGCATTTCCCCAGCGAAGCACAGACCAGCCCTGTCACTGTGGCACAGAGGAAGGTGAGGAAGGCGGCCTGTCCTTGCCCTGCCCGGCTCCCACCACCTCTGCCATCTGCCTCATACAGCCTGGCATTTAGCATATCTCTGCTTTAACTACTCCAGTTATTAAATGGGGACATTTTAAGTTGTCAAAATCATGTCAAGACCCTTGGCTGGAAGGCAGCTGAGAAGCTTCCAGTGGCTTTGGTAAACTTATCTGTTAAGTAGAGTGCATTATATTTTACTCCAAAGCGGCGCTCAGTTCCCATATCTGAAGCCTTTTGGGCTCACAAAGTGCATGAGAACTAGAAACAAACCTGGCAGAGGGGTCAGAGGGAGTCCATCTCAATGGGAGGGAGAGAACCAGAATTTCTGGCTGAAAAAGTCCTGCTTGGAGGAAAAACATGTTTGCACATGATTGCATCATTAGGTGCCGATGCCAACTGCTAACACCTAATGACTCCGTGTCACAAGCGATGAAGGCAGGAGCCCAACATGACGGCAACAGGAGGAGGGAACGTGCTGGTGCATTGCTGCCAGGATATGGGCTCAGGCAGGGGCAGAGCACTTACATTATTTATGACCACGTAGATAGGACACTGGCTCAAGGCTGCTCAAAGTGTTTGATCAGTCTAGGGCTGTCAGCGTGGCTCACAGCTGGAGACACCAGATAACAGGAGAAAATTAAACCCCTTTTCCTCCCTCCCCTTGCCCCTCTAGTGGGCCTCTCTCAGAAAAGAGAAAGGAGGGAGAAAAGAAAGCCCAATAAATTAGGTCCACTGCTGTACAACTCTAGCCCTACACCTCCTCCTGCCTTCGCTGGGGATGTTGGACCTCCAGCAAGGGCTGTCAGGCAGAGCTTGGTGGATGTGGAGACAAAGGTTCAGGGAGGCAGCCCCTGGCACAGGAAGGGAAAGAGCCCAGGGAGCAAGGCAGCTGTGATTTCCAGCTAGGGAGGAGCAAGCACAGCCCAGCTCAGCTTCAGCCTTTGCCCTGATGTTCCCAGACAAGCCCTATGCAGAGCCGAAGCAAGAAAGCACCATGAGAGCAGAGCCAGCACCGGGAGCAGGCAGCTGTGCTCTCTTGGCTGCAGCCCGCGGCGGAGCAGGACCAGCCACGTGCACAGCTCTGGCTGTCCCTGCATGGTGGTTTGCAGACCCTGACCAAGGTGGAGCTGAGCTCCCTTGGGCATCCCTGCCCTGCTGCAGGGTGCCTGTGCTTCCATAGGCTGCTCCCCCGTTAAACAAAACGGGGGAGCCTTTCTCTGCCTTTCCCACATGCTGGTGTCTCACCCACCTCCTAAATACATCAGTGTGGGACTGAGCCCGTGCTGCAAAAATCTGATTCCTGTACGCTTCCCTCTCCACAGAGGCAATGAAACAGGCTGCATCTGATTTCTTCCCTTCCTTTCACCCTCCTTTCCCTATCTTCGAGGAACAGATGCACCCATTCATAACCATGCAAAAGAAAGCGCATATTTGCCTTTCCGACTGCAGTGCAGCTGGTAAAGCACAGGAGGGAAAATTATGTTTTGTATGAATACACAAATTATCTGCACTGATCTTATTACACTTGAATGGCAAACCGACAGAAAAAGAAAACATGAAAGAGAAAGGCATTGTTTGTGCTGCGCCTATGTAGCATCATTATTGTTTATCCTCTCCAACCACTCCATCATCCTAATCCCACTGTCTCCCACAGTGACAGGTCAGTAACAGTGATCTGCTAAATAGCATGATACAGAGGCTGCCAGAATGAATACAGGCAGGATGTAAATCTGGCGAGGCAACGCCTGGGAGACAACAGCACCTCTGGATGTCTTGCCTGCAATTCCCAGGCAGGTCCAGGCCAAGCATCCAATAACTCATAAACATCATCAGCGTTGAAAAGATTCATGTTACAGTGGTACCAATTAGCATCAGAGGGCTGGAATACACAGGGGCAATATATAAAGAAAGGCTCAGTAACTCCTTAACCCAAATCCTCGCAGAGATATTCACCCCATGAATAAATCCCCAAAGCCCACAGCAGAGCTGTGCAAGAGGGGACACAAGGCAGAAGGCTTCTCCGTGCCCGGAGGATCATCCCTCACACAGGACTGATGAGTGTGGCTCTGTGCAGGCTCAGCACCTCGCACTGGGGGTCCTGGCTCACCAAGGCAACACTAGAACCAGTGTGGAGAAGTGTGAGCAGCTCACTGCAACCTGACATGGGGCAGCCCTCGCCTTCAACCCCTTGGAGAGGGGTTGGGTTTGTATCCTGGCCACGTGGCCGAGTTGTCTGCAGGGAACAGAGCTTGTTCTTCCTCCAACAAAGCAGGGAGAAGAGCCCTTCTAAAATTTCCATGTGGCGAGTGACCTCTGTACCCCGGGAGGACAGGAACAAAAAACCCACACAATACTTTGTTGAAATAGCTTTGCAATCCCTGAGGCCTTAGATGCAAAGACATCCATGACCGCAGAGGGCTCAGGCAGGACGGTGCAGGCAGCTCCTCCCTGGTACAGTAGCATCCGATTAGCCCAGGTGACAGCAGCTAATTCCTCGTGCTACAGACAACACAGCAACTCTGGCAAGTACAGAAGAACCAGCACAAGGTAGAAATTCAGACAGAACACAAGTCACCTGCTATCAAAACAGGGAAAATTTGGCAAGTTTCCTACTTAGCATTTACGGTATCAAGGCTGCTCAATGATGCTAATTAAACAGGTACCTCCCAGACACAGCCAGAAAGATTTATATCCCTAATTTGCATTTCTCAGTTTATTTTTCTGTCCTCCAAGGCACCATTTTAATGGCCATGGTGTGATTGCTTGGAGGAGTTTAATTTTGCATGAGTGTCATTTGAAGATGAAGGTCTGTCCCATCAGCAGCTTGATGACTGCTCACCCAGCACCCAGATCCTGCCCCCTGCTCTCCCGCAGCAAGACTCAGCTGTTCACCAAGATTTTCTTAGTCTCTTGAGCTTGGCTTCACCAACAGAAAAGTACATAACGCTGGGCTCAGCCGCTCTCAGTGATCCAGCTGCTGTCCCCTTCCAGGTGCTGCATATGTATGAGTCTGGGGACTCTTCTGGGGGTGAATGAGCCTCAGAAATATCCAGTGCAGAGCCAGCACCAGCAGCTGAGCTGGGGAACAATGTGCAGGGTTGATACTACAAAGCAGTGTAGCCTTGCAAAGCAAGGACCAGTCTTCAAGATGTGAGCTCTCCTCCCAGCTCCCAAACCCAGCCACAACGTAGCTGCTCCAGGGCAGCTCCCACTCCTGAGGGGTTGCTCCAATGGGAGGGGACAGGACAGCCAGAGCAGAGGTGTTTAAAAGCATCCACAGTCCTGTGATAATTACTCAGAGCTATGTCTGAAAGCAGAATTCAGTCACACTCAGGAGGGGGAAGGTGTCTCTGCCAGCACCCCTTGGCCAGATGGCCCTGATAAGGCCCTGATTAGCAGCAAATTTCCAGCCCCGGATAATAACTGCTTACAGTGATTAGGCTAGTAGGAGAGTTAATGAGAACGGGAGGTGGTGATGCCTGTTTGCTGCATTTGGCCAACTACAGAGTAACAGGGAAGCACCTGGGAGGAAATGGCATGTAGCTGGGGGCTGAGAGAGGGCTCAGAGCATAACAGTTGCTGTTAAACTGATACAGTCCACAATAAAAATACTTTAAAACCACAATCCATCCTTCCTGGTAAAATATGAGTACATCATGTAGAACCAGTCATTCCAGAGAGGGAAAACAAGAGCAATAATCCCTCCAAGATTTTACAAACAGCTTCCAGTGCCAGACAGAAATCAGTGGAAGGAAAAAGAAAGGCAATGGATGCCTTCAAACCCACAGAACCTCTATGAAACGTGGAGGTGAATGTGTACAGCCCTCTGCCTCGAGGGGATTTGAATTCATCCCTCAAAGGTGCAGCTCCCAGGCACTGACTAGATCCTCAAAGCACTGTCAAGATCCTCATCTCGTGCCTCCCAAGCATCGCAGGCATTTCTAGCGCTACCTGAATATACTGCTAATAAGAGGCAATGGTCAGGAAGGAATCTGAATGAGCAGCTCAAGATAAAAGTTTTCCACAAGATGCGCACCCGTCACCTGCCATCTTGCGCCTGTTGAAAGTCTCATTATTTCATTGCAGCAGCAGCCCCTCAAAAAAACTTTCCTGAACTCTCCTTCAATCACACCCACCTGCAGAAACAAGGTGTTATGATCAGAAGAGCAGTCTCCATCATGGAGAGGAACAAAGCGATGGGAGCAGTGGCAGGAAGAAATGGGAGAGGTGGGCTGGTGAGACATTGCTGCCACCAGCCCTCTTCCCTGGAAGGAAACATCTTCTGGGAGGGATGGGGAGGAGGAGAGAAGAGTAACTGCTGCTAAGTTTTATTTTACGAATAAACTTCATCCATCTGCAGAGATTATCTGCCATTTTGTGTCACTGTCCAAGCACTCCAGCTGACAGTCCAGGGCCTTCGCTGTCCGATTCAGTAATGACCAGAAACACATTGTCTAAACACCAGCTGGTAGCCCATTTGCTTCAGCTACGTGAGCTACTACACATGGCTCCCACAGAGAAAGCATCCCCTTTCCACTCAAACTATAGCTGTAAAAAGCAAACATGGGAACTTGGCAATTCATGGCCAGCGTTTTTGATTCAGAGAGATCCCGCAGTTGACTTTCCCATATGCTGGTTGTTGTCATGGCAAGCAGAGGGGGGAAGGAACAACATAAGAGGTGGTTAGTCCTTGACACGCTCCACCCTTGGACTAATGGCAACTCCCCAGCAAAACAATCCCAACAGCAATTATCGAGGCGCTTTTAAAATGGGAAAAGCAAAAACAGATTAAAAAGCCATTTGAAACCTTGAAGCTGAATGCTGAGTGGAAGGGAACACAGAGCAGCCAGGGCTGCACACACTTGGCGAACAATGCGGAGACGCTTCTCTGTAGGCAAAGCTAAGTGGACCCTGATTGTCAAACCAGAGTGAGCGACAAGCCTTGGGTGGCCACGGGGACAGCACTTGACAGAATGACAATCAGTGCTGCTTTATCCTTAGTGGTTACAACATGGAAAACCTTCCGTGGAGGGGCTGAGAAGCAGACCTGTGCCCCCTGCCATCACGAGCACAAGGTACCAAACAGAGGCTAGACAAAAAACAACTTTCAAGTGCAGAATTGAGTTACACTCCAGCTGTGTGAATCACCATTCCGCTGGCTGGATTATTTTCCTTCCCCACTGGAGCCAGCCCAAGGATATGGAGAGTATCCACAACCTGGGAACAGAAAAAAAACTTTTTACTGTTTCAAGAATGGCAAGCAGTTGTTACTGGGCCAAAGCTTTATTGTTTCCAGTAGTAAACATAAACAACATAAACATAACAACATAAAAGTTGTAAGGGATGGGGATGAGAACAACAAAATAACAGAAGAAACACAAACGACCAGAGCAGACTGAGCACTATTCACTGAGCCCTTCTCGCCCACCTTGAGCCAACAACAAAGGCAGTCAACTGGTACAGGTTTCAGATAATATTCCAACTAAAGCTACGCAACACAACCAGGAGAGATGCAACAAAGGGAAGAGTGTTCTTTACTAGAAAATATGTGCACAGAGCTGTGGATGTTCCTCTATCATACTCATATGTGGGAGATCACATTCTCCTGCGCTAGATCCTTCTGTCGACCCAAGAGGAGTCTTTCCATAGATGACTGAATGGTTCTGGTTCGAACTCAGGTGGAATTACTCCATGGAGGTAAAATATAGAGGTAAAAAAGAAAGGTTTCCAGTCTCACTGGTACAAAAGCAGCCCCAAATTTATCTCTGAAATTGTTGTATAAAACCTAGTCTCAGTTAGAAAACAAACTCATGCCTCAAAGAGCATAGTAAGCTAGCAAGCAGTACCAGGTTCCTGTGCAGAGCTGGCAACCCACAGTGTGGTAAACAGCCCTAAAAAGCGAGGGTGGGGGTGAAAACATGACTGACCTGCCTGCACTGCCCAGGAATGAAGCACAAGAAAGACAAGACACTCAATTTTAAAAATTCTTTCCAACTCATGTAGAATTTTTGATGAGAAAGTAACAGGTTTAAAGAAAATTGAGTCAATTTTTAAGTGTTTTTTCCCTTCTCCTTGTACAGAATTAACTTAGGCTGGCAGGCCAGGCTGTCTGAGGCACTGCGGTAATGAGAGCACAAGCAAGACAGCCTCAGTAGGACTGTCAAAAGCTCCAAGGCAAGACAGGACTTTTTGGGTGGCAAAACACTTCTGAAATTGAAGACTCTACAGCTCTCAGAAGAAACAGCATGACTTCAGCTCTGAAATCATACCAGCATTTCAGCAAAAGCTGACTTTTGGATTTACTTTTTCAGAAACAGCTAATAATTTTGGCATCACCCCTTTCAGAGATGCACCTGGTTGAGTCTCAGTGGCCAGGTTTAAACAACACACACCATAACATAAAGCATCCCTCAGTGGAGAACAACCTCATCCCTTGCTCTCTTCAACACCGATGTTGTGAAGCCCACGTTCAGTGGTTTCTCTTTAGGCCACCTCAAAGATCCGACATCATCCAAAGGTTTTGTTTTCATTTTTAAAAGGGCAGAAACAGATCATGGAGGAGGAGCTGGAATGATTTTCCCAGCAACTTGCCATAGCGCGTTAGCTGGAACAGCAGTAAGGGAACAGTCCTCTGTTGGACCATGTTCATTTAGAAAAAGAAAGTAAAGGATTGATTTCTGATCTCCTGTTAAGAGTGTTCCAGCACCCAATCTCATTTATCTTCATACTGCAGCCATTTGTAAGGGCATGTACTACATGCGCACAAAGCGCCCAGCAGCAAAGGAGAACAGAACAAGAGTAATAACCAAGGCAAAAGGTTGACATTAACAGGCACAAATTGCCTTTAAATCCATGATTTCAGAGGGAACTTTTTGGAATTCTTTGTTTCTTCAGCAAAAGATGGGTCAGATCCAAAGCATTTAATAAAAATCCACAGACTCCTACTTGCCTAGCATGGGTTTTGTTCAACCCTTCAGTGATCTAATTGCTCTAGAGATGTCAGGTAATTTGATTATTCTCATCTGTCAGGCCTTGGAGGGAAATTGTCCATACCAGAGAAAAAGCAGGACTGGGGCACACAGCCTTCTGCAACCTGACTCATGATGACACCATCACAGTCAGCCAGATGCTCAAGACTTGCAGGAAAATGAAAACAAAGGCCCCTACTCATGCAAGAGATGACAAGGTGTGCATGTGGGAGAAGAATCTGCAGAGCTTAACAAGATAAAGTAATTTGAAAGCTTTTATCCAATTTGGGTACGCAAAGGCAGCCAGCTGGGCCGTGGGGTGGTGGGCGTCCCCCCACCAGGAGCTGCAGCACACACACACTGCCCGTGACCCCACTGCCAAAACATCACCCTCACCACAGGACACACAGGCCAGTGCACAGCCAGGAGTACCTAAAAATTCATAGCAAACTTCTTTGAGTGTTTCTTTACTAACTGAAGTGTCTCCCTGAGCGGACAGGCCTATCACAGAGAGAAACCTCAGTGGAAGTGAACAGGAACACAACTTCACCAGCTGATTCAGGATGCCCCCACCCAACTCATACCAACTCAAACCAGAACAACAATGACAAGAAACACAAGGGGTGACACCCTGGGCCCATGGGAGTCAAGTGCAAATCAGAGCCCCGGTCTCACCCTTGTGGTTCACAGAGGGAAAGTCACCCCTGGGCTGAGAAGCAGCAGAAGGGCTGCGGTCTCCTCACACCCCATTTCAGGGACAACAAGGGTGAATTCCCCTTTCTCCTGAAGGCTGCAAAGCCAGGACTGCAAATCAGGAGCTGAACCTAGGGCTGCACTTGGCAAGCCAGGAACAGTGGAGGTGGCACACATTTCTGCAGCTCCAGTGAGCACTCTGTGTGCCCCTTTCAACAAACATGGGTCTGGACCCCACGGCAGCACCGCGCTGCACAGCACAGCACTCCTCTCCGAGCAGCACCCTGAAGTGCGTGTCAGCAGAAGCTGAAACCAGACCAAACCAAACCAGTGAGGCAGGGAGGACAGGCAGGCATTTTCCCAGGTCCCATCGTGTTGCTAATGCCTGTGCGAGAGCTGGCATCATAAAGTCACCACTGGCAGCAGTTGTCGTCTGGAATGAGGTCTACAGGAGTGGGCAAGGGGCGAACGTTGGATCCAAGCAAAGCAGCTCCATCTTCACCTTCATCAACATCGTGTTCTGGTGTGGACACACCGTTTGCCTTCAAAATATACAAAGACAAAAGTTTTGTTTGGAAAGAAGTGAAGGGGAGAGACTTGACAAAGTTATTTTACGTTGTTTTTACATGCTCAGTGCCATTTTAAGAGCTTCCTAAAAATAACAGCGAAGAGAACGTCTGTGCATCATTAGTCCACACTCTGTCAGCAGTCAGGGCCCATTAAACTTTATTAAAGAAAGAAAAGATGGGGAAAGAAATGGGGAAAGAAAGAGTTCTACTGCTAGAACTGGTCCTCTAGTACATATATCCCTCAAAGGGCCAGGAGAGACAGAAAGCCAAGCCTCAGCTCTCAGAGGTTTCCAAACCAGGTGACAGCATCCACGTGCCACAGAGCAGGTCCTCCATGTGATCCTCCTGCCCTCCACGTGCCTGGGCCGTGGACAGGAGCCACAGCAGAACGTAGCCCTTGTCTGTGGCTGGGGATGGGCACAGGACAGCAGTGCTCTGCTGCAGAAGGCGCTCTGGCTCATGTTGACTAAACGAACGTGAGCTAATCACTTCAGCAGCCCCTGGCGAAACTCAGTGTCTGCTGGGACATGCTGCTTCCAGTGCACGGGGTGAAACGCAGGGCTGGCAATGCGGAGAGCTCTAAGGCAGCGGTGGGTCAGTACTAACTTCCCCCCGCTTCTCTGAACTGACAGGGGCACAAATTACATTGACTGCTGGAGAAAGGACAAGGGACGTTTCCAGTCACTGCTGTTCAAGGCACAGGGAGTCCTGCAAATTCCTCCCACCAGCTACTGGCCGACATCCCGGCTGAAAGCTAACCTCCCAAGTCATAAAACCTCTCAATGTGTTTACAAAGACACCAAAATCCAGACTTTTAACTTCTATATTACTGACTTCCCATGCTCTTTCCTTTATGCTTTGTTTTGAAAGATTACATCAGCTATTGCCCTCAGTGCCTTGTGCAAAACGCTGAATAGAAGGTTGGAGGTGCGAGGAGTAAACGTATTGCAAAGGGCAGAGAATAAGTCTAAGGACATGGGGGCAGAAGGCCAGACAGGCTGTTTGCACAGACCTCTGCAATGTGAAAGAAGGCACAAAAATAGGAGTTTCATCTTCCGCAGCAGACTTGTTTCCAGATATATTGAGTGAAAGAGGCAAGAGAATGAGTCTTTGTCATTCCTCTATTTTCAGGGAAAAAGTCTTCAATTTAAAACTCCATAAAGAATGACAGAAATAGTGAAAGTAATTTATTTTTTAGGTACTCAAGCCTTTATTCACTTAACTTCAAGGCAGAATCAAAAGAGCTGAAAATGTTTTGGTTCTACCACTTGAGGACGAAAATATTTTAATTCCTTAAAACATGGAAGGGGGCACATGCTTCTTCTGAGGTTCATATTTACAAATGCATTCTGTCTAGAATGCGAACCTTGAATAATTTCCTAATGCTGTCACTACCTGAAGCCATGTTTTAATTATAAATATAGCAGGACCATTCGGTACTCTGCAGTACCAATACAAGGAGGCAGAGACGGTTCAAAGCTTCTCAGCCATGTTTTAATTATAAATATAGCAGGACCATTCGGTACTCTGCAGTACCAATACAAGGAGGCAGAGACGGTTCAAAGCTTCTCAGCCATGAAGGTATAATTCAATTTTTTCACTTTGTGGAAGAGGGACAACTCATCCTCCTTGGCAGCAGGAAAACTCAATCCCAGGGTAGTGGCAGCAAGCTTTGAGCAAAGGGCAGCCAACAGCGGTGCCCAAAGATTGATGAGGCAGCCAGTGCAGGAGGCAGAGGCTTGGAGGGGAGAGGCTCAGTGTGGGTGAGGGTCTCTCCTCCACATCTGACCCCCCTTCCTTCCTATCCTGTGCCCTCAGTGCAGGCAGAGGCCGAAGGCAGAGGGAGGAAGAACAGGGCTCGCAAGCACAGCTCCTTCACGCAGTTGCCCACCTATTTCACCCCTGCTACAGAGCCAGCCCTGGAAGACTATGCTGTTTGGCTGCAGCTCACATGGATGAGGGAAAGAGAGGTCTGAAAACATTTAAGCAATTTTCTTACCAAGCACAGGAAAACAAAAGTCACCTCCCCGAAGATTGCCATGAAGAAAGTCATTAAAGAAATTACTGTCCCATTTGGAGCCTAATTACTGTTAGGACAATTTTTTTTCCTACATGGAATGGAGTAGTTAGACCCACTGAAGCAAAATGTCACCTCCTCATCATCCCTGAGGGAGCAAAACAGACATTTGAGAAACAGAAGGGAAGAAAAAAAAAAAGTTAATGCTTTAACTTCAAAGATGCCCTGAGAATTTCCTGCCACGAAAATAATGCAGAATGGCTCTGCCTGTCTCATGTATTAACAGCTTGCATATTTATGAGCAAAAGTTGATGCCTACCCCAGCCAGGGAGGCACTGAGCCACAGCAAGAGTGACACCACCTCATTTCTAAATCCAGTCAATTCCTGAAAGACAGGGCATAAATCTCCCCAAATTAAGAGAGCTGGAAGCAGCATTTCCTGCCCATTTCTCTCAGCTCCAGGCCCTTTTCTCAGCTCTGCTCAGCCTCTCCCAGCATGACAGCTACAAAACAAGCAGCCAAAGGCAGATATCCAGAAAATACAGCTTCAGCACCCTGGGAGAAGGATCCAGGCTGGACCTGCTGACCTCTGGAGGTCCTTCAAGCCAGTCTCACCGTGCGATTGCAAGCCACAACGTTTCTCATAGCCCACCAGGTGCTGCCATCATCATCTCAGCTCCCAGACTCAGCGACACCACTGTTTTAACTCCCAGCTGCTGTACCGCTCTTTAAGTATTAATGATTTAGACAACACATTGGCAAACAAGCAGAGATGGGGAGACTGTGATTTGCACTCAGATGTATGCCACTCATTTATTAGCTTATCTTGTGGCTCTTTCTCAAACCTCCTCTTTTACGCATAAAGTAGAGCCTTCTCCAGCCCCGCAGCCCATGCCAAGCTCACTCACCGTTCCCTACCAGCAAGCTGTTCAGGTGACCCACAGAATACCAGACAGGATTGACCCGCTCCTCAGAAGACACTGAGGACTCCATTAACTGAGACCCACCAAAGCAGAACTTGCTCCTGATCTGAGGAGAGATGCCTTTTACTTTTATAATTTACCCCCTGCAGCAGCCAGGTCCAAGCTCAAAGATGTTATCTTTGTTAAAAGCTCTCCATGGGCTAATGAAAGCCCCTGTAAGATATTGATGACTTCTTTAATTCTGTTTAGTATTTCCTTTCTTTAATCAAAATGTCATCATTAACAATAGGGAGGATTTTGCTGAGGCACCTCTTAACATATCAGCTGTACAGCCAGAACAAGGTGAGTCACCTCCCTAGATGGGGGGAAGTAAGGGGAAAAATAAAGATTGTGCTTCTTTCCGGTGTGCAAATTTCATTCTTTTTTGGATAAAACATTCTCCAGGAAAAACAGCTATCTTAACAGCTTTCACATCAGAGCGGGCACCTCCAGGAACCAGAGCTTCCAAAGAAGAAACACCAGACCCTCAGAAAACAATGCTTTTGAAAGGGTTTGAAAGCAGGTGCTAAAAACCAAAAAAATTGGCAGCCTCTCAACTCACCACTCTCTTCTGCAACTTTGGCTCATGGGCTGAAGTTGCCTAAATCCCACTGCAGCTCTGACAATGAGTCATTTTATGACAAACCCAAGGCTTCATTATCTGCCTCACCAAACCCCAGCCGGAGCCGGAGCAACAGACTAGAAACCTACAAACTCTTCTTAATAGCTCCTTGTTTTCCCTTGGTCACACAACCATGCTGTCGTCTTGGCCTTCAGGCTTAAAGAGCTAAGGACTATGAGAGCAGCTGCATTTGCAGTACCACTCCCTAATTCCCTGTTCTGGCTGTGGCCTGGGATTTAAGGATGCTAAAGTGTTCTGCAAAGTTGCACTTGAGAGCAGAATTAGAGCAGAGGTGAGAAACAGAAGTGAAAAGAAAGTCACCAGTAGAACAACACCTGAGGTGCTAATATGAAGCAAAAATTGCTCCCAACACAGTGTTACAAAGTTGCAGAGCCTTTCAGAAAAGCTATAGCAAGATCTCCCTTTAATGTCTTCAGTCTGCAACTGAGGATCAGCAATTTAAATGAGAAAGGATCTTTGCCCCTTGCTCTGCTTTTGGGTCCGAGCAGAGCACAGGGACTGTCCCGCAGGCAGGGAGATGCAGTGAAGAGTTTTGCCAGTCTTGACATACAGCACCCATCGCCTCCACCATGCTCTAAAGAGATGAACAGCAGGAGCAGCCTCTGATCCAAATAAAGAAGGGGAGAGGCACTGCCACTGGCTCCCACCATTTGCATGCCCTCCAGCATCCCAGAGCACGTGAACCCCTCTGCAGAGCAAGAGACTTCCTACAGGGCTGGTTTTGCTCTCCTCTTCATTTTCTGCTCTTGCCAGGCTGCTGGCAAAGCATGGGAGCATTCAGTATTTGCAGCCTACTGGATGTCTGATCTGCTCAAACCACCGCTACGGAGCTGCACGGAATATGAGGCCACGTGAGTCATATCGCTGCATAATGCTGATTACTAAATTCATACGTAATGGATCATGATTGCCAATAGTTCGCTGCACAGACCACATTGTGGCAGCGTCTCTCCAGCTGGGCATGTTAAGTGCTCTCAGAGTAAATGAACACCAACCATGCTCACCCTTGCTGCTCACTCACTGCACGGAGGCAAGGCCACATCCCAAACGCGTCGGAGGGAAAACAAATCCCCTCTCCTTCTCCTCCCCACCTCGAAGTGCTGAAGATGACCCACACCGTGGGGCAGAGCATACAGCCACGGCAAACACAACAGGGGCACATCAAGTGCCTCCCACAAGCTCAGGTTCCAGCTTCACCTCCTTGCAGAGACCTTTGGTTGAGTCTCAAACGCTGCTGCACCAGCCCTCGCCAGCACCCGTGCTACAGAAAGGAGTGTGAGGTCTAATGCTGGCACAGGGCAGGTTCGAAGACAGGCCAGCCGCTCTGTAGCCCATCCTGCCGCCTTCTGTGGCAGCAGAGCCATAGCTGTAGTGCCACCCGACATTCTGTGCGCCCGCAGCAACTCCCTGGCCCAGGAGGGTGCCTGGCTGGTGGCTGGTTCTCTGACATGACATGACACAGAGAACCCTGCCTGCTGCCACCCTCCATCAGTTCCCAAGCCTGTGCCTGCTGACTGCAACCACCACCAGCTTCATTCTCCCCCCTAGAAATACTCGCTGCTGTCTCCCTGCCTCCCTCCCCCAGCTCCAGGGGCCACCACCCTCCTACCAAGGCGCTCGCTGCTGCAAGCACTATGTCTGAACAAAGCAGCCCCTTCTGCAGGAAGACTGGGAAATAAATGACCCCAGATGTAATAAAGATCTTCACAGATATTCTTTAGTCAGCCAACCTGGCTTAACCTTTTCCTTAGCAGAATCCTCTCTACATCTCATCTCTATTTTAACTGGGCTGATGAGATTACTGTAGTATTCATTTTTTTAAAATATATGTCCATGCTGCCTGTCATTGATATCTCTCGCCTGCCTAGCAAGGAGAGATGGCACTGGAAAGCGTTGACCCTTTGTGCCAAGCTTTGCATATGAGATTTTTAGCAGAAAAAGGCATTTTCTACCTCTGAGATATGGTTTATACTGTGTGACCAGGCAGCAGTTAGTTTGAACAGATGGCAGGAAAGCTCCCAAGTGCTAAGCACTACACAAACACACTGTCCAGGTGTGCATCCATCCAGACTTCGCCATGGCCATGTAGCACCAGCAGAAAAAGCACCCAAGGGGTCACACCCACCATCCACCACCACCCGCTCCAGTCCCGCAGAACAACCTGCTGCTCCACTCTGGTAAGCATCAGAGCCAACACACAACGGGAATCAGCTGTCTCTAATGCCAACAGGGGCTTAAAATAAACTGCCCAGCCTGGGGCAGCACTGTAATCCAGAGAGAGGATGGACAGAGCAGAAGTATCACTCATCTGATTTGCTTTGTAAAAACTAAAATTAAAGAAAACTGCAAATCCCTCAAACTTGGGAAGGGAGGGAAGAGCACAGAAACAATTTTATGCTGGCTATTTCTAGCTCGAAGTGTGGGGAGGTGGACTATGACTCCGTGTTGCACTAAAGGATAAACCTGCTCTCTCTAATCCAATTTACACCTCAACACGCACAGCACAAACAGGCTCAGGAACAAAAGGAGTGGCAGTTCACAGGGCAGCAGGAACACTCTGGAGGGAGCGGCACTAACTGATAACTTAAGGGGTTATTGAATAGATTAGCGGGAACTGCAGAGAGAACACATTTGCATCTCTTTCAGCTGCTCCAGATCAGATGTGATAGCAGCCTCTGCTCTCACAGTCACTTAATTGTTCCAAGGTTGTTAAGGGGGAAAAAGTCTTTTTTTTTTTTTTGCACTGCAGAGTTCTGGGAAGAGCCATGCTTGGCTTTAAGAGCCATCTAACATTAGGAAAATTTTTATTCAGTCTCATAAAGCTGCTGGACTTCTGCTTTGCTTCAGTGAAAGCTCAATCTGTTCTGCTGCCTCTGCAGGGCAGATAGGAGCTCCAGACCTTTGCAGGGGGACAGACCCAGGCTACGGCTGCTCTGAAAGGTGGGTGTAGGCAGCTCCCACCCCAGACAATTACTCATGTTGCGGAATAGATTCTGCATGCAGGGAAGAGGGAAGGAGTGAGCTGTAATGCTGTGACAGCATCTGCCATAAGAAAAGCAGCAGGGAAAGGTGATCCCAGGCTGCAGCTTTGCCAGGTGTGCCTCTGAGAAAGCTGTGCTTCAAGAGAAGTCAGCCCCAGAAGCACAGATCTGCCCAGAGAGGAGGTCCTCCTTACCAGGGACTCTGCTGCCAACACCACTGTTGCGCCCGTCCGCCGGCTGGTCGCTCTGGCAGCTCTCTGTGGCGCTGAGGGCAGCCCCCTGCTCGCTGCCCAGGCTGCTG
The DNA here is from genome assembly GCA_031468815.1 of Morus bassanus. Lineage (NCBI taxonomy): Eukaryota > Metazoa > Chordata > Aves > Suliformes > Sulidae > Morus > Morus bassanus. The sequence continues at coordinate 10,193,569 of CM062584.1, forward strand.
CGTCTCCCCGAGAGGGCAGGGGAGTGGGTGCTCCCCAGCGCTCTGCCCATGGCCTGGCTGGGTTCCCCGACGGGTGCTGCAGGGACACAACAGAGAGATGCTGCTGTGGGAGGGAGAAGTGGGTGCAGGTGCTCGGGCAGGTCCTGAGACAGCAGCAGCCTCCCCGCTCCCAGCCAGGCACCCTCAGGAGCAGGGTCAAAACCCAGTTCCCATGCTCTGCTCCTAAGATGGCATTGGCAATTCCAGTGCTATAAAGTCAGGAGTGAGGAGCTGGCCGGAGACGTGCTGCCAGGTGGCCGGGAGCAGCTCCCAACTGCAAGGGCAGACCCTGAAAGGGTGCAGGCAATGGAGCGACCCACCAACAGTTTGACCCATTGATACTGTCCCAGTGAGAAAGGACCAGATACTCAGCTGGCACAGCTAAAGCCAGTGGGCTGCACCCATGTAGGGCAGGCAAGCAGCTGAGCCAAAACCCACAGTACCAAGAGCCAACATTCAAGCACTTCACACTTCCCACCCTCTAGCCACAAGGAACAGCAAATCCTCACCCAGTCCTGCTTGGTGCTTTCTGCCTTGTGAGCCTTTTGACCCCACAGGTAAAGGCTTGTCATCCAGGCTGGAGGAACTGAACTCCGAGTCACTCTCACTGTCGCTAGAAACCACTGCAGAAAAGATCGGGGGAAGGAGAGGAGAGAGACAGTTATTCACAATGTTCATAACACTTACCAAAGAGTGATGGATTTGGATACCAGATGGATCCAAATAAAACATGAACAAATGCTGACTTGCTGCTCATGTTCTCCTTCTCCAAAAGGAGCCCTACCTGCAGTTCCCCCACAGCTGTTCACTCTTCCTCTCAAACATGATGTGTTTTTGCTTTTTACAGATGATTTATAACTCCACTGCACACACTCCAGTGGTGCCAGCACCTGAAGCAGATGCACACACCACCAGTGCTTCTCTCTTAAACCTGACTGGGACTATGGGAACCACAGCACTCCTGTGCTGCACTTTGCTGCCCAAAGCTCCCTGCCACAAAGCTGAGAGCTCTGTGGTATGGCTGGCCTGGGAGTCAGGCTCTCCTCCTGCTGATCCCTATGCCGGCACACCAGCGAGCCTCCTCCTTCCCGCCATTTGCCATCCCCTACACAGGAGCGACACGCTAAGGGCTGGGCTGGGTGTGAGCCTGGTTCCTGCTCAGCTGCAGGTGGAGGGGTCCCAGCTCCACCATAAGAGCATCCACATTTGAGTAACGTGGGGAGAGGGGCTAGCTTCCTCCAAGCCACATTTCAAGTGCAGCAGGGCCCCTGTGGAGGCTCCAGGATCTATGAGGAAACACCAGATGAACATCGAGCACATCAAACAAAAAATCCTGCAGTAATTACACAAAGAACCAGCCTTATTAGCTCCTCGTCCATTCAGCAGACACTCATCCCTATCAGTACACTGCCCAGAACTATATTACTCCCATGCCCCCGAGACTTAAAATGCAAGGGTGGCTCCTCTTCCTCAAGGAGACTGTTCCCCCATTTCAAGGCCACCTTTTTTCCTTCTCCCCACCCCAGCCCCCCCCCCCCAATCCTGGCCCTAATCCTCCTGCTCTCCACCCTCCATAGTTTCCACAAGAGCTGAAGCAGCCTCATTTTGCCAGACACAACTTCCCAAATTGGCAGGTTGTTTCCACTTTTCCATGCAATTATACAAGTACCTCTCTTGCTTAAACCAGTGTAAAAGATAACTCGACTGCCAGCTGCTCCGGGTAAAATGAGAAAGGTGTTTTTCCATCTCCTGGGTTTTTGTAATGATCTGATCTCAGAACAGAAATGACAGGGCTGAGGAGGAAGGTAACGGGAAAACAGCCATCTTTTGTTTGAGGGATTGCACCTAGAGCATTTCCCCGTCTGACCAAGACACATACCAGCTCTCCTGGAAGTTCAAAAGCCATTTCAAACAGTGGGTCACAATTCCTGGTGGAAAGTACAATATTGGCTCATGTGGAACACAGCAGGCAACACTGCGACCTACAGCCTCTACTGTAGAAAAAGGAAGCCCCAACTATTTCTTTATATTCATCAGTATATACTTACAAGCTCTCATTTATATGAAAAATGAGTTCCCTGTTCTGCTGCTGAACAAGCTCCTTTGCCCCCACACCGTTACTCATAGTGCCCATCCTCACAGTGCTGCTGTGTGCAGGAGGGCCGTGGGTGCAGTGGTACAAGGTGGCAACCATGGGGTAGCAAAGAGAGCTGTCAGTTCCTGTCTCTACATCAGCACTAAAATTCACTACATGTGGTTCACAGAGCTACAAAGCCTTTAACACTGCCCCGGGTAGGAGGACAGGTATCCTTCCCCTTGCAAAGGCAAGCACAAGCTGTCAAACATTTCTGCCAAGGACCTCTGCAGATGCTCCTGTATTCAGGCAGTGATCTGTACTGCACAAAATATTTGATTAAAAAAAAATAATACCTAAAACAGTGCTTTTCTGGACTTAACACATCTGAGGATATTAAAGCTGGCTGCCAGTGTTATTGCAAAGTATTATTGAAGTTGCCCTGGCAGGCAGCTCCCCATGCGTGCCATGCTGCTGGGAAGCGCTGCGCAGAGGGCAGACTGCAAGGCCCCCTACTCCCTGCCCATGCAGCTTCTCCCCCCGGCCACCACCTCCTCCTTTCTCCACCCAGCACCACCAGAAATGGGACCTCTCACCTGCAGGGAAAGGGCCTGTGGAGCTGAGCCAGGCAGAAAGCGAAGCCCCATTACAAGCAGGGGGCTGCACTTCTGCCTAAGAGTTCTCAAAGCAAAGGTTTGGCTTTGGGCTTTGATGTCTTAAAGACAGCTTCGCTACTTCCCCAAAGCTCCCTGGGAGAGGTGGGGGACTATGTATAAATACTGTTAATAACAACCCATACATACCAGGCTCTTTGCTACAAATCTCAGCTGTAAGAATCATTCTGACTGTCCAACTGCCCAATTCCCTCAGAAAATGCACTCCCATCCCACTAGGTCATCATCCTTTTTTGGCCTCCCAGATTCATAAAATCCATCAATTCAGAACAGCTCCTTCCTCCATGAATCCTTTAAAAATGCTAGAAGTCAGGATTTCTTTGGAGAAGGCCCCAGTGCATCAGTGGAGGTGACTTTAGCTGCCTTCCCTTCTGCCATTCACCAGTGCGAGAGGACCAGCACAAGAGGAGGAAAATATTAATGACATGAAGGCACTGACACCGCAGGAGCAGCCCTGTCTACTCTCATTTCCTCTGCTGCCAATAAGAGTGTGTTTTACCCACTGCACCAATGTTTCCCTTTACGGTAATTTTTCTCCCAAAGCTCCCAGACCTTCTGCTGGCACTTTCCAGAGCCCAGAAGTCATAAATCTGGTGTTCCAGCAGTTGCTGATATATCAATAAGAGTCGTTGGACGGCTGTACTTTCAGAGAATTTAACAGATTTATCCCCCTCCATCTCCAGCTGACTGGAAAAAAGCTCATAAAAAATATGCCGAGATAAGACTTGCAAGAAAAACAGTATTCCCACAGGGAATGGGTCACTCATTGAGAGGGCCTGAACCCTCACGGCTGCTGTTGGAGCCCATGATCCCTCCAACACATGGTTCAACTTTCGAGCCAGAGGTACCAGAGCCTCACGGCATGGAGAGCCGTGGGGAACAGTGGAAGGCTGTCGGGCTGCACTTAACCCTAGCAGCAGAGGATATGGGGAGCTGTGCTGAGGCCAAGGGGAAAGGAGCACTTGGCTGGGGTTGAGCTCTAATATTAAATGTGTTCATTTGGTACGGGCACGCCTGCGATGGGAAGAGCCAGCCACGCTCCCTCCTGCTGCCCATTGCAGGGCAGAACTCAGTCCCTGCACGCACAAAGCTTGGCACTTCTTGCAGCTGCCAAAAATACAGAAAGAACACATGGCACGCATGGACACCCTGCAGCAACAGCTCCAAACAGCTGCACGTGCCCAGCGCAGCCAAGACACACTGGATGAGCAGGCTGAGCACGAGCCCTTGAGCACACAGCTCCCCTGCAAGCACCCGTTATCATCAGCCTTTGCAAACATGACCTCCGGGGAGTGGGGAGGCCGACAGCTTCTGGTCACTGCGGGTGGGAGGGTCGGAGATGAAGAGTTTTATTACAACCCAAGTGTCTCACTGAGCGCAGCTCCCATGCTACATCACACCCAGCACCAGCCCCAGTTGCAGGGACATCTCCCAGCAGGAGGAGGGGACCGGACCCATCTGCTGTCCCCTTCAGAAGCAGCACACATGCAGCTTCAGTGCTGCCCAAACTTGTAGAGAAGTTGGATGACTCCTCGGTGGCCTGCAAAGCACTTGACCTGCCCCAGCACACTCCTCTCTGCTCCAGCACTCAGGGATTTGGCCTCCACCACGCAGATGCTGAACGAACCCCCTGCATCCCCCTGCCCAGGCACTGCTCCTGTGCCTCCAACAGCACCGAGCCCAGCATGTCGCATTGCTTGGCAACGAGACTGGAACACATTCCAATGGGAGAAACCACCGGAGACCGAGCAGAGCAGCAGGAAGCCCCCATGCCAAACAGTGCAATACCTCAGGGATCACACTTCTTTTTTCCACCCAGTTGCTTCACATTTTTTTCTGCAGAACTCAGAGTTCAGAGGAAGGAAAGCCCTGCTGCTTATTGCTCCCCACCCTGTGACAGCCCCATCCTGCCTGACCCGGTGCAGAAACCCACCCACATTCCACCACATGGAGCAGAGCTGCTCCCCAGCACAAGAAATATTACTGCTATTCTCCCCATGACAATACATTTGTGCCTTAACTAATAGCAGGGTTCCCATGGCAACTGCTTGTTTATTACAGAAAAACTAAAGGCAACGGCAAATCCCAGTGTCAGCAAGCGCGAGAGAAATAATGGGTGTGTAAAAATAAAACTTCTTTCTGGTGGGTTTGGCATTTCTTCCAAGAGGCATGTTCCTGCTGTCCCTCGGTCCCGCTGCCTTCCCACCCTCCCGCAGCATGCACAGCCAGAGCAGCTGGTACCCAGGGCCTGGCACTGATCCCCTCCTTTGGAGGGAAAAGGGACACTTGAGGTTTGCTCCATCCCTGCTGAATGACAGCTCCTGGCATGGAGAATGTCAAAGGGACAACCGTGGCTCCTGTCTCCCGGGGGCTGTGCTGGGACATGGCTGCACCTGTGCTGGTCCCACCTGACTTGAATCCCTTAATGGCTGAGAGATGGCTCCTTCAGTGCCTGGGAGGTGAGCAGTGGGGTTACACATGGCTGGCCAAGATAACGGCAACCCCACCGAGAGCAGCCTGTTAGAGTCAGGCACGTTAAATGCCAGAGCTCGTTCTCGAGAACATCCTGCCAAACAAGCAACAGGGCTTTACTCAGTGCCGAAAGGATGCATTCAGATGAGGGCATACGAGGTGCGAGCTAACAAATGCTATCAGCCAGGCAGAGGTAAGGCAGGCTGCCTTGTCAGCTGCGGCCTCGTAAAGCTCAGTCCAGGCCCAGTCGCAGATTCACGCCGGCAATATCACAGCTACCTCATCTCCACGGGGGAAGGCAGCTGCCCTGCACACTGCAGAGGTTTCAGATGACAAACAGCACAAGCCTCAGCAGTGGCAGATGAAAAAGAGTTAAGTGGAGGGCCGAGATGTACAAGCTCCCAGCTTCAGAGATGAATTACAGCCCAAAGAGCCCATTGAAAGCTGTCCAGAGGACAGACGGCCTACCAGAGAGGGGCAACAGGAAAGAAAGCACCAGAAAATAAAACCATAAATTAATATTATCCAACCCATAAAACAGCAGCCAGCCAAAAATCAGAGCACAGGGAGAAAGGCAGCTCACCACCCACATCAAAGCTTACCAAAGGCCACTTTGCTGTCTTCCACCTGCTCCTTTGCTGCTCCTGCCAGTATTTAGGGGGAAGCCTTCCCACAAAACAAAGCTCAACTAAAAAGCTGAACTAAAAAGCAGGCCAGGTCTGGGCTCAACATCTTTGACTTATTATATTTTCTGTATCATGTGAACAGAACATACCTCATCAATCAGTTCATTTGCTAAGACAACTCCTTCCGAGCATCATCTGGAGGGAAGCACAACCATCTATTGCTGATCTAATTTGTCTTTAATTACAAAAGTTACAGTAGGGCTGGGAGTGCTTTCCTAGCTGGGGCCTGAAGAGAAGGTTTGTAAACCCGACTCTCCTGAGTCCTCTTTATTAAAAAGTTCTTTCCCCCTGCACTACTGATAAGATTTATCTTGATGTGGAAGTGTGTGCTGCTGGTACACTGAAGAGGTCTTTTCCAATTGAGGGGATCTAATAGCAAAAGACAGAAGGGGAGAGAGGCCAGACAGTTCTGCTAATCCACATCAGAAAGAAAAGAAGAGAAATCAAGGCAGACTGGCAGCAGCTTTAATTCTGCAGCATCCATCCACTACTGTGCTATTGACCCTGAGTGCTCGGCTCCTCAAAGCCGAGCTGCGGTTTACCCCCAGCTGGCTCTAGGCACAGCACTGGAGTGGGCACACAAGCAATGACAGAGTGGGCAGATGGAAGAGAGGGGGGAAAAAAGCCCTACAAGGCAGCGCTGTGAATGGGATCTGACGCAGCAGTGATCCAAGATGCTACATGTGATAAAACAGTCTACTTCAATCAAGGTCTACCTCAAAGAACAGCTATGTGAGTGCTGAAGCTAATAAATCTTCAGGCTTGTCAGTGCTCTGGTCCCAGCCCTGCCCAGGGCCAAGTTAATCCACAGCTACTCCGAGATGCATTTAAAGAACAACTCAGCCCTGAGTTTTCCATGCTGCAAACCTCCCCCCCTTCCTCAAGGCCTGGGGTAGAAGCTTCACCCTTTGCCAGTCTCACCTGCTCAGGGTGGTCAGGCACAAAAGGAGACAGCCAGCATCAGCTCAATCCTGCCCACTGACTGTAGAAGACTATGTCTGCCCACTAGCTCCAGGCCCCAAGAAGACCCCAGGGAGATGGTGGGGGTGTAATTTCTAACCCAGCTCAAAGCAACTTGAGGTATCTGCCCAGTGGTGCTCTGTGGAACAGCAGAAACAAGGAGGAAGCAGCCCCAAGGAGGGAGGGAGTGAGACCAGCCTTTTGTTGGCCTTGGCTGCACAACGATGTCCATCAGTGGCACCATCCTACGTAGTTCAGCAGGAGGAGCTCTTTGGGCTGCAGTCTGCTTCAGGTGTCTGCTTCAAGGCTTGTTGCTCCCTTGACAGTCCCAGCAAAACAGTGGGGGCTGCAAGGAATGGAGGGAAGCAAGGGTGGACTGAAGGACAGGGACTCCAGGAGGACTGGTGCTAGTCTGGGCCACCAATGTGCACTTAAATAACAGCGAAACCTAAAAGACATTCCATAGCCAACAAAACCCACCATTGCCCGCATGGGAAACGCACCACTGTTAGGCTATCCCCTACGTCTAAGAGAGCCTCCCCTATTAGCTGAATCCTGCTAGCAACAGGTCCTTCTCCCCCTCTCCCCACCTGTTTCCTGGGCAAGGAGCAGACAACCAACCTTTTCCCCTGGCCCAGGTGAAGGATCGGCTGGTCCCAATAATCTCTGCCTCTGGCATGGCTGGCTCGCTTTGCCAAGGCTGCGAGGACAGCTCATTGGGTTTGCTGCTGCTCTTCAAAGGCATGATGTACTTGGGCAGCCCTTTGTAGAACCACGCACCAGACCTCTTCCAAACCTGTTGGAGACAGACACAATACCTTAAGCCTGGGTTTTTACAGCAAGAGAGCACAATCAGCACCAAATGAGCTCCCCACCAAGCTCGGCCCAGCCACTCCCTCTGAGCTACCTTGACCCCACTCAAACACGGGGCGGGTCAAGCCTTCCAGCTCAGAGCCCGATGGTTCCCCTGTGCTCTGCAAGTACCACAGCATCCCAAATTCCTCCCCACACATTGTCAGCCCAGCTTCACCTCGGACCTTCTTCCACCACTAAAATATCACAAATTTGAATAAGCAACAGGCACAGACTGAAGGAGGAACAGAGGGTGATCATGCAAACCACAGAGATTTTTACGTTCTCTGGGTCGAGACTAGATGTTTCTCTGATGCCGTGCTTGAGTCAAACACATATTCCCAGGCTTACTACAAGGATATTGTGATGAAGTTCCCTGGTCTACACTAAGCAGTGGGCAGTTCAGATTCTGCATCTCTTGCTTTCCCATTGGGAATCCACAAAAAGAAAAGCTTCCCAGAGAAAGCAGGCATGTGCCATGGGTAGCAACAGCCCCAAGCACATGCTTTGCTTAGAGTAAAACAAGTCTTGCACTGGCTGGAGGGGCAGCACGTCCTGACACATATGTCCTCCCAGGCCGGGTCCCTCAGCCTGGGTCGCTTTACTTCCAAGAGAGTCAAAGACCAGCAGAAGTTGGGGGATGCAAGCGGCAATGCCAGGACAGCAGAAATGCTGCCTTGTGCCATACCAAACGGCACAGCCTTGGCATTCATTTCACGGAGCAATTCAGGCCAAGCCAGATCTTTTAACAAGTGTGCTTGAAAACCCCAGAACGAGAAGAACAACACTCAAATAACCTGAACCTGCAGCAGGAAACGGACTGCGAGTGCTAAGCTGTAATATCTCCTGTAAGAACACCCTTTACTCTCCAATTTAGTTTTAATGCAGCTTATGATGAAGGAGCTCTATTAAGTATATTTAATATAAAGCCTGCTGTGAGCCAGAGGAAGGGAAAAGGATGGCAGCTCAGACAAGAAATGGCCTCTAAAAACCTAATTCTTTTGTGCCCTCCAGCAGTCTAATAATGAGCTAATGAGAGAGTCAGGGCAAATATAAGTTAATATAGTAAAAACTTAATTTCCTATTACATGCAAGGGGGCCAAAATCTTGCACTTCTGTTCAGAGTCAAGGAGATCATCAGTGTTTCTACTCCAAGTTTCCAAAGCATTTTGCATATGGAATCACCACAATGGCAATGGGCGCAAATGCAGATATCCCTAATTACAGCAATATGTTCGCAATTTGCATTTAGGGTTTAATCAAAGCAGAGGGCAGTGACAACACCTGGCACACATGAGAAGTTCTTCTCATGCAGGCACAAAAAGCAGGATGCCACCATCACCATTTCATTGATGGGAGGAGATTGCTCAGCAGTTGCCTGGTTCCTAGTCCAGAGGCATCAACACAGAGAGCTAAAATCTCTGTGTTTGGGGTCTTGAGAGCCAAGTGAAGGCAACCGGAATTCAGAGGGGAACCTGGGAGTATGCTTTTTTTAAAGAGCACCCAGCAGAAGAAAGCAGAGCATCATTGTGACCCAGCACACAGGTCAGTTACTGTAAGAGTGCAAGAGAGAAGCTCATGTGCACCACAGCAGGATGTAGAAACGAGGAGGTGAGAGCACCCTGCAATTACACCAATATTTTCCTTCTGGGTAATAGCCCAGCAGGACAGAGAGTCTGCCATCCAAGCAAAAAGCTGGGAAGCCAATTCCCTGAAGGAGAGAAGACTGCAAGTTCTTCTACAGAGCGGGCCTTGGCAGGCAGGACACTATACCAGCTCCTTCACCAGCTTGCAAAGAGCCAAAACAGTGACCCAGCCAGTCGAGGCACAAGCTGACACAGCTCCTTCTGTACCCTCTGCTAGCACACAGGGACTGTGCAGCATTTGGTACAGCTTGTACAACAGCACTTGTCAGTACAGCACAGAGACCCTGGAGGAACGTGCTCTGCTATCCCTGCAAAGTCATGAATTGGGAAATGCAATGTGTTTTTTAAATCTGGGACAGATGTCTCTACATGGAGCTTAGCCCACTGCAACCCAGGTAAACATACACGGTGCAGGAGCTGCAGGCTGGGCAAGCCCTGGTCTCCCTTCTCTTAGGAAGGCTGGAGGCCTTGGGCGCAGCCGCACACACAGAACACAGCAGGCAGAACAGGGACTGCTGCGGCCACAGGCTTTGCACCCTGATCAGCACCACAGCTTGAGGAGGGCAGGTTGTCCGTCCCCTGCCGCACACTGGGTAGCTGGGGCACACGTAGCTGGGGGACGGAGCAACCCTTTCTTAGTGTCGTTCTCCAAACAGACCTTGCAACACCTAAAATTTAACTTGAAGCACTGAAGAGACCTATTATCTTCAGACAAACTACAATTTAGGCACACCATAAAACCAATCAGACACAGCAAGGATTGCTTAAGAAAAGGCTGGTCACCCCCAGGTTTCTCACTACCCCAAAGCAAGTTATAGAAAGAGTTAATGTCATAATACACCCAGCTCTGACATAGTAATACTAGTATAAAATTGATTGTATGCATACATAGTCACTTTAAACTGGTGCTTCTAACAGAGTTTGGTCTCATTACAGCAGTACTGAAATTGTTTTGAAATCAACTCTAAAATAGCTGCAGCAAGATGCTCTCCCCTGTATTAATTTAGTACCTCTGCTCCCCCTGGGTGAGCAGCATGCCCCATCCAAAACAACCGTGGTTCACGTTCTGTTCTGCACATTGGCACACAGGTTAGCTTTAGCATCCATGCATCAAAACAAATCGATGTTGCTGACTGCTATTGATGGTAGTTTCATTGATCGCAAGAGTGGCCCGACAGCAAAGTTCTTTCTTGATTTTAAGCTAATAAATCTATAACAGTGCTTCAGGAATAAACCTCCTGTTTATTAGCAGGGGTTTGCTCTTTCCAAGGAGGAGAGAGTTTTGCTCCCACCAGTCCCGTTGGCATGTAAGGTGAAATCCAGCCCCCATGGCAGCCTGAGTTTGGGTGGAGCTGGAATTTCATCAGCAAGACGGACAACCAGCCGCTTCCAGTCTCTTGCAACAACCCAATTTTAAGTAACATTAAGTAACATTGATCATCCTTTGCTCTGAGTGCTTGACAGAGGGTTTTAAAGATCTGTATCTGCATTATCACAGATCAGGACATGGTGGCTCAGCGCGTGGCTCAGGACAAAGCAGCCACAACACCATGGTCCACCGGCTGCAGCTGCGCTCAAACTGGCCCAGCCAAACACAACCAAAATCCACACTAAATATTGACTTCCTTCAGGCTCCTGTCCTTCTGCCTCCCGACACCTAAACTACCCCAAAGCAAAGTGGGGGAGAACACAGGGGAGAAGAGCTACTTTAGCAACAGACTCCTTTTTTTATTACTTCAAACTAATTTAATGGCTATGGCCATGACAAATCCAGAGAGCTCAATGCCTTTTATAACCCTGATAATATTCCTATTAAATTTGCATCAAGCCATCATTATAGCTACAGGATGAGACAGTCAGAAGCAGATGCGTATTTTTATCTAGCACATGCAAGTGCAGCCTGTAAACGGGACCTAACGGAGAATCTCTGGGCTCTGGTGAAATGCATGTTACTGATCAAACTTCTCTCTCCTCTTTCTCCCTTTCTGAAAATACAAGTGCTAAAACAAGCTCCTAAACAGAGAAAACATGAGGACTTGCTAACCAAGGGACAGGGTCACAGCTGAAGGAGGAATCATAACACTTGCAGCCCCCCTGGGGAGTTTGCTTCACCAAGCCACGAGTCCCCCAACAGAGATGCTTAGGAAGGCTCTTCACTGCAAAGCCACATTTTGTTCTACCACCTCCTGCTTACAACAGAGTAGCTGTTCTCAGTCTGCAGCCCCCTTCCTTCACAGCAGCCTGTGCTGGGCTGTGCCAGAGGAAAACAGCTACCTTTAGCTTCCCATGCTGACACCAGCATTATGGGCTCAATCCCCCAGCAGCCAAAAGGCAGGGGAGCAGGTTCTCCTGGGCTACAAGGCTTAATGAAGAGAAAGGCACCTGCAAATGCAACCACCCTGGGAGGACTTCATTGCCATTGCTCTCACGCAGCACATGCCCACACACTTTGTCCCAGCTCTCCACCGTGGCTCTGGCATGCTGCAAACCACTGGCAGGGAGAAAGAGCAAGCACTCTTCAGCTTCGTTATTTGCATTCATCTGCTTTTCCATAACACAGAGATTTCCAATTACATTATTTACAGCAATCTGTTGTCAACTCCCACATTCAGCACTTGAAGATGAAGAAAATTAAAAGGCAGTGAAATTGCTATTTGGAGCTTTGTTTCCGGAATAGCAAAATCTATCGCACCTCTGACCCCAACGTTTCCCAAGCTGCAATGGCTGCCAGCCTTCAATGATTTATCATTCCCCTCTCAATCAGGCCTCTTTTTTTCCTGTGGCTCTATTCTAGAGGACACTATTTTGAGTCTAACCACTTGCTACCACCCCCCAAAATAATATGGCAGGCTATTGATGAGTTCTTTGAATTGCAAACAGGTGCACATCACTGATTCAATCCAGAGTCACCCAAAATAAACACTCCCCTCCATCAGCACGGTATTTTGCCAAGAAATCATCATGCCAGGCAGGAATAACCCCGGGCTATGTTGGTTTCTAATGTTCAAAATGGTATGAGTGTATATGTGAAAAGGGAAGCCCTGGGGGCAAAAGGGGAGGAGACAACTCCATTCTTCCAGTTCAGTAATCTTCTTCCTCTGCATGGTTTATTGTGATAAACCAAGAAATACAGCCAAACATGAAAATGCCATTTAGCGAAGGAGAATAAATTAAAGGGAAAGTGAAGCACAGGGGGCAAATTAAAACTTTAACAGGTCCCTGATAGCTGACACTCTCTTTCATATTTGATGTGGTTTTAAAAAAGCTATCTCCCCCCACCCTACTTAAACTGTTTTCATTATTGCTACAATTTTGGATGTGTCAATTCAAATGTAAATGTGCACAAATGCTTCCAAGAGGATTTTAATTACGATGATAGCATCGCTAATTATGGATATTAAAAAAAATACATATAAAGTGGTAATTCAGGAAGGTGCTTTGCAGAACGTGGTGGTATCAGTCAAAACAAGGCTGTGCAGAGAGTTAAATGGCTGGGCAGGGATTTGACAAAACACAGCAGGTCCCATTTCCCCTTCAGGCCAGGAGGTGACAGGCAGACTTCAGCCACAAACAACTAATTCAACACAGGCATTGCTGCTCAAGCTGTTATCAAGCTCACGTGCTCTGCCAGAGGCCTGGCAGCAGGGAATCATTCCAGCTGTATTGCAGCTCCTCCCAGGCAGTTTTGCTCCTCTGACAGCCACTGCAATAAGCCTATTTTGCTCGAGGACTTGCTCCCTTTCTGCCCTGCACTCTCACTCCCACGGGCACATCCCTGCTTCACTGCCAAGTTAGCAAACAGGCTCACTGCAAACCTGTGGCCAATGTTTGCTGCAGTCAGGGATCAGCACCCTGATCATGCCACAGGCCTTCACACATGCAGAAACAGAACTGCCCCAAGGAGGATCAGCCCTCCACGCTCAGTCTCCAGAAAGGCAATGCAAGATGCAAAGCTAAAGAAAGGCAATGCAGCACACAGAGGAGGGAAGAAGGAAGGGAGATTCTTGCCCTCGAAAGTGAATGGGAGCTTTATTGAATTTGCTTCTACCCTTGCTTGCAGGAACTATAAAACACAATCAACACCAGCTTTAATTCCGTCGCCCTCAGAAGACATTGCAAAGGAAAATGACCACAGAATCCCAGAAGAACGAAAGGAGGTTTTCAATAGATGGTTCTGCAGGACAAGTGGTATCTCCAGCAGGCCAGTTCTGGCCTAAAGCAGATAAGGCCTATCTTATTTCATGAAGAAGAAATGCACTTATGATGCACAGGTGTCTGGTGCTCCTTGGGGATGTTCTCTTCGCCAGGAGGAACACCCAGGCTCTGTCAGGTCCCGGCCATATGAGAACACAGTATTTTCCTACCAGCGCCTCTCTGGCAGCTCAGAGACCCTTACCCTGCACGTATACATCACGCTTGGCGGCTTGAGTGCTGCTGAACACGCCGTTTTGCTTCTGGATGATTGGGACACAAGCGACAGGCAGAATCCATTAATCATCTCCACTCTCCAGAAATAAGACAGTGTCAGAGCAACTTGTTCCTCATTGCTACACAGTGCAGCCTTCCCAGTGGGGGTGTTTTGGAAGCAGCAAAGAACAGTTCTGAATGGCTGAGGTTGGGATTCCCAAAGGGATCTATGGGCATCAAGCATTTGACTCCAACTGAAAAACTGATGTAACCAATAGCTTGTTGCTTTGGTCTTCATTTTGACCCAGGCATACTGGTGATTTAATCGTAACTGAAGCCAGCACAGATTCTGTCCACACAGCAAAAGGGGGAAGACAACTACCACATGTCACTAAACTTACCCTAGCTTAAATCAAGACCACAGGGATAAATAATTACAAGGAGGATGGAGGGATGAGACCTTTAGCATGTATGAACAACGCTGCACACTTTAGCTGTTAGCTGGTATATGTGAATGTCCAATGCCACCATCCTGGCTTCACATCCTGGTGGGCCACAAGACTCAAGTGCTCACTCAGCGCATGGCAGAGGCTAAAGGGGACAATTATAGTCCTAGGCTCTTGTCCCAGCCAGATGACACTTATTAACTCTAGCCAACATCATTTAGTCCATCCAGGTTTCCGAATGACCTCCCTTTCTCACTTCAGTGCCTGACAGTCTCTCACTAACAGAGTTGAGAGCTTCAAAAATATCATGCCCAAATAGCTTGAGCGGTGGTTCAAAAAATTACAGACAGCGACCACAGCGCTGATGTGGAGGGAATCACCTGGCTTGGAAACACATCTCATCACACCTGCTGGGGGGGGCACTCCGGACCAGCATTAAACACTCACCCACTAGAGCTGGCCAAGTTTAGGGGCCTGAGCATGGCCCGACAAGTTGGGAGGTATTACCAGAGCTCTGTGGCCTGGGACAAGCCTACTTTAAGCATGTGCTTCGTTGGCATGGGCTAAAGAAGAACGTTGCTCAGTCACACTGTGCACCAAGAAGGACAGAGAAGGGCTTGTTATTGCATCACACAACCCAAAGTGCTTCAGTGGGTTCCTGAAGCTCCCTGCCTGGATCCCAGGAAATAAAATGGGGCCGATACCTACTCACCATGCAGGGGATTCAGAGGTTAGACAGAAATGAGACTATCTGATCCCAAAGAGCAGGCATCCACCTGCTCTCATTGATAGCAAGTATAACCTTCAGCAAAGTGCATGGCCAAATGGGTTTGGTCCAGAGCAGATGGCAATACAAGACAGATCCAGACCACAGAAACAGATGGCAACAAGGAACTGGTTGTGAACACAAGCCCTTAAAAGAAACCTGGTAATTTAGTGTGTGCCCTGTAATACGAAGACACCTGAACCAGCTTCAGGGACTGCACCGGTACCAGCCATCAGCCTGAGGCCTAAGAGTCTCATCTCTTCCTTACACAGACTCTTAGGGAAGACCTGATCAAAGTCACTTTTCAGGCATTTATTCTGATATTGCCTCAACTTCCTTGCCCTGTCTGACATGCCTCAAGGCTTCTGCTAATTCTCAATGCTTCCCTGCCTTCCCCCAAAATAAAAAGCAGAGCATGTGGGAAGATAGAACAGATGTATGATTTGATGCCTGACTGCGTGTCCACACTGTGACCCTTCCAACCCTCTCCTTGTCCGGGCACCAGCACCACTGCAAACAGGAAAGAAGACAGACCTGAACCAACCTTAAAGAGAATTAAAAAAATAAAGATGAAGCTTAGGGTTGGGAAGTAAGATGAGGCTAATTTTTTAGTTAGTCTAAGAGGGAAAGTTCCATCCATTTTCATTAGGGAAGCACTTTGGCCATATCTCAGGTTTCACGGAGAGAGCGAGCTCTGAAGGTTACCGTACCCTCACACACTGGTGGCACATAACACTTACTGGACAGATTAATATTATTCTCTGTCTAGTGACCATGGCTCCTCATTATTTTTATAAGAAATAAGAAAAACAAACCAATTATACAGTGGGGGATGAGAAAAAAATACATAAAGGACAGAAAAAAAGAAATAAAGTCTATTTTAGTCCTATACCCATCTCCCTGCAGAACACAGAAAATATCCTGACCTGCCTTACTCTCCATTTTGGGACCTCCACCTGGAATTCAAAACACCTGTATGATTAAGTGTATCAAATTATTAGCAATATCCAGGGACCTGAAATGCTCTCTGCCTGTCCTACCCACACCGCTGCTCAAAAGTTAAAGGCCAGCAGCATCCACGTACCCCTCATCTTACCTGAACATGAACTTTGCAAGTGCTCCCACACAGACAATCCTCCCCCTACGTAAAACCTAAGCAATGCTAAGTTTCCACAACTAGTATAAAAAAAAAAACAAAACTTCAGCATCTCAAACACCTGCACAAATGCTCCCACTACACTTCAAAAATTGATTTAGCAGAGCACCCAGGTTTCACAGTTGGCTGCAGTGGTCAGAAATAGCTGCACTGGATTGATGTTCAAGGACCACAAGCAAAAGCCCAAAATAAATTGATGGGAACAAGTGAAAATCCTTCTGTAATCACAGAACAAATTCACTGACTTCACTGTAGAACAGCAAGCCCTGATGTTGGTGAATGTTGGCTGGCAGACAAGAATTGAGGCAGGCCATTACTTTTTGCAGTGTAAAGTCAAGGATGAAGTATATAAAAATTTAGAAACCTACATTAGAAATCTTACACAGTGGCAAGTTATGGGATTTTGCAGGCAGGGAGGAAAACAGACTTAGAAGCTGCAATCCCAGTTATTTTTAGAGGGACAAATATTGCAGCTATGCTATAGATCTCTCCAGCTGTATTAAAGAACCAGTGTTAGCCAAGTTTATCTGCCACAGAACTAGGAGGGAGAGTCCAGCAGCAAATGGTAACAGTCCCTTTATGACCATAGCTAGAAAAATTCCACAAAGCCATACAGGCTGCAGGGGCTGGTGTGGTTTCTTCCCTCCACCCCCTCATAAACCAAAGTTGTCACCATTGTGTGTATTCATCAAGCCTGCCTCGCCTCCAGCCAAGCTTCCCAAACCCCATCCCAAGCTCCCCTCCCAGTGGCCAGACACAGGGAAGAGCCCACGCACACTCAGCACAGACTTGGAGCAGGTAGGTGCACGTTGCTGAGCCCCATCTCTCCACAGTTGCATTTTACCTCTCTCTGTTCACTGCAGATCTTGCACAACCAAAGAGGACGTTTCTGGGTTCCAAAGGTTTCTATTCCACACTTGGTACAAACTTTCTGAAATAAGGAGACAGGAAACAAAGGAAAAAAAAAAAAGGTGGCATTAGCAACTCCCCAGAGCCATATAGACCTTGTGAGAGAGGAGGTCAAGAAGCAGTTCCGTTTTGCCTTCCTTAAAAGCCTAAATATGGCACAATTTTCTTATTCATCCGGAGAACCACTGATCACAGGAAGCTGCTTCAGGTCTATATGGACATAAGACAAAGGCAAATCTATAGCACAGTCCTTGGGTGCAGGATGAGAAGAAAACTGGACAGGGCAAATCAAAGCCCATGACCAACAGGCATATTGCTAGATTGGTTTTTAAATTCCTCTAAATCCTAAAACGCAATCACTGTGGCCTGGAAAGCAGCTGTAACCAAGTACAAAACAAGTGCTAGTTTGTGCAAGACTGGAAATCCTCTCCTCCCTTCCCTCACATACGTAGCCTTAAACCCCATGGCTTTCCCTCCATTTCAGCACGCACTCAGCAGCTATTGATTTGCGGCTGCTTAGGAAGCGGGTACGATCATGCCTACATGCACATTTCCTGAGTGGAATGCTTGATAGCGTTGCACAGCCTCTATTGCTGCACAAAGGAACTTTCATGTCTCCGCTGGCGTTACAAGCCATTTACAACCTGAATCACCTAATATTATATAATGAACCTGATGTGTATCAGGCTTGGCTTACAGCTTGAATGAGAAATTGGATGAATTCTTCGATCCTCACAGAGCAAAAGCGTCTCACAAGAGGGCCCTGGAGAGCAAAACCTTGCTTAGAGAGACATGCGAGTTTAATCTCCCCAGCTAAGGTTTTATAAATCCCCCTTAACCAGGCTGCTCCTCCTCTGAGCCAGGAGGAGTGTGTCCAGGGACAAAAGCCTCAGTGGCTCACTCAGCCCTCAGTGCCCACGCCTGGAGGAGGAGAGCGACAGAACAATGGTACCTGAGGCAATGGCTTCCTTGCATGAATAAACACACCCAACTATTTTGGTCAGCGTAGTCCAGAGGCAGGTCTGTCCCTGACTCATGCTGCACAGAAAGTGGGAGGTGGTGCCAGCAGCCCCACAGAGGTTGGTGCTCCTCTCCATCTCTCTGTTCCTCTCCTCGCCCTCATCCTCCCAGAGAAATAAGTAACAGCCTCTTGGGTCTGGTGCATCAATACTCAGCATGGTGCTACCCAAGCCAAGAGGGATTGCAGATGCAATTAGCAGACACCACCCGAACTAGCCCAAATTCTCCCTCCCTCAAACCAAAATCTGAGGGACCAACTCAGACTTAAATACCCTCAAAGATCCCAATCCCCACACGTATAGCACATTCAAACACTCCCTCTAGTGGAAGTTTCCAAGCGATTTTATTCCTAGCCATAAATTTTGAAAGTTCCAATATAAAACAGGGATTTCCTCCTCCCCTTCTCTGCAGACTAGCTGGAAAATTGAGCATCATGCGCAACCCCTCAGAAGACGTAAAAATCAAGGACATTAAAAACAGTGCCATTCCTCATTAAATACAAGATAAAGCACCTTCTACTCCTACTTATACTTCACCTTTTATACCCTCTGCATGGTAAATGACACATTACGCTTTGTCTAACTACTGCTATTGTTAACACATCTGGATTTGGCTATCTCTGTCTTGCCATAATGCATTTATTTCTAAGATAATAAAAACTAATATTAAAAATATTCTTCACAAAACAGAAAGTGGCGCTTAGAAAATCCACCAGGCTATAAGAAATGTAAAACCCCTATTCAGCAGAACGGACTTGCTGAAGTAAGTTCTTTGCTACTTTTCAGATGCATCATTACAACAATTCCTGCTATTGAATTAAATGGGCTGCAATGAGGTGGTAACAGAGCAACACTAGCAAGAAAAATATGAACTTTAAAAATCCATAATTCCTTGACAAGTCATTGCTTATTGCATACAACACTGCATGAGTAATGGATATCCCTGGACGAGAGGGAACAAGCTTAAAGTAACAGTCCACTCTGTGTGTTCTGCCGAAGGGCTAACTGTTCCCTGAATTCACTCCACAATATCAAAAACCTGTAAGGGGAGAAGCCCAGGGCACCCAGTCAGCATTGCCCTGAGCTTGCACACAGCTGAAAAGTGCAGCCAAGTTGAAGGCAGCTGCAAAATGCACACTGGAAAAGTCGGGTCTCACCTTCAATCAACCTGGATATGAATCCTCCTGAACTGCCCAACAGACTCCAGGCAAAAAGGGAATAACCACAGAAAAACCCATCGCTTCTCTGGGGTTTTCTGGTCAGAGCCTTCCCAGAGTCTCGGGCTCACGCAGCCTCAGTAGCTGGAGGGGTTCCTACCCGCAACTGCAAATGGACAGGGCAGGGAAGTGTCTGCGCCAGCTTTTGCTTCCTCATTAGTGTACAAGGCTCACAGGAAGGAGGTTAGAAAGTGCTGTGGCAATGTGACCTAGCTGGCTTTGGACAAGGTGAGAGCAGAACTGCCAAGGGAAGAAGGCAAGAATACAGCACATCCTGTTATTCTGTGTGCTTGAAATTCAGGAAACAGCTAGCTGTCTCCTGTCTGCCATCCAGCCCTTTATTCTCCACAGACACGTGTGCACAGAGCCCATGCTCCTCTCCAGGGAAGCTGGCCTGTAGCTCCCATTTAAACCGGACCTTTCACTTCCCAGTACTTTACTGCTGCTTCCTCCTGCACCCCTCCCTGAAAGGCTATTTTATCCCTGCCTTAGGTTCAAAGATTTGCGTTTACCTTCCCAGTCACTGCCTTACAGCAATCCGCCACATAACCCCTGCTTCAGCCTAGCTACGTCTGCAAATTGGATCCAGTGGAGAAAATCACTCAACAGCAAAGGCAGCACAGCTCACAGCAGCTCCCTGCCCAGCAAGCACATAGAGAGGGATGCTGGACCTTGGTTCTGACTGCAAGGGGCACCCACCCCACTTCCCTCTCTTAAAAGAGCTCTAAGCCCAGCGGTGCTGCAGCCAGCCACGGACCAGTGCAGGCCCAGCCCAGCAGCCTGCTTTGCATGAGAACTGCATCTCACAAACTCCAGCAGTGCCAGCAGAAAAGGTTCTCCATCATGGCCTGCATGACTGCTTAACCACCGAGGGGCCAACATGCACCACTCCACAGTAAAGGAGGAGGTTTTACTAAGTGCTGTCCTGTGGGCTCCACAGGACAGGGTGGGTGACATGGGCAAATGTCTCCTTGGCTCCAGTACCCACCAAGGAGAGAGTCAGCACAGGCTGCTTCCTTCCATCCTACCACCAGCAAGTCAGAAACACTCCTACACCCAGCAGGTCCCCTCACCTCTCCCCAGGCAACACGCTGAGGCAAAACCACTTACTGAGGTATCTCCCCGGGGAAAGATGGGCTTCAAGTGCAGGAAAAACAGCCTCCCAGCAGAGGGAGGATAAGGTAGTTGCCTTGGAGATCATCATCTCTACAGCAATACAGATTAACCCCTTGGCTGCAGAGTCTAGACAAGAAACAACCATCCCCCAGGGCACTGGCAGAACAGCAGTCTCCCTGCAAACTGATGCTGCCTTTCGAACAGCACCCGTGCTGTCCTGCCAACAACATATACAAACACGGGCAGTCACTGATGATGGGCTAATTTATGTATCAGGGTTGGAAACCTTACACTGGTTTGGAACTTGAAGATGGACTTGAGTCCTCTGAAGAGACATGTTACTGGAAGGTCTAACAGCAGACCTTGCAGTAAACAACAGTAAAACACACAGACCCTTTTATGAGTTGCCTCTGATGGCCATACATTCCTGCCCCTTCTCCTGCTCTGCAACCCCAGAGTGGGAGGTGCAGGGGGGGGCTGATGCACCCCATCTCAGCACTAAGTACAGTTTAGGCACTTCAGGCTCCTGAGGAATAAGGTAACCAAGGTGCAAGAGAAAACCTGATGGTTTGACAGCACTGACCTAGAGAAGTGGAGTGAAGGTAAATTAACTCTGCAGAGCTATCTAGCTTCCAAGAGGCCTGGTGGCCTTTTCTGGACAGATTTGCTACCAGGAACAGGCAGAACCTGTGTGACCCAACCCACCTTTTTGCAATCCTGACAAAAGACTGACGTGCTGCCCAGCAGCCCAAGCAGTTCACCGCAGAGCAGACACTGGGAGAGGCCATTGCCCATCGCGTTCTTTCTCATGTTCTCCAGCCGCTCCACCAGGCGCCTGCGGGGAACGAGGCAGAGCAGAGGTCACAGCACTCACCTTGGAAATTGAAGCACATGGTACTGAGCCATGCTGAAAACCTGCAGACGTGCTCCAGACTCAGCCTACCTTTGCTGCTTCTGTGCAGTTCTGGGCCCCTTGCTATATGTACTTTCACTTCAGTCTCTGCACTCAGTGTTTCCCATCAGGTGGCTCTTGGACTTCAGAGGATACATTCCTCTGTAAATCCATCTACTGATGCTCACCAAGCCCAGAATAATCAAAACTGCTAATACCACTGACAGGCCTGACTCAGCTAGTCCGTGCAGCACAGACAGCTCACAAGAGGGGCTTGGTCCCAGCACCCTTTAGGAGCTCAGTGTCACTGGGGCCACACAGACTCAGCACAGTGATTTCTTGCCTGTAGAGCAGGAAAAGTGTTTAGTGCTCAGATCAGGGCAAGTCAGACAGCACCAGGAAAGGGCAAAGCAGTTAGACCTGCCAAGCCCTGCTCCATTCTTTCATACACTCCCTGAAAGCAGCACTGCAGGCACATCACTTGCCCACATCCCATTAGAAGCAGGAAGGCCAGACAAGCCATCAGACCAAAATGAGCCCGGCTACAGTACAGGAATGCCAGTTAACTGCTCCCTGCTTCATTCAACAGCCCGCCTGGAAGACAGGAAGCACATATGTATGCACAATGTCCGTAGCAGCAGGATTACAAAAGGGAAGGAAGGCAGGATAAGCAATTAGGATGCAGGATGTGGAGAGCATGCAGAGCAAGGCTGCTGTCATGAGATCACTGCTTGGCAATTCTCAGGCATCCATTTGTAGATGGGGATGATAACAGACAGGCCATTTATCAGAGGCAGTGACCAGCCGCAGCCATGCACGTGCATGCAGCTCAGGGAGGAAACGCAATCCCACCATCCATGCAACCCCATTCTCATTAGCGCTAATGTCCCATCAACCAAGTCCCACACTGAGAGGAAGGCAAGGTCTGTTTGAAAGAGGTACTGCCTATGGTGATGAGGTCAGACAGCACAGCCAGGCTGAGCCATCATTACTGGATTTACGATCCTTGACTTCAGCACAAGAGAACTCCCAGAAGTTAACAAAGGCATTTCAGAGAATGTTTCAGCATGGGAACAACAGGGCTCTTGCTTTCTGCAAGCTATACCAACAACCGCACAGGAACGATCGGCCCCTCAGGATCGCTGGCTGCTTCTGGACTTGCTGCGGTCTCCCATATATCACACAAACATCACTGTCAGTTTTTGTTAGCACTCACTAACATGCACTGCACAGGGACAGAGCGAAGCACAGGGGCAGGAAGCTGGGTTTGCTGGACATGGGCTGGGAGTCACTGCGGTTTCCTGTCTCATGAACACGAGACACTGCTGGGAAATGCTGCAGGACTGCCAAACTCCCCAGCTTTAAAGGCAGTCAGTGTAGGATGACCACAGGCACAGCTGAGGCCAGACCTCCAGCAGGACTGAAAGCAAGTGGAAATCTGCAGCAGCAAAAGGATGCCCATAGATTAAATAATTCAAGCTAGCAAACCCCTTCCAGAGGGCTCAGCCAACTAGAACAAACTCATTCACTGCTCCAGGCAAAATCCCAGGGGGCTGCTGCAGACAGGGGAAAACCTAACTGTGCTGCCAGCAGCACTTTCTTAACCATGCTGTCCACTAGCAGTGGATGCAGCTGCACAGCTCGGCATCTTCCCCAGCCTCTTCCAGAGCCACTTGGGCAGCTGCCTTAGCACAGGCTGCATTTACCAGGGACTGTATCAGTAGCTGCAACCAGAGCAAGCCCCAAGGCTCAAAGAAGGCACGAGAAAGGCTTGAGACATTGGGAGAAGGAAAACATCACATCCTTCCTAATGTTCATCACCTCCCAACAAGCAACATGGGAGGGGAAAATAACTGACCTAAGGGATTCTCTGACTGATAAGAGGCTGAGCTCAGGCAGTCAGGAGGGCCACTCCTCCGTCTGTGCTGACCTTTCCTTCTGAGGGAAGGGGACAAATGAACGTGACTGTACCCAATGCGCTGCTGCTCGATGATGTCCAATTTCTCCGCCTTGCGGATGACTTCCAGAATGACCTCAAGTTCCTGCTGGCTCAGAGCCTGCATCTTCCTCTGCTTCTCAGTCTGGAACGTGTGCACTGACCAGCCCGTCTGGAGCCTGTGGGAGGGAGTAGAGGGAAGAATTAAGCTGTGAAAGGAAAGCACAAAACCCCTGACCTGCCCCACAGGCCAAACCTGCCAGGCACACAGAGCCTGCGTCAGCCTTCCATCAGAGAAGTCTGTTCCCTGGCTAACACCCAAAGTGGGAGTCTCTCCTCACTGACCAGATCACCACGTCACTCCTCCAGCAGCACCAAGTGCTGCGCTGTCTCTCCCTGCCCTCTCATTTCCCTTTCTGCTCCAGTTTGTCTTTTACTACTCCATGTCCTCACTCCTGTTTGACTCTGCCCATAAAGAAAACTAGCGCACCTGGGGGTGCCCTTGCAGAGGTGGGTACTTTTGCCAGACACCACAAATGCCAACAGCAGACTTCAGAACACAGAGATTACCTGCACCCTCCTCCCTCCAGATCACACGTTTCTAAGGTCCTCAGTTCAAACACACAAATCACCAAGCATGCTTGGAAATATAAATTTGGCAACTTCCTCCCTAGGTCTAACCCAGGTCTGCATGAGGACTTTAGCAAGCCACTTGCCTCCGTGCCTCGCAGACAGCAGCTGACATTTCTCCTTAGCTCACTTGGGGACAGGCGGGAGCTTTCACAGCTCAATTAATTACCATTCAGTAGGGGTTTAGAGGTCACTGGATAAAGTCATGGCTGCTAGCAGAGTGCAGGGCACTATCAGATGCAGCTGTCTTAACAAGGCTTTGAGGTGAAGGCTGGAGAAGTGGCAGTGGCATGCACTGTTCACACTCAGGCAATCCCCTTGGACACAGGGTGACCTCCTATTTTCTAACACTCTGCAGCAGGCTGGGGCTTGGGGCTTGGCTGCTGCCTGCAGTGGAGTTTGCAGCGTGGCTGGTGTGTGGTGGGAGTCCATCCCACCAGCCCTCCCCTGGGTGAAAGGAAGGGCTTGGAGGCAGGCTCGTATCTCTGCAGCAGGCTCCTGTCCCACCCAAGCAGCACACTTCTAGGGTACAGAGGGGTCTGCGCGACAGGCAAACACCAGGCTGTGGATGAGGCCTGTGGGCCAGGGCTCCACACAGATAAAAGGAAACCATTCGGGCCAGAGCTGAGGCTGGGAGGAGAGGAGGGGGGTGGCGAGGACTCACTTGGCACGCAGTGCCAGCTGCCGGTCATTGGGGCACACCCACTGGCCTGTCCCGCTGCCAAAAATCGTGTCCGCCATGGCACCAGGCTGGAGAGGAGAGGCAGGGATCACACCTGTAAGAAGCAAACACCAGCACTGAGCACAGCTGCCACCCCACCCTCCAGAAAGCACAGGGCAGCACTTGGCACAGCTTTATTAACCATCCTGAAGGGCCACTCTTCTGGCAAGCAGAACAGAGGTGACCTGCTGGTGTCACACACAGTAGAAGCAGACAGACTGTCACCCACAGACAGCAATAAAAACATACCACCATCCTCATAAAATATAAACCAATAAATACCTTCAAATACCTTGAAGAAAAGGCTGGAAGTTTAGATTTTATGGTACTCTGAAAAAAAGCCAGAGCCTCTTTGTCAATTCTGATTTTTCATTTCAAACTAGAGAAAAGCGTTGTTTGTAAGAATAACCTCTGCCCCACCAGCTCTAGAGCCCCAACGCTGCAGTACTGACAGAGAAAGCCACACTAAAGGACACAAAGAAACTACAGTTGCTTTTTTTTTTACCTCTGAACGGGGTAACAAACAAAAACCCACGCTACAATCAGCATGAATAGTGGCAAGTCATTTCGTTCATTAAAACTGCCTCTATAATAGCCTGATATTTATAACTACAGCCTACAATAGCAGCTTGTTTGCATTCTCTGATATTTAAGACAGCACCTCCTACTGTGGCTCCTGTAACCAGCATGGTCACACCAGTGGTTCCTTGTGTTCAGTGACAATTTCACTGTGAACTGATCAGTAAAGGCAGCAAGAGCCAACTTCCGCGCACTCATGGGAGAAACACATCCCCAAAAGGGACATTGCAGCTAAACAGTTCTGAGTCCTACCAGCAGCTCAGTTGAACAGAAAGCACCAAGAGACACACACAGCCAAAAGATTTCCGTGGGGGCAAAACTAGTCTTGATGTACTGAGCTTTTCTCCAGCTGGATTTGCTCTCCAGCAGAGCCAGTGTCTCATGAGCCCTAATGCATAAACTTATAGGTATTAATACTTACCTTCCCCAGAACAGACACTTGCCAGCTTTGAAACCATACCCGCTGGGCAGAGATAACGTGGTTAATGCTGTTTGGCAAACACAAATCAGATACAGTAGCGGACAAGGTATGCCACCTGCCAACTGTGCAGTAGTTCCCAAGAAAACACAAGTTTCAGTCTCAATCCACAGCACACTTACCCCAGCAGTGCCCGTGGTTCAGCATGCTGCACCTACACTTACTATCTACTGCTGACACACAGAGCTTTCTGCTTCTGTGCCAGGCACAAAGGCATCACAGGCTGCACGGCCTTGGCCTCTTACACAGGCAGGCACGCAGCTTGTGCACATCTATCTCTCTCTCCCTATGCTGAGCTCACATGTGCCGCACTCACCCCTTGGCACAGAAACACTAACCTGCGTTAGAGAACTGACAGCTATCTCCTGCCAAAGACCACGTCAGCCTTGAGAGCCAAAACGGTTACAAACAATGAACCAGTTCCCTTCTCTCTGACCATCCAATTTTTGGAGAGAGTCTGAAAACTCAGTGCTTGCAACAGCCAGGAGAGAAGAGGAGGAATTCCACACGAAGCACAGATTTCTTTTGGTGCAAGGGGACAGATGTATAGAAAGGGTGAAGGCTCTAACAATTCAGCACAATGCTCAGCAGCACAGTCCAACTGTACAGCAAAGGATGTGGGAGGCTGCAGGAAAGGTTTAGCAGAGAAAGAGGGTTGAGACAGGAAGGACAGACAGAAGTGTCACATACAATTTTTTACACCTTTACTACATTAGTTAAGGTGATCACTTTTGAAAGGGATCATCCCTAGAAGAAATCCTTGAACCCTGGCATCTTCGATTTACCAACTACTCTCCCTGCTCTGCTCAGTGCCACACATGCTGTGGGTTTGCATTTCCATTTTGTCCCAGAACACCTCCTGCTCTTTTCATCTTCTTCATGATCTCAAGCAAGGAGAGAACGCAGTCCCCGCACACGTCCCACAGCAGCTCACACACAGGGGAGCAATCAAGCATTAACAGCTAAAGAATATGGAGGCTCCCGCCCCCGAGCCAGCATTAGAAGCAGAGAGAAGCTACAATTTCACACAGAGCAGCTGACCTGGGATTTTCCAGATATTTTCCAAGCCTGTGATGTGTTGTTACAGGATTATATGCACATGTACCCCCACACACAAATGCATATATTAAATTACTCCTCGGATATACTACATACTCTTCCCTCCCGCTCACGCACACCTGAAGAATAGCACAGCCCACACACTCAACGTCCACTGGCGATGCTGAATGCACACAACCACACTGACATGACCAGCGCTTGGCAGCTGTGGGTTGTTTAGCATAAAAGCTAGAGCTGGAGATGAGCCCCATACCATGGTCAGGGCAGAGGAGTTTGCTTTGCCAGCAGCTGTGCTTTCAGGGTGGAAAGCAGTGCTGAATGCATCTGCCCCTCCTCTGCAGAGCTTTATCTGCTCTAACAGAGCTGAAGGCAAGTCAGAATAGAGCACATCAGCTAAGCATTTTCTCAGGAGAGACCTGAACATGTTCTCCAGCCTCATACCATAGTGCGCTTTTCTCGGCATGACTGAACAAAAACAAGCAATGTCATGCTCTTTTGCCTCTTGTTACTCAGCATAAGTCTTCTGTTCTCCACCATTCCCTGAGCAGCATCTGCAAAGAGAGGAGGAAAACAAAACACAGCCTAGAGATCCATCATATCCCAAAACAGTCTTCAGACAGATTATTCCCTAAAATATTTACAGGAGCATTTTCCTTCAGCAGCAATGTGTATCTGCTGCTCCCCCTGATGAAAACTGGCATTGCAGGTGGCTTTGCACCTTTGCCTCTGAAAAACCCCCAGTGTGGTTTGACACAACTACCTTGGAGAAGAAAACAAGAACAACATGGGACTGCAGGCCACAGTCTGCTGGGGCAGAAACAGGAGCACTAGCAGGACTGAAGGGAAAGGAGGATCTTTCATGGCCACGGGAATGATGCCAGAGACATGGTACCAGCATCTGGAAGGCGTGAAGCATCCTCCCTCTTATCTCTGTACAGGACAAGAAGTACGGTGGAATCAGCCTAATCAGAAACACTAAGATAGCAAAACCACACCAGCCAGGGGAGTCATTTCTATGGGCTGTGGTGAAACAGCCCTCTCTTGCAGTCAGCCTCTACTACTGACTCAAAAATGCTCCAGTTAGCACCTACCTCACAGAGCCAACCTCTCCCTGTTCTCTGTTCCTCTCAACAAGCTAACAATGGGCAGAAGCAGCCAGACTCTAGCAGTGAGAGAGCAAGAGAAATCCACAGCTCTTGGCCCTGCTGCAAGTACACTGCATACAGAATTAAGGGGAAGCACAAGTACTTAGTGTTACAGAAAGAAAACCTCCCACTCCAAGATTCTGTCTTTTACCTGAATTAAGAATTAAAAGGGAGCTCTTATCAATACTTTATGACCTGCTTTAAAAACTCTCCACCTGTTTGTTCCTTTCCTATGATGGAGGAAGTCATGTGAAACAAAACCTCATTAAATCTGAGTCCACCTGGCTGCCCTTGGCACAGAAGCTAAGGGGAGCACTGCAAGGAAGGAGTGCTGCCCTGCAGAGAGCCAACCCTTTGCATGGGGCCAGGAGCATTTCAGAGGATGCATAACTGAGCACAGCTTTGCCTGCAGCTCTGACGTAGCACTGCTTCTGCTGTTTCCATGATGAGACTTAGACTCTGCAGCAGAGAACACGACTTCAGTGTGTGAGGGAGAAATCTTCAGGTGGGGTCTGAGTGAAGGGAACAACAGCTGGGTCACGCTGGTGACTTGGCCCCACATCCCTGCAGAGCGACCATGAGACAGGAAAGCGAGCAAGATCTTTCCCACTGGACAGTTCCCACTTCTTGGCCTGGAGGATGAAGGTGGGCTGCAGCCGGCTGTGGGGCAGCATGTCTTCCAGGCACAGGCTGGGGAGAGGCAAGTGCCCTTCCAAGCCACCCCACCAAGCCACACAGCCATGGATCCCGTGGCAGGCACACCTTCCCGAAGCAGCAGCAGAACAGCAGCAGGAGGTATTACTGGATGTACTCCTGACCCGTGTTCCAATAACCAGCAGATTCGGCATCAACTACAAATGGCAGCCGCAATGGCAGAAGGTTGCCATGTCGGCACGTCCCAGAGCTAGCCCTGGCTGACAGCAGTACGCAGACGCAGCCCTTTGACATGACGCTCTTCAAAGACTTTCAGGCTCTTCTGTGAAAGAAGGCCAGTTTTCTCAGCAGAACAGCAACATGAACATCATGTATCTTTACCTTAATAACAGAGCACAGTCGTAGCAGGTCGTGCCAAAGGTCCAGTGAGCACGGTACCTGCTGTCTGACCAGCTCCAAGAGCAGATGCTTAAAGAAGAGTATAAGAACAGAGCGCAACACAGCAATACTTTTCCAGAATACCCTCCCAGCCTCCAGAGATTCCTGGAGGATCATGCACTCCTTGAGCCAGGCTGTAGCTCTGTATTTAACACCCTTAACATTTTTCTGTCCCAAGTTTATCAGCTCGCTTTTTCAGCTGATGTACACTTTTAGCATCATCTCGCTACACCAAGTGCCTTCCCCACTCCTCCACCTCAAACACATTTTGACTTTACCTTGACTACATCAAAGTTAAAACTGATGGGTCTTGTTGACATTGAGGTAGTCATTGCAGTAGAAAATACCTCCTCACGGCAGCGAAAGCACAGCCTGCACGAGCCCTCCTGTAGCTGGGCTGATTACAGGTGCCCATGAAGCATGAATTCCTCAGAGCCCTGCAAATACAAAAATGTCCTATACAGGCCCATAAGGAGCTCTCCAGTCAGCTTTCATTTGCCTGGTTACTCCAGCTAAGCAGCTCATGTCTATATTAATTTGTTTTTATAGGAAATTAATTAGGCAATTTTTTTTAAATACCTCATTTAAAAAATAAAAATTAAACAGTTGGCCAGAGATGAGTTCCCAATTCCCAAGCCAAGCTGTGCCGGTGTAATTAACTTGCCTGCTTTGAGGGCATCACCTCCCCCAGGACTCCCAGCTTGCACCAGGTACCGTGCTGGCCTGTTTTTCCTTTTAGCTGCTGCTCCCTCAAAGAGGCAGTGTAATTACTCTCTGCTCCGTTCACCAGACCCCATTATCCCCGGGAAACCTTAGCAACTAAGTGAGTGTTTGCTCTTGTTGCTATGACAGAGGATAAATGACTAGCAGAGATAGATAAGGTTAACCTAGCCTCTCCCTCCCACCCACCGCTGGCCAGTCCCTTTTTCTCGCAGACACTAGTCGCGCAGCAGGGAGACAAATACAAGCAGGCAGGGAAAGGCTGTTTAGTCCAGGTGCAAGTCTTCCCCTCATGTTTTAAAGATCCTAGTGCCACAGTTGCATTTCAAAGCACATGACTGTTCTAAGGTGACAGAATAACCCTTGCAGCTGTAGAAGCATGGCAGAAGACACACACTTGACTTTCAAGATACGGCCAAGTCTCGGAGCCAGAGAAGGGAAGTAACTGTGCCTCTACAAGTGCTGGCCTGAATCAGGACTTTATAAAAGTTTTTCTCACACACAAACCACTTTGAGCTGCCCCTTCACACCTACATCTAGCAGTTTCTCAGCCCCTCCAGTGGCAAAGGAGCCTGCTGTAAGCTTTGACATTTCATAGGGGCTAAGCAGGGAGGAAGCACAAGCACAGCAGAGCCAAACAATCCTCATCACCTTCCTGCTGCCGGCTCTCAGGAAGGGAGAGAGCTGGGCCTGCACACAGGGGCACGGCTGAGAAACGGCCTTTTGCAATTTCTTACTGTGACAAATCCCCACTGTCAGTACAAACCCTCAGCAGCAGACGGAGAGCCAAGCGGCACAAGGAATCCAGTATGATCAGACTTGACTTGCAGCTCTGAGGCTTGGGCCAACGGAGACAAGGAAAACACAATGTCCACATAAAACCAGAAAGCCTTGGCAAGCTTTGGGACAACAACTTAAGAACCCAATTAGACAGACTTTCTACATGTTTGTCCCACCATGAAGGCTCAATCTAAGCAGTATCAGCACCAGTGAAACCAGGAAGACCTCATTCAGAGCCATGTATTCTGATTTTGGTTGGCTCAGCTCAAGGTAAACACAAATTGGCCTCAACACATGGAAACGGAGAGAAGTATCATTACCACGTAAGGCCAAGTTGGAAAAGGAGCAAGTAGGGATGAGGCCTGGGGGGAAAACAAAGAAGGTTCCCATGCACCAGAGCTGCTTCCCAATTCTAGAAGTAGTGGCAAGAAGCCTAACTCCTTTTAAGACAAAGCTTGTTAAAAAGCTTATAAAATACAATGCCCTGGAGGTCCATGCCAGTCCTACTCGCAGGGAGATAAAATCACCTCTACAGGAAAACTGACATACGGTATCAACAATCCTGTATTAATGAGAGGCAGTTATTAGTGTGGCTACTTGATACATGGTAAGCTATAAAGAACCAGGTTTTGCCCAAGCAAAGCAGTCTTCCAGCTCCCCAGCACCGTAGGGTGCTGGGGAGGAAAGCCAGCACTATTCCACCTGCCAAGGTATATCTTTATTTATCAGCCTTTGGCCCTATTTCCTTCTAATCCCCAGCCAGGCAGGTGCAGTTGTGCAAAGTGAATAATTCATGAAGACAGGAAGCTCTTTCTGACTCACATTCTGGGGCAGGTTGATCTGGTATAGGCCTAGGAGAAGCAAATTAGCATCTAAATGGCCAATTAGAGAGACTCATTTCACTATTCTGATATGTTAAAAAGCTCAGGAGGCCTTCTGCAGCTGGAGGCTGGCAGGGCAGAATCAGCACCTCCCAGCCTCCAGAGAAGCATCAAGTTTCTTAAAAAGAATTGGACACAGCAGGAGAAGTACTGCGCAAGGGCCAGTGTTCATCAATGAATCCCTTGCAGGAGAACCACATGCCAGCCTGTTTTGTGGGTAACCTCAAGTGAACCAGGAAAAGCATATTCATGGCCGACGAAGAAACTCTGCTGAGCAGCCTGACCCCAAGCCTTGCCAAAAACTCACTATCCAGCACGGCTCTGAGCCACAGGCCTGCCGTCATATCTGGAGGATGAAATACCCTTTCTCAGCACCCTTAAGCTATGGTATTGGTTTTAGGCATCCTAGGAAGCCTTTGAACACACAAGCATGACCAGCAGTAACTCCAAGACCTTTATCACCTGGACATTGTTGGTACAAGCAAAAAGAAAGCCATGGACTTTGCCCAGGCCCTGGGGAGTACCTGACCCAAGCTGCAGCAGACTAAAAACCCTGGGAGTGGGCACAGCATGTCATTCTTACTTGCACATACAACAGCACCCATCACCCCACATCAGAGTGCCCAAAAGAACCACGACAATCCGTCCTCTGCAAGATGCACATGGCTCCCACCACCCAACCTGCACAAGCTCAACGGCTCTCAAAAGCACGCCGGGGCTGATAGCTTTTTCGATGGAGTGCATCACGTTCAACCTCCTGCTTCTGGCTTGCTTCCCCCCATACCTCTGTCACTTACGTTCAGTTACCTTCAGGAGGCGAATTCCACCTAAATTCAGCCTTGCACAGTTCACCTTGCTGTGTTTCTGGACTGCCTTCAGCAGCATTTTAGGTAAGACTCTCCCACCAGTGAAGCTCCGGGTCCAGGTGCCTCAGCCCCCCTCTCTCAAAAGCTGCTCCGCTGTCCCAGCTCGCCGGGGGAAGGGGCCATACCCCACGGCCCCGGCCACAGCAGGCTCCCAGCACGTACCAACACCTGCAACCCCGCACGCAGCTCCCGCGCGCCCTTCCCCGCTGCGGGCCGGGCTGCCCCCGGCGCGGCGCCCTCCCCGCACACCCACCTGCCCTCCGGCCCGGCCCCGCTCTCGCCGCCCCGGCAAAACTCCGGTGGCCGGTTCCGCCACGGGCCACGCCTGGGACGCGGCCCGGAGCCACCCCTTTTCCCCCGGGACAAGGCGGAAACGGAGCGCACCCGCGCCACCACCGCCAGCCCCGGCGGCGCCGCCCGCCACCCCGCGCCCGGCCCCGCCGCCGCCGCCGCCCGCCCCGGCCCGGCGCCCGCCCCGCCAGCGCCGGCCGCCGCCAAGGCCCGGCCCGGAGCTCCGGGGGGCGGGAGCGGGGCTGCCCGGCGGGGCTGCGGGCAGCCCCCGGGGGTGGGCGGGGACCGGGCGGCCGCGCCCGGGACCCCCAAAAGAGAATAAAAACCCACTGGAAAAAAACCAACACAACCAACCAAACTGCAAAGAAGGAAAGCCGGTAGCAGCCCCCCCCCCCAAAAAAAAAAAAACAACCAACCTCAAACCCCCAAAAAACTCCAAAACAAAAAAGCCCAAACCCAAAACACAAACCCACCTGAACAAAACAAACCACCCAACAAAAAACAAACAAACAAACAAACAAACAAACCCCAAAAAACCCAAACACCCGAAGCAAAACAAACAAAAAACCCAACAAACAAACAAAACTCACAACAAAAACCAACCCCACCACAAAAAGGAGTTTTGCAGGGGAAAAAAAAGTTCAGAACAAGAGCATCCCATAGCAAAGCAAGGTGACCTGCTGGGCCCAGGACAACCGCGGAGGGCTTGTAACTTAAAAAGGGCCCAAATCTGCAGAGTGATCCTAATAACAGGCACCAGCTACAGAAGGTTGCCTGGGATCAGCGGCAAAATTTGGTCTCTATTTTTTACGGTAAAACTATTCTTCCCAGGACTGCTGTGGACGGTCCTGTGAACAGGCTCCCCACATCAGTAAAAGCTCAGTCTGCAGGAAGGATTGCAAACCGGGTACAGCGTGGACCCAACGTGGACTCAACATGCCAGGATAAACCCAGCCGCCCTGCTTCAACCAGCCTGGGGAGCGAGGGACCAAGGGGCTGGCATGGCTTTTCTTCCGCTTTCAGCAATTACATGTAGCCCACTCCCTCACGCTTCGTCGTAATAAAACATGTCTCGCTTTGCATTTTGGAGAGCTGTACAACTGCGAATTACTGTCCCATGCAGCACAGAGGAGCGGGAGCAAAGCACTTGGTGAAGTGACAGCCTGGGATCATACGGTGAGTCAACAGAAAAATCGCAGGAAAACAATTACTCCTTTGCACAGAAATTAGGGCTTATTACTGTCTAAACGTCCAGTGGATGCAGTGAGTAAATCTGCCATGTGACAGGAAGGGAGGGAGAGAAAAAGAGAGAAGGAAAAGAGAAAGGAAGAGAAAATAAATCCCCAGTCTGTGCTTTTACTGCCTGTTCAGAGCCTGCTCTTGAGAAACCCAGTGGCCCTGCAAGCCCCGTCATTTCCGTACACCCACAAGACCTCACAGGATAAGCTTAGGGACTCTAAGCCGCCCTGTACCTAAATCGAGTTCAAGTCTGAGTATATATTTTGCTTTTCGGTTTAGGCAAGTGTTGAAAAATACATCAGAGGAGGCAGTGTTTGCGTTAATATGGAACCTGTATTTCTGTGGAGGAAAGCACTTGAAGATGACATTTCACACCAGGGTAGTCCTCCACACAGTCAATAACATAAATAAATTAAACACGCGGTTCAGCCAACTTCAGGAAAAAGATAAATTACCTTATTTAACCAGCTATACTGACAAGAGCAATAGGCACAGGAAAAGACACATTGCTGTTGAATTTGCTTGTCGGGATCCCCACAGAACCACAGATGCTTCGGAGTCTGACTGCAAGGCTGGGCCTTGATAGCTGGAACTCACAGAGAATAAATATGACATTACATTAAAAATTTAAAAAGGCTAAATATGAGTTTTATCTTGATAGCATGAAGTTAATTTTTAATACACTTGTGTCTCAGAAAGCAGGCACTTCCAATTCCACCCAAAGAACCCTTCAAAAGCTCTCTTTTATCGATGATGGCTTTCACTGAATTATTCACCATATCACAGCTGCCAGAGATTTTAAATATACACATGACAAGGACTGTAACGGATAGCAACCTTCTCCTGCAGGCCTATCAGCGATGCTGACAGTTGCACCACAGATGCCCCAGGCTGATCCAGTCTCCTTCCAGCACAGCACATAATGGCACGCCGGGGAGCAGCCTTTCCGTGTCACCCTCGAACAAGCACATTTCTCAGGAAATTAAAAACAAACACCATTTTTTAAGAGATGTTAAACTCGTGGGCATGAAGGTGCCCTCCGGAAGAACTACAGATGCTTAAAAGCAGCCCTATTGTACAGCAAAACAACCCTAATTGTAACAATCCTGAAGCGCTACAGGAAATGATTCCCAGTTTGGACACTGGACTGGTAAGCAGGGGTCTGGGCTCCCATTCTCAGCCGTGTCCTGTCGGGCAACCAGAGCTGAGGCGTTGCACTGCTCGTCTGCTTTCCACAGTTTGGCCCTCGTTTCTGGTTAGATCATGGGTTCCTTTAGGTAAGGATTCTCGTCATCTGTCTGTTCAGCATTTGACACAAGAATTTAAGGTGGACAATTAGTGTTTTAATACACAAATAATAATAAGAGTAGTAATTATGAGCAACTTTAAACACATAGAATAACCAAAGGCCAAACTGGCTGACTGCTTATCTCTGAAAGATCATTTTCTAGGGACGCAGGCTGACAACCGGCAAGGAGCTGCCACAGCCAGAGATGTTTGGCACTCCCTTCCCATCACCCTGACCACTCCAGCTCAGTCCAGCCGCTCTATAATTCATTGCAAGAAGGCCAGGATTTTTCTCCAAGCTGTTACTCTGATTGCAATCCTTTACTATTTGGTCCTCAGTGATTCAATTTGTATTCATCCCTCTAATTATCATTGCTCAATAAAAAGGTCAATGATTCAGTCCCTAATCTGAACAAAAAAATCTTGCCTATAGAGCACACCTGCTCAAGAATACATAAGACAAAGGAAACATTTAAAGAATACTAATGCTTCATAGCAAATTAAGCTGCTTTTTGACCTGTTAAAGACAAACTTCCCATTCTGATCCACTGCTCCTTTTGATTGCACGAACAAGTCTCAGGTCTAATTCTCTTCTCCTTGTTCAAGGTAAGCCTACAGCATCAACTATAATATTTCACAGGATGACTTCCTTAGTAGCCCAGTGCAGTGGGTCTATACACAGTTTCAGTGCATCTGTGGCACAGGAAAATGATGCACATTTTGGAGTAAACTGGTTCCACAGGGAAATCTAGAGGAATTTCTTAGTGTAGTTGCATTTGAAGTCAAAAAGTGCACCAAGACACCCCCACCACCAAATAAAAGCCATTTGATTTAGAACCCAGCAGCCATGGGTTATATATTTGAGGTTTGGGCATTTCTTTGATGTCCTGATAAATATACACATATACATATACACTACAACTGTGAAGATCCACTTTCTGGCACCAACTTAGGCTGGGCTTTGAATATAAGGCTTGCAAGTTTCCTTCCTTGTGTCACCAGATCTATGTAATTGCTTATGAAATTACTACTTTTTCCAATCAGGATATAAGGCATGCTCACACATCTTCTCTCAGAGGCACCTGCCTGTTGCATTACCCAGATTTTATACCAAATGAGGGGACATGGTTTAGGAGGCATGGTGGTGCTGGACTTGATGATCTTAGAGGTCTTTTCCAACCCTAATGATTCTATAACACCCCTGTCTCACCAAAGGAAACAAATACAATGGTACCTTTACTTCATTTTAAACTCAAGCTAAAATTAAAGAGGACAGTAGGAATATTCAAGCAAATTGAAAGACAAATCTCACAACCCTTACACATACAGATTAGATCTACCGCTTGAATGCAATTACCCTTCCTGGCAAGGGTTTACAAATTGGACTTCTATTTTATGAAATCATGATATGTTTCTTTTCAAAAGATATATGCCTCCAAGATGCAGTGAAACCTTCAGAGGATTGTGGAAAGCTTGTTCTTAGTATTTTTACTGTGAATTGCAGGTAGAACATCCACTGAGACTGGAGTCTGGCTGCGCTGGGCACAGCAGTGTTTGAGACTCTCAGTCTAAACCGAAAAGGGGGACAAAGAGAAAAATGACAGAATGCAGTAAGAGGGTAAAGGATTTGCGTGGGGACAATGCCCCTTCAGAATAATTTTATCTGCTGCCGGGGAGCACCTCACCACTCAGCATCCCTCCTGGCCAACTACAGCAGCAGAAGGGGCAGATCAACCAGGCAAACATTGGTCCTACCCGTCCTCGTACTCCAGGGAGTAGCTGTCAGAAAATTATTTTCTTTGTATGTAGCTCAGGCCAGCTGCTACCACTGGGTTCTTATTTTGGCTGGCAAGTCAGGTTTTATCACAATAAAATTAACGACAACCATCACTAGCTACAAATAATCCCCTTCCCTCAGCTGTTCTCCAAAAATATTATACTCACTTTTCAGTCTGGATGAATTATTTACTTCCCATCACTGCTGTTCCCATTTTCCTTGCCTTTTTGCCCTGTGTCACCATCCCTTTCATCCACATATAGGCTTTGGAGACCTGCTGGCTGCTGTACACTATCAGTAATAACCATCACTGCAAAACCCCTGCTGTTGATACTTTGAAATCAGACCATTAGTGGCAGTCGGAGAAGTGCTGCCTGCAGCCCAGGGATCCGCCATGGGAGCAGCCTCCCAGGAGCCTGATTTCATCACAACCTGTCTGAATGCAACCACGAGCATGTGCCAAATTTCACATCTAAATAGATCAGAAGGAGAGAAGGTAAGAGGCAGGCAGGGAGGGGGAGAAAGCAACCAAACCTGGATTAAACCTCATGTTATTTCCAGGAAGAGGATGACAAATAAGCAGTGCATTGCTTCAGCAACTGTTGCTAGAGTTTCTGTGAATGCTTTTTGTCCAGGCTCACCTCCGAAGGAGACTCACTAATCTCCCTGGCTGGTGAGGCTGTTAAAACGCTCACCACTGCAACGCAGCAGCAAGGGCAGGAGATCTGAGGATTGCACCAGCCCCAAAACACTTGGGAGAGTTATTGCCACCTCAGAAGCTGTTTCACATGTTCCTTCGCTGCTCTGATGTGGGGAAAGGCAGAGGGGAGGGAAGGAAGAGGGGAGTTTCCCTCAGCACCTTCACCTACAGGGCTGAGGTAGTATGAAAGGGTGGGAAGAACCCCAATAGCTGGTCTCCCTGCAATGGATTTGGGTTTCATTTTTCTCTCTGCAGCACCACTGTGCTGCAAACCCCACAGCCCTGCAATACTTCACCTGCTGCCAGGGCTGTACTACCTTGGACAAGCCAATGCTTTCTGGTGTGGCCGTATTATCTTGGGCAAGCCCCAGTACTTACACATGCAGAGGGGCACAGGGGAGGAAACCTGTGCTGGACATGGTTGTTCACACAGAGCAATGGCGCTGGGCCCCTGGCCAAGCAGGCAGGCCCAGGCTTGCTGCTGTGCCATGGCTGCCCTGGAGACCTCGCTGAAGGGCGGGCGCTGAGGAGAGTGGAGGGGAAAGGGAAGGGGGAAAGCAGTGGTGAGATGGAGGGGAAGGTGCTGAAGGGAGGAGAAGTAAAGGGGGAAGGTGAGGTGGAGGGGAAAGCACTGAGGGGAGATGGAGAGGGCAAGTGTTGAGGGGAGGACAGATGGAGGGTGAAACCTGAGGGGAGATGGAGGACAAAGGCACTGAGGGGAAGAGCTGAGGGGAGATGGAGGACGAAGGCACTGAGGGGAAGGGCTGAGGGGAGATGGAGGGGAAGGCGCTGAGGGGAAGGGCTGAGGGGAGATGGAGGGGAAGGCGCTGAGGGGAAGGGCTGAGGGGAGATGGAGGGATAGGCGCTGAGGGGAAGGGCTGAGGGGAGATGGAGGGGAAGGCGCTGAGGGGAAGAGCTGAGGGGAGATGGAGGGGAAGGCGCTGAGGGGAAGGGCTGAGGGGAGATGGAGGGATAGGCGCTGAGGGGAAGGGCTGAGGGGAGATGGAGGGGAAGGCGCTGAGGGGAAGGGCTGAGGGGAGATGGAGGGGAAGGCGCTGAGGGGAAGGGCTGAGGGGAGATGGAGGGGAAGGCGCTGAGGGGAGATGGAGGACGAAGGCACTGAGGGGAAGGGCTGAGGGGAGATGGAGGGCAAAGGCACTGAGGGGAAGGGCTGAGGGGAGATGGAGGACAAAGGCACTGAGGGGAGAGATGGAAGGGCAAAACATGAAGGGAAATGGAGGGCAAAGGTGCTGAGGAAAGGAGAGATGGAGGAGGAAGGCACAGAGGGGAGTCAACATGGAGGTGGAGGTCACGGACAAGGAGAAAGGCCTGGCCAGGGCCGCTGACCTTCCTTCCCTTGGTCCCTGCCAGGCTCAAGGGCGGCTGTGGGGGGCCATGCCAGGCCTGCTGCAGGGCCCCACAGGCAGGGGAGCAGCGTGGGCAGGCAGCGGGGGGCGAGGGGCTGCCCGTGCCCCGCTCCACCGCAGGCCCCTGGCACGAAGCCACCATGGAGAAAGAAGAAGCAGCAGCAGCTGCCGCGCAGGAGTGCCGCCGCCACCACCACCGTGCGGGCAGGTGAGCTGGGCTGGCTGCCGCAGCAGACGTCAGCAAAGGTCGCCATTCCCCACGAAGCCACCGTGCTCCCCGCAGCTGTCCCCAAAACGCCCCATGCAGGGTCTGGGCAGGCCTGGGGAGGGAAGGGGTCATCGGGCGAAGCCATGTATGCACCGGGCTGACGTGACCAGTGCTCAACATCGCGTGTTTGTGCAAAACAAGGGGACACGCGGCTGGAGCGTGCGTACCAGCAGGAAGGCAGCTTGGATTCACCTGTCTGTGTTGGCCAGAGGATGCGGTGCTCGGCTCTCCCTCTATCCTGCAGGACAACTGCCATGGAGAGAAACAACAACCTACCGTAGGAAATCATCTATGGCACTTCAAAACCTTTCACTGAACCTGTAGCCTCTTTATACATATAGTTTCATATATAGCTACAAATCTATCCAAAAAAAGATTGACTACATGTAACTACACAGCATAAGCAGTAGGAGGCATAAGACATCTGTCAAGAAGTAGGAAACTTCACAAACTGCCTAAGATTTGGGATGTTGTAAATATTTAGTGGTTTTCTTTTGGTGAGCTACAGTATAGTTTTTTAAATATTCGCCGTTCCACAGGCATGAGTCACGGTACTGATCTAACTTCCCATCAGCGGGGTTGAGTTGCTGTTACAGCTACAGAAAGTGGAGGTTAATTTCAAAAAATCTTCCATGTAAAGGCATAGCTGTTCACTTCCAGTATCTTAGTGCAGAAGGTGCCTGAGAGTTTCTAGAAATTGTACCATAAAAAAAAAAACAAACCCACATTGCTTGCTGTATTAATGGATAACAGCTTAAAAAAATTCCCAACAGCTAAGAATCAATTTCCTGCCTAAATTGAGTTAGGCAAGCACAGTGAACTTGATACCAGTATAGAAGTGCTATAATGCATTAACAGCCTCAATAAATACATTTTACAGGTGTGAGAATCGTTATGTTAGCCAATCAGATAAATATATATTTCCCAGTTAAAAATAAGATTTTTAGGCCATTAATATTTTCTTATAGATCTGGTTTCTTACTAATGGGCACGTAAAGGCACAGCAAGCACTTGTCTCATCAGCCTCTTTATGAAATAAGCAGGAAAGCCTCAGACACAATGCATAAATTTTTGCTAACAGCATTTATCATTTTAACAGATAAACACCACCACAAAACCAGAAAGCAGCAGGCCTGCTCCCCTCCATCACTTGAAATCCCAAGTCCTGGGAGGAACCCTGACTCAGCCCAACATAATGCAGAAGAGAGTCAGAAGGATGCAGAAATAAACAAGGGTGTAGTATCAACTTCCACCATTTTGGACTCAAGTCAAACAGACCAAGGTCTTTCTGCTCAGCTTAACGAAAGTCTTCGATGGGACGGGATTCTTGAAGATCCTGTAGCAGAGGAAGAAAGGCTGCGTATCTATAAGATTAACAGAAGGACACGGTATGAATTGTATATCCAGCAACATTTGCCTGCTGAACCATGCTCAACTGTCAGGCATTCCCCATTACTTCATCACAGGGCATCATGCACAAGCAGCAATCACACAGTAAGTAAAGAAGATTGCTGCAGTTATTTTCCGGAGGAGCAAGCATGAACTGGTCCTGAATGCTGAACAAGCTAGCACAGTCTCTGAGCTGCAACCAGTGGTGTCACCTAAAAATCTCTCGACAAGTTCTGTAGCTTAGTACTGATTACTCACTGTCTTATATCTGTGTGGAGAACGAGACATTTATATTTTAAAAACCAACCAACCTGTTGGTTAAAATATGGATGCAACTCAGACTACTTCAACAATTAAAAGCACTCCTCTCCATACTGCCTGTTTGTCCTGGAGTGTCCCTAGTTACTGCTATTAGCTTATTTCAAAACAATACTCACTGCATTACACCTGAGCTTTTCAGGTATTCACACGGTCAATTGCTGGTCCTGAAACCAGCAAACCTTGGCAGATGGGGAAAGTGTGGGCAGCTGAATGACCGGATACCTTCTCTGGAGGCTAAGATAATTTGCAGGCACACAAACTTACCTAGTACTTGAAACTGAGTGAGCTGCAAAGTCGGGATTGGAATCCAGCCCTCGACTCCTGGCTTGTGACCTAATTGTTAGGTCCAGCATTTTTTTTTTTTTATAAAAATTCATTGTGCTGGAGAAGCACTATATATATATATATTAGGAAAATGGAGCCCATCTATAACAATGGGGTTATCCTTGTCATCTATGTACTAACTAGAAGCCCATTTGGCCAACGTGAGTTAAAAACCACGTCAAGCAGTAGGCTGCCTTGTACTCACTCCCCTACTTCAACTTCTCATAGTAAAGGAACATCTTTCACTTAGAGTGTTACTACAATATTAAAGGAAAACAGCCCAGGCCACACTAAAGGAAGTATTTGGAAGTTAGATGGCACATCTGAAAGGAAAGAAAGTTTTTCCTGAAGCCCTCCTGAAAGATACTGTCCTGATTTTCAAAGTTTTTTTCTCAATGGCTTTTCAAATGGACTGTCTTCCATACAGCAGGTGATGTTTATATACGGCTTTT
Organism: Morus bassanus; assembly: GCA_031468815.1. Classification (NCBI taxonomy): domain Eukaryota; kingdom Metazoa; phylum Chordata; class Aves; order Suliformes; family Sulidae; genus Morus; species Morus bassanus. The sequence continues at coordinate 10,235,202 of CM062584.1, forward strand.
CCCCTGTTTAATAATTTAAACACTGCTTGATACTCAAATGCTTGCACAGACTTTCACAGGAGCAGCAGCACGCTTGAGAATAGCTTCAAAGCTCCCTAGATTCCAATAATGTCATTACATCCAAATCTAGAGCTTTTGTGAGCAGATAACTGAATGAACAATAAAAAGTAAGCAAAAAATGCCATTATGAATTAATTAGCTGATGTTCAATTGCGTCCATTTCTACTCTTCCAGAGATACTGACAAAATCAGCACCCCTGCAAATTCAAAAGGGTTTAAAGAACAGATTAAGTATCTAGAAAAACACTACAGCATTTCTCTCAAACCAATAGTTGTAACCATCTATTTTGTTTTTATAAAGTTTAATACGTAACACATTCTAGTCTTATTTTTATGCTGTATTTAGTAAAGTAGCATTTGAGCATCTACATTTTTAACCAAAATTAAAAAGAAATTCCTGTCTGGTTAAATACCTGTTATATTTGAAAAGGATAAGTGCTTCACTTGCAGGATATGATGAAATCCATACCAGAAACTCTGTTTAAAAATAAAACTATACCAGATGAAAGACTCAGATACATACTGGGTGAGGATTTTCAGCTGTCTTCAAGGCACTTTTTAAAGTGTCTTACTAAACTGATAAAAACCACAACATTTGGTGTTGGGTTTTTTTTTAAATACACAGTTTTATATAGGAAATGCCTTCCTAGAAAATGTAAACAGCAGAAACACATAAGAGAAACAAGAGGGGAGCTGGGATTGGCAGGATATATTATGTATTTATTACTAAGTAAATACCATAATAAACACTGAAAAGCTTTGAATGAAAAATAAAGAGACTTCCCTATATGATGGTTTTCAGATCATTTATTACCAATAAAAGTAAAAGACAAATTGAAAATTAGAAGGAGGGGGTGGGAAACGTCACAGACATCAGAACACTTGCACAGAGCTAATCAGAGCTTTGCAAATGTTGGAACATAAATAATTTAAAAGGTATCTCCACCAATTAAAATATTTAAGAGGTACATAATTAAGTTTGTTTGCTTTATAAAAATCAGGTGCTTTATCCTGAAATCATAGGGTAAGGGTCATTTAATTTCTAATTTAACTAGGGACAATTAATGAGTACAACTTAAAATAATCTTCTCTCGGGTCTCCTGCAAACGAATTCATTGGAAGAGCGTTGTCAGAGCAATCCAGGGTCCGTGTTCTTCCAGCATCCTGTGTCCAACAGTGGCCAGCACCAGATGTTTCAGGAGCAAGGTACACAAAACTGCAAAGCGAGCCATGATGCAATAGCTTCCCCAACGAAGAGTTCTGTCCATTTGAAACCCCACACACTTCAGGGCTGAGTTGTGCCTTCTGTTATGCTACAAGTATATCTTAGGGCAATGCTTAGGGGAAAATCGCAACGTGTATTTAAGACACATCTAAATACTGTAGTCTGAAACCAACGTGTTTATTGAGAAGACTGTGCTGCTCTTAACTCTGGAGCAATGCCTGCCTGACTTTGGCATCCTCTGTCACCCTGGTTTTAGGATCTGGTTTTCTGAGGCAAGTACCAAAGATTAAGGACGTTCTGTTCTGAGCTAATAAATAAGTCAAAAACCAAAACAAAACAACAAAAAACCCAAACCACACGAACTCAAGCTTTCCTTCCTGCTGCATTTTTACTCTCCCAAATAATTTCAGTTCACACTGGAGTACACTTCCGCACCATTCATCACACTTGCACAAACATGCGTTCAGTACAGCTCAAGAACAGGCTCCCGTTTCTAACTCGCCACTGCCAAAATTCACCCCTGAGGCTACGCACTACTGAAGTCCTCTTTAAAAGCAGGTCGAGGGCTGATGTGCCACCAGAAGGTGACTCGCACCTCACAGGAGTTTTGGAATACATGGAAAAGCTGTGTCCAGCTAAGTCAAATCTAGCAAGTGTTTCTGAGCTGCTACACTAGCCACCAACATAAGCCACACTCCCAAAAGCGGATGCTCTCCACACTACACTGCTCTCTGTCAATATAGAAAAAAAAAAAGAAATCCAGGTAACTTAAGAAACCAGTCCGTCTTATTTTCATCAAAGCACATGATAAACTAATGCACGTAACATCCAGATGGCCTTTCATAGTATCTGAAAGTTATTCCCTTTGGTCCCCAAACTCACCATGCACTTGGGACTGGAGGGGTTATTCAGCAGCCTACAGACAGGCAAATGCTACCCCATCCCGGTGACATCCTGTATATTAAAGTCCAGACAGGACATGGACCTTTGTAATGAGAAGCTCAACGGGGAAGCAGAGCTACAGCTGAGGATTTTACTATGCAATAAGAATTTGCCTGTCCTTTGCTACCACCTACCTCTTCACAACCCCCACCACGACAGCGTCTCACACCCGACCCTGGCATCTGCTTCTCCACTCCAGGTCCCTGTATACATGGCGCATTTTCTGAAACCTTCCTAGTTACAACTCCCTTAGTGCAGACAGAATGATGTCAGTAAAAACTAGGCACCGGTGTTTTTCCACCACCACAATGTCAAGACCTGACTTTCCAACAACACAGGGATAATTTTTGGCCTGATATTCTTCATTACAAGTCCTACTACACGCAGTACACAAATGCTAGTGTGTCACACAGACTACAGTGCTGTAGACGTCATTACAGGTACAGAAGATACATCGCGCCATTCACCTAAAGAACTTGAGTTACCTGATCCTTTCTCTGCTGCCTGGAGCTGCAAAAGCACTTTATCTCCTCCTCTACTCAGAATTCCTCTTCTTTACAACTCACACCTTTAAACTGGACATGAATACCATAGGATAGCATTTTTGTATCTGTTAAATGCAGAATTCCAGATTTTTCTGTTAGCTTTTTCCAGCAATTTCCAGGAGATGAATCTTCTAGAGAAAACAGTCTTGTGATCTAAACTGAGATGAATGACAGCTCTGGCTATCTGTAACCAAATGGCCTAGTAGATTCTCTGCAAGAGAGCAAACGGCCCTTATTTTTGCACATCACCACAAAGCATCAAATGGATTTCCACCTGCCAGGCACTATTCCACATTCTTTCTTACCTGTCAATTTTTTTCTCTGGGAAAATACTTCCCCTTATTTTCATCTGATTACTGCACTGCAGGGAAGGGGAGGGAACTCACGACTTTAAAGGCGAAGAAACAAGTTCCTTACTAAGTTATGTTCCCACAGAAAACTGCGTTCAGGCCATTCTGATGCTTAAAGCAGGAATTAAGAGCTGAGAAAGAGGGTCTGTACCCACTTTAGCTAGCGGAGTTAGCACAGTACGTTAGATGGGACCGGGATGGATCAGAGCAAGAGAGATGGCCATCAGTCAGCAACCGTCCAGGACACAGTCGTTCCCAAGGTACTCCGAAGTTTCCAGCTCTATGCTGGAGAGGAACCGCCGCACGGTCTTACGACAGTTGTAATCCAGCGTGGTGGTGTACACAGTCTTGGCGTGCTTTGGATAGACGATGGTGGTGCTGGTGAAACGCTGGGGCTTGTTGCGGGGCTCAAAGTGGACCTCTGCTTTGTAACTGCGCCACGTGCAGTTTGGGACACAGATGACCGTCTGACTGCAAGAAGAAATGCTTAAGCCCACCGGCATATAGATGTCGTCGATGAAGTGCTTCTCCGAGTCGTATTTAACCGAGGATGTGTACCTGAAATACAAGAGACACATGCGTGAGCTCTGCACTGGAGGAGCAGGCTGCATTTTCTGGAAAGCAGAGCCATCAGGTACCGGGGTGGCTCCTCAGCCTGCACCCGCCACCTCACCACGGGAACAGCCACATAACGCAAGCGCTGCTTGCTGGTGTCTCACTCACTCATTTAAGGAAAAAGCCTTACGTTAGCAGCACACCCGGCACAGTCACTGTTCTGTCCAGCTGCCAGCACTACCAAACATCACCTCAGTCCTCGTGTCCACCGTTTTAAGCCTGAGCTCTATGAAGCTAAGAGCCTCCTTCAAACTCCAGTGCCTAAATGTAGAGGCCTAGATCCACATTTAAGCTTTGCACATAAGCATCCTAATTCCTCGGAGTGCCAAGTCCATGGAAGCACACGTTATTTTCTCAGTTCTCCTCTGCCAAGAGTCACACCGGAGTTCTCTGCTATCGCTCCCGGCACGGGGCACTCTCTGAAGATTCAGCTGGCAGGAAAATACTACAACTTGCATATCAAACTCTGCTGGCAAGAAAATCCTCTGTGCCTGGACGGCAAAAGAAAGTTTTCATCTCCTTCACGCTGCGACAACTCTGTGTTAGCTTTTTCACAGTGCTGACTGCCTTCAATTCCAGCCACGAGGCGGGCTCCTTCCCCACACCAGGGCAATCAACACTTCCTACCCTCCCCTGTATTAGGCTTCTGTTTGATTGTATCAGTCTACCTCTGCCTGCACAGTAACCAACTGGGAGCCTTCATTTCTCGTTACTGCAAATCATGAAGTTCAAAGGAATAATTCACAGGCTGTGAAGTGATGCAGCGCATTAAAAAAAATAATTATGCACTCTCTTAATATTAACTTTTCTTTTAGTTCACATAACCAGCCACAGCTGTTAAGATAGAAAGTCCTTATTACAAACCCACGAGGTTAGGAGAGCAGAATTCCTTTCCCCTAATAAAACAGTCCTAGAGAGATGGCTGCTTTGAAGATCCTCCCTCATGATTACCTTCTGGTTAATCAGCTGAAAGGCAACATTTTGGAGCAGTGTCATGAAGTAAAAGCAGGAGAGTAAAATACAGGAAAGACATCCTGGAAAAAAACCATGAGACTAAAAGAGGCTGAACACTCCTTCGGCCTGTACAAATTTACAGGTCCAGGAACGTCCAGCTGCGTGGAACAATAGCTTTGTTAAGAGCTGTCAAGATTATCTTGACTCACAGGCACTGATAAGGCCTAACTACTCCTTTACGTGCTAACTCCTTCAAAACTAGATGACTGTAACACAATATTTACCTTATTTCCTTTGGTGGTAAAGGGTCAAACTCAACTCCTTCGCCAAAGGATAAAGGACACAATCTTGGTGGGCAGCTGGGGAGAACAGGGCTGGGAGAGAACACAGAATTCTGAAAAAAATGCAAAAATAATCCCATTTATGTCACAATTCAGTACACTCTCAAGAAAACGCATTTATTTAGCCCTTGGTACGGAGCTGTCGAGGTTCACGTTTACGTGCAAGAGGATCTCCCAGTCCAAGACAGGTGCAACCCACAGGTCTGACCTGACGCAGCATCAAAGACGTGGCAAGCTGTATTTTTTGAAGACAAAGTCCTAACTCTGAGAGCTTACTTCAGAGGAGCCACTGTGGGAAATGAGAGAGAAATACAGCCCCTCGGTGTACTGTAGCCTTCTCAGCATGAACTACAGTCCATTTGCTGTGTGAGCTCACGTTCAATTTATACTAACATTATATGAGTGTACGAGAGAGCTCTCCTTGCTGGATTCATCAGATATCCCCACGGGCAGATCACAGCAGGAAATTATTGCAGGGCATCTCGAGGTGAGCAACCTGCTTGTTTCACAGCTACACCTATTTGAAGGCATTAAACCCAACCTGTCCAATTCACACGTGACCTGTTGGGAAGGATTAACTCATTCCCACTGAGGAGCAATTCACGGAGCGTCCCCGTGCTCCTCTCCTGGACAGGCAGCGCTGTGAGCTGACACCGGCCCAGCAAAGTCCCACAGCCAGAAGGAAACCAAAGCGACCCTGAAGGGAAGCAACCTGCTCGTGTTTTTGAAGCCACCTCTGCACGTGTGCTTTACTATCCAGGGGCAAGGGGGCTGTGAGCATCTCTCCCATTCAGCACATGCTTCTCCTGTGGCCTTTTCCAATCTCACAGTGGCACCCCTGTAGAAAAAGGATCTTTCCTCTAGATCTGCGCTTTCCAAAGTATTTGTACCAACAGCTCAGCGTCAATGGTCAAAAATCATTTTACAAAAAACTAGCGTGCCTTTTTCTGATGCTATTAGCTGAAATCATAGTTTGATATACAAACTTCTTACTCTGGGTCACTCTCTGGAATGACAAGAGCTCGTTTTCCACGGGGATTTTCAAAGACCTGCTGCGACGCCGTCCCAAGCCCTACCTGGGGCAGGAGGGAGAGGGGCTTTCCTTGCACCAGCAAGGACCGACCCCAAACCCAGAGGGTTTTGAAAAGCACCGCCGGCTCCCCTGACCCCGCTCGGCCCCAGCTGCAGACGCCCTGCTTCCCCAGCGGGCTCCCTCCCAGCACGGGTGCGTTAAGGGATGCGATGGCGCCGGTGGACGGCGGGGAGACGGGGGCCAGTTGGGGTGCCAGCCCCCCCAGTAACCCCAGCGCCGCCGGGCTGCTTTCCCACCCTCCTTTCCTCAAAGGATGCTGCGGGGCCCGGAGCGCGGCCGGCTGCCGGCCCTCCCCGGGCGATGCATCGCGGCAGGGTCCCAAGGGCAGCGGCTCCTCCGCTCCCCCGGGGGGGGCTCCGCGGGGCCCGGCGCCCGCCGCAGCGGCACCGAGCCCGGCACCGGGTGCCCGGGGCTGCCGCTCCCGCCGGCCCCGCCGCGCTCCGGGGCAGCGGCGCTGCACAGGGGAGGGCTCCCGGCGCTGCGGGAGGGGCGGCGGGGCCGGTACCCACCGCGGCGGCGGGGCCGGTACTCACCGCGGCGGCGGGCGGGTCGGGCTCCGGCAGCTCGTTGGCGGCGGCGCGGTCGGGGCTGCCCGAGGAGAGGAGCCAGGGCGGCGGGGCGGGCCCGGGGCTGGGGGGCAGCCCGGAGTCGGGGCTGTCGAGCCCCGCGTCGCCCCGCTTCCTCATGTCCGGGAGGTCGGGCACCTCCCGCAGGCTGAGCCGCCCCACCATGGCGGAGCCGCCCTGCCCCGGCCGAGCCGCCGCTCCGCTCCCGGTGCCGGCTGCGCCCGGGCGGCGGCGGCGGCGGCGGGGGCGGGGCCGCGGCGGGGCGGGGCCACGGCGGGGGCGGGGCCTGCTCCCCGCCTCTCCCCGGTGCCCGTCCCGGTGTCCCCATCCCCGTATCCCCCCAGCGCCCCCACCATCCCGGTGACCCCATTCCCGTATCCCCCCGGTGCCCCCACCATCCTAATGCCCCCATCATCCCGCTGTCCCCACCCTCCCAGTACCCCCACCATCCCAGTGACCTCATTCCCGTAGCCCCCCGGTGCCCCCACCATCCTAATGCCCCCATCATCCTGCTGTCCCCACCCTCCCAGTGCCCCCACCATCCCAGTACCCCATCCCATGTACCCCCACTGCCCCCACCATCCCAGTGTCCCCACCATCCCGTTGCCCCCACCATCCTAATGCCCCCATCGTCCCACTGTCCCCACCCTCCCAGTGCCCCCACCATCCCAGTACCCCATCCCATGTACCCCCACTGCCCCCACCATCCCAGTGTCCCCACCATCCCGGTGACCCCATCCCCGTATCCCCCCGGTGCCCCCACCATCCCAGTGACCCCATCCCCACATCCCCCCGGTGCCCCACCATCCCAGTGACCCCATCCCCATATCCCCCCGGTGCCCCCACCATCCCGGTGCTCCCATCCTCCCACTGTCCCCATCCCCGTATCCCTGGACCGCGTCCCTGCCCAGATGCTGCGCCCTCGCTGCCCCCCCCCATCCCCAGCCACACGGTAGCAGCCAAACCAGCTCCAGACAGGTTGCCCCAAACGCAGCCCTAGTCCAACCTATGGACTGCGCGCCACCCTCAGTGCACGGCCCATCCCCATGCCAGCATGGATTTTGGGGAGCATTGAAAGAGCGAGTCCCAACTGCCAGATCCTGCTGGGCTGTCCACACCTCCAACATGCTGATTTCCCCAACAGGAGTGGTCTGCTGGGTGGCTTTTGGCAGCCAGCTTAAGCCCCACAGACCCTGCTGGATCGAGCGTTGCAGCTCCCTGGGATGGAGGGTGCAGAAAAGCATTCGGGAATTATTAATGGTGTCCATGCACCGCAACCAGATTTATTAAGTAAAGCATTTTTTGCTGAGACTAGGCCTGACCCAACTGCACACCTGGATGCTCCCAGCGCACGAGGGGCAGTTTGGGCCTGGGACCGGCCACGGTGGCTAATGCTGTTAATTCCCCCCCACACCAGGGCAGGACTGGGAGGAGAGCGGGGACTGGGGAGGAAACGGGGGGACACCGGTCCCTTTGTGGCTCAGCCACCCCTCTCCCATTGCTCAACCTCAGCAGCAGCTGCCCTGGCTTTCTTGGAAGGCAGCTCGCGGCAGAAACAGGCCTTGTTTAGGCTGCAAAGCAGCAGCTCTTACGCACAGGCTTCACGCACCCCAGGAGTTTAATGACACCCTTCAAATCTCCCAGTCTTCCCCCCAGGTGGCTCTTTCTCCCCCCACCCCCCCCGAGGATTTGGACCCAGGCAACAGCAGTGCTACCCTTAATTGCATTTTTTTGGGCAAAGCTGCCGAAGCCGAAACAAGAAAACAGAGGGAAAAGGTCTTTCTAGCGCTAGATGAGACTGAGGGAACGTTTTTTGGAAAATCCTAATGAAATAATTGCGCCGTGTCATCAGATTCGGTGGGGGAATACTCTTGTGGAGGGAAAGCAACTGCCTGCAGCTGGCCAAAGTCAACACTCCCCTGTGCAGTAACAAGCAGTCTGGCCTGACGGGCCCAGCACAAGTGAACCCAAACCCCTGAAAAGAATTCCTTCCCTGCCCCAAAATTAAAAGCAGAGCAGAGCTTTCAGCCGTAGGCGTCTGTGGTTTGCAGCTATGTGGTGCTGGGAACTCCGGAGACTTCCTCAAGGAATTTACATTCCTTTGAAGAAATACTATGAGGCTGTTTGTCTTTGCTGAAAAATGCAGATGGAAAGAAAAGGAACATTAAAAATTTTGATTGAAATCTTTGGGGTCTGAGCAAATGTGCTGGACAGGTGTTTTCTTCCTTTTGATTTAAACTCATCCCAAAAAAGAAAGATTCTGGTCTCCACAAGCAATGGGAAAGCTGATCGCTCCTCGCTCCAAAAGCTCCCATAAAAGCCCTTTATGAAATTAGACGCCTCAGAAGGCGCTGGAGCAGTTTCCAGATGAGCGCGATCGTTGTTTCAGAGCTGCCGTGCAGCTCCTGGGCTAAAACCCACGCTGCCAGTAACGGAGCCAATGCAGTTTGGGAGGTGGGGGGAACCCGTGGCACCTCCCAGCAGCCGCCTCCGAGGGCTGCGGGTGTCCCCACGGCCGCTCCCGTGGGGATCGGGGTCCGAGTGCGAGGGATGTCGGTGCCTGGGGAGCTGCACGGGGCTGCAGCCAGCCGTGCCTGGGATGAGCAGAGCCGCGCAGGCTTCTGGAAATCTTGCTGCTCTTTATTTACTAGCAAAAAACCTCCCGCTCCAGCCCAGCCTGACACAAATGACAAATTTTTTGTGCCCTTCCAGGCTCTCGCTTCCGGGCTTGGCAGGTGAAATGGAGATGCTTGAGCAGCCGAGGGGGCTCCGCAGCCCACCCTGCCTCACACCGGGCTCAGACCTGAGGGTGCCCTGCAGCACCAACATCCAGAGCTGCAAACTCACCTGCTAGGATGAAAAGGAAGTGTTTAACCAGGATCTTAACTACTTGATAACTATTGATAGCCACTGTATACAGGGGCCCTGCTTTTAAGGCATGTGTACTCTGTCCTCTCGGAAAGCCTGTCTCTTTTTAAGTCCCTCAAACCGTACCGATACGTGCAATCCCCGATGGCTTTGGAAATCTTTTCCCTGCCTGTACATCACAGCCTGTTTGTCCATGTTATTTACTTTTTAACTGCCTTCACACAGCCAGGACAGAGCAGATACGAGTATCTTATCAAGATCCTCCTTCCATAAAGGACTTTCCACTGGGCTGGGTGCGCTCGGCTTAATCAGCAACTGAACAATAGGCACATTGATGCGGTGTGGGGGGCTGTCGCTGTGGGCGGGGGAAGCAAATCAGAAGGATCCCGTGTTATTTGATAACGATGGAAAATTATTTCCAAATGATGGGAAATGCCAGGCTGCTCCCTGCGGAGCAGACCACGAACCCGCCGGGCATGGGAGTCACGCTCACAGCGACGCTTCCAAGTGATGCGATTGACGGGAGCCCTGGGAGCGGTTTGAGCTGTTCCGCTGCGGGGACGCGGATGCTGATGACACGTCGTTGAAATTGCTGAGTTTTGATCGGCTTTTACAGCCCCGCTGCTGCCGCCGCCCTCGTGAACCACCAAACCATGAGCTGAGGTTTTCCCAGTTCTTTGGGAAGCTCCACGTGCTGCAAGCGGCAAAGGCTGATCTTCCCCTCCCCGCGGGATCCAGACCCCGGTGGCAGCCCCGTGGGCTCCCTGTGTCCTGGGAACAGGAGGGCACTGTCCCTTCCCAGGGGCCCAAGCATAGGGAAAGCGTGGTACTTTGGTCCTGGTGATGCTGTAACCCAGGTGAGGGCCCAGGGAGTGCCCCCCTGCCCCGCGCCCAGCAGGGACCCCCCCGGCCCCCCAAGCAGCGCTGGCCCCAGGCCCCCGCCGCCCCCAGACCTCCCTGCGCTCTCAAAGGCGAGGCTGGTAAAGTACTCGAGCCCACATGCTCCCACCTGGACGCCAGCTCGCCACCAGTGGAGCTGCTCTGGCTGAGAGAAGGGAATGAGCACAGGCTTTAACCTAGGAATTTTAGGTGAAGGTAGCACTAGCTGGTGTAACCAGCCACAGCAGAGCAGGCGCGCAAGGGAACGCCTTCTGCCAAAGCCTGTTCTGACACAGCCCAAAGACAGATGCTTCAGCTCGTTTTCCTAAGCACAGCAGAGCCGTGGCCTGATGCTGCCGAACAGCATCCGCATCTGCTGCCCGCCCAGCTGCGGCCAAGAAAATGCTTGTGGAGACTTGGATATCGTCATTCTGACGCTCGAACTCACGGCTGTAAATCTGGTGAAAGAAATAAACACCCGTGTGGCCTGGTGCGGGTTGCTCCTGCCCAAGGGCGGAGGGGCCAGGACCAGCAGAGTGGTAGGAGAAAAGCAAATGAGTCATTAATTCTCCAAGTGAAAGAGAATTCTCCAACTCCTCCAATGTCATGCATCGTGTGGAAAAAAGGCGCTACCTCTTAATTGCAAAGGAAAAATTAGGATCTCTCAGAAATCTCTCCAGCAGTCGAATTCATCAGAAATGATCCGATTATTTAGAAGCACAAGGTCAGCTCTGCTGAACTGCCTGCACGGCGCGGGGAGCAGCTGCAAATGCAGATGCTGGCGGCGGAGAGTTGCTTGCTGGAGCAGCAGAAGGTGGAAAAGAGAGAACAAAAGAGAGAAGCTGCAGGAGAGAGCAATGGAGATGGACAGCACAGAGCCCTGGGTCTGGTGCGTTCTGAGTGAGGTCCGTCCCGGCCCTGGGGGTTTGCTGCGTGGCAGTTGTACAGAAAACATCCAGCAGATGAACATCAGTAACCATTTAATTCATTTTAGTGTCACACTCCGACATACAGCCAGAATTACCCCTCGGCCAAAAACCATAAAAACTGGCATTCTGTACAGAAAGAAAAAAGCATCCTTTATTCCCCGGAGATGTAAACCCCAAACAGCTAACATACGCATACAGACATGCCAAATCTGATAAATACCCAAGAGCCAGGGGGACAAAACCCCTATACTGAAAGTAGAAAAAATGTGGACTTGCTCTGTAAAAGTGGAACTCCAAACACCCAGACCTGTAGCATTCTTCAAAGGCTGAAACTAAAAATTCATCTTTCCTTTTATTTCCTCTTGTCTCCAGAATGAAATGCGGAAAACGAAACGGGGGAAGCCTTCGGGGAAAGACATGCGACGATAACTTGAACATCATCTTCAGCTATTCATAATTTAGTTAGAGAGTCATCCATAGACAGAGCAAAGAAAATTAACCTAAAATAAATTATTCAACCCCCACGAGAATAATGAATCTCTGCAAACCCACGTTCCCTCCTCCCCAGCTACTGCATTTGATAACATTTGAACCATCCTGCACATGCACCTTGAGATAATCTGCCCTTGGGGAACGGCCAATCATAATCCCAACATGCTTTCAACCACCGTCCCTTCTTTTGTCACCTGACGTGAAATCAGGAGAGGAAATAAATGAGGCAGCAGCGGACTGGGAAGATTTATAAAGCTAGAGTGATGAGAAACTGCCGTCCCTCCCCACGAGTGTTGTTACTGCTGCTCTGCAACGGACATCACCACTACGGCTCTCTGCAGCTGAGCACCCGCACGCCGCAGCCAGGGCCCAAGCCTGGGGACTCCTGAAAATACATCCTAAGGAGTTGGTGTTGCTGCAGCAGCAGATCGGTCTGAGCAGCGTTAGAAAACCTGACCAGGGAGGATTTCACCTCTGCCGTTTTATTCCTTCTGCTCAAATCTCATGATCAACTCCCGCCCATTCAAGCACAGGCTGACCTGCCAGCTGTGCAAAGGGAGGATGGGATTTTACCAAGCCAGGCACCAAATTTGCCTTCCCACAGCCACGGGGCTGAGGAGAGGGAAGGGGCACAGCTGGCACCCCTGTGAACACGCAGCCCCGCTGTGCCCAAGAAGGGACGGTGCTGAAGCACGAACAGGCAGGCACAGCGTGAGCCCAGGCTCTGCCTCACTCGGGGATTTCTTGTTTCACCTCCTCCCTCCCCGGTCCTGGTGAAGCTCTGGGTTTGGGTGGATGAAGCTCATTTTCCTGGAGTGTGTCTGATCCCCCCTCCCAGATGTGCGGCAGCGTGTACTACAATCCCTAGTGAGCACAGCCCCTAATAAATATAGCTCTAAGGCCCAAACTTGACCTGGTGGGGAGCATGACCCTCCCAAGAAGGCGTCTGACAGCATGATCACTCCTCACCTGCCAAACTGGTACAGGACTTCTTTTTCCTGCCCATGCAAGTGAAGCTTGAGTTAAAATAAAGCAGGCACGACTGGTCGATCTGCCCCTAAACCCATATGGGGTTCAATTGTTCATGGTTGGGCGTATGCCTTCAAAGTCCCCCAAAAAGGGTAGAGAGGAATTTGGGAAGAAATCCAGTGCTGCTAACGATGAGGTGACGTCTCCCTGCACTGAGACTCCTTCCCTGGGGAAGCTCACAACGGGCAGGGCACACACGTCCATCGACCCCAACCCTGCACCACACTGGCTTTGTGGCTGAGTTATCCAAAATATTTCACCTTTGATTCTCCTCCTCTCTGCACTGGTGCAAGCTGAAGCTTGGAGGAGGAGTAGGAGAGGAAGGCCCTCCAAGTCTGAGGCTGGCTTAAGCATCCCATCCTGGGAAGAGGCCCAGGCTCCCCGTTAAAGCCAACATTTCCAGCATTTCTCCTTGCAGGGCAGCGAAGGTGCCAAAGGGGCACACCCCTGCTCGGGAGACGCTGGCTGGCACAAGAATGAGGGGCTGGTGCTCTTTGACACTTGCTCCATGAACGGCCCTTTGTGGAGAGAGGGCGAGATGCGGTACGGGAACTCCCACTGGGGACAGCGAGTGAGTCCAACACATGCGAGAGAAATACCAAGCAGCTGGAGATGAGCTCCGCAGATGTCTAGTTTGGCCTTTAAGCTGTAACAGCGACCGAGGCTGTCGGCTTGCTGGCAGGAGGTTTGCCAAGGTGCAGAAGGCATTAATTTGGTCCTTTCCTCCTGTTCTGAAAAGGACTTGCCTTGCTGTTTTACCGGTGGTTTATGCATGCCTGTCCTGGGAGCAAGGGAGAAATCTGCTGTGGGGTTCTCTCCTGGGCATCTCATTAATTCAGTGGAGCTGCATATGCCTGGATCCCAACTGTTAAAAGGGTAGAGGTTTATTTATGGTGGTGGTGATGGTTTGGGGTTGGTTCCCCCCTGCCACAATAAATAATGAAACAGAGGAATAGCTCTGCAACAGGGAGTGAGCAGTAACACCGAACTCTCAGGCAAAATCCTCAGTGCGGCAGCCAGAGCTCAGCCAGGCTGAAGGCTGGAACACCAAGTGAATCGCATCCCGATATTCTCTGAATCCACCTAAACTGTTTTCATAGCTGCTGACTTCCAGATACTTCTATTTTCTTCACCATGTCGACCCAGGCATGTCCTGGGCTTCATTCCTGTTAAGCTTTCTAAGGGCAACCTCCTTGGTCAGATCCTCCCTTGGTCTGAATGGAGATGCAGCGCCACGGTGTACGATGGTTAAGAGATCACAGGGCATGGGAGTGATGGGACACAGGTTTTTCAGCAGCATACTGTAAATCATAAGTCTGACAAGCTTTGCTCCCAGTCACTGCAGCTAGTCCTGAGCAACAGAGTTTCCTTCTGCTCACTTAGAGTCTTTTTTTGATGAGTTTCTCCAGTTTCCGTATCCGAGAGGACTCCTGCTCGGGCGTAGGAGTGCTCAGCGAGAGGGAGCCGGCGTTCTCCACTCCGGAGGGGGGAGCCGGGAGGCGCTGGCGGAACAGGTCCAGCATGCTGCTTTGCTCGCTCCTCTTCAGACCCTGTGGGAGCAAAAGAACAGTGAAGCAAGCCTTCCTTGATCTGGGAGCGGGTGTGCATGAGAATAGCTGCAAGAGAGCCCATTTCAAACCTCAACCTTTCGTTCACCCACCAAGAGCTGTACGTAAAACTCTGGATGATCCCGAGACAACTGTGCTCAGCCCCAGGAGCCAGAGCAGGTATGAGCATGAAGCGAACTGAAAAGCTATTCTTCAGGAGCAACTCTACACACTCTAAAGCAAGCGTTTCCTCTGTAGTTTGAGAGTGCTTTTCCCCACTCCCAAGCCCCTCTATATTTCTACTGAAAAAATAAGTCACAATCTCAAGGCAGTGCTAGTGAATAAGCAGCAACTCTGGGGGACTGGTTCTAACCTTCATGTCTAGTATCTTCTGGAAAGTGTCGGTGCTGCAGTCAGCAAGGAGCTTGATGTAATTGTCGACAAACACAATCGGGGGCTCGTGCGGAGCCATAACCACCTGCCAAGACAAGAAAAAAAGAGATCAGACAAATTCTATGAGTTAAAGCCAGTGCCCAGTCAACTCAGGCACACGAGTGACAGCAGGACTGGCTTCTCCTAAAATAAAATGCTTACGGAACAAGAACGAGGCTGTACGTGCTGCTAGTAACTGAGAGGTAAAGGTGAGTGAAGTAAAGTAAGGAGCAGGGAGGAGGACGGGTCTCTTTCCTCACAGCAGTAGTGCTCGGACCCAAGGGGCTGCGTATCGTGTTTCAAAGAGCAGAGTACTTTGTCTGTACGCCTGTGGGCTGGCAGGCACTGGCGTATTGGCAAACCTCAAGATTTTCTCTTGTTGCGTGGGGAAGACTAGCTGGGGAGTTGCATGGGGGAGAAAGGCAGTGGTGGTGGTGGTAGGAACACTTAGAAAGTCCCCAGCAGATCAGGCAGCCTGGATGCAGTCCAGACCCTCACTTCGGCTGTGCATCCCTCTCGCTCCCTCCTGCCCAGAGCAGAGCAGAGCCAGCGTGTCGCAGGGGAATCTGACAACACTCCGCAGTTACTCCCTCTGTCCCCAGGTCAGCGTGGGTCAGAGCACTCTGCTTTGCAGTTCTCCTGTTTTGACACGAAACACGAAACCTGATGGGTGAGCAGTGCCACATGAAACCGCGCTGTCCTTTGGGTGCTGCTCCTCTTGTACGCTTCTCTGGAGAGACTGGGATGCAGCACGCAAACCCTCTGCTGACTTCTGCCCTGGGGCTCACACCCTCTTAGTCCCAGCAATGGTCAAGTCAGGAAAAAACATTAAAATAGCCTTGAAGCTGGAAAGTTGATTACTCGTTGTTGTATTTTCCTTACCTAAGCAGTGAGCTCCATAGAGAACACATTTTTGATAATGCTGGGCAACAAACCCATCCTTCTGGTGCGGGGAGAGAGAGTATGTGTGTGTGTGTGTGTGCGCACACGCAGGGCAGAGACAGCACAGGACCAGACTCTTCCCTGTCTCTGAAAACACTTCCATATGTTTCCATTGACCCAGCTCACCCCACACTGTATTCTGTCACTGAGACATTTCTTTCTTTTCCTGCACTTCAGACCAATGAAACATCATAGCCATGTATACACTTATAAATCCTTAATTTACAGCCCTTGTAAAAATCTTCTGCCAAGATGAAAGCTGGAACTTCAGACAGCATAGCCAGAGGAGAAAGGAAACAGCTCTGCGGGACGTGCGCACCCTGACGCCCTCCTCCCCGCTTGCATCTGCGCTTTGTAGGGCTTAGCTGAATTAATTTGTGCCATCTATGGGCTCGACGATGCTCTTACTGAATTAGCTGCACTGGTATAAGCCTGGGCACGCTACTGTATGGTGGTATTGTTGTATGCAACAGAGGCATTGCTTCTGAACCATCCCGGTACTAGGTAGGAGAGCCCTGAAAACACCGAGGAGGAGTGTATTGGCCTGCGCTTCTGATGGGGTGAAATAGTTCTTAGGAAAAGACTCTTTAATGTACAATTTGGAAACAGCAGAGAGAGTCTGAGCACTGATAAAAAGAGACAAGCCACGAGGCAAACAGAACAGCCAGAGATGACCGCTCAGCTCCGGGCTCCCCCAAGGAAACCTTCCTACAGAAATACTGGTGGTCCAGCGGGAGCAGGCACTTCCAAGAGCCTTTTTTCCTCTCCCAAACCCAACAGATGGGTGCCGACACCAGCTCCAAAGGCTGTGTGTGGGTTACCTAGGCTCAGGGTGATCTATTCAGTCACTACGATTAACAAACCTGCCCCAGCCAACCACTCAGCCCCATCACCCACTGATTACATGGGCATCATTTTGTAGAACAGCTCTGTGGAGCACTGAATGCCATAAGCATATCGCTGTTTAATGACGAGTTACGCTGACACTGAGCCCTCACTTGGGGCCAGCAGAAGTGCTTTACGCAGCAACAGGGCAAGCACGGGATGTCTGAAAAAGCAGTCACGGTGCTACCGTGCATCCTTCGAACCAGCAGCACTCCGCAGCCTGCACTCCCTGCCCGAGGCACTTCCTATACTGCTTTCATCTCAATCCCGATGAAGCCAATATGATGTTAAGGGTAGACAAATTAACTCCATTACTTTTCTGATTCACATTAAGCTCTAAAGAAAGACCTGTTTCTGTGTGCAACAGGCACCAATCTTCCCTGCTCCTGTTAGCAGTACGAGGGTATTTTTCTTCAGGTAATTGCTAAGAACATTTAGACTGGCTTTAACGTACCTACTAACGTCTCAGTCACCTTACTCCAAAAGCACGGAATTGCAGAACTGATTTCTGAATTCAGAATGCAAACTCAGCTGTGACATTACTTTGGGCATGGGAGCAAAGCCTCACCAAGCAGCAGGCAAGCATGGAGAGATCCTGGACTCTGCACCCCTTCCTTGCCTTGGCTGTGGTTTACAGGAGGTTCTGGCTGGCAGCTGCCTGTCCTGCCTGACCCCAGGTCCCACCAATTCACTCACAGGAACATCTTCACAGCATTGTTGGTGAGCAGGGGACAGTCCCATGGCCCAGGAGGGTACAACTGCACGGCTCCCATGGCTCCTCCTGGGATCAAACCTAACTTCTTAGTCCGGCAACAGCGGGGAAGGGGAGGTTACTTTGCTTACTTTTTATGAAGACAACACACTGCTTTTGGGTCATTTTCCAGGCACCAGGTCTGGAAAATGAAAAAGGACTCTGGTGAATACAGTAACCCAGACATGTTTGCACTGGCTGTTACACTAGACAGTAAACAGGTGACTCAAGCACGGCTTGGCTCCCCTGCGTGATGGAGTCTGCACAAAGGCCTGGAGTAACCTGAACTGGAGGGTTTGCCCTGCAGCAGACACTCACGGATGCTAGCTCTGATTTTCACAAGCTCCTGAGGGAATGTGGTGCCCCAGCTCTCCTAGTAAGCAGAACTTGAGCCCTCAGTTACCTTGAAAAATGAGGATGAAAACTCAAATGTGATGTTAAAAGAGCGTGGGGGCAAAAACAAGGCGAATAAGCCAGTTCTGTAGAACAGCTGGCAGTGCACCCGGACAAGCTCGCATACGTTCATGTGCAATTGCAGATTGCCGCGTTCAAAGGAAGGGCCCCCTGGAATTCGCTCGCTCCGATTCCCAGTCCAGCAGTCTGGCTGGCAGGTTATCAAAAGTCTTGAGTTACCTTCAGGATCATTTCAGCCCGAGTCATGCCTTTCACCACTATCTTTGTGTAGCTGGCAGGAGCCTTCCTCACCACTTGGGACCCAATGGAGGGCAGATCCAGGAGAACCATCTTCAGAGAGTGAGTGTCCAGCAGCAGCTGCAATAGTTAATCGCACCCTGTTATTCAGGTCCCTTTTACCAAGCTCCATTAGCTGCTATAATCCAACATGCTTAAAAGTTTAACGCTTCCCACGTTGGAAGAAGTCCTGATAATTGGACTGCACGAACAGGAGGGATTGACCCATGCAATGACACTTCAAGAAGACACGATCACCCGTGGCTACATATCAGCACCGTTCAGTTGATCTTAACAGAGCACTGCTCTGCTGACTTGAAATGACTTATGGCAGCTCAACATCTGGCACATAAGGCATGGATTTCCACTCCTCTTCCCCTCGACAGTATAACGTGAAACAATCTCGATTACCTGTAGCTGTATCATTATTTAGATACTGAAGTCAAATGAGTTAACACCATGCTTCCTCCTGCACCCAACCACCCAACGCGTCAGGTTTTCTGTGTTTACTCAACCACTTGCTGATTTTTTTTTTCTTTAAAAAGAAAACTGCAAAACAATACAGCTACACTGAGAACCGCTCAATGTCCTGTGCTCAGCAGCGCACTGAAACTCACAGCCTGTGTGCTGGTTTTTACTAGACCAGCAGCTAAATAAGCAGCAAGCAGCAGCCACGAAATTCAGCAAAGGCAGACAAGCACTGTCTGATGACAAAATGCTGTGGGTCAGCGTTTTTTAGAGCGAAATTACCCCAAACACCGCACTCGTCTGATTGCACAAGGTATGTTTAAAGAGGTGAGACAAGACCAGTGAAGGACAGAAACCTGAAATCAAACTAGATGAAGAGGAGCACGATTTATTTATACAGCAGTGAGTGTGAAAACCCGCTGGGCTGTCAGTGCACCCAGTGCATTTCCTGCAAAAGGGCTCTCAGGAGCAGGTGGAAGCTCGTTCTGGAGCAACACACAACGTTACGGACACTGCAGAACCCCCAGCAGTCACCGCGAACAATATGAACATTTACGGCACAGCTTTCAGCACACGTAGGAATTCAGTTCAAATACAAAGGACTGAGCCGAGGAGGAGGGGCGGTGGGTCATGCCAGTTCAAATCTGGACCCTGTTATCTGCGGCAGCGTATCATTGCTGTGTGCTGCCTGTTTCATGGTTTGCATGAGATGAACTGATGCCATCAATCTCAGCTTGGGAAGTCAGGAAACCACAGCACAAACGAGCAGCTCTGTGCACCCCGGAGCTGCTGGAGCCTGATGTCGGCTCAGGCTGTCATAGCTGGATTCCGGCCTGTGTAGGAGGGATCCCATAGATGGAAGATTTTTCCACGGTTGGGAAATTCACATCTTTCCCACGTAAACTCTCTCATGTCTAACAGGAGTTTTGTGCACTGTGCAGCCTTTCCCACAGTTACAGCACTCGCAGGCTCTGTCCCCTCACCCTATTTCCCTCCATTATCCATTCCAGGTCCCTGGCATTGCTAACTCGCTGCCAAAGCTTGCCGAGATGGAGAATTGTTGTTAAGGCAGAGACACAAAGCCACAGAAAGTGAAACCCCATAGGTCTCGTTCCCCACGCTGAACACCTCCGGAAATATTGCCCTAGTGCCCAGATTTCAAACATGGTTAATAGCAAACAGCAGGAGAAGCTGTGTTTAGGACCGGGAAGGCCAGGAAAGCATATTCCATCGCAACGTTTGCACCAGGGGAGAGAAACCGGTGCAGAAAGATGCCGGTGGGTGACCAGGCGGGTGTTCAAAAGATGCCAAGGCAACTGAGGACCTACATGCTGCAGAGACAGAGGAGACCAGCTTCTGAAGACCTCTGTACATCTAACCCCAGGAAGGTATGTCTCACTTATAATGAGATATATTCACTGTGACTCAGGCTAATAAAAACCTTCCCAGTCCGCTTTAAAGAACCAAACTGGGCCTGTTATTCCAATACAGTAACATTAAAATCTTTTAACATTAGACACAAGCCCACTGCTGGCAACCGGTTAATCACTTTAGACGCTTATTTAAAAAAAGACTTCATTTAATCACTCTCAGGTTATTGCTCATCGCACAAGATGAGCAGGAACCATGCTTCACTCATTTGCTTTCCATTAAGAAAGAGAAAGGTTTTGATGTAAAGCTCTGTTTCATTTTGCGGACACACTGCTCAGAACCCATCTTTGATGCTTAAAAACCAAGCAGCTTTTAAGGCACCGATTTGAAGTTCATGGCAGTCCCATTAGGGACGATCCTGCCCACAGGGGAGCAGCTGTATGTGCAGGGGACAGCTGAAAGCCTGCCTCATCCAAACCTCATCCTTGCAGAGTAGTGGGGTCCCAGCCCACAGGCAGGGGTGGGAGATGGGGGGGAGTCACAGCCCTGCAGCTGCACCCATGGCCTAAAGGTAATAACACCCTGCGCTGCCCATCCACGTGCAACGTGGGGACAGGGGCTCCTATCAAGGGGCAGCATTTCAACAGAAATGTGTACGTTAATTCAAGTGGCAATAATTCAATGGCCTTTCTTCCCTGAGATGATGTCTCACCATCTTACAATATCTACAGCTCCCGAAGAGCAACGGGGAGGCAGGTTCCTGGGAGAAAGCTGGGGAGTCCTGAGCCCCAGATGATGGTTCGTCACTTCCCTGGGTCTCAGCTACTGAGTCGCAGAGGTGGAGACAGCTCTTCCCCGCCACGCAGCAGGGTTTTGACGTGTGTTTGCAACACCTGAGGTAGCGAGGTGTGGAAGGCATTTATGCAGGAAAGAAACTATCCTGTCGTCAGGCACTGCAGCATCTCTCACCTAGTGAGATTCAAAACTCCTGCCAAACCCAGGGCCTCCATTTAGCAATTTTTGGGACAGAGCAGAGAAACACCGCACTACGCCTCCACAACCCCATCCTCCCGGCACAGCTCTGAGGAGAGAAAAACTGCGGCCATCCATAACTAGCAAGCAAACTGGAGGAAGCAAAAATTTATTTGAACTCACTGGAACTCAGCCAGGACACATGCTCTAGCAAAACTGCCATCAGGCTGCAGAGGAGCTCCTGGGCTCCCACAGCTTCACGTCCTCAAAGAGGAAGGAGCCAGCACCTGGGAGCAGCGCACAGTCCCTGGGAGGATCCGGCGTCGCTTTGCACGAGAGCTGGCACGCCGCCACCACGGGCACGCGGCACTGAGCACCACCGTCACTGGGCCCGTGCGCGGAACGTGTAGGAACCAACCTGCTCTTGGCATACACGCTGTCATGTGAGACCAAGCACTGTGTGTGTTTTATGTTCAACAATTGCAAAAAAACCAGTCTTGGTGTTTAAACTACCTGAGCTGAGAAACTGCTTGGACATCTGGGTTTTTGCATTGGGGTGGTTGTTTTTTGGTAAATTTTACCTGTTTTCAACTACAGGTTGACCATGCCCCAGCTCTTCTGAGCAGATAAGCAATAGGCTTGAGTTTAACCCCAGGAGGAGGCACAGAAGCAGCAGAGGGAGATTGAGTGGATGACCTATTTTGTCAAAGGATGGGACAGAAAAACAAGTCTTTCTGAGATGGACACAGGAGCTTCTTGCAATAGTTTCTGCCACGAGCAACGTTCTTCTCCTTTGTGTGAGCACACTGAAGACAATCTCATCGTGACACCTTAGAGAGGTGCATAATAATTTTGTTGTTCCTGCGCTGTTGTTACTTTGGCTGGCAAAGTGAGAGCTCCCCTGCTTGGGAAGATGCCTAGGACCCCTCTCCCAGGACAGGTTCAACTGTGGAGGGATCACTGTAAACCTGTTTCCACTCTGCCCTGTACCAGAGTGTATTCCCGTTGCCCCAGCTGTACCAGAGTTCAGGACACGTAACTCAGCTCTCTGCCCCTTTTTAACAAAAACTGCCTTGACTTCTTGAATCCAAAAGTGATTAAATATTACAGCCAATGCAATTACTTTTTCTTACCTGTTCTGCGCCCACCATGCTAATAGGTTTGCACTTGAAGAGATGGTTAATGAACTTGGGAATGAAGGAGCTGCAGAGAAGAGATAGAAAATGACACAATTACATGTGAGTATTTGGAGTCACACAGCCTTCTGTGGTAACAAAGCATGCAAAACCAAACCAGGATGGCTTTCCACAAAGACACTCTAAGTGCCTGGTTTCCAAGCTGACTCCAGCCACATTACGTATACTAGAAAACAAACAAACCAACCCTAGGTACAATTCTTTTGCTTTCATCCATACTGATCTCTAAGTTAATTGAGAAGTTGCGCACATACTCTATGTAAATAATTTGCTATAAAATATATATTACAGTATTACAGTACGAGGTCAAGAACAAGAAAACAAACTATTGTACATAATAAAAACAGCAACACGCCAGGATTAGCATAGCTATTCACGTAGTGGAAGTATCTTGATTGTATCCAGAACCTACATTTTACTGCATACAAGTAATTCCATAACATGCATATCACACACTGAACTTGAGGTCCAGCCAAGGCTGGAGGTCTGCTGGGCCCTGGACACTCACACAGAAAGGCACTTTTCCAGAAAGCTTCGGGCCAACACAATCAAGACAAGAAAAAGTTTTGTGAAAAGGAAAACAGCATTACCCTGCTTTACTAACGTGGACTTCAGACTCAGAAAAATGACTAAGGTACGTATGTGCAGCCGGGGAGAATTTGGCAAGGATGGAAGCCCAGCATTCACCACCTTGGACAATGTACTCCAGAGCATCAGCTTTGATTTTAGCTTTTTGCTTCTTGATTTAAGGCTTTGTGGTAGTTTCATTCTTCGGTGGAGAAGCAGATGCTCCCTTCTAGCAGAAGCGCTGGCTGAGCACCTGCAAGACAAGCTCCTGCCCCACCTACTCTACCAAGGTGCAGCACCAGGAAAACCCAGGAGCTGAACACGAGGAGAGGGGCCAGCGTGAGCAACACAAACTCCACCTGTCAGGACCACACCGCTCATACTCGTCTACCTTTCGCTGCCTTGTTTTTAATGTACTCTGCTTCTTTCACATGGCCTTCTTTGGCTGAATGCCTACAAAGCTCACGTTTCCAGGACCTTGTCCATGACCTGGTGGCAGGTCTTAGATTTTAATGGCTCTGTCCTAAGTTCAAGTAAGTCGGTCTGTTTTCCGTCCTTTTGAATAAGGGGCCGTTTATGGTGATGATCTAAATTCAGTGTGGTTTCCCCCTTGCATCTGTCAAGCCATTTGTTTCCTTCCCACGAAGCAAGGAACATGGACAGCATCTTGTTTGTCCTGCCACCTGTTTTCCAAGCCAGGACATTTATTTTTCACCCTTTCTCATGGAAGAATGATAAAAGCGTAACTCAGGCACAGAGCATGCCAAGCTGCTGAGCAAATCGAAAGAAATGGTTCAAGGAAGAGTCCTTCCAAGAGAAGGCTCCTTCCCTTCCCCTTCCCTCAGACACAGGCACGACCTCTCTCAGTGAATCATCTTTTCCTGGAGAGGTGTCAAGGAGAACAATTTCAAACTACTATTGAGAACCAGCTACTGGGCTGCCCCAAACAGCTTTGAATTTGGCCACCAGAGAAACAACCTTGGCAACAAAATATAAATAGAGGAGGAAAACAAGCCCTGTCTCCTCTTGCACGAAAGCATGACAGCAGAGGTATAACTTATCTGTTTTAGAAGTCCATTTTTCAGGTGTATAACTAATTCCCAGAGGGCAGTTAGAGAGTGCCAAGCACAGCTGGAGCTTAGGTGATCCTATAAGATGATGATTTGGTAGCAGCAAATTTGGATGCAGCAGCTTGCTACAAGCAGAAGAGCGCAAGAGATTAATTGCACCTTTGGTCTCGCACGTAGGTCCAACTCTCCCTCCCTCTGTAAGGTCAGGCATGGAGCTCAGGTTGTGTATGAGAAACAGGGCAAGCCTTCCTTTCTGCAGGGTGGCAGACGGGCAGCCAGAGGACCCCTCCCCTCTTTTTTTTAATCTCCTTTTCTATATAACCACATGGTCTTCCACAGACAGCATTCTGTCTTGCATGAAACAATTCCCAGGCCCCTTAGGATGGCCACCCACAATCAATGCAGAAGGGTAAAGCGACCTTCCATCCCCACATGCCTGTTATTTCACGCTGCCTTATTGGAAACAGCTTCTCAACTCCAGCAGGACAGACAAGACAAACCATAAGATCCAAGGGCTGCTCTGGTATTTTTTTCTTTTTCTTTTCTGGGCTAGCAGAGACCATCAAGAGCAGTTGCACTTAACTGAAAAATTTACTTGAGTCTCTTGCCTAGGCTGGACTCAATGCTTGGCTCTCTTAGCATACAGCAGGCAATCCTGATGCAAATAATACGTGCGTATGCAATGGTAATGCTCTGCACGCGGTTTTGTACTCTAAATGCCTTTACTCCCTGCACATCCACAGAGCTAGACTGGATGCCAGAATTCATTTACAGTTTCGGCTATAAAACTGAATCCAGCAAACCCTCCATAGAAGCAGACAAGTCCCCAGTGTAATAATAAAGCAGTGCAAGACAGATTAGGAACCTAAAGCACAGAAACCACAGCATCTGAGAGGCTCCCATCCAACGGGAGGGGCTCTGCCAAAGCCTGTGATTTCCTAATCCCCTGCACTGACGATGCCTCAAACACAATGCCTTGCTAAGCAGGGCAGACAGAGATGCAACCACAGTCTGTCCAACAGGAGATGAGCTACTATGGGGCATCATTCAAAGCATCCTGGTGTCACTGAGTCACTGCAGCTGAGAAGGGTTTTGCTTTACATCACTCTCCGAGGCGGTGACCAGCCCTTGCAGGCTCGCCCAGGCTTAGCTCAGCCTGCTGCTTCAAAACCTCCAGGAGCCTCCTCATCATGATCTTCTTCCACCTACACGATGCAAAGGCCAGAGCAACTGGGATGACGCCTGCTGCAGTTACCCACCATGCTCGACTGTTTGTGATGGACGAGGCGCTTTTCTGGCGAGGGGGAGAGCTGTTTGTTTTTCCTGTCTCTCAGTTCTAATCTCTTCCTCATTGAGGTCAGGTCACAGACTTCCCAAACACATCCCAGCGTAGCAGCCACGGCTTCACCGCTGCGGTTTTTGATTTCAAAGGATAAGGGCCGAGGTGCAGTGAGAACAGAGCCCCTCACCCTGCCTGCAAGTGCCTCCTGGAAAGCCGGCTGCTTCTCACAATTTCAAGGGAGTGAGGGTTGCATATTGGTCAAAACAAAGCAAAAATGACAAATTAGGTTAGAGGACTGATGCAATTTCTGATGGCCATTTTTCTTCTTCCAGACTTGGCTCAGATCCCTCGGTTTTAAATTTAGTGACTTAAGATGCCTTCTCCCCTGTGGTCCTGTAACTCAACACTAGCACTTTATACAATCCATTATAGCTGAGAAGTGGCTGGCAGTTCAAAAAGATACAGGCATTAACATACGGAGAAGCACAATGCCTGTTAAAAGGATTTTCAGCATTGTGGAGCACACAAAAGGGCAGGTATTTATACTGGGCAGGCCAGCATATTCCATAGGAATTCAGAGCTTCAAAAATACAAATGTTTGTATGCATTAACATGTCATAAGCATTTTAAGTAGGTCAGCCCACTCTTACCACTGGGCTCGTTCTCCTTAAAACCAAGTTGTACAGAAGGACTCTAAATACGATCTGGCAAAAAGAATCTTCAAGAACCAAATTTTCACTTCTACATCTGATCCACAGCGCAGTGAATTCAGGACTGTCTCTTCAGTTTGATGTGCTGTAGATCAGAGCTGTAGTTGTATTAAAAAGGTTTTGAAGTTTTGCAGGTCTCTCTGCTCTTCTATGGAACAAGCTGCGATGAAGGCACTCAGCTTAGATGTGAGCTTTTCTCAAATGTGAGAGCTGGGTATTTTATCCGGAGTTTACTTGGTATGTGCTTAGCAATAAAGTTAAAAGGGAGGCAACTAAGCTGAGGTATTAAGAGTGTGCTGTGAAGAGCTGAGTAAATGGGGTTTTTTATTTATCACCATGTTAGCGACATAAAATTCAAGCGTAACCACAGAGAAGGCTTAAGTGCAATAAATTTTCACTGAGACAGCATTTCAAACAGTGATTATGGGCAACGTCATAACATGATTTATCAGTAACTGCTCCTTAATGCGAACTAATGAGTACCCTGAGATAGAAAGGGGGAACGAAACTCTCAGGCCAGTCTCCCTGCTGTGAAAGCTAACGGTTCTCAGGAGAGCCTGCTGCATCCTTCCCTGCTGAAGCAGGAGCTGAAGCTCCCCTTGCAAACCCACAGAGTAACTGCCAGGCCATACAGTTTATTTCAGGATGATTAGCTTATTACAGATGAATGAAATGTTAAGGTATTTCAGAGTGACACATGATATGCATGCTACTGCTCCCAAGTCTACCAGCATAGTCACATGCAACACCAAAAGCAGCAGCTACAACTGGCAGAGTCCTCCCGAGGGGTTTCTTGGGGCACGCAAAGCTCAGCTGGCCACAGGCAAGCAGGGAAGAGTTCAAAGTATCTTCCCAAGGAACTGAATTTTTGTTTCAGACACATAGCTTCAAAGTTTGGATGTCCAAGAGATGCTGGAGAGCTGCACCCTCAACCCTGAATCCAGAGGCACGGGGAACTTCTGTCTCACCTTCCAGTTCTTTCATGCTGCCCAACGTTAAGAGACTTGCCAGGAAGACACTCGTAAAATCTGCATGTGTATTTCTCCTCCCTTACTGAACTATTTTTGCATAGAAAAGTAGCTTTTAGACTGTGAAGGCAGAATATACTCACCACACATGCCCTTCTCACAGTGCTACAGCTACTATAAAAGTTATTTTGTGGCAAATGATGCACCAAATTTCTCAGTATCGGGAAGCACCGCAGCCTCTTATCGCTGGAAGGGAAGTAGGTTCCCATAGCAAGAGTCGTGTCTACATTCAGACATTCAAAGCCTTTTTTAGATCTCCAACCCCAAACCTTCTGTACTTGGCAAAACAGTGGGCAGTGATCATCACCATATTTTATGGGATGGTTTAGGCACGTGAAGAGGAACTAATCAATAGAAATGTCTGAGAAAATCTGCCTCAGCAGGAAACTCGAGACAAGAAACTGAAGTATCTTTTAACCTTGCCAGCCGCTGCTGGTGTTTGCTGCCCTACTCCACCTCCCTCTGTGCTCTCCCTGGACAGAGAGGGTCTCCACCCAGGCACTGAGCGCTGCTGACGCCGCACACTAAAGGCAAATAGACTATCACGTACAGACAGACAAGTGAGAACCAGAGACCCCGAGAAACTCCGCGCCACGTTGGTAACTTACTTGGCAAATTTTATACAGAACTGAGTGAAATACTTTCTTGTGGAGGCCAGATTGTCGCGGATGATGGGGACGTTCTGTTTAATGTGGAGAATCACTGAGGTGACATAAGGACTCTGGTCACCAACGTGTTCCACGTTCTGCCACTGCATCTGCACAAAGGGGAAAAAACAACCAAAAAGACTGTTTAAATCATTAGGATTCAAGCAATAGATAAGGAAAACTGTACAAACTTCCTGCCAAAAGATCTCTAAGGAATCATCAAGAGACTGCCTCTGCAATTCACCACCAAGGTCAAGTTCTTCGTCACTACACTGATTAAGCAAAACCCTTCCATAACAAGGTAGAAAGAAAACCCAGAATGGCCATTTTTGCACCAAAGCAGAGAGACCAGTAACCTACACAAATGGGGACCACTGGAATTAAAAAGGCTTTGGGAACATGCCAGGCTGCCTCATTATTTAACAGTTTCCAGTTTGCCAGGATGAAGTGCCCATATAAAACCTGATTACAGGCATTTGAGAAAATATCTGCAAGCTTGCAAAGTCTGTATTCCTGTATGGCAGCCAAGACTTTAATACTGGTGAGGCTGATGACAGATAGATGGAAGAGGTAGAAATAGTCTTAAAGTCCAAAGCACTCTACACCAGCGTAGCTCACGCTGAAAACACTGCTGGTGTACAAGCTAGGGTGCCAACTTCAGCTCATCTGAAACACACATAAAAAATACAAAACAAGAGGAGTTACTCAACCTCCCATTTTGTTTTCATTTACCGTCAGCAGAAACACAACAGAATAGCCCCTGTGAGCCAGATGTGTGACTCCCTTGACTTTCTCTAAGCCTTATTTGCAGTACACAGGAACTACACAGTATATGTGGGAAAAAAAAAAGATGTAATTGGGTAAGGCCTGGCCAAGCATCCGTGCGTATAACAAAGTCTCACTGAGGAACATGAGCTCCAGAAAAGTGCTCTTAGCTCTGCTACTGTTCAGAGACTATGCACTCGGCCACGCGCTCTGACTAACTGTTTGGAGATGCTGTTCCTCATGCCGGAGATGAAACAGGAGGAAAACGGATATAAAATCAGCTTAGGAAACTGGGCACATGCAGAAGATGAGCTTTTCTTTTGAGGGGGTGTTTGTACTTAAACTTGTTTTCTCCAGTTCTGGATTTTGCATGTAAAGCTTTTTATTCCTGATTTTAATTTAATTACGACTACTCTGTCCACTGCTACCCAGCTGATTCAATTCCCTCCAAACAACATGCAGCCTATGTGACTTAATGGGTAAGAGAAGCCAAATTCTTTGCAAAACCACAGTGTCTGAGAGAGTCTACACGTGTCCTACCGAAGCTGGCTTTATTTAAACCAACCAAACAAAACCCCAACCTGCTCGTCTCACATCACCCGGGTAGCTAGAAGGGATCTCTCTCTCAGGTTTTCATGCCATCTTACTTTCATTTGGAAGACTGCTCAAGAGACAACTGCTTTTCTGCTCCTCACAGTACTTGTCGCATCCGAAGAAAATACTTTGTGCCTGTCTCCCCGACAGACTCGCACATTCCGAGCTCTGGCCCTTCTCGGCAGACAGCAATCCTCAACAAACAGACCATCCCCATATAGAGGGAACGGCCAGAAAGTGGGAAAGGACTGCTGAGCTGAATTATTGCAACAACAATAAAACAGTAGCTTTTTCATTTTGTTGGTCTTCATTCCAAAAGCAATACTTTACAACCAAACCTTTAAAGCATGAACAGTAAAAATAGGCCTTTGTGTGTGTGTGGGGGGGTGTGTTTCACCCAAAAAAAACCCCAGTAGCTGCTATGAAAGACACAGTACACATACTGAAAAGTCATCAAAAGAAATATGAGCCCAACTCTTCTGGTAAAGCTTTGTTCCTGTCATTTTAAATTTATTCCTCTTTTTCCCTTGTCCTATGTTTTTCTTGGGATATCCACAAAGTTTACATACACAAGCTGAAAATGAGCCCAAAGAACAGGAGCAGCGAGGCCTCGCACTCACCGGCCAAAGGGAGAAGCCCAGTGCACGGGGTGCCCTGGCAGCAGCCGAAAGGCACCTGCATGCCGCAAGGACACGGGGCGATGCGGCCGCCTGCAAGGGCAGGACCTGGGTTTGAAGACCTGGTGCTACCTTCAGAGCTGGTTTTTACAACAAAAACCACAGGACCCTTAAGATTTTAGGGTGCTTTCTTAAAAAGGAGAGGAGAAGAAAGAAACCCTGAGCAAAACCGGGGTGGTTCGGTACATAGCAAGAGATGCACTACCTTCTGGGCATAGCAGAGGCTCAAGTGTGCTCCTAGGTCTGCCTGGTTGTGAGTCCTCATGTCCCCACATGTCCCTGTGTCCCCAGAGAGCCATGAGTGGGGTGGCAGGGCCAAAGCACGAACCGCCAGGTCCCTCCTCCATGTCCAGCAGTGACACGGGTCTCTAGCAAAAGGGGTTGCTTCGTGATTTAACGGAGAACGAATCAGTCTCCAAGTCTCCCTGCGCTCAGTAGCATCCCACTGCCGGCTTATCATTACAGGCTCCAGACTGGGCACGGGAAGCATCCATAACCGCTGGGCCAGCACCTTCTCCCTCGACCTTGTGTCGTTCATGTGGGAAGAGGTGGGAGGGGAGAGGAAAGCCAGTGGGTGCTGCAGGCAGCAGATATTGCTGCCTTTGAAACTGCCTCCGTTGTTTTCTGAAATGAGTTTTGGTTTGCACTGTTGCATGCTGCACCTTGTTTGATGGCTAAAAAGCACTCATGCTGACTTTTAATTAGCAGCTGGCAGCTCTGATTGCTCTGCTCTTGGGGCTTTCCCTGTATGTATTGGAGAGATTATTAGAGCTCCGTGTTTAAGCGCTTGCTGTTGTCCACTCAGTTGTAAGGAAGTAGGAAACTGCAGCTGTGCCAAAAGGTTTTAGCAAATTATAAAAAACCAGCAAGCGATCAATATGAGTCACTAAAATGTCCCCCAGCCCCACTTAAAAGCACAGTTTTGCATATAAATCAGTGCTTAATTCAGCAAGTAAATCAAACCTTATCCAGCGCAATCCATAAACTTAATTGGGGCAAAAATACCCCATGCAGATTAGCAGCTCCCTCATCCTAACAATTAAAAATAAAGCATTCCAGGCAATTCAAGCACCTGCTACAGATCAGTACAACACACTCACAGTACTTTATTATCCAGAATATGACAACAGGGGTTTAGGGCAAATTCCTCTCCCACCCCACATCCCAGCTCCCTGTCCTACAGCCATGTTTAATCATTCTACACCTGCTGTAAAGTCTGAGTAAAGATTATCACCTACAAATTTTGTAATATGGGGCCTTCTCATCATTTACCATTTCTTCCAGAACACACAGGGCAAAGAATCAGAGAAACCAAGCACCATTCCCAGCTGAAAGCAATATTCACGATGCCATTTTCTGTGTTAAATCTCTCAAAGTGGCCTGCAGCCAAAGTGGATTTAGAGGTTTAAGTATTTCTTAATTTACCTCTATAGTTACTGAATATTTTTGCAAGAAAAAAAAGAAAAAAAAGAAAGTCAGACTCCAGCAAAGGACTGAGAATGTTGAATCTTGGAGGACACCAGAGTAAAGTAAATGAAAAGAAGCTAAACAAAGGAAAAGCCCTAATAGAGTAGGGGTCTTGAGACAGACACGCCTTTCCAGTACAGGAAAATGGGAATGGATCAGGCACACAGTCTTTATTCCTTTAATAAAGACTGATATTTTACATGTCCAAATACTAACTCTGCGTTTAAATAATTATATGCATTTCTTATTCAACTGTCACAGTAATAATCCAGCCCTGAAGGAAAGGGAGGAGGAGGGTAAGGAAAAAACCACTCTTGCACCAAGCCCAGGTCTAGTAAAAATCACATAAAAGCAACTCTGTCTGATGCAAATAGTGGAATGTGTGCCCAAGTGACAAGTATTTATTTAGCTAATTTCATAACACTTAGCTTGTTTATATATCATCAGTCCCATCACATGTGCTGCATTTTACCAGTGTTCCAAAGACAAAAATAAATGGCCTACCAGCTGCTGCTTTCTCAAGGTTGTGGTTTACTTGGGTACAAACAGTCAGAGCTAAGCGAGTCAAATACTACTATGCTATGTAGGTTCAGGAGATCTAAGGAACTGTCATGGCACACATGCAACACCTGAAGTGCTGAGCCCTTCCTAACAGTGTTATTTTACTGGGCAAAAAAATCCTCTTTTCATTTGGAACATGTACAAGCTCTATTACCAGCTGCATTCCACTTCAAATATTAGCTGGGGGTGGCGGGGCTAGTTACAGCTGGAATACATCATAAAGCAGAAAGCTATTAAAATTCATGGCAGCAAGACAGTGTGTTGATCCTACAAAAATGGAGCTCTATGTTTAATATTTCTAATTAAAAAAATAGTTCAATCCACTTTTGTTGTCTTCACCTCTGTCTAAAGCAGTCTGGGTTTTCACAATACTTGGCAAGAAAACACAGCTCTGCATTTCAAACGTATAAAAGCCAGCAGTGTAACTGCAACAAAATCCTTAAGCACTAATCACATGGGCCTCTCTAGGAATGGCTCCATATGTCCTTGAGAGGAGCACAGAAGTAATGCGGCTCAATCTCAATTCCATATTACCCTTTGAGTACCTCCATTTAACAGCCACAAACAAGCAGGCTAGTAAAACTCCTTGTCAAAGAACACAAAGAGAATAGCAAATGAGAAGGTGTATTTGAAATGTCATGCTAAGAAAAGTTTTCCCAATTTTAAAGACTCTCACTGGCATTAGGAGTGGCAAGAGAAAGCTTTAGATACTTACAGGAAGTATTTTATTATCCATGTGTTTTAACATGCTGCAAAAGAATGAAAGCTCCAATCTGAATGATAGGAGTTTCTGGAGTGAAAGATGTATTTATAACTACCGCAATTGCTGCTCTAAGAAGCAAGAAGAAATCAATATATGGCTAAGTCTCAGGGCAGCGTAAAAGGATATGTCAATAGTGAAATCAAGCAATCAAAGCAAAGAAGAACTCCACATGGATCTTAAGGCTACTTTGTTTGCTTTCCCAAAACGTATCCATCCCCTACCTTGCTCATAGCGGTCAGGGCAGGGTCACAGGCTGCATCCAGGTCCTGCACTAACAGCTGTATGCTGTTGGAGATCACACTGCAAAAAAATCAAGCACAAGTTTTACAATAGTACTCAGCAACACAGTGCCAGAACTGGCGTATTTGACTGTGAAAGGAGGAAAATCATCTACTAGCTGACAGTAGCGTTATGCTGTGAATACACATGGCTAAAACTTGCACTGAAAAGAAGCTGGGAAGTTCTGCATGCTGTTCATAGGGGAGCTACACAACGGGCTTTAGCGTAGCGAGGACATTTGTATAGTTGACCTTTCTCTGTTTTGACACATAGAAGGGGCTGGAGATCAAAAGTGTCAGATGGAGTAAGCCCCCATCCGTGCATCAGGAAGAGGAGAAACACCCAAATACCGAGCCCAGCCTGGGATTCGGCTTCAAATTTAATCCAGTCTGCATAAAACTAATACCTTCTCTCCACTTATTCACAGTCAATATTCTACTATTCACAGAAACTTGCAAAGAGGATTTGAAAAAAGTACATCTGTATGAGTTCTGAATGTGTCTCCCATTTGAGAAGATCAAGACAGATGTCTTATGTACACTATGTCTAGGATTGCCGCCATCCATTGTTTGAGTTTCTCAGAGACATATACCAGACTAAAGGACACATTAGTCAAACACATTTCCCTCCCTCCTTTTTTTTTTTTTTTAAAAAAAAACAGCATGATATTGCTTAGAGACATATTTGATGCCACCATATTCTGGTGTGCATAAAGGTGCAACTGATCCTAAAACAACAGCCAAGAAACACTGTCTGCAGCAACTTGGACCACCCTCAAGGGCACGTAACCCAGTACACGCATTACAGACAACTTCTGCTAGAAGTAATAAGTGACTGTGTTTTGCTAAGTAAGTACAGGTTTTAAGAACAGTGTAAACTTCAAATCTGCCACCAGATGCCTGTTTACAACCTTGGGATTATATACATAAGAACTGCGTTTTACTTTTGCTCTTTCTCATGATGCTAGCACAGATGGGAATCACAGATCTCTTACAAATCTGACCAGCACTTCCTCAAACCATCTTTCCTCCCCCTCATCTTCTTCGTGCAGTTCTGGGTACCACTCTGGAGTTCACTGTTCAAAGTATTTTTAAGCGTCCTCATCGAGATATGGTATGACCCACTCATAACTGCTGCTGGGATCTGGGTGTTGTTCACCGCAACCCACAGAGGTTGTCTCTTCCCTTTCCTAGAGTTCTAGCACATAACGACCGGAATAGGATGCCAAGTAAAAGACTGTTCCTTCAGAGCAATTAATTTGTTTGTAAAGGCAAACTCATCCAAAATTAGTTGGAAGAGTTAATATGGGAGATGAAGTGACCATGGGCTTCAAGTTACATGATCTGAAACTTGCATTGGGATAAAAAAAGCCTGTGACTGTTTCTGCTGGTGCCTCTGCTTCTGCTGGGCACTACAGTTTACTCCCTTGGGGGATTCCACCAGCTCAAGCAATGCCAAGGGAGATGGACTGAAATAACCATCTCTTGGGCACAGCTGACGCCTGCAGGGCACCTGCTGGCAGTGACTTGCAGGAAAGAGTTGTGGTTTAGCACCAGAATGAAACGCAACTCTCTCAGTGGAAGGAAAGTGACTTCATCACTAGTCTCCACACGTCAGGAGTCTGTCTGACGCTGGGTCACCAAGTACAGGTTCTCGCCTGAAAACCGCAAGTTTGCAAATAGGGAGAGAAACCTATTTGTCTACACTTCAAAATAAACACACCTGCTGTAGAGGGGTAATGGTGCAGCAAGAAGCGTGTTGCAAACACAAAGCATCGTGACACACCAAGAGGGTTTGGATCCCGGTTCTGCTAGAAGCCACTTCAAACCTTTGCCGCAGGCAGCACATAACAGTACTTCAGTGGCAGTTAATGAATCCCCGTACAATCCCTGACAGATACACAGAAGCTGACAGACAGGGAAGCTGAGGCCATAAGTGAGCAGTCTGGTTCTAACAGAGAGCCTGGTAAGCTCAACACTTCAGGCCTTCAAGAGGTCTCTGAACGCTGTCCATAATCTCACAACAGATCAATAGGGCAGGGGGGTGGGAATGATGGATTTCTGGATTTACACGACAAAAATTTTCCTTCCGTTGAGCTTCAAGAAGAGCTCATTATCTTTCCCATATTTCCTAAAGAAAATGCTTAGCCACCCCAGGGGTAACATACCCTGAGTCGATCACTTTATACACATTTGGGGTGGTTCTACACTCTCCTGTCTGCGAAGAAAGAAATACTTTCCAGGGTGTGTAAGAAGCAATGTTATATCACTTTCTTTATGACCATGCCTAACAAGACATCAAATCCCAGAAGGAACAACTTGTTTGATGTTGAATGAGCAAACGCCAGAGAGAGGTTTATAGCTACGACTTACACTGACAGAAGACTGGACAAAGCGCTACACTGGAACAGATTGAAAGTCTATTAAAAAGCCTTTGTTACAAGATACACCGGGCCTGTCAGTTTCACTTTAAAGCTGTCCAAAACAGCAAACGTGAACTATACATTTAAACAATTTCCAAAACACCTCATATTGGCCACCTACGACCAACCACCTCGTGAGGCAGCCACCGTGGAAACTGAGAAGCGACTCAAGGTAGCTGGCTCCTGCCAGAGAGGTCACGAGAAAACACAAAACTCACCCTCGACTTGTCCATGTTAAGAAAATTCCACTATACGGCATATTTTATTCCTACTCCCAAGCTACCTTGCTTGCTTTGGCTTAGTGGACACAGCAACCCTAGATTTTGGTCAGGGATTCACTCTTAAAAAGGTCTGAGAAATATCTAAAGGGAAGGGAGTCTCTACAGCCTGGAATGGAGCCTGAGACCATTGAAATACCTGGATGGAGATTCAGTGGGATCCTGCCCACTGGAGCAAGAGAGGAGGAATCACAGGAAGGAAGTCTTGTGCAAAAAAATCTTACTGCTATCTGGGCTAAATCTTAGTTTTAGGGTGACGGAGAGCTGGTGATAGGCATTATTTTCCCAGCTTTGCCAAGGTTTTCTTTTGCCTGATGTGACAAAAAAATTATTTTTTTGCCTCGATTTCCTTCTCTAAAAAAATATTCAATCTGTTTGTCAGTGGTGGGGAGGAGATGATGTTAGAGGGAATTATTTTTAGCATCGTTACGTGAAAAGTTATTTTAATGAATGATAATCTTCTCTCAATTATAATCCTCAAATATAAGATTGGATCAGTCTTTTATGTCATCTGAAATGGGGTTTGATCAAACTGACAAGGCTGCTGATTAACAGTGGGAAGTTAAAGCAGGAAGGAATGTACTGAAATAGCTTCCTTTCTTGAAATGTAACAGCCGCCTCACAGAGCTGCCAAGATGCAAATGATGTTTCAAATGGAAACTCACTATTTCCTTTCCCCTTTCCAGTGCTCTTGTTCCTTTGGCTAGGATGATGGGGAACAACTACATCTGAAGTCTGTACTACTGCTGCTCTTGGACTAGCCAAAGGACGACCACTCCTTCACCAGGGAAATGCCAATGCCTAGGCTGCATATCTGGGTGGGTTCTACAGCACTGGGATCTTGAGCTTGTATCACTCCAGCACCATCTGGCTGACAAACTAGGACGTTTGATATATTCTGGGAGGATCCATCTGCTGAACATACATGCTGAAAGTGTCCATCTCTCCCGTCAGGTTGATTCTCTCCACTAGACTTGCATCCACTTTTTCTTTGAGTTTCTCTTCCAACTGTCAGGAAACAAAACACGCAACAGAAAGATCAGATATCTTACTTGAAATGACCAGTCTTGAAAACCTATGTCCTGGAAAAGTCAGCTTCTTAAAACCTAATCTGTGCCCAGACTACGTCCAAAACTCAGCCACTGAACAACGGAAACCTCTCCTTGTTGGACACCCTAGACATCTTGATCTGCCAGGATGGCCTATGGTGGCACTGCGTCCTCAAAGCAGTAACCTCCAAGGTCATAGATGTAACTCTAGCGTGACATGCTAATGTACTAGCTTAACACCGTGGCACCTGTCCTGCTAATAAAGATGTTTTCCAACACCCTGTCTGCGCCCAAACTGCAGAGGAGGAGGATTGCCAGTTCTGGTGGTGGAGAGAGGCCCTGATACGGCCAAACATCACAGCTCATCCACTAACCTATGGCATTTTGAAAGCACCTGAATGTAAGGAGCACTGTGGCTGCAAAGCGTATCAGCATAAATACCTTCTCTCCTCACTCCACCTTGCCCCAATATTTCATGCAAGCATTTTCCCAAACCTATTCTGAATTATTGTTTTTCTTGTTTTTATAAAAGGGAGATCACGAACCATGAGCAGAGTCTGTTTTTTTTAATATAAAACATTTGGTTCCCAATCCAAAACAAATTATGTAACAAGTACAAAAGGATAGCATCCAAAACTGATGCTGCAAAGCAGGATTACAAGCAAATCACTTTTCTCAGGTAGAAGCAGCAAAATCAATACTTTTCTTTCTTTGAAATGTAGATTTAATAACGTAGAGCTCAATAATCAACAGATGCTATGTGGAACAGACGCTACTACGGGTATTTTAGTATTTCTGACTCTTCCAGGCTCCACAGCAGCCTACCCCGAAGGGGGAGCAGCACAGCATCTCGTGACAGAAGAGGGACTGCTGCTGCGTGCCTCCTCAGAGGTGCTGTGGAGGAAAGCTCACCTGCTGCGTGGTTGCCAGGCAGTACTCTGCGGTACTAAGGATGCTGCAAATGAGGCACAGTTCTTCTAAAGTAAACTTAGCCACTTCAGAGCCTTCCTTTTCTTTCAGCAAACTAGTGATGGTGAGCCCACCACTGCTACTAGTTGTCCTGGAAAAAAGAAGACAAAACCTGTAAGGCTTTCAGGTGTACAGACACACACAATGCAAATTTACTACTAGATTTCAATGCCACAAAAAGCCCTTATGGCCACAAAGTCCAATGTCCTGTGCATCACAGGTCAGCGTCATTCTACATCAAACCCACAACTGCTGTTTTGGTTAAAGAATATCTTTTAGAAAGACAAACAGAACTTGATACCAAGTCTTCAGACAGAGGACAATTCACTCATTCACAACATGGTAGATTAGGATGCAAGTGGAATACAGCTTCCCCCAGCTAGCTTCACCTTCACTGCCGGTTACTCAAAATCTAATTAAAGATTACAGAAAAATCTCAGTAACTATCAGGCAACTTGTCATATTTATCTTCTCAGTACTAAACAGATGTCAACATGCATTTGAAACTTCGGTAGCCTGTTTTAAAAAACTATGATTAGCAAATGATAGCAACACAGTAAATTACAGAAGATGCGGCTTCTTTCCACCGTCTTCCAGTGATTAACGGCTGTGGATCAACAAAGAAAGACTCAGAACAGTTTAGAGTCAGGAAATTCCCTACCTCTCAACTCTTTATAATCCAAATCCATTAAAAAAATAGGACAGGGATATTTATCTTGGACAGCAAAAATGGAGCACACAAAAAAATGTGTATAAAGAATGCAACTGAGGTCTGATGGAGAATGCACATTAAATTTATCTTTCCACTTGTCTGGATGTAACCCTCTCCCCTTCCATCTGTAAAAGATTTTACTGGTTTCAGAAATTCATTCTGCTGCTCGCAGGTTTACAAGGGAAACAAACTGAAGCTGGTAAATAGCATACAAAATTATCTGTAGTTGAGGTTGGCGATATTTCAAGGAGCTTGTTTAGCCTGTACACTTACCCATATTGGTGCAAACCCATAATGATTTCCTCTATTTTCACTGGATTTACATCTACATATTTTATTCATACATATACAAAATGTTACAGAGCAGAGGGAGTTACAGGTAAGCACTTCAGCATCACACAAAGAAACCACCTTCATTATAAATTATATATGTATAATGTTGAGCTAAGGCAGCTAAGAATCACAGTATGACTTTGTTACCCAAGTGGCAGGGTAAGTACAATCCTGAAAGCCAGAACTCTCTGAAGAGACTTGGGCTGGCATTTCAAAAGCAACTTCAAGAAACTGTAAATCTGACTTCTAATCAAAGCCAAATATGAAGCTATCCTCCAGGGGCCCTTAAAAGAAAAACAATGCCATGACTGTCCATTTGGTCTCTTGCTGCTTCTCAGTGCAACAAACTGAACTTTTGAGAAAATCGTGAAATAAATGTAGTCACATATTGCTGCTATGTGGTTTCTTTGACAGTGAAGCAGAAATGTTCACAAGTATGTATTTATTTACTATCTTTACAAAGCATCTGCTCCTCACTAGAATGTCTCACCAGACAGTGCTGCAGCATTTGGGAAGTGAAACTCACTTGGGCAGGTTTCCAGACAGAATTTTCCAGGCGTATTCCCGAAGGTACTTCTGGAATATGGTGGTCAGGGCTATCATTGGCTCGCCTGTGCTGAGCTGGGAGCACTGCACCATGCACTTCTTGTAGTACACAAAGAGGTCGGCACAGCTGGGCAGGACAGCTCCTCCTTCGTCCACGTTGGGCTTGGGGGGACCTTGGGCCTTGAAGTCAGCCACAAACCTGTCAATCAGTTCGCCGAGATTTCTGATGTGGGGGAACAACAGAAAGATATTTTACTATGTTGGGGGAGGAAATGGAGGGAAGAGAGAATGCTTTAAACCAGATGCCCTGTCTTGTGACACCAGCAGACACATTCAGATTTTAGCAGTTGGGTATTCCAGCCCTTTCTTATCACCCCCCTCTCAGCACAAAGCTCATAAAATAACACAGACTGGACCGATGAGTAACGACCTTTTGTACTCAAGAGTTTTAGTGGCAGCTTCAATCTGTTCTCCAGTCACATATAAAAGCTCGCAAGTCTGCCAGGACTGGGTTCAGCACATTTGATGCAAGTGCACAAAGCATATGCTCAAATTTCATTCCTGGCACCGGCAAAACTAACATTTGGGCTTCCCATATCAGCGGCCTCCGGAGCAGACCTTGGGGAATATGGCTTTTAAAGGGATGTGCTCAAAATGGTGTGCCATTTGCCATTTCTTGGTCCCATTTGGATACCACCTGGTTTTGCACAACTTCACACATCCTTTAAAGAAGTTTTATTTAGCATGAGCGCAAAGTGCACTTCCTACTTAAACTCTTTTTAAAAGCACAAAAAGCCCTCCTATTGTCTCCAGTGATTCATTAGAACCTGGTCCTTACTCAAATGTTTTGGTCTTTAGGCAACAATAAACTTCACTCCACCATTTCATCACGACAAAAAGGCTTTTTAGCATGGCAGAGGGCCAGAACCATCAATACAGGACCAAAGAAGTCTTCTGATCTTGGGGAGTTCCTCTGGTCCTACTCCTCCAGAGACAGCACATCCCCGTCAGGAACAAAGACCAGCCCCCCGACACCGGAGCCCAGCTAAGTGGAGCAACCTTCGCCAGATGAACTCAGTTACAGCAATAAACCTCCTCCCCCAGACACACAAATACATGCAAACTTCCACAAGGAAGTCTGGCTTTTGAGGAATAGATAGACATTTCAGATGACGGAGTGGCACTCCACTGACCAAAAGGAGTTGTGAAGTTCCTGTATTTTATACTCCCATTTCCACTGCGGTCTTGGCTCCACATCTGCCAGCTCTCCCCTTCCCACGCCACAGCCTTCGCCCCTCTCTCACTGCTGAGGGTGTAACGGCTGTGCCATGCCATGATCCAGGGTGCCTAAGTCAAAAGTCAAATCCTCGGAAGGAGAATGGAAGAAGAAAGAACCTGAACTGTAACTCCCACAAGAAACTGAACTATCATTAAAAAAAAAAATATCATTACTTTATAGTTAATGTATTACCATTATTTTTCAGGGACAGACTTATTTAACAGAACTGCAATGCTATCCACAGAAATGAGAACTCTTCTTTAAAAGCCCGTCAAAGAGTTTCAACTTGAAATGTTCTAACCTTAGGCCAGCTCACAGGGCAGCCAGCACAACACGGGAGTTCACGCAAAGAGACTGCATTAGGGTCTCCCGGGCTAGGTACAGCCTTTCCACCAGCACATTGGCTGAGACTCTTCAGCACATTCTCACTTAGCTCTGCCAAAAAAAGGGGAAAAAACCCACCAACGACAAAAACTTTTCCCCTGTTTCTGTCCTTTCTTTTCATCTTGTGAAAGAGAAAAAACACTCTGATTCCAGTTTACCAAAGAATTCAAAACGCTGCACAAGTGGAAAAGGTGACTTGGCTCCTCCCTGATAAACTTACAGATTGCTGCACCAAAATGGATGAGCTCCTACCATGGACGATCTGCTGGGCCAAACTAATCTACAGAAATGTGCTTGCAATATCAGGGCTTTAAATCACGAAGCAAGGCTCTTTGGCTTAAGCTAGGCTCATAGGCTATTGCAAAGACAAGTAGCCCCTTTTTTCATGCTTATTGCTTGCTGCTTTGAGTACTTTACATAGCTCTGATTCCACATACGCACACAGTTCCTCGGCTTTGTTACAAGAACTGTAAAAACATCAGGCTGCTCAACTGATGTGATAAATCTCTACACTGGCACGAGCAATTGAACGCTGAACCGAAGCATTGATTGTATTCGACCACAGTGAAGCGAAATATACCTCCCCCCGTAGCTGCAGGAGAGCCAAACAGATGGCTGCTGCAGGAGGGCTCACACGTGCTACGAGCTGCAGCATTCCTTCAGGTTCTCAAGTAAAGCGGACGAGGCTTGCTCCCTGTCAAAAGCCCCACTAAATTAAACAGCTGCATTTCCACCTCTGCATTTGCGCTTTGCTCCATCTGGGCAACAAAGTGGAGCTTTCTTCGCATTCACCAGCCACTTTTTTTTTTTCATTCTCTCAGTCTCAAGACACAGTGAGGAATGTCAATGGCTTTTGTTTCTTTATGCTTAGTCCACATGTTCTCCTCTTCTCCAAGGCAAAGTGAAATGTATCTATATTTTCCCTGTCCCCCAAGGTCGTGTCAACTGGGATGCATGAGCAAATGCAGCTGTCCAAAATAGCTGGGAGAGCAGCGCTAGAGC
The DNA here is from genome assembly GCA_031468815.1 of Morus bassanus. Classification (NCBI taxonomy): domain Eukaryota; kingdom Metazoa; phylum Chordata; class Aves; order Suliformes; family Sulidae; genus Morus; species Morus bassanus. The sequence continues at coordinate 10,276,728 of CM062584.1, forward strand.
TTCATGCTTGCTCTTATCCTAACCTGGACAAACTGCCTGTCAAAGGCAGGCCATGAGGACTGCCCTTATTTCAGCATGGGATTGATACAAGCAAATCAGGATATAGTGCACTAAGGGAACTAATATATTATTAATGCGCACCTCAGTCGATGTCAATCAAACTTTCACATTCATCTCAGCTGGCCCAAATACAATATGAAGGCTAACAATGTTTGTATGGTACAATGGGAGCACAAAGCATTTGGCAGAAAAAAAGCTACTGGGAGATGAAACATGAAGAAGGCAGGAGAGATACAGAAAACGAACATTTTCTCTATATAGACTCTGCAAAAAAGCTCAAAGCAATTTCTCTGGTAGCACAGATGTATTTCCTAACAGTAGCATATTTATTGGGAGCAAGAACTCTCCAAATCTAATCAAGAGAAAATATGAAATGAAATCTTATAAAGAGAATTTTATTTTGGTTCTTAAATCCTTTCATTCCTATTCCTCTTCGTTTTTTCTTTCACTCAACCTATTCAGTGCTTTTTCTGCATCTCTGGCAATCACGAGAGGAACTAGGCATCTCCTCAGCAGCATGACAGAAGAACGCAGTGCACAGTAAGTCAGTCAGGTCAGTGATGTGAACGGTTGGTATCTGCTGGGCACTGAGGAAGGGCAATGGCATTGAGACACCTGGACCACTTGTAGGATAGTTTCCATAAACTGGATATTTTGGAAGCCCCTTTGCTCTTGAGGCCGCAAACACACACCACAAAGAGGAAGTGCCAGTTTCCCGAACAATCTGAACGCACACATGCATTTTAGCACACTTAACCATGGCTCTGCATACTCTCAACACTGCAGACCTGACAGAGCTCTTCCTTTACTCCATCAGAACGGCTTAGCTCACATGTGTACGCTCCCGTTGCTCCGACAGACCACAAAGAAGAGCTGAAGACACATGTCCCAAAGGGGCAGAAATGAAATCTGCTTCACTGTTAAGAAATCTGATATTTACATTGCAGCTAAGGGCGGAGAGCAGCATCTTTAAAGTCTTTCTGTCAGGTGTCTCCTCTTAAATTGCTACAGATTTTGGCACTGTGTTTCCTTAAATGGGTATGGAAACAATTTTTCAGGAGAAAAGGTCCAGGCTTCTTTCTGCCACAGACTTAAGGCAACGATGAACAGAACTGTCACACTACTCTCACTATTCAGAGCCCAAACATACAATTAATTATCTAAGCAACTCATTTTTGGACATCAGCAACAGATTCTTCAAGTTCAATCAAAAGGGGAAGAAGAGAGAAAAATCATAAAGGAAAGCAATTTTTGGCAGACAGGGGCAGCATGGGGAATACTGTGGCAGTTTTTCTTTGAAATCCTTGCAGCCTGTGGCTATAAAGCTAATATAAAACATATCAGGATTGTAAAGGAAAAGTTAAAAAAAAAAAAAAGCAACTGAAAGGGCTAGGAGTGCACTAGGGTAGAATTACCAAAATGGGGATTAAAATGGCCCCCAGTGAGAAGGGAAGAAATATTCAAACAAGTTAGTGCTCAGTTGGCTGAGGGCAAGGGGGAAATATGTGTTTCCCTTTGTTATTCTGCGGAGCGGAACCTAAACCCAGCATGACAGACCATTGTGCCAGGGTTTGTTTATTTATTTATTTATTTAAAGCTAAAAGGTTGATGGGACATGGGAAACCTTTTACAAGATGGCTATCTTGGAGTTTGGACAAAATGAGGATGCTACGAGTCTCAAGTTACGCACTCTCTCACGTGTAAGTCCTTGGAAGATAGAAGGGCATAGACAGATGAGTTTCATGAGGCAGGCACCTCCTTCTCCTTTCCAGCCACTAACCTGCACTAAAAGACCGTATCCAACCTTTTTCAGCCATCTCCTCTCCCATCTGGCACTGCAGTTGTTACAGAGATGTTATCTAAACCTTGGTGTGAATTGAGGTGCACAAGAAACTGTGGTGAGAGCTCTAAAAAATTCTGAGAGCTCTAAGCTGAAAGCTCCTTTCATTCAAGTTATTTTGCTGCAAAGTCAAAGAGGAAGATGAAGAAGGGTTCTAGGGATTAAAGCCTCTGACAAAGCCCCAATCTGTGAGCGTTGATAATGTTATCTTACAGCCAGCTTATCTACAGCAGCTTTCATCTAAGGATCTCAAATAACTTATTTCTATAAAGCAGATCTTGAAACTCCTCTGCCACAAAACCACATGTGTATTTTACAGAAAAAGCAAACCTACTATTTGTGGAAGACATGAGACGAAAGAAAGGCCTATGTCTGCAGTGGGAATTGCAGAGGCAACTGAAGCAATTTCAGAAACACTAAGCCTCTTCCGCAGAAAGGCAGTGGGCATCATTCCTGCAGGCCTTTGCAATTACAGAGGAAACCAACATCCACAGCCCTCTGAACGCTCATTTTTGCACAAGCAAATGTCCCACTCATTCTAACTTTCTTGAACCATGAGTACAGCTCCTGATGAAATCAGAAAGCAGACTTTCAAGAAATTAATTTTCTGCAGCTTGAGTACAGAATCTAGTACAATCCAACTGTAATACACATTCAAAAGCAAACAAACCCAGAAGAGCATGCTGGTTACTCACTTGTCCTGGGACTCGATATACACGTAAAGGTGAGGCTCAAAGCACTTGGAAACAATGCCATGAAAAGGATTGTCAGGGACCTTTGGCTTCTTTGGCTGTAAGAAAACATTTACACTGTTGGTTTCAAACCTGACCTGTAAGACCTAGAAGAAATAGTAATGCAACAATGCAGAAGGATCTAAGTCTTCAGAAATATTACAGTACAGAAATTTGCTGTCAAATAATCAAAGGCATGTAATCAACAGTATATACAGCGTCAGTGTGTCCAAGTCTTCCCTTGCTCTTACAGAGCTGTTAGTATTCCAAGGAATTATCTCTTCACTTGTAAAATATTCTTATCCTTAAACAGAAGGCTGCTCCATGCAAACAGATTTCAGCAGAAGGATCTTAATCCAGTTTGTAAATAAAACCTCGCTGAACTCTTCGAATGGCAACAAGACTCCACTAGTCACCTCTGAAATGAAATCCGGCAGTTATTTGGAAGCAACACTGAAAAATCCCTACATTTTAGAACATTAAGGATAGTAACTCAAAGTTACAGACTTCATCTGGATGAATTTTATTTAGATAAACAGAATGTAATTACTGGAGGAGCTGGAATTACACAGGCTACATTACAGGACTGCTTCCACTGTGAAACATGTTTCTGGGGATGCAAAGACTTCTATTTTAAAATCACATTTAGAGCATTAAGCACATATGCCACTTGGGAGTCATCCGGTTTACTCTCATTTTAGTTTAGTACTGCACTCGACGCAGTGGCCAAGCACATCTCACTGAAGCCACTGGGACTACTCCTATGCTTCAATTTGTGCATCTTTAAGTACCAGGCTGGGCAGGGCCTTTAAGCTCATCTTTGCACTCCAGCTAGATTTTTTTTTTTTTAACGGATAGACAATTTTTCTTGTTGCTTGCCGGCAAGCTGACAATTTTTCACTGCCTGCAAAGAGGGCTGCAGTGGCTCTGGAATGGAATTCTTGCCTCTCTCTGCAAAAAGCCAGGATCAGCTCCCAGCCAATGAAGATATGAATTTTTCCAGTTGAATTTTTTTTTCAGCATAAGAAAAGCAAAACAAGAAAGCCTAATGGATATTCTCTCTTAAAAGACAGAGGAGGTGGCACAAAGTCATTTGCAGAAATAGCAACCTTGCAGGCAAGCATTCTCAGAAATAATTAAGACTCAAAGACACAATGAATATTAACATATGGCTGCAAACCTAAAGTGAGCAAACGGTTTTATGGAGACCAGACCACCTCTATGAGACTGGCTTCATTAACCTTCTCACTCAGAGCATGACTGGAGAATGTAAGTTTTACAGCTTTGGGACAGAGCCACTACCCAGCATTCTCCACCTCAGCCCCTTTGCCAGTGCCTGCCCGTTTCTGCCGGAAGCACACGCTCATTGGAGCCGGGATGAAAACAATAGGTGGTAATTACAGAAACCTTCCAGCTGCCAAGTCTCCAGGATGGCAGTGCTAAAACAAGGTTGCAGATTCACAATGTTTATGATTTACCAGGCTGGAAGAGCCAACTCCTAATGCAGGACTGTTTTTCTGCGTGTGTGTGTGTGTGTGTCTTCGCATCATGCTGCTCCCAGCATGTCTGGTGGAGAGAATACTAAATCTTTTAACAGTAGCAGTGAAGCTGTATTTCTGAGTGTGCAATCCTGTCCAAAAGCTGCAGATGTTTAAACTATTTCCTCCTTGAGTTTGATGGAAATAATAAAAGGTTACTGTTGTCACAGTAAGGAGGTCTGCAGCTGGCCCAGTTTCCTTTCATTACTATCCAAAGTAAACAGATTAAATCAAACTGCTAGGATCGCTAAAAGAGGTTCTTTTTTAACATGGATTTCTCCCCCAAAACTCTTGTGCTCCCTCTTGCACTCCCAAATGTCTTGAATTCTCAGGGCTAGTGTGTTGGAAGAGCTCTACCACTCAAAACTCTTCATCTTCAACTCTTCCTGTCCCTTCTCTTCTACAGCTAGTGACAGCAGAATAGACCTCCAACATGAATTCACCAGCACTAACCACCAGCTGTTGGTGCTTTGAAACTGAAATACTGGGACTTATGGGGCTCCCATTTGGCAGACAGGCACCTGCGGGCAGCCACCCTTGCACAGCAGAGCCCAGCACTGCGTTGTAAGCATTAACACAGGGTGTACCCAGAAAGAAAGGGCAACCTTGCCACCAACAGCATTTCACGGGATAGCTCAATGGATGGCTTCATACCAGCCTCCCCACATACAGGGAGCAGAGCAGTTCCTTTCTCAGGAGCACCTGAACTCTTTCTGACCAGGGCAACGCATTCTACGGTTGACTAAACCCAACCCTGTAACGGCCTAAAAAGGCTTTGCAATTTCTCTCTTCACCTGCCTTCTAGCACTACGGACTTCTCCAAGGATGTCCTCTTCTCCCAACATTGCACATCAGAGCCAACTTTCTTCCAGCCACTACAGATAGCGGAAAGCAAGCTCTTCACAAAAAATACACCACACAAATGTCTCCCCAAGTTCCCAATCTCTGTCTTCTAGATCACTGGTACAGTCTGGCCAATACCAACTGTCCAAGTTGTATTTTAATGGAAAGAGCAAAACTTTGCTTAATCATCCTATTTCAGGACTTCTGCTGTGGGTGAAGGGCAGTGGGCTGCCCTGTTGGTGTGAAAATCTGGAGGGGACGCACTGCACAAAACTGTGCTGGTGGAGAGCTACCACCCCACAAACTCCCCAGGGGCACAGCTCTGTGTAGGTCCTAGGGCGCCGGTCATCCATCAGGATACCACCTGTAAATGGCCCTTTTAGAGGGCTGTAAACTCACCGAACAAAGAGAGGGTACCTGCCTCAAGCAACTTACAATTCAACACTTAGAAAATGTCTGGTGAGTAAAAAATATGGGGCTTACAGGCTTTGATATTGGTGCCAATTAAAACAATTGCATTTACTATTCACTCCTTTAATGTTTGCAGAGGGCTTTGGAAACCCAGTGCTTTTACAAGTGGTTAGGTGTTGCCTGCTTTGCAGAGGTAATGGATTAAAAGCACTATAGAGATAAAAATCCCAGAAGTAATATATCTGGAGTGAAAATCTAAAACTGACACTTGAAAGTTCAGTGAGTTGCCTGGTGACTCCAGCCTTAGTTTGCTTGGCTGACAAGGCAAAATATGAATTGCAACTATTTGTAGTGGGAGCTGCTTCTGGGATCTGAATACCCAACTATGCTAGTTCATCTTTCTTTGACAGAAATCCTGTAGTTATATTTGAGCTGTTGCTCCATGGGCTGGAACAGAATCCAACTCACCCTCACGTGGCAGGATCATCTCCACACTATTAACTGAAATAAAGATTGCTTTGGTTTCAGTGAAGTGAGCCAGAGCAAACCATGGTTGTACTGGGAGCCTGTGTGCTGCACAGAGGATCAAAACTGTGCTAAATTAATTGCTGTGAAAACAAACCTTGCAAATCAATGTGATGGGAAAGGCTTAGGCACCACTAGAGATTTTGACACAGAGGCAGCCTCACTGACAACTGGAGAACTTCAAAGACTTACTTTGTCGGTATCACTTTTCTCGATCACAATCTCATCTGTCTCTGTCCCAGTTTCATCCTCCAGAAACGGGTTGGTGGAGGGAGGTGGCACTTCTGGCTTCTTCTGTTAATAAAAGAGGAAGCTCCTTAGAGAACAGTCTGTTTTGTCCCCTCTGGCACACAGCTGCACCCATGTTTTGCTAAGCCCTTTGCTAAGCCCTTCAAAGTGCTGTGCAGCAGTTTGTCTTCTCCAAGCACAGAGGTGACTGCAGAGCGCCAGGTGGTGCCTCTCCATCAAGGTTAGAGCACACTCCCTCCTGCTACAGGGCTAGTCTGGTTCCCTCTCCATCGCTCCACCAGCACACTTCGTCTTCAGCACCCTCTTACAGCCTGCTCTTCTTGCACCCACGCTCCCCTGCTCTGCCTGAATCATCCCTGGAAGGGGCATTTTGACTAGCACCAAATTCCCACTCTCTCAAACCACACACTCCAAAGCACGTGGTCTCCACCGGGAGGACCCAGGACAACAGGCCCCAAAACTCTGCTGCCGCAGGAAATCCTGCATTGCTGCTCCCACCAGACTGCTTGTCCCCACTGTGCACTCACCAGATAGCCATTTTTAATTATGGCCTTCATTTTGTGTATAAAACAGGTCAGATGATGACATCCAGAGTGTCATAGCCTCTCAGCAGCTCAGAAAGGGGGACAGAAAGGATTTTCTTTTATTTCAAGCCACACCCTCCCCTTCTGTTTTTCTCAGCTTCTGTGCCTACCTTCTCCAAAGGGATAAAAAGCCAGTAAAGCCAATTTAAAGCTGCAAATTTTGCATTAAATTTGTCAGAAAAATAAAGCCATATTCTTGAGAGATCTAAATTCAGGCAGGAGGAAAACCTTACAGGACTTCCCTTTTTAATTAGCGGCACCTACTGATCCACAGCAAATTACAAACAGGTCCAGCAGGCTTGCCTGGTAGGCTGAATTATCACAGCCAAGTAGGCTTCAAGACACCAGCTGGACAGAGAAGCCAACCTCAAACCAGTGGCTTCTGAGCCACACGTGGACTCTGTGCTCCCAGGGCACTTGGCTGGCAGAGCTCTTGGCTGAGATTTCAGGCAGAAAAAGCACAGAGATGACCCCAAAGATATTCACTGAGCTGTTTCTCTTGGCTCTGCCTTTACAATCTACCAAATGACACACTGAAAAATAGAAGCTACCAACGCCCCTGCAAGTAAGACTAACCCAACAGACAATGTGGGATTGAAAGATGGTACCATGCGGTGAACGTGCGGTAACTAGAAATGAAGAGAAGAGGGGACTTTTAGTTATAATGTGTCATTGACATGCAGAGAACAAACATTATAATGCAGTCACCATGCTGTAATTACTTTGTGGTTCTCCACAGCCATGTGGCTTCAGCTGCAAACAGCACAGGGCCCAGGAGAACCAAAAAAGTACACGATCAGTGTACTTTCTTTCTTGGGAGCCCTGTGCCATCCTCTCTACCACACTCTGCAAGATCAAGAACCACTTTCCCAATTACAACCCACTAAGCACAGTCACACTAAACACTCTAACCTGCCAGAGCAAGAGGAAGCTGCAGGTGACACTTTTTGCAGTCTCCGTTACCATAGCTATGTGTGTGAGGGAGCTTTTTTCTCCCGAAGCAGCTGTGGACTAAAGGCTTGCTCTTTAGAAATCCCCTTACCACTGTCCCATCAGCTAGAGTGCAACCCGAGAAGCGCTTAGCCAGAAGTCCTTCAAAGTTGGTTGTCCTCTGAATTGCAAACAAAAGCAATTTCACCTCAATCTCCTTTGCTCTTGTGCGCATTATCTTAGCAAGCTCTGTCCTGGAAGAGAGAAGGGGGAAACAGACAACACAGATGTGGTTTTCTATAAGGAGAAAGATCTGAAACCTAAGATTGTAATTCAGCCTATTCCCTAGAGACACTTTCCTCACAAAATTCAAGTTAATGCCGAAGACGTTTTACGGATCACATTTCAAACATAACCACAGTTGTATAGAGCTTTGTGGGTAACACGACCCCATCTCCTAACACCCAGTGCACCACTGCAGCCAGGAAAGCCCGCAGTATCAAACCTCGGGCAGCGCAGTGTCTCTGACCGGGGTCTCAGAACAAAGGCAATGGTGCTACTGGGGCTCAAGCTGGCACTTTCCTCTGGTCCCCCATCTCTGGCTGGCAAAGAGCATGGTCCAGGGCAGTCACACCATAGTCAGCAAACACTTTTTCCTTGGCCTCTGATATTACTGACTTCTACTTCTGTTGCACTGAAAATTGATTTCCACATCATCTCACTCTCTCAACAGTGCATGCAGTTTTAGTTCTACTTCTCAGGGTTTTCACTCTTCACTTGCTTTTAATCATGGACAATTTTACATAGATATTTGAAGACTGCCTTTAAAGTCCTGTGGATATACAATCAATTTAGCGAAAGACAAGCCAACCTTTTGTTTTAAGGAAGGTGACTCTGCTGCAGAGCATCGTGAACTCCCCAGACGCTCACCTCGTGACGTGGCAGAACTCCACAGCGATGCGCTCCGTCATGCACCACTCCTGGGGAAACATGCGCCCATACTTCTCCTCGTAGTCCACCAGCTGACGCTTTATCCAAGCATAGCGCCTGTCAATCTTATCCAGCCAGGCCACCTGAATAAGATGGAGAACAATACCTTTAACAGCAGCAGCTGCTAATATTCGGCCTGTCTGCTTAACTGTGCTGCCACAGTTTCACAGAGGAGCTTGGGCTATCGATCAAAGCTAACTTGACCACTATTAATAATATTTTGAATGCTAACAGTCATTCTTCGAAGTGCTCAAACACATGCCAGACTGAAAACCCTATCTTGTGCGAATTTAGAGGGCAAGTTTTGTTGAAAATGAGGATAACAGTACTCCTAAATCATGTAGGTACTACTGAAAACTCAACCCAATAGTAATTAATTTGATCCCACCCTTTCTGTTTTGCAGACAGAGAGGTTAAAGTCAACAGTGGGATAAGAATGCAGGAATTCCTGGATTCTCACGTTCAGCTGGTTTTCATGCTCTGGGGACTGTGGGCCCACAAGCTTCTACAAGAATTCTTACAACATGAGTAGGATGGGACTTTTTCCCCCCCAATATTTGTGCTTTCTAGTCAAAAAGATTAATCCAAAAAACTTTGATGGAAAAAATGCTATTTAAAATGAAGCATTTTAGCCTTTTTCTCCTCTTTGTCACAAACTGTCAAAATTTTGAAATTGTTAAAATACATTTTGATCCAAAGTTGGTTTTAGTTTGGTTTTTTTTTTTTTTTTTCAAAACCAAGATGATTATAGTAAATTTTTAAAAAGCTGTTAGCTTCACGACAGGAAGTTTAAAAATTGGCTACAAAGATTAATTCACTTCCTGGAAATCCCTCCCCTGGCTTTTAAGGCATTTTGGGGTTTTTTGTTTGTTTATGGGGAGGTGTTGCTGCTTTCCAAAGTTTTTGGATTTGTAATTTTCAGAGTCTACATTTTCAACCCTTTACAGAACAGAAAGTATATCTAACTTGAATTTATTTACTACAAGAGAGGGAAACACTTCCAGCACTGATATATGAAACAGAGGTCTAAGGTGGGAGGAAGTCATCCTGGCAGAGACGACATTGACTCCCAACTCATCAGCCTGTCCATATCACACCCACAAGTCACTGCTTCCGAGCCCTCGGGTTAGAAACATTTCACTGCAGGAACCTGTGGAAACATGAACTTCGTGAACGCCAGCAGAGCAAAATGTGAAATCCAAATGTAGCTTGCTAAGCTTCCCTTACATCTTGGTTTTCCTGGAAAAGGACCAGATACTCCGAGAGGTGTTGTTTAATAAATTTCTTGATGATTTCCTGTTTGATTCTGGGATCCAGGACATTGGCGACTAGACACGCATCACGTAGGACATTGCTGGGTCCACCAGGCCTCTATCAAAATAAACAGGAACAAATGATTTAAGGTTAAATAGCTGCAAGGATGACTGTAAATTGTACTGCATCCAGGTTATCTTGTTTTTATCCTTTCCCATTACTCTTCTCTTTTTGATGCTTCTGCTGCTACTCTTTATTATCACTCAGGCATCTGTCCTCTGTTGGATGAAAACTGAGCTGCTTCCATTTCACCGGCCATAAAATTGTTCTGTAGCTCAACAGCCAGGAAGCTCCCTACTGCAGAAGAGCAGCCAGCTCCATCTACAGAAAGAACTGTTGTCCCATCGCTTCTGCAAAGCTTTTCATTGGCCTAGGTATTCTGAGGAATAGCTAAGAGAAGTGGCTGACAAGTGGGACAAGCAAACCCCTTTTCTGCAAACCTGAAGGCCAAATTAATGGAGAAAAAAGCAGTCTAGAGATGATCAATTTACAACACAAAGTAGCATCTGCTGGTCTGTATTGGCACATATGATGTTGTTAGTGGAGAAGACAGAAAAATTAGAAACATTAAAAAAAAAATGCTCTTTTGATGCTGCTTCACGTGGACACAGATTTGCCCTTCATCAAGGATTTGTTCCAAATAGTTTCCTCATTTCTGTACTTGTTAGTTTTATGAAGAAACCAACAGAGCCGGTACTTTGGAAGACAGAACTAGTGTTTTCTTTGAAGTAAATTCAAATTCACACCTACCCCCCATATTGTTTGCAAACATTTGGATGCATAATTTTGGGGAAGCACATTTGGTGCCTTAGCCCTAGCGCAGATTTGTATCTGTGCTGAGTAAACCAGAGAGAAACTTGGTGGGAGCACATCAACAGCCAGCCTGAGCTTGGCTTTTCCTAAACACAACACAAACCTTTTGTGTCCAACAAATAACCAGTAACCTGGGTCAGATGCCGAGGGAACCCCACTCTGGTCTATCGGGCCACACGTGAATTGCTTGGGGCATTCCTTGACTGGCTTGCAGACCTCACTGCAGTAGATGTGCACAACATGACAGAGGAAGGGTGTCATTTCTCTCCCCCATTCACTTGATAGAAACAGTAAGAAATATCCCTAGCACCCTACAGCTTGGGAGACTTGTTTGCTTTCTAAAATAACTCCTGAAACACAGAGAGATCAAATCTAGATGTAAAATGAGATTAGAACCAACGACAGTTTCATTGAATAATTTTCAGCAACACTTTTCAATGGGAGGAATAGGGGAGGTGAGAACTTTACCTTTGTACCTTGAGATGGAAAGGCTTCCTCGAAGTCAGCCAGGATCTGCTGTCCCAACTCATTCTGCGCTGCCTTCACCCTGACGAGGACAGAGGAAGCAAGGGCTTTGTTGGTGGTACAACTTCTTTGTTTTGTTGTCTCAAACATTACTACAAAGTGGACTGAAACAGCTACGCAAAGGTTTTTAAGAGGCAAAAAAAGCATGCTAAAGAAAAACACCCCCATTAAGAAGGCCTGTATGTCAAAACTGGGAGAGCATTTGCTCCCTGAATGACACCAGGATGACAACTCCAGCTCTACAGCATCAATCCCTGAGCTGTAGCAGAACGTGTCCTAGATGCTCTTGCCCTGCTGCAATTTAGTATTTTAGTAAGAACCAGTTAATCAGCTGAGAAATCAGCAGGGTTCCTTTAATGCCAATGTGATCAATTTATCTTTACGTTCGTGTCTGTTGATCATACTTCAACAAAAGTACGTTTCTAACACGTAAAAAGCTTCACGGTGTCTCAAACTTCATTGCAAACCTTTCACAGTTCCAGGTGCACTGACCTACTTTTAAATGCATCCATGTGAACACTGTTGGCTGCGGTTTTATCCTATAAATCCTCCATGTCTTAAGAAGCATAAAAGAGCAAAGGTATGAAATGGGTAAAAAAGTTTTGAACAAACCACAATCTTGCTCTTTATTTAGCTGAGAGAATAAAGCTTCCAATTTCCAGAAATAAAAGTCAATATGGCTTAATTGATACTTCTAGGGAAATGGAAATGCCTACACATATCAGAAAGAGCCAAAACAAACAGTCAGGCACTTATATCCCTCTGCAGCCCTTGAATTCTTCCATCACTTTTTATTATACTGGAAACACTTTAAGGTCTAAACTGATCATTCAAAGCCGTGGATTTTTCCACTGAGATTGATATGTTAGAAAGAGTGGCTGTATTTACTTTTGTGAAAATGTTTGTTCAGACTGTGGGGAGAAGACTTTGGATTTTTTTTCTGTTGCTTAAGACTCCTCAACCTTATCAAGGAATGATCTCTTTCATTAATCTTCCCATTTGAGGTCCATTAGTAGCGAACCACTACAAGACGACCTGACAGTGCTGGAGAACAGGCTGGATTCTTTAATGGTGCCAAATGCAGAAAATTCTAGTCCTTTAAAAGTGATGGCTGAAATATAACTTTATATCTGTGATTTAACTGTATGTATGACCTGCCTTATCCAGGATTTATTTTTGGGGATTTTGCTGGAAAAGCTTCCTGCCTACAATGTCAAACATAATTCTCACTTAAGCTCTCTGCTTCACAGGAATGTTTAGAAACCCCTCGACTCTTCCAGGTATAGATTCCCAGTTAACACCTTCATAACTGCGAAACAAAAGGGATTCACTAATATGTTGAAATAGAAGGAGTGGGAAATTTAAGCATTAAGGAGGAACCCAGCCCAGCAGCCACAGCTACAGGTATAATCCTGCTTAAATTGCACAAGTAAGCACTAGCAATTCATGTGAGAAAGCATCACAGAACCAAACCCTTTGATACGTAAGAAAAAGAAGGAAAAAAAGAAGAAAAAAAAGACACTAAATGTGGATTGAAAAAATTTATCCTTTAAATAATCAAGAAACAAGAAGTCTTTAGTATTAGGAGTCACAGAAACGAATGAGTTTGCATAAACAACTGGAAGTATTAGCTGTGGTGCTTCTTTCCTTAGGACCAGCTACAGGGACCTTCCCGTTTGACAACAGCTGCAGTGCAAGCGCAGTGGAGGCACTGAAAAGACCAGCAGCCAGATTCCTAAAGACTCAACAAATTTAAAAGAGGCACTGTCAAGCAGTTAAAAGCCCTGTCCGCGGGCTTTGCTGTTTTAGGCTCCAATTCAGGAAAGTACTTAAGGATAGTCTTAATGGGGATTCTCATATCCTTAAATTAAGAAACTTGAGGAATGCCTTGCTGAACTGGGATGTTAAAAATATATTTTTTTTAAAAAAACCTGTCCTGCTTAAAAATCTCTCAAAAGCAAACAGGGGAAAAGAGTTTTAGCTTTTTTTTTTTTTTTTTACCTTCACATTTTGTAAGATAGGGATAGGGCAGAGACATCAAGGTTTAGGTATGTGTGAGCAACGACAGGGAGCCTCACTGCCCTCCCAGTAACTCTCTCTCTTCACGTAAGCACACACACGCAGGCACACACAATTATTTTATCCACGAGCGTGTAACCACAAACATGAAAACCTTTATGCCACCTCTTTACAGAGCCATTGCTTTAGGCAGAGAACACAGGAAGGCACTTGCTTTAGCCACTAGAGATTATTGCTCCCCATGGAAAGCTGTGAGCCTTTCAATAATTCAGAATAATCTTCAGGCAATGGTAACTGCAGCGGTAAAAGCCTCGACCCCGTGGCTGGCTTCACTCGCATTCACCGCTGAAGGACCGATTCTGCACGTGTGTAAGAGTGTGTGTTTAACCACTTGCAGAAAGTGAATTGCCCACAGGCTCAGCAACCCCTGATAACAGATTTAGGATCTCTTCTCAGGTCGGTTTGATAAGGATATCTTTCCCTGACTAGATTTCCCCTGGCAGGGTGCTGGGGCATCACAGCAGCCGTCCTGGCTCGCCTCAGCAGGGAATTGCCTCTCCTGGGGTTGCTCACATGTGCCAAAACCTTTGGTTACCCGAGTATTGGTGATTTTTGTTTCTCTAACTTTTGTTTTATTATTAGTGGCTTTTGTTCTCTGTTTTCCCCACCTTTAAATAATAAAAACAAGAAAACTCACTGTTATGTTTCAAAAGACATTAAATTACTAGAAACCGCAATTCCTTTAGCCAAAGCTACCAGAAATCTTAAACTACGCCTGGCAGCTTGCTGAGATAAAAAGAGGCTGAGCTAGCCTGTTTTTCTGTGGCAAACTTATAATCATCTTTCTCCTAAATACTTTCCAGGCTTTTTTCCACTATCTGCTAGGCTTTCTCGACCACTTTCATGGGTGGGTTTGTGACCGCTAATTGTACACTCCCTCCACAGACAGAAAACAGACGAGGATTGAGAGATAACAAAATATTCCTATTTACTACAAGAAACAACTTCCAATGCACCCTATAAGAAGTTGTTTTAGGAACACAGTTAGGAAAATATTTACATTTGGATGTGAGTTGTGAAATTTTCACATCAATACTCAACAGGACCAGCACAAGAAGCCAAATAATTGAGAGTTCAGTCCAGGTTTCCAGTGGGTACTTACAGTGGGATTTTGTTTGGTTATTTTCAAAGGGACAGAACAGGTGGAAAGCAACATTAAAAACACATCATTAGTTTTTCACAGTGTCTAGGAGCAGGAACCTAAATTTAACAACTCACGACAAAGAGCGGATCCAACAACACCGAGCAGGCGCTTTTCCTTCCCATGGTTTCCCATTCATATTTGGCTTCACTCCATTCACACCAAGAAAGAGGGGCTCTTTATTAAAGAAAGCAACACAATCTGCTCTTTTAGCAGTGTATATAATAGACTTATTGTATATCATAGACTTTGGTTACTGTCACCAGGTCTGTGCCAACATCTACTAAAAGCACTTCTTGCCTTCACAAAGATCCAAGAGGCTTCACTTGTACCATTAAACCAAATTCATGAGATATCAAGCCCCAGCAATTTCACAGCCTAAAAACACCACTGCGAGAAGCCAGGCAAAATTCCTTTGATGTTTCATGAATCACAAAAGTATTTCCAAGCAAAGAGAGAGAAAAGTCAACTCGAAATTGGGCCCTAATACGTACATGTGTAGTCAAACTCCAAAGCAGATATTACTGTGCCGTTGACCTCCCTGCAGTAATTTGCCACCTGGATGTCAAAGCAGTAAAGAGATCCCAGCGACACCCTGGGTGCAGCTCTCTGTTCACCCCACAAGCAGCCGCTTCTATCACTACCAGATGGTGCAACTCTCCCTGTGTAAACACTGGAAGGAAAACCCTGCCGAGGCAATTCTAAAAATAGGAGGAACAGACTTTCTTGAGCTTTTCAGATCCTTATCTTGAAGGGAGAATAAAACAAAAGAAGTTTTCCTCCATGAACTTGCCAGTCTTTCTGGTGTGACTCGAAACCACTCTGCCTTTTAGCAGCAGCATGAATTGTTTTCTATAATTATCAGCAACTACAGAAGTATTAAATAATCATCCATCAGAAAGGGAAAACCAGCCAGAACTCTGGACCAAGGCTTAAATTATATTTGGCCTTAAAATGGCCAATGACAGCAGGTTTCTGCCCAAGGGCATTACCACTCGGGAAGAAAATGAAGCGAGCTGTCTTTCCGAGCACGAGGTTGGGATAGACAGCAGCCTAAATTCAGAAAAGTAGTGACATGTTTATATTTCCTAGATGTTCATTTAAGCAAATGCTTATGGTCAAATGCTTTGCTAAAACAAGCCCCCATCTTTCTCTGGATTTAGGGTGGATTTTTCTTTTGCTCTGTCTCATGGATTCCATCTGGGTTTTCTGGAAGAGGTATCTATACTGTAAAGAAAGTCCAACAGATTTACATGAAAATATTTAAAAAAAAAAATCATTCAAACACTATTTCCATCACTAAACAGCACAGGCAGCCAGCTGCTGTCTTAGCAAAGGAAGTCACCAAAAAAAATAATTACTGTGCCTGGAAGGCTCCTTCAAGCACCTCTGTAATATTTAGAGTAGTCAGTTTTTCTGCATGCAATTTTGGGAAGATTTGCTACAAGCCTCAAATCTCAGCAGAATTGGGCCATGGGAGCAGGTTTTGAGAGAAGAAACTCAAGGTACTCAGAATAACTGACTTTGGCAAATTCACAAAAAGAAATCCTGCCTGCCTAAACCCCTTGGGCAATTATGCAGTTTGACAGCAATTTGACAGCAGTAAGGCACATGCTTGGGCAGAAAGGGGCCCCAAGCACCACGATGTTAATGCATATATTTCTGCTTCATGCCAGGCTGCTGAACTGTATCACTGAGGTTAAGAAAGCAGGAGAAAGCATCTCCTCAGGGTTCACCACAAACCCCTGCACATGAAGATCACATAAACCAATTTGCAATTCCACAGATTACTCCAGGTAAGGCAAATTAAAAGCCAGTCAATGAGAAGCGCAAATCATTCATGAATTACGTCTGTACTGATTACTGTTATTTAACAGAACAGGTTGCTCCAGATTTGAGCAAACTCTGTCCAATTTTAGCCTGTTTGTTTTGGATGGAAAGAAGCTCAAAGGTCCATGTCCAGCCTTTACATCCTTGAGAAACTGATTCTGCCTAATGCATTTTCTAACCTTCCTTCCCAGCAGACATGCAAGCGCTCAGGGTTTGATCATTTTACCTTTCAGAAAGCTGTCGAATCTGAGGAATCCCCATGTATTTGTTGAAGTGCTCTAACACATTCACAACACCTTGGAGAAGGTTGGCAACTTCCCCATATTGTCTCCTCCTGGTCATAGCCCTGGAGAGAAAATTGAAGACTTAAAAAGGCAGGTTCGATGAAAATCCTGGGTGGTAATTCCACCGGTTACCTCATCCCCACTGGGTCATGCCGGTCCCTATTGACATTTATTTTTCTAAAATACACAACTCTTCATTAACATTCCAATGCAGCATTAAAATTTCACTTAACTGATGCTAAAATAAACCAATCTGGCACACATCTAACAGTGCTTCAAAAAACATAAATGTCAAAAGCAACACTTGGCAAAGAACATGTAAACTACTGAATGCATCCGCTTACCAGTATGGGTCCGGAGGCAGTAAATGTTATTTCACTATAATGACCTGAGTTAAGCCATTCGTCATCACACACAAAGTGTGAGTTAAAGCTTCACAGGGAGGAGAATCATAATGCTGAAAAGCTATTAGCCTTGACTTTTCTGTTAATAACTTTCACAGGGAACTGACAGAAAAAAAATCAGGTTTATTTATTTTTATTTCATCCTTTAGGATCATTCCAACAGAGGCAGCAACCTAAGTAAAATTTAATTCTGAACACTTAACAACCCAGTGTTCATGCAGTCTTTCCTACAATCCAAGAACAGGCTGTGCCTGGGTCTCACAACTTCACAGATGCAATATGTAAAAAACTGGATTTCCCTAGTCTGTGTGTTCCTCAAGCATATTAAAAAACCCACAAAGGATTATTAGAAACATCTAACCCCACTTCATACACAATACAAGCTCTAAGGCTTCTTTGAACTCTTTCTCAGAACTAGAATAGACCTTTCAAAAAAAAGAGATCTCATTCCAGTTAAAGATATGAGACTGATAAAAATCCCCCCAAATCCCTGAAGAGCACATCCCTTTCAGGACACCTAATTGCACAAACTGTCTTACTCTTTAATGAAGACAGACTCATTCCTTATCGCCAAGGATCAACACAGCAATTCAAGCAATCAATGCTGCAAACCCTTAAATACAGCAACACAGGTTGCAGGTCATTCAGAGCAGCACAGAAAGGATCTGCCAGCAAGAATCAAGAATGCAACCTATTAAGCAAACTTCCCTCCAGAAAAACAAGCAGCTGTTACAGACCTATTCAGAGCACTGCACCAAACTTAAGAACTCAGCAGTGGCGTCAAAGTACCATGAAAAATTCACATACTTACTCCAGTGAATCCACGCCCCCCGCCAGCATGTGCAGGTGATTGAGGGTGGTGATGGAGGTGGTCAGATGACGCTTGGCATGATCTAGCTGCTTGATATCCCGTGTGATTTCTTTAACCTAGCCAATGAAAAAACAAGATTCTGGTTAAATATTAAGCCACAGCAACAAAATTTGAAATGAGAAATAAGAAGGGCTCTCTCCTCCCTTCAGGGCTACAAGCATGTTGGCTGTACAGCCATATGAACACAAGGACAAGGGTCCAGGCTCCACACATGCTTGACAGCAAATTACCAACCAGTCAGCAGGACCAAAGACAAAAATGTTCCCTTCTTAAGAAGAACTGGAAGCAAAAGTCAGTGTCCCCCTCCCTCTCAAAGGCTAGAAAGAAACTGCTGCTCACCATTTGTTCGGATTTTTCAGCCTTGTCTTTAATATCCTTAATTTTACCAAAGAGCTGTTGAATGGCTTTCTGGGCTTCTTCCAGGGCCTGGAAATGAAACAAGGTCAGTAAAAAAACCTGCATTCAGTTTCCACCTTCTAAGAAATACGCACTTGCTCCCTATAGCCCCTGGGCTGGGGCAGTGCGGGGGGAGCTGTTTTCTTACAAAGAAAATATTGTCAGCACATCAAAAGTCAATGTACCATGTTGGGATATTTGACCTGAGTGGACCAGGGTTTCAGTATCCATTTTACAAGAATGCTCTGGCAAAATCTGAGGTATTCTATGAAAGCACCTCTGTAATAAGAACTATGAAGAGGTTTAAGGTTACTGCAATAAATTTTGACACACTAAGCGTGGAAAAATATGTAGAACTTACTCCTGATCAATATGTATTTAGAGCAGGAAAATGAAACCTCCACAAAACCTCTATGCTCATCACTAATTCTAAATAAAAAGTACACAACATTACATATAGAACACTGAGTGCCTGCCTAAACCCCTCACTGAATTAAGCAGGATATTATCCTGTTGGAAAACACGATGCATATTTTGCTGATTCCTTTGGGGTGGGCAGCTCAGCCTCCTACCCACCTGCAGGAGGAACGGCTCTTTCTCGGCACAGAAGAGAGGGCACAGGTCCAGCAGGTAGAGGGTTGAGCACGGGAAACGGACCTTGCCTGGATTTTTGTGCTGTTTTGCTGCAAGCTTCTTGGGGCATCTGGTCCCCTTTATACAGCCATGGTGCATCCTGACCTCACACAACCAGTGTGAACTACACGTGGATTCAATGAGTGAAGCCACATGTCCAAAATCACATGTCCAAAATCTGACTTCTGAAGTAATTCAACACGTTTTGCCTTCCCAGTCTGATAACATTTCCAGCTCCAGCTCCACTTTGTTTCCCGCTGTTAAGTGGGCTTCTATCCCTCTGTTTTTATATCCAGTCCCATGACCAAGGTTACAGCACAAGCTACAAGCTCCTTCAGCAAATAAATTTAACACATCTTCATTTGGAAATGTATGAGCAAACTATCTGCCAGGAGCTTTTGCTGGAACAGAGCTGCATTATAATAAAAGTATAAATGTTGGAAACATTTTATAATTCATTTTCCAGAGGGGGAAAAAAGTGTCCTCGAAAATATCTTCTGAATCATGTGAAAGTTAACACTTTATCTATTAGTGTCACACAGCTATCATATAGCATGTTCACTAAGGGAAACGAACACTCAAATGTGCTGCAGGGACAACTATATCAGAAATGAACACCACCACCTACCTTCTCATTTGGCTCCAGCCTAGCCACCTTTCAGAATAAAGTTTTCTCTTCTCTTCCATTTAAAGGCATGTGGATTAAGCACAAGCCAAAGAACTAAAGAATGCTCCTTTCAACATATTTAACTATAGCCTCTGTACTCAGTCCCGGACCACGGCTGCAGCACATTACTCAAGTGGGCTATTAAGTGAGCAGCAACTGTCCTGCATATTCTGAGATTTGGATGGGTCTGTAAAAAAAAAAAAGTCAACCTGAAATTCTTCACACATGCCAACTGCTATGTTTCCCTTTGCTTCAGCACTAATGTTAAATGTTAATTTCTCTGCCTGATCCTAGGGAAGTCGGAGCTTCTGAATTCTCCGGAAGAAGAGATGAGGATTTAGTCAGCCAACAAAAAGATTCTCTGAAAAGAGATGTTATCTTCCTTCATACCCTAAGCCAAGGCAATCTCACAAAACTTAATCTTTGGATCATCTCAAATCAACTTAGGACCTCATGCATGCAGAAACACCAGGAGGCAAAGTACGGAAGATCCCTTTAAAAAGGGAAAAAAGGAAGACCTGGGGAACTACAGGCCAGTCAGTCTCACCTCTGTGCCTGGCAAGATCACGGAGCAGATCCTCCTAGCAACTATGCTAAGGCACATGGAAAATAAGGAGGAGATTGGTGACAGCCAACACGGCTTCACTAAGGGCAAATCATGCCTGACAAATTTGGTGGCCTTCTACGATGGGGTTACAGCATTGGTGGATAAGGGAGGAACAACTGATGTCATCTACCTGGACTTGTGCAAAGCATTTGTCACTGTCCTGCATGACATCCTTGTCTCTAAATTGGAGACATGGATTTGACAGGTGGACAACTCTGTGGATAAGGAATTGGCTGGATGGTCGCACTCAAAGACTTGCGGTCAATGGCTCCATGTCCAAGTGGAGACCAGTGACGAGTGGCGTTCCTCAGGGGTCGGTATTGGGACCAGCGCTGTTTAACATCTTGGTCGGTGACATGGACGGTGGGGTTGAGTGCACCCTCAGCAAGTTTGCCGACAACACCAAGCTGTGTGCTGCGGTTGACACGCTGGAGGGAAGGGATGCCATCCAGAGGGACCTTGACAGGCATGAGAGGTGCGCCTGTGCGAACCTCATGAAGTTCAACAAGGCCAAGTGCAAGGTCTGCACGTGGGTCGGGGCAATCCCAAGCACAAATACAGGCTGGGTGGAGAATGGATTGAGAGCAGCCCTGAGGAGAAGGACTTGGAGGTGTTGGTTGATGAGAAGTTCAACATGACCTGGCAATGTGCGCTTGCAGCCCAGAAAGCCAACCATATCCTGGGCTGCACCAAAACAAGCATGACCAGCAGGTCGAGGGAGGTGATTCTCCCCCTCTACTCTGCTCTGGGGAGACCCCACCTGGAGTGCTGCGTTCAGCTCTGGGGCCCCCAACATAACAAGGACATGGACCTCTTGGAGTGAGTCCAGAGGAGGGCCACAAAGATGAGCAGAGAGCTGGAGCACCCCTCCTGTGAAGGCAGGCTGAGAGAATTGGGGTTGTTCAGCCTGGAGAAGAGAAGGCTCTGGGAAGACCTTAGAGCAGCCTTCCAGTACCTGAAGGGGGCCTGCGAGAAAGCTGGAGAGGGACTTTTTACAAGGGCATGTAGTGATAGGACAAGGGGTGATGGCTTTAAACTGAGAGAAGATAGATTCAAATGAGATAAAAGGGAGAAATCCTTCACTCCGAGGGTGGTGAGGCACTGGCACAGGTTGCCCAGAGAAGCTGTGGGTGCCTCATCCCTGGCAGTGTTCAAGGCCAGGCTGGATGGGGCTTTGAGCAACCTGGTCTAGTGGCAGGTGTCCCTGCCCATGGCAGCGGGGCTGGAACTAGATGATCTTTAAGGTCCCTTCCAACCCAAACCATTCCACGATTGTATGATCAGCTGAAAGGAGCCTGGGGAGGTCCTACACACCATGCAGCACAACAGAACAATGCAGACACACAGCAGGACCACCCCAAATTCCCAACTAGCCGTACGCTTCTTAGACACATCTCTGATCCCGTTCCCCTCTCCTAGGTCTAATTTGTCGGATGCCGGCTCAGACAATAGCTACAGCAGCTCTCCTTAGCATGACTGCTGAGGCAAACACTAAGACTTGCAACCATCCACTGCAATCCTTTCACTTGGGGGTGGCACCTCTAACCTGTTCTCCAAGGAAGGGAGCACTGGAGTTGCTATTTTAAGCATCAATATACAGCTCAAAGCCATTTGTTCTCGACAGCCTTCAGCAACCAAGTTCAGAGTAAACAGTACCATGAGTGAGGATTTCCATCTCGGGTCTTACAGGTTTTACATTAAAATCCCTCTCCACAAAGGGATTATCTGTCTTATCGGTTTTCCTCGTGAGACAAAATATCACCTACTTGAATATAGGGACCTTTTCCAAAGTTACTGCCCATAATTTATTCTCAGATAATGGCCCAAACCAGGTCCCAAAGAGAACATCTAGCTGCCCACGTAACTGCAGTTTCTCTTGCTCACTGTTAAGAAACCACATTCAATCTATTTCTCTAACAGGTCATGGTGCTTTTTAACAATATTGTGACAAAACCAGCAACGACTAGTTATAGGAAACTGGTTTACACCTGAAGAACATGTTCCTGCTGCTCACTGCTCTGCACTCGGCAGAAACCAGCACAGGCAGCAGTGGGCAAACTCCCCACCTAAAAACTGCCCCTGGAATACCGACCAAAGCAAAATGGGATTTTGTTCTCATACACTTACAACTGCCAAAAATAAGGTGAACTGGTGTCATGACCTGGTCCTGACACTTGTAGCTTTTACCTCCTTACAGACTCTGGAAAAACACAAACAAGACAACACGTGCTCTGCCCCGTCAGATGAATTAAAGAACTGTGGTCTCCTGCTGCTGTGAAAAATAACATGGCTGGGATGTGCGGGAGAGACCGAACACCAGCTGCCGTTCTGTTCAAGTTCTGTATCGCATCTCTTAGAGAAGGGGATATGTTTCCATAACTGTTAAAAAAACCAAACAAACAGAACCACACACAGAGAACTCAACAGCAAACTTAACAGACTTGAGTAAACCAGAATTGCTCATAAATGCTCATTTTGTTTCTTAAAACTTGCTTCCAAATATTTGCTTAGTCATTAAGATATAAATCTTTAGCTACTCTCCTAAAAAAGAGCTGCATATTCCTTATTTGTGCCAGAACACACTAATATATTGCCGTGCTTGGTTTTTATATAATTTACATTTAGAGATTAAAACATTTCTTCAAACATACGTAAGATTTGCTGAAAGTAATGCTTGTGAAAATCTATATTTTTACATCAGGAGGGCACTGTCAGGTAGATCTGATGGGAAGTTCAGAACCGAATTAAAGGTGTTACTTCTTGCACAAAGCCTACAATTAAATTTTTTTATGGTTCTTAAAGAAACGCGCGAAACCTTTCTGGCTGTAACATTCCAACTGCAGCATCTGAAAGTAAAATATTGCATGTAGATGAAGGAAATAAATAAAACTAATAATGGAAAACCACCACCTTCCCGGTCACTCTAAAGACAGAGTAAAGTGAAAAGCAAAACCAATTAAATACAAACATCAGTTTTAAGAAAACACCTCATATTTGATAAATGGTGTTCATTTGATGTCAAACTGACATCTAGGGCATAAAAGTAGGTCTAATTGTTCAAGGTGCAATACAGAAGTTTATTAATGTATTTAACGATTATTCTTTCGCCTGTACAAGAGGAGAGGAGAAACCGCAGCCATGCTAAAGGCTACACTGAATATTGGAGAGAATGCATTTCCCTTCACACTCTGCTCCCGTTAAGACAGTGAATCATGAATTTTAAAAGCATTTTCATACTGCTTTTGTTACATTATTAATAGCTCGTTTATTCTGGACAGAAATTCTAAACCCAAAACAATATCAAGGGAATAGGAATCGCTCTTATTCCAGCATAACAGGTTTACGTGATGAACGACATCCAGTAACCTTACATCTATGGCTTGACGCAGGGTTCACCTTGCATTACTAATTTATTGGTTTCCTCATCAGTGCAGCTGGGACATATGTAAATGCAGGCACCTCCAGGCGGCATACAGAAGTTAAGTTATTGCGTTTCCTTTCCTGAAACAGCAGTTCATTTCAGGGGCAGAGGACCACGAATAAAGAAAGAGATTGGATACATAATCTGTTGTGGTTAGATGAAACAAGGATGTTGAAATTACGGTTGCAATGTACTGGAAAAACACCACATGACTCTAATTAACAACTGAGCCTGCAAGCTACAATTAACCCATCAGCATTATTTATTAAACCTCATGCAACCTCTGAGGTCCCTGAACGTCAGGCACTGGCTGAGAAATACGGCACGGATAGGGCTGGACTGCCCAAGAGAGGCAGAGCCATCGGTCAGCAGCGTCTGAGCGGCAGCCACGGCTACTTCGAGGCTTTTTCCATGATGTTTATCCCTGGGGTACCCCAGCTGCTACGACAACAGTAAATTTAGCAAAGAGGGCAGGACCAGCAACAGAGTGAGAGACTCTAGACAG